>OX578062.1:23648669-24898669 GCA_951215215.1 Andrena trimmerana | reverse complement strand
CGGCATGCACCGAAGGAAATTGCGTAGAATGGCAAATGAAAAAGATGTAACAAAAAAATCGAAACTTTTGCCATGGTTTGTTTGCCATTTGAAGTGAACAATGAAAAAAGGATAAATGGATGAAAATCACGCGTAACGTAAAAAGACGAATACACAGTTGTTTTTTTTTGGACGAATCGAAAATAATAATTATTCGGAGTGAGGATAAGGAGCACGTAAATTTCCTTTTTTAATAACGTACAAACGAAAAGGTAATGCAACAGGGAACGAGTGAAAAGTGATCGTAGTTCGTTATTGTGATAAAAATCCGTAGTTCAATAACGGCCAACACTGTTGTTGATAATGAATAAATCCGTTTAAAAACTGCGAAGAAAAATTTGCGTACGGAAATTTGGAGAATTATCGCCGGGAAATAAGCCATAGCCTGCGTTAGGCTTAAAAAATAATAGTTGCCAATAATGTAACTAAAACTCACCCTTGTCGAAACTTCTCCTGCAACTTGAAAAATTGTGTCACTGGGTCACTGAACTGATCTTGGTCATCGATGGACGAGCCCAGTGCACAGCTGATCCCAGGTATACGACACTACCCAAAGTTAAGGGTCGCAATGACAGGTGCGTCCAGGTCAACGTACCGAATATTCACTTCACTGCACGGCTACTAACACTGATCACTTTATTTACTTTTCATGGAATGTGTTGTTCCTACGTTTTAAAAATTGGTGGCCCCCAAAAGGGGCCGATTGTTGTTAATTGATGAGTTGCTCCACATGGCGACCGTCATTGTACACGCATACTTCAGCGCGGAGAACTAGTTGTCTTTAGACGCCCCGTAATGTTTGCGGCGTTATGTTTTGGCATACACGTTATGACCATACACCTCATTCTGAAATGATTGTTGTACAACAAATACAAAACGTAAGTAAAAAAAAAATGTCTACAACAGGAATAAGTAAAGAGTAACAGCAATAATCAAATTACCTTCAGGTAGCCCCAGAAGAAAAAATCCAGCGGATTCATATCCGGTGACCGTGGGGGCCACGCAATGTGCGCCTCTTGCCCGCCGTGGCCGATCCACCTGTCCTGAAATTTTTCACCTAAATAAGCGCGGACAATATTTGCGAAATGTGGCCGAGCTCCGTCTTGCTGGTAGTACATGTTCTGTCGGATTTCATATGGAATATCGTCCATAAGATCTGGCAGAACATGTTCTAAATAATATTTATACGCTGGGCCGTCCAGCCTGTTTGGCAGAATGTACGGCCCAACGATAAATTCGCCACAAATGCCGGCCCATAGGTTGATCGACCAACGGACTTGTGCTGCACGTGGACGAAGCGCTAGAGGGTTTTCGTCGCTCCACACATGCATATTGTGGGAATTGAAGCAACCTTCCCTGTTGAAAATTGCTTCATCCGTCCACAATATGTATGTGGTGAACGACGGGTTCCTTAGCACTTCTCTCAACAGCCACCTGGAATATTGAACCCGCTGGATGTAATCGTCGTCTTGCTGACACTAGAACTAAATGCAAAAACATCCACTATTATATAACATTTTTTTTTCTTAATTAATAATTGCTGCCGTTTTCTTGAACTGTGACTTACTTTAGGCGACGGCTCAAGATGCGCACACTGATCGTGGGGTCGGCTTTAACGGCGTCGAGGATTCTCTCGATGGTGCCCGGATTTCGCGCTGCTGCGGGTCTGCCCACCTCGCTGCATCGCGGCATCATGGACCCCGTCGAGAATAGCCTCGACGCTAACCGACGAAATGTATCCTCGTTTGGTGTTTGTATAGCAGGATATTCTAGCGCAAATGCTCGCGCAACAGCACTTGCGTCCCCGTTGTTCCGGGCGTACACCCAGAACATCCTGTAGTATTCTTGGGCCGTGAACATTTCTGCAACGCGATTGCTAGCTGACTGACAGGATTTTTTCCAAGCAACTTCCGCTACCCCCAAGTAGCTTCTCTGGTTCCATTATGAGTTAACTCCCACCAGGCCAAGAAGCTTTAGGTAAAAAGAAGCCAGCACATTTTCGGAACACACGTGGTTTGCAGAAGTGCAACGAACACTTTCACAAAAGCCCGCGCTCCGTCCTTCTACTGCCAATGTACCCATTGCTTCGAGATAGAAAACAGACACCACGTGTATCGGTTCGAAAAGGTGCGAAGGGAAGAGAAGCAGAAAGTCTTCGTGTTGCTATAAAGAAGAAAATGCATACCATTCCTGTTTCCCCTTTCCAAAACCCTGAGTTCACGTCTGCTACGAGGCGGAAGCAATTAAGTCATAAATTATCCGAAACTGTAGGAAACCGTTCTCTACCGCCGACTTGCGGGACAATACGGTCATAAACCGCGACCCTGGCGAAATGCTCTGGCCTGATTAATTTTGGAGAACTAGAAATTACAGAGTATTATCCAGCATCAATACGTCTCGCGGAGAGACACAGGAAAAGAAGGGTAGTCCGCTGACTGCGAGTAGTCCCGCCTGCTTCG
Organism: Andrena trimmerana; assembly: GCA_951215215.1. Classification (NCBI taxonomy): domain Eukaryota; kingdom Metazoa; phylum Arthropoda; class Insecta; order Hymenoptera; family Andrenidae; genus Andrena; species Andrena trimmerana. The sequence goes on along the minus strand of OX578062.1, from coordinate 24,896,171 downwards.
TCCTACCCTCAAATTAAAGACGGATCCCTTATCTCTCGAGTATGAACACGCGCTCGAATTTCAAAACACAAGCACGCGTCAACGTATTCGGTGCGAGAGACTGTGGGCTTGAAGTCCCATTGGCCGCAAACTAACCAATCGGGCCTGCTTATCTCTCGTGTCTAAACACGCGCTCGGATTTCAAAACAAAAGCACGCGTCGACGTATTCGGTGCGAGAGACTGTGGGCTTGAGGTCCGATTGGCCCGGCATCCCTCGCAAATGGCCACTGTCCTCAAGAGGCCCTCTTCACAGCAATATCTCCTCCCCAAGGCCCACCTTCTCTCGCACCGAATACGTCGACGCGTGCTTTTGTTTTGAAATTCGAGCGCGTGTTTAGACACGAGAGATAAGCAGGCCCGAGGGCTGTGGGCTTGAGGTCCAATTGGCCACAAACTAGCCAATCGGTAGATTAACCGCGATAGAAATACTCGTAGCAGTACTGCGATGGCACCTCTGGGTAGAGCACTAAAGAGGTGAGTATGCGCATCCGCCATATTGGGTCCTCTGGAGAGAGATGATTATTGAGAACCCGCCCTTTTCAGTATTGTCAAATTTGCTTTATAAACCAAATATAAGCTTAAATGTAATAAAATACTCTAATAATGTGTAGTGCTACAATGTATCAATATCAGCAACGCATATTTTTGTTTGTAAAGTGAATCTGAGCATACTCAAAAAGGCGGATACTCAATAATTTTCTCTCTCCAGAGGACCCAATATGGCGGATACGCATCCTCACCTCTTTAGTGCTCTACTCTGGGGATCGCGTAACGTCGAGAGAGAGAGGAGACGGCCATTGTGTCTGGGACTCTCGAACAAGACAGCACTGAATAAAGAAGTTGTTAGTTTTACCATAATCATCTGAGCATTCTATCCTATCCGTGTATAAAAAGGTATTTGGCAGAAGTGGGCCTGCCTGTGCAAAGAAACGTCGGACGATCCGCCGTTCGTCCCCACACGCTGTGGGGAGCGGGTACCCCCTCCACAGGGGATTGTCCTGGGAGTGGGGGGACTCGCTGCGCGCTGACAAGTGTTGCCATGCAGCAGAGACACTGTCGTCCGAAACGTTTTGGAACAAGGAGATCATTATTCTCATTCGCTATCATTAGGTTAACATTTCGTTTCTGTAGCGATCTTGTATATCGCGCGTCAAGACTAAGTTGTGTGATAGTCTTAGTTCACTTTACGGCATGTCTACCGGAGAGGACTTTTGGTTATATTAAAAACCTTGTTCACCCCCCGTGACCACTATCTTTTATTCTATCCTTCGGAATCCACGAACACCTTCGCCTGAGGCAACAACTGGGATCAGTAGGTCTACATCTGGCCCCTGGAATCCCTACAGCATATATATCAGAACGATCGTCGGGTTACAAATTGCTTTTGCATATTTATCTGTAGTATCTTTGGAATGTAGTCTCTTTGGATGTTACTATGCCACGAGTGCGATCAAATTTATCGATATACTATATAATCGTTGTGTCACTGATTCATTACCATTCAAACCGCTGACTCAAGAAAGATGAAATTCAGAGGATATATTCCTTTTGCGACATAGGTGCTCGATAAGAAGGGATTTTTTTAAATTCCAACCCGAAGGGGGTAAAAAGGGGTGAAATATGTTTTCTCGGACTCATTATTTCTTAGGCCTGATTAGATATCAACTTGATTTTTACTTCAAAGGGTTACCCACATAAATGTCTAAGAACCAATTTCAGTATTTTGTCTTACTCAACCCCTAGGAGGTGGTGAAAAGGAAATGTGTTTTCATGAAGTCCTTAAGGGGGTAGACACGGGTAATGCAGCGCGCTGTATACCGACACAATCTGGCCCGAAACAGGGGGTTGGGATTTTTCATCATTCGTCCTTATATCAGCAGATTTTGGGCTGGGTTCAGACTCATTCGAAAGAGGACGGTTCAATGCGGAGCGCTCTTCTCATGGTTCAACGAGATTGTGTTGATATCTAATAATATGAGTGTCCAAAGTAGAGCAAAAGTCGACAAAATACAGCCGCAGAATCCAAGTATTTTTAGGTCACTAAAAGAGCTTTGTGACTGAAACGGTGAGAAGAGTGCTCTGCATTGAACCTTCCTCTTTCGAATGAGTCATAAACCAGCTCCAAATTTGCTCATATAAGGACGAATAGTAAAAAATCGTGACTTCAGTCCCAAATACGAGTTCCGCCATATTGGCGATAATACAGAGCAAGTCACGTGACAAATTTAGTTCAGCTAGTGGACACGAGATGGCGCCTACTCGGGAGGACTGCCGACGTGGAATCATAGCAAAACTGAAGCGTTAGCTGGATACACAAGCCACAGTAAAAGCGTGATGCAGTCAATGTATGAATTTTCGGACGATTGTAGGATAGGTTATATGCATTTTAGGCATATAACTGTTGGGAACTGTGTACATTTACTAAATTAACGCTTTTATTGTAACACATACATTACTTGAAATCGCTGTCGAATTTATGTTATATTTATATGGCCACATTATTTAAAATAAAAAGAGAGATTGGAACTTTTTTACTAATACTGGAAATATTGATTTACTGATATCATATTTTCAGAATGTGGAAGTTACAGCAATTATTTGCAATTATTGCTCTTATTATTATTCTTCCGACTATTGTATATAACATACAACAAGGAAAAGTCACCAAATCAGTCAACAGTTGACTCCCTGACTTTTTTTTGTAATTCTTTACGGTCCTATGCAGAGATGGGCATTATTTAAATAAAAGAATATACTTCCGAATGGCCCCAGTGACTGATCGACACGAGGTTTGGGGTAGGGTGTGTGTACCCTAAATCCAAAATTCTATTTAGCTTCGGGTATTTATTAGTTTCCTCTGTTTTTCATCTTTCATTATATCTTTATCCTAAGGTCGGATTCAGATATATTGGCCGGTCAATTCGTTTTCGCGAACAGCGATCGAGGAGTATGGTGGGGTAACGGGAATGCTGCTCGGCTCCGTCTGAATGTAGCCGTGTGGCTGTTATGACCAATACGAGATGAAGCTATCGAGAAAGAATCAATGTTCAGACCAATAAAGCTCCTGAATTTTTTCGGAGCTAAGGCACACCTATTCTGATGTGGATTTCTATGCTGACAGCTCGGTTTGGCCTATTCACACCAGAAGCTTGACGCTAACCCCATCACTTCTGGCTCACTCTTGTTCTGCGAAGGCGAGAATGAGATGGAACGAGAGCGAGTCAGAAAACGTTGCAAACAGGAGCACCGAGGCAGGCAAGCGGTACCTATGGTGGGAGAATACGCGTTACGAAACGCACCGGCCAATATATCTGAATGTAAAGTCTCGTTAGCCGCTCGCTGGTCGGGACCGGCGTTGAGCCCGTATCATGAACGTAGCCCTAATTCCGAGGCTGAGTTTCTCGCTTCTTTTTGTCCGAAGGGGGGAGCGGGATGGAACGCTTTGCGTGCGCGACGGGCGCGAGCGCTCAGATGGAATCGTGACCGTTCGACGCATGCGCGCCACGGTCAGATAGCCAGGCACGGCACGAGTCTTTCTTGCCACATAGCCGAGCTTGCCAAATTCCGCCATTTATTATAAAACATTTAATTCAGCTTCTTCATGACCTTACTCTAAACTTTTACTCGTAGTTTAAAACCGTTGTAATATAATTTGTAGTATTTCATTTAAAAATTTATTTTAAACAATGCCAACAATAAAAAGGCCACTTTGCGCCTCTTGTCAACCTTATGCCCTAGCAGTTGCCTAATTTTACAGAATAAGGTCATAAATAATCTCAAATAAATGTAATATAATAAAGGGCGCAATTTGACAAGTTCGCCTAGGGTGCAAAAAAGACTTATGCCCGGCCTGCGTCAAGATTTTGCGAGGCGGGTCCCGTGCACACAAAGGTCGGAGTGTCAGGCGTCCGAAAGACGGAGCGAGACAAAATATCAACGCGTCTATCTCGTACTGTCCTCGCTCGCTTTTAGTGCCTTCGCTCGCTCTCTTTCCATCTCGCGCTCGCCTTCGGCGGACAAGAGTGAGACAGAAGTGGTGGGGATAGCGAAAAGTCCGTATCGTGTACACCAAATCGAGCCCGTAACGATCGTAGATGCTCGAATAACCGACGAGAACCTTTGTTGCCCGAGCCGCACGAGATCGCCGTTGCTCGGCGATGTGTCATCGATTATATAGAAACAGAATTTGTTTTTTTTTCATCGTATCAATATGACAGTGACACAAATGGATTCCTGGCATTCAACCGATTCAATTGACAGAATATAATTTAAATCAGACTATTTTTAACGAAACGGGCTTCCAATTCTGCAAACAAATTTTCACGTAATTTCCTTAATTATGGTCCGAATAATATCATTTTTGGAGCCAATTTGATCGAGAAAACGTGACGAATCGATTCACGTCACTTTCGCAAAGATCTGATTAAAAATGCAGAACTGACGATTTGTCACTGCTTAGTGCGTAACATTGTATGGCCTCGCTGAATTCGAGCGTCGAAACCCACGAAACTGAGCGAGTTGCATGATTGCCAGCGTGAAGGACAAGAGAGGACTTTGCATGGCGAAGGAAAGTCAGCCTTCTATAGAACTCAAATCGAGAAAAACTTTGCTGGCAAACTTTACATATGTATATTCGCGTCAAATAAATACTTTAATTGTGAAATTTAGACGACAAACTATTGTTGAATTTCGCCAGTTCTTACCTATGCATGACTTGGTTGGGAATTCCTGATCCCAGAGTTTCATGCATTTACCTATTGAAATGTTGCTTCAAGTCATCGGGAAATTGCATTGCTTCTTCTCGTACATACATATATCTGTTCGCGAGTAGGTGTCACGAGTGACGCGGCTTTGGTTTCCCAAGTAAATGCATATTTATTAGAGCCCTCGGTCGACGGCGATTTGAGTCATGCAGTACTGAATATGAATATGTTCATATTTCTCATTACACCTTGATAAGAGTGTTACCACCGATGGATTGGTGAGTTTATGTCCACGAAAATAAGTCGAGTTGCGAAGCAATTCGGTCTATTTTTTCTTATGAATACATGATTAGGACACACACACACTACGTTCACTAAAAATAGGCCGAATTGCTCCATGTTTGGCATCATTTTCATCAGTAATGCAGTGCTCTGGTGAAGAACATCGTATTACGGAGCTAATATTGTAGGCCCTAGAATCTACGATATTGTCAATGTGCAGTTGAAACGCACGCCGCTTCACACTATCGTTTCTTAGCATTTATACGGGATGATTCTCTAGCTAGAGTCGTCAAACGCAATGCTCGCCAACAATCATGTGTCTCGCTGAGTTTCGTGGGCTTCGACGATCGAAACCAGCGCGACTATACAATGTTGCACGCTAAGCAGTGACGAATCTGAAGTTCTGCAATTTCTAATCAGATCTTTGCAAAAGTGACGTCAATCAATTCCTTACAATTTTATATATAATGTTTGTTCATAACTGCTTTCTGCATAGGACGTGTAATAAGTGCATTTCATGTTCTGTTTCGGTGCTTTGCTAGTAAAAAAATGTTTAACCTTACAAACTTCATTTTCTGAGGACATCCCCTCATCTATTTTCCCTTTTCACTTATAATTCCTTACTGCTAACGTAGAATGTTGTAGCATAAGCACATTTCAAGTAATTAAAATGTACAATGAATTTTCTACGTTTGCAGTACCAGCCGACTTCCGTTTAAATTTTTATAAGTACAACGCAACAGCTGAGAATTTCTTTCCTTATTCAGAATAAAATACGGAAATAGCAAACAGCTCCCTCTCGCGTTTACCGGGCAATCGGCGATCTATCGGTATTACCATTTCTGTGCAGAAAAAACCTGCTGTAATACCGACCTGCCGAATCGGCCAGGTCACGTGACGTGTCTACCCCCTTAATAACTGTTAGGCCCGAAGCGAAGCGCGGGGATAGTTTGCTAGTAAGTGTATAAAATCGTTGTCTCACTCACAGATTCATCAACGTCCAGCAAAAACCGCTAAACCTAGAAACATGAAATTCAGAGAGTATATTCCCTTTATGACGTGGATGCTCGATAAGAAGGGATTTTTTTAAATTCCATTCCCAAGAGGGTGAAAAGATTAGATATCAACTTGGATTTTACTTACAAAGGTTACCCACACAAATGCCAAAAAACCAAATATACATATATAAATGTTCGTTAAACAAAGGTTACTTTCCAAAAACTACATACCAAATTACTTAAAAAAAAAAACAGATATAAAAGTAATTTCTGTTAATTAGCTTACTGTAATGAGGAACGGGTATTTTGCTAGTAATAAATATCTATGCATAGGGTCCCGCGAAATTTACGATGAGCTTTTCGGAGACCATGGGCGTTTTAATGTGCGGGGCCGGGGAACACGCTGTGCTTGTCTCGCGTCAGCCCTGTACATCACGATCGAGACAAGCGATTTTTTTAACGAAACCAGGCTTAAAATGTTGGGATAGATATGTATAATATAAACAAATCCTAGAATATTAGCTGTTAACGTTTAGCCATTTTTATACAAACGTATCTTTAAGCATTTACATTTTTAAGTGGTCGGATTAACTTCGGTCTTCTGTTAGATTGTAGAATTTTACATCTTGCTGAGAGCAATACAAAAGTGTCATACGTCGTTGCTGTAAGACCAATAATTTAAGCAGAAAATACAGTTCTTCATCGTAGTAGAACACGCTAACTTTATTAGTAAAAACGTAATTCTCAACTACCCTACCGCAACATTTTAGATCCTGCAGAGAAGTGGTTATTGCTTTTGTTACTTTCTTATATTTTTGTCATTGTGCGTGCCTTGACTAATTCAATTTCATAACTTTTAATTTATAAAATACTGATATATACATCAGTCAAGTAAAATATTTATCAACTAGTTTATCTATCTATATAAATAAAAAGGTAAATGTTCGTTTGTTCAAAATCTTAAATTCTTCACCGATTGCTTTAAAATTTTGACACAACGTTGCAGTCGAATACGCGCGTGTTTTTATATACCTATATTATATAGATGTCACATCTGTGACAGGTAAAAACATGTTTTTTTTTTAAAACAGCGCAGCAGACTGAGCCACAGCAACGCATGACCAGGTACAGCTAGTATATAATAATCGTTGTGGAAAATATTTGTCTTATACTCATCCGCCTGTAGTGTATTGTATACAATAACGGTGGTAATACTAGGTACTACGTATTCGTTTTAAATGGATCATCAAGTTTTAAATTAGTAGAGTTAGGGTTCTAAGCTGTTTCTATATATTATTGCAGAATAAGAAGAAATTCATTTTTAATAACTTTGGTTCCAGGTGAAGATATTACAACGAGATATTCTAATACTGCATTTCTGTAAGACTTTTACATATACGCCTATTTCACGATGAATCATGGCAAGAGTCATAATCGTGAGACAGATTTCTTCGGGAAGTATATTCACGATAATCAACAAAAAGCACGAGATGCAAATGTAAATCTACTTTGCAAGGTATGAATTTTATTGTAGGCTTCAATGTACTCGGTAATTTTTACAAAATACGTTACTTATTTCTCCTCTATACTATTTGTACAGTTAATGACACATTTATGTAATGAAATCCATTCTTCTTTGGATTTGAAATATAATGACTTCACTGTATAAACAACCGAAGACAAGTTCATAAATTAAACAACGAAGAGAGTTACCGGGTATTACATTTATCTTTCACATTTGGTTATTTTTTCATAAACTTAGTTTAAAATTTTTCTTATAATAATAACAAATATATATGTATTATATTAAAACTAAAACACAGTGCCAAACGCGAGGTATGTACCTATTGCGTAAGACTGCTATTTAATCTAACCTAAATAATTTTATTTATGAAGTATAGCATTTCCTCGTTAGCGGCTCGCTGGTTGGGACCGGCGTTGAGCCCGTATCGTGAACGGAGCCCTAATTCCGAGTGTTTGTTTCTCGCTTCTTTCTGGCCGAAGGGGAGAGCGAGATGGAACACATTGCGTTCGCGACAGGCGCGAGCTGTGATGCCAAATCGGGGACGGGTTCCCTCGAGAATTTCCCCCAACTCGCGCACACTACGCCGGAGCTGCGTGTCCGTGAGTTGGACTCCGAAGCGCCGAGCTCACGGACACGCCGCTCCGGCGTAGGTTGCGCCAGGTGGGAGAAATTCTCGAGGGAACTCGTCCCCGATCTGGCATCACAGGGCGCGAGCTCTCAGATGAAGTCGTGACTGCTCGACGCATGTGCGTCACGGTCAGGGACGTAACGGGGGGAGGGGGGCAGCGGGTGTTTTTGCCCCGGGCGCCGATTTGCGGAGGGCGCCAAACGAAGTGTATATCAGCACCGTCGAAAACGTTGCTCGTGAGCATTACAGGGTGACTCTTCTTTATACGTCTGGAGTTTTCCTTCGTATTTCTTTGCTTTCACCTCCTAAAATGGTTCCACTTCATAAGAAAATAATCCCTGAAAAAAGTTTATTGCAATCGATTACCAGGGTGCCGACCGGGCCTTAAAGTTTAGAATTCATCAATGGTGTAGATTCAAAGATTTTCTCAAAAATGGTAAGCCCCATCGAAATTTTGTTCAAATAATATTATAAGAGCATTCAATTCTCTACATATATACAGTACAATTCGTAGTATTTCATTTAAAAATGCCAACAATGAAAAGACCATTTTGCGCCTCTTGTCAACCTTACGCCCAGTAGTTGCCTAATTTTGCAGAGTAAAATCATGAATAATCTCAAATAAATGTATTATAATAATGGGCGCAATTTCACAAGTTCGCCTAGGGCACAAAAAATCCGGGCCTGCGTTAGGATTTTGCGAAGCGGTTCCCTTGCTCACCGTAAGCGCTTGCGACCATCGCGCATGCCCGTTGCGCACGCAAAGGACGGATTGTCACGGCGTCTGAAAGACGAAGCGAGACAAAACATCAACGCGTCGTCGTACCGCCCTCGCTTTCAGTGCCTTTCGCTTGCTCTCGTTCCATCTCGCTCTCGCCTTCGCCGGACAAGAGTGAGACAGAAGTGGTGGGGATAGCGAAAAGTCCAAATCGTGTACAATAAACCGTGCCCGTAACGAGATAATACTGTACGTATAATATTACAATGGCGACGATTAAGATAATAGTTATGAAGCATACAAATATTTTCAACTGACAATATTTTTATTTATGGTTTACTATTCTGCCCCCATTAGTTAAAACGTCCTATCTGACATTTCAAAACATCTGAGAAAACTGAAGTTTAATAATTTCCTTTGTGCCGTAGCAGCCTAATATAATTTTTTGTCATAGGTGTACCGGCATATAATGTATTATTAACGTGGCAATTAATTAAATGTTTCAGATAGGATATTTTAACTTAGTAAAGAAAGTAAGATAGGATACTTTAATATAACAAACACTTGAAATCGTATTTAATTCATACTTTTAAATGTACAACTTAAACAAAAGTAACATTGACATAAAAAACTAGGTAGTTAAAAATAAACATACCAACATAAACATATACATATAACTTAAACATACGAACAAATTAAACATAGAGATGAACATAACGGCTTAAAGTTAATAATCATCATCGTCATTATTATTCGACACTTTTAATGATTCCCAAAAGGCAAGCCGATTGGCTGGCATGATTGGCTTCAATTTTGTAATTAAATTTTCTTTTCTCTCTGCTGAAATTCCTTTACATTGAACTCTGGCTTTTGGTTTTGATAATTTAGTTTTCATTGCTTTTGCATTAAGAAAATTTAACACCTGAAATTTAGCAGAAAACTCATTTTTATATTTTATGTTTTTTTCCCCTCTTGTGAATTGAACATGTACAAAATCATGAAGATATGGTCTAGGAGAAATTTTTTTTAATTTGTGCTGAGAAGTGAAGTCTTCCCAATCAAAGAAATTAGTGATGTCCATTTCAGAAACGTCTACTTTGGAAGAATTTGCCTTCTGCACAGCACATAGGACATTATAAACTAGTAAAACGATCTGAAAAGCAGTTAGGGTGAATAAATTAGACCGTTTCTAGACCTCTACGAAGCACGTAGAATTTTCTAACTTTACCTGAAAGGTAAAAGACATGTGGCACTTCAAATATTTTAACATATCTTGAAAAATGAAAAAATGTTAGATAGGACGTTTTAACTAAGGAGGGCAGTATTATGCACCGGTGCATTGCCTTAGAAAACATACTCTCTTCCTTCCTAAGTCATATTGAACACTCTACTATAATAGTCTTAAGGGGGTAGACACGTCACGTGACCTGGCCGATTTGGCAGGTCGGTATTACAGCAGATTTTTTCTGCACAGAAATGGTGATACCCATAGATACACGGCTGGCTGGTGCACGCGAGAGGGAGCTGTTTGCTATTTCCGTATTCTATTCTGAATAAGGAAAGTCATTCTCAGCTGTTGCGTTGTACTTGTAAAAATTTAAACGGAAAGTCTGCTGGTATTGCAAATGTAAAATATTCATTGTACATTTTAATTACATGAAATGTGCTTGTGCTACAATATTCTACGTTGGCAGTATGAAATTATAAGTGAAAAGAAAAAATAGATGAGGGGATGTCCCCAGAAAATGAAGTTTGTTAGGTTAGACATTTTTTTATTAGCAAAACTCTGAAACAGAATATGAAATACACTTATTACAAGATAATTAAATGTCCTATGCAGAAAGCAGTTATGAACAAACATTATATATAAAATTGTAAGGAATCGATTGACATCACTTTTGCAAAGATCTGATTAGAAATTGCAGAACTTCAGTTTCGTCACTGCTTAGCGTGCAACATTGTATAGTCCCGTTGGTTTCGAGCGTCGAAGCCCACGAAACTCAGCGAGACACATGATTGTTGGCGAGCATCGCGTTTGACGACTCCAGCTAGAGAATCACCCCGTATAAATGCTAAGAAACGATAGTGTGAAGCGGCGTGCGTTTCAAATTCACATTGACAATATCGTAGATTCTAGGGCCTTGAATATTAGCTCCGTATATCGATGTTCTTCACCAGAGCACTGCATTACTGATGAAAATGATGCCAAACAGGGAGCAATTCGGCCTATTTTTAGTGAACGTAGTGTGTGTGTGTGTCCTAATCATGTATTCATAAGAAAAAATAGATCGAATTGCTTCGCAACTCGACTTATTTTCGTGGACATAAACTCACCAATCCATCGGTGGTAACACTCTTATCAAGGTGTAATGAGAAATATGAACATTTTCATATTCAGTACTCAAGTCGCCGTCGACCGAGGGCCCTAATAAATGTGCATTTATTTGAGAAACCAATGCCGCGTCAATAGTGATACCTACTCGCGAACAGATATATGTATGTGCGAGAAGAAGCAATGCAATTTCCCGATGACTTGAAGCAACATTTCAATAGGTAAATGCATGAAACTCTGGGATCAGGAATTCCCAATCAAGTGATGCATATGTAAGAACTGGCGAAATTCAACAATAGTTTGTCGTCTAAATTTTACAATTAAAGTAATTATTTTACGCGAATATATGTAAAGTTTGTCAGCAAAGTCTTTCTGGATTTGAGTTCTATAGAAGGCTGACTTTCCTTCGCCACGCAAAGACTCTTGTCCTTCACGCTGGCAATCATGCAACTCGCTGAGTTTCGTGGGTTTGGACGCTCGAATTTAGCGGGGCCATACAATGTTACGCACTAAACAGTGACAAATCTTCAGTTTTGCATTTCTAATCAGATCTTTGCGAAAGTGGCGTGAATCAATTTGTCATGTTTTCTCAATCAAATTGGCCCCAAAAATGATATTATTCGGACCATAATTAAGGAAATTACGTGAAAATTTGTTTGCAGAATTGGAAGCCCGTTTCGTTAAAAATAGTCTGATTTAAATTATTTTCTGTCAATTGAATCGGGAGAATACTAGGAATCCATTTGTGTCACTTTCATATTGATACGATGAGAAAAAAAACAATTCTGTTTCTATATAATCGATGACACATCACCGAGCAACGGCGATCTCGTGCGGCTCGGGCCATAAAGGTTCTCGTCGGTTATTCGAGCATCTAAGATCGTTACGGGCTCGGTTTGGTTTACACGATACGGACTTTTCGCTATCCCCACCACTTCTGTCTCACTCTTGTCCGGCGAAGGTGAGCGCGAGATGGAAAGAGAGCGACCGGAGGGACTGAAAGCGAGCGAGGACAGTACGAGACAGACGACGCGATGATATTTTGTCTCGCTCCGTCTTTCTGACGCCTGACACTCCGTCCTTTTTGTGCGGGACGGGCGTGCGCGATGGTCGCAAGCGCTTACGGTAAGCACGGGAACCACTTCGCAAAATCTTGACGCAGGCCCGGCATAAGTCTTTTTTGCGCCCTAGGCGATGTTACGTATGTGGAATCTTCCTATACACCACTCTCACTTCGAGCTCGCTTCTGAGAAGGGAAAACGCCCTAAAATCCTTTTGCTTATCATACACCACTAAGGGAGGTCCTGATCTCGACCATCTGGATCACGACCATGGGAACGGGAGTGACACGACGACGACCCCGAAGGATTTCCTTATATGGAAACTCCTTATGAACCCCCACTCATTTTTGGGACTATATAAACCATTTGGTTTCAACCCTCATTGGTTAAAAGCTATAGAGTCACGCGTAGAGTCACACGTAGAGGCACGTCGTGTCACGCTCGTACAGAGTTGGTTAAAGATCGGGCTAAAGTCTCCGTCAGAATCATAGTTAACCTCATAGAATCCGCGAGTCCAGTTTATATTCTATTTGGCACTTGTTAATAACCGCTTGTACGCCCCGCATCGCGAGTGCGACAACACCGTGCAAACTAGTGGTAACTTACACACTTTTATTTATTATTTAACCGCGACACTTACATTTGTACAATAATCAGTTATTGAATATACGAATGGTGTTCACGTGTAAAGGTCCATTTATACAGCGACCGAGCCGAGCCTTCCGAGCCTTCCGTGCCGGGCGGAATCCCTATGCTAAAGCTTATGGAGAGCTCGGAACCTCTGAGTCATCCGGGGCGTCCGGGCCCGGCCGTGCTCGGCGGCTCCTCGTCGGCCGCTGGGCCCGTGCTCGGTGGCCACTCGTTGAGACGACTGGAGTGCGTGCCCTGTCGAAGTGCAACGCTGCTAGATTTTATGCTCCCAACACGTAGGGTAAATCCGAGAGACGCGGTCGAACTAATATAAAATGGCTATTAAAACTAATAAAGTAAAATTATTTATGAGTGAATACAATTACAGATTCATTGATATTTAATTTGTTTACGCTAAACAAGTAAAGAACACATGGAAGAAAAAGTGAACTACCTACTGGCGGTTAGTAAGGCAAATGAATACAAAAGTGAAGAAATAAACTAAATAAACAAAAATAATAATAAAAAATAAAAATAAACAAAAATAATAACTCAACCATCTCACCTTTCTGCAGCGAGAGATGGTCTTCTCGTTAGCTTTCAGAGGAAGAGTTAATATGGCCAAATACTTTGGCTGCACGACCGCGTCTCCGGGATTTACCCTAGAGGAGTAAAGGAATCCCGAGGTGTAGCTTCATGACTTTATTACCTACGCCTTTTTAGCTGGTCGAAAGCGAGTGACTGATCAGTTCTGAACAAATCTTCGACCAGTGAAGACCTTTGAGTTCTGTCATTCGTAATGCCTTATACATTTCCTATGGAGCACTTAGCTATAATGGCAATTATATTGGAAGAACCTCAAAACAGAAGAAGGCAGAGAAGGTGGAGTGTCCACCCTCTGTGGAAAAATAGAAGTCAGCAAGGAGAATTTCAAATTGACAGTACGCTAATTGACCATGAGAACAAATTTTACAATTACTTCAAGATGTCCAGAAATACGTTTGATGCCCTACTGGATAAAATCGAACTACTAATAAGCAGAAACGATACAAACTGGAAGCGGTCGATATCACCGAGAGAACGCTTAGTAATCTGTCTGAGGTAGGTACAAAAGTTTATTTGTTACATGTGCAGGAAATAACAGAAAATAGTAATAATAAACGTGCACAAACCGCAGAATACAAATATGCAGGGTGTCCGCGGGAACAGTAAACAGCTGGATATTTCCTAACGTATTCAGAATAGAAAGAAATGTTTATATGCAATTGCATGGTTGAAGGGAGCTAATTTACTAGCCGCGACAAATTTTTTCTTAGATTATTATTTTAAAAGATACGATGGTCAAGCTTGGTTTTTTAAATAGAACTATATATTTTTTTAGAAATCAATTGATAGTGCGTTTCAAGACAGATTCAATAACCTGTAATGTACCCGTGTCCCTCTACGAAACGTATTGATGTTGGGTAATACTTATTAATTGCTATATTGGTGGCATTTTTCTTATTGTCTAGCCTTTGGGGCTGCCACTCCTGGCATAGACTATTGGTGGGTATCTGTTTCAAGAGGCAATGTCTAGCGCGTGCCACCCGTGGCGTAAACAAGACCACCCTCAGTGCTTCCTATTCGAGCGCGTTCTCTTCCAGTCAAAAAGAGTAAATTTGCAAACGCAATATCGAAAACTATTTGAAATAATGTGTATACATTACAGGTTATTGAATTTGTCTTGAAACGCACTATCAAGTGATTTGTAAAAAAATATATAGTTCTATTTAAAAAACCAAGCTTGACCATCGTATCTTTTAAAATAATAATCTAAGAAAAAATTTGTCGCGGCTAGTAAATTAGCTCCCTTCAACCATGCAATTGCATATCAACATTTCTTTCTATTCTGAATACGTTAGGAAATATCCAGCTGTTTACTGTTCCCGCGGACACCCTGCATATTTGTATTCTGCGGTTTGTGCACGTTTATTATTACTATTTTCTGTTATTTCCTGCACATGTAACAAATAAACTTTTGTACCTACCTCAGACAGATTACTAAGCGTTCTCTCGGTGATATCGACCGCTTCCAGTTTGTATCGTTTCTGCTTACTAGTAGTTCGATTTTATCCAGTAGGGCATCAAACGTATTTCTGGACATCTTGAAGTAAATGTAAAATTTGTTCTCATGGTCAATTAGCGTACTGTCAATTTGAAATTCTCCTTGCTGACTTCTATTTTTCCACAGAGGGTGGACACTCCACCTTCTCTGTCTTCTTCTGTTTTGAGGTTCTTCCAATATAGTTGCCATTATAGCTAAGTGCTCCATAGGAAATGAATAAGGCATTACGAATGACAGAACTCAAAGGTCTTCACTGGTCGAAGATTTGTTCAGAACTGATCAGTCACTCGCTTTCGACCAGCTAAAATGGCGTAGGTAATAAAGTCATGAAGCTACACCTCGGGACCTTCGCTTGTCAGGTATGACTCCTCTAGGGTAAATCCCGGGGACGCGGTCGTGCAGCCAAAGTATTTGGCCATATTAACTCTTCCTCTGAAAGCTAACGAGAAGACCATCTCTCGCTGCAGAAAGGTGAGATGGTCGAGTTATTATTTTTGTTTACTTTTATTTTTTATTATTATTTTTGTTTATTTAGTTTATTTCTTCACTTTTGTATTCATTTGCCTTACTAACCGCCAGTAGGTAGTTCACTTTTTCTTCCATGTGTTCTTTACTTGTTTAGCGTAAACAAATTAAATATCAATGAATCTGTAATTGTATTCACTCATAAATAATTTTACTTTATTAGTTTTAATAGCCATTTTATATTAGTTCGACCGCGTCTCTCGGATTTACCTTACGTGTTGGGAGCATAAAATCTAGCAGCGTTGCACTTCGACAGGGCACGCACTCCAGTCGTCTCAACGAGTGGCCACCGAGCACGGGCCCAGCGGGCGACGAGGAGCCGCCGAGCACGGCCGGGCCCGGACGCCCCGGATGACTCAGAGGTTCCGAGCTCTCCATAAGCTTTAGTATAGGGATTCCGCCCGGCACGGAAGGCTCGGAAGGCTCGGCTCGGTCGCTGTATAAATGGACCTTTAATCGTGTAGATTCGTTAAACCCATCTTTTACCCAGCGATCCTTATAATATTAGTAGCACACACCCACCGATACAACTTTACCGCTCGAGTTGTATCAAACATTAATTAAGAGTTACGAGGCATCACTAATATTTCCCGCGACTCCCTGATTTCGCATCAGGTTCCTTCGCATTTACCATCCACAACAAGGAATCATCACCAACCCAGTGGCTCTCCGATTTCGCATTGGGTTCGTCCATGAGACCTCACCCTCCTACGGCTCCCTGATATCGCATCCGGTTCGTCCGTGTCCTACAGATCCCTGATTTCGCAACAGGTTCGTCTGAAAATCTACCAACTTCCGAACAGCTCCCTGGTTTCGCACCAGGTTCGTCTGTGAATAATCCAACCTCCTAACAGCTCCACGACTGCGCGTCGATTTCGTCTGTGAACTTCATCCTAGTGACACCCCGATTTCGTATCGGGTTCGTTCACGACGTATCACCCACCTGCGGCTCCCTGATTACGAAAATAAGGTTTGTCCGCGTTTGACTCCATTCCTAGCGGCTCCCTGATTGCGCATCAGGTTCGTCCGCGCCCCTAACTAACAAACTCATAAACCGTATTCCTTGGGAAATACCCTTCTCGCCGCCCTCTCGCGTTGCCTTAGCCCCGGCTGGTAACAGCGAACTTGTCAAATTGCGCCCTTTATTATATTACATTTATTTGAGATTATTTATGACTTTACTCTGCAAAATTAGGCAACTGCTGGGGCGTAAGGTTGACAAGAGGCGCAAAATGGCCTTTTCATTGTTGGCATTGTTGAAAATAAATTTTTAAATGAAATACTGCAAATTATACTACAACAGTTTTAAACTATGAGTAAAAGTTAAAAGTAAGGTCACGAAGAAGCTCAATTAAATGTATTATAATAAATGGCGGAATTTGGCAAACTTGTATATTGCGCAAAAAAGACTCGTGCCGTGCTGGCTATCTGACCGTGGCGCGCATGCGTCGAAGAGTCACGGTACCATCTGAGCGCTTGCGCCCGACGCGCGCGCCAGCCGCGCACGCAGAGCGTTCTATCCCTCTTCCCCCTTCGGCCAGAAAGAAGCGAGAAAGTCAGCCTCGCAATTAGGGCTCGGTTCATGATACGGGCTCACGCCGGTCCCGACCAGCGAGCGGCTAACAAGACTTTACTTTCAGATATATTGGCCGGTGAGATTCGTGACGCGTATTCTCCCACCATAGATACCGTTTAGCTACCTCGATGCTCCTGTTCGCAACGTTTTCTGACTCGCTCTCGTTCCATCTGACTCTCGCCCTCGCAGAACAAGAGTAAGCCAGAAGTGGTGGTAATAGCGCCAAGCTTCTGGTGTGTATAGGCCAAATCTATTCAGCGTAAATATACACACATCAGAATAGGTGTGAGCTTCATTGGTCAGAACATTGATTCTTTCTCGATTGCTTCATCTCGTATTGGTCATAACAGCCACACGGCTACGTTCAGACGGAGCCGAGCAGCATTCCCGTTACCCCACCATACCCTTGGGTGGACACGTAACTCCAACTGACAAATTCACGATCGTCCGATGGTGGTGGCTGATTTCTCCTCAATCGCTGTTCGCGAAAACGAATCGACCGGACAATATATCTGAATACGACCTTATGATAAAGATATAATGAAAGATGAAAAATTATTCGAAGCCCAAGATGAAAGGCCTTCGAATAAACAAAGGAAACTAATAAATACCCGAAGCTAAATAGAATTTTAGGTTTAGGGTACACACACCCTCCGCCAAACCTCGTGTCGATCGGCCACTGGGGCCATTCGAAGGAAATGTTTTTATTTAAATAATGCCCATCTCTGCATAGGACCGTTAAGAGTAACAAAAAATATCTGGGAGTCAACTGTTGACTGATTTGGAGACTTTTCCTTGTTATCAAGAGACACGGTAGTGTCTCGCGCCAAGTATATAGCTATATGCGCAGCGCGAGACGCACAGTGTCTCTATTACGCCACGACCCGCTATCAAAAACCCTGAGATTATCGAATCTCAATAACGGCTAATCCGATTAGAGTTTGAATGGTCTTAATAGATAGCTTGGGTTTGATTTACATAAGAAAAGTGTCTTTGTTTTGGTTCTACGTGCCTTATGAGCTGAGATATTTCAATGCAAAGTTCCAATTTGACGAATTTCACGTTCTCAAGAATTAAGCATCGTCAACGTCAAGTGTTGGCAAGAGGGGAACATGAAAGGGAGAGGAAATGTCTCCAATATACGCGTCGTTCATTGGATGAAGGTTTCGGCACTTTTGGCCAATCGCGGAACAAATTTTTGTCACGTGACAGCCAGACAGAGAGCACATCTGTGGAGATAAACGTACTCTCGCTAGTGTCAAACAATCATAACCTGCGAAGTGTCAAATAAGGAAACTTGTCAAAATTCTTGAAATGTCACGAGTTTCTACACCATTTAGGACACTGAATTACTGTCTCAATTAACAAGGTAAGTCGCCAAAATTTTTGAATAGACTATTTATGTAGAGCTTATAGAAATGTAGGAGATGTACAGACTTGGAAGTTGTCTGAAGAAGTTTCGACAGAGCACCATCTTCTTTCGCACAAGTTTCTACAAAATAATATATTGTTCTTATACCAGCAAACTATTTTTACATTAGAGTTTATATGTAAACCTTATAGAAATGAAGGGAACGCACAGGCTTGGATAGAAATGAAGGGGACGCACAGGCTCGGATAAAAATGAAGGGGACGCAGAGGCTTGAATAGAAATGAAGGGGATGCACGGGTTTGGAGGTTGTCCGCAGAAGGTTAGATAGACAGAGAAGCATCTTGTTTCGCACAAGTTTCTGGAAATTTGTCAAATAAGGTAAATGGACAAAATTTTTCAAATTAGCGTAGCGTTAAGAATTAAGAAAATTATGGCGTACTGCTTGCAATCTAGAGTAAGTCACATTAGTGAAGAAAGTACGCTGAAAACGCATCTCCCTTGATACTTCTCAATCTTTGGTGAGAGATATTCGTACTACTTTATTAAAATCCACAGTAGCTCCCACGCTATTCATTAATTTAATTAGTTTCCCATTAACAATATTTCAATTCACCAATAAACATGCTAAATAAATTTTATTTAACACAAACCAATAATCTGTGCGTTAAAAATATTGGATCTCTTCGTTCATTTTCACTAAATTACCATTAGCATTTAAATTTCCTCGAACAAGACTTTCTGCCATACGCTCTCACCTCCTTCGGACACATTATGTAGTCTCTACATCTATAGCAAAAGTCCACTCTTTTTCTATAAGTTCTACGTTATGTTGTAACTAAAAAATATGGCTTTTATATATTTACAGATAATCGAGGCAGAAGATGATGTACTGTGATCTACGTCAGAGAAAAAAATTTATTGTGACACAGTATTATATTAATTAAACGATTTTATTCAGCTTTGATCCTCTGTTTGCTTCTTGTATGTTTGATTCATATCTGAAAACTGAAATTTAAACCAATTCCTCTAATCCAATTGTCTTGAAGCTTTGCAGGTGTGCGTAGTTTGGATGACAATACAGTAAATTAAAAAAATAAATAACCCGTAAAGGGTGATAAAATTATCCAGTCATCAATAAACACTAAAAAATGTGTGAAATCCCAACAAAATTACCTTTTTTTACAAAAAAGGTACAAAAAGTGCGCCAAGTATATAATCCCATCAAAAAAGAATCCCACTTAAAAACATTGTCGTAAATTAATATCCTATCAAAAAGAATCCCACTTAAAACATTGTCGTAAATTAATAGCTTCACAAAACTATTGATATACAAAATTTGCGCCAATTACAATGGCTATTTATACAACGACAAAAATGTATTTAATAATATTCATTCAAGAATAATAGGATTCTTTTTGATAGGATATTAATTTACGACAATGTTTTTAAGTGGGATTCTTTTTTGATGGGATTATATACTTGGCGCACTTTTTGTACCTTTTTTGTAAAAAATATGTTATATACAATAGTCGGAAGAATCATAATGAGAGCAATAATTGCAAATAATTGCTGTAACTTTCACATTCTGAAAATATGATATCAGTAAATCTCTACTTCCAGTGTTATTAAAAAATTCCAATCTCTTTTTTTATTTCAAATAATGTGGCCATATAATTATAACATATATTCGGCAGCGGTGATGTATGTGTTACAGTAAAAGTGTGAATTTAGTAAATGTACTCAGTTTCCAGCAGTTTCTAGTCAATGTATGCCTAAAATGCATATAACCTAACCTACAATCGTCCAAAAATACATACATTGACTGTATCACGCTTTTACTGTGGCACATGTATCCAGCTAACGCTTCAGTTTTGCTATGATTCCACGTTGGCAGACCTCCCGTGTAGGAGCCATCTCGCATCCACTACCTGAACTAAATTTGTCACGTGACTTGATCTGTATTATTGCCAATATGGCGGAACTCGTATTTGGGAATGCAATCACGGGGATACGTTTTTCGTCCTTATACGAACAGATTTCAGGATGGGTGAGGTCTCATTCCAAAGAGGAAAGTTCGAGGCAGCCCGCTCTGGTCATCGTTTGAGCCACAAAACTCTTTTCGTGACGTAAAAATACTTGGATTCTTGCGGGTGTATTTTGTCGACTTTTGCTCTACTTTGAACACTCATATTATTAGATATCAACACAATCTCGTCGAACCATGACCAGAGCGGGCTGCATCGAACCTTCCTCTTTCAATTGAGACCTCATCCAGCCCAAAATCTGCTCACATTAGGACGAAAAACGTATCCCCCCAAACCCATGTTTCGGGCCACATGTGGGTATTACAGCGCGCTGCATTACCCGCGTCTACCTCCGTAATCGACTTCTAATAACTTTGAATCGGTATTGTAACTCTGTTTACGTCTTCAATAATTCCTATAATACCTTCAATCACTCTGCTCGGATCGCTGTTCGTAATTCCCATTCCCCTTAACTTTTACTATTATGTTTGCTGCTATTATTATTACTAAGATTTTCTGCATGTATTTTGTCTCTATCATTAATGGTTCCTTTGCGCTTACTTCTCTGCCTTTGTTTCTTTTAATTATTTTTCTTTTGTACTTCCTAATTGTTTGTTCTATGCTTGTGTGACTATGATTTGCTTGATATGGTATTGTTTGAGAAAGCATTAATTCCCAAAGCCGCCTCTCTCACTCTCGGCGCAGCACCTCTTGGACTCAGCTCAGCGTCACAGATCGACTGTCGATCCGCCAATCGAAGACGCTGGGCAACGGTCAATCACCAATCATCTACGCTCCGCGACCGTCGATCATCCAATCAGCGCAACGCTTGACGCTGTTCAAGTCGGTTCAAAAATACGTATCAACTAATCACTTCTCATCACATTTATCGATTACCAATCAGATTTTCCCACGTCCGTCGATCTCCGAGACTGTTCGAGATGACGCGGGTAACGGAAATTATCATCCATCTTAAAATCTCTCTTGTTCTCCGCGAGTTCATAGAAGGACGTGTCGCGTGCGGTTTCATTTGCTGTGCTACACTCTTTGTGCATTTCTCACTAGCGAGTATCGAACAAGTATCGGTAAATGTTCATAGTCTGTTCAGCGAACAGTTCTCATCTCATTGGAACACTCACGCCCCGGCGATTAATCTAATTGCAAGGCAGCCACGTGGTGCTTCACGCGGTATCATCACCTTCTCTCGTACGATCAAACTTGTGTAACGGACTCGTCGCGTGGTTATGCAGTTTTGTTCAAAGTGAATGTTTGGAAATCTCTCGTTTGCCTACTCATGTGATAAAAGTGTCATTGTTCTTATCTCACTCTCACATTCTGCTCTGCTCTGACACTTGTTTGCTCAGTGTGCAAGGAAAGATGTGTTGCGTGTCGAACCACATTGTGAACACTCAAACGGCAGCTCGCGTCCATCTTGCATTCCTCGTGTTGTATCAATGCACGGAACAGCCTGCGTTGCTCGATTAGCATATTTCAAATCAAACTTGTGTAATCGCGAATTGCTCATGTAGTTATTTTACCATCGCTCAATTTCAAGTGAATCTCCGTGCATTGATTATTCTCAAAGCTCAATCAAGTGTCAGCTCACGCACGCTCGATTAATATAATCGTAACGAGGACCACGTGGTCGCAGATCCACGCGGATACATTTTATATCATCTCATTCTCAGCAGTCAATCATTGATATCAATAATATACTTGTAAGGCTACTGCAAAATCAATCTCTTTTCACTGAGGGGCAGAATTTACAACTCTGCCTCACCATCATCACTGAACTCTCAATTGTGTTTTAAATAAACTTGACGCTATTCATTTAAGTGCTGTGTTGTGCGCACCTTTTCACCGTCGGTCCTAACCTCACTCTCAACCGGCGTGCTCACCGTTGCACTAGACAATCTCAAACAGGTATACTTAAATAAATAATAATAATAATAGTTATTGTATATAGGATGGGGCAATAATATTGGCCACCCAGAACATCTTCGTTATTTTTCGAGATATGAAAAAATTTTATTTAAAAAAGTTGTACGGTACCCAGGGGGCTATAAAATACCAGTAATAATTTTTATATCGATTCACGGCTGCCCGAGATTTCAAGGTTACCTCTATGTTACGTCCCTACTTTTTATTTGGGGCCGAGATTTTAAGGATATTACTGTTTTTGATCCGCTTTCGAGCTAGTCCAGGGACTTACGCTCTGGGATAGTTGAGTACAACTGATTATACATTATAACGGTTTTAATTTATTAATTACCTTAATTCACCCGCGATGCTGGCAGGTCAATTGAAATCAACCTCCACTCAATGGGTCCTGTTGGTATCCCGTTGATTTCGGATTCGGGATTTTGCCTTGGCGGGGCCCAATCCCCACACACCACCACTATTCCGTGGCTGACTGGGGATGATTCCTCCCTTTCACAAGGGGTCCCGGGCACTCCTAGCAAATTAAATTGTTCTGCTGGGGCACTAATGTATCTGGCCGCTGATCGTCGAAGCTGAACTCGTCTTCCCGCAGGATGGTTTCGTGGCATTCGTCTTTTAAAATTGATAATAATATATGTTAATCGACCGATAAATCACTCTTCACCTTCCGCACCAGGCGCTACTGCGCGCAATGTTCTGCTCTTCAGCGGCACCATGGGACGGAGGCAAGGGTGAATCTTTCCTTGTTCACACATAATGATTTCGAAAACCGTTAATATTTAAACTAATCGCGCCGTTCACGATCTACGCTTAATTTCTGGTAAAACCGCGGGTAACGTTCTGCTCATAGGTAATACCATTAACCAGCGCAATCCGTGACCTGTCAATGGGCATTTTCATTATTTTATTCACTATTCCAAAAGACGAACGCTCGATTTATTGGATGTGCAATTAACGGTGGAAACACTTCACTCACTGATTTAATATAACAAAAATCAATTTTATTTACCGTTGCAATGTCTACACTTCAGCTTTTGTAAGTCTTATTATTATTAAAGAACCTTGTAGTGTACTGATGAAAATTAAAATGATAATTGAACAATGGTAATGGTAATGGTAATAATTAACTTAATAATTGAACATGGTAATAATAATGAGCTCCGCGGGTGGTCCAATCCCTTTTATAAGGCAATTGGTCACTCCTTCTCTAGGATTTGTCACATGACAAATCATAGGTGGGAGACCCCATCCCACAGCCTCTACCTGGAATCTTCCAGGAAGAATCTTCCCATCGTTTTATTCTGGGAGTTTTGTTTACTACTTAGGCACGTTCCATTTAACTGATTCCCAGCAGCGACGATAGCAAGATTCTTACATAAATGCGCATTTGATTTATATGTTATGCGTCTACAATATTTCTTATACGATCGGTTTCGTATAGCTTATTTACTAGGGGTTGAAGTTAAGCATATTATTTCGGAGATTGGTTTACGGGAAATAACGGGAGGGCAATCTTCTAACGAGAACCAGGGGCACAGCTCCGCGAAGGTAGTGTCGTCTCCGCTGGTTGATAAAGGGGCCTGTGTACCACGCTGGACATCAGCTGGTGTTCACTGGGCCTTCTTGGTGTTTGTGTGGTCAGCTACCTGGTATACAGCTGGCTGTCCGCCACCTCCTCGATCTGGCTGTCCTGCTCGCTGCCGTCCGTGTTTTCTTCGCTCGATCTCTTCTTATCGCTGTTTATATTGATAATGCCTTGTCGGCTATTTGTTGCACAATATTTGTATAATATTCATATGAGGTGGTTACAATACCTCAGTGTACGAAATAGTAAATATATTCGATTTAAAGGGTTAGATAATAGTAGACTCCACGTCGCGGGACGTGACACTCTATTTCTTTAAATGGCATTCTATACTTTTTATATCCCTAGGAGAACAGCGGATGTTAAGACGATTTCAACGACATATAATACAAGGTCATTTGACGTTAAATAATAGTGTAAAAGAACAACCCTTGTGTCATAGGAAGTGTTCGAAGACGTGTTTGTTTGCATCGATGCAATATTGTAATCGTCGAATTGCTGGAGCCTGTACACTTCTTATTACTTCGGGATTTATTGTAACACATACGGCACATATATTATTGATACTGTGTTGTGGTACACTCGGTGTCGGAGACAACAATAATAAAGACCGCATACGTTGATCGTTGCAATCAGCGGTTTGCTGTGACTACTCGAGTCAGTTGATGCTTATTAACGCCTAGAGACAAGTGAGGATTGAATATATTTAAACATACCAACATATATCACATACTGTTAGAACTGTTACATTTCATGCATTCGTTTCGAAGTTATTATTATTATTGATATACGCGGGATAATCCGCGGAATATGTGAGGGTCAGGCAGTCTATCACACACTGCGCAGCTCAGATAAACGATTCTGTAGCTACGGGTGCTGAATGTAGAGTTTAGCAACCTCGAAAACAAATCTATGCGATCAAAAAGTAAATTAGCATTTAGCATGACTCTGTTCAGGGGGTCCACCGTGTAATGCCTATACAGTGGTAATTTAGAATCGAATAACCGCTATCCCATTTTCATGGTTTAAACTAGTGCGGTCGGATTCTACTACTTGGGTCTGTATCGGGATGTATCTATGCGCGCCTTCTACGTGCACGTGTTAGGCGTGCTAGAGCTGTTCGAATACTTATATATATTCGGTTAGCTTGAAATCCGAACCGAACCGAGACCCAATTTCCGGGTCGCCCCAGGTACCCGAAAGCACCGAGCGGCTCGAATAGAACCAAGTACTTGAATTTTTTTGAAGCGGCCCGAATGAACCGAGCGAATTGGATAGAACCAAGCGGATTGAATTTTTCCAAACGGGCGTAAAGATCCACGCGGGCCGAAAGAACAGAACGGCTCGAATGTAAGGCTTCGAGAAGATCGAAATTTTCGGGCCGTCCGACTGTGTCAAGCAGGGTAGGGTGGGGCTAAAAGTCCGACTGGTAAAAATCCCGAATTCCAAATCTATATTCCTAAACAATGTATTGAGTTTCGCAGTATACTATGTAAAAGGCGAGAAGAAACAGAGGTGACCACAGAGTCGCCAGTCGCTCTTGGCCGTTGATGCGAATTACATGACGCCTTCACGTAAGAAATGTTTTTCTTACGATGAGCAACAAATACGCGCAGGGTATACTACCGGTATCAAACTATATTATATTTCACAAGGGTAAGGCGGTCGTACAAAAGAACCCGGAGGGCTTCCCAAATGGCGACCAGCGTGTTCCAAGGACCGTACAAGAGTAGCCGCGTCCTGGCGGCCCGGGCATAGCATCCTTCCCGTAAGGCTTCCTTTGGTCCTGGGTTTTTCCCAAGTTCTCCCGCGCAAACGGACCTAGCCGGTGTCGTTGGGGTTCCGGGCGGTAGCCTGCGGTTCCGGGGCGTCATTTGAATGTACGTCCGTCGGTTTGTCTTACATTCGGCCAATCCTGACAATAAGTCTGTCCGCAGACGCGTGTTTTGTAATGCGAACAGTGTTAGTTGTTGGGTAGACAAGCTATTAACGAGCAGGTTACATGTTCAAGGGAGGGTACTTATCCTGTGTAGCGTTATAGACAAGCTTCGATTAGTTTATTTTTATCTGTTAACATTGAAACCATAGTTGTTTTCTGTGCCGCACGCTGTTTTTGCGCGGCCTGTGTTGGCGTCTTGTTGAAGGACGAGCGTTGACACGCTCACCGGTGGCTCTGGTGTGGTTAGTTAGGTGCTCGGCAGTGTTGCTGTAGTCGATAGTGGAGGCACCGTTGTGCCCGTTTGTTGTCCGTAGACTGGACGCCCCTGCGCTCGCTGATAAAACGTTGCCGCTGCGTCCGCTGCTACAAAACGCGGTCCCCTGACGAAGAAGCGCTCGTTGGAGGAGAAGCATCCTGTGTACCTCGTCTGCATGTTGTTTTCTTTCTCAGTTGTGTTAACCTAACGCCCAGCGTTAGTCAACATCGGCCATCTCCGAATGTTTTAACACAGGCATGGCATTTAAGTGAACTTGACGGCCGATTTCCAGAGGCAACGCCTCCATCCTCCCGCCGCGCGTCTTGGCCCCCGCGGCGGCCTAGGTGCTTCGAGCGAATTGGAGCAACATCCGTATCAATAGATTTCTACATCACCCATGGGGTAGTATTATCGATGCGTTTTTTTGTCAGTGGTATCCCCGGTAAGCCTATTCCACTGTGTCGCGCGATAAAAAAATTGAAGAAACCTTTTTTTACTATTATAATTTTAAAGATGTTTGGAAAAACTCGATTTCCGCGCACGTTTAGTCGTGCTGGGCAAATCTGATACGTACAGCATCGTCCAACCTT
The DNA here is from genome assembly GCA_951215215.1 of Andrena trimmerana. Lineage (NCBI taxonomy): Eukaryota > Metazoa > Arthropoda > Insecta > Hymenoptera > Andrenidae > Andrena > Andrena trimmerana. Next base: position 24,869,342 of record OX578062.1, on the reverse strand, counting down.
CCTGTTAATATTTTAAATTTGCCCAGCACGTCTAAACGTGCGGGAAAATCTAGTTTTCCCAAACATCTTTAAAATTTTGATAGTAAAACGCGTTTCTTCAATCTGTTTTTTATCGCGCGACACAGTGGAATAGGCCTACAGGGTATACCACTGACAAAAAAAAACGCATCGATAATAGTACCCCATGGATGGTGTGGAAATCTATTGATACGGATGTCGCCCCAATGCGCCACGCGCGGTTCATACAGTGGGTAAAAAAAGTATTGGCACACCCACTTTTTTTAAATATCTTAATATATTGAAGTGGTATATTGATACAAAATATGTCCTTTAATATCTTCTAACATACAGAAATAATGTATTTTTTCAGAACTCTGAATAATTTAATTTACGCAAGTAACAAATGAAAAACGAGAATTCCATACTCAAAAATGTATTGGCACACTTGAGATATAATTATTAAATACACAGTTATTTGAATTGTTAAACACGATATAAGTGTTTAATATCTTGTATGCATGCCTTCGGCATTAATTATAGCTTGCAATTGATTTGGCATCGATTCGACAAGTTTTTGGGTAGTTTCTAGAGTCATTTTTGACCACTCTTCTAATAGTGCCTTCTTTAAGTCATTTTTATTTCTTGTTTTCCTTTTTCGAAATTCTAGATCTAATATATGCTAAAGATTTTCTATGGGGTTAACATCCGGTGATTGGGGTGGTGTTGGAAGCTGTTTCGGTACGTTATAAAGAAGCCACTCTCGTGTTATTTTGGCCGTGTACATTGGATCATTATCTTGCTGAAACCGAAATGTTTCTGTTATGCCTAATTTTGTTGCAGTCTCTAGTAAATTGTTCCGCAATATACCGATATACATCAGAGCATTCATATTTCCTTCAATAAATCCTAAATTTCCCACCCCATTATACGACATACAACCCCAAACCATTAGATGCCCGCCGCCATGTTTCACGGTTGGCCGAATATTCTGTTTTTCCAGTTCGGTGTTCGGTCTCCTCCACACAAACTTTTTCCCATCGGAGCCGAAAATGTTGAATTTAGTCTCATCCGAGAATATACCATTTTTCCAAAATTTCATTGGCTTATTTACATACCCTTTATCAAAGCCGAGCCGTTTCCGTCTATTAGTGTCATTTATGAATGGCTTTTTTCTCGCCGCTCTGCCATAAATTGTAGCAGAGTGTAGAACATTTCGTATAGTTTGAGCTGTAACTATCGTTTCCGAAGATGTTGCAATATCGACAGACAAATTCTGAGCGCTCACAAACGGATTTTTTACGACTTCTCTTATGATATGTCGTCGCTCTCTTACTGTTAATACATTCGGCCGCCCTGATCGTGGCCTGTTTTCCGTAGTAGCAGTCTCTTCATACTTTTTTATCACATGTCTCACTGTAGAGAAACATAACTTTAACGCTTTTCAGATTTTCCGATAACGTTCGCCACGTTTACACAGGAAAATAATTTCATGTCGCACGAAAGTAGACAATTCGCTTTTCTTAGTGTTTGAGATTGTGGAGGTTGAGCAGGCTGGTGGAAAGTGAGGTTAGGGATCGACAGTGAAGAGGTGCACACAACACAGTATATTTTGAGTAAAAACTGATCGTAGTCTTTATTATAAAACACACGTCGTGTGACTTGAGCAGTGGGACGATGCACGTTGTGCAGAACGCGAAGTAATACAAACTCGATGAGATTGTACCACGCACCACGACCACGCGGTTGCACGCCGGCGGGGATTGACAATCGATGATCGCGTGAGAATTGATACAAGCCTTTGTGAATTGTTTGAGTAGGTGATTTGACTGAGCACGGTTGAGAATTATTGAGCTGAGAGAATTCACGAGTTACATGTTAAACTTGCAGTGAAACTGACGCGTCCACTCACATACTCTGCGTGAACAAGAATGAAGATCGTTGGACAATCAGACTTCCGGTCAGGGTCGTCTCGAACATTCTCGACGATCTACCGACGTGGAGAAATCTGATTGGTTGAGCCACAGATCTGTTGAACTGTGATTTGCTACGCGTATTCTACAACCGACCGAAACCGTTTCACGCGATGCGCTGATTGGATGATTGTCGGGTGCGGAGCGCAGGTGATTGGTGATCGACTGTCGCTCAGCATCTTCGATTGGCGGATTGACCGTCGATCTGTGATCCTGAGCTGAGTCCGTGAGGTGCTTCGCCGAGAGTGAGAGTGGAAGCTTTGTGAACTAATGCATTCCCAAACCTTCTGCCATGATCTAGGGTGTGGCGATGAGAAGAAGTAATTGATTCTCAAACACTTAGCAACCATGGTTTCTTTATTAAGTGTAACCACAGACTAATTGGACGAATTGAGCGAAGTACATCATGTAAACAATGTGTGTTTACATTTGTGCTCTTACCATTGTGATTAAGATAAGAAAAAACAAGTAATTGTGGACTTTCTATTACAGTGTATCAATACTTTTTTGAGTAAAGAATGTTTACTTCGTTAAGCTACATTATTCAGAGTTCTGACAAAATACACTACTTCTGTATGCTAGAAGACATTAAAGGACATATTTTGTATTAATATATTACATAAATATATCAAGATATTTAAAAAAAAAATGGGTGTGCCAATACTGTTTTTACCCACTGTATGGTACGTGTTCACTTAAATGCCATGCCTGTCTTAACATGACACCCCATTGTGTTTGCCTTGATCAACCGTCTCCCGCTGACCCGGCGTAATACCCAGTATTACCCAGATGTCAGCCTGATCTAGGGTACCCAGTATCCATCCTCAACCACTTTCCCACGACCAAGGGCACCCAGTGCTCTTTCGGTCGTTCCCTTTACTGCTGCGTGATGGTGTAAGGCAGGGCTGCACAAGGTGCAGTTTTTAGCGCCTAGGTGCGAGCAAATGAGGAGAACTGCAGTAGTGTACGTGTGTGCTCGTGGGCTTCTAGTGTAAGTATATATGGCTGGGTTGCTTGTGGAACCCCCAGTGCAGAACAGGTCCCGTAATAAAATTCAGGGAGGTCATGAAATTTCCAAAACATTTGCTACTATCATCATTTGGGATGACTGAATGGTTCGATTTTACTGATCATGAAACATTTATTGCTAATAATACTTATCTTTTCACCGACACATACAATATTTAGAAAGTTAATACTATACAAATAAATAATACGGACACAAAGAAAACCAAATTTTAATTAACTATATATATCATTTTTAAAGTCAGAAAGTTATATATTAATAAATGTACACATATGTCCACGCATGTGGTGCCCACCATTGCACTTAGCGTTATTTACAAGCACAAAATTACATAACTTTGTTATTTATTATTTTCATTAATGATTTGGATCAGCAATTTTCCCTCGTTAAACCTCTTCTGTATGCGGATGATCTGAAGATTTTCTCGATAGTAAAGACTTCCGAGGATGCGCAGCGTATACAATCTGATTTGGATAGTCTATCTGCGTGGTGCAATGCAAATGGTATCAGGCTAAATATTGCTAAATGTCACATCACGTCCCTCACCCGCAGGAAGAGTGTCCTGAACTACGATTATAATGTGTGTGGAACCTTGCTGGGCAGGGTTGAGTGTATACGGGATCTAGGTGTAACATACAATTCGAGAATGTCCTTTGCCCAGCATGGACGAAACATATCAGGAGCAGCCATTAGGACGCTTGGCCTAATCAAAAATTGTTCGGCCGATTTTAGGGGAGTAGCTTCGTTGCGTCTATTGTATTGTGCATTGGTCATGCTGCAGCTCGAATATGCCAGTGTAATTTGGTCAGGCCGCAGCTCGAATATGCCAGTGTAGTTTGGTCACCCCGTCAGGCTAAATACAGGGTATTGTTGGAGAGGGTTCAGCACAAATTTTTACGACACGCCAGCTTCGTGCTGGGTAGAGTTATGTCCTTCACGGATCATGATTTACGGTCCAATTTTATCTCGCTTAAAAATGGATACGTTGGAAGTACGTAGGTCTGTTTCTGACCTCACCTTTTTGAGGAATTTGTTGCTTGGGGAGATTGATTGCCCTGATATTTTAGGCCGGTGGGGCTTAACGCTTTGGCTAGGCCACTCCGTTTCAAACGTCTTTTCCATACAGGTTTCTTTAGATCAAACCTGGGGGAACCTGACCCGTTAAACAGAGCCTGTAATACAGCTAACCAGCTGGCGTGTAATGCTGATATTTTTGCCGACTCTCTACACACTTTCAAAGCTAGAATTTTGTCCGTGTTAAGAGAGTCTACTTAGACTAGTTCGGAGATGCATTGATTAGCGATTCGTGGTGAAACAGCCTCGATGACTACCATTTGTAGTTAAGGCTTTATTGCATATCGCTTTATTGCCATTTTCTTTGTATAAGTGGATTTTATGTCCGTCAAATAAACTATTATTATTGTTATTATAACCAATAAATATAGGTATACATGTAACAACCCTGATAGCCAGATTTGCGGAGCAGAATCTGACGTCAGAACCGTAGTCGTCTGTGTCCGCATTTGGTTGCGTTCTAAGGTGCAGATTTTGATGTCAGATCCTGATGTCAGATCGGCAGCAGATGGACAGCAGATTCTGCCGTCTGCTAGGCACAGCCAACAGCGCCACCCGAGGGCCAGACTTTTCAAACAATTCCCTACCCGTGACGTCATATGGCCGTCCCTACACACCAACACAAATGTAGCGTTATTGCTGTAGATGTATCCCTACCTCTATATAACCTGCCAGCAGATTGTGCAGTGGATTAAATAATTAATTCTACTTATTTCCAAAAATATTTATTCATTCTTTACAATTGTTACAGAATAATATAAGTACCGCATATAAATTCGAGGAAGAACATTCAATATTTACATTTATAAATTCATATACGATACGTCCCGTAACCAGTGGTACCTATTAGGTCTGATATCAGAAGATTTCCTATATTTTCGACTTCTTTTTCTGTAGAATCACCATATTCCGTATTGTGTTAGCGCTGAAAACAAATAGAACATTAGTATAAAATTAAAGGTAACGTATATATAAACATGATACATGCGATACTTACTTCAGCACCATCTCCGCACAGCACACACCTTAGGCGATCATGCATGCTCCGGCATACAGTAATATTTATAAGAAAACATGAGTCAAATTATTATTTACGAAATAAGACGCTAAACTTTCGCACTTCGCGCATAACCATACTTTTCTGTCTTGCAGATAATGTGAATCTCGATTTCCGCGACGTAGATAATTGGAAATTATTTAATACCATACTTACGTTTGCTCTCTAGATACTTCGAGATGATTTATCTGGATATTGATACTCAGAATTTTAGAATCGCGTGGAATATTCTTCGATGTTGCCGGCACTGACTGCCACTGCCAGTGACTTCCATCTCAGACCTCGCAAACGAACACAAACTGGACGTAGAGTCTTGACCAACGTTCGGATTGGCTGCGCCATAGTACCGAAACTCGCGATTGGTCAAGACTCTACGTCCAGTTTGCATTCGTTTTCGAGGTCTTAGATGGCAGTCACTGGTAGTTGCTGGCAGTGGCAGTCAGTGCCGGCAAGATCGCAGAATATTCCAAGTAAGTTCAGCCACCACTAACCAGGCAAATCATCACGAAGTATCCAGAAAGCAAACGTAAGTATGGTATTGAATAATTTCCAATTATCTACGACGCGGAAATCGAGATTCACATTATCTGCAAGACAGAAAAGTATGGTTATGCGCGAAGTGCGAATGTTTAGCGTCTTGTTTCGTAAATAATAATTTCACTCATGTTTTCTTATCAAGAGACACGATAGTGTCTCGCGCCAAGTATATAGCTATATGCGCAGGGCGACACGTACAGTGTCTTTATTACGCCACGACCCGCTATCAAAAACCCTGAGATTATCGAATCTCAATAACGGCTGATCCGATTAGATTTTGAATGGTCTTAATGGATAGCTTGGATTTGATTTACATCAGAAAAGTGTCTTTGTTTTGTTCCTACGTGCCTTATGAGCTAAGATATTTAAATGCAAAGTTCATGCGACATTTAAGCATCGTCAACGTCAAGTGTAGGCAAGAGGGGAACATGAAAGGGAGAGGAAATGTCTCCAATATGCGCGTCGTTCATTGGATGAAGGTTTTGGCACTTTCGGCCAATCGCGTAACAAATTTTTGTCACGTGGCAATCAGATAGAGAGCACATCTGTGGAGATAAACGTAACCTCGCTAGTGTACAACAGTCATAACCTGCGAAGTGTCAAATAAGGAAACTTGTCAAAATGTTTGAAACGTCACGAGTTTCCACACCATTTAGGACACTAAATTATTGTCTCAATTAACAAGGTAAGTCGCCAAAATATTTTAATAGACTATTTATGTAGAGCTTATAGAAACGTAGGGGACGTACAGACTTGGAAGTTGCCTGGAGAAGGTTCGACAGAGCACCATCATCTTTCGCACAAATTTCTACAAAATAATATATTGTTCTTATACCAGCAAACTATTTTTACGTTAGAGTTTATATATTAAGCTTATAGAAATGACGGGAACGCACATGCTTGGATAGAAATGAAGGGGACGCATCGGCTCGGATAAAAATGAAGGGGACGCACAGGCTTGAATACGAATTGGTGTTGCTAAACTGAATAAATACAGTATTGTCTCCGTATGTACTCGCTGGTCGGGACCGGCGTGGAACCCGTATCGTGAACAGAGACTCTAATTCCGAGTGTTCGTTTCTCGCTTCTTTCTGGCCAAAGGGGGGAGCGAGATGGAACGCTTGCGTGCGCGACGGGCGTGGGCGAGGGTCGTAAGCAGTTACGGCGACCACGGGAACCGCTTCGCAAAATCTTGACGCAGGCCCGGCTCAAGTCTTTTTTGCGCCCTAGGCGATCTTGTCAAATTACACCCTTTATTATAATACATTTATTAGAGTTTATTGATGAACTTACTCTGAATTTTTATTCGTAGTTTAAAACAGATGCAGTACAATTTGTAATATTTCATTTTAAAGTTTATTTTCAACATCCAGGCAATGAAAATACCATTTTGCACTTCTTGTCGACTTTCCGCCCTAGGCAGCCGTCTAATTTTGCTTATAGAGAACAGCCAAGCTTACAGGCAGCGATCATTGCGATCATTGCATCTTTTATTGTAAATACAATACCTCGATGGACTGTCACAAATACAACATTAATGACAGTACATCAAATTATCTATGACTGTATTCGCTGCCGGTATTGTTGAAAATAAACTTTAAAATGAAATATTACAAATTGTACTGCATCTGTTTTAATCCACGAATAAAAATTCAGAGTAAGGTCATCAATAAACTCTAATAAATGTATTATAATAAAGGGTTTAATTTGACAAGATCGCCTAGGGTGCAAAAAAGACTTGAGCCGGGCCTGCGTCAAGATTTTGCGAAGCGGTTTCCGTGGTCACCGTAACTGCTTGCGACCATCGCGCACGCCCGTCGCGCACGCAATGGACGGAGTGTCACGGTGCCCGAAAGACGGAGCGAGACAAAACATCAACGCGTCGTCTGTCTCGTACCGTCCTCGCTCGCTTTCAGTGGCTCTCGCTCGCTCTCGTTCCATCTCACTCTCGCCTTCGCCAGACAAGAGTAAGCCAGAAGTGGTGGGGATAGCGAGTAACCCGTATCGTGTACACCAAACCGAGTACATACGGAGACAATACTGTATGTATAAATTGCATTAAAATCTTTTTCTTTCTTTCTGGTCCCAATGGTGTCTTGTCTTGTTTTATATTGTTTTATTAATTAACCAAGACAGTTAATTAACATTTCTTCGTAAAATAATTAAAAATTTTATTCGTATTAAAATATTTATTTCTATGAAAATATATCTGTTTAATATTATTAAATACATTTTTGTCTTTGTATAAATAGCCATTGTTGTAATTGGCACAAATTTTGTATATCATTAGTTTTGTGAAGCTATTAAGTTACGACGATATATTAATGTATGACAATGTTTTTAAGTGGGATTCTTTTTGACGGGATTATAAATATTACTGTTTGCAGGAGCATGCATGGTCGCCTAGGGTGTGTGCTGTGCGGAGATGGTGCTGAAGTAAGTATCGCATGTATCCTGTTTATATATACGTTACATTTAATTTTATACTAATGTTCTATTTGTTTGCAGCGCTAACACAATACGGAATATGGTGATTCTACAGAAAAAAGAAGTCGAAACTATAGGAAATTTTCTGATATCAGACCTAATAGATACCACTGGTTACGGGACGTATTGTATATGAATTTATAAATGTAATTATTGAATGTTCTTCCTCGAATTTATATGCGGTACTTATATTATTCTGTAACAATTGTAAAGAATGAATAAATATTTTTGGAAATAAGTAGAATTAATTATTTAATCCACTGCACAATCTGTTGACAGTGTGACGGTCTTCCGTCCGGAGAGAAGGGTATTGGAGGATGCGCTCAGTCGGGATGCCAGGGCATTGAAATCCTCTCCTTATTAAATAATGCTTTTATTCTGCGAATCGTCAATTATGTACACTATTTACAATGCTGTCCGCTGTGTAGATCGCGTTTCGCTTGGCGGTTACGTGCGATACGATGGAGACCTGGAAACGGCCAGTTGTCTCGGTTTCGGAGCGGTAGCCGGAGAGAGACCGGGCAGCGTCCGGGCGTCTCTATTTAGTACGGTAGCGGGAAAGAGACCGGGCAGCGTCCGGGCGTCTCTATTTAGTACGGTAGCGGGAAAGAGACCGGGCAGCGTCCGGGCGTCTCTGTTTAGTACGGTAGCGGGAAAGAGACCGGGCAGCGCCCGGGCGTCTCTGTTACGGAACGGTAGTGGGAAAGAGACCGGGCAGCGTCCGGGCGTCTCTGTTTAGTACGGTAGAGGGAAAGAGACCGGGCAACGTCCAGGCGTCTCTGTACGGTACGGTAGAGGGAAAGAGACCGGGCAACGTCCAGGCGTCTCTGTGCGGTACGGTAGAGGGAAAGAGACCGGGCAACGTCCAGGCGTCTCTGTACGGTACGGTAGAGGGAAAGAGACCGGGCAACGTCCAGGCGTCTCTGTACGGTACGGTAGAGGGAAAGAGACCGGGCAACGTCCAGGCGTCTCTATGCGGTACGGTAGAGGGAAAGAGACCGGGCAACTTCCTGGCGTCTCTGTAAGGTGCGGTAGCGGGAAATCGGAGGGTGTACGATCATAGGATCGTCGGATATACGGAGTTTCTCTCTAGTGCGCTCGCACCGGGCAGCATCCAGGCATGCGGTCTAGGAGGGGGTTCCGTAGCCCCACTCGAACTGCCTACCTTGGTCGCGTTGAGGCTTATGTCCCGCTTCTCGGAAATTCCCAGCAGCGAGAAATCGACGCGATCTAGCGGCGCGGTGGGGAGTGAGCGTCATCTGACGCGTCGTGAGCCCGGCGTGCCTCGGGCCGGTTCGGGGTTTCTCGGCTGCGGTCGCCTGTGCGCTCGGCCTCTCGCTCACTCCCGGTCGCACCGCCGTGCGCTCGACTCCTCGCGCTGGGACGCTACGTCACATCCCCCTCTTTCTTCGGAGAGAGATGCGAACGTAATGAAATAGAATGTGCGACACGCGAGTTTTGATTTATTAGATCTGTATTTTCTTATAGCCTAACTTATGCCCATCGGCTACCCTCCACCCTTATCAACTAAACTTATGCCCGTAGGCTACCCTACACCCTTAAGCTACCCCTGGACTTATAACACTTAAACTAGGCTTATGAATAACTTATACTAACTTAAACTTAATGTGGGTTTGGGAGATGCGACGCAGCTGTATCGTACGCCCGTCCTGGCGTACACGGAAACGCTGTCCTTCGCGGAGGCGCTCTAGGTCCACGACGGTCCAGCCCTGGTCGTCCGTTGCTCCCTCCGTGTCCCTAGGGGTCGTGGTCCCCTTGGCTGCGTGCGAAGGCCCGGGTGTGGTATCGCCGCGGGGCTGCTGCGTCGGGGGCTCGGTCGTGGTGGCCGTCGGTCCTGTGGTGGACAGTAACCGGGCCGAGGCTGGGGGTGCCGTTCCCTCGTGCCGAGGCGTCGGTCCGGGCTTGAGTGGTTGGCAGGCCCGCTTGTTTGCGTGGTCGGCCGCGGGGGCGTTTGCTGGGCGCTTCGGTGCTGCTGGAGGTCGGGCGATTTCCCGTGGTGGCGTCGCTGCTGGAGCGTGCATCGGCGAGTGGACGGACGGTTTCGGCGGGTTGGCGGAGGCCGTGGTCCCTGGAGTCGTCCCCTGTGTCGGTGCTGGTGACGGTTCGTTCCGGGGCCCTGCCCAGGGCGCGATCTTCGGCCGTTTGGCTCGTGGCTGCGGTGGTTTCGCCACGGGCGCGGGCTGCGCCGGGGGCCGCGTCTTGGGGGGTGGAGGCCTCCACCCGCTCGTGGACGGCCTGGGCGGCGACGGGGTCCGTGCTGGGACCCACGGTATGTCCTTGCCCGGTGTTGGCGGCAAGGATGGTGGACGACGGCTGTTCGGCGGGGGCGATTCCTCCCCTGAAGACTCCCCGAATAACTCCCGGAATCGCTGCCGCATTCGGGGGCTCGCCGGCTCTCGCACGTGCACGTCGAGAACGTCGTCCATGGTGCAACTGGCCTTCGGTGCCCTCGTCCTGGCTGGTGTCGAAATCGCTTCCGGGTTCGTCGGGCCGTCCTCTGGCTGGTGGCTCGCTATTGATGTTGTTTTTGGTGCAGGGCTTTAAATCCTTCACGTGTGCCCTGCTGCTGCGGTTGTAGCTGTCCTTCAAAATAACTATGTTTGGTCCCCGGAACTGGTGGACCCGGTACGGGCCTGCGAATTTCGGAGCGAGTTTCGCCGTGAAGCCTTGTGCCGCGTCGGACAGGTGGTGCTCCCGCCTCATTACCTCGGTGCCAATCGTCGGTCTCCAATCTCGGTGTCGCAGATTGAAATGTTTTCTCTGGGACTCGAATGCCCGGGCCTGATTTCGGCGCGCCAGTGTAAGGGTGTCTTGGAAATGTTCGATTTGTTGTCGGCGGCACCGGGTATCGGTGTTGTCGAGATCTGGCGGGACCGCGTCCGGGGGGTGGTACTGGGTGGCTGGTGGGCTGAGCTCTCGCCCGTAGGTCAGGAATGCGGGGGTGAATCCGGTACTCTCATGTTTGGCCGTGTTATAGGCAAAGGCGAGCTCGTGGATCCATCGGTCCCAGTGGCGGTGATTCTCGGTGGTGTATTGTGCGATCATTGTTTTCAAGACTCGATTCACGCGCTCGACGGGATTGCACTGCGGGGAGTATGGTGGTGTTTTCCTATGCTCGCTTCCGGCGTCCTTGAGGAGATTTCCGAACTCTCGACTTTCGAACTGTCGTCCGTTGTCGGTGATAACGACGCGGGGGCAGCCGTGTCGTAGGAATATCAGGTCTTTTAAAGCCCTGGTGACTGCTGGGGCGGTGGCTTGTCGCAGGGGTTGGACCTCCACCCATTTCGTGAATTTGTCCTGGAAGACGCATAGCGTGGTATGTCCCTTGTTGGACCGGGGAAGAGGGCCGACGAGGTCCGCGGAGACCACCTCCCAAGGCTGGAGGGCGGGAGTCGTGTGCATTTGACCGGCCGGTGCTTGCTGTTGGATTTTGTATTGCTGGCACGTGATGCATTGTCGGACGTACTTGGCTGCTTCTCGAAACATCCCTGGCCAGTAGTAACGTTCGGCGAGCCTGGCTGCGGTCTTGGTGGTCCCCAAGTGTCCTGCAGTCGGAGCATCGTGATTTTCGGCCAGCACGATGGCGCGCTGCGGCCTCGGTACGCATAATTTCCACTCGGTTGTTTGCTCGGTCGGTCGTCCGGTGTAGTCGGGGAACCTGCGGTAGAGCCGGCCTTCGGCAAGGCGGTATTCTGGGTGTTTCTCGGGTTCTTGCTGGACCTGTGCTTTTAGGCGAGTAAACCAGGTGCAGGCCGGCGGATCGTCGACGGTGTGAATTTCGTCGGGCTGTCTGGAGAGCGCGTCTGCTACCAGATTATTGGCGCCTTTTCGATACTTAATCGTAAAATCGTATTGTTGCAGCTCCAGGCTCCAGCGGGCGAGGCGGCCTGACGGGTCCTCGATGTTCTGTAGCCATTTGAGTGCCTGGTGGTCGGTTATGATCGTGAAATGGTATCCCTCGAGATAGGGTCGCATTTTCCGGATTCCCCATACTACTGCCAAGCATTCTTTCTCGGTGGTGGAGTAGTTTCTTTCGGCTGGATTGAGTGTTCGGCTGGCGTAGGCGATGACATGCTCGCCCTGGGCGTCTTCCTGGGTGAGCACTACGCCGAGCCCTTCGTCACTGGCGTCGGTCTGCAGGGTGAAAGGTTGCGTAAAATCTGGGCACGTTAGCACAGGTGCGGCGGCCAGCTGGTGTTGGAGGGCGTGGAAGGCAGCGTCCTCCTCCGGGCCCCAGGTCCATTTACGTTTCTTCTGCAGGAGCTTGGTTAGCGGAGCGGTGGTGTCTGCGAAGTGGGTGATAAATCTTCGGTACCATGATACCATCCCCAGGAATCGGCGTAGTTCTCGGAGGTTGGTGGGAGCTGGAATGCTGAGGATTGCCTGCACCTTGTCTGGGTCGGTTTTGACCCCTTGGGCGGTCACCATATGCCCCAGGTATTTGAGCTCGGTTCGGCAGAAATCGCATTTTTCCGGGTTAATTCGAAGATTAGCGGCCTGTAGTCGGTGTAGGACCACGCGGAGATTTTGGAGGTGTTCCTCGAATGTTCGACCTAGGACAATAATGTCGTCTAAGTACGCGAATGCTCGCGGTTCCAATTCTGGTCCGATTACTTGATCTAGTAGGCGCTGGAATGTGGCGGGCGCGGAGTGCAGGCCGAAAGGCATGACTCGAAACTGGTAGAGTCCGCGGCCTGGCACGGTAAAGGCGGTCACCGGTCGGCTTTCGGGGGCGAGCGGTACCTGCCAGTAGCCGTTGGCTAGATCGATGGAGGAAATGAAACGGGCCTCTCGCAGCTTGCTGAGCGTGGCCTCCACTTGGGGGAGCGGATACGCGTCCTTCTCGGTCACCATGTTTACGCGTCGGAAGTCTATGCAGAACCGTCGTTTTCCGTTTTTCTTGCGCACCAGGACAACGGGTGAGCTCCAAGGGCTTTGGGAGGGTTCTATGATCCTTTCGGCCAGCATTTTATTTACTTCTTCGTTGATGATCTGTTGCATGGCCGGGTTGCGGGGCGTATATCGTTGTTTTAGCGGTACGGTCGATTTCAGGCGGATGGTATGTTCGGCGAGTTGGGTGGTCCCCCGTAGGGTTTGAAATTTCGGCAGTTCTTCGTCGAGGAGTTGCTGCAGGGTTTCGGCTTGTGCCGGAGTACAGGCGGTTACGCCGTCGGCTGTTTCGAGGGTGGCTGCTTCGGGAACCAGTAGTCGGTGCCCAAGAGTCATACGGACCCGTAATTTCTTTAGGGCGTCCATGCCGAGGATGACCGGGTGAGTGAGTTCCGGAAGGATTGCATATCTGTGGGTCAACTTCTGGTGCCCCACTCGTGCTGCACTTCGCAGGTCCCCGGCGAGTGATGCCTCTAAACCGTTTGCTAGACGGACTCGGTGTTGCGTTGGTCTGCACGGGTCGCCGTGGCGGAGGCAGTGTTCTGCCACATCGCTGCGCATGTACGACCTCGTGGCTCCCGTGTCCAGGAGAGCTCGGTATCGGCGGCCGTGAAGAAGGATGGTGACGTATGGTCGGGCGGCTTGATGCATCTCGTTTAATGGGGCGCGAGTTTGGCCGGTGGTTGGGAGGCGCCCCCGTCTCCGGGCCTTGAGGCGTTTCCCGCCGGCGGTTGGCATGGGCAATTGCGAGAGAGGCGTCCGTCCTGGCCGCAGCGTGAACAGAATAGTCGTGCTTGTTGTCGGCATTCTTGTCGTCGGTGACCCCGTTGTCCGCACCTCCAACAGCAAGTCTCGCGGTCGTAGCCTGCGGTGACGGCGGCGAGCGTCGAGCGGGGTGCCCGTTGCGTGGGGGTGGTCTCGGCGGCCGAGGTTCTGTTCTTTTTGTCCGTTGTAATACTTTCATATTCGACGGCGGTCTCGAGGAGTGCCGTGATGGTGGGGCAGTCCTTTCGGCGGATGTATTGTCGATATTCGGGTAGCAGGTTTCGGTGAATCAGCTCCAGCTGACGGTCGCGTGGGAGTTGTCCGTGACGGCGGATCAGCGTCTGTATCCCGATAAGGTAGTCCCCGGCTCGCTCCCCGGGCTTCTGCTTCCGTTGCAAGATTTCTTCCTCCAGGTCGTACCGGCTGATAGTTGGGATATAGAATAGTCGGAAGTTTTTTTCGAAGTCTGTCCATGTTGTCCATTCGGCGCGGTTGCTGCGGTGCCACAAGAGTGCCTGACCCTTGAGTAATTCGGGAAGGCACCGTAGGAGCTGGTCGTCGGTGATGCCGTAGCCTTCCTGGAGTTCGCCGATCCTTTCCAGGAAATCGCGGCCGTCTTTGGTGCCATCGAAATGGCAGCCCCATTTTCGCACGCAATCCATGACGCTGGCAATGGATAGTAGCGTGGGGGCGGCTTCGTGCTCGGTGACCACGATGGACGGTGGCGTGACGGTGGTAGTTTCGCTGGTTGTTGACTCGTCCGGTTTCCCCATTGCGGCGGTGTGGACCAGGTATTGGCGGAGTCGAGCGCGTAGCTGCTCGAACGAGCCCTCGGTGTTTTCGCCTGCCGCCTCAAGGGCTTCGATAAGTTCTCCCTTGTTTAGTTGGTATAACCGAGTGAGTGCGGGGCTCATCAGTTATCTTTTTTTTTTTTTCTTTTTCTGGTCCCTGTTCGGGCGCCAATTTGTGACGGTCTTCCGTCCGGAGAGAAGGGTATTGGAGGATGCGCTCAGTCGGGATGCCAGGGCATTGAAATCCTCTCCTTATTAAATAATGCTTTTATTCTGCGAATCGTCAATTATGTACACTATTTACAATGCTGTCCGCTGTGTAGATCGCGTTTCGCTTGGCGGTTACGTGCGATACGATGGAGACCTGGAAACGGCCAGTTGTCTCGGTTTCGGAGCGGTAGCCGGAGAGAGACCGGGCAGCGTCCGGGCGTCTCTATTTAGTACGGTAGCGGGAAAGAGACCGGGCAGCGTCCGGGCGTCTCTATTTAGTACGGTAGCGGGAAAGAGACCGGGCAGCGTCCGGGCGTCTCTGTTTAGTACGGTAGCGGGAAAGAGACCGGGCAGCGCCCGGGCGTCTCTGTTACGGAACGGTAGTGGGAAAGAGACCGGGCAGCGTCCGGGCGTCTCTGTTTAGTACGGTAGAGGGAAAGAGACCGGGCAACGTCCAGGCGTCTCTGTACGGTACGGTAGAGGGAAAGAGACCGGGCAACGTCCAGGCGTCTCTGTGCGGTACGGTAGAGGGAAAGAGACCGGGCAACGTCCAGGCGTCTCTGTACGGTACGGTAGAGGGAAAGAGACCGGGCAACGTCCAGGCGTCTCTGTACGGTACGGTAGAGGGAAAGAGACCGGGCAACGTCCAGGCGTCTCTATGCGGTACGGTAGAGGGAAAGAGACCGGGCAACTTCCTGGCGTCTCTGTAAGGTGCGGTAGCGGGAAATCGGAGGGTGTACGATCATAGGATCGTCGGATATACGGAGTTTCTCTCTAGTGCGCTCGCACCGGGCAGCATCCAGGCATGCGGTCTAGGAGGGGGTTCCGTAGCCCCACTCGAACTGCCTACCTTGGTCGCGTTGAGGCTTATGTCCCGCTTCTCGGAAATTCCCAGCAGCGAGAAATCGACGCGATCTAGCGGCGCGGTGGGGAGTGAGCGTCATCTGACGCGTCGTGAGCCCGGCGTGCCTCGGGCCGGTTCGGGGTTTCTCGGCTGCGGTCGCCTGTGCGCTCGGCCTCTCGCTCACTCCCGGTCGCACCGCCGTGCGCTCGACTCCTCGCGCTGGGACGCTACGTCACAACAGGTTATATTGAGGTAGGGATACACCTACAGCAATAACGCTACATTTGTGTTGGTGTGTAGGGACGGCCATATGTCGTCACGGATAGGGAATTGTGTGAAAAGTCTGGCCTCAGATGGCGCTGTCGGCTGTGCCTAGCATACGGCAGAATCTGCTGTCCATCTGCTGTCGATCTGACATCAGGAGCTGACATCAGAATCTGCACCTCAGAACGCAGCCAAATGCGGACACAGACGACTACGGTTCTGACGTCAGATTCTGCGTTCTCATGCCACACCCTGCTACCAATCTGATGTCAGATTGGTAACACATGGTTATCTGGGAATATACGAGGAGTTAACGAAAATGTAATATAGTCAACTAATAATAATATGTACATAATATGTATAAATATGTAAGGAGTGTGCTCCGTAAGCTGATTTAAATCTTCCCGCTCAATACAGTGAGTCGGTAAGTTAAGGGTCCGCAGTAGCGGCAGAGAAATAAAGGCATGCGTGCGGCAGACGTACACGTGTGAGTCTTGCTAATTAGTAAATAAGATATCTTTATGATAGAGTGAATTGATTATACAAGGAACAAGATTGCGAAGAACAAACACTGAATGTTGTTTCTTGTATTTTTACAGGTTTGTAACCATTGTGAATAGTTAATGTAAGTAGCTTAATTAATAAAAACTCTTGTATTTTTACAGTGAAACATTACAGTTTGTTATTATCTGCAACCCTTGAATGTCCAATTAAATAACTCAATTGCTCATTACAAATATATCTATATTAAATATTTACACACATCTGAATATCTTGCAACAAGCAAGACATTTGGCACCACTTCTGTAATCTGTAACCAGGAAGGCTTCTTCCCATGACGTCTTAAATACGGCCAATGCACTTGCATCCTTCTTTTGCGATGTCAACGCCATTTACTCTATATTTTGCACACTTATGTATATTTCGTACAATGATATTTCGGTATATCGTCGGTGATAGTGCAAAACCTCGTATGAGCAGTTTGTAAATACCGCGGATCTGCAAAAGTAACAAAATTGAGATTTCACGCCCACGGTTGTCAAGCGTTGTTTCGCTTTTTTTTAAAAGTCACTCCATTGATGTTAGTACTTATTACAAAGAGTGCTAAAGCTGTCCCAAAAAAGTTCAGTCAAAGAAATCGTTTAAAATGGCTAAAATATAAAGTTTTTTCTTCCTCCTGTAAAATCGGTAAAAAGCAGGTCCGCGGTATTTACAAACTGCTCATACGCGGTTTTGTACTATCACCGACGATATAGTAGGTACTTACCGATTGATAGGTTCTAGCCGGAAATTTCGTATTTGTTGAAACGCAATTTATAAAGAAAAACAAAGACGAAATGATAATCAATAAAAATGGCATTTAACGAAGCCCAGCCGGTTGCCCTTTACTAGAAATTTCGAGCTGGTATTTTACGGAATATAAAAATGCTTATAACTACAAAACTAAGCATTATCAGACATATACGTATCTTTGTGTCCGAGTTATTTATTTGTATAGTATTAACTTTCTGAATATTTTATGTGTCGGTGAAAAGATAAGTATTATTAGCAATAAATGTTTCATTATCAGTAAAATCGGACCGTCATGTCATACCAACTGCCGGCAGTAGCAAATATTTTGAAAATTTCAAGACACCCATGAATTTTATTACGGGACCTGCTCTGCACTGGGGGTTCCACAAGGAACCCAGCCATATATACTTACGCTACGAGCCTACAAGCACGCACGTACACTATTGCAGTTCTCCTCACCGATTGTAACCTTAGCAACGTGATGGGCGGGTTGCTCACAGCTAGGCGCTAAAAACGGCTCCTTATGCAGCGCTGGTGTAGAGTGGCGTTCGATGTTGCTGCTTCGTGCGTCGCCAGCTGCTGTCGAGAACGCCCGGTGCCTCGTTGCATTGCTCGCAATGCACATCGCCATTCGCGAACTTGCTTGCGCAGCCGCCTGTTACTGCGCCTCAGCGATTCATCATCGATCTCTGTACACAAATGTTAGACACAGATAAAATATACATATTATTTACATCTCGTGAACACCGGGCTTGTTGAATGGATAACAGTGTCGAGCACTGATTATCCTCGGAAATCGTGGCCTTGGATCTCAATCCATGGTTTCATTTTGTCCGGTGCTGTCACCGTCCTCATTCGTCGTCCGTTCTCCCGCAGATACTCCACTTCATACCGATCGTTGGGGGGCACGGTTCGTACTAGATCTATTCTTATGGCCCGGGCACCCGGGTACTCGGGTACCCGGTGAGACCCCGGGTACACAAAAATTATCTAGGTAACCGGGAGCCCGGAGGATACCAGACTACCCGGGTACCCGTGCGATATCCGGGTACCCGGGCAGACAACAATTACCCGGGTACCCGGGTAGACAAATATTACCCGGGTAGACAAAAATTACCTGGGTATCCATGAGATACCCGAGTAAATGAAGTGTGATGAGATAGTTGAGAATTTCGATTTGACATTTAATTGCTTGATGTTTATTCCGTTCATTACTGATGTTAGCCGAAAATGATCGAAAGTCGAAAGGCGATCGGCTGTCAAATCGAAATTCTCAACTATCTTAGCACATTTCATTTACTCGGGTATCTCATGTACACCCGGGTAATTTTTGTCTACCCGGGTAGTCGGATATCTCACGGGTACCCGTGGTTTTCATTGAGAACCCGGGTACCCGGCGGGTCGGGTAGTAAGAGCTCTAGTTCGTACTCTGAAGGGCCTCTTGTATTTCGGTAACAGCTTATGGCTCCCTCCTATGGCTGGTTCGCTGCTTATTTGTACCAATACTAGTTCCCCGATGGTATATTTTCTCGTGTCCTTCCGTGTCTTGTTGTAGCGTTCCTTTTGAGCTCGCTGTTCGTCGATGGTGTGTTGAGAGATGCTGTCTCTAAGTTCTGTTCGGTTCAAGCGATCCATGTTTCCCTTTACCGCGTTCAGGATTTGGCTTTCGGCAATACTCGTCATGTTACACCCAATTTAAGGCGTCGTGGGGGTTGTATTGATGCTCTTGTTGTGCATGGTGTTCAGTGCGCTTTCTATCTGTTTAACCTGGAGGACCCAAACCTAAGGATCTCTGCCGGCACTGGTGATAGCGAGCGCGTCGACGATGGTTTTATAATAATAATAATATAAAAATATATTTCTTTATTAATTCCCTCAGGGTTACAATCCCCACATCCACTTCCCTTACATCTACCTTCTATCTACCTTAACCTATTTCTTAAAAGTAAGTTAATTCTAAACCCGCTCGCCCGCTCGCTCGCTCACATCTCTCCTCCCTCCCGGACCCCCGCTTCCGCTCGACTCACCATTCGCTCCCATCACCTCACTCATCCTTCCGTTCTATCCTCCTCCCGCCATCTCCCCTCTCGCCTTTCCTCTATTTTTGTCAACCAACTTTCTCCCTCCCCCTCCTCACCTAACACCTTGTTTACCACCTCTTGCCATCCCCTCTCTTCCCCCCACCCCATACATTCCTCCCATATGTGCTCCCACGTTTCCTCCCCTCAACCACATCCCCTACACTTCCTTTTCTCCTCTCCTTCCCAATACCTTCCCCCACTCGTCCCGTTACCCAGCCTGAACCTTGCCACCCTCTGCCATCTGCTGTCTCCCCATCCCTTCTTTAGGTACCCCGGCACCCCCAACCCCTTAATCCTCCCATACCAACTATTGTATTTCGATTCACCAATATTCTTCCACCTCTCCTCTTCCTGCAACCTTTTTCCCCTAGCTACTATTTCTTCCCCCTTAACTCCCCCCTTTCTCTCCATCTTTCTACCTCTTCAACCGCCCAACCCCTATCCTCAAAAAACTGTTCCCTTTCCTTTTCCCATCCCTCTAGTATCCTTCCCCTTTTAAACCTCGCCTTCATCTCTTCCCAACATTCCGTAGTCAGCTCCCCCCTTTCCCTCTTCCAATTTCCTTTCGTACCTCCGTGCTCTCAGGCCCGCCCTACACTTCAACATCTCCCTTTGAAGTTCCTCCCTCACCATGTACCCCGGTGTACTCCTATCTACCCCCAGTACCCACCTCGGGAACCTATCTTGCATCCCTTCCACTCTCTCCCTCTCCTTCCATCCCCACACCTCCACCCCACATCCTACCACCGTCCACACCAGTTTATCAAAGAGCCATACCCTTCTTCCCCAATCCTTTCCAAACATTCTTTTCCCTAACCCCGCACCTAACCACACATTACCGCTGCCCCCTTCCTCACCCTCTCCTCTACGTGCTCCTCCTGCCCCCCATTCCCCATCACAGTATACCCCAGGTACCTAAAGCATCTCACCTCCTCCAGGTCCTTCCCCTTCCAACTCCATGCCACCTGTTTCCACTTTCCCCCTCCCCTCCTACACCTCGTTACCTTTGTTTTCCCGACATTCACCAGTAGTCCTTTCCCATCCACATACTTCTCCACCTTTGCAATCATTTCCCTCATCCGCTTTTCATCCTGCGCTAGCACGGCCACGTCATCGGCATATTCTAGCGTGTACACCTTTCTTCACCCAGCTTCACATTCCCCCTCCCCACCTTCCCTTCTCCAGCTCCTCATCCATGTCCTGCTATCCAAACACCAAACGAGGATACATTTCGTCGGTCAGCGTCGAGGCTATTCTCGACGGGGTCCATGATGCCGCGAAGCAGCGAGGTGGGCAGACCCGCAGCAGCGCGAAATCCGGGCCCCATCGAGAGAATCCTCGACGCCGTTGAAGCCGACCCCACGATCAGTGTGCGCATCTTGAGCCGTCGCCTAAAGTAAGTCACAATTCAAGAAAACTGCAGCAATTATTAATTAAGAAAAAAAATGTTATCTAATAGTGGATGTTTTTGCATTTTGTTCTAGTGTCAGCAAGACGACGATACACCGAATCCTCAGGGATCGCAGGTTGCATCCGTACAAGTATGTATGGGTGCAACAGTTGCTCGCCGGGGATTACATCCAGCGGGTTCAATATTCCAGGTGGCTGTTGGGAGAAGTGCTAAGGAATCCGTCGTTCACCACATACATATTGTAGACGGATGAAGCAATTTTCAACAGGGAAGGTTGCTTCAATTCCCACAATATGCATGTGTGGAGCGACGAAAATCCTCTAGCGCTTCGTCCACGTGCAGCACAAGTCCGTTGGTCGATCAACCTATGGGCTGGTATTTGTGGCGAATTTATCGTTGGGCCGTACATTCTGCCCGACAGGCTGGACGACCCAGCGTATAAATATTGTTTAGAACATGTTCTGCCGGATCTTATGGACGATATTCCATATGAGATCCGACAGAACATGTACTACCAGCATGACGGAGCTGCGCCACATTTCACCAATATTGTCCGCGCTTATTTAGGTGAAACCTTTCAGGACAGGTGGATCTGCCACAGCGGGCAAGAGGCCCACGTTGCGTGGCCCCCACGGTCACCGGATATGAATCAGCTGGATTTTTCTTCTGGGGCTACCTGAAGGTAATTTGATTATTGCTGTTACTCTTTACTTATTCCTATTGTAGATATTTCTTTTTTTACTTACGTTTTGTATTTATTGTACAACAATCATTTCAGAATGAGGTATATCGTCAGCCGGTGGACACGCCTGAGGAAGCAATTACGCTTATCCACGCAGCGGTGGAAAACATAACGCCGCAAACATTACGGGGCGTCCAAAGACAACTAGTTCTCCGCGCTGAAGTATGCGTGGACAATGACGGTCGCCATGTGGAGCAACTCATCAATTAACAACAATCGGCCCCTTTCGGGGCCATCAATTTTTAAAACGTAGGAACAACACGTTCCATAAAAAGTAAATAAAGTGATCAGTGTTAGTAGCCGTGCAGTGAAGTGAATATTCGGTACATTGAACTGACATTGCGATCCTTAACTTTGGGTAATGTCGTATACCTGCGATCAGCTGTGCACTGGGCTCGTCCATCGATGACCAGGATCGGTTCAGTGACCCAGTGACACAAGTTTTCAAGTTGCAGTTGAATTTTCGACAAGGGTGAGTTTTAGTTACATTATTGGCAACTATTATTTTTTAA
The DNA here is from genome assembly GCA_951215215.1 of Andrena trimmerana. Taxonomy (NCBI): domain Eukaryota; kingdom Metazoa; phylum Arthropoda; class Insecta; order Hymenoptera; family Andrenidae; genus Andrena; species Andrena trimmerana. Next base: position 24,847,366 of record OX578062.1, on the reverse strand, counting down.
GCCTAACGCAGGCTATGGCTTATTTCCGGCGATAATTCTCCAAATTTCCGTACGCAAATTTTTCTTCGCAGTTTTTAAACGGATTTATTCATTATCAACAACAGTGTAGGCCGTTATTGAACTACGGATTTTTATCACAATAACGAACTACGATCACTTTTCACTCGTTCCCTGTTGCATTACCTTTTCGTTTGTACGTTATTAAAAAAGGAAATTTACGTGTTCCTTATCCTTTCACTGCGAATAATTATTATTTTCGATTCGTTCAAAAAAAAAACAACTGTGTATTCGTCTTTTTACGTTACACGTGATTTTCATCCATTTATCCTTTTTTCATTGTTCACTTCAGATGGCAAACAAACCATGGCAAAAGTTTCGATTTTTTTGTTACGTCTTTTTCATTTGCCATTCTACGCAATTTCCTTCGGTGCATGCCGCCTTGCTTGTTCGTAGTCGCAGCGCGGCTCGGCGCGCGGCCACACTAGCACGGGAGCTCCAGCAGAAGGCTCGCGCTCTGATTGGTCGGTGCTTTTTGCTAATATCTCGTTAACGAAACCTCGGAGAGCATTTTCGCAAAGGAAAAAGTTGTTTGCAATCATCCCCCGAATCACCCCCTTTAAGGACCCGCAGCATTTTTGGGACACCCTGTATAATCATCTTTGTCAATATCGCTAATATCAATATTAATGTCGATATATATTATGTACTAAATAAAATTAAATGGAGTCTCAACTATCTCAGGTGTTTTTATTTTTACATTACATCACTTTAGTGGTTGGGTTATGATTGAGGAACAAACATGTTTCATTTTTATATATTAGTTTATTTTTTTTAAAGCAAGCACTACACGCCAGTAGAATAAAGTTGTTTTCTACATATAATTGAGAATTACAAACATGTGATAGAATGTAAATGGAGTACCGTGAATTCATTGCGAAAATATGTGATGAATTTAATAACTCGTCATTGACGGTGCAAGAGGTAAGAAGTACAGAGATCAGATGACTAATGAGAAAGAGAGCAGATTCGCTACATGTGGAGGACTTGAAATGCCCTCCACAGAAGTAGCCCCCGGCAACCTATATACAATTTGACATGCGAGCTTTTTCGTTTTTCAGTAGCAGTTCAGATAATTCGGCTTTTGCTAAAGCAGCTCTAATTTTAAACGCCTGGATTTTTTTAAACTGCTCTTCTTTCTGACGTTCCTGCATTAGCTTCCATGTCAATCACTCCTTCATCGTTATTATCGTCGTCATTTCCTTCAATAATTTCATACACCATCTGTCTTCCATCTAAAATTCAGTTAAAGTTACTATTCTATGTTCAATAAGATCTCAATACATTTTACAATAAAATTTAACTACCATTGATAAATGAATTTAAAGTTACTATTCTGTGTTCAATAAGATCTCAATACATTTTACAATAAAATTTAACTACCATTGATAAATGAATTTACATTCTATTTCTGCAGCATTCATATTAGATAAAATTAAGGTGGGCGCAGTGGCCATCAAAGATGGCACTATTGCCGCAATTTCCGGGTCGACTTCTGTCGAGGGTGCTTCTGGCCCTCCACCTGTAGCTAGTCTGCTCTGTTTTTGTTATTTAATTGGTCGCCGTGGGCATGTTTCATGTTTATCCACAGCTTTTTCAATTGCTGCACGTTTCTCTTCAAAAGAAGAGAAAATTAGTACAAAATGATATGTATGATATTGGTTGTTTGATCTCTGTGCTTCTTACCTTTTGCACCGTCAATGACGAGTTATTAAATTCATCACATATTTTTGTCCATGCTAACTCTTTATCACGTAATGAATTCACGTTACTCCTGTTACATTCAATCACATGTTTGTAATTGTCGATTATATGTAGAAAACAACGTTTTTCTACTGGCGTGTAATGCCTACAACGATTTTTGTCCTCCGCCATCATCATATGGAAAAAATGAATAAACAAAGCGTTGCCGGGGGAATAGTTTACTGGAGTGGAAGGGGAGTGACATATGCGTGTGATGAGTGTGACCCATATACGGTATATGGGCCATCACGCATATAACAGGGTGATCCTGGAGGGACATTCCACGCGAAATCGGACACTTTTCTGAGTAACATTTTGGATGTTGCTGAAATCATCCGAAATGTTACTCCGAAAAGTGTCCGATTTCGCGTAGAATGTCCCTGGAGCAACTGGACTTTTTAGAAAAATTGCGATATTTCAAAATTGATCTTTGTTAAGTTTATACTAAAAATGGGAATATTTTTCAATTTCGGTTTAAAATTTTTAATTAAATTGATACTACAAAACGTTAAAAAAAAAAGAGGAGGGTATATATTTTTCTTTACCACCATTCCAAAATTGCCCCCCTTGATACCTGTTTCATAAAAACAACATTCTTTATTCTATCGTATCGAAGTTCTGGAAGTCATCACAGGGGGGTATCCTCGCCATTCCGGAGACTCTCCGATAAACTGTCCCTCGGCATCGCTATAATATAACCTCGACGCTCACACGCATCACTCACTCACGTTCGAGCATCCTACTCCGTCGTCCATCAAGGAACGAACGGAATATCCTACTATCATTGGTTGTTCTATCAGAATTATTCCGAAAGTATCCGAACGTGAATGAGCAAATGCTTGAATAAATGCTTTATAAAGTAAATGAATACGTCATATAAGCAATTGCTTATTCCAAGCAAATGCTTAAGATCATCTTGAGCAACGACTATGAATACCTGATGTCTTCAGGCAAACAAGATCGTCTTCTAGAAGATGATCTCAAACTTTGAAAAAAATGAAACGTGCTACTCTTCGTAACACGCGTCGAAATTATGTGGTCCCCTCCTCCAAAGGACAGAAAATTGATACATGACAATAAATGTTTATTGGATATTTCGTTCTTTTACGCTACATTTGTCAATTTTTTATAACTTAACAACATTCCAAAATATTATTGTTACGCCGGAACGGTATCTTTATGAAATCGAGAAATGTAATTATGCGTGGTTAGGAAATCAAAATTTCCATTGCGACGAGAACTGGTGATTTACAAACGCTTGTTTATTTCTTTTTAGGCTGTTTATTTAGGGCATGTGTCCTTACAATTTTAACAAATAAACAATTAATCTGTTTAACGAGTTTGTCTAGACTTATTTTGTCCAGCCATAACCTTATGAAGTGCATAGATCTGTAAACCTGAAAAATGAAGCCAAAATGATTTAGAATCTGATAAAGTGCACAGACATTTGAATTTGAGAATAGATGCTATAGTTACTTACAACCACGAACGATTCCATGCCACTGAAAACGCGAAAATTGATACCAGAACCAACCATAACCCTATCAAACATTAAAATCTGTAAACCTGAAAATTGAAGCTAAAATCAATTAGAATGTAATAAAACGCACGAATTTGGTAAACATAAACGAATTAAGCTAAAACTTACTATTTCGATGAAATGTACTCAGAAAATAACGTTATGAATGGAAATTTTGATTTCTTAATCACGAATAATCACACTCCACAACTATATGCTATACCCGATTTCATAAAGATACCGTTGCGGCGTAACAATAATATTTTGGAAGGATGTTAAGTCATAAAAAGTTGACAAATGTAACGTAAAAGAACGAAATTTTCAATAAACATTTATTGTCATGTAATTAGCATATATGTAGGTTATATTTTCTTGCTTATATAGCCAGAATTACCCTGCTTTCCCCTGATTGCAGTAATCGAATTCGAAATACAGAAGCACACGTAAAGCGACAAATACGCATGCGCGTAATATGCGCATTGACTGCCCATGCTTTTATTTTCTGCACTTGCTGCGCGCATTATGCGCTAGAAGTTGGAGGATTCTAGGGAATTCTATGAAATTGGTACTGCCATCTCTGCACTCGCTGTATGAATTGCAACCAACGCAACGGACTCAATTTCGAAGCGAACAACACATCCCTATGGCCGGTATTCATAGTAGCTACTTATTCTTAAGCAAATGCTTAAGCATTTGGCATCCTTTACTAGCTTCTAGGTTACTAGAGGATGCAGCATGCTTAAGCATTTGCTTAAGAATAAGTAGCGACTATGAATACCGGCCTAGAAGGTTTTAGGCAGGGTCAAAACGAAAGATGAGGAAGGAAGCAAATACGTAGCGCGCATTGTTATTTCTTAAAGGCTTTTACTGCTAACTTTTTCGAACGTGCTGTTATAATGCTAACTTTACAGCTATACTCTAATCCAGAAGACGTACGAGAGCCTGCGGTTCTATTCAATAGCCTTCAAAACCTTGAATTTACCCCGGACGCGGATAATAAATAACTTAATTTTTCTTTTACACATCAGCTTAACAAATTACGCTGGGTAAGCAGCAGTTCGTACCGTAAAACTCATAAAATATGGTCTTCGCTTTCAATAATTATCGCTGTTCAAGAAGAATAGAAAAACTCGGGTGGAGAAAATCCAGGAACCAATAAAGCTATCAAATTTCGTTAGGATTCGGTCCCCGATCCTTAGGACGAAGTAACCGATGTAGTTAGGAAGCGTGCTTCGACCACGGTCCAAAAGTCTCGAATTAAATTAACCGTAATCCATCCAACTGCATAGCTATTTGTAAGTAAGTTTGAACATTCCCGCGTAACCTCACGAGCATCAGACGCATCGAAACCCGTTCCGTTTCGTTACTGCGGTTCATGCGCTGCTGGAAACGGAACGCTATTCATGCGCGCAGCGTCTGCGCTGCGGTCTATGCGCATAATGCGTGAATTGGAACACAGCCATTGTGACACAGGTTTTCAAGCTGCAGGTGAATTTTTATTACTTTACTGGTGATTATTATTTTCTAAATTTAACGCAGGCTACGGCTTATTTCCGGCGATAATTTTTCAAATTTTGGTACGTAAATTTTTCTTCTTATTTTCGATTCTTCTTAAAAATTAACTGTATTTGTCTTTTTACGTTATAGATTCATTAGTCACTTTATTCATTAGTTACTTTAAATGACAAATATGTTGGAGATAGAGCAACATGCATTGCGGACATACCGGCAGTCGTGGAAACGCTGCCTTGCTGTCGACCGACAGCGCCCTCTGGTTCGGTCTGCTACCATACTGTCGCGTCACGCGCACACTGTGCGCTCGAACGTTTTACCTTTTGTACATTATACTTTTGTCTCATTATATACGCATTGAAAGCTAACGACGCGTACTTCTCACTTCACCCGACCTGCATAACTCTAACAAAATAAATGATGACAAAATGTTCCATTTTATTTGACAATTGGTTGCGTCGGTGTCAGGCGTGTCTAGATGCAAACGGCAATCATTTATTGCATCTTTTGTAAATAAATGTAGATAGCGAAATTTGTATTTCTTTACTACACATTAACGTAACAGTAGCCGCGCATTGCTGGAGACTTGTTACTTGACAGTTTAGTTACACTCAGAGGATAGAAAGAGTCTGGTCGCTTTCTGAAAAAACAACACATTTTGCCGTCACGTCGTCAAAGGAGCTTACGTCAATGTAAATCACTGCATTTTTCGTGAGCGTCACAACTGTCGCGCAACAAATTCCCACCACTGCACGCCTGGTTTAAGAACACGTGTAGAGTTTTCGTTCACTTGTTTGTTATTTTTTAGCTGACTACCCCAAGTGCGCCTACCGCCACTCCAAACAGTTCCTCAATGGGCTCGCTACTGTAAGGGATCCGTACTTTCGTGGTTATTGGGTCATCTTGAACAGCTCACCATGTTTAAACCTTTATAACAGTTAAACTATATGAGATACAACAAAATGTATACAGACCCTTTTACTCTACTGATGGTCTCCAAAATTGGTCTGCAAAATTATGGATTCCTGCGACTATTAGTTTAGTGTATAGACATGTTACATTTGAGGCATTATTACTGTAAAATGGAGACAGATCTGACACTATGTCATAGGACTTTTTATGTACCACCCCCTAAGATGTCGCTACGTATACCATTTACACCCTGTATGTAGAAACTAGTGCTGGGCGCGATACACAGTCTTTCTCATGAGTTTTAAGCAGTTCGATACCCAAAGTACTTGTTTGGAAGATTCGATACGTATCGAAATTTTGAATACTTGGTATCAACATTTCATACGAGTAGGGCTAAACTGAGTACTGAGTGGTATTGGTGCCACGGCAACAGTAAATGTATCGATACTATTTAACCCGGAACGAAGCATGCATATATATCGAAACAGTAATGAGTATTGTATGCATTGAAAAGAATCGATTCCCAAATAATACCTACAAAAGTGTCGATCCTTTAAACTCAACTGAGTTGGTGGTCCGACGTTGAGCATACAAAGTCTCCCGATAAGGGACCCCTGAATAGTTCGACAAGGAAAGCGAATGAATATAACGAGAGTAAGCGAAATAGACGTTATAGGGTGATTAGGGTTTATACAAAAACCGACTTTTGAAAAAAACAGTTTTCGAATTCCACTGGCCAAAAAAAACGATTAAACCGGTTTTCGAATTTTCACAGAAAAATATAATTAAAATAGCAAATAAATATTTGTACTTAATTTAAAAAATTTCAGTTTCCTTAATATTTTGAAATTACAGAAATACAACAAAATAAAATATATTCTATTTATACAAGACCACATAAAAAAAAAAACTAAAATCCGCACAAATCGTACAATTTTTTGAGGTCATAATCATGAATGGTGAAATGTGAACGTAAGGATTTTTTATCATGTTTTTGACGACTCAGACCCAGTGATGGGGCGCATCGTGGAACGCGGGACCAAAGGCTTACCTCCACTATGACCTACCGTCGTCTCCCACTATGCCGTATCGGTGTCCCCCACTTTCTTCCCACCGCATTGTACACAAGCATATTTTTACTCCTGGCCGTGTGAGCTGTCTGTTGGGCTGCCGAGTACACGGACAGGGGAGGGATACGCTTGTGTGCAGTGCGATGGGAAGAAAGTGGGGGACGACGGTAAGCCATAGTGGGAGACGACGGTAGGTCATATTGGGGGTAAGCGTTTGGTTCCGCGTCTTTGGTCTGGCATCACTGCTCAGACCACTGTGCGGCGGCAAGAGCGGCAGCCGTAAAAGAGTGGGGATAGTGGCTTAGTGCAAATAACTAAAGGCGGCCACACATGCTCAGATAGTTAGTGACATTCGTGTTGTATAACTTTTAAACTATAAAAGATATCCGAATGGCGCCAAAAAACATAAAATGAAAAAATTATACCTTTCGAATGATTTATAACTGAATATATTGTACGTTCATTTAATGTTTTTTTTTTTCAATTTTTTCAACTTAATTGTTATAAAAAATTTGAAAACTGTTTACTTAGTAACATATGGATTGTTTCCATGAAAGTTTTACACTTTTTCGGTTTCACCGGATAACAGCAGACCATAGTCCACTATGTTCCAGAATGATTTCATGAATGATTATTAACCTACTTCAAAAAGAAAGAGGTTCTCAGTTCGAGGTGTTTGTATGTATTTATGTAGTTATACGTATTATGTTTGTCCGCGAATTTGTCCGTAACTACTGTACCGATTTTGGTGAAACCTATTGCATTTTGTTTGGCTTCGATCAACTTAGGCCATGGAGCAATTATCAAAATTGGTCAGGTAGTTTTGAAGTTACACCAAAAAAATAAAAAATCTGTTTCATTGTAATACATTGTATGCACGGGCAGGCAAAGGACGGTGTATCAGGCGTCTGAAAAACAGAGCGAAACAAAATATCAACGCGTCGTCTATCTCGTACCGATTCTTGCTCTTCAGTCCCTCTGGTTCGCTCTCCTTCCATCTCGATCTCGCCATCGGCAAGAAAGGAGCGAAAACGATTGCTCGGAATCGTGTCCCCTCTACGTTATAATATTATATCATATTTAATATATTATAATATATGTTATATTTATATTATAATATATATTATATATTATGAAACTTAAATAACTAAAAAGTCCAAAAAAAAAAATTAAATTAAGACCGACTTCAAAAAAATAAAAATGAGCTAAAAAGTAAAAAATAATTTTGTCCTTTATTTAATCTACGACCCTTTTTTTTTAAGTCGGCGCCAGATTTATACAGTGCAAATGATGAGGCGCCGACATTAAAAATTAAGAGTCGCAGATTATGTTAAGTCCTGAAGGGACTTTTCGTAAATCACCCTGAGCGGTTAGAATGATTTACCGGGTTCTTGCTTATTTAAAGTGCTGAAGCACACCTTGACTATACTTGCCAAGGAAGGATAAGGAGTAGAGGGGTTGAATCAATCGATACACGGAATTTTGGGGGGGGGGGGGAACAATAAAATAAAATATATTCTCGATGAATGTAAGATCGGATTAACATACCTAGACACGGCGCTCTGTCTCAACTGTCGCTTGCTGTGCTCTCGGGTGGCACTCGGCACGCTTGCCGTCTATCGTTACCGTCGCTCGCCGTGTCGCTGGACCGAGCGTAGGTCGTGGTCGCTCGCAGTGCTCTCGAGTAGCACTCGGAAGTCGGTGAACTCGGGGTCCGTCTTGGGCTCTCCCGGCTAGGCCGTTCTCGGTTTGTCGGATGGAGTTACCCTTATGTTTATCCTGATCGGCCAGGCGCGTTTCGCGATATTTGTGCGGAGATGAGGTCGCGAATTCTAGACGGCCCACCGGCTCGCCGCAACTTCCTAGCTCGAACTCCCGAAATCGAATGTCTTCTCAATGACTCCCGGTAATAATGGGCCGTGCCTCGAACAATCCTTGCGAAATGGGGGAAACTGCCCCGTCGGCAGTTATCGATCTTCCAGAAATCGCCGGGCCCGGGCCTTCGATAGTCACGTTGTTTCTACGCCGATTGCTTCACGTTTGGGCACAACGTGACTGACACGCGCGAGGCGATTCCGCTGAATCGCCAGAGGAAAGCAACGCGAGGACAGCAAGCACGGAATCGACCTGAAGGGCCCATGTAACAATTAAATAAGGAACCAAATTATTATTTACTTTATACCGCATTTTTATATTTTTGAAGTCGGTCTCAATTTTTAATTTTTTTTTTTATTTTACCAATATACTTTCATTCGTAGATAATGGAGATAGAACAGCAGCTAGGCGAGTTATTATCACGAATCTATACGTGTGTATTCTATGGTTCTAGTTACTTCTGGAATAAATAGCTATTGATTTGTGATTCTATGAATATGCAGTATCATGTTATAAAAGAATTTTCTATTGTGATGACTTCCTACAGTCGTTTTCTAACATTATTCTTTATTACCATAAAAGTGCATATATACATGGTCCTACTACTTATGTATCGTCACATGTAAATTAGTGAACAATATTTCATTCAATTTGTTGTATCTGTTTACTCCTTGGATTATTACAGATGACAAATAAACTTCAATGGCAATATATTAAATCCGGTTACTCTAATGCAAGTTCATCAGGTACTGGATCTTCAGGAAGTAGCACCAATTCCCAGTGTTATGGTCAATCTCCAGATGATCATAGCGTTGACTCCTTGATTCATAGCCTGCTCCAAGTTGTAAACGGTGATAACTTCAATGGACCAGCTTCCTGCAATATTCAATTTTCGCACACTGGATATTCCACGAGTAACAGATGCAAGGATTGCATTGACGCAGTTTGCGATTCGTGTTCTGCGAATCGACATTTGGTAAGCATTAAGTTAAGCTTTATATTGCTTACAATTAGATTGATTGTACTTTGAAATTCAACGTTAATTGTAAGATAAGTATTCCCCACTTGTATGCGTGCATACAACCTGAGAAGGCGATCATCAGCAATAAACCCTCAACCGACGCCCGGCAGCCAAAAGTGATGGCCGTGCATACGGCATGAGTCACTACTAAAAATTAAAATTTTCATGCTGTTTATTACACCTTGATAAAGATATTACTAATGGTTTGGTAAGATTCCTTAATGAAAATGAGTCCAAGCGCGCTGTAATTCGGACTTTCTAATGTGTGCCGAAGTGTGCAACGTTGAGTAATTTATGAACTTTTGTACAGTGATAAGGCTTGAAATTCTGAGGCTACTTATATATGGTTTTAGGCAGAGACGATTAAAGTCAAAGTTAAATATTGGTTCCCAAATGAATCAGTGTCGTTAGTGTCGGTGGTAAAAAATATCGTTTGCCTGTTTTGGAATGGAGTAGTTCAGATTTGTCCATGTCAGATACTCATATTGAAACAAAGAGACCATTGACACTGTCGGCACTGAATCAGCACGGAACTGATAACTGTGTGCGTAGGTTTTAGGTATATACAAGTTATTTAATATTAAGGGGAGGTTCCGGGCTAAAAATCGTTCTAAAAATTCGTAAAATTCCCGAAATTATAGGCAATTAGTAGCGGCAAATGCATGGGTAATACTCGGCCACTTAGCACTCACATAAACCTTTAAACGCGTTTTTTCGAAACAGTGTTCATAACCCATTCGCGACCAGCGTCCATTATATTCGGCTTCCACTAAATGCTTCACACTAGCTAGCGCCGGTTATATCCGACATCCACTAAATGCGTCACACTGGCTGGCGCCGGTTATATCCAACATTCACTAAATGCTTCTAGTGCATACGCCTGCCTTAAGGCGGGCACCTGTTTAATCCAGGAGTTGGGACCCTATAATTTTTTTTCCGAATTCTCATTTGCCAGCCTTAAAAGTATTGCCACACCGCACACATTGGCCTAAGAAACATGTCAATCTGACGTTTCGATTTGACAGAAATCTAGTTTGAAGTGCATTTTTCAGCTAAGCACGCTGCGAATATTATTTGTGAAATTAAAAAAATCAAATAAAATACTTTCCGACACGGTACAGCTAAAAGAAAATTATTGGTAAGTAGTTTGTGTAGTGATCAGTCGAATGGAATAAAGATTTGAAAACACAAAAAATTTATACCTGTGAAGTAAGGCTTGGCCGGTAGCCGCCTTAAGGCGGTATCATGTTAGTAGATCATCCTAAGTTAGTTAGGGTGTTAGTTTATCACCCTAATAATTGATGCGTGGAAATTTTACTTGTGCACCTTTTAAGCTCTTCGTTCATGAAATTTGGTACCTATATACATACATATATCATATCATACCATCATACTATTATAATAAAGCAACAGCATTTGTTTGTATGCTCCCAAAAATCTCAGAAAGTACTGAACAAATCATTACGAAATTTTAACTACAGTATGCTTGAACAACAGGAAAGGATATAGGCTATGTTTTTTTACGTAAAATATAATTAATTTGTATAAAAAATCTTATGTATTTAAAGAACTCATGACGCGACCGGCTCGCAATGGATAGTATGCCGACGCGTCCGCCAGGCGGCAACCGGGCCAAGCGCTTTTCGCGCTTCTTCTATGCTTTGTTAAATTTGACAATGCACAATAATGAATAATTCTCTATTATATCATTTTTATATATCTAATTTATTTTATAAAAAAAAACACTACATTTTTTGTACCTGCTGCATGATCCCGCCTCAAAGCGGTGACGCAGAAAGCTGCCCTGGGGAGCTTAGACGACCTTCAATTTGAAATCAGACATTGGATTCGGTATTTTCATCCCCAAATTAGACTAGTCTAATTTTTCTAACTGAATTAAAAATCTATGCACTAGATGGTTAAAAGTAAGGTAATTAATCAGCAATACCAACGAAATCCTCTAAGATTTTACACGGATACATTGGGAGCTCAAAAAACGCGAGACACTCTTAATATATACGGTGTGCACTAATGGCACGACGACCCGCTCCCAGCAGTGCACAGCCTAGCCGCCCAGCCCCGCCGCACAGTAGGGCAAAATGACACAGTCGGTGTCAAATATCGATTCCCATGCCAAATCGAAATGAAAATCAATGAAACTTGGTATACTAGGCTATTAGGTATCGCTGATTACGAATCCGTTGCACGATTATTGAAAAAGAACTCGGCCAAAACTTGTAAAATAGGATCATGCGAAGGAAAAACGTTGTTTCTTGAAGTCCTAAAGCTATAACTTCATATTTAATGAGTCTAGAAAGTTGCATTATACTGTATAGAATGCTATACTAAAGAATAGTTGTTAAAAAATGGTAGATAACAATAGGAAAACAAACATTATTTACTAATTTTATCATTTCCGTGGCAAATACTGCAAATACATGATTAATCTAACCATTGAATATCTATCGGAGACGAAAATAAAGATTATTAACATAAAAAAATGTTAGTAGAATTGTTTATTAATAATTTGTTTAAACAATTTTTTAACAAAGTGACAGTGAAATCCATTTCATACAATCAAATTGATCATATTTTGTTATAACATTACTATAAACAATTGATTGTTATTAAACAATTTGTTAACATAATAGATTTCAGTAATGTTCAATAACGATAAGTGCAATTTGGATGGTACATCGTTTTTATGACGTAGGTACACACTAAGTAAAGATTCTTGGAAATTTCATCCCCAAGGGGGTGAAAAGGGGTCAAATTTATTTTCTCGGACTCCTTAATATCTCTTAAGCCCGATTAGATATCACCTTGGTTTTCGCTTACAACGGTTGCCCACACAAATGCCTAAAACTCACTTTCAGGATTTTGCCTTTTTTTTTTACTTGGAGGAAATCCCCACACATACCCCCGGGGCGGGCAGGGGTTATGTGGGGCTCGAACCCACTAAAACCTCCAAGGTAGTCTACCTCGTGTGCGGAGTTGCGCTCCTGAGGGGAGGGACTTGACGCCAGAGCAAACTAGGGCCTTCCCTGGGGGAGTATTGATACCTCCCCCAGCTATATTCTCCTTACACGGCGGCGCGACGGACCACGCGTTCGCGCCGCCTCTTCCGGGGTCGCTGCTACTAGGGTGGGTGGTGCCTTAACTCCTTTCTCATCTCCTCTTTCCCCCCCCCCCCCTTATCTCCTTCATCAGCGTCCTTAACAACCCCACCACATTTCCTATCTCCTCCCTTTCTTCGCTACCCCCCCCCCCTTTTCTTCCCCCCATCTTCCTCCTCCCTCTCCTTCCTCTTTTTTCCCCCACACCCCTCCAAGCTCCCCGCGAAACTACTCGTGCAACTCCCGCTGTCATTCCTTTACTTTCCCTTACCTTTCAATTTTCCTTTTTCCATTCCTGAACCCGTTCCCTCTCCCCTCTCTCCTCCCCACTCCCTTCCCGTCAACTCCCTTGTTCCCCGCCATTTGTCCTTCCCCACTCGCACTACCCTCCGCCGTCGTCTCAAATCTTGCCCTTACTCCCCTATCCAACTTCCTTTTTAACACTGTTCAAATCTCCCGCCTTTCTGCCAGCTATCCCTACTTTCTCACCTGTCCGCTAGACCTCTCTACCTGCTCTCTCTTCCCGCCACTAACACCTATCATCCAACCTAACCTCTAAACCGCTCCCTTACCCCGCTTCACACCTCTCAAACCACTATCCTGCCCTTATCCCTTTACACTCTTCCCTTCCTCACCTCTCCCCAACCTTCCCTACTCACTCCCGCACCTCTCGTATCCCTCTTCACTCACACTTCCTATAACCCAGCTCTCCGCACCATGCACACCGTTTTACACTCTCGCGTCCGGAAACGGAAGTCCCTTAACCGCGTAGGTACTTCTCTGTAATACTTCTTCCAACGATCCCCAATAGTTGGGGGGGGGGGGGGCGGCCACCGTACCAGCACGCACATGTTTGGGCACATGCATATGTATAGCTGACCTCCTTTGTCGTCTCGCCTCTTGCAAACTGCGCCACACGCCCCAAACATAAGGAATCGATAGGTGTCGTTTTTGCAAAGATCTGATGAGAAATGCGCAGGTCGAAGGTTTCTCACTTCTTATTAGACACTCGAACCCCTTCGCGGGTCGAAAGCCATAAAATTCGTTCATTCACTGCGAGGGGTTGTCCTCGCCACGGGGTACCAGGCCGCATCTCCTTAACGAGCGTTGCTCCAGAATTACCCTGTATCTGTTTAGGAAATAAAATAATTCTTTATTCTTTATCGTATGGATATGGAAGTGTCGCCTTGGGGTTTTCTGATGAAAATCATACAAAATGTCGTGTAAATGGGACAACTTTTACATAGGGAATAGAAATAGCTTGTGTCAAAGTAGTCCGATTTGCATGATATTTGGTATGATTTTCATCAGAAAAACATAAGGAATCCATTGGCGTCACTTCCCTATCGACACGATGAAGAAAAGAATTTCTTAATACGCTGTAATGGATATTTCACCAATTCAGCTTGCATCCCTCCCAAAAGAACCGGCCATCCGAGCGTAGAAGCAAGTGCGAAATAAAAGTAACGGTGCGCTTCTCGATTCCGCAGATGTACCTACCTAAGTAGCATTTCTGACGGAAAAGAATTGTTCGGCCTTTGGGCCTGCCATTCCTGGCGTAGACCTTTGGCAGGTATGTATCTATTTCAACAGGCAGTGCCACCCGTAGCGCCAGTAAGACCGCCCCTGTCCTTGCTATTCCAGAGGGTTTTCTTCCAGTGAAAATCAGTAACAATGTCTTAAAAACCAGTGGGAATTAAGTGTATACATTATAGCTTATTGGATTTGTCTTGGAACGCAATATCAACTCAGGTCTTCAAAAAAAGTAGTTCCATTTGAAAAACCGAACTTGACCATCGTATCTTTTAAAATAATAATCGAAAACAAAATTCGTTCACGCTAGTAAATTGCCCCCCTCGAACCATGCAATTCCCTATTTTTTTATATTTTTATCGACAATACTTTAGGAGAAAACCGGTTGTCCATTCTTAGGTGGAACACCCTGTATAAATATGCACGTGGTCAAATCAATATTAAATATGTACAATTTGGTTATCAAGCTAAATAGATAAAATATGTACAATTCCGGTCAAACGCTCCTTAGATAAGCGCTGAGCTCATCTAACCCTGGGCTAGAGCCTCCTCCTTTTCCTAGCTTGACTGCTAGAAGGGCCGACTTTCTTTCGCTTCCTATTGGCCGTACTTCTCCTAGGATCGCGTTTTTTCCTAGCGGCTTCTTCTCTAATTGCTTGCAGCCTGGCCTGGCGCGCCTCTTTTCCTTTGGTCTGCTCTTTCACGGCCCTGTCCTTCATGACCTTGAAAGAAAAGGTCTTGAACTGGTCCCACTTTTCTGCAGACTCGGTGACTAGGCTAATAATCGTATCGGGCTCGACAGGGGCACCAAGGGCCTCCTTCAGGGTGCTCCGTTCCTCCTCATAAGTAGGGCACGTAGTTAATACGTGCTCAGCATCATCTCTACAGGACCCAGCACAGTCATCACATGTCTAATAGTCGGGTTGGAACATAATTCCTGCCTTGCCGACGAATGTGTCCACCGACGGGACTATCCTCCTAGTGCAGTGGGCCTGGTCAAAAGTAGCCCATGTGGCCCGCCAGTCGGCCATGGCCGCCTCGGAGGCCTGTTTCTTATGGGCAGCGGCCCTCTGCGCTAGTATCAGGGGTTTCCCCGCCAGGTCAGGGTCCCGTCTGTCCTCAACCTTCTTATCGTAAACCGTCTTCCACATTTTGGCCCTTAGATGGATGGGCATTCTGCCAGCGAGCACGCAGAGTGCCTGGTAGGCGACGGTTCTATAGGCTGTGGTAGTCCGGATATGGGCCGACCTTTGGGACCTCCTCAAAATGGTCCGATTGGCCTCTCTGTCCAGGGCAGGGGCCCATACTGGAACCGCGTATATAATGATCGATTCCCAGACGGCGTAGTAAAGGCGCCTGGCGTGCACCGCTGGGCCACTAATATTAGGCAGGAGGGTCGACAGCGCCCCGATCAGCCGGACCCCCTTCGCCGCCACTACTTGCAGGTGAGACCTGAAATTTCTCCTGCAGTCGAGCGTTATGCCCAGGTATTTAATAGCCTCCTTTGAGGTTATCGAGGAGCAAGTACGTTGAAATTTTGCACTTTGCTGCATCTCTGACCAGTAAGGAGGATAATCTCGGTCTTATTCATGGCGACACGCAATCCGATCTCATCGAACCACGCTTTAACCCTAGCCAATCAGCGATACCAAATACCTCAGTATCCCAAGTTTCATTGATTTTCATTTCGATTTGGCGTGGAAATCGATTTTTGACGCCGACTGTGTCATTTTGCCCCACTGTGCGCCGTCGTGAAAGGGTTAAAATCCGTGGAACCTGATCTCGAAAATTTATTATCTGATTGGACTGAAACATTTTTTTGTTTTGAAGAATATACTTCTGGCTCGTGGAAAAACCAGTAAAATGAAAAAAAATGAAAATTTTTAATTTTAAAGGCGTTGAAACGACGAAAAATATAGGCAAAAAGTAGTTTCAAACGTCAAGTGTCATTCTAAAAAATGTAATTTGTTGTAATTTATAGTGCTTAGTCCACGAGCGAGTTTTATGCCCTTTAATAATCTGGCATTATTTTTTATTTCAGACCAATGGTTTCGGTGCTACAGGTTCCATAGATTTGAATGAATTTCTTTGCGCCACGCATTTAATGGCTGCTCAGTACCGTCTGCAATGATTAATTATAAACCAAAAGGTTTATTTCTATAGTTTATGACACCCTTAATACAATGCAACAAGTACCATTACCTTGTATGTAGTAGCTTTTCTTTAATTAATTTCTAACGATCACCTATTTCTATGGGTTCTAGATCGGAACAGCCTTAATGGGACTAGGAAGTCTAAAAATCGATTTTTTTATTGTATTTTCCGAAAGTACTATCTTTTCAGAATGAAATGCCGCTTGGTTTATTGTAATATTCACAAAATTGTAGATTTGGCAGCTAAAAACGTCAAGCGGCAACCTATAGCGTCGCCTTTGTCCAGAAACTTTAAACGCGTTTTTACCGAATATATTTTTCTCTTCGTTTTTTCCTGATTGTGAACGAATAGAGGTTCAGGTCGACTTGGAAAAAATCACAGGATGTGTAAAACATGTGCCATTTCGCCGCAAACATCTGATTTGGTACGTACAAATTCGAGATTTTCATAAAACAATTAAGAAATCACCGGATTTTGTTAGCGCACAAACAAGAACGAATTTTTCTCGGAAAAATTGCCGTTTTTCAGCCACGAATCGCATAATTTTAATTTAATTATTGTTTATATAGGTTTGCACGGAAAATATAAATCCAACAAACAAGAATCTCACCTTTGAAATCGGATTACGTCACATTATAAGACCGATATTAGGGCAAAACTTTAAAACGTTTACTTGTCTGGGGTGCCATTTTTAAAGCACATATATATTTCTTACCATTTTGTATGGTAGTAATAAACTTTGGATAAAAGGATAGATCTGGATGTGCATTAATTTTTTTTACCAATAAATAAAGGACAGAGTCTCTTTCTCACGAGAAACGACTGTCTAGTCGCCTTAAAGGTCGAAGCGCTCATTTGTTTCAGAATTTTAAGCTCTATTACTGTGCAGAAGATCATTAAAAAAACAGCGTTACACTTCGGGAACATCCGTTGTATATACTTATAGTTAATAATAAATCGAATTACGGCGTATATGTAGTAGTAACCAGTTACCTGGTTGGATTTCTGCATTGTTCAGATTGTGGAAGTATTGTAACATAGTTAATTAATAAATTTGTTATTGTTATACTATAATAAAATTGTAAAGTAATCATATCCTCTGCATACTTCATATTAAACGTCGATCTTTTATAAAAATTAATATTAAATTCAATGTCGCGGTGAGAAATTTGACTACACGCTCGATTCATTTGAAAACGTCTGGCAAGGTCTTATCACCGTTTATAGGCTGCCAGGCTATTTTTTCCATTGGTTTCACAACATAAACAATTTTTCCACAAAATTTTAGCCTTGTCGCTGTGAGTCAATTTTTTTTTAACATGTTTGGAGGTCTGACAGACGTCAAAGGTCCCCACGGAGCGTTGCCAGACTGTGATTTTCTCATTTTGTATTAAGTTGTTTATTAATGGGTGGAAATTCAGCCTTGTCGCGATTAGTCGGGGATGCTCTCAACCTTGACATGTTAGAGGGCGCACCCTCGGGCCCTGTCCTCGGTCTCGACTGCCAGACCACCCGTCCGTTGACTTTCAGCATAAGGTTTATTAGCAAAATGATAGAAAAACCTCGCCGCGATGGGACACTAAAAATGTTCACTGGCTCCCGGACTATTAGAGGCACCGTTTCGCGCCGTTGCACAGTGGGGAAATTTTGCGATTTTATGGCCAAAACCTCAAAAATAAATTTTTGTATTTCACAAAATAAATGCAAATGATAATTGAAGAACTAATATGTACACCAAATACCTCCAATTTTACTGTTAAATGTTTTAATACAAAGCTCGTATAGACTCGAAAATGTTTATGTTTATGTGAGGTTAGACCGATCGCAAAGAACTACTCCAGATTTTCAAGTTGCTTCAGACACTTATATTGTGTTATCCAAAGTTCTGAAAATAATTTAAAGGCATGGATTCAATTCCTCGTGGTGCGTAAGATATCTTTTTGTCCTCAAAATAATTATGTTTCGGTTTTTAATACCTAATTTATACAATTTTTAAAGTAGTGTTTTAGAAATAACCTTTTCATATAAGAATTAATTTTCAATACATAAAATACTTATACATCCCATAATATCCTACAATGATTTTCATTCCTATTTTACGTTGAATTATTTAGATTTTATACATGCAATTATTAACTGCTAATAGCTGCTAATCTTGTAATTATATGCATTTTTTTAAACACGATCCAGTGTGTCTTTTATATCATACGACATAACTGTGACCGAGACTGGTTCACGTGTTATACAGTTCAAACCTTTTTATTATTTTTTAAACGATTTTATTCAGCTTCGATCCTCTGTTTGATTGTTTGTATTATGTATAAAGATATTACAAAGTACTGACAAATTTTTCTCGAAAATGCTCAAGAGAAAAAACTATGGATGATGTTTTCAATTGGCTTTTATTATCGTCAGATCCTGTAATTAGCAATCTAAGAAAACGTCCCGATAAAAAATTAAAAAGTTTGTCATCAGAAGCGATAAACTTTCTCGTATGCCCTGCTGCACTGTAACAGACATCGGACATAGGAAAAAGCGATTCCGACTGAGAGTACTAGTTTCAAGGCCATATAATTTCATAGGTGTAAGTGTAAATAATAAACAAATATTTATCGTTCGTAATTTTTGTAATTGCTGTTTCTCGGATAATTTAGTTTCTTATATATCAGAACGTAAAAGTGCCGAATTTTATATATTAAAAATAAGTTTTGGGGTTTTGATCACGAAAATGGATATAGTTCTTCAATTGACATTTGTAATAAATTTGTAAAATTCAAAAATTTCATTTTTGTGGTTTTGGCCATAAAATCGCGAAATTTCCCCACTGTGCGTTGTGTTTAACATGAGGATATCACCCCGGGTCTCCACCAAGGCGAACACGAACAAAAACATTGTTCGCGAACGTTTTCGTCTGTTTTCTTCGTGTCCACACCGCCGCGAACACGAACAGAACTCAGCGTACGAACATTTTCGAGGTTGTTTGCGATGGTAAAAACGCAGCAAACGAACATTTCTGACGAAACCTGGCGATACGCATCCCTTTCCACTGTGGGACTGCGCGTAAACAGGTGACCCCCTACGACCATCCGCGGGCAGGTACTCGACAGAAATAGTATGCGTGACAAGCTCGAATAAAATTTTTATATTTTTTATTTTAACATAATGAGAATATTTCCAACGTATGGATGAAATATTTCTAATAATAATGAAACCAAACACAACGCAATTCGGACAAATTTGAGTTCCGCTGATAATATATAATGGTTTTATAATATCACCATTTTTTTATACTAGTCAATAACAGATTTTCTTGAAAAAGAAGATAACATTTTTGTTAGGTGGTGATTTGTGTTTAAAGCTGTGGGGTATTATTAGGAAATAAGGAGAAGGTATTAAAGCGTTATACAGGGTGTCCGCGGGAAGACTGGACAGCCGGTTTTCTCCTAAACTATAGGAGATAAAAAAATAAAAAAAAAGGGAATTGCATGGTTCGAGGGGGCTAATTTATTAGCGCGAACGAATTTTGTTTTCGATAATTATTTTAAAAGATACGATGGTCAAGTTCGGTTTTTCAAATGGAACTACGTTTTCTGAAGACCTGAGTTGATAGTGCGTTCCAAGACAAATTCAATAAGCTTTAATCTATACACTTTATTTCCACTGGTTTTTATGATATTGCGCTTGCAAATTTACTGATTTTCACTGGAAGAAAACTGTCTGGTATAACACGGACCGGGGACGGTCTTACTGGCGTCACGGGTGGCACTGCCTGTTGAAATAGATACCTACCTGGCAAAGGTCTACGCCAGGAATGGCAGGCCCAAAGGCTGGACAATTTTTTTCCGCCAGAAATGCTACTTAGGTAGGTACATCTGCGGTATCGAGAAGCGCATCGTTACTTTTATTTCGCACTTGCTTCTATGCTCGGATGGCGTAGAAGTTCGATTGGTTAGGTTAGGATGAGTGAAAGTTGCTAGACTAAATTTCAATCATAGGGAGCAGATTGTATCAGACCCATTCGGATTTGCATTCCTCACAAACGGCTGCTCTCTTGAAGAGGCCCTCTTCACAGCAATGCCCACCTTCTCTCGCACGGAATACGTTAACGCTTGCTTTTGTTCTGATATTGAAGCTCGTGTTTATACTCGAGAGGACCAGGCGTCGACAGCGGGCTACCCCTGTCCTTCCTGTGTCTCTCCACGAGCCGTATTGACGGTGGATTGTAGGAGCGTAGATATCTTTATGCCAGTTATTGAATTCAGGAGACGATAGAAACATTTTATTACAAAACACACATGTACTATAATTAAAGAAAATCGTATTCCTCTCGGGCAGGAGTACTGATAATGATCGAACTTGCGCCCCACTTCGCGCAGACTAATTACACGGAGGGTAGTCGGGTCACACACTGCCCAAATGATACAGGGTAATTCTGGAGCAACGCCCGTCAAGGAGATGCGCTGGTACCCCGTGGCGAGGACAGACCTTCGCATTGCCTCACCCGATTTTTATGGTTTTTATTCCGGGTGTTTACGAAAGTAGTGGTTGAGCACACTGGTAAAGTGAGGTTAGGACGGTGGGAAAGGTGCAAGTGAAGATCTTCGTTTAAAACTCGATGGTCAGTTTATTAAAATCACACCGCGGTTGAACTATAAAGCGGTGAGATTAACAGTTTTGAGCCTTGAGCCCTCTTACACCAAATAATACACGATGCACGACACGCGGCACGTGGTGAGCACGTGAGCCCGCCGATTTGCTATTACACTACGCACAATAATGTCTCATGAACATCAATATGATTGAATGAGAGTGAGCTGGATGAGCTGCAATGATTGTAGAGTTAATGAGTGAGCACAAAGAATGATATTCAAATCGTTAAAGTAGACAATTGCTACGACACGCGACACGACTTTCTCTCTACTCGACAAGAACAAGAGTGAGTGATGTCAATCCGATTTCCATTACCGGCGTCGACTCGAACATTCTCGAGCATCGACCGACGTAGGGAAATCTGATTGGTTGATTGAGAAGACGTGGTGAGCGGTGATTGGCTCAACGCCTGACGGTGAGTATCGATCGAAGATCGATCGTCGATCAGCCGTGCGCCTGCTGCCCAGTAGGTGCTGCGCCAGGCTTGGGTGCGGCGCTAGGGTGAACTAATTGATTCTCAAACACCGGGAAAAGGTACAAATCCTGGGCCGAACGTAGGGAATTGAAGTCGACCCTCCGCAGTCGAGGGTGAATTATCCCTTACAGCGTATTAAGAAACCCTTTTCTTCATCGTATCTAAAGGGAACTGCCGCCAATGGATTCCTTATGTTTTTCTGATGAAAATCATACCAAATGTCATACAAATCGCACATCTTTGACACAAGCAATTTGTACTCCTTATGTAAGAGTTGTCCGATTTCCACGACACTTGGCATGATTTTCATCGCAAAACCCCAAGGAATCTATCGGCGGCACTTCCATATCCATACGATAAGGAATAACGAATTGTTTTATTTCTTAAAAAGGTAGATGCATACCAAATATCATACAAATCGGACTACTTTGACACAAGCTATTTGTATTCTCTATGTAAAAGTTGTCCGATTTACACGACATTTGTAATGATTTTCATCAGAAAACCCCAAGGAATCCAAGGCTCAAGGCTCAAAACTGTTAATCTCACCGCTTTATAGTTCAATCGCGGTGTGATTTTAATAAACTGACCATCGAGTTTTAAACGAAGATCTTCTCTTGCACCTTTCCCACCGCCCTAACCTCACTTTACCAGTGTGCTCAAACACTACTTTCGTAAACACCCGGAATAAAAACCATAAAAATCGGGTGAGGCAATGCGAAGGTCTGTCCTCGCCACGGGATACCAGCGCATCTCCTTGACGGGCGTTGCTCCAGAATTACCCTGTATCATTTGGGCAGTGTGTGACCCGACTACCCTCCGTGTAATTAGTCTGCGCGAAGTGGGGCGCAAGTTCGATCATTATCAGTACTCCTGTCCGAGAGGAATACGATTTTCTTTAATAATAGTACATGTGTGTTTTGTAATAAAATGTTTCTATCGTCTCCAGAATTCAATAACTGGCATAAAGATATCTACGCTCCTACAATCCACCGTCAATACGGCTCGTGGAGAGACACAGGAAGGAAAGGGGTAGCCCGCTGTCGACGCGTGGTCCTCTCGAGTATAAACACGACCTTCAATATCAGAACAAAAGCAAGCGTTAACGTATTCCGTGCGAGAGAAGGTGGGCCTTGCTGTGAAGAGGACCTCTTCAAGAGAGCAGCCGTTTGTGAGGAATGCAAATCCGAATGGGTCTGATACAATCTGCTCCCTATGATTGAAATTTAGTCTAACAACTTTCACTCAACCTAACCTAACCAATCGAACTTCTACGCCATCCGAGCGTAGAAGCAAGTGCGAAATAAAAGTAACGATGCGCTTCTCGATACCGCAGATGTACCTACCTTAGTAGCATTTCTGGCGGAAAAAAATTGTCCAGCCTTTGGGCCTGCCATTCCTGGCGTAGACCTTTGGCAGGTAGGTATCTATTTCAACAGACAGTGCCACCCGTGACGCCAGTAAGACCGACCCCGGTCCTTGCTATTCCAGAGGGTTTTTTTCCAGTGAAAATCAGTAAATTTGCAAGCGCAATATCTTAAAAACCAGTGGAAATAAAGTGCATACATTAAAGCTTTTTGAATTTGTCTTGGAACGCACTATCAACTCAGGTGTTCAAAATAAATAGTTCCATTTGAAAAACTGAACTTGACCATCGTATCTTTTAATATAATAATCGATAAAAAAAAATTCGTTCGCGCTAATTAATTGGCCCCCTCGAACCATGCAATTCCCTATTTTTTTTATATTTTTATCTCCAATAGTTTAGGAGAAAACCGGCTGTCCAGTCTTAGGTGGAACACCCTGTATACTGTATAGATATGCATATACATATATATATTTACAAACATGTAAATGAATTGTCGATGTCAATTTCGATCGAAAAAGTTGACTTTTTTCCAGGGGTGTGCGGTTACCCGATTTTTCGGGTTCGGGACGGGCCGGCAACTTTCGGGCGGGATCGGGCGGGATCCCGATACTTTCGTATTTTTCGAGATCCCGACTGTTTCGGGACCCCGAGACTCGATTCGGGCTACAAGCATAGCCGCCATGAGCGGACAATTTGATTTCAGGTCGGCTCGGAAAAACTCGGACGCGATCGGACGATATCGTTACCAGTAATAGATTAAAATTATTACCTGAGAACATAGAAAAATTATGTTTCTTACACGTTAATTTGAAATAATAAAATATTCGCCTCCTGCATATTGTTGTTATTATGAAACACCCAGGAAATATTCCTTTTTGTATGCTTATAGTTCGTACGTTTTCTATTTTAAATCTGAACCTATCCGGAAAAAGATAATACCCTATATATTCCTTTTACATAAAGTACTAAGTATGAAGTATATTTTATTCAGATTTTAAAATATTGTTGATATAAAAATAGTCTTCTTCCCAAGTTCTGAATATGGTATTTATTTAAGTACGTATATGGACGTATTCAGTATTAACAGACTATTTGGTAGCAATGAAAATACATATATATGTAAATAAATAATAAGATACAAATTATGATTCAACAGGAGACAGAAACGTAAAAACTTATCACTGTGGTATCGATATAAATGATATACATAATTCTTTCCGTCTCGGTCCCCTCGTAATAGCTGGCTTTCGAGCCGATCGCGTCCGAGTTTTGCCAAGCCGACCTGAAATCAAATTGCCCGCTCATGGCGGTCATGCTTGTAGCCCGAATCGAGTCTCGGGATCTCGAGCAATACGAAAGTATCGGGACCCCGCCCGATCCCGCCCGAAATTTTCCGACCCGTCCCGAGGGCCGAGAATCCAAGCCGCGGAACGATCCGCACACTCCTATTCGTAACGCGTATTCTCTCGTCATCGCAGAACACGACTGAGCCAGAAGTGGTGGGGATAGCGCCAAGCTTCTGTCATGTGTAGGCCAAACTGAGCTGCAGCGTAGAAATACACGCATCACAATAGGTGTGCCTTAGGCCTTAGCTCCGAAAAAATTCAGGAGCTTTATTGGTCAGAACATTGATTCTTTCTCGATAGCTTCATCTCGTATTGATCTACGCATAACTTCGTGACGCACACAACTACATATGTACTACGCTGACAATAAGAATAAATAACAGCCACACGGCTACGTTCAGACGGGGCCGAGCAGCATTCCCCTTACCCCACCATACCCTTCGGTGGCTAGGGAACTCCAACTGACAAATCCACGATCGTCAGATGGTGATGGCTGATTTCTCCTCGATCGCTGTTCGCGAAAACGAATCGACCGGCCATTATATTTGAATACGACCTTAGGATAAAGATGTAATGAAAGATGAAAAATTATTCGAAGCCAAAGATGAAAGGCCTTCGAATAAACAAAGGAAACTAATAAATACCCGAATGTAGTAGTTATTTTTTTGTAATTTAACTGAGTGCAATAAAATTATAGGTAAATCTCTTAGTGTCGCAAAATCGCCCGTCTCCTGAGACTCTTGTCGATCGAATGAATCCTCGACTTAATCCCGCCCGTCTCCTCGAGCACCGGATCCCTCGTATCCTTTTTACGTCTGCAGCGGTAACAATGTCTCGCTCTTCAACTGTTCGTCCGCGGCATCGCCGCGACGAATTATCGCCAACCGCGTAAGTACCTTCTTTGAACCCACTCGAGGCCGGGCGACATTAAAGTTCATTCACACGAAGCTAAATAGAATTTTAGATTTAGGGTACACACACCCTTTCCCCAAACATCGTGTCGATCGGCCACTGGGGCCATTCGGATGTATATTTTTTTAATTAAATAATGCCCATCTCTGCATAGGAGCGTAAAGAATTACAAAAAAAAATCAAGGAGTCCAGTGTTGACCGATTTGGAGACTTTTCCTTGTTATATGTTATATACAATAGTCGGAAGAATAATAATAAAATCAATAATTGCAAATAATTGCTGTAACTTCCACATTCTGAAAATATGATATCAGTAAATTACTACTTCCAGTGTTATTAAAAAATTCCAATCTCTTTTTTTATTTGAAATAATGTGGCCATATAATTATAACATATATTCGGCAGCGGTGATGTATGTGTTACAGTAAAAGCGTGAATTTAGTAAATGTACACAGTTTCCAGCAGTTTCTAGTCAATGTATGCCTAAAATGCATATAATGTAACCTACAATCGTCCAAAAATACATACATTGACTGTATCACGCTTTTGCTGTGGCACATGTATCCAGCTAACGCTTCAGTTTTGGTATGATTCCACGTTGGCAGTCCTCCCGAGTAGGCGCCATCTCCGATCCACTAGCTCAACTAAATTTGTCACGTGACTTGCTCTGTATTATCGCCAATATGGCGGAACTCGTATTTGGAAATGCAATCACGGGCTGACGTTGTTTGTCCTTACATGAGCAAATTTTGAGCTGGGTGAGGTCTCATTCGAAAGAGGAAGGTTCAATGCAGCCTGCTCTGCTCATCGTTTGAGTCAGAAAACTCGTTTAGAGACCTACAAATACATGGAATCTGCGAGTGCATTTTGTCGATTTTTTCTCTACTTTGGACACTCGTATTATTACATATCAACACAATCTCTGAACCATGAGCAGAGCGGGCTGCATTGAACCTTCATCTTTCGAATGAGACCTCGCCCAACACATAATTTGCATAATTTTGCAGATTGTGTCGGTATACAGCGCGCTGCATTACCCGTGTCTACCCCCTTAAAAGACTCTGGTCGATATTCATAAACGTGTCTTAAGATTAAGCAAATGCTTAAGCATTCGGCCTCCTTTACTAACCCTAGTAGCTAGTAAAGGATGCCGAATGCTTAAGCATTTGCTTAATCTTAAGACACGTTTATGAATACCGTCCTCTCTTCGCTTACGACTAACTATTCATTCACTGTAAAGGTGGCGCCACTCGCTTCCTCACACCCTTTCACATGCATTCAGAATCAAATGAGAGGCTGGTATTCTCAGTCGCTACTTATTCTTAAGCAAATGCTTAAGCAGTCGGCATCCTTTACTAGCTACTAGGTTGGGCAAACAATTCCCTACGTGTGACGTCACATGACCGTCCCTACACACCAACACAAATGTAGCGTTATGGCTGTAGGTGTATTCCTACTCCTACATAATCAGCTAGTAGATTCTACAGTTTATTAAATAATTAATTCTACTAATTTCAAAAAGGATTAATTCTTTATTTAATAATATACCGGATTGGTGATTACAATTGTTACAAAATAATATAAATAGCGCATATAAATTCGAGGAAGAACATTCAATATTTACATTTATAAATCCATATACAATACGTCCCGTAACCAGTGGTACCTATTAGGTGCGATATCAGAAAATTTCCTTTATTTTCGACTTCTTTTTGCTGTAGAATCACCACATTCCGTATTGTGTTAGCGCTGAAAACAAATAGAACATTAGTATAAAATTAAAGGTAACGTATATATAAACATGATACATGCGATACTTACTTCAGCACCATCTCCGCACAGCACACACCCCAGGCGATCATGCATGCTCCTGCGAACATTAACATCTATAATAAAACATGTGTTAAATTATTATCTACCAAACAAGACGCTAAACATTCGCACTTCGCGCATAACCATACTTTTCTGTCTTGCAGATGATGTGAAATTCGATTTTCGCGACGTAGATAATTGGAAATTATTCAATTGCATAATTACGTTTGCCTTCTGGATACGTCGAGATGATTTGTCTGGATATTGATGGATGAAATTACTTGGAATATTCTTCGATTTTGCCGGCACTGATTGCCACTGCCAGTGAGTGTCATCTCATACCTCGAAAATGAATGAAAATTGGACATAGAGTCTTGACCAATCACGAGTTTCGGCACTATGGCGCAGCCAATCCGAGCACCGATTCAAGAGCGTTGGTCAAGACTCTACGTCCAGTTTGCGTTCGTTTTCGAGGTGGCATTCAGTAACATACTGCTGAGATTGTCCAGATTAACATGAGTTCAAACACGGTATAAATCGAAGTATTTCTAGAACTGTACTTGGTAATTAAATATAAATGTAACATTTCTAATCTAAAAATGCTAAAAATAATCGGTTCATAGTGTGTTTAAATTTATTTTCATCTGGAAAATCTCAGGAGTATGTTATTGAAACGTTCATGCTGATACGATAGCGAATGTGGAACTTTTACATTCTATCAACACAAACTATATAAACAGTCACAATCATTTTAATATATTTTTTTATGAGGAAATATAAATATTGTTCCCCCACGGCTATTTCTTCCCCGTCGTACTGGGGATTTTATTCAAATTGAAATATATTAGAGTCCATGTGAAAATAAGGAGGATTTAAATAATCATTTTGCCAAATTCGAAAGGTAATTTTCATAAAATCGATGATAGTTGAGTACTTTGAGAGTCTGTATTTATAAAACAATTTTGAATGTGGCAAAATGTGACAACATGAACCCTTCTTCTTTTCACATGCACTATGTACAACGTATTGCAATTTGAATAAAATCTCAGACACTGAGTGTTCAAAGTGATCAGCTTGGTATGGAATGCACCGTATATACGACATTGTCCATTCCAACCGAAATGGATCCTAACCCACTTCCAACTATCGCCGTCTTTACGAAAACGACAGAAAGCTTCTGCGTTCGGGACGCTAGTCACATCGCGATTACCGAAAATACACAATTTATCGAGAAATGATCTGTCACGTAGGTAAACACAACAGAACACGACACGACACGACACGACACCAACTCCTTCTGTCCGTTACAATAAAACGTCAACGCAAACCGTGAACGTGACACGTGAATTCGATGACGCGCCTGTGTTGCGATCTGAAACAAATGATACTCTACAAACCAGACAACGGCGCAAACAGTCCGTTGCGGGCAGTACGCTGAAAGAAAGCCTACAATACAGACGTGTATATTTGTGGTTCGAGATTTGGAGAAATGGTGGATATGAAGAATGTAAGTATTATATTGTATATTATTATACAGAGTGATTCTCTGGATAGAGTCTTCAAAGGCGATGCCGCCAATAAGTTGTGCCTCGCTGAGTTTTGTGAGTTTCGACGCTCAAGACGAGATTCACTACGGTATATTAAAAAATTCTTTATTCTTCATCGAATCGATATGGAAGTGATACCAATGAATTCCTGACGTTCTCCCGATTAAAATCATGTAAAATGTCATGTAAATCGGTCTATTTTTAACGAAGTTAGCTTGGGGCCATTTTCATCGGGACGACATCCAGGAATCGATAGACGCCATTTTCGCAAAGATCTGATGAGAAATGCAAAACGTGAAATTCGTCA
The DNA here is from genome assembly GCA_951215215.1 of Andrena trimmerana. Classification (NCBI taxonomy): domain Eukaryota; kingdom Metazoa; phylum Arthropoda; class Insecta; order Hymenoptera; family Andrenidae; genus Andrena; species Andrena trimmerana. The sequence goes on along the minus strand of OX578062.1, from coordinate 24,818,436 downwards.
CTTCCACGATACTTAGCGAGAAGCCGCTTATTGGCGGTATTGTCTTTAGGATTCTAGCGTGAGTATCACGCTGTACAATCTTACTATTAGCCATAAAATAATACATTCATTATTTCATTGCCAGATGAAAGATGCCCTCATGACCGTGTCATGGCGTCGGTCAAGTGACGAGGTGGAGGGTGAGGCAGAGGAGAAAGAGAGGGAGAGGAGACGAAAAGAAAGGACGAGGAGAAGAAAGAGATGGAGGAGGAGGAGAAGAACAAGCACGCGGAGGATAAGGAGGCGGAATCAAGAAAAATGGGGAAAGAAATGGCGAAGGCAAGTTGAATGTGTGTTTTTCTGAAGTTTGTTTCAGAGGTCCCTATTTCACGTGTATTTACATACACGTGTACACGTGTAGTAAATGTATCCGAACTTCAATCCGTGTAATTTTTAATACACGGGTACCCACGTATTTCTATTACACGTGTATTCTCCAAGTCATTTTAGAAGGAACTTATTTGCGCATGTAGAATGAGCTCATTGGCTCCGAGGGAGCATTTGTTTGGGGTATAGCCAATAGTAGCTTGTTTCGGCACCAATGAGCACCAACATGCGCAGAACCGGTCTAAACTCGTCGGTCGGCAAGTTCCTTCCAAAATGACTTGGAGTGTATTTCTCGTATACGTGTATTTCTAGTATATGTTTGCACGTATATTTAAATTGGTTCATCACGATTAATTTTGCAATTGCTTAGTTGGTACAGTATTGTCTCCCTACGGGCTCGCTGGTCGAGACCGGCGTTGAGCCCGTATCGTGAACAGAGCCCTAATGCCGAGTGTTCGTTTCTCGCTTCTTTCTGGCCGAAGGGGAGAGCAAGATGGAACGCTTTGCGTGCGTGGCGGGCTCGAGCGCTCAGATGGAATCGTGACTGCTCTACGCATGCGCGCAACGGTCAGATAACCACGCACGGCACGAGTCTTTTTTGCGCCTTAGGCGAACTTGCCCAATTGAGCCATTTATTATAATACATTTATTTGAGATTATTGATGACCTTACTCTGAATTTTGATTCGTAGTTTAAACAGTTGCAGTACAATTTGTAGTATTTCATTTAAAAGTTTATTTTCAACAATGCCAACAATGAAAGCTATGATACAAGCCCGTATCGTGTACACCAAACCGAACCCGTAGGGAGACAATACTGTATGTATGTATTTGCGTGCATGCAGACGGCAGTGTCTCATATTTAGATCTGTGAGACCGTTCATGCAATGCTAAACAAACAAAAGAGATATACCAACTAAGCAATCGCAAAATTCATCGTGGTGAACCAATTTAAATATACGTGCACACATATACTAGAAATACACGCGCGCACGTGTAATAGAAATACACGGATATCCGTAAACAGAAATGCATCAGTATCCGTGTACACGTGTACTTGTAATCAGTGTACATGTGTAGGAGCACAGATTTTTAATACCCTAATAAACGTTACACGTGTGCCGTGTACATATGTATTTAAATACACGTGAAAAGCCACGACCTCTATTTTGTTTAGTATGAACGGCGACGGCGATGCTCGGCAAAAACGAAACGGCACCGCGTGGTCCAATGTGAAATGTATGTCCAAAACCCTTATGTTTACAAATGTAATAACATTTAATTAAAAAGTCCGAATATTTTATGGATTCACTATATATATATACGGGTAGAAGTAGAATATGTAATTTTTATGGTGCTGTTTCAGATGAAAAGGGAGCTCAGGCGCATCAAATACCAGCGCGGGCGAGGGGGCAACAGGAGGGGTTGGTGAGGATGGCGCCGGGGAGATGCAAGGCGCGGAGCGAATAATATTTACATCAACATGTAGAGATTTGTTAAAAAAATTTTTTTTTTAATTTTTTACTGATTATTGTCATAGGTTTTATTTATAAATAAAGGTGATCCATTTCGGTTGGAATGGACAATGCTATATATACGGTTCATTCCATGCCAAGCTGATCACTTCGAACACTCAATGTCTGAGATTTTGTTCAAAATGAACCTCGTTATAGCGCATGTGAAAATAAGAGGGATTCAAGGTGGCACATTTTGCCATATTCAAAAATGGTTTAAAAAACAGACCATGAAAGTACACAACATTTGATAGAGTGTAAAACTTCCACATTCGCTATCGTATCGGCATGAACGTTTCAGTAATAGACTCCTAAGATTTTACCAGATGAAAATAAATTTAAACACAGTATAAATCGGATTATTTTTAGCATTTTTAGATGAGAAATGTTACGTTTATATTTAATTATCAAGTAATGTTGATGAATTGTCAAGTTATCTAGAAGTAATCCGATTTATACTGTGTTTGAACTCATTTTAATCTGGAATATTTCAGCAGTATGTTACTGAATACTGAAAACGTCACATTTTACGTTTTATTAGTACATAATCCACTGCAAGCAACACAGAAGCCGCCGAATAGTCCAAATCCTCAGTACGAAGAGAGATCGCGCTGTTTCGGAGAAACACGAGGCCGAAAGTTGTCCGAAGCCTACGAATAAAAGTCGAATAAAATAATTATCTTTCGTCGTCGAATGAATTCACTTAGGTTCATAACGGATAAACATAAAATGTCTTTTATTTGAGTTTATCCAGATATTATCTTTGCCCATCTCTGTTCCCCAACCACTTCGCCGTGATTCATTCAAGCCTTCCTGAAAACAAAATAGTATATAATAGGGGAAATGCGGCAACAGCGCGATACGACTCTGGATACGTCTCGGCAACTATGTCTTTCCTACATTTATCGGCTAGTTTGGACTTCCACAGGTTTGGATGGTACATGGCACGAATATACGATCAGCGCCGGTGGCGGAGAATATTTGAAGCCCCATTCTGTCATTTCTCGAATCTGTCTCAGTACACGATTCATAAATTCATTATTATTTAAACGTACGGTGCTTATTAGCGTTCAAACGCACAAGACCACCCTGCAAGAATGTCTACTGAAGGCAACTATACCCGCAAAAACTTTCTTTTTGCCGATTCCAGGACGAAAGACTGTTGAAACGGATTGTTCACTACATCGCGTATACGTACACGCTTTTCCTAGCTTGTTTGAGGGTACGCACACATTCAAGGCCCGGTGAGACGGCAGTCTTAACGTTGTGTAGTTTCGAGACCTTATGATCGTTCTCAGTTTTATATTCAACCCGAGGGTGAAAACATCTAGGGCGCGTTCTTGTACTGATTCTGTTAATCCGTTGTTTACTTCATCGCTGTTCCCTGGCTTTACCGATAGATCAGATAATTCCCCTGCTAATTCTTCTATTCTACACGCGAATAGTTTTACACTCTCGCCTTCACGTTTGTGGCAAGGCATGAAACTCAGCTCCAACTGCTCCTATTGATCCTTTGTCTAAAAATAAGGATGTTAAGATGTCCTTTAATTTATCGAAACTATCTACTTCCTTGTACTCTAATACCTTGGCTACTTTGCCTTTAATCTTTGTTCGTATTACTGTTTTCAAGAATCGCGGTAACTCATTCGTGGAGACAAACTCCGTGGCGCTTGTATAAGACTTCAAAAATTCTGCAAGCTCATCTGACGATTTTCCTACGAATTTATCGACTAATGACAGCGCGGTAGATAATCTTTTCACGTCCGGTGGTGGTCCCGAGGGGCTATTTTCCCCTTATAACGACATTTCTCGTTCTTTCGTTTCTTCTCTGTCTAACAAACTAAAGTCCGCTAACACAATCGGATATTCTCAATTCGGTGTTACAAAGTTTTCCGGGGACAATTCGGCGCTTGAATCGTCGTTTTTTCTAACGCTTAATCGCAACAGCGACGGTCGAAATGTTCGGCGAGACGGTCTTGGATGGTCTATAGAAGGTAGAAGGTCTAGTTGCTCTCGTACAAAGATTAGTTTTTTATCGAAAAACGACTCGAATGATCGCGACAAGCTTCTTCGACCCGGGAGTTTGAATTAATTCGCGCGTTCGTCTTCTATAGACATGCATGCACCGTTTCTAAATTTCTATAGGACTCTGGTTTACAATATGTACGTTCGCGTTCGTATGGTCTTCTTTTTGCTGGGTTTTTAATTTACCACAATGTTTTTAAATGGGTTTCTTTTTGATGGGATTATATACTTGGCGCTCTTATTGTACCTTTTTGTGAAAAGGTAATTTTGTGGGGATTTCACACATTTTGTAGTGTTTTCTGATATTAATTTACGACATTATCGTACTGTGTTGTTTTGATTGTTGATTGCTATGGAGCCCAAATGGCACCATTTTTCTTTCAGCTATTCCATAGTGCGGTGGTTTTTGTTGGCTTATTTATTTATTATCTTTTTTTGTAAGAACAAAATATAAAGATCTTTAGCCCCTTTGGGCCATTTTTTTTTTATTTGCATGTCATCAGCTTCAATCCAACTACTTGTCATTCCTTCTTCTTTACATATACTGGTGTAATGGCCATCTTCAATACATGAACCACTATGAAATATAGCATTCATAACTTTATATGATTGTCCTGATATTAATACTTTGGTTGTGGCAATAGTACATATATTAAATTTACGTATTGCTTTGACTATTTTATCATCTTGTAATGAAAATAATAGTAAACGAATAATAACTATAACTTTCGTCATTATTAATTCATTCTTGAACATAATATCATTTTCCGTACACTGTTCACATGATCCGTTATCTGATTCATACCAGTGCAAAAATCTAACGTTTAATAAATCGTTTAGATTATAGCTTCTTTTTTTCAAATTGTGAATAGGGATTGATACAACTAAATTATCAGATGTAATTGTTTTTGTATAATCACAAGATTTACATCGAGTTTCTGATGTTACTTGGTGCTCTACAATCATATTCTGTGCACAGGGTTATAAGAAATTCGAATACATCTCGTCCCCTACAGCACACTTTATTGCATGAATGTCCCAGTTACGTTACGCTGCAACATTTGAAACATTGCACGGAATGTCCCCGAAACGTTAGAAGTACATTGCTATGTCCGCTCCTATGCAACATTGCGGGAGTTATTTCTGCAACGTTGTTTCGGGGATTTTTCAGCAATGGTCACGGAACGTTTTGGGGATATTTCATTGTATCGAAAACTGTTACGTGTGGTCGAGCACGCTGGTGGATGTGAGGTTAGGACGGTGAGAAAGGTGAAGCGTAAGCAATGTTTTAAAACTCGGTGGTCAGCTTTATTAAAATAACACCGCGAGTGACCTACAAAGCGGTGAGAATAATCTTTGATGAGCTTTGAGCCCTCTTACACCACAATTACACGATACACGGTGCGTGGTGAGCACGTGAGCCCGCCTTGCACTATATCTTCCAATGCACAATGTTAAAATAATCGTGAATTGACACACGTGAACAGAGATTGAGCTATTATACAGTCTGTATTTAGCCGCCGAGGTGACAGGTCGTTTGTTTTGATTTAAGTGATTAGCTCGTACATGACCTAGTGTCTCGGTGAAGTTGTGGGTCCGTTAAATTTTGTGCTGTTTCGAACTCTGTGTCGTTTTTGGTAAAAAATAGTTCCATGTGCTAGACGATTAACTGTAGTATTACCTAATACTAATAATACTGGCAGTGTCGAGTTTGTTTTTGAGTGATCGCTGACTGTTAGTCCTGCCTCTTATTGGTTCGAGATGCCGGCAGGATCTAAGAAATGTAAGGGTTGTGCAGCCCAAGTTGCCAACCCAGTCACGTGCCCTGGCTGTGGAGTGAACTGTCACCCTGGACCCTCCTGTCTCAGTCGTTCGGGCCATCCATGGTTTGACAGGAGTCTTATAAACTGTCGTGCTGGATCTCCAAGGACTCTAACTGCCGTTAGCCAGATTACAGCTTCGCCGGTACAACCACTATTTGCGATACCTACGGCTACGCTCCAGTCGCTCTCTACATTACCCTCAGCCGATGCAATTAGGGACATTTTAAGCGATCTAATAGACTCGAAGCTATCGGTACTTCGGGATGACATTCTAATGGATATCAGAGCTGACCTAGCTGATATGAGGTCTGACATCAATTCGCTGTCTAGCCGCGTCAAGTTGCTCGAAGACAAACCTGCCAACTCTTCGACACAGCTGCCTGGACCCTCACCGGATGACGTCTTAGAGGAGTGGAGTGACCGGGAGTTTAGGTCTAAGAATATTATTATCTTTGGGATCCCGGAGCCTCGTGAATCCTCGCTGGAACTTATAAGATTGGCCGATGAGGAAGGTGCGCGCGCTGTCTTGAATGTGATTTGTCCCCTTGATACCCAGTCTCCTATCATTCATCGCCTTGGCAAACCGGGCAAGACACCATGCAGGCCTCTTTGTGTCCGCCTCGACTCAGCTGCTGAAGCGAAAAAGATCCTCCAGAATAAACACCGCTACAAGGGCCCTTATAAAATTGTGGATGACAAGACCAAACAACAACGTGAGACCCTCACACAGCTCGGGGTGAAGCTACGGAATCTGCATGAACAAGGGGGGACCCATATGACCATCCGATACATTCGTGGAGTTCCCAAGATCGTGCCAAGTGGATCACGCAATGACTCTTCTCAAAAAAACTCAGATTGAACCCTTTAGTTTATGTACAAAATGTCCGGGGTCTGCGCACTAAGCTGGACACTCTCGTCAATTCATTAACCACATCCGCAGTGTCCTATGACATTATCATTTTCGTGGAGACCTGGCTTACGTCAGCGTTTGCGTAATTATACTGTGTATAGGTGCGATAGATCTCAGCAATCAAGCTGTTTTACAAGGGGTGGCGGTATTCTTATCGCCGTAAGGAACTCGATGTCTTCCTGCCCTGTTACAGTTAGCTGTTCAGTTGTCGAACAAGTATATGTTAGAGTCCACTTACATAATAATAAACACTTACTACTAGGGGCCGTTTATATACCACCAGCATCCCAGCCCTCACTTTACGCGAGTCAGGTCGACTCAGTCATAGAATTATATGATAAGTATAGCGAAGATACCTTCTGTCTGTATGGCGACTATAATCTTCCTCGTGCGGTATGGTATCATGACTCGGGTCAAGCGTGCTTTAGGAAAGCGGGTGCATCGTCAAATGAATTGGCTGCTATTGACCTCCTCCTTGGTAGTGTGGGGTACTGCAATCTAACCCAAGTGAACACGGTATTTAATGAATTCGATGCGATGCTCGATCTTATCTTTGTGAGCTGTCCTAATGTTACTGTCGACCGAGTCATTGATGCCCTTATTGAACCGGACGCCTATCACCCACCCTTGTATATATTGTTGAGTGGCTTAGCCTCAGGTCCTGATCCTACGAGTGGATACTTTGAATATAGGGACTTCAAACATGGCGATTTCCCCAGAGTTCTGGAATACCTTGGCTCGGTTGATTGGGATAGTGAGACTGGGAACACTGATCCTAGTGTTGCCCTTGAGCGTTTATATTATCATATCAATCAGGTAATCACAGATTTTATCCCGCTTCGGTCAGTGGTCCGATCAACCCTTCCGATGTGGTTTTCTCCAGGCTTGAAGTCCCTTATCAGACAGAAGAAAAGGGCTCATAGAGCTTTTAAGCGCTCAAGCGATTTTAGTGACTATTTGAATTTTTCCAGACTCCGTTCGAAATGTAAACTGGCCCTATCGAGGGATCACCGTACTTATATTGATGGCGTCGAGAGTGCTGTTTTGGACAACGTATCATGTTTTTGGAAATTTGTAAATACGAAACGGGTGGGTCACGATATTCCCAGCAGTGTGCATCTTGACCGTACTTTCGCATCGACACACATGTCAGCCGCAAATCTATTTGCCGATTTCTTTGGTTCTGTATATAACCCACAGGACGGAGTGGTGCCTGCCTTGAATCTCGGTTCGTCCTCGTACAACGATGTAAACATTCACTCCATATCTATTTCTATTGGTAAAATCTATTCCAAGCTTGAGTCACTGGATACGTCAAAGGGCCCTGGATATGATGGGATCCCTCCCCTGTTTTTAAGGGAGTGTCGATTCATTCTTGCCAGGCCCCTCTGGAATATTTTTAACTCCTCCTTAGCTATGGGGACTTTCCCGGCAGCTTGGAAGACCACTTTAGTTACCCCGGTATTCAAGGCAGGTGACCGCTCAGATGTAAGAAACTATCGGCCGATATGTAAATTATCTGTCATGCCAAAGATCTTTGAGGATATTATAACGGAGCAATTAACGCCCTGCCTTACGAACGTTATTTGTGATGAGCAGCACGGGTTTGTTCCGGGAAGGTCGACGACAACTAATTTGGCGGTATACCACTGCTTCGTCTCTTCTGCGCTGGATGCGAGTGTTCAAGTTGACACCGTGTACACCGACTTTCGTAAGGCCTTTGACTCGGTGGATCATCGTATCCTGCGTTATAAACTAGCCTCAATCGGGATTAACGGGCCGCTCTTGGCTTGGATTTTTAGCTACCTTGAAGGCCGAGTGCAGGTTATTAGGGTGCACGATTGCTTGTCTAATATGGTCAATGTGACCTCGGGTGTCCCTCAGGGATCGCACCTTGGCCCCCTTCTGTTCCTTCTTTTCATCAACGATCTCAAGGATGTCTTCTTGAATAGTAAATTCTTAATGTACGCTGACGACTTGAAAATTTTCCGTACTATTAGTGCAGCTGCTGATGTGGGTCTGTTGCAGGCTGATCTTGTTAGATTCGAGCAGTGGTGTACCGTCAATAGGATGCAGCTTAATCCGGGGAAATGTGTCGTATTAAGGGCCCATAGGGCTATCAGTGGTCTTCCTTCGATGTATACGTTATGCGATACCACATTAACTGTCCTCATGGAAGTCTTGGACCTTGGTGTCACGTTTACTACTGGTCTTGATTTTCGCAGCCATTATCGTAACATAACTTGTAAGGCGATGAGAACCCTTGGGTTTATCGCCCGGTTTGCGAAACACTTTAAACAGATTAGGACACTGAAGTTGTTATATGTTGCGCTCGTAAGGCCGCAGGTTGAATATGCGTCTGTGATCTGGAGCCCCAGACACAAGCAATATGCCAACTTAATAGAAAGGGTTCAGCACAAGTTCTTCAGGCTAGCCATGAGGGCATCGGGTTGCCCCATGCAGTTCAGCGACCACGACTATAGTCCTGCCTTACTAAAGATAAGGCTATCCATCCTTAGTGACCGACGTATGTGCTCTGATATACTGTTCCTTTATAAGGTTCTCCATGGTCAGATAAACTGCCAGGAACTGGTCGCACTGATTAATTTTCATGCCCCGCAACGATCATTGCGCCCGAAACCCCTTTTTGTATCGTGCGTCCCGGAATATAGGCATCACACTGCTGATCCCATAAACCGCGCTATGGACGAGATAAATCAGTGTCTTGGGGACATAGATTTATTCTTAGCCTCCCTAGATTCATTCAGGAAAATGTTGCTTAGCAGATTGCCACCCCCTTAACTTGCGCTTCAATGTCAATCCAATATCGCTGCTTGCAGACTGTTACGTTTACGTTCATGTTTTTCGCTTTTGTTTTGTTTTGTTATTTGTCCGTTTTATTTTATTGTATTTCTATGTTATTATCTATATTTCGTCGTTTGTATGTATTATCGTTATCTTTTTTTTTCTTTCTTTTTTTGGTAATCTGTTTATATTTTGTACTCTAAAGGGTTCTCCCGTTGATTATAATAATAATAATAATAATAATAATAATTATGAGCACGAAAGTGAACGAGCAAACACTAAAAATGCACACAAGGTTAGAGCGCAAGAATTATCGAACACGTCTCAACTCTACACAATGTGACCAAAGAGAACTTGATATCAATCCGACTTCCGTTACCGGCGTCGACTCGAACATTCTCGAGCATCGACCGACTTAGGGAAATCTGATTGGTTGATTGAGAAGACGTGGTGAATGTTGGTTGGCTGATCGAGAAGACGTGTTGAGCGGTGATTGGCTCAACGCCTGACGGTGAGTATCGATCGAAGATCGATCGTCGATCAGCCGTGCGTCTGCTGCCCAGGATGTGCTGCGCCAGGCTTGGGTGCGGCGCTAGGGTGAACTAATTGATTCCCAAACATTCATCAATGGTCACGGAACGTTCCGGAGATTTTACAGCAATGGCCAAGCATCGTTCCGGACAGTAGGCCAAAAATAAAAATATCGGTAGTATTATAGTAATTATTCCGTGCTGCGAGGGACAACGACGTAGACATGAACGTGTGCAGAATCGTAGTAGTATAACGTCCATGTGTCTTTAATAAATAGAAAATTCTTTTACCTCAGTAAGATTCGAACCCATGAGACCTCGAGCACCGTAGACGAACACTTTACCGCTGCAGCTACAACCGTTGATTGAAAAGATTGCTTACTAATTCGAAGTTGAACTCCTACTGTGCATAACATTAAACTCAAATTATTCAAAAATGAAGGCTCGTTTTGACAACCCCATTATATCTCCCCAATGGTGGAGCTAGATATCTCACAACAAATTCATTTCGACGCTTGATGCTATATTAAATTGATTCATATTTTGTTATGAAATATCCAGCGTAGTACAAGAAACGATTTTTTTTTAGTTTGTACTACATTTTTAATACAATTGTTTAACAAATTTTTTTATATGTTTTTTCATTTTCTTGTTTTTAGTGTTTGTGGATTTACATAGCACAGCTCAGACAACTTTACAAATATCTTTCATTGCCGTATACAGTTTAACAGTTTGCTTAAACCTTATCGTGATATAAATTAAGTAATTGTATTAATTATTTATATTACATATTTTTTATATCACATATTAATGTCCCAATTACTGCCAGAGTCCCTATTATTCCCATTTAATTTATTGTACATAACAAAAACGTCCCGCGATGTCGAGTGCAAATTTAGAAGTCCGTATTATTGGCGGACGCTGCAGGAACGGCACCGTGTGCCGTTCAGGCAACATTCGTATATAATAGGGATTCACGCTGCAGGAACGGCACCCTGTGCTGCTCAGGCAACATTCGTATATAATAGGGATTCGCGCTGCAGGAACGGCGCCGTGTGCCGCTCAGGCAACATTCGTATATAATACGGATTCACGCGGAGCGTTCCTGAAATGCAAACACACGGAATACAGTCTTAAATGGCAATAGTAGAGATACTGGCAGTACTTGGGACATCTAATATTTCTTTTTCACAAATATCTTTTGTCGCTGTTTACAGTTTAACACTTTCCTTGAACGTTATAGTTATATAATTCAGTAATGTTATTAATTATTTATATCACATACTTTCCGTGTTCGCCTATGTTGCCCCGGAGGTTTCCTGATACGGTTGTCCGCCAATTTCGTCGATGTGCAAGCTCATAGGAAATAAAACTGCCGCCAGGCAAAACAGCACCACTGAAATCCATCCAAGCGTGTGCGTCCCCTTCAATTCTACAGGGTGTCCGCGGGAAGATTGGACAGCCGGTTTTCTCCTAAACTATAGGAGATAAAAATATAAAAAAAATAGGGAATTGCATGGTTCGAGGGGGCTAATTTATTAGCGCGAACGAATTTTGTTTTCGATTATTATTTTAAAAGATACGATGGTCAAGTTCGGTTTTTCAAATGGAACTACGTTTTCTGAAGACCTGGGTTGATAGTGCGTTCCAAGACAAATTCAATAAGCATTAATGTATACACTTTATTTTCACTGGTTTTTAAGATATTGGGCTTGCAAATTTACTGATTTTCACTGGAAGAAAACTGTCTGGTATAGCACGGACCGGGGACGGTCTTACTGGCGTCACGGGTAGCACTGCCTGTTGAAATAGATACCTACCTGCCAAAGGTCTGCGCCAGGAATGGCAGGCCCAAAGGCTGGACAATACTTTTCCGCCAGAAATGCTACTTAGGTAGGTAAGGAAAGTAGAGACATGATGGGGAAGCTAAGGAAAAATGCAAATAAAGTGGTGATTGTTGCTATTAATTAAGTCTTTATCACTCTAAATACAACTATAAGTTAATGATTTAACATTTTTTACACACTTTGGACTATCTGAGGTCCGGCGTCCAAGCGATTAAACTTTACAAAACAGATGGGAAAAACCCGTCCTCCCCCACTCGCTTTCGCCAGCGACCACACTATTATAACACAGTGGCTTCCAAGTGATGTATTTGTCACCTGCCTAGCATCTTTTAATTAGGATTTAGGGAAATGCCCCATCTTAACACGCTACCCTGTCATACTTGTCATACGAAACAAGCCGCGATCCACGAGCCTTCTGATCGGTCATGGCTCCACTCGCCCGGGCTCGCCAAGCCGACCTGACAAGCTAGACGAGCCGAGCTAGTTCGCGGTGCCAGGAGCCGTCTGATTCCACCTGGAGAGTAGTCGGGTCGCACACTGCACAAATGATACAGGGTGATACTGGAGCTACGCCCGTCGAAGGATGCGGCCTGGTACCCCGTGGCCAGGACAACCCGCCCGCAGTGCCTCACCGAATTTTATGGATTTTTACGGAAAAAGGTACGAATCCTGGGCCGAACGTAGCGAATTGAGGTCGAGTCCCCGCAGTCGAGTGTGAAATATCAATTATAGCGTATTAAGAAATTCTTTTCTTCATCGTATCGAAAAGGAAGTGACACCAATGGATTCCTTATGTTTTTCTGATAAAAATCAGACCAAATATCATGCAAATCGGACTACTTTGACACAAGCTATTTGTATTCCCTATGTAAAAGTTGTCCGATTTACACGACATTTGTAATGATTTTCATCAGAAAACCCCAAGGAATCCATCGGCGACACTTCCATATCCATACGATAAAGAATAAAGAATTATTTTATTTCTTAAACAGATGCAGGGTAATTATGGAGCTACGTCCGTCACCCCGTGGCGAGGACAACACACCGCAATGCCCATCGAATTTTATGGCTTTCGACCCTCGAAGGGTTTGGAATATCATTAAGAAGTGAGAAATATTCAGGATTTCAAATGTTTGCTTCTTTTCTTCATCGTATCGGAGGGGAAAGTTATGCCAATGGATTGCTGGCGTTCCGTCGAGAAAAATCATACCAAATATCATGCAAATCGGACTATTTTGGCACAAGCTATTTGTATTCCATATGTAAAAGTTGTCCGATTTACACGACATTTGTAATGATTTTCATCGGAAAACCCTAAGGAATCCATCGTTGACACTTCCATATCCATAGGATACAGAATAAAGAATTATTTTATTTCTAAAACAGATGCAGGGTAATTATGGAGCAACGCCCGCCAAGGAGATGCGGCGGCCTGGTACCCCGTGGAGAGGACAGCCCTTCGCTGTGCCTCACCCGATTTTTATGGCTTTTTCCGGAAAAAGGTATGAATACTGGGCCGACCGTAGCGAATTGAGGTCGAGCCCCCGCAGTCGAGGGTGAAATATCCATTATAGCGTATTAAAAAATTCTTTTCTTCATCGTATCGAAAGGGAAGTGACACCAATGGATTCCTTATGTTTTTCTGCTGAAAATCATACCAAATATCATGCAAATGGGACTATTATTAACAAAATTAGCTTGAGATTATGGAAATGAATTTTTAATTTCCTTCATTATGGTCCGAATTACGTGGTTCTTTGTGTCAATTGCATCGGCGGAACATAAGGAATCGAAGGGTGTGGTTTTCGAAAAGATCTGAAGAGAAATGCGGAAACCCTAGACATTCCTCAGATTTTAATGGTATTCAAACCCCTTCAAGGGTCTAAAGCCATAAAATTCGATGGACACTGCGGGGTGTTATCCTCGCCACAGGGTACCGGGCCGTCGCATCTCCTTGACGGACGTAGGTCCATAATTACCCTGTATCTGTTTAGGAAATAAAATAATTCTTTATTCTTTATCGTATGGATATGGAAGTGTCGCCGATGGATTCCTTAGGGTTTTCCGATGAAAATCATTACAAATGTCGTGTTAATCGGACAACTTTTACATATGGAGTACAAATAGCTTGTGCCAAAATAGTCCGATTTGCATGATATTTTGTCTGATTTTTATCAGAAAAACATAAGGAATCCATTGGTGTCACTTCCTTTTCGATACGATGAGGAAAAGAAATTCTTAATACGGAATAATTGATATTTCACCCTCGACTGCGGGGACCCGACCTCAATTCGCTACGTTCGGCCCAGGATTCGTACCTTTTTCCGTAAAAAGCCATAAAAATCGGGTGAGGCACTGCGGGCGGGTTGTCCTCGCCACGGGGTACCAGGCCGCATTCTTCGACGGGCGTAGCTCCAGAATCACCCTGTATCATTTGTGCAGTGTGTGACCCGACAACTCTCCAGGTGGAATCAGACGGCTCCTGGCACCACGAACTAGCTCGGCTCTTCTAGCTCGTCAAGTCGACTTGGCGAGCCCGGGCGAGCGGAGCCATGACCGATCAGACGGCTCGTGGATCGCGGCTCCACGAGCCAGGCCATCCGAGCCTAGAAGCAAGTGCGAAATAAAAGTAACGGTGCTCTTCTCGATACCGCAGATGTAGGGGATGTAGGGGTATGACGGGGTAGCGAGGTAAGATGGGGCATCTCCCTAAATCCTAATTAAAAGATGCTAGGTACGTGACAAATACATCATTAGGAAGCCACTGTGTTATAATAGTATGGTCGCTGGCGAAAGCGAGTGGGGGAGGACGGTTTTTTCCCATCTGTTTTGTAAAGTTTAATCACTTGGACGCCGGACCTCAGATAGTCCAAAGTGTGTAAAAAATGTTAAATCATTAACTTATAGTTGTATTTGGAGTGATAAAGACTTAATTAATAGCAACAATCACCACTTTATTTGCATTTTTCCTTAGCTTCCCCATCATGTCTCTACTTTCCTTACCTACCTAAGTAGCATTTATGGCGGAAAAGAATTGTCCAGCCTTTGAGCCTGCCATTCCTGGCGCAGACCTTTGGCAGGTAGGTATCTATTTCAACAGGCAGTGCTACCCGTGACGCCAGTAAGACCGTCCCCGGTCCGTGCTATACCAGACAGTTTTCTTCCAGTGAAAATCAGTAAATTTGCAAGCCCAATATCTTAAAAACCAGTGAAAATAAAGTGTATACATTAATGCTTTTTGAATTTGTCTTGGAACGCACTATCAACCCAGGTCTTCAGAAAACGTAGTTCCATTTGAAAAACCGAACTTGACCATCGTATCTTTTAAAATAATAATCGAAAACAAAATTCGTTCGCGCTAATAAATTAGCCCCCTCGAACCATGCAATTCCCTATTTTTTTTATATTTTTATCTCCTATAGTTTAGGAGAAAACCGGCTGTCCAGTCTTCCCGCGGACACCCTGTATATCCAAGCCTGTGCGTCCCTTTCATTTTTAAAAATAATATATATAAGCTTTACAAAAATCTCTAAATTGCTAGTATAAAAATATCTGGCAACTTACCTTGTTAATTAAGACAATAATTCAGTGTCCTATTTGGTGTCAAAACTCGTGACATTTCAAATTCGGACAACTTACTTCATTTGACACTTAGCACTTGGTAGGTTATAGCTGTCACGTCACAACAAAATTTATTACGCGATTGGCCGAAACCCACATCCAATGAGCGACGTGCCTGAGAGACATTTCCTCATCCTTTCATACACCCCTCTTGCCTAGAAGTGTAGGACGATGACGATGAAGAAATTTACGAACATGAAAATCGGCAAATTGCCACTTTACATCGAAATATCTCAGCTCATAAGGTCCGTAGGAACAAAACGAAGACACTTTTCTTATGTAAATCAAACCCAGGCTATCCATTAAGACCATTCAAAATCTAATCGGATCAGCCGTTATTGAGATTCGGAAATATCAGGGTTCTTGATAGCGAGTCGTGGCGTAATAGAGCTACTTCGTGTCTCTTGATGTACGTTTGCGTTCTTTTATTTCGAACTCGATATGAGCTGTTATTTACTCACAAGGCTGCTCGCAACCACATGTCGTCAGTTCGGTCAGGCGTTCTCTCGTCCGTGAACCAACGGCGGTGATAAGATGAACTGGACCCAGGAAGGTCGATCCGTACAGCTGTTTACTCCGTGCTCCGACTGCTGCTTCCCCCGTACGGCTCTCCGTCCGTCCTTCAGGTGCGGCTTCCACTCGTTCCTCAGTCCCCAAGTCCTCTTACGCGTGTTGGTCCTCGGATCAGTGGCGCCCTCGTAGATGAGTTTAGTGTTCGGTAAATGGTTGTTTCACCCATTCAGTCGCAGGCCGATATAACTCGTTACCAGGCTCGTCGTCGTTCAGACTGCGTCGAACGTCTTCTCAAAGGCCGTTCCTCGGTCCTCTGTGCTACCTCGGCAGCGACGATAGCCTGTTCCAGCCTATGAGATTGCGATGATCTAATAATCTTGTCGGAGAGAGTTCAATCTCGGACGACGTCGATCAATCGGTTGCGACAAGGCCTTAAAATTGTCACGATGCACAATCCCACCGCTTCCACCAATTTGTTGTGCTCTGCGTAATGGCTGCAAGGCTGGTACGGGATTTGGCGTTATCGTAGGTTCGGGAGTGAATAAAAGATAATGATCTACTGGGTGAACTACACCAAGTTCGTTTATATTCAAAGACTAAACCTATTATTAAGAATTAACCAAACTAGACTGAGGTATACAAGTGTCTTTAGCCGTGTTAACCGGTCGGGAGTCCGGTGTAGAATCCGTCCATTAGCGAAGTCGAATTGCCTGGGCAACGGAATCGATTATTACTATCGGAATTTACAGAGTGGAGGGGCGATTCTTATTGTTATGTCTGGAGTTCGATCGGATGTGAAGCATCGGATTGCTGGGTGGCGATTGAGTGTCGAACGGCGTGACATATGTATGGTTCAAATCTGGCAACTCAAATTTAACCCACTTCCAATCATCCAATTGTCTTGAAACTTTGCAGGCGTGGGTAATTTGGATGACAATACAATATTTAAATAAAATTAACCCCGAGCGGGTGAAAAAATTACCCAGTCATCAATAAATAATAACCCGTAACCACAAGTCCAATCGACTTAAAATCAACCATTTTTTACGTTACCGTTCTTAACGAACTTTTAGCACTGTAGGGTCCACGCAAACTGTTAAACTGCATACAGCAATAAAAGATATTTTTAATGAAGTTTGAGCTGTGAAATGTATATCCACAAACACTAAAAACTAGCAAATAAAAAAATATATAAAAAAATTTATAATAAACAATTTTATTAAAAATGCATTAAAAACTAAAAATGAATTATTTTCTTATACCACAATTTTGGTGGTGTATTTTCACTTGCAATAAAATCGTGGAGCAGAATATCTCGCAACAAATTCATTTCGATACTTGATGCTGAACTAAATTAATTCATATTCTGTTATGAAATATCCTGCTCCACGTTTTTATGTAAAGTTGTGGCGTAACGTCCCAGCGCGAGCGAAATTACGTCGCGCCACACGCTACGCAAGGGAGACGGAGCGTCAAGACCGAGTACGAGCGAGACCGCGCCGCGCAACCATCATGCAAGCGAGACGCCAAGCAACCGGGCGACCGCGACCGAGCTCCGCCGAACTGGGCCGAGTGGCGCCAGCCGTGAGACACTCACTCCCCACTGCGCCGATAGATCGCGTCATTTTCTCACAAGAGGAAATTTGCAGGAATCGGGACCAGTGATGCCAGATTCGGGACGGGAGTGCTCGAGAATTTCCCCCACTTCGCATGCACACTAGGCCGGAGCTGCGTGTGTGCATGCGCCGAGCTCGCGGACACGCAGCTACAGCGTAGTGTGCATGCGAGGTGGGGGAATTTCTCGAGCGTTCCCGTCCCGAATCTGGCATCACTGATCGGGACATAAGCCCCAGCGCGACGATGGCAAGGCAGTTCGAGTGGGGTTACGGACCCCCCACTAATAGACCGCTTGTCTGAATGTTGCTCGGCACAAGCGAACTAGCAAAAGCATCCGAGTAACCACCGATCGAGAGATCACCTGCATCGCGTATCCTCTATCGTTCCAATAAAGAGACGCCCGGACGCTGCCCGGTCTCTACCCTCTACCGTTCCGATAAAGAGACGCCCGGACGCTACCCGGTCTCTACCCTCGACCGTTCCGATAAAGAGACGCCCGGACGCTGCCCGGTCTCTATCCTCTACCGTTCCGATAAAGAGACGCCTGGACGCTGCCCGGTCTCCACCGTTATAATAGAGAGACGCCTGGACGCTGCCCGGTCTCCACCGTTATAATACAGAGACGTCGGGACGCTACCCGCCCTCCCTGCCCTAGCGTTCCGACGAAGGCATCCGACGTATCACCGTCCACAACCGACCCGCCAAGCCGATAGCATAAGTCGTAGTGTAAATAGTGTAAATACATATATTTTAATAAAGAAATCACGGACATAATCGATTACGAGAGTATTTCATCGAACCCCGGCGAACCGACTGGAGCTACCAACCATAATCCTCATTCCCGGAGTGACGTCTGTCACAAAGTTAAAAAACACCATTAAAATTGTAGTACAAGAAAATAATTATTTTTTGCTTTTACTACTTTTTTAATAAAATCGTTTAACCTAATCTTTTGTATATATATTTTTTTTTAATTTTTAGTGTTTGTGGATTTTCACAGCTCGGACTTCTTTACAAATATCTTTTATTCCTGTATATAGTTTAACAGTTTGGTGCTACAGTCAGTAAAAAATAATTATTTTCTTGTACAACAAATTCGGTGGTGATATACCTACTACGAACGCCCCAAAAGTTTTAATTGTAGTATTTGTACATACGTGACGGATCATTTCTCAATAAATTGTGTATTTTCGGTACTCGTGATGCAAATAGGGTCCCGAACACTGCGGCTTTTTATCGTTTTCATAAAGAACGTGAGTGGCTCAGTTCAAGTCGTTTGGATTTGTGGTTATGGGTTATATTTATTAATGACTGGGTAATTTTTTCATCGCCTCGGGTTTGTTGTAACCCAGCCAAACACCGAGCGTTACAACCACCGCGCATTCCGATGTCACGCGCGAGCACCAAAGTGTGGGCAGCAACACGCGAGCACCGTCAGCATTTCGATGAAAACGCCGAAGAGCGGGCCAAAGACGGCGACCCCTCTGGCCCCCGCTTCGCCCCGAATTAGTTATAAGACCCTGTATAAGCTACGAGCGACAAGACTTGTTACCAGAACACACACGATACAGTATGCGCTTCGCCTGTCACCCAGGTAGAGAAAGAATAAACTTCTTTAATCCTATCGTGAGTTCCAACTCTTTAACCGGCATCGACCCCTACCTTCGGTTTCCAACTGAACATTCCCGTCCCGGCATTGTCACCCGAATCTTTGGGATCCGTTGAACGATGACCGTGAAGGACGACCCGGAGCACCCCGAGATTATCAGCCAGAATCTCGACCCCAGGCGCATTGGTACAACAGGTTAATTTTTTTTTAAATATTGTATTGTCATCCAAACTACGCACGCCTTCAAAGTTTCAAGACAATTGGATAGTTAGAAGTGGGTTAAATTTGAGTTGCCAGACTTGAACCATACAAACAAACGTACATACATACATTGTTTATAAAACAAACATATAAACAAACAAACAAACAGAGGATCGAAGCTGAATAAAATCGTTTAAGAACCGTTTGATTTTTCGATTTCCGATGATTGAACAAGGTGCTACATTGCACGTCGCAAACCCCTATGTTTTAAAGAGGCTACTCCGCCGCCTCCTATAAAAACATATTTTTTTATGACAATAGGGAAATCGGAAATTATGTAGTAAATATAGATTGATAAAATGTAAAAAGCTTCATCAGGATATGTTATATAGTTATTTAGAAACAATTCTTATAAATTGCATCATTTTTAGACGTCGAACCCGCAAGTACCCCTTAACACGTTGCGTGTGGCACCAAAAATAGTTGACCGTCCCAGATGCCGGAAATAGATTTTTGTATAAAGTGCATCCTTTTATGCTACTTTCGACATTTTATAACATTTTAACCAAAAATAATTTGTTTTTGTTAGAAAGAAACATGACGCGTTAAATACAAAAACCAGCTGCAGAATGATGAAAAACGCTGCATATTTGTAACGACTGCACACAAACTTATGAACACGTTCGTACTAAATGGGTATGCAAAAGGAAAATTCGATACCTGCAAAATTCTTCTTCCCATTCCACATTTATTGGGACCGGGCCCAAGACGTGACCGTACACGTCACCCGCCGTAAGATAGGTATTCCCCATGACGTGACCGTACACGTCACCTGCACGCAACGTGTTAAGAGTCTTTACTAAGGACCCCAGGTCTTTTTCTATTATTTATGATTTGTATTTTTACGTAATTTTATAATTATGATAATTATATAATATATACTTATCTTCATTTAATATTAAAACAGATCACAAAGCTAAAACAATGAGCTGATTTCCTTACAATTTATACAAGACATGGGCATGTTAAAACATTCACATTTAATGTTGGAGAGTGATAATTTTTTCAGCATTTATCGAAAATGAATGCCTTTTTTTAGAAAAACAGAATTTTGTAAGAAATTCTTTCTCACCTTTGTAGATATCACTTTTAATAATTACAATAAAAACATTTATGCAGCGTGTCCGCAGGAACACTGAACAGCTGGATATCTCCTAACGAATTGGAGATAAAAAAATATTTATATGGAATTGCATAGTTCGAGGGGGCAAATTTATTAGCGCAGACGGATTTTTTCTTCGATTATTATTTTAAAAGACACGATGGTCAAGTTCGGTTTTTTAAATGGAACTATGTTTTTTCTAGAGATCACGTGATAGTGCGTTCTAGGACATTGCGCTTGGAAATTGACTGATTTTCACTGGAAGTAAACCCGCTGGAATAGCAAGCACCGGGGGTGGCCTTTTTCACGCCACAGGTGGCACACGTTGGGCATTACCTGTTGAAACAGATACCTACCTACCAAAGGTCTACACCAGGAGTAGCAGGCCCAAAGCCTGGACAATACGTTTCTGTCAGAAATGCAAGGTACATCGAAATGCTAGGTACAGGAAATGCGGAATAAAAGACTATTGAAGGTGAAAATTGACACACCTTTTCCTACTTTCGCTTGTTTACAAACTCCAAATAAATTTTATGACGTTTTGAAACATTAACGGTACGCATCTCGATAATGCAGATGTACCTAGTATTTGTGATGGAAAAGAATTGTCCAGCCTTTTGGCCTGCCACTACTGGCGTGGACATTTGGTAGGTTGGTATCTGTTTCAACAGGCAATGCCCAACGCGTGCCACCCGTGGCACGAACAAGGCCACCCCTTGGTGCTTGCTATTCCAGCGGGTTTTCTTCCAGTGATAATCAGTAAATTTGCAAGCACAATATCTCGAAAACCAGTGGAAATATGGTGTATATATTATTTTTCAAAAAAGGTACCAAAAGTGCACCAAGTATATAATCCCGTCAAAAAGAATCCCACTTAAAAACATTGTCATATATTAATATATCCTATTAAAAAGAATCCCATTTAAAAACATTGTCGTAAATTAATAGCTTCACAAAACTAATGATATACAAAATTTGCGCCAATTACAACAATGGCTATTTATACAAAGACAAAAATGTATTTAATAATGTTGGAATAGTTTGAATATTTGGCGCCAAGTCACGTGCTCCTCTGAGGCGCTCATTGGACATAACAAGCAGAACGCGACGGATGTAGAGAGATGGCACTTACTTCCGTCAAGTACCTTGTGCCGATTAGGCTGTGTCAATATCTAAGCTATAAATATACTCTGTATATTTCAATCTTAAATATATTTTAATACGAATAAAAATTTTATTTTCAAAATACTTGGCGCTGCGAAACCGAAAAAATATTAACTAATTGTCTTGGTTAATAAATGAAACAATATATAAAAAAAGACAAGACATCATTGAGACAAGAAAGAAAGAAAAAGATTTTAATGCAATTTATACATATTTATTCAGTTTAGCAACACCAATTCGGTTTCGCAGCGCCAAGTATTTTGAAAATAAAATTTTTATTCGTATTAAAATATTTATTTCAATGAAAATATATCTGCTTAATATTATTATATACATCTTTCTTGTTTCAATTGTGTCTTGTCTTGTTTTATATTGTTTTATTAATTAACAAAGACAATTAATTATCATTTTTTCGTAAAATAATTAAAAATTTTATTCGTATTAAAATATTTATTTCTATGAAAATATATCTGCTTAATATTATTAAATACATTTTTGTCTTTGTATAAATAGCCATTGCTGTAATTGGAGCAAATTTTGTATATCATTAGTTTTGTGAAGCTATTAATTTACGACAATGTTTTTAAATGGGATTCTTTTTCATAGGATATATTAATTTATGACAATGTTTTTAAGTGGGATTCTTTTTGACGGGATTATATACTTGGCGCACTTTTTGTACCTTTTTTTAAAAAAAAGGTAATTATGTTGGGATAGCTATATACATGGCGCGAGACACTACCGTGACTCTTGATAAGTTACTGAATTTGTCTTGGAACGCACTATCAAGTGATGTATAAAAAAAAATAGTTCTATCTATAAAACCGAACTTGACCATCGTATCTTATAAAATAATAATCGAAGAGATAATTAGTCTACGCTAATAAATTTGCCTCCTCAAACCTTATAAATTTTTTTTTATCCCCAATATATTAGGTGATATCCAGCTGTTCGGTGTTCCCGCTGACACACTGTATATTGTGATATAATATTACTTACACGTTACTAATTGAAATAAATTGTTATTATTTTCTGTGCAGAATTATATGGAGTTAAATTATGAAGATGGACATAGTTCAGTTCAAAATATACTCACGGAAATACCGAGTTCTCCGATAATCAATTTACCGAATTTGACTTGTACAGGATTACGTTTGTTCTGTGATGTTCATCGCGATGCTCAAAAATATTATTGTCAAACTTGTAGTAAACCTCTTTGTGGGGAATGTGGAATCCATCACCATCGGGGCCATATTACAGTAAATTTAATGGAAGCTGTTGAAGGTGCTGGAATGCAAGCGAATCAAGTGTTGAAAGAAGCCAGGCTTGGCATTTCAGCTCTCAGAGAAGAACTAGATGCTGTACAAGTACGTACAATCTGCCAAAGCCTGTAAATATGAATATTTCTGTGACACTATTTTTTTTTAAATTGTTGTATGAACGCTTTAAAATACTCTAATACCCATTGGTGAATTTTTGTACTATTGCTGGTGAATTTGTCCACTAATACTTATATACAAATTTCAGCTGATTACACTAATAGTCTTTTAGGACCTACTAAATCTTATATAGGTGCCAATGTTATAAATTAATTAAATTTATGTAGACCACAAAACATTTGGCGAGTGCTAGACACCCTACAATGTTATGGCCAAGCGAACCCGGACATTTTATCCTAAAATCACATAACAACATTTTTAACCCTCAGAGACTACACTGGGGTACTATAACCCAGTGTGTACGGTAAATACCTTTTTTTTTTTTGATTAACGAGGGGGGAAAAATGCATTTACGCACACCCCGACTGTTGCCGGGGTTATGTGGGACTCGATAGTGCAAAAATACCCACTAAAAAACCCCCCCCTACCACCACCTTAACTACTGTCACCCTCGGGGGACCGGTACTTAATGTATTACTTCGAACCCCCTACAACACTGTAAATAAATAAGTAAATAAATAAATAACATGAAGTAAATTGTTTCGGTACCCACCTTATCCTGTTCTTAAAAATATAACAATAAAATAAAGTGTGCGGAAGGGCTGCCCTCGAGGGAGGGGGGGGGGGGGGCGCGCACCTACCGTTAACCGTCTAGGTCTGCCTCCTTTTCCTCTTCCTCGCCATCCTGCGTTTAACGGCCGCCTTCTTCGCTGTTTACGCCTTGAGGCGCTACTGCCTCGCGCGGGCCTTCTTCTCCTCGGCCACCTCTTCATATATTCAGGCTTCCATGAATTTTTTGGCGAAGGTACCAAAGTGGGCCCATGCCTCCTCCGTTTCGGTGGCCAATTGCATGACATTGCGCACCATCACCTGGGCTCCGAGGGCCTCCCAAAGCTCCTCTCGCTCGGCCCGGTGCTTGTCACAGGTTGTCAGCACATGTTCTGCGTCATATGTGACGCCACAGACCTGGCATAAGTCACTGACCACCTTCCCAATTCTTTTCTTATAGGCCGCGAAGGCGCCGCGCCCTGTCAGGACCTGCATCGTGGCGTAATCCATGGTGGCCCGCTCTGGGTCCCCCATCGCAAACTGCCTTAGCCGAAACCTTCTGTAAGTGGGGCCGAAAGCTACGGAGGTTGTCCAGAGGCACCCCCAGATAGTTGACCTCCGAGGCTGTCGTTATTGTTGTCCCCAGGACTCGCAGCTCTATGATCCGTTGGATACGCCTACCCGTAAGGAAGATTACCTCCGTTTTCTCCGTGGCGATGGTGAGGCCTTTTCTCCCGAACCAACCTTCCATGGCTCCCATAGCTCTAGCCATGATGGCGTCGTGCTGTTCTACGTTGCTCGCGGAGATCAGGAGTACCAGATCATCCGCATATGCAACTGCTGCCACATTCCTTAACGCGTTCAATTCCTTCAGGACCCCATCATACACTATGTTCCATAACATGCGACCCAATACCGAGCCTTGGGGGACCCCAGCCGTTATCACCGTTTCCACTGTGCCCTGGGTTGTATGGACAACGGCCCTTCTGTCCGTGAAGTAGGAGGCCATAACGTCAAGGACTGGGGTAGATGCCCCCCTTCTTTCCAGCTCACCCAGGATTAACGGCCACCTTAGTGTGTTAAAGGCATTTTTTATGTCCACAGTGATTAATGTGCAGGTCCTTTGTTTTCCTTTGCACGCCTCCGCGAAGGCCGCCACTGCCATGACCGCGTCGACCGTGCCCCGCCCTCTGCGGAAACCAAACTGCGCGTCATGGAAGGGGTCCCTGCCTGTTTCCGTCTCGAGAATGCTTTTTATTGCATACTCCCACGCCTTGCTTAGCGCCGGGACTATGCTAATCGGTCTGTATGACCCCGGCTTAAGGGGATCTTTCCCTGGCTTGGGGATGAAGACCACCCGTGCTGTCCTCCAGCATGCCGGGATGGCCCCCTTCCTCAGGGTGTCCTTGACCACGGCGCAGAGGTGCTCTGGCCTCGCTCTCATTATACTCACCACCACTTCTGTTGGTACCCTATCGAGGCCTGGTGCCTTTTTGGGCTTAACCCTCGCCAGTGCTTCCCTCATGCTTTCGGGGGTTATCCTCTGTATGGCATGTTGGGAACCGGGAGAGCACCCCCTCTGAACCGTGACCTTCCTACGGGGCCACGGCTCCACCGGTCCCGAGACAAACAGATGCGCCAGGATCCCCCGGGCTTGTTTCAGGCTCATGGTTCTCGTGGGCCCGTTTCAGGCTCATGGTTCTCCTGGGCCCGTTTCCCCTGATCTTGGCCATTACCGCGATGTAGGGCTTGCCCCATGGATCCCTGTCCACCATATTCCTTAACTCCTGCCATTTGCCTTCTTTGGCCCTCCAGATCATCACCTGCAGAGTTTTGTATGCTGTCCTATAATCCTCCCACGCTTCCCTAACATCCTGGGCCCCTTTCTTCCTTTTCCTGAGGTGGAACCTCCTTGCGCGGTGCATCTTCGCCCTCGCTTCCGTTATCTCCGCAGTCCACCAGAAGTTCGGCTTCTTGGCCCCCCGTGGGAGCTTCTTTTCTTTCAGCACCTATGCCGCAACCTCCTCCAAAGTCCTTTGAACCTTATCGGCCACTGGTTCCTCTCCTTGCTCCTCTGACCACCCCTGGGCCAGGGAGCCCACGGAACGGGCCACGTAGTCCCGGATAACAGCCTTCACATCCATATCCTTAGTGACATAGGGGGCCCACGAGGCCGGCGGATTCCTAGGGGCCTTAAAGCCCTCCGTATGGAGCACATACCTATGGTCTGACTCCGAATTCCGGGTCAGGACCTGTGTCTTAATATTCCTCGCCGTAGCACAGTGGGGAAATTTCGCGATTTTATGGCCAAAACAACAAAAATGAAATTTTTGAATTTTACAAATTTAATACAAATGTCAATTGAAGAACTATATCCATTTTCGTGGTCAAAACCTCAAAACTTATTTTTAATATATAAAATTCGGCACTTTTACGTACTGATATATAAGAAACTAAATTATCCGAGAAACAGCAATTACAAAAATTACGAACGATAAATATTTGTTTATTATTTACACTTACACCTATGAAATTATATGGCCTTGAAACTAGTACTCTCAGTCGGAATCGCTTTTTCCTATGTCCGATGTCTGTTACAGTGCAGCAGGGCATACGAGAAAGTTTATCGCTTCTGATGACAAACTTTTTAATTTTTTATCGGGACGTTTTCTTAGATTGCTAATTACAGGATCTGACGATAATAAAAGCCAATTGAAAACATCATCCATAGTTGTTTCTTTTGAGCATTTTCGAGAAAAATTTGTCAGAACTTTTTAATATCTTTATACATAATACAAACAATCAAACAGAGGATCGAAGCTGAATAAAATCGTTTAAAAAATAATAAAAAGCCAGTCTCGGTCACAGTTATGTCGTATGATATAAAAGACACACTGGATCGTGTTTAAATAAATGCATATAATTACAAGATTAGCAGCTATTAGCAGTTAATAATTGCATGTATAAAATCTAAATAAATCAACGTAAAATAGGAATGAAAATCATTGTAGGATATTATGGGATTTATAAGTATTTTATGTATTGAAAATCAATACTTATATGAAAAAGTTATTTCTAAAATACTACTTTAAAAATTGTATAAATTACGTATTAAAAACCGAAACATAATTATTTTGAGGACAAAAAGATATCTTACGCACCACCAGGAATTGAATCCATGCCTTCAAATTATTTTCAGAACTTTGGATAACACAATATAAGTGTGTGAAGCAACTTGAAAATCTGGAGTAGTTCTTTGCGATCGGTCTAACCTCACATAAACATAAACATTTTCGAGTCTATACGAGCTTTGTATTAAAACATTTAACAGTAAAATTGGAGGTATTTGGTGCACATATTAGTTCTTCAATTAACATTTGCATTTATTTTGTGGAATACAAAAATTTATTTTTGAGGTTTTGGCCATAAAATCGCAAGATTTCCCCACTGTGCGTCGGCCTATCCGCAGCCAGCACATCAATGATCGAGGTCCCTTTGTTCCTGCGGAAGGTGTAATTGGTCCTCATCCTATTCGGAGCCAGACCATGTCTCTCCAAGAGTCCCATGCATATTTGGCCCCGTGCGTCCATTTTAGGCCCCCCCCCCCCCCAGGCCGGGGACTTAGCGTTGAAATCGCCCGCAACGATAATACCCTTCCCCGGTGCCCTGAGTTCTGTAAGGATAGTAGTATCCAGCTCATCACTATATTCTTTGAAGTCCTTCTTTTTATTAGGGGAGCAATAGCAGCTTATGATAGTCAAATTGTTCACTTCCACCGCTACCGTCCCTCCCATTACCACCACCAGAATCAGGGCCGCGAACCGGCCCCTGGGTACGGTAAATACCTGGCATTTCTGAACGGTAAAGTGTGCGGGGCTATGGCTTTGGGGGAAAAAGTTTGATACCACTTCAACAAATCTCCCCCCCCCCCCCCCAGGATCACTAGTATTCCTGAGGTAGCCGAGTAAAATCATTTACACACGTAGTTTGTGGGTCACGTTAACCCATGTGTGCCTTCATCGGGTGACACTGATAGTGTGGTCTCTGAGGGTTAAGAAAAAAGAACTTGATATTTGTAACTTCGAGATCGCAATAAAGAAATGAGTGGCAAAATTCCATCTCTGTCGAAGATCTACGAAGGCACAACGAAATGACGCGTTACTCATAAGTTTAAATATCAAATATGTTTTTTGTTATTGTGTTGATGTAATAAGATTGGAAAAAGAGATTTAAAGCTTGCCATTGAAAGATCGAAAGAAGGATATTGTTCATACATAACTTGATTGCGCTTCTGATGTCTTTTCACCTACACGGGAGTTTACTAAGGTCGGTATCAAATATATTGGCCGGTGAATTCGTTTTCGGGAACAGCGATCGAGGAGAAATCAGCCACCACCATCTGACGATCGTGGATTTGTCAGTTGGAGTTGCGTGGTCCTCGCAGGGTATGGTGGGGTAACGGGAACGCTGCTCGGCTCCGCCCGAACCTAGCCGTTTGGCTGTTATTTATTCTTAGCGTAATAGTTGTGTGCGTTACGAAGCTATGCGTAGACCAATACGAGATGAAGCTATCGAGAAAGTATCAATGTTCTAACCAATAAAGCTCCTGAATTTTTTCGTAGCTAACGCACACCTATTCTGTTGTGTGTATTTCTACGCTGACAGCTCGGTTTGGTGTACACCCCAGAAGCTTGGCACTATGAATATCATTTATTATTCCCCTAGGGGTTGTAATCTCCCTTTACATTCCCCCCCTTATCTTAACGTAATCCTTACACTTACAACTTATACTACTCCTTATTCCTAATCTTAACCTACTTCTCGCTCGCTCGCATGCTCGCTCGTCCGTCCGCACTCCCCTCTCCTCTCCCCTCCTGGACCTCCGCTTCCACTCGCCGCTAATTCTCTCTCATTTCCTCATTCCTCCTGTTCATTTCTTACCCACATACCTCTCTTCTCTCCTCTATACTCCTTAACCATTCCTCTCCCTCCCCCTCCCCACCCAACACCTTGTCCACCATCTCCTGCCATCCCCTCTCTCCCCCCCATCCCATACATACCTCCCATACATGTTCCCACGATTCTTCCTCCCACCCACACACCCTACACATCCTTTTCTCTTCCTCTTCCCAATACCTACCACCTCTCATTTCATTCCCCAACCTAAATCTTGCCACCCTCTGCCATCTACTCTCCCCCCATCCCTTCTTCAAGTATCCCGGCAACCCCGGCCCCTTCACCCTTCCATACCACTTGTTATATCTCGCCTCCCCTATCCTCCTCCACCTCTCCTCCTCCTGCATCTTTCTTTCTCTTTCCACTATCTCCTCCCCTCTTATCTCCCCTTTTTTCCTACCTCTTTCTACCTCCTCTACTTTCCACCCCCTTTCCCCGAAAAATTGCTCCCTTTCCTTTTCCCACCCCTCCAGCACCTTTCCCCTCTTAAACCTCCCCTTCATCTCCTCCCAACACGCCCTCGCTAATTCCCCTCCCTGCCCTTCATCCAACTTTCTCTCAAATCCCCATGCCTTCATCCCTGCCCTACCCCTCAGTAACCCCCTCTGCATCTCTTCCCTGACCAAGTATCCCGGCGTGCTTCTTTCCACCCCCAACACCCATGTTAAAAACCTTGCATTGCCTCCACCTTCCCCCTCTCTTTCCAGTCCCATACCTCCGCCCCATGTCCCACCACCGCCCATACTAATCTGTCGAATAACCATATCCTTCTTCCCCAATCCTTTCCATATAGCCTTTTTCCTATCCCCCACACCTTCCCCATTACCGCTGCTCCTTTCCTTACTCTCTCTTCCACATGCTTTTCCTGCCCCCCATTTCTCATCACCGTGTATCCTAGGTATTTATAGCTCCCCACCTCTTCCAGTACTTTCCCTTTCCACGTCCATGTCATTTTCTTCCACCTCCCCCCTCCTCTCCTACACCTCATCACCTTTGTTTTCCCAACGTTTACTTGCAGACCCTTCCCCTCAACATATCTCTCCATCTTCCCTATCATTCCCCTCATCCCATCCTCATTCTCTGCTAGCAACGCCAGATCATCTGCGTATGCCAGCGTATATATTTTTTTCTCACCCACCTTTACCACCCCCCCCCCATCCCCCTTTCTCCAGTTCCTCATCTATATCCGCTATTAACATCGTAAACAGGCTTGGGCTTAAAGGACACCCTTGTCTTACCCCCCTTGCGGTCCAAAACCTCTCCCCCTCCTCGTCCCCCACTCTTACCCTTGAAACTGTCTCCCTTAATACCTCCCCACAACCCTTCCCTTAGGCCCCTCCCCCTCATCGCTTTCATCAACACCCCCCTGTCCACCGAGTCAAACGCGGCCTTCATATCCACGAAAAGGATTATCAACTTCCTACCCTTCCTCGTCACCTGCCTGTTCACCAGGTAGTTTAGTACATATACATTGTCTATGCACTCTGCCCCCCTCCTAAACCCCGTTTGACTCGGTGGCAGGATTCTCTTCCCCTCCACCTCCACTCTCACCCTCTCCGCTAACACTGAGGCATACACTTTGTACGCCGTCTGTGTCAGCGTTATACCTCTATAATCTTCAACCTTCTCCCCTGCTCCTTTCTTTAACACCGGTACCACCACCCCCTCTTTCCACTCTTGTGGCCACCCTTCCCCCCTCCACACCCTATTACATATTCTCCACAACCACTCCTCCACTTCTACGCCCCCGTATTTCCACACTTCATTTCCGATCCCATCCCCACCCATCGCTTTTCCGTCCTTTAAATTCCTCACCACCCTCTTTATTTCTTCCCTTTCCAACTCACTTTCTCCGTCCTCACCCCTCCCTCTCTCCCCTCCCATCCTCACTCTCCATTCCACTCCTCCTAGCAGCCCCCTGAAATATTCATCCCACTCCCTTATTCCTATCCCCTCGCTTACCCTCCTTCTCATCTTCCTTCCTCTGTTCACCGCCTTCCAGACCTGCCCCTCCGTTCTCGCCTCCGCCACTTCTTTTTCCCACCTCTCCGTTTCCTTTTTCTTTTTCTCCTCACACATCTTCTCATACTCTTTCTTCCTTGCTCTATACCCTCCCCCATCCCCTCCTTCCCTCCTCCATTTTCTCAGCTCCCTCCTCACCTTCCTTTTCTCCTCTCTACACTCCGAATCCCACCACCCTCCCATCTTTTCCCTCTTCCCCCCTTCCCCCGGCTCACCCATCGCTCTTTTTATCCTTTCCTTTAGTTCCCACCAATCATCGTCCACTCCCCCTCTCCCCTCACTCCTTCTCCCAAACTTCCTCATAAACTCCCTCCTTCCCTCTTCCGACCAGTTTCCTCTGCCCCCTCCTCTTCCTCCTCCTTTTTTCCTCCCTCCTCCTTCCTCTCTCCCCTCCCCCCTCAGCCACACCACCACCGGATGGTGGTCTGACTCTACCCTGTCCCCTATCTCCAACCTCTCTATCTTCTCCCTTGTTTCTTCGTTCCCTAACACATAGTCAATCACCGAGTTCCCCCTTCCCCCAGTGAAAGTCCACTCCCCCTCCTCGTCCCCCACTGTGTTTCCGTTCATAATTCCCCATCCTGTTTCCTCCATATACCTGCACAGCCTTCTCCCTTCCCCATTCACCTCCTTATCCTTGGATCTCCTACTCCCCTCCCCCTTCCCTTCTTCCTCCTCCTCTTCCTCCCCTACTCCCCCTTCCTCCCCGTACGTGCATTAAAATCCCCCCCTATTAGTACTCTTACTCCCCCTTCCCTCTCCTCCTTCCATTCCCCCAGATCCTCTAGTTTCTCCTTCATGCCTCCATTTACATATACCCCCACTATCTTCCACCCCCCAATCTTCACTTTCTTCGCCATTATCCCTTCCTTCCCTCCTCCTCTCCCTTCTACCACTTCGAATTCCTTTCTTACACCCATAATTATTCCCCCCATCGCTCTGCCCCTCTTGTTTTCCCTCCTGGCCCATTGCTTTTCCCATATATATCCTTTGGGCAGCCTCCTTTCCACAGCCTCCCACTCTTTCTGCTCTACCCACGTCTCATACATAACTATAACATCCCATTCTGTCAGTCCCCTCCAGAATTCGTCATCCTTCCTCTTAATTCCCGCCACATTTCAGAATGCCACCTTCCAACTTCCCCTCTTCTCCTTTTCCTTTCCCAACCTCTTTTCCCTTTCCATTCCCCCATCCCACTTTATTCGTTTCCCTGCTCCTGACACCATTTTTCCTTTATTTCGTCCCACCTTCTTACCTTCCCGTCTACCCACCTTTTCATGTGGCCCACCTGCACCCTCTTTCCTCTCTCCCTTTCCTTTTGTGCCTCCCTCTCAATCTTCCACCTTGCCCTCCTTTCCTCCTCTGCCAGGTCGTCCTCCACCCTTTCCCTTCTCCCTCTCAGTTTACTTTTCGCCTCCATAACTTTCCTTTTTTCCTCTCTTCCCTCCAACTTCACCACTACCATTCCCCCTCCTTCTTTTCCTACTCTTCCTATTTTCACCACCTCTTTTATTCCCTCCAACCCCAACCCCATCTTTCCCCACACCCTCGCCACTTCCGCCTTTATGTCACTTCCTTCTCCACCCATCCCCTTAACCACCACGTTACATCTTTTCCTCTCTCTCTCTCTTTCTTTTCCTTGTAACACCTCCATCCTTCTCACTCTTAGCCTCCACTCCTCTTCATTCCCAATCACCTCCTTGTCCCCCCTCTCCCCCCTTTCTTTTCTTTTTCCCATCTCTCTACCTTCTCCATCACCTCTTCCATCCTGCTCTCCTTTTCTTCCAGTTTTCTCACCTTCTCTATCAACCCTTCTCTCCTTCTCCTCTCCTCCCTCATCTCTACCTCCCATCTTTTCCTCTCCCCTCTCCACTCTTCCTCCATCCTTCGTCTTTCGCCCCTCTCCTTTTTCATTTCTTCTCTCTCCTTTCTTATTTCCTCCTTAATCTCTTTTCTCTCCTCCCTATCCCTTTTCATATCCTCCCTCATCCTCCTCATCTCCAACATCATTTCCCTTATCATCCCTACCAACCCTCCCCCCCTCCTCTCCATCTTTCCCTCCCCGTTTATCCTCTTTTTCCGGTGACCTCCTTGTCCTTCCGCTCCTCTTATACACACCCTTTTCCTCCATTACTTCTTCTTTCTCCTCCTCTCTTTCCCGCTTTTTCCCCCCAAAATTCTCCAGGCTTCCCACACTACTCCCCACACTACTCGTGCTGTCCTTTCTCATTCTTTCCTCACCCACCACCTTCCCCTTTCCTTTCTCCCCTTCCTTTCCCTCCTCCACCCTCTCTGTTCCTTTTCCTTTTTCCTTTACACTTCCCTTTGTCCTTTCCCCCTCCCCTTAACCTTCCCCTGCCCCACTGTCCCTTTATCGTCCCTTTTCCAATTCTCTCTTGTCCGCCCTCTTTCCTTTTATCTCTCTACTCTCTATGCCGTACACCTTATCTCCCTTTTAAATTTCCCGCCTTTTCACTTCATTTCTTTCCCGCACGGTGTCACCACTTTCACTCTCTGCTCTTCCCTCTGCCTTCCCGCCTTATTTCACCTATCCTCTCCTAACCTCTAAACCTCTCCTTATCCCACCTGTACCTATCCCGCCCTACAACCTACCCTTTCCCTTCACTCCTGGCTCCTTCCTCACTACCCAACTCTCTTCTCCAACCCTACTTCAACACCTATCTCTACCTTCCTCCACTCAAACGTCCGCTCACCTTTCACACCACTGACACGCACGCGACCGGAAACGGAAGTCCCAGAAGCTTGGCACTATCCCCACCATTTCTGGCTCACTCTTGTTCTGCGAAGGCGAGAGCGAGATGGAACGAGAGCGAGTCAGAAAATGTTGAGAAAAGGAGCACCGAGGCAGGCAAACTGTGTGGTGGGAGAATACCCCTCACGAAACTCACCGGCCAATATATATGATACCGACCTTAGTATTATTTCTTTTATTAAGAAGCCTAAAATCCATTTTTTTAAGGTATTCCTACTGGTTTCTCACCTCTGATTACTGTTCTGACGGCGTTTATCTCATAAAATGCATGTGTCTGACATCATGTTTCTTCCACCTTATTTCCCCTTTTAGTTTCGGCAGGGTTGACCGCGAGGCTATACCTCTGTACAGAGAAATTTCCCGCAACCTGCGTGTAAAAGTTACTGTAGTGGTGTGTCGTTCCAAAAGATGGTATAGACAGAAGCCACTACAGTGCCATATAGTAGCCAAAACAGGGCTTTCCTAGGTCGCTTCCGCGTAAGCTCAGGAGTCTCGGACTCTCGTCCGCGTTATCGGGGATACTAGCCCGTCATGACAGCCTTCTTAGCGTCGCGCGGTCTTGACAACGGAAGGCACGCTGCGCGAAAGAAAGATTAGAAGGGGAAGCTAGCGCGTGGGGGCCCACCATGCTGGAGATGCCTGAGCTAAAAGGTTAAGGAGGCTACGGAATGAAGGGGCACCCTTTGTGTAGACTGTACTATTAAGGGGTTTTGTCATTTTGGAATTTTTTTTAGGCAGATAAGAAAATAAATAGAAAATTCAATATGAACCTCTTATTGTACAACTCTCGATGGAAAATGTATTTTTTTTTCGTATAAAAGCGGCTATAGATCTGTCATACGCGAAATCTTGCCGAATGACGTTTTCCACGATGTTTAACCTCGCAAAAACCAAAATGGTATTTTCTACATGCCTAAAACTGAAAAAGTACATATGGATATCCATGAACATTCATTTTTGTCAAAATGGTGAACATGCAGAGAAAAAGTGCATTTTTGTTTTTATAAAAGTGTCAATTGCAAAGAATATATTGAAGATATCACAAAATCGGTATGTTCTTCTTTAAGTTTGGGTATGTGGAAAATAAAACTAATTGATTTTTTGTTCTAGGTTAAACGGTATAGCCACGAGGTTAAACACCGTGGAAAACGTCACTTGGTAAGATGTTGCATATTATGACTCTAACGCAGCCATTTTGTACGAAAAAATAAGACTTTTTCCGTCGAGAGTTGTACAATAACAGGTTCATATTGAATTTTCACGTTATATCATTATATCCCTAAAAAAATTTGCCGGAAATGACTATCACTTTGCCTCGTCCAAGTTGGCCTAACCCCTTAGCAGTATCAAAATATCTTCTTTCATACATACCTCTGTGACAGTCATGGTCGGGCGAAGCATTTTGGAGCACGAACATCTATGGTGTTTTCCACAGCCGCGCGGACGGTTCGCTCGAAGCTAATGATACCGCGGACGTACAACGGATAGAGGAAACTGTAAGTAGTAGTGAGCGGTGCAGGCTTGTACCCATAGGCTGAAACACCGGCCCGTTTGGGCCCCTCATGAGCACCCAAGAATCCCAGTCATCCAAGCCTACCGTACGGGTATGAGCTTACACCAGGCCTGTCCAACCTCTGCTCTTGCCTTCGAAGAGCAGCCACAGGTGGTTGCATGTAATTAGTGAAGGCAAGAGTAACGCCTACTGTTCTTGCCGTCATAGAGTAGGGATAGTGTCGTAGTGTGAGTGACCAGGGCTAGAAGGGATCGCCCCCATCTCCACAACTACATAGGGTTAAAATTAAAATATTATATATTTATTTTACTTTGCGCATGCCCCGATTCCTATTAATATAAAAAAAATATCTGACAAATTTTAGGAAGATTGAGTAATATTTAGAGGCCGCACACTTTGCACACTAAATAATATGTAGTAGGCTAAGGAAACACGATTTCCAATGATAATTATTTTTATTCTGAAGTCCTTAAAACAGAAACTAAACTTCAAAGAACACTTACTCTTAGTAAAATTTACATTTTATTACTACTATTATTGTTCACACCTATACAAATTCTGTACCTTATTATTTTATCCACATTTTTAAAACCTGAAAAAGCGAAAATATGTAGTGTCGACCGGGACGGTACTAACAGGGGTGCGAATGTAACACATATAAATTGTGTTGAATCTCAAAACATATAATGAATATTAACACCAATTTTAGATATACATATGATAAACAATGACATCTGGAATACACACATCTATGTCCTAGCAGTATAGATACGCAATAGTCATGGATAGTCAACAAAGTAACTTTTCGATACCCTAAAGTAACTTTTTCTTACTGACTTATGAATTTAATGTAAACAATACCTTCGCAAGTATGTGCGTTTTTTAATCTGTAATTTGATCTTTCTTAAAGTAATACTGATCGTTACCTAGCACTTTTAAGTGTCTCGTTAGTCACAATTTAAATTGTAGTTCAAAAGCATGGTCGGGGGCGATTGTAACATCGGCAGTCGGGGTCGGTTGTACCGCAACAGAACCGAATAATGTCAAAGAAAGCGAATAATATTGTTTTGTTTAGATAGAATCCATGTAGTGTTACAACCGACCCGAGATCAGATACGGTTGCAATACTTTACACTGTATCGTTAGGGCTATAACACTTCGCTTTTCATTTTTTATTAATAACTTGGATAAGGTCAGATAAGTAAGTAACATTTGCGTATAAGGATTTTTGTTGTAAATGTAATAGTTCGTGCGTAATCGTATTACCGAGCCAAAGTGTTATTACCGCCCCAGGCCTACCCTAGTGATAAAAATGTGCAACTCCTAAATATTATTAAATATGTCTAAAATTTGGCATTCAGATCACTTAGATGAATAGAACCAAAGGGGCGAGCAAAGTTATATGAAAATAGCACCACTGGAAAACTGAAACACCCTAAACTACAGTCATAATATTTTCCTACCATGGGATTTTTGTTCCTGGGGCAACGAGTGGCCTGGCTTGATGCCTACAAGAGCGAAGAACAACTCCCGGCTGCTTGGACGGCCCTGGCACCTACAGTTTTCCCCACCCGCTGTACGCTCGCAGAACCATAGGCTTCGGGTTCCTCTTACACGCAGCTCTGGAAAACACAGTGGATGCTCGTGTTCCCAAATGCTCCGACTGGCCCTGAGTTAAGGCTGTTCGAGTACTTGAATATTCAAGTAGCTTGAAGTTCGGACCGAGTCGAGACTCGGTTTCCGAGCCGAGCCGAGTATCCGTAAAAACCGAGTAGCTCGAAACAATTGATCGACTCGATAAAACTGAGAAGCTCGAATTTTTTCGAGCGGTTCGACTATACTTGGAGCAGATCGAAATTTTCGAGCAGACCGACTGTGTCGAGTAGCTTGAAGCTTGAAGCTTGAACGTTTCGGGCAATACGAATGTTCCGAAAATTTCAGGTTACGTTTGTCTACTGGAATGTAAATAATGGTTCTCAATAAGTAATGTGAATAATTAAGATGTAAGCTGTAAATGGAAATCTTCTGTAACTTTTGAAAATAAGTACTAAATTCAAATCTTGCTTTTTTTCATCTTTTTCGAGAATTTTTAAATGTATTCATATACTACTCTTTATGTTATCTTCCTTTTCTTCTAACTTTTTCTTTTACTTACTTTTTTACCTGCTTCGTATGAGTTTTACTTCTAACGCGCCATTGTTAACACATGGCGTTACCCGTTCATAAATTAATAAATTATTAAATAATTAAATAAATATAAATAAGCGTAATTACAGAGAATCGTGAAGTACTTGTAAACATTTGAATAGGTAAACCTTGCATTATTAATTTTTCAATTTCTCATTTTTTATTTAATTAATGCAAGATCGCAATACTAATCTGCTTGGAACTAAACGAAAGTATGAAATCACGACAGATAATAAGCATAGAAAAATTATGTTTTAATAATATGTATAGTATTTACAGTATCTTACACAATTGAATTGTACAGTATTATTTTTCTAAATTTGCGCTTAAAAAATATATTTGTTCCGCTTTCTCCGGCAAGAGAGACGCTCGTTTTTCATTAATTATATTTCCGGCAAGTGAGAACAGCCTCTCACTGTAGGCCTGTGTAGCTGGTATTCCCAAAAAATTATTAGCAACGGGAGCCAGAAGCGGGAAGCGGGCTGCATTCTCCCTCCACCAATTTATAATACAGGTATCATTTGGTACAATTTTGTCCTCCATGTACACCTTGATTTCCTTGTGAAGTGCTGTTCCCGCGTTATCGTTTGTTTTCTCCTCCTCTCTAAGGATACCTTCGAAAAATGCAAACAGACTCCCCGAAGGCGATGATACTGCAGTAAAAACAAAATATATAACATACAACATTCAACACAATATATAATAATCTGCTTACTGTTTTACACCCACCCGACGGTTGGCTTGGTGGTACACTTGTCCCATGCTCGTCGCTTACATCGAGGTACTCGGTCGCAATTTGATACAGTAAACTGTGACCCGCTTCTTTTTTTTCTCCCGTCAATCGGTCCTTAAGGCTGCCGTCTCAGCGGGCCTTGAATGTGTGCGTACGCTCACACAAGCTAGGAAAAGCGTGTACGTATATGCGTGTAGTAAACAATCCGTAAATTATAACTTTCGACCTGGAATCGGCACGAAGGAAGTTTTTGCGGGTATAGTTGCCTCCAGTAGACATTCGTGCAGACGGGTCTGGTGCGTTTGAACGCTAATAAGCACCGTACGTTGAAATAATAATGAATTTATGAATCGTGTACTCAGGACAGCCGGAAAAATGACAGAATGAAGCTTCAAGGCTTCTCCGTCACAGGCGCTGATGGTATATTCGTGCATTGTACCATCAAAACCGGTGGAAGTCCAATCTAGCCGATAAATGTAGGAAAGACATAGTTGCCGAGATGTATCGAGAGTCGAATTGCGCTGTTGCCGCATTTCCACTATTACAATTTTGTCGTCGGGGAGGCTTGAATGAATTACGACGAAGCGGTTGGAGAACAGAGATGGGCAAAGATAATATCTGGATAAACTCAAATAAAATATACTACAGTATTGTCTCATTACGGGCTCGATTTGATGTACACGTTGTGGACTTTTCGCTATCTCCACCACTTCTGTCACACTCTTGTCCGGCGAAGGCGAGAGCGAGCGAGAGGCAATGAAAGCCAGCAAGGGCGGTACGAGATAGACGACGGTCTCGTTCCGTCTTTCGGACGCCTGACACTCCGTCCTTTGCGTTCGCGGCCGTCGCGCAGGCAAAGCGTTCCATCTTGCTCCCCCTTCGGCCAGAAAGAAGCGAGAAACGAACAGTGGGAAGGAGGGCTCTGTTCGCGATACGGGCTCAACGCCGCGCCGCACAGTGGGGCAAAGTGACGAAGTTTGTTTCATAATCAAAGAACTTTTGATAGAAATGAGATAGAGCGATGAGTTTTTTTAAAATTAAAGTTGAAAGATTGCAGAATAAGGGAAAATTAATGAATTTATGATACGAACGTTTTTTACCTTTAAAAATCTGTGTTAAACTTTAAATCGATTTTTTTTCAAAATCCTGAGGTAGTAGACAAATTTTGCGAACGGAGTTGAAATCAGCGCGACAGAATCTATAAGAAATGATGTACAACATGTCAAGAAAAAATTCTAACCGAGCATGGTATTGGACAAAATATATTTTTGTTGTAAAATTGAGAAGAGGAATTACATACAGGGTGTCCCACCTAAGACTGGACAGCCGGTTTTCTCCTAAACTATTGGAGATAAAAATATAAAAAAAATAGGGAATTGGATGGTTCGAGGGGGCCAATTAATTAGCGCGAACGAATTTTTTTATCGATTATTATTTTAAAAGATACGATGGTCAAGTTCGGTTTTTCAAATGGAACTATTTTTTTTGAACACCTGAGTTGATAGCGCGTTCCAAGACAAATTCAATAAGCTTTAATGTATACACTTTATTTTCACTGGTTTTTAAGATATTGCGCTTGCAAATTTACTGATTTTCACTGGAAGAAAACTGTCTGGTATAGCAGGGACCGGGGACGGTCTTACTGGCGTCACGGGTGGCACTGCCTGTTGAAATAGATACCTACCTGCCAAAGGTCTACGCCAGGAATGGCAGGCCCAAAGGCTGGACAATTCTTTTCCGCCAGAAATGCTACTTAGGTAGGTAAGGAAAGTAGAGACATGATGGGAAAGCTAAGGAAAAATGCAATTGAAGTGGTGATTATTGCTATTAATTAAGTCTTTATTACTCCAAATACAACTATAAGTTAATGATTTAACATTTTTTACACACTTTGGACTATCTGAGGTCAGGCGTCTAAGTGATTAAACTTTACAAAACAGATGGGAAAAAACCGTCCTCCCCCACTCGCTTTCGCCAGCGACCACACTATTATAACACAGTGGCCTCCTAATGATGTATTTGTCACGTGCCTAGCGTCTTTTAATTAGGGATTAGGGAGATGCCCCATCTTACCTCGCTACCCCGTCATACTTGTCATACGAAACAAGTCGCGATCCACGAGCCGTCTGATCGGTCATGGCTCCGCTCGCCCGGGCTCGCCAAGCCGACTTGACGAGCTAGACGAGCCGAGCTAGTTCGCGGTGCCAGGAGCAGTCTGATTCCACCTGGAGAGTAGTCGGGTCACACACTGCACAAATGATACAAGGTGATTCTGAAGCTACGCCCGTCGAAGGATGCGGCCTGGTACCCCGTGGCGAGGACAGCCCTTCGCTGTGCCTCACCCGATTTTTATGGCTTTTTCCGGAAAAAGGTATGAATCCTGGGCCGAACGTAGCGAATTGAAGTCGACCCTCCGCAGTCGAGGGTGAAATATCAATTATAGCGTATTAAGAAATTCTTTTCTTCATCGTATCGAAAGGGAAGTGACGCCAATGGATTCCTTATGTTCTTCTGATGAAAATCATACCAAATGTCATACAAATCGGACTACTTTGACACAAGCTATTTGTATTCCCTATGTAAAAGTTGTCCGATTTACACGACATTTGTAATGATTTTCATCAGAAAACCCCAAGGAATCCATCGGCGACACTTCCATATCCATACGATAAAGAATAAAGAATTATTTTATTTCCTAAACAGATACAGGGTAATTATGGACCTACGCCCGTCAAGGAGATGCGGCGGCCTGGTACCCCGTGGCGAGGATAACACCCCGCAGTGCCCATCGAATTTTATGGCTTTAGACCCTTGAAGGGGTTTGAATACCATTAAAATCTGAGGAATGTCTAGGGTTTCCGCATTTCTCTTCAGATCTTTTCAAAAACGACACCCTTCGATTTCTTATGTTCCGCCGATGCAATTGACACCAAGAACGACATAATTCGGACCATAATGAAGGAAATTAAAAATTCATTTCCATAATCTCAAGCTAATTTCGTTAATAATAGTCCGATTTGCATGATATTTGGTATGATTTTCATCAGAAAAACATAAGGAATCCATTGGTGTCACTTTCCTTTCGATACGATGAAGAAAATAATTTCTTAATACGCTATAATGGATATTTCACCCTGGACTACGGGGGCTCGACCTTAATTCGCTACGTTCGGCCCAGGATTCATACCTTTTTCCGGAAAAAGCCATAAAAATCGGGTGAGGCACAGCGAAGGGCTGTCCTCGCCACGGGGTACCAGGCCGCATCCTTCGACGGGCGTAGCTTCAGAATCACCTTGTATCATTTGTGCAGTGTGTGACCCGACTACTCTCCAGGTGGAATCAGACTGCTCCTGGCACCGCGAACTAGCTCGGCTCGTCTAGCTCGTCAAGTCGGCTTGGCGAGCCCGGGCGAGCGGAGCCATGACCGATCAGACGGCTCGTGGATCGCGACTTGTTTCGTATGACAAGTATGACGGGGTAGCGAGGTAAGATGGGGCATCTCCCTAATCCCTAATTAAAAGACGCTAGGCACGTGACAAATACATCATTAGGAAGCCACTGTGTTATAATAGTGTGGTCGCTGGCGAAAGCGAGTGGGGGAGGACGGTTTTTTCCCATCAGTTTTGTAAAGTTTAATCACTTAGACGCCTGACCTCAGATAGTCCAAAGTGTGTAAAAAATGTTAAATCATTAACTTATAGTTGTATTTGGAGTGATAAAGACTTAATTAATAGCAACAATCACCACTTTATTTGCATTTTTCCTTAGCTTCCCCATCATGTCTCTACTTTCCTTACCTACCTAAGTAGCATTTCTGGCGGAAAAGTATTGTCCAGCCTTTGGGCCTGCCATTCCTGGCGCAGACCTTTGGCAGGTAGGTATCTATTTCAACAGGCAGTGCCACCCGTGACGCCAGTAAGACCGTCGCCGGTCCCTGCTATACCAGACAGTTTTCTTCCAGTGAAAATCAGTAAATTTGCAAGCGCAATATCTTAAAAACCAGTGAAAATAAAGTGTATACATTAAAGCTTATTGAATTTGTCTTGGAACGCACTATCAACTCAGGTGTTCAAAAAAAATAGTTCCATTTGAAAAACCGAACTTGACCATCGTATCTTTTAAAATAATAATCGATAAAAAAATTCGTTCGCGCTAATTAATTGGCCCCCTCGAACCATCCAATTCCCTATTTTTTTTATATTTTTATCTCCAATAGTTTAGGAGAAAACCGGCTGTCCAGTCTTAGGTGGGACACCCTGTAGAATGAGAGAAGATAATATGAAGGCTCCCCCAAACCAACGCGAATATTGCCGCGCGGAGCGAATCCGCCGCGGATCAGAGTTTTTTATACGTGTCGGCTTATGAGCGCCTTATCTGATACGTAGCGAATCCGCTCCGCGGCGCGAATATTCGCGTTGGTTTGGGGGAGCCTTTACAGTATGGTTTCGTTAGCGGATCGCTGGTCGGGACCGGCGCGGGCGTTGAGCCCGTATCGTGAAAAGAGCCCGAATTCCCAGTGTTCGTTTCTCGCTTCTTGGTGACCGAAGGGTGGAGCGAGATGGAAGGCTTTGCCTGCGCGACGGGCGCGGACGCAAAGGACGGAGTATCAGGCGTCTGAAAGACGGAGCGAGACAAAACATCATCCCGTCGTCTGTCTCGTACCGTTCTCGCTCGCTTTCTGTGCCTCTCGCTCGCTCTCGCCTTCGCCGGACAAGAATGAGACAGAAGTGGTGGGGATAGCGAAAAGTCCACATCGTGTACACCAAACCGAGCCGCTAACGAGACAATACTGTATTCTTCGAA
Organism: Andrena trimmerana; assembly: GCA_951215215.1. Taxonomy (NCBI): domain Eukaryota; kingdom Metazoa; phylum Arthropoda; class Insecta; order Hymenoptera; family Andrenidae; genus Andrena; species Andrena trimmerana. The sequence continues at coordinate 24,775,755 of OX578062.1, read as the reverse complement.
AAATATACACTTCTTTATCTGTAATTGTCCATTTCAAAAGAAAGCGTCATATGTTTTTAGAAGAATTATAGCATTCATAAATTTCATTACGATCGGCGTGTTATACTTCGGTGATGTACCTTATTGAAACTGTATGCTTTGAACTTGCACACTGATTATACAAAATATTACATCCTGCAATGTGCAAATTAGTATTGTTTCATTGACATGGTTCCTAACTTCACTACTCAACGTCTCTATCTTTCATTATTGCTATCCTCCTTTACGTTCAGCGAGGCTCTGATGCTAGACGCAGCAATCGGACGCGCTACGTCTACAGCTGATGCAGAGGGAAACACCTACAGGAGCGGTGGTTATGCGTGCGTGACTGACACTCGCAGTTCCGCACACATAACCACCGCTCCTGTAGATGTTCCCCCCTCCATCAGCGGTACTGAAGCCTGTTAATCTCTGCCTAGACGCAGCTTTCGTGCCGTATTCCTCCAAGACTTCTCAGTAGAAGGAGCTGTGGCAACAGCGCGGCGGAGACAGGGAGAACAGAAAATGTGGCAACTATGCGTCAAAAATTCGTCTACATAGAGTACCTGGAGATGTCACCTCTGTACAACTTCTTTTTACCGACCGCAGTAGTTTCATTAAGGTCCGTCTGTCTACAAGGGGCGCTTCGATCGATTCGGACCAAAACAAACTTGAGACGGCAGCCTTAAGGGGGTAGACACGTCACGTGACCTGGCCGATTCGGCAGGTCGATATTACAGCAGGTTTTTTCTGCACAGAAATGGTAATACCGATAGATCGCCGATTGCCCGGTAAACGCGAGAGGGAGCTGTTCGCTATTTCCGTATTTTATTCTGAATAAGGAAAGAAATTCTCAGCTGTTGCGTTGTACTTATAAAAATTTTAACGGAAGTCGGATGGTACTGCAAACGTAGAAAATTCATTGTACATTTTAATTACTTGAAATGTGCTTATGCTACAACATTCTACGTTAGCAGTAAGGAATTATAAGTGAAAAGGGAAATAGATGAGGGGATGTCCTCAGAAAATGAAGTTTGTTAGGTTAAACATTTTTTTACTAGCAAAGCACCGAAACAGAACATGAAATACACTTATTACACGTCCTATGCAGAAAGCAGTTATGAACAAACATTATATATAACATTGTAAGGAATCGATTGACGTCACTTTTGCAAAGATCTGATTAGAAATTGCAGAACTTCAGATTCGTCACTGCTTAGCGTGCAACATTGTATAGTCCCGCTGGTTTCGAGCGTCGAAGCCCACGAAACTTAGCGAGACACATGATTGTTGGCGAGCATTGCGTTTGACGACTCTAGCTAGAGAATCATCCCGTATAAATGTTAAGAAACGATAGTGTGAAGCGGCGTGCGTTTCAACTGCACATTGACAATGTCGTAGATTCTAGGGCCTACAATATTAGCTCCGTAATACGATGTTCTTCACCAGAGCACTGCATTACTGATGAAAATGATGCCAAACATGGAGCAATTCGGCCTATTTTTAGTGAACGTAGTGTGTGTGTGTGTCCTAATCATGTATTCATAAGAAAAAATAGACCGAATTGCTTCGCAACTCGACTTATTTTCGTGGACATGAACTCACCAATCCATCGGTGGTAACACTCTTATCAAGGTGTAATGAGAAATATGAACATATTCATATTCAGTACTGCATGACTCAAATCGCCGTCGACCGAGGGCTCTAATAAATGTGCATTTATTTGGGAAACCAAAGCCGCGTCACTCGTGACACCTACTCGCGAACAGATATATGTATGTACGAGAAGAAGCAATGCAATTTCCCGATGACTTGAAGCAACATTTCAATAGGTAAATGCATGAAACTCTGGGATCAGGAATTCCCAACCAAGTCATGCATATGTAAGAGCTGGCGAAATTCAACAATAGTTTGTCGTCTAAATTTCACAATTAAAGTATTTATTTGACGCGAATATACATATGTAAAGTTTGTCAGCAAAGTTTTTCTCGATTTGAGTTCTATAGAAGGCTGACTTTCCTTCACCATGCAAAGTCCTCTCTTGTCCTTCACGCTGGCAATCATGCAACTCGCTGAGTTTCGTGGGTTTCGACGCTCGAATTCAGCCATACAATGTTACGCACTAAGCAGTGACAAATCGTCAGTTCTGCATTTTTAATCAGATCTTTGCGAAAGTGACGTGAATCGATACGTCACGTTTTCTCGATCAAATTGGCCCCAAAAATGATATTATTCGGACCATAATTAAGGAAATTACGTGAAAATTTGTTTGCAGAATTGGAAGCCCGTTTCGTTAAAAATAGTCTGATTTAAATTATTTTCTGTCAATTTAATCGGTTGAATGCCAGGAATCCATTTGTGTCACTGTCATATTGATACGATGAAAAAAAAACAAATTCTGTTTCTATATAATCGATGACACATCGCCGAGCAACGGCGATCTCGTGCGGCTCGGGCAACAAAGGTTCTCGTCGGTTATTCGAGCATCTACGATCGTTACGGGCTCGGTTTGATGTACACAATACGGACTTTTCGCTATCCCCACCACTTCTGTCTCACTCTTGACCGCCGAAGGCGAGCGCGAGATGGAAAGAGAGCGAGCGAAGGCACTAAAAGCGAGCGAGGACAGTACGAGATAGACGACGCGTTGATATTTTGTCTCGCTCCGTCTTTCGGACGCCTGACACTCCGTCCTTTGTGTGCGCGATGGGCATGCGCGATGGTCGCAAGCGCTTACGGTGAGCACGGGACACGCCTCGCAAAATCTTGACGCAGGCCGGGCATAAGTCTTTTTTGCACCCTAGGCGAACATGTCAAATTGCGCCCTTTATTATATTACATTTATTTGAGATTATTTATGACCTTACTCTGTAAAATTAGGCAACTGCTAGGGCGTAAGGTTCACAAGAGGCGCAAAATGGCCTTTTCATTGTTGGCATTGTTGAAAATAAATTTTTAAATGAAATACTACAAATTATATTACAACGGTTTTAAACTACGAGTAAAAGTTTAGAGTAAGGTCATGAAGAAGCTGAATTAAATGTTTTATAATAAATGGCGGAATTTGGCAAGCTCGGCTATGTGGCAAGAAAGACTCGTCCCGTGCCTGGCTATCTGACCGTGGCGCGCATGCGTCGAACAGTCACGATTCCATCTGAGCGCTCGCGCCCGTCGCGCACGCAAAGCGTTCCATCCCGCTCCCCCCTTCGGCCAGAAAGAAGCAAGAAACTCAGCCTCGGAATTAGGGCTACGTTCATGATACGGGCTCAACGCCGGTCCCGACCAGCGAGCGGCTAACGAGACTTTACATTCAGATATATTGGCCGGTGCGTTTCGTAACGCGTATTCTCCCACCATAGGTAACGCTTGCCTGCCTCGGTGCTCCTGTTTGCAACGTTTTCTGACTCGCTCTCGTTCCATCTCATTCTCGCCTTCGCAGAACAAGAGTGAGCCAGAAGTGATGGGGTTAGCGTCAAGCTTCTGGTGTGTATAGGCCAAACCGAGCTGTCAGCATAGAAATACACATCAGAATAGGTGTGCCTTAGCTCCGAAAAAATTCAGGAGCTATATTGGTCTGAACATTGATTCTTTCTCGATAGCTTCATCTCATATTGGTCATAACAGCCACACGGCTACATTCAGACGGAGCCGAGTAGCATTCCCGTTACCCCACCATACTCCTCGATCGCTGTTCGCGAAAACGAATTGACCGGCCAATATATCTGAATACGACCTTAGGATAAAGATATAATGAAAGATGAAAAATTATTCCAAGCCCAAGATGAAAGGCCTTCGAATAAACAGAGGAAACTAATAAATACCCGAAGCTAAATAGAATTTTAGATTTAGGGTACACACACCCTACCCCAAACCTCGTGTCGATCAGTCACTGGGGCCATTCGGAAGTATATTCTTTTATTTAAATAATGCCCATCTCTGCATAGGACCGTAGAGAATTACAAAAAAAAGTCAGGGAGTCAACTGTTGACTGATTTGGAGACTTGTCCTTGTTGTATGTTATATACAATAGTCGGAAGAATAATAATAAGAGCAATAATTGCAAATAATTGCTGTAACTTCCACATTCTGAAAATACGATATCAGTAAATCAATATTTCCAGTATTAGTAAAAAAGTTCCAATCTCTTTTTTTATTTTAAATAATGTGGCCATATAAATATAACATAAATTCGACAGCGATTTCAAGTAATGTATGTGTTACAATAAAAGCGTTAATTTAGTAAATGTACACAGTTCCCAACAGTTATATGCCTAAAATGCATATAACCTAACCTACAATCGTCCGAAAATTCATACATTGACTGCATCACGCTTTTACTGTGGCTTGTGTATCTAGCTAATGCTTCAGTTTTGCTATGATTCCACGTCGGCAGTCCTCCCGAGTAGGCGCCATCTCGTGTCCACTAGCTGAACTAAATTTGTCACGTGACTTGCTCTGTATTATCGCCAATATGGCGGAACTCGTATTTGGGACTGAAGTCACGATTTTTCACTATTCGTCCTTATATGAGCAAATTTGGAGCTGGTTTAGGACTCATTCGAAAGAGGAAGGTTCAATGCAGAGCGCTCTTCTCACCGTTTCAGTCACAAAGCTCTTTTAGTGACCTAAAAATACTTGGATTCTGCGGCTGTATTTTGTCGACTTTTGCTCTACTTTGGACACTCATATTATTACATATCAACACAATCTCGTTGAATCATGAGAAGAGCGCTCTGCATTGAACCTTCCTCTTTCGAATGAGTCCTAACTCGGCCCAAAATCTGCTCATATAAGGACGAATGATGAAAAATCCCAACCCCCTGTTTCGGGCCAGATTGTGTCGGTATACAGCGAGCTGCATTACCCGTGTCTACCCCCTTAATGCGAGGGTCCATGACCATTGCAACGATTAAAGGATTGCAACCCTCTATAAAATTGAATCTAGTGTTTAAGTGTTGTAATAAATTATTTTTTAATTGTTTGGGCGGCGTATCGTTGTTCTCTGTGGTGTGTGTTAATTCGTTTCGTAAACCGTGTATAGTGGGAATGTATCTGGGCAATGTTGGTGTTTTTTCATTTGTTAATAAGAGGGTTGCTTCTTTGAATATTTTAAAAGATTTGCAATATTCATTGATCGTGGACCACTCGCAGCTGTTGATATTGTTCGGCATCCGCGGCTCACAAAGAACTGCATTTATTGAACGTCGTACCTCGAGTAAGCGACGTAACATATCGAATTCAGAGTTCCACCTTGTCTCTACATTGCCAATCAAATTCAGAGGCTTGCAATCGGAAGAGTCTCTTAGCTACCGTTTCCTGAGTTCATCGCTCGCCGATGCTGACCGGTAAAAAAATGACACGATGTCTTTGCATTTGTTTAATATCCGCACCAATTCTTCGGAATCCTCAATTGCATCTTTTATTACAAACTGAAAAGAACTCGTTGCATGAAATATGATATGTTTACATTTAATTATTTCTCATAATTTATTTACCTGCAGAGTGTGAGCGAAGCAAGGGATACGCTCCCACGTGCGGCCCAATCTTATGGCCTCGACTATGTTGGCCGCGTTGTCTGTGACAAAAAAAATCTTTACATGACTTTTATCCAGACCCCACTCAACTATACTGGTTTGCAGTAGGCCTTGCAAATCCTCGCTTGTATATGCTTTTGGCATGCGGTGTATATCCAGAGTATAATTTTGTATGTTAAAATTTTCGTCTATATAATGGAATGTTAACGACGTATAGCTGTCATTCGCCAGTGACGTCCAGGTGTCTGTTGTGAAAGCCAACGTGCGCACCTATGTAATACAAAATAGTTACACGATATTTATTAATTTTACATAAAGTTAAAAAGGTTTTTTAATATCGCACAAAACATGCTGACAAATGTGACAAACATTGGAAAAGTTATATTACAGTTTTGACATCCTTTACAATCTGTTCTTCGATTCTTTTTCTTTCATTCCGATATAATTCCGGTATTAATGTTTCGGAAAACACTGTTCGCCCCGGGATTTGATATCTGGGCTCTGCAATATTTAAAAGATTTCTAAATCCCGTATCACTTACAATGGAAAATGGTTGACAATCTAAAACCATTGTCCGGGCTATGGCGTTGCACAGTGTTCGATGTAATGTACAAAAGTCAAAAATTCGAAGTGTTCGATCCACAAATTCTTGTATCTTAAAATGTTAATAACGAAACGTAATTTTTAATGCTACCCATAACTTTTGCTCAATTTACCAATTTGTTGTAAAAAATGGTCCTAGAAATTTATTCCAAATCTCGGTGCATTTTTTCAAACAGGTCCCATTGGCGGAATGTTTATGCTTTTCATTTGATTTTTAAAAGCTGTGTTTAATACTGTCATACCTTCAAAACTGCCAAGTCAGTTTTTTACTATACTAACAATTTGTACGAATATTTTATGTTAAGTGTTTATCAACTTCAAGGAGACTTTTAAAAAAAGTACCAAAAAGTACCTCCGAGATTTTTTTTATATAAATTTAGGGGACATTAAGCTTTATATTCCCGTCAATTTCAGCTGCCCGAATTTGCCCGAAACAGAAAAAAGTAAAAATCATTATTAAGACGGTTCGCCGCTCAGGCCCGTGCTGCGCCCGCTGCGTAGCGTAGAGCTACTCGTACATTCCGGACGTTTAGTCTACACATTCATCTATCTTCAAACTTTGTCTTTACAATGTATTGGCTTTTGTTCATCATGGATGCCGTCTTCAGTTCTGGAAGAGTAGTCACAGGCAACACACAGCGTTTCACCGAGTTTTCTAAGTTAATATAGTGCTATAGACATATACGTACATTTTGAAAGTATTGTTTGGCTTAAATATGAGTAAGTAATGTTTCAGAATCCGAAGCTGAATGAACCAAGGTAAGTGCGGGTAATAAGGCCGTCTTAAGGATCCATCATTTTCAAAAAAAAATTATACATACTTTTGAAAACTCTTTTTTTCATAGAAATCTATGAACATTATACTATAAACTATGATATTTTGTATAATATATAATAAAAGCAATATTACCTGATGGGCCTTATTACCCGCACTTACCTTACATGCATTCAAATTTTTTTTTAATAAACTTGTAACATCAAAGATGTATAAAAATAGTCCTTTTATAAATAAATATGAAATTTATTTTAACAAATCTTACTCCAAAGAGAAGTTAATAATTTTTGTCCATTTCCCTATACCCATCGAACACTGTGCGTTGGTTAAATCCTTCGCCCTTATACGTCGTTAACGCTGCATTACGTAGACGGAAATTTTTATATAAAAAATCATTCACTGGACATACACTGCATGCCAAAAGCTCACACAAGCGAGAATTTGCAAAGCCTACTGCAAACCAGTATAGTTGAGTGGGGCCTGGATAAAAGTCATGTAAAGATTTTTTTGTCACAGACAACGCGGCCAACATAGTGAAGGCCATAAGATTGGGCCGTACGTGGGAGCGTATTCCTTGCTTCGCTCACACTCTGCAGGTAAAGAAAAAATGAGAAATAATTAAATGTAAAAATAAATAATAAATCGTCAACATATCATTTTTAATGCAACGAGTTCTTTTCAGTTGGTAATTAAAGATGCAATTGAGGACTCCAAAGAATTAGTGCGGATATTAAAAAAATGCAAAGGAATCGTGTCATTTTTCCACCGGTCAGCATCGGCGACCGACAAACTCAGGAGACGAGGTGGAACTCCCAATTCGACATGTTACGTCGCTTACTCCAGGTACAAAGTTCAATAAATGCGGTTCTTGGTGAGCCGCGGATACCGAACAGTATCAACAGCTGCGAGTGGTCCATGATCAATGATTATTGCAAATCATTGAAAATATTCAAAGAAGCAACCCTCTTATTAACAGTTGAAAATGCACCAACATTACCCAGATACATTCCCACTATACACGGTTCACGAAACGAATTAACACACACCACAGAGAACAACGATACGCCGCCCAAACAATTAAAACATAATTTATTACAACACTCAAACACTAGATTCAATTTTATAGAGGGTTGCAATGCTTTAATCGTCTCAATGGTCATGGACCCTCGCATTAAGGACCGATTATTGACGGGAGAAAAAAAAGAAGCGGCTCACAGTTTACTGTATCAAATTGCGACCGAGTACCTCGATGTAAGCGTCGAGCATGTGACAAGTGTACCATCAAGCCAACCGTCAGGTGGGTGTAAAACAATAAGCAGATTATTATATATTGTGTTGAATGTTGTATGTTATATATTTTGTTTTTACTGCAGTATCATCGCCTTCGGGGAGTCTGTTTGCATTTTTCGAAGGTATCCTTAGAGAGGAGGAGAAAACAAACGATAACGTGGGAACAGCACTTCACAAGGAAATCAAGGTGTACATGCAGGACAAAATTGTACCAAATGATACCTGTATTATAAATTGGTGGAGGGAGAATGCAGCCCGCTTCCCGCTTCTGGCTCCCGTTGCTAACAATTTTTTGGGGATACCAGCTACACAGGCCTACAGTGAGAGGCTGTTCTCACTTGCCAGAAATATAATTAATGAAAAACGAGCGTCTCTCTTGCCGGAGAAAGCGGAACAAATATGTTGTTTAAGCGCAAATTTAGAAAAATAATACTGTACAATTCAATTGTGTAAGATACTGTAAATACTATACATATTATTAAAACATAATTTTTCTATGCTTATTATCTGTCGTGATTTCATACGTTCTTTTACAAATATTTACTATCCTCACCCAAGCAGATTAGTATTGCAATCTTGCATTAATTAAATAAAAAATGAGAAATTGAAAAATTAATAATGCAAGGTTTACATATTCAAATGTTTACAAGTACTTCACGATTCTCTGTAATTACGCTTATTTATATTTATTTAATTATTTAATAATTTATTAATTTATGAACGGGTAACGCCATGTGTTAACAATGGCGCGTTAGAAGTAAAACTCATACGAAGCAGGTAAAAAAGTAAGTAAAAGAAAAAGTTAGAAGAAAAGGAAGATAACATAAAGAGTAGTATATGAATACATTTAAAAATTCTCGAAAAAGATGAAAAAAAGCAAGATTTGAATTTAGTACTTATTTTCAAAAGTTACAGAAGATTTCCATTTACAGTTTACATCTTAATTATTCACATTACTTATTGAGAACCATTATTTACATTCCAGTAGACAAACGTAACCTACAATTTTCGGAACATTCGTATTGCCCGAAACGTTCAAGCTTCAAGCTTCAAGCTGCTCGAAAATTTCGATCTGCTCGAAGTATATTCGAGCTACTCGGTTTTCTCGAGCCGCTCGGTTCTTTCGAGCTACTCGGTTTTTACGAGTACTCGGCTCGGCTCGGCTCGAAAAACCGAGTCTGGCTCGGCTCGCTTTTTTCGAGTACTCGAACAGCTTTACCCTGAGTGCTCTATGTAATGTATTCATACATAACGCCATACCTCCTGCACGCAACTATAAAAAACATTCATTTTATGCGATTCCGCATGAAAAGAGATATACTCGTGTAAGTGTAAATGTATGCTGCTGATATGTAAATCAAAGATCAAGGCTTAGACTGAAATAACGTAATGAACTTATTAATTTGGCGGTAGGTGTTATTTACATCTGTCGGCTTGGTTTACAATTTTGAAACACTTTGTTTTATTATATTTGTAAACTTCATTCACCATTAAATGTGATTTATTTATAGGAGGCTTCTATTTCTTCGAATTTATTTCACTAGAAGAAAATTATGTTTACAAAAACTACCCAGATAACCATCTGTTGCCAATCTGACATCAGATTGGTAGCAGGCTCTAGCACGAGAGCGCAGAGTCTGCACGTCAGAACCGTAGTCGTCTGTGTCCGCATTTGGCTGCGTTCTGAGGTGCAGATTCTGATGTCAGATGCCTGATGTCAGATCGGCAGCAGATGGACAGCAGATTCTGCCGGCTGCTAGGCACAGCCAACAGCGCCATCTGAGGGCCAGAATTTTCAAACAATTCCCTACCCGTGACGTCACATGCCTGTCCCTACCCTTACATAACCATCAAGCAGATTCTATATACATTATATTAAATAATTAATTCTACTTATCTAAAAAGTATTTATTTTTTAATAATATAGAGGATCGGTGATTACAATTGTTACAAAATAAGTTGTGCATATAAATACGAAGAGGGACACATTTAAATTTAAAATTACAAATTCACGTCCGGTAACCACTGGTACCTATATAGTAGGGGCGATATCAGAAAATTTCATTCAATATTTTGGACATCTTTTTTGTGGAAAAGCATCATATTTCCTGTTGTGTTAGCACTGAAAACAAACACAATATTAGTATAAAATTAAACGTAACGTATGCATAAACAGGATACATGCGATACTTACATCAGCTCCATCTCCACACAGTACACACCCTAGCCGATCATGCAAGCTCCTGCGAACATTAACATTTATAAGAAAACATGTGTTAAATTATTATCTACTAAACAAGACGCTAAACATTCGCACTTCGCGCATAACCATACTTTTCTCTCTTGCAGATGATGTGAATGTTGATTTCCACGACGTAGATAATTGGAAATTATTCAATTTCATAATTACCTTTGCCTTCTGGATACGTCGAGATATTGATGGATGAAATTACTTGGAATATTCTTCGATTTGGCCGGCACTGATTGCCACTGCCAGTGACTGTCATCTCAGACCTCGAAAAAGAATGTAAATTGGACATATACTCTTGACCAATCACGAGTTTCGGCACTATGGCGCAGCCAATCCGAGTGACGATTTGAAGAGCGTTGGTCAAGACTCTACGTCCAGTTTGCGTTCGTTTTCGTGGTGGCAGTCACTGGCAGTGGCAATCAGTGCCGGCCAAATCGAAGAATATTCCAAGTAATTTCATCCATCAATATCTCGACGTATCCAGAAGGCAAAGGTAATTATGAAATTGAATAATTTCCAATTATCTACGTCGCGGAAATCGACATTCACATCATCTGCAAGAGAGAAAAGTATGGTTATGCGCGAAGTGCGAATGTTTAGCGTCTTGTTTAGTAGATAATAATTTAACACATGATTTCTTATAAATGTTAATGTTCGCAGGAGCTTGCATGATCGGCTAGGGTGTGTATTGTGTGGAGATCGAGCTGATGTAAGTATCGCATGTATCCTGTTTATTCATACGTTACGTTTAATTTTATACTAATATTGTGTTTGTTTTCAGTGCTAACACAACAGGAAATATGATGCTTTTCCACAAAAAAGATGTCCAAAATATCGAATTAAATTTTCTGATATCACGCCTACTATATAGGTACCAGTGGTTACCGGACGTGAATTTTTAGATTTAAATTTAAATGTGTCCCTCTTCGTATTTATATGCACAACTTATTTTGTAACAATTGTAATCACCGATCCTCTATATTATTAAAAAATAAATACTTTTTTAGATAAGTAGAATTAATTATTTAATATAATGTATATAGAATCTGCTTGATGGTTATGTAAGGGTAGGGACGGGCATGTGACGTCACGGGTAGGGAATTGTTTGAAAATTCTGGCCCTCAGATGGCGCTGTTGGCTGTGCCTAGCAGACGGCAGAATCTGCTGTTCATCTGCTGCCGATCTGACATCAGGCATCTGACATCAGAATCTGCACCTCAGAACGCAGCCAAATGCGGACACAGACGACTACGGTTCTGATGTCAGATTCTGCTGCCAGATCTGGTTATCAGGGTATGTGATACTATTTTCTCGTGTTAATTCAGAAGGGCGTACATATCTGCAAGTTTCGCTCAAATTGTGTTATTGCTGTCAGGTAGCATAACAATAGTTGATCTATGTTTATGTATATTAGATAAGAAAGCCAAGAAGATATAATAGTTAATATTTCGGACATATGTGAAATCGATGCCTGATGTTCGGCGTATCCATCAATGCCTCCTTTCGAGTTTATGAAATATTTTACGGATTTGTCATAAATATTTAGATACCTTTTTATCCATATTTAATATTTCACCTAATCCGATTCATATGAAATACCGATGGCGTAACACAAAATACAAAAAGTCATTTATCTCAGAGTCACGTTTTCACCAGATACGCCCTTTCGATTTAACTCGTTAGTATTATTGTAATATACATATTATCTTCATAATAACATTTTTCTACAGATAGCAGCTGAAATTTTGGAACAAAAGGCAAGACAAGCATCTACAGATGTAATGCTGTGTATAAGGAGAGTAGCTTCTGCTTTAGAAACTAGAGAAAAAGAATTATTAGGTAAAATCGAAAAAGCTAGGCTGCTTAAGTTTGCTGCGTTAAAAGTAAGAGATGAAGGACTCCGAAACGGTATTGCCCGATTGTCCAGAGCCGCTGATAAACTTAGTGAAGCTATGGAATCAAAAACACTTCCTAATAATCCACTAAATTTATTACTTACTAAGGATATGGCTTCAGCTGAGGTATTTATTAATATCAAATGTACTAATATCTAAATCAAGTTATATAATAATAAATCAAAGATTTTAGAAGAAACAAACAGATTTTCTTATAATATATTTCTAGGATATATGAGATTATTGTGAATTACGTTAATAATGTACTACCTTCTTCCTCCAAGAAAATGCTACCTTCTAAACAACGATGTATTATATAGGGTCAGGTAGGGTAGATTGTAACACGGGGCACAGTATAACAGTGAAAGTATTTATTTTTCTTTGTTACATCTTTATTGCGTCATTCTATGTTTTTGACAAACGCACAAACGTCATCTTGATTCACTTGTTATTTGTTGGGATCGTACCTTTCCCGTGAAAATACCTACCGACATAGGTTTCTCGTGTTTAAACATGACGAATTCAAATAAAAGGTTTGTGGTTCCATTCCAACATACAGTAATTCTGGTAAGTAATAATATTTTGTAATCAAACTACATATATTTGTTGTTTGATATAACTATAAAGTTTGTCGGTATTCATACCCTATAAAATTACAGTTCATATTTTGTTGTATATACAGTCCGGGGCACAGTGTAACGGGGTACAGTGCAACACGAATATGACATCAGTTAGGGTAAGTGTGGGTATTACTGCGGATGCCCCGATTACTGCGGATATTCTAAAACAGATCATATTTAATGTTGGAGAGTACATAATCTCTTGAAAATTTTTCATAAAATTATTTTAAACTCTATTACAGATAATTATTCATAAATATGTACAGTAAAATTATTATTAATTCTTTTATCGTAGTTTGAAATTTGTGAAGGCGAAACTTCGGTCGATTCCCGATATGGGGGTCATGAACACCTACAGTATTGTTTCCGTATGTACTCGGTTTGGTGTACACGTTACGGGTTACTCGCTATCCCCACCACTTTTTTCTCACTCTTGTCTGGCGAAGGCGAGAGCGAGATGGAACGAGAGCGAGCGAAAGCCACTGGTCTCGCTCCGTCTTTCGGACGCCGTGTCACTCCGGCGCACGCAAAGCGTTCCATCTCGCTCCCCCCTTCGGCCAGAAAGAAGCGAGAAACGAACACTCGGAATTAGGGTCGCTGTGCACTATACGGGTTACTCGCCGGTCCCGACCAGTGAGTACATACGGAGACAATACTGTATTTGAAAAACATTTATATTTTTATTATTAACTGTAATACTGCTAACAGTAATACACATCCGTTTTTGCGGATTTTGCTCAACGCCTGAGTACAAATGTATGTGACAGAAAGACTGCAGATTTGATACAGGATTTGTTATATTCGATGATGAAAGCAGACTGACAGCAGGAAGCCGACAGATTGTGCTGCCTTAACCTGCGAGCAGGTTGGCGGCAAGGTCTGCTGATACAATTTAATAGAAGGAATTGAGCAGACCCTGCGCACCGCGATCTGAAGGCAGATAGGCAGCAGAAATCGAGCAGATTCTGCTTACACAGCCTGCGAGCAGTTTGGCGGCAGAAAGTAAGGAGAGTCTGCTGCTGCAATTTAATGGCAGAAATCGAGCAAACTCCGCGCACCGCGATTTAACGGCAGATAGGCAGCAGAAATCGAGCAGATTCTGCTTACATAGCATGCCATTTCATCTATCTGTATCTACAGGGTGTCCGCGGGAAGAATCGACAGCCGGATTTCTCCCAAAGTATTGGAAATAAAAATATAAAAAAATAGGGAATTGCATGGTTCGAGGGGACCAATTTATTAACGTGAACGAATTTTGTTTTCGATTATTATTTTAAAAGATACGATGGTCAAGTTCGGTTTTTCAAATGGAACTATTTTTTTTGAAGACCTGAGTTGATAGTGCGTTCCAAGACAAATTCAATAAGCTTTAATGTATACACATTATTTTCACTGGTTTTTAAGATATTGCGCTTGCAAATTTACTGATTTTCACTGGAAGAAAATCCTCTGGAATAGCAAGGACCGGGGTCGGTCTTACTGGTACCACGGGTGGCACTGCCTGTTGAAATAGATACCTACTTGCCAAAGGTCTACGCCAGGAATGGCAGGCCTAATGACTGGACAATTCTTTTCCGTCAGAAATGCTACTTAGGTAGGTAGGGAAAGTAGGGACATGATGGGGAAGCTAAGGAAGAATGCAAATAAAGTGATGATTGTTTCTATTAATTAAGTCTTTATTACTCCAAATACAACTATAAGTTAATGATTTAACATTTTTTAAACACTTTGGACTATCTGAGGTCAGGCGTCTAAGTTATTAAACTTTACAAAACAGATGGGAAAGAACCGTCCTCCCCCACTCGCTTTCGCCAGCGACCACACTATTATAACACAGTGGCTTCTTAATGATGTATTTGTCACGTGCTTAGCAACTTTTAATTAGGGTTTATGGAGATGCCCCATCTTACCTCGCTACCCCGTCATGCTCCTACTTCCGCTACATCTGCGGTATGGAGAAGCGTACCGTTACTTTCATTTCGCACTTGCTTCTACGCTCGGATGGCCGGTTCTTTTGGGGAGGGATGCAAGTTCAATTGGTTAGGTTAGGAGGTGTGAAAGTTGCTAGACTAAATTTCAACCATAGGGATCAGATTGTATCAGAACCAATCGGATTTGCATCCCTCATAAACGGCTGCTCTCTTCACAGCAATACCTCCTCCCCCAATGCCCACCTTCTCTCGCAACGGAATACGATAAAGAATAAAGAATTATTTTATTTCTTAAACAGATGCAGGGTAATTATGGAGCACCGCCCGTCAAGGAAATGCGGCGGTCTGGTACCCCGTGAAGAGGACAGCCCTTCGCTGTGCCTCACCCGATTTTTATGGCTTTTTCCGGAAAAAGGTATAAATGCTGTGCCGAACGTAGCGAATTGAGGTCGAGTCCCCGCAGTCGAGGGTGAAATATCGATTATAGCGTATTAAGAAATTCTTTTCTTTATCGTATCGAAAGGGAAGTGACACCAATGGATTCCTTATGTTTTTCTGATGAAAATCATACCAAATATCTTGCAAATCGGACTATTTTGACACATGCTTTTTCTATTCCATATGTAAAAGTTGACCGATTTACACTACATTTGTAACGATTTTCATCCGAAAACCCTAAGGAATCCATCGGCGATACTTCTGTCTTAAGGATTTCTGTTCTTGTGTCGCCTTGGTTATAGTCATGCCCCCCCCCCCCCCCCCCCAGCTAAGAGGTGCAAGGGCTGCAGTGCGAGTGTCGCAAATCCTGTGTCTTGTGCAGACTGTGGCATTGTATACCATGCGGGCGCATCGTGTCTTGCCCGTACGGGTCACCTCTCCGAAAACGGTAGACTTTTAAACTGTGGCCGTGGTCTGCCCGAATCAGCTGTTATTGTTGATGTGAGTGAGTCTCCGTCGGCAAAGTCAACACTGTCCTATCCAACGATCGATGAGATTAGCTGTGTGATTAGTACCCTGATGAATAAGAAATTTAGTGAATTTCATGCCGAGATTGTTGCAAGCATAAGATCCGAGTTAGGAGAAACCCGAGCTACCATGAACGATCTCTCTAATCGTGTCCGAATCCTTGAAGAAAACTCTGTGTCCACATGTGATAGGTCAGCTTTAATTTCTGGATGTGCGACGGAAGCTATTGCTGAGATTAGTGATAGACAAGTCAGAGCTGGGAACGTCATCGTCCATGGTCTGCCGGAGCTCCCTAATGCCTCGCCAGTCGCTACTACCAGGAATGACGCCGAGAGTGTCAGGGGAATTCTTAACCAGATCCTCCCTAATGATTATACCAATATTAGGGTGCGGAGGCTAGGTAAGAGGAAGGGTCCTGCATCTTCGTCGTCATCTAGACCACTCTGCGTGGAACTCAAGTCTCAAGAAACCGTAAAAAATATACTGAAGAATAAGTCCCGTTACTCAGGGTCGTGCAAAATCACGGATGATAAGACCAGGATTCAGCGTCAGACGCTTGCCGACCTCAGATCTAAATTACGGGAGCTTCAGGACAGTGGGGATACAAGCAAAACTATCCGGTATATTCACGGCGAGCCGAACATCGTGCCGATATCGAGAACCAGAGACCCTACCCCAAAAAACTGATGACACTACCTATAGTTTACTATCAAAATGTTCGAGGATTGAGAACAAAACTTTTAGACTTAAATTCCGCCATTCTGTGCTCTGCTACCAAGTACGACATTATAGTATTCGTGGAAACCTGGTTGAATGCATCAATCTCGTCCTCGGAGCTAGGTCTTGAAGACTATAACATTTTTCGTACGGATAGATCTCCCCTCACTAGTAGTTTCTCCAGAGGGGGCGGGGTTTTAGTCGCTATCAGGAATACATTGTCCTGTTCTCAATTTGTTCCTAATCGAGCTGACCTCGAACAGGTCTTTGTACGCGTGCGTTTGCGAAATGGGTATGTTATTATTGGTGCATTATACCTCCCGCCTGCGTCGCAGCCTTTGCTGTATGAAAACCATGTTGGTTGCGTTGTGGAGATTTTTCAATCGTATAGTGATGATGGTTTCTGTATCTTAGGGGATTATAACCTTCCTCACGCTGACTGGTCCTGTGTTCCTTGTATGCTAATTTCCGATAAACCGGGGACTTCTTCCCAGGAGTCTACTTCCATTGACCTCTTACAGGATGGTTATAATCTTTGTAATTTTGCTCAGGTTAATACTATTGTTAATGCACATAACAATATGTTAGATTTAATCTTTGTTAGCGATACCGAAGTAGTTGTAGACAGGGTACTTGATTATATCATTACACCTGACCCGTATCATCCGCCGTTAAAAGTCTGTTTGCGTGATTTGCTCCCATCGCCTACCCACAGCCTAAATGGGATTGCCTATAAAGACTTTAAAAATGGTGACTACCGAGCAATAGTTAATTACTTAAATGCTGCGGACTGGGATTCGGAGACTGGGGGTATTCACCCATATGTTGCCGTGGATCATCTTTACGCGCATCTTCATGTGGCAATCGATGCCTTTATTCCGGTTAAATTGTTTAAACAATCGTCTTATCCACGCTGGTTTTAGTCGGGACTCAAGAAACTTATTTATGATAAAAAGATTGCTCTAGTCTCCAAGCCCAGTGTAAGGCTCGTACGAAAAAGGACTATAGCGCATATGTCGACACTGTTGAATGTAATGTACGGAATAATGTGAAAAGCTTTTGGAAGTTTGTAAACACCAAGCGTGGTAGTCATGGAATGCCAAGTAATATGCACTACGGGTGCTCCTCCGCATCATCTCACTCCGCGGTGGCAGATCTGTTCGCTACCTACTTTGGGTCGGTATATACATCTCCGACAAGACTATCTCCAGCCTTGTGCTCGTCCCACTCTTCTTTTAATAACTTGCACCTAGACTCACTCTCAATTACCTTTGGTGATATTTTCTCCAAACTTAATGCCCTTGACATCAATAAGGGCCTGGGGGCTGATGGCATCCCTCCCTTGCTCCTCAAACAGTGCAGCTATATTCTTTCGAGGCCCCTCTGGAATATTTTCAACGCCTCCTTAACAAGTGGTGTCTTTCCCTCCGCTTGGAAAGCTAGCCTTGTAACCCCAGTATTTAAGGTTGGGGATCGTTCTGATGTTCGTAATTACCGGCCCATAAGTAAACTCTCTGTGATGCCAAAAGTTTTTGAGGATATTGTCACTGATATGTTATCTGCGCAGCTTACAAGCTCTCTATGCGTCGAACAGCATGGCTTCATTCCGAAACGATCAACGGGTACGAATCTAGCCGTGTATCATAGTTATGTTTCCAGGGCCCTTGATGAGGGTCTGCAGGTCGATACTGTCTACACCGATTTCCAGAAGGCTTTTGATACTGTGACCATTCGGTGCTGCTTCGTAAATTATCGAGTCGGGGTTTCTGTGGGTCCCTTTTAACCTGGGTTCAAAGCTACTTATCGGGGCGTTTGCAGGTGGTCAAGGTGTCAAATTCTCTTCCTTCCTCAATAAGTGTCACCTCGGGAGTTCCTCAGGGCTCGCATCTGGGTCCCTTGCTGTTTAACTTGTTTATCGATGACCTCGTGGAAACATTATCAAATACAAATTTTCTGTTGTACGCGGATGATCTGAAAATCTTCAGGGTTATCCGTGATGTCAAGGATTCAATCAATATGCAAGGTGACCTGGTGAGATTGGAGGAATGGTGCTCAATGAATAACATGCGTCTAAATATTGCGAAATGTGAGATAGTCAGGGCCTCGCGTAGGAGGTCTTGCGTGAAGTATCCGTATAAACTAAACGATGTTACTCTTAAAGAAGTCTCCGAAGTTATGGATCTTGGTGTCCGAATAATGTCGTGCTTTGACTTTAGATCTCACTATGCATTTTGTACTGGTAAGGCAATGCGGACCTTGGGCTTTATCTCCAGATTTTGTAGGGATTTTAAAAATGTGGAGTCACTAACGCTGTTATATGTAGCTCTCGTTAGGCCCCATGTTGAATATGCCTCTGTTATCTGGAGCCCAAGGCATGCGAAGTACGTTAAGTTAATCGAAAGAATAATATATTCCTAAGGGTCGCTTCACGTATTCTTGGCTACCCAATGGATAGAGATGACCATGATTATAGACCAGGATTGAGAATGTTCAACATCGCCACTCTGGAGAGCCGTAGACAAATCGCGGATATGATCTTTCTAGTCAAGGTTATCAATGGTAATATCGATTGCCCTGATCTTCTTGGTTCGATTTCCTTTAATGCCCCAGTGAGGCATATGCGTACAAGGCCGCTCTTCCTCCCGAGACTTCCAAAATAATATCACTATGCAGTAGACCCAATTAATAGAGCAATGATATTAGCCAACGAAACCTTCAGTGGTGTGGACCCTTTTTTGGGGTCCCTCAACTCGTTAAAGACTTTGTTACACAAACACACAGACCAACAATAATTCACACTCGATACTGTTCTTTCATTAGTGTTTCAGACTTTGTAATTCGACTTTATGGTAATTTGTATACTATGGGTTTTTTCCCGTATATTAATAATAATAATAATAATAATAATATTTCACCCTCGACTGCGGGGGCTCGATCTCAATTCGCTACGTTCGGCCCAGGATTCATACCTTTTTCCGGAAAAAGCCATAAAAATCGGGTGAGGCACAGCGAAGGTCTGTCCTCGCCACGGGGTACCAGCGCATCTCCTTGACGGGCGTTGCTCCAGAATTACCCTGTATCATTTGGGCAGTGTGTGACCCGATTACCCTCCGTGTAATTGATCTGCGCGAAGTGGGGCGCAAGTTCGTTCATTATCAGTACTCCTGCCAGAGAGGAATACGATATTCTTTAATTATAGTACATGTGTGTTTTGTAATAAAATGTTTCTATCGTCTCCTGAATTCAATAACTGGCATCCAGATATCTACGCTCCTACAAACCACCGTCAATACGGCTCGTGGAGAGACACAGGAAGAAAAGGGGTAGCCCGCTGTCGACCTGTGGTCCTCTCGAGTATAAACACGAGCTTCAATATCAGAACAAAAGCAAGCGTTAACGTATTCCGTGCGAGAGAAGGTGGGCATTGCTGTGAAGAGGGCCTCTTGAAGAGAGCAGCTGTTTGTGAGGAATGCAAATCCGAATGGTTCTGATGCAATCTGCTCCCTATGATTGAAATTTAGTCTAGCAACTTTCACTCATCCTAACCTAACCAATCGAACTTCTACGCCATCCGAGCGTAGAAGCAAGTGCGAAATAAAAGTAACGATGCGCTTCTCGATACCGCAGATGTACCTACATAAGTAGCATTTCTGACGGAAAAGAATTGTCCAGACTTTGGGCCTGCCATTCCTGGCGTAGACCTTTGGCAGGTAGGTATCTATTTCAACAGGCAGTGCCACCCGTGACGCCAGTAAGACCGTCCCCGGTCCGTGCTATACCAGACAGTTTTCTTCCAGTGAAAATCAGTAAATTTGCAAGCGCAATATCTTAAAAACCAGTGGAAATAAAGTGTATACATTAAAGCTTGTTGAATTTGTCTTGAAACGCACTATCAACTCAGGTGTTCAAAAAAAATAGTACCATTTGAAAAACCGAACTTGACCATCGTATCTTTTAAAATAATAATCGATAAAAAAATTCGTTCGAGCTAATTAATTGGCCCCCTCGAACCATGCAATTCCGTATTTTTTTTATATTTTTATCTCCAATAGTTTAGGAGAAAACCGGCTGTCCAGTCTTAGGTGAGACACCCTGTAGAATATATGCAATTGTGCATATATATGGAATTAGAACATATCATGTCATTCTATTTTTATTGTATGTTTAGTCAACACTGTCGTATTTGTTTCACTAAACGTGGTATATTAGGGGCCAGATTTCTGTGTGCTTTTAGCATTAAACTACATCTTAAGTTATAATCTTTCAATGATGCCCGACTCGGTGATTTTGTTTTCTTCATGTCAGAAAATAGCTGTTCGCACAAATAGGTTGTACCGAATGTTGCTAATATTTTCGATGCGGTCTTATATAAATGGGGGTATTTGATTTTTGGGAAATTTTTATAAAAACTACTCAGATCGTTTTTAATAAAGAGTTTCTCTTTCAGGAATGGGACAGATCTTAAATTTAGTAGCTCTAATTGTAGCGCAGGTGAAACTGCGTCTATATTTACTGAAAATGGATTTGCAAGTATCTGAAATTTAATTTGGAGCGCCTGTATATCACCGAATAGTTTTGCAAATTCATCACCCAACTTTTTTAACATATTTTTATACTCATCAGTGTTTGTATTGGGCGTGATTAGGGACCCTAATTTCGGAAATTGGGAGACTAATTAACCCTAATTGGGATTATTTGTAACTAATTGTGTTTTCCACAATTAAATTTTCGCTTCGAAAACGCAAATTGAATTATGGCAATCAACAATTGTGTTGCCCTTTCCTTGCAATTCTATGTTTAAAGAATTTAAATGATCTGCCAAATCGGACATGAATACTAAATCACATAACCTATTGTTAGAGAACGAAAAAGCACTGTAATGCGCGCTGCCATCTGGTGGCACCGCCGAGCGATTGTATGAATGCTTGTGTGTTGCATGGTTTTGGGACGTGACGGAGATGCAAAACTAGTATGTAGTTTTTTGTTCGTGTTCTTCTTGTATATATACTGCTAGCGTGTGTTCTTTTCTTCTCTTTTGTATTTGCCTATTGTTTCTACTTTTGTACAAGTCTTTTCTTTCAAAATATACATTAAACCTCAACACCTATTATTTTGGTCCAATTCGGGTACAGGCCGACCTACCGCATCCATAAAATGTGAAATTTCTTGTCGCAGATTAAAAAACCGATCTAGAATTTTTCCCCTGCGAAGCCATCGTACTTCGGTGTGCAATGGTAGTTCGCCGCAATCCCAATGCACGTCTTCCAAAAGTAATCTAAATTGCCGTCGTTTTAGTGAATTCATTCGAATATAATTGGTAACTTGAATTACCACTGACATAACATGTTCTAATTCAATACTCTTTGCACACAAATTTTGTTGATGTATAGTACAATGTATTGCGTCACTTGCTTGAGGAACTGCTAAATTTCCTAAGTTGCTTCGGAGGCGGCCAACGAAACCTGTATTCCTGCCAGTCATGGCAGGAACACCATCAGTGGTGACAGATACCAGCTTCGTCCAATCTAAATTCAAATTATCGACCGCCTCATCCACACACGACATGATGTCTTTCTCTGTTGTAGTGTCTTTCAAGGGGGAAAAATCTAGCAGTTCCTCCGTTGCTATTAAATTTTCATTAACCCCCCGAATAAATATTGCGACCTGTGGAGTCCCCGAAATGTCCGTGGATCCATCCACGGCTAAGCTGAATGCAATGAAATTATTACATAAATCTCCTAATCTCTTAAGCCATCTCCGGTATGCGGCGCGTCACTGTATTCTGCCCAAGGCTGATGGATCCAAATTTCTTATGCTGCTGTGGATCTTCAGCACAAACCAGCAGGCACTCCTTCACGAACTCTCCATCTGTGTATGGTCGTGATGCCTTTGCTATTTTCAGCGCAATTTTGAAGCTGCGCGTTACAGCTTCACGGCTCGTACTACTATTTTCCTATGATTAAAACAATTATTTACTATAGGCAGTCAATGTTAAAAAAGAATTAAAAGTTAAAAGAAGAATTGATAATGAAAGAAAATTCTTGGAACAAGGCAGGACATGGGTTATTCCACGTTAAGGGGGTATAACCGTTTGAAAGTATCAGAAAATCGGATTTTTTCTTTTTACATATTTTCATAGATTGATGTTTTAGGAATATTATAAATCGAGTTCGATGTAAAAAGTCGGAAGACTGACAATGTTATACGCATTTGAGTGGAACCACCCAGGTAGCACGGGGCGGCTCGACCGATCGCAGCGGAACTGTATTTTTCATCCAATTAGGTTCAACCAATTCACTTCCAATTTTGCATGCAGAATCGTAATAAGATTCCACATCGTTCTACGAGGGCTTCTTAAATTTTAATTCCTCGTTTATTATTCATAACGAAAAAAGATGGACTTTTCTCTTAGAAAAATCTAACTTTACCTTTGATTTCTCACCATTTCTTTATTTTTCAAAATTTTCAAAACCAGCCCTGTAGGACGATAGCCATTAACATATTTTATAAGAAAATTGTATTGTTTTTTTTTCAGACACGACATACAGCTTTTTTTCAGGGCCACCGTTTAGCCGTCTGAAATCGATGAGACTTTCGGATATGTATCCATAACTTCCGAAAAACAATAGTTTGTTAACTGAAACTTTTTTATTAAGTAGTTCATAATACTATGTAGATATCGTAAAAAACTGGAAATCTTCGTCAAGCCGTTGACTTGTAAAAAGAATCCACAAAATGTACACATTTTCCGAGGGTTCAAACGGGTATACTCCCTTAAATTGATCACTTTTTTCTTTGATGTCAGGAAAATGAACCGACACTTCATTCACAGTTCCGCGCTCGGTTTTGATCCAATCCCAGAACATAAGTAGGTCATACGTGCAATCCATTTTCATAATAAGAACCCCCCCCCCAATAAACGATAGTTTTCACGTAAGAAATGGTCGATCTAACATGGAATGATCCGCAAGATGAAAAATGACTTACCTCGTCTAATGAATCTCCCTCACATTGTCTCAGGCTTTCTTTCAATGAATGAATTTTCTGTTTGCGTCGTCGACCTGTCAAATTTTTATAGTCCATGGCGTAACGATTATCGTAGTGTCTTTTGACACTAGATTTTCTAACGCAACTAAATTTCGTGCAACACACAAGGCATATGGCGGTACCTCTATGTTCCGTAACGAGGAACAGTTCCTCCCATATGCTTTTTATGGGCTTCACAACCCTTGCACTCCCACTTACTGAAGTTGAAGCCATTTTTTTTTTTTTTAAGTAACTTTCCACAACACTATATATTTTGTGTAATCGTAATGATTGCACTTGACAGCGAAGCGATGGGGTATACTGGTACAATATACTACGAAGGATGACTTCGCGTTGTATGTATACGTGTTAAAATATTTCCTTCAACGTCTTGACACTTGAGGAGCTTTTTCCAATGTAACGTCCGTCAACCTTGCCAGAATGTCTGTGAATTTTGGAGCAGGGATGAAAGCTCGTTGGATAAACACACGTTTCTTAAAAACTACGTACCTGGTACCTCTTTGCCTTCTTGGGGGTGGAAAGGAATGGTCAATAAACTGTCGGTGTTGGAACCGTTACCGTCGCGCGAAAATCAATATGACCGGTAGCAGCTCACCCTTAAGTAATAAAGTTCTAAACCGAGTTGGCCTGTAGAGCTGTAGGCCAGTGTAGGCCATGATGACAAAAATGCAGTAGTAATATGGGCTTCGAAGTGGTTAAAGTTAATTTGAAGGACGTTGGCTGCTGATAGATCTGTTGGCTTTATGAGTTTATTGCTGCTACGTGGTTTTTGACGAATTCGTTGGATTTAGTTACGAGACAGGACATAAAATCGTCATCTGGCGATAAATCATTAACTCTGCGGAGTTCGTAGTCCTAAAAATTCCATATTGGGCCACGGTGTACCTATACATCTGAGAGATACAGTAACTTAAAATCTGTGCTGCAGTGGTGATTTTTGCATAAATTCCACGTGAATACATAAAAAATGCTTAATGTGATTAAAATAGATACAATTTATAAGTATGTTACATGTATGCGGGTACACCTGTGTTCCACCTTCTATGAGTGGGTTATGAGTGGGGCGTCGCCTCGCCGTCGTGAATGTTCCAACGACATTGTAAGCTAGCGAGCGAGATAACAATTATCGTAATAAAGTTATTAATTAAGAGTATCTGAAAAACACCTTCCTACGATTTGTACGATTTTATTTCGTGTCTCGTAACTAAATGCAACGAATTCGTCAAAATACACGTGGCAGCAATTAACTCGTAAAGCCAACAGATCTGTCAGCAGCCAACGTCCTTCAAATTAACTTTAACCACTTCGAAGCCCATAGTTCTACTGCATTTTTGTCATCATGGCCTACACTGGCCTACAGGCTAACTCGGTTTAGAACTTCATTACTTAAGGGTGGGCTGCAACCGGTCATATTAATTTTTGCGCGACGGTAACGGTTCCAACACCGACAGTTTATTGACCATTCCCTTCCACCTCCAAGAGGGCAAAGAGGTACCAGGTACGTAGTTTTTAAGAAACATGTGTTCATCCAACGAGCTTTCATCCCTACTCCAAAATTCACAGACAATCTGGAAAAATTGACTGATGTCAAGAAAGAAGACAGAAGAATTCTTAATCGGTTCTTCCATCTTCAACAGGAAATTTCTTGTTTTATGAATGCGGCAGGTTGCCATGCCCCATGTATACTCGAGCTCATTTTAGAAGGAACTTATTTCGCGCATGTTGAATGAGCTATTCGACTGTCGCGAGGTCTCTGTTCCCCCACTTTACCACCCAGGCTTCCCACTCTCCTTGCACCATTCCGATTCTCTTTCACATACCGGGTAACCAAATAAAATGTGTATTCTACTAAATTCGTGCCATATTATGAATTTATTTATTAGTCGTATTATACTGAAATGTTTACGGTATTAATATTATGAAATATAAGAACAAAGTATAACATATTACAATAAATTTTATTTTACAAAACGTAAGAAAGGTACAATTTGTATATATTTCTAAAACATTAGTATATATTTATAAAATTCTGGACAAAGGAAGATTATCATACATATTTATAATGACAAGAAAGCTCAATTTCCGGATATGAAGTATGCAGAACTGATGAAATTAGTGGGAAATACTTGCGGCGTGTGATATCGTACCGTCGTCGACAGTGTCAAAGAATTCAAAAGGACGGGTACCGTGACATCACCTTCGAAGAATCGGATAAGGCCCGATGTAATGCAGAAGATGTCGGAAGAGAAAATTGGAGCAATAAGGAAGCATGTGCACGCGTTTTGGGAACGACGAGAACTACCAACAGTTCCGAAACTTTTGGCGGTGATACAAAGGGACGAAAATTTACCACTTATATCACGGTGTACGTTACAACGTCTTATGAAGAAAATGAACTTCAAGTACGTACAGAGAAAACGCAATAGTGCCCTTATCGAGCGGGAAGACATAATTCGTTGGCGCCGGACGTTCATCACCAAAATTCGAGAATTCAGAGCGGCGGGAAGACCCATTTATTATTTGGACGAGACATGGGTAAATGCGGGCGACACACGGAAGCGAGTGTTGGTGGACAACACCATATCTTCGGCAGCGAACGCCACAGAAAGGGGCCTGAGGATTGGTCCACCTACACCGACTGCGAAAGGAAAGCGCCTCATCGTACTCCATATTGGATCGGAGGATGGTTTCGTCGAAAATGGCTTGCTGTGTTTTGAATCGAAGACCAAGAGCGCTGATTACCACGACGATATGAATGCGAAACACTTTTTCGATTGGTTTAAGCGCACTGTACCAAATTTGAAACCAAACGCCGTTATTGTGATGGATAACGCGTCGTACCACTCTGCGAAACAGGAGCGCTGTCCCGTAACGAGCTGGAACAAACCGTAGATAAGAGAGTGGCTTACCAGCAAGGGAATACGAATGCCAGATACCGCACTGAAGTGGCAGTTATTGGACGAAGTTCGCAGAATTAAGCCCAATTATGACAAATATGTAATCGATGAATTCGCAAAAGCAACGGGAAGAACTATTCTCCGACTACCGCCTTACCATTGCGACTTAAATCCAATTGAGCTCGCGTGGGCGGTAGTAAAAGGCCACGTAAAAGCCAATAACAAGACTTTCCACCTTGCCAATGTAAAGCAATTATTGATACAAGGGGTGGAAAAGGCAACACCCGAAATGTTTGACCAAGTAATCGACGATATGCAGGATAATGCGCAGCATCCTTGACTCGATGAAAGTGACCCAGACCACGAAGGTGCGCATTCGGGATTGGCACCGGATCCGGATTCAGGTTGAGACATCTACAAGAATAAATAAAAATCACATAAGAAAGATAGATTGAACGATTAGATTGTTGACATGAAATGCAACTTACTAGACTACTGTGCAGTTTCTTCCTTGATGTCTCAATCTGAATCCGACTCCAATTCCAAATTCGCATCTGGCTCGAATTCTGAATGTGCACCTTCGCCGTGGTCTGGGTCGTCTTCATCGAATGAAGAATCATCCGCGTTATCCTGCCTATCGTCGATTATTTGATCCAGTTCGTATAATTTATCCTCCACCTTTGTTGTGTGGCGGATAAAATTTGCCTACATTTCGGGTGTTGCCTTTTCCACCCCTTGTATCAATAATTGCTTTACATCGGCAAGGTGGAAAGTCTTGTTATTGGCTTTTACGTGGCCTTTTACTACCGCCCACGCGAGCTCAATTGGATTTAAGTCGCAATGGTAAGGCGGTAGTCGGAGAATAGTTCTTCCCGTTGCTTTTGCGAATTCATCGATTACATATTTGTCATAATTGGGCTTAATTCTGCGAACTTCGTCCAATAACTGCCACTTCAGTGCGGTATCTGGCATTCGTATTCCCTTGCTGGTAAGCCACTCTCTTATCTACGGTTTGTTCCAGCTCGATACGGGACAGCGCTCCTGTTTCGCAGAGTGGTACGACGCGTTATCCATCACAATAACGGCGTTTGGTTTCAAATTTGGTACAGTGCGCTTAAACCAATCGAAAAAGTGTTTCGCATTCATCTCGTCGTGGTAATCAGCGCTCTTGGTCTTCGATTCAAAACACAGCAAGCCATTTTCGACGAAACCATCCTCCGATCCAATATGGAGTACGATGAGGCGCTTTCCTTTCGCAGTCGGAGTAGGTGGACCAATCGTCAGGCCCCTTTCTGTGGCGTTCAGTAGTAAGGGTAAGGGGATTCCTATCCATGTCCTCTGAGGGGAGCGCGGGGGCGGGGGGAAGTGAGGGCGAGCGGGGGAGTGCGGCGGAGGGAACTTTGGGCACGGGGCCTGCGGGGAGAGGAAGACAGGTTGCGCGCGCACGAGCCGCGGAGTGGGGGGAAGCCGCGATCGTGGAGGGGATCAGTCTGGGCCGGAGCCGCCGCGGAGACCTCTCCACATATGACCCGCCGCCGAAACTTTCCGCCGCGGGGGAGGCCCACCCCCGAAAACATTTTTCAGACCTTGGCCCACCCCCGAAATTTTTTCAGAGGGAGGGAATGACCT
This sequence comes from Andrena trimmerana, assembly GCA_951215215.1. Taxonomy (NCBI): domain Eukaryota; kingdom Metazoa; phylum Arthropoda; class Insecta; order Hymenoptera; family Andrenidae; genus Andrena; species Andrena trimmerana. The sequence continues at coordinate 24,747,582 of OX578062.1, read as the reverse complement.
CCAAATATTTTTCAAACCAATATGTAGCATCAGCAGAATTTTTTCCAGCGCAGTGAAATTTTTATTGGAAATTGTTTCGGACGATCTCGGGAAACATCGGCATTTTACACACAGCGTCTTCGGGGAGGGAAAGGGACAGAGCATCATTTTTAAAGCTAAATTATAGGGAGGGAAAGAGACAGCTGGAGGGGAGAGAAGGATAAATGAAATGGTACAGCGAAATACGATTATGATAATATATTGTTACATTGAATAACTAATAATAATAATAATAATAATAATAATAATAATAATAATAATAATAATAATAATAATAATAATAATAATAATAATAATAATAATAATAATAATAATATTCCTATTTGGTCCCATTCCAGAATTAAAATCCAGTCCATCCGAGATTCACCGCCACTGACTTTCTTAGCCATTCGGCTTATTCATTTCCCACGCAACTTGTGTCCAATTTCGGCGGAGCTGATCTCGGACTGTGTTCGGAGTCTTCTGTTCGTAAAATATTAATCAAGCGTATTCCAGGGATTTTCCCCGTAAATGAAAGATGTGGACGCGCAGTGTCGTTGGAAGATTCGCTGGCTTTATCCCCCTTTAAGGACGTTGCACTCGATCGACGTTAAGTTACTGTGATCCGTCGACGAAAGGATAGCTAAATGTTACAATAGAGCTCGCATTAACGCGGTTTATTTTTAAGTGTGTTTCCTTAATGCAGGGGTGCACAAGGGAGCTGTTTTAGCGCCTAGCTGCGAGCAACCCACCTGTCCCGTTGCTAAGGTTAGAATCGGTGAGGAGAACTGCAATAGTGTAGGTGCGTGCTCGTAGGCTCGTAGCATAAGTATATATGACTGGGTTCAAGTCATACCAAATGCACGTACACTGCCGCAGTTCTCCTCACCGATTCTAACCTTAGCAACGGGACAGGTGGGTTGCTCGCAGATAGGCGCTAAAACAGCTCCCTTGTGCACCCCTGCCTTAATGGAACACCGCGTAACGGAAATGCAGCGGTAATTTTGGGATCCGGAGCGTTTACCTCGCGGCAAGCATCATTGCGAGACAGTCGCGCGGGATCAGATTAAACCCCGAAATAGTTTGCGCGATTTAATCTCGGCAAAATGCTCGGCACAATGAATTCTGAGGTAAAGAGCCGAGCCGGAGGCGAGCGGGGCAAATATCAGGCGAAAATCACGACGTATCCTAAAACCTTTCTTGTATCTTTTTTCTTTAATCTACAGATTATACACATATTTATTTTTTTCCGGGTAAAATTGCTGGTCCGCGCAGCTTATTTCAGCGACGACACCGCGGCGGATAATGTGCCACTTTGCGCGTGCACACTCGATCCCTGTGTCACTGAAATTCACGCGGTAAAGTGCGCCGCGGTAAATTCAGCCCGTCAAACGCTTATTACAGGTTTTAATTAACCACTTGGCTTTACTAGAACGCTGTAATGTAAAGTTCCGCGTTGTGTAAAAGTCCCCATTGTTTGGGAAAGTATGGGGGATGAACGAGGTGGATGAAAAGAGTTGGGGGGTTGAGGCAATATAGTAAAAGGGTACGGTGGAGAGAAAGAGAGAGAGAGAGGTAGAAGAGGATGGTGTTCAGCGCAACAATCGATCCTCGTCAATGGGGTACACACACCCCCGCGACCCAAAAGTCCAGCAGGCCGGTTCCCTTTGCTCTATTCTCGGTATCGAACGGATTATCGAATTTCTACGGCGAGGGGCTTGGCCGCGAATAAATTCTAAATGTTTGGGGGCTGCTTAGAGTTGGCAGCGGAGGAACGGAGGAGCCACCCGACCCCGTATCACCGCGAAGTCTTTGAGCGCGGAGAAGCTCCGTGGGAAGGTCTGACGTGAAATTAGCCGATACGTTATCAAGGGGCGCGGAGACCGGTAATGCTCGCGATATAATACTTTTTAGAAACGTCGTACGCGTGAGGAAAGAAGTAGGAAGGTGGGTAAATAAAATGTAGAAATAATATATATATATATATATATTTTGGAAAAAATATGAATAATAAAAATAATAAAGAATAAGAATATAAAATTGAATAAAAAATAAAATGAAATAAAATAAGAAATATAGTAATATAAAATAAAATGAATATAAAAAAAGAATAAAATAAGAAGTATAATAATAATATAAAATAAAAAGTATATATAATAAAAAGAAAAAAAATGAAAAAATAAAAAATAAACTAAACGTCTCCGCTATCGTCTTCATCGTCGTTGGGGGGCGGTGATAACGCTGGTGATGGGGCGACGGGGATCTTATCATATACTTGCACCATCGGCCGCCGGCGCAGGCCCCCCGGTATTACATACGGCCGCAGCCGCGCAGCCCCATATCCATTCTCCTGCCGCACAACAAGCCACCGTGGTCGCGGCGCAGGGTGCAGCAAGTCCTAGAACATGCAAACATCGATATAATATTGACACATTATATGAAACATGCACAAAGCAATGCAAAGTATTACGGCGACGGCGGCGAAGGCGGCGACGGCGGCGAAGGCGGCGACGGTGGCGAAGGGGGTGAGCCCCAGTCGTCTGACCAGGTGGCGACAGTGGTGGCGAGCCCTAAAAGATAGAAACCCACGATTTAATATTAACACGATCTCAAATGTTAACGCGATAAATGTCCACAATATTGATATGTACATACCTCAGGATCACACTCGGGTGCGATGCGTTCTAATCCCATGTTTTTTAGCACAAAAAAATGTCACAACTGTCAAAAGCACTATTCGTCGTTAACGTTTTGAATGCGACTGGTCTCTCTGCATCTCCAGGTCCCCGCATGCAAAACCCATCTTATCATGAAACCGAGAAGTGCGTAGCTTTGCGAAGTAAGATGTTGTTCTCCAGCTTCATTTTCACTGACTATTCTCTCCTTATTGACACGCATCTTCTTTCCCTTCTTCTTTGGACACATCATTCAACTATACCATATCACTCTGAACGTGAATCGAACGGGTATTGAACAACTTTGAACGTGAATCGAACGGGTATTGAACGGGTATCGAACGTGAATCGAACGACTTTGATCGTGTATCGAACGCGAATCGAACGGCTTTCAACGGGTATTGAACGTGAATCATACCACTTCTACATAATAATTATAACTATCGTCTTAATCTAGCGTACATCGCATATAGGAGGTTATGTTGAGGAGGGTGAAGAAAAAAACATTTTCATATACATTAAAAATTGATTATATTTTGTTTAAGCATTTCTCTCTGGTGTTTAGACCACCAGTTGAATATTTTAAATACATTTTGCATGGCACAGTGTTTTGCGTGTCCTGCCACATCGCAGAGTATTAACTACATTTAGCTTATTTAGAGATTTGTGATCCTACACGCCGCGTCCAACGGATTGATGCCTTGATCACCTCTAGCCAATCGTTTTGCCAGATGAGTTCCTGGACCGCCAAACTGGTATCCCGGGATGTGTAATTCAATAGGTAGCGCGTTTATCGCCCGATTTAACAAACCAGAACCTTTCTTTACTCTCGTCGGCGACATTCGCCACAGTTTTTAATCAATGGGGCTGGACCGTCGATATGCGTTCGCTGCCAAGGACGATTAAAATGTTCCAGACACCGACGGTACTGCTGAACCTCAGAATCGGCTTTTATATGCTCGGTCCGCTGGGGCAAGAATACATGAAAACAATCCTAAGTGGTGATACAGACACAACAATGGACTATGTGTACGGTGTATACTTTAGCAATAGTAAAACGATGCTTGGGGATAAGGCTTTCGACATAGACAAGGATGATAATATAATCATAGATGGTGTAAAATACAGAGGAACACCCGGCCTTTACGAACTGATTTTTAAGAGAATTCCCAACGATGCTATATACACCGATGCCGATAAACAAAAATACAAAAGTATACTGCTGGCGACGAACGCCCACAGACGCGATCATGGTGCTAAAAATCCCATATTGAGCAACAAGGGATATAAGTACAAACATGTAATTGCACCGCTAATCCCTCGCGCATCGACTAGTAGAGCAGGGAAAGGTCTAACGGCACCGCGAGCCATGGTGGTAAACGATAACAAGATCGATTACGTGCACTGGGATGATCCCAACGAGTTGGTGGATCGGTTGCGTTTGCTGGAAGCGTCGCGTCAGGCGGGTAACAACTCTCATGATCCTGAAATTCTATCTATTCACGAGGAACTCCGCGAGATAGGCCTCATTATATAAGTTAAACCGCACCCCGATGATGTGCATAGTATGCGTCGAGATGCCGATCAACAAGTTTGGGGTATCGCTCGAGAAGAGTGGAGCAGCTAGAATGGACTACTACAAATGGAGCGGTTTGCTTCGAAATTACATGCGAGATAACGCCCTTTGCATGACCGGTGCAGACTTTGATGCAAAATCACGCAAGATACGACGCGTAGCGCAACCCACAGCTGACACCGATGTCGTCAATAAACTATACGTGGAAAAGAGCATTAAACTTTTGAGAGAGCAGCAGGAAGATTTAGAGAGGAAGGTGGTCGTGTTTCAAAGAGATATGCTGACGTTGCAAAACTGCGTTCAAAAGATATCGCAGGCGTTGAATTCTATCCTACAGCCGGACAACGAAACGCGTAAAGTTAAAGAGGCTATAGACGCTTTTGCTACGGAACAGCAACTTGATCATAATTTCCTGGGACCGACGGGAAGCACATAATGCACGTACGCGATAATTATCGCATCATTCGTGTCCAATACACCTCTGCGATCAAACATGCAGCCATTATCGAAATCCAAGAGTAAAGAAGTAAATGGCCACAAGAAGCGACAACTCGTTGAGGAATTGCATGCTTCCGCTCGAAGACATTTTCCGCGGAGGCGCGTCATAGTGCACGGATACGACGATCTGTGGCAAGCTGACATTGTCGAAATGCGTCCATACTCACGTTTCAACCAAGGTCACCACTATATACTCACCGTCATCGATGTGTTGAGCAAGTATGCGTGGGCGTTGCCGCTCAAGACTAAAAGTGGTGCTGAGGTGACTAAAGCGTTCGCAAAGATATTTAGAGATCGATATCCGAAAAATTTGCAAACCGATCATGGAAAAGAATTTTACAACGCCGATATGCAGAAATTCTTGACAAAGCACGACATTAATCATTATTATTCGACGTATTCGGTGATCAAGGCCTCCGTCGTAGAACGTTTCAATCGAACTTTGAAGAACAATATGTGGAAAATGTTTACGCTCAATGGAACCTATAGATGGACAGATGCGCTACCAAATCTACTTGCAGAGTATAACGCACGAAAACATAGAACCATCAGAATGCGTCCTTGCGATGTTACCCCTGCGATCGCCGACAGGCTGCTAGCCACCGCGTACAACAACATAAAGATCGCTGCTCCAGCGAGATTCAAGTTGGGCGAGTTTGTGCGCGTGAGCAAATTTAAAACCATCTTCGATAAAGGCTATACGCCGAATTGGACAACGGAGGTGTTCAAGATAGCCAAAGTACAGGCAACTAACTCTGCAACGTATCTGCTCGTCGATTCCCGTGGAAAACCCGTTGCTGGAAGATTCTATGAACACGAGCTGCAACGCGTCACCGATCCTGATGTGTATCTAGTGGAAAAAGTGTTGCGTAAAAAGGGGGATAAGGTATACGTCAAGTGGCTGGGGATGGATAAATCACACAATTCTTGGATAAATAAAAATAATGTATTGTAAAATAATACATGGTTCAATAAATACAATGATACATATATATGAGTGAACAGTTTATTTTTACACATTAATTCCGCTATTTATAATTTCTATTTTACAATGATATTTTTACAATGGAATTTTGTAATGTCCCCAGGGCAGAGTGTCGGTCGAATCGGGTACGATATGCCGCTTGTCGTCGTGTGGACTTAGAGCGATTTTAGATTCCGAAATGGTGTACACTTTATGCAATTTAGACCGTATGCACGATTGTCTGCGGACCATTTCGATCTCCCTTTGCAAACACTGCGCGTAGTCGTCGAAAGTTATCGTTCTAGCTATGACGTTGGTCTTGACGCCTTTCGCCTTTTTCGTATCTTTTTTGCTGTCTACGCGAAGTGCATACATTTTCGCTCTAAGACCTACGAATTCGGTCATTATCGCGTCAATAAATTGAAATCTTCGGTGGATAATGTTTCAAATTGGGAATGTAAAATTTTTAATTGATCTGTGCTAAGGAAAGATGCTAATTTGTCGAGACTGGTATTGAGAAATTTGTACGAATCGATGAATCGCAATTTAATATAATTTCGCGATTTTGTGAATGAAATGTACTTTTCTTTAGTTATGGGCAATACATCAACGTGACCTTCGAAAGCGATAGCTATTTTCTCGATAATGAAATGTAAATCGTAGCCGGATAAATTATGAAAAACTATGGGGATGTAAAACGCGTTTTTATAATTTAAATTGCACTCCGAATGTGCTGCGCCTCTAAACCGTCCGGATAGATGGCAATGATCGCGAACTCGTACATCGCTAGCCTCGAATGGTTCTTCGCAAATATGACAGTGTGTTGCATGGTGAAATGTCGTCCACTGTTCGGAGGTTAAATCAAGCATGGGAACATTACTGGTCAGGATGGGTTTAGCAAAATTCGCAAAATTTTTTAGTTCGTCTACGAACCATGAAACACAATCCGCGTCGCGGCGACATCGATACGTAGATAGTATCGATGTATCATATGAACAATGCATATAATATGCAATGCTGTGGACTTTATGGTGTTGATACGCGTGTAATTTATTATCACCCATTCGGTGACTGTCCTCTGTTTTTTCGATGATACACTCTAGATCGGCATACACCACGTAGGGAAGTCGCTCCTTCCTGCAGTGGTTGTTGAAATTGAGGAGATTGTTGCCTTCGCTGAGCAGCACGATGGCACAATTATTCATCTTGCCACAGTCCAGCGAATGGGCCTCCAACTTCTGGGTAGATCCGAAGTAGTGCATGCAGCTGTAAACCCAAAATTTTTTATTTAATCTTTTTTTCGCGCGATATTTTTTTCAACATTTCATAATTTTTATATACATACCGATCACAGATGAATTTCTTTGCCTTGTGCCTGCTCACCTGCATACCCACCAGCCGAGACAAGTTCTTGATCCACACAAAGTGTCCTACATCGCCGTGCTCTTGATTCGACGTGTAAAGCAGATTGACGTGCCGATCCCTCTTTTGACTGGTGAGACGCAGTGGAAAGACTTTCTTCGTCTCGAAGGTGTACCCGTTGATGGAGATGGTGTTCTGCCGCTCAAATTTCCCAATTTGCTCCAGGGACATTGGAAACTCAACGCCTTGGAGATTTAATATGGAAGCATAGTGGTCGTATGAACCTTGGCGATCGGCATGTCTTTCCACGGGATGGAGAGCTGCGACCACTGCCCACGCGAAACACGCATTGTCTGTGGATTGCACGCTAATTGTTGCATTCTTCAACAATAAATCACGCGGCAACTTGATGTGGCATCCCGCGCGCAGGGGATTATACTTGTTGACATTGACAGTTAGATTGACGATTCGTATCAATGCCCATCCGCTGCCCCGTTCCTGGAACTCTTCCAGCGATGTCAGGGTGGGTTCGATGACGCATCGCTGATACCACTCCTACAGATCGGATGTGCGGAAGAGTTCGCAGTTTCGGGTATTGATGCTTTTACAAGCATGCTTGTCACCCGTCACAAATTCGCCGTTGAACACCGTGTTCACTTTGAGGTTTCGATGTTTCCTCAGAGCACTTTGCACATGCTCCAGCACGATGGTCGCCGCATCCTGAAGGAAGTTGCGCGGCTCGATGTAGTTCGAATTTAACACGGCACCAGTTAACACGCGGCTTTCGAACGCAACGTCTATTTCACGCCACATAAGTCCTGTGCTCGAATGTCCGGCACCTTCACGCACGAAACGGCCACACAACGAATAGTTTAGTCCTTCGAGACGCGCGATTCGAGCAACCATGGATTGTCGAACACCGATCGATAATCGAGGACGTTTTACGCGGCTCTGTTCTTCCAACGATTCGATGCACTCGTTGCACCGTTCTTCCCACGCGAGGTATTCTTCCCGTGAAATCAATCGTGCGGATTGATCCAATAATTGGCTTTCTACTTGCGGGAATTCTTCCATGGTCGTAAATGGAATGTAAATGTAATATCTTTTTTCTGTGCAACACGTTGCAACGATTTGAGGCTTTGTGCAGTTTGCAGCGCGCTTTTATGACAGATATCACGATTTGCTATGTCTGTCTTACTCTTTTTGGTGTATCCCCTCCCTCCAATGCATAACATGGTTCTCTGCAGTTTCTACCGATGCAGCATAATTCTTTCTATGATTCACGCGTATGACGAATTAGTGTGCGAGATCACCCGACACAGTTTCTGCTGATTTCACAGAATTCTAATATGCGACGCTTCCACAGGTATCATATTACATTCAACACGTGTCGACACTTTTATCCTTGAGGGTGGGAGTCAAATTACATGCGATCGTGCGATACGCTAAGATTGAAAAACATTATGGAAAAGTGGTAGCTTTAAAATAAAATGTGATGGTGGGGGGAAGCAATCGCACCTCTATTTAAGACGGCTCCCGAACGCTATTCCATCAATCGCTCAGTTGCCTCAGTGAATTTTGACGGAACAAATAGTGCTCTGAAAAAAATGACCAGCGCGAGTGTCGAAGGAAACGTTGAACGCATGAATTATTACGTTCCGATCGGGCAAGATGATGCTGTAGCTCAATGTGGGAAGATTACAGTTTCTTGATAAGGCTTAATTTTCACATCTCAAAACTTTTATTCCTAATACGAGCGGACAATTTCATAGCTTTGATTGTTCTCTTAGCCCGCGCCGAACATCGCGTATCATGGTCAGAAGATATGCATTAAGGGGGTAGACACGGGTAATGCAGCGCGCTGTATACCGACACAATTTGGCCCGAAACATGGGTTTAGTAGAATACATTGTTTGTCCTTATATGAGCGAATTTTGGGCTGGGCGAGGTCTCATTCGAAAGAGAAAGGTTCAGTGCAGCGCGCTCTGGTCATGGTTCGACGAGCTTGTGTTGATATCTAATAATATGAGTGTTCAAAGTAGAGCAAAATTCGCCAAAATACACCCGCATGAATCCAAGTATTTTTAGGTCACTAAAAGAGTTTTGTGACTCAAACGAGGACCAGAGCGCGCTGCACTGAACCTTCCTTTTTCGAACGGGACCTCACCCAGCTCAAAATCTGCTCATATAAGGACAAACAATGTATTCTCGTGATTGCATTCCCAAATACGAGTTCCGCCATATTGGCGATAATACAGAGCAAGTCACGTGACAAATTTAGTTGAGCTAGTGGACACGAGATGGCGCCTACTCGGGAGGACTGCCAACGTGGAATCATAATAAAACTGAAGCGTTAGCTGGATACACAAGCCACAGTAAAAGCGTGATGCAGTCATTGCATGCATTTTCGGACGACTTTAGGTTAGGTTATATGCATTTTAGGCATACATTGACTAGAAACTGCTGGGAATTGTCTGCATTTACTAAATTAACGGTTTTACTGTAACACATACATCACCGCTGCCGAATATATTTTATAATTATATGGCCACATTATTTCAAATAAAAAAAGAGATTGGAATTTTTTAATAACACTGGAACTAGTGATTTACTGATATCATATTTTCAGAATGTGGAAGTTACAGCAATTATTTGCAATTATTGCTTTTATTATTATTCTTCTGACTGTTGTATATAACATATAACAAGGAAAAGTCTCCAAATCGGTCAACAGTTGACTCCTTGATTTTTTTTGTAATTCTTTACGCTCCTATGCAGAGATGGGCATTATTTAATTAAAAGAATATACTTCCGAATGGCCCCAGTGGCCGATCGACACGAGGTTTGGGGGGAGGGTGTGTGTACCCTAAATCTAAAATTCTATTTAGCTTCGGGTATTTATTAGTTTCCTTTGTTTATTCGAAGGCCTTTCATCTTTGGCTTCGAATAATTTTTCATCTTTCATTATATCTTTATCCTAAGGTCGTATTCAAATATATTGGCCGGTCGATTCGTTTTCGTGAACAGCGATCAAGGAGAAATCAGTCATCACCATCTGACGATCGTGGATTTGTCAGTTGGAGTTCCCTAGCCACCGAAGGGTATGGGGGGGTAACGGGAATGCTGCTCGGCCCTGTTTGAACGTAGCCGTGTGGCTGTTATTTATTCTTATTGTCAGCGTAGTACATATGTAGTTGTGTGCGTCACGAAGTTATACGTAGACCAATACGAGATGAAGCTATCGAGAAAGAATCAATGTTCTGACCAATAAAGCTCCCTGAATTTTTTAGGAGCTAAGGCCTCAGGTACACCTATTCTGATGCGTGTATTTCTACGCTCGGTTTGGCCTATACATGACAGAAGCTTGGCGCTATCCCCACCAGTTCTGGCTCACTCGTGTTCTGCGATGACGAGAGAACACGCGTTACGAATAGGAGTGTGCGGATCCTCCCGCGGCTCGGATTCTCGGCCCTCGGAACGGGTCGGAAAATTTCGGGCGGGATCGGGCGGGGTCCCGATACTTTCGTATTGCTCGAGATCCAGACGGTTTCAGGATCCCGAGACTCGATTCGGGCTACAAGCATGACCGCCATGAGCGGGCAATTTGATTTCAGGTCGGCTTGGCAAAACTCGGACGCGATCGGCTCGAAAGCCAGCTATTACGAGGGGACCGAGACGGAAAGAATTATGTATATCATTTATATCGATACCAGAGTGATAAGTTTTTACTTTCTGTCTCCTGTTGAATCATAATTTGTATCTTATTATTTATTTACATCTATATGTATTTTCATTGCTACCAAATAGTCTGTGAATACTGAATACGTCCATATACGTACTTAAATAAATACCATGTTCAGAACTTGGGAAGAAGACTGTTTTTATATCGACAATATTTTAAAATCTGAATAAAATACATATACTTCATACTTAGTACTTTATGTAAAGGGAATATATAGGGTATTATCTTTTTCCGGATAGGTTCAGATTTAAAATAGAAAACGTACGAACTATAAGCATACAAAAAGGAATATTTTCTAGATGTTTCATAATAACAACAATATACAGGAGGCGAATATTTTATTATTTCAAATTAACGTGTAAGAAACATAATTTTTCTATGTTCTCAGGTAATAATTTTAATCTATTACTGGTAACGATATCGTTCGATCGCGTCCGAGTTTTGCCGAGCCGACCTGAAATCAAATTGGCCGCTCATGGCGGCTATGCTTGTAGCCTGAATCGAGTCTCGAGAGAAACTGTCGGGATCTCGAGCAATACGAAAGTTTCGGGATCCCGCCCGATCCCGCCCGAAAGTTGCCGGCCCAACCCGAGCCCGAAAAATCGGGTACCCGCACACCCCAAGTTACAAAACTCACCGGCCAATAAATCTGAATACGATCTTAGAAGTTCGAATAACCGACGAGAACCTTTGTGTCCCGAGCCGCGCGAGATCGCCGTGCTCGGCGATGTGTCATCGATTATAAAGAAACAGAATTTGTTTATTTTTCATCGTATCAATATGAAAGTGACACCATTGGATTCTTGGCATTCTCCCGGTTATATTGGCAGAAAATAATTTAAATCGGACTATTTTTAACAAAACGGGCTTTCACTTCTACAAACAAATTTTTCACGTAATTTCCTTAATTTTGGTCCGAATTATATCATTTTTGGGGCCAATTTGATCGACAAAACATGAGGAATCGACTGACGTCACTTTCGCAAAAATCTGATTAGAAATGCAGAACTGCAGATTTGTCACTGCTTAGCGCGCAACATTGTATGGCCCCGCTGGTTTCGAGCGCCGAAGCCCACGAAACTCAGCGAGTCGCATGATTGCCAGCGAGAAGGACAAGAGAGGACTTTCCATGGCGAAGGAAAATCAGCCTTCTACAGAACTCAAATCGAGAAAGACTTTGCTAATAAACTTTATATTCACGTCAAATAAATACTTTAATTGTAAAATTTAGACGACGAACTATTGTTGAATTTCGCCAGTTCTTACATATGCCCCACTGGGTTCGGAATTCCTGATCCCAGAGTTTCATGCATTTACCTATTGAAATGTTGCTTCAAGTCATCGGGCAATTGCATTATTTCTTCTCGTACATATGTATATCTGTTCGCGAGTAGGTGTCATGAATGACGCGACTTTTGTTTCCCAAATAAATTCACCCCTATCAGGGCCCTCGCTCGAACCGCTTGACAAGGAGACCGAACGATGTGAACCGAGTGCGAGTGAAATAGCGCACCAGCGGTACACCCTCGGTCGACGGCGACTTGAGTCATCCAGTACTGAATATGAAATGTTCAAAATTTCTCATTACACCTTGATGAGAGTGTTACCATTCCTGGATTGTTGGTGAGTCAAGACACGAAGCAATTCAGTCTATTTTTTCTTATGAATACATGATTAGAACACACTCTACGTTCAATAAGAATTGATCGAATTGCTCCATGTTTGATATCATTTTCATCGGGTAATCCTAAAAAATTCATCGGTAATACTTTCATTAATACTTATAAAAAACACGAACATTTTATTTTTCTGTACTGGGTATTTTATCTAGCTCGTCGGTTTGATTGTTCTCGGCTGTCAACGGGCGGTCTACTAGGACCCGAAGGTCCACGCTCGCAACGAGAAAGCAAAACAGTGGGGTGGGTAGGTCTTTCCCGATAAACTGAGCCCAAAGGCTTCTCAACAATTGAAACATTGGAAGACTGTACATATTCTTTCTGATGCTTTCGGCGATATGCGCAACCATTTGTATGCCCGGTTTCATGTCTAACAAGTCAGGCGATTTTGTTTGTGAGAGCCATATATAAAGACAGTCCTGTAACGTTCACATCTTCAATTATAAAACTGCAAATATGTTATTTTACACATGTGCCTCGCTGAGTTTCGTCAGCTTCGACGCTTGAAACCAGCGGGGCCATACAATGTTGCGCACTAAGCACTGATGAATCTGAAGTTTTGCAATTTCTAATCAGATCTTTGCGATCGTGGCGTCAATCGATTCCTTATACTTTCTCAATCAAATTGGCCCCAAAAATGATACAACTCAAACCATAATTAAGGAAATTACGTGAAAAATTTGTTTGCAGAATTGAAAGCCCGTTTCGTTAAAAATAGTCCGATTTAAATAATTTTGTCATAAAAAAAATGCGCAGGCTGGATGCGCGTGATTATTACGTGGCCCCCTCCATAGACATATATAGACGGATCAGAAGATGGGACTATCGGCGTGGGGAAGGAAGGCTTGGAGGGGTAAAGGCATAGGTTCAGATACAGGCACGTCGGTTAGCTTCGGATGCATTCGGCATGCATAACCACAGCGTTAACCGATTTACTCGTATCGCTCCCCTTACCGCGAACCTTGCCACCCCCCTCAGCTTACGCTCCGCCGTCTATATATGTCTATGGTCCCCTCCTCGAAGTGACAGAAAATATAACCTATGTATACGCTATATGACAATAAATGTTGAGCGGCTATTTCGTTGTATTACGCTACATTTGTGAACTTTTTATCATCCTTCCGAAACATTATTATTACGTCGCAACAGTATCTTTAGGAAATCGGGTCTAGCATATAGGTTATATTTTCTGTCACTTTGAGGACAGAAAATCCGGTCCTCCAAGTGACAGAAAATATAACCTATATGCTATACCCGATTTCCTAAAGATACTCTTGCGGCGTAATAATAATGTTTCGGAAGGATGATGAAAAGTTCACAAATGTAGCGTAATACAACGAAATAGCCGCTAAATATTTATTGTCTTATAGCATATACATAGGTTATATTTTCTGTCACTTCGAGGAGGGACCACATAATAATCACGCGTTGGATTCAACATCAAACACAATTTTATATATGTTTGTTCATAACTGCTTTCTGCATAGGATGTGTATTTCATGTTCTGTTTCAGTGTTTTGCTAATTAAAAAATGTCTATCCTAACAAACTTCATTTTCTGGGGACATGCTCTCGTGTATTTTTCCTTTTCACTTATAATTCCTTACTGCCAACGTAGAATATTCTAGCATAAGCACATTTCAAGTAAATGTACAATGAATTTTCTACGTTTCCAGTACCAGCAGACTTTCTGTTTAAATTTTTACAACTTCAACGCAACAGCTGACAATTTCTTTCCACATTCAAAATAAAATATGGAAATAGCAAACAGCTCCCTCTCGCGTGCACAGGCAGCCGCGTATCTATGGGTATTACCATTTCTGTGCAGAAAAAATCTGCTGTAATACCGACCGACCAAATCGGCCAGGTCACGTGCCGTGTCTACCCCCTTAACATCCATGGGCAGCAAATATTTGGAAATTGGAATCCGCGTAGGACCTATGGCAGATGTAGAAGTTCTTCTCGGTGACAATCATGGAAATCATCTCATATTATCATGGCATACATGGGGTATGCTATTCGATAACCGTGAAACCATCGAAGAACGTGCACAATTACCTGGATCAGAATCGGTGGGAATGGATCAATTATTGGTGCAATTTTTTCGGATTTCGGATTCACCAATTATAAAGATGTCAATGGATGAAATGTCGCTGTATTTCACACTGGACGCAGCAACATTATTATTTAATCTTCAACCATGTATAGAGTATATGTATCCGCGACTGTATCAAACTGCAGAAGAAGTACGGATAAAATATACAATTTTTGTTAACGTGTTGCAACAGAGCGATGTCAATCAAACGTACAATCATACGTGATAGCGAACATTTCGACGAAGAATCTCTTGTTGATTGCGAACTGTTAGCATGTGCAATCAACGATATTCTAGCTGATGCTCGTAGGAAAAAATGTTAAATTATATTCTTTTAATTTTAAATAAATTTCTTAAAACATATTATTTCTCCATTTCATTTATCCGTCATCCTCCTCGACACCTAATTTTAAGATTCAGCGTTTATTTCGTTCGAACGTTCTTCGCGCTGCTAAATGATATCATCCCGCACTTTTACTTTTGCAAAGCTATGCACTTCCCGATGTTGTGATAGGAGGGGGTTTTGACATGCGAGAGCCGAGAGATGCATCATGACCAGTTGCATTCAAAATCGTGGTCGACGTGCAGTCACTTTGACAGTTTTTAAACACTCTTCATTTTTGAGCTAAATGAAATTGCTTTGAAGGATATCATCAATCGTTCAACGCATAGAAGATACAATCGAATAATACCGTAAGTTTCCATTATCATATTTTTAGTGAATCGTTGTGTTAGTAACTTTGAGAATTATAAGAAAAAAAATCGGTTTCAGATTATGTCGTTGCCAATCAATTTGAATCATCCAGCTACTGCTACTGCTACTGCTACTGCTACGATTTTCCATCCATACAGCCTGAAAGTATATGTTGGGTGCCAAAATGTTGCGGTTCAAACCGAAGAAATTCGATGTGGGGAACTGTATGAGGCGGAAGTTATTCGGGATGGCAACAGTTATTTAAAAGTATTTCGTAACCTAACGAATGAGCGTAACGACTACAATGATGAGAAATATTGGTTGGATCTAAATGAATATCAAGTAGAATTAGACTGCAATTTTGAGAGTTTTATGCGGAATCGTCATGTGTATTTTCCAACGAGTATGGTTTGGCGAATCGTAAATATAGATATTGATCATAACAACGTTCGCAAGAATAAAATATCGGGGCTTTGGGCTAGCGTTGCTGGACTTCAAACTGACCCTGTGCAAGTTCCTATGGATTTATTATTAAGTGAACTATTTGCTGATGGTCCTATCGAGTGGGATATGTGGCCGCCTCCGATGCCTTCGCCGCCTTCGTCGCCTTCGTCGCCTCCGCAGGTATGTAATACATTGTTGTTGCGCGTTTGATGTTAAATATGTTAATATTACATCAATGTTTGTATCTGTGTGCAGGTGATTCATGAAAATGCGCGGAGCCCATCACCACCACTGGAGTGGGCGCAACCGTCCCCGCCACCACCACCAGAGTGGTCGTCCCCATCACCTTCGGCACCGCTGGAGGATGACAGCGACGACGACGACGACGATATTTAGATTTTTTTAATCTCATTATTATTATTCCAATTATTCTGTAACAATATATTATCATAACCGTATTTCACTGAACCATTTCATTTATCCTTCTCTCCCCTCCAGCAGTCTCTTTCCCTCTCTATAATTTAGCTTTAAAAATGATGCTCTGTCTCTTTCCCTCCCCGAAGACGCTGTGTGTAAAATGCCGATCTTTCCCGAGATCGTCCGCAACAATTTCCAATAAAAAATAAATTATTATTATTTCTCTGCGCTAGAAAAAATTCTGCTGATGCTACATATTGGTTTGAAAAATATTTGGAGGTCATTCCCTCCCTCTGAAAAAATTTCGGGGGTGTGCCAAGGTCTGAAAAATGTTTTCGGGGGTGGGCCCCTCCTGCGGCGGAAAGTTTCGGCGGCGGGTCATATGTGGAGAGGTCTCCGCGGCGGCTCGGCCCAGACTGATCCCCTCCATGATCGCGGCTTCCCCCCACTCCGCGGCTCGTGCGCGCGCAACCTGTCTTCCTCTCCCCGCAGGCCCCGCGCCCAAAGTTCCCTCCGCCGCACTCCCCCGCTCGCCCTCACTTGCCCCCGCGCTCCCCTCAGAGGACCTGGGTTGGAATCCCCTTACCCTTACTACTTTCGCTGCCGAAGCTATGGTGTTGTCCACCCACACTCGCTTCCGTGTGTCGCCCGCATTTACCCATGTCTCGTCCAAATAATAAATGGGTCTTCCCGCCGCTCTGAATTCTCGAATTTTGGTGATGAACGTCCGGCGCCAACGAATTATGTCTTCTCGCTCGATAAGGGCACTATTGCGTTTTCTCTGTACGTACTTGAAGTTCATTTTCTTCATAAGACGTTGTAACGTACACCGTGAAATATGTGGTAAATTTTCGTCCCTTTGTATCACCGCCAAAAGTTTCGGAACTGTTGGTAGTTCTCGTCGCTCCCAAAACGCGTGGACATGCTTCCTTATTCCTCCAATTTCCTCTTCCGACATCTTCTGCATTACATCGGGCCTTATCCGTTTCTTCGATGGTGACGTCACGGTCCCCGTCCTTTTGAATTCTTTCACACTGTCGACGACGGTACGATATCCCACGCCGCAAGTATTTCCCACTAATTTCATAATATCGGCATATTTCATATCCGGAAATTGGGCTTTCTTTTCATTATAAATATTGATGATAATCTTCCTTTGTCCAGAGGTAACTATCTGTAAGAGAAACGTTTCCCATTAAATTAACGTAAGTATACATTTTTCAGGCCTTTCAGGTTAACATTTATCTTTATATATAATATATCAGTTGCTTATAATACTTCCTTATCATATTTCAGTTGCTAATAATATTTCAGTTACTTATAATATTTCAGTTGCTTACCTTTCCTTTTTTATTTTTTTGTACAAAATTCATCTTTAATAAACAAGAAAAACATTTTTTATATTTAATATGTATATTGACATAATCAACAAAAAGTTGAAGCACGCGGTATATACGAAAGTCGCGCCACGCCAATGCTTTCGGCGCAGAACGGGTGCGCAGCCGAAAGACCATTGGTGGTGGCATAGCCAATGAGCGCCAACATGCGCAGAACCGATCTAAACTCGTCGGTCGGCAAGTTCCTTCTAAAATGAGCTCGAGAATACACATGGAAATTTTGTCCCCAACATAACGCGTTTAGACAAGCAAACACGACAACACATAGTAAAACGTACCGATAAGGAAACAATACGACACGATATATTTTAATTCAATACATATTGCATATATTATATATGTACAATCGGTTATGCAATTGGAACTTTATTTACGTACCCCACTTTGTATTCCTCTTGAATTATACGTGTATCGCAGTTATGTATATAATTTTGTAGTTGTAGTATCAATATGTGCAATGATGTGCATTACTTGCATGAGATATGGCTCCGAAAGGCACCGGTCGCTGATCGAAATGAAACTTCGGGGGTGTTTTGAAGAATCGGTGAGGACCCCAAACATAAAATTTTAACTTCGGGAGTTCACCCGTTTGGAAGATTCAGTTACTTTGGGGGAGCTGTAATTGATGTGCGCGACATGGAGCATTGCATGACGGGCGTGTAACATTTATGTTTGTTTTCGGCCAAGACAAAAAAGAAACAATTGTTGCAAGCCGCCGCGCGATATTTGTAACCACAGTCTCATTTTTAGCATCCCCAAACTCACATCGGTTCGCTATCATGCTTTAAGGTGCAATTTCCAATGCGCGGCTCGCCGCGGCGCGCCGCGATACTCTGGTACAATGGAAAAGCATACATCTGTTCTCCTATCTGCGACTTCGACCGCACGCGGCTGCGACGGATTGCTACAGTGTATGTGCGTTTGCTTCAGGAGCAGCCTAGGCTACTGGAGAAGCAACACAATGGGATGAGTGTTTGTTTTCCGCCATAATGGCAGACTCTCCTTAAGCCTCGAATAGACCGGGTGATAATCGCCGGCAACTTTGTCGACAGCGACTTCAGCGGGTCGACTCGCCTGGCGACTCGCTGGGATGCATCGGCTTGTCTCCAGCGACTTTTACCGAGCGGCTGGTATCCAGCGACTTGTGACCGGCGATTCGGCGACTTGGGTCCCCCACCTTATGACCGAGACCCTTCAGCGAAATTTCTTAATTTCTTTACGACTAGGCTATTGCTTGTTCTCGAAGCATTCGTTGGGAAACATTTGTCTCCCAGATGTCGATAATGGGTGGTATACACGGTGACTTCGGACGCGCAGGTACCGTTGTCAACCGATACTCGTGGGACGATACGGTCATAAACTGCGACCCTGGCGAAACACTCTGGCCGATCAGCCTGATTAATTTTTGGGAACCAGATGTGGCACGCAAACCAGTCCCTTCAGTTTTTCCCTAAATGTGCCAGATATAAACCTGCGCCGTGTTACCCGCAAATTCGAGACGGATCCCTTATCTCCTGAGTAAAAACACGCGCTTCAATTGCAAAACAAAAGCACGCGTTGACCTATTCCGTTGCGAAAGAAGGTGGGCCTCGGAGAGGAGATATGTATTGCTGTGAAGAGAGCCTCTTCAAGGGAGTGGCCGTTTGGGAGGGATGCAGGGCAGATTGGTTAGGTCAGAACCGATCGGACTTCAAGCCCACCTTCTCTCGTACGGAATTCCGTTTCCAATTCGAAGGGAAGTCGACACATGCGGGGCCAGGCGCCATCAGAGGACTATCTCATTTGTTCTTGTGTCCTTCCGTCAAGACTATTGGCGCTCGCCGCGGGTAACGCTCGGGATATTCGATAAACATCGATGCACCGAAAATATTCGATGTTTACCATTCGCTACATCGAATCAATCCGATATATGATTATGGTCCAGGGTTTGAAACGGTTCTAGAAATAACTGTTTCACACTGTTATATATCGGTTCTTCATCAAACAGTTATGAATATAATAAATTTTTAACGTAAATATCTACTATATGATCTACTCCGTGGAAACACGTATACATATTTATTAAAACATATTAATTTATTATATATATAATAATATATATTAGACTTCCATTTCCGGTGTGAAAGTGTAGACACGGCTGAGTGAGTGGTGCGAGCGTTAGCAACGGAAAAGGTGTTAGTAGGGCAAGCAGGGAGTGGAAAGCGGGAGTGCAGTGAGAGGGGGAGCAGGGAGTGAAGGGAGAGAAAGGGCAAGGAAAAGGGGAGTGAGGAAGAAAGGGAAAGGCAGACAGGGAGAGAGCAATTTGAGGTTAAGGTTAGAAGAGAAAGAAAGGAGCGGGAAAAGAAAAGGCGGCAAAGCGAGGTGAGAGAAAGGAAGGTAGCGACATCGGACGGCAGGGAGGGAAAGGAAGAGAGGAGCAGGAGATAAGGTAGGGAGCGGAGGTATCGAGAATAGATAAGAGGGTGAAGAAAAATGACAGGAAGGAAAGAGGGTGCAAAAGAGGAGGGTATGGGAAAGGATAGGGTGACAGGAGAGAAGGAGGCAGAGGAAAAGAGAAAAGATAGGGCGATAGGAGAGAAGGAGGTAGAGGAAAAGGGGGAAGAAGAGGTGAAAAAGAGAGGCAGAAGGACAAACGCGGAAAAACTGGGGAGAGAAAGGAGTCTGAGTGTGAGTGGAGGAAATATGCTAGAGCTAACGGAGATGTGGAAAAGGAAAAGAGAAAAGGAGGGGGACAGACGAGAGGAAGGGGGAGAGGAGGAAGAGGCGTTCAGAAAGAGCAGGAAAGTGCAGAGGTCGCCAGAGAAGGTAAAGGAGAGCGAGGACGGAACGTTGGAGTCCTTGATCAGGGAAATGAGGGAAGAAATGAGGAAGGGTCTAAGGGAGGTGAAGGTACAGGGGAGGGAGGCAAAGGAGGAGATGGAAAAAGTGAGAGGGAAGATGGAGGAATGGGAGGAGAGGTGGAGAAAAGAAAGGGAGAAGATGGAGGACAGAATGACAAGATTAGAGGAAAGGGTGAGGGAGGCGGATTTGGAGGAGGAAAGGCTAGTAAAAGTGGAGGAGAGATTAAAGGCAATGGAGTCTTGGAGGGAGCGGGAGGGGGTAGAAAGGGGGAAGGGAGAGCGAGGAGAAAGGGCAGGGCGCGGGAGGGAAGGGGAAGAATGGGAGGAAAGGGTACAGGAGCTGGAAAGGAAACTGGAAATGAAAGAAAGGGAAGAGAAAAGAAGGAACGTGGTAATAAAGGGGGTAGGCAGGGAGGGAACGGCGATGCAGAGGGCAAAGGAAATTTTGGCGGTAGTAGGAATACAGGGAGGAATTGTGGAGGCGAAGCAGATAGGAGGAAGAAAGCAGGAGAGGAAAGAGGTGATGCTGGAGGTGAGGTTGGAGTCGATGGAGGCAAAGAGAGAGGTAATGAGGAACAAGGGAAAATTAAGGGGTAGGAAGGAAAGGTTGGAAGATGACCTGACGTGGAAGGAAAGAAGGATGCAGTGGCAGATAAGGAGGTTAGGAGAGGAGGAGGAAGCGAAAGGAAAAAGAGTAAGAGTGATGTATGGGAAGATAGTGGTGGACGGAGCAACGTGGTTCTGGGACGAGCGGAGGGAGGTGCTAAGAGATGGGAGGGGGAGAGAGAAAGGAGGGGTAGAGAGGAAAGTAAGGGAGGGGATTACGGAGGGAGGGCGGAGCGAGGAAGAACAAGAAGAAAGAAGGAGAGAAGAAAGAGACGGGACAAAAAACTAAGAAGGAAGAAAGAGGAAGGGGGGAGGGAAAAACAGGGAGAGGAAAGGAAAAGCTGGAGGATTGCATTCTGGAATATAGCGGGGGCGACGAATAAGGACGAGGAATTCTGGAAAGGTCTGGAGGAATGGGAAGTAGTAGTGTTGTTGGAAACATGGGTGGAGGAAAGGAGATGGGATAGTGCGAGGCGCAGGCTTCCGGAAGGATACAGGTGGAGAGCTCAGTGGGCGAAGAGGAAGAATAGAAAGGGGAGAGCGATGGGAGGCATGATAATAGGAGTGAGGGAAGAGCTGGCAGGAAAAGAGGAGGACGGACAGGGGGAGGAGGAAGGGTTGATGGTGGAGAGGGTAATGGCGGGGGCGCGGGAATGGACGATAGTGGCGGTATATGTGAACGGGGATATGGAAAGGAAAATGGGAAGGATCAGAAGATGGATGGAGGGGCAGGAAGAGGGAGGTAGGGTGATAATAGGAGGGGACTTCAACGCGAGGACAGGCAGGCAGGGGGGCAGAGTAGAAGGAGGGGAGGAGGAAGAGGAGGGAGAGGGAAGAAAATCAAAGGATAGGAAGATAAATGGGGAGGGACGGAAATTAATCAAGCTGGTGGAGGAGACAGGGTGGGAGATACTGAATGGGAACATGGAGGGGGATGAAGAGGGGGAGTACACGTACACGGGAGGAAGAGGGGAAACAGTAATAGACTACGTGCTGGGGGACGAGAGGACAAGAGAGGGGTTGGAAAGGTTGGAAGTAGGGGAGAGAGTGGAGTCGGACCACCATCCGATGGTGGTGACGATGAGGGAGGGGGGAGTGGGGGAGAGAGTTAAGAAAAGGAGAGACAGGAAGGTGGGAGGAGGGAGGTGGACGGGAAGAATGAAGGAGGAGTTCGAGAAGGGGATGGGGGGAACGAACATAGAAGGGGAAGGAATACAGGAGGTGGTGCATAAGGCGACGGAAACGATAAAGGAGGTGATGAGGAAGGGGGAAGAGTCGGGGGGGAGGGAAAAGGGGCGGAAGGGGGAAGGGTGGTGGGACAGTGGATGTAGGGAGAAGAAGAAGGAGGTGAGAAGGGAGTTAAGGAGGTGGAGAGGCGCGAAGGGGAGCAGGGAGGAGTACAAGAGAAGGAGGGGAGAGTACAAGGAGTTGTGCGAAAGGAAAAAAGAGGAGGAGAGGGAGAGACTGATAAGGGAGGTGGTAGAGGCAAAAACAGAAAATAAGGTGTGGGAGATAGTTAATAGGGGAAGGAAGAAAAGGAGAGGAGTGGACGAAAAGATAAAGAAGGAGGAATGGAAAGAACATTTTATGGAGCTGCTAGGAGGAGTGGAAAATAGGGTGAGGATGGGAGGAGAGGAGGGTGGGAGGAAGGGGGAGGAAGAGGGAATAAGTAAAGAGGAAGTAAGGGAGGTAGTGAGGAGGCTGAAAGAGGGGAAGGCAATGGGTCGGGACGAGATTCCAAACGAGGCATGGAAGCACGGGGGAGAGAGGGGGTTAGAAATAGCGTGGGAGATCTGCAAAAGGGTATGGGACGGGGAGAGGTGGCCGCAGGGATGGAGAGAAGGCATCATTGTACCGCTGGTGAAGAAAGGGGGTGGGACGAAGGTACAAGAGTACAGGGGAGTGACATTGATGCCGACTCTCTACAAAATATATACGACTATCCTAGTAAGGAGACTAGAGCAGGAGGTGGAGGGGAAAGGAATGATCCCAGAAAACCAGGCGGGGTTTAGGAGAGGTAGAGGCACGGTGGACCACATATATGTGCTGAACTACATAATTGGAAAACAGGTCCAAATGAAGAAGGGGAAATTGGTGGCACTCTTCGTAGATCTTCGGGCGGCCTTTGATACAGTGGACAGGAGGACGCTCTGAGTGGCAATGGAGAAGAGAGGGGTAAGGGAGGGATTGAGAGAAAGGGTGAGGGAAATATACAGGGAGACGTCGAGCAGGGTGAAGGTGGGAGGGGAGATAGGGGAGGGATTTTGGACGGCGAAGGGCCTGAGGCAAGGGTGTCCACTGAGTCCGATCCTCTTCAACCTGCTAATAGCAGACGTGGAAGAAGAGATCAGGAAAGGAAGGTGGGGAGGGGTAGAGGTAGGAGGGAGGAGAATATGCTCGATGGCGTATGCCAGGCCTGCACAGCAAGGCTGTGGCGGGCAAGAGCGCTCTCGATTGCTCGTGAGCAAAGCGAAGAGCGACGCCGTGAGCAGTTCCCCCACCCTGTGGCCAATAGCTGTCGTAGTATGCGTGTAAACTGTAATGTGTGTTCCTGATGTTCCGCGGCACACTTCACTCACGAACACTCCCCACCACGGCCCTCACGGCACTGTCGCTCATAAAGGCGTGGCCTAGTGCTTTACGATGCTCTTTCCGCACGCGTCCGAAAATTTTTGCCCGGCGAGCATTCAGCTGTGCACGCCTGGCGTATGCGGACGATCTGGTGCTGCTGGCGAAGAACGAAGAAGAGATGGAGAGCATGATCAGGCGGTTGGAAAAATACATGGATGGAAAGAGGTTGGAGGTCAATGTGGAGAAGACGAAGGTGGTAAGATTCAGGAAGGGGGGAGGAAGGGAAAGAATGGTGGATTGGAGCTGGAAAGGAAAGAGGATAGAGGAGGTAAAGGAGTTTAAATATTTGGGGTACGTGTTCAAGAGGAACGGGGGTCAAGAAGCACAGGTTAGAGACAGGGTAAGAAAGGCGGGAGTAGTAATGCGGCAGGCCTGGGGAATCGGAAAGAGGAAATTTGAGAAGGACTGGGGGAAGAGGATGTGGTTATTTGACACATTGGTGTGGACGGTGGCGGGATACGGGGCAGAGATTTGGGGGTGGAAGGAAAGAGAAGAAATGGAGAGGATGCAGGAGAGGTTTTTAAGGTGGACACTGGGGGTGGATTGGAGGACACCAGGATACATGGTGAGGGAGGAGACGAGGAGGAAAAAGCTGAGGACGTGGGCGGGAGGAAGGGCATGGAGATATGAGGAGAAATTGGGCAGAGGAGAGGGAGGAGAGCTGGCTAGGTGGTGCCTAGAGGAAGTAAGGGAAAGAGAAAGGGAAGGGGGAGCGGAACTGTCGGCGTGGGAGAAAGACAGGATGGAGTTCAGAAGGAAGAGAGGGGTGAGGGAAAGAGGAGAATGGGTAGGGGGACGGGAGGGGTGGGAGGAGGAAGACGGTAGGAGGCAGGAAGAGGAAAGAAGGGAGAAAATTGTACAATCGAGGTACAATAAATGGTACAGGGAAATAGTGGTAGGGGAGCTACCGAAGTACCTGAAGGCAGGATGGGGAGAGGCGAGGTACGGGAGAATAGCTAGATTCAGGCTGGGGAACGAGATGAGGGGGGGGGGAGGTATTGGGAGGAGGAGGAGGAGAGGAAGTGTAGGGTGTGTGGAGAGGAAGAAGAGACGTGGGAACACGTCCTGGACCGATGCTCAGCGGAGGAGGGAGATGAAAAGGGGGTCGGGGAAAAAATAAGGGAAATTCTGGGAGAAGAAGGGAAAGGGGAAGAATGGATGAAGAGGTGGGAGGGAAAGAGGAGAGAGAGAGAGGAAGAAAGGGGGAAAAAGGGGGCATGAAGGAAGGAGGTAGGAAGGAACAAAAGAAGGAATGGAATGAAAGGAAGGAAATGGAAGTCGAAGGCGAGGGATGCGAGCGAAAGCAGAGGCGTAGAGGTAGAAATAAGAAGCGAAAGCGTGTAAGTTAAGAATAGCATAAGAGTAGGATAAGAGAGCGGGAGACGGCGGAGGCGAGCGAGCGGAAGAGAGAGGGGAGGAAAGCGTGCGGAGGAGTAAGATAAGATTTAGAAAATAAGTTAAAGTAAGGACGTAAGGATAGATTGTAAGGACAAGGAGGAGTTCATGTAACCCTTAGGGGAAACAATAAAGTTATACATACATACATACATAATAATATATATTAATAAATATATATTAATAAATTAATATGTTTTAATAAATATGTATATGCGTTTCCACTCAATAGATCATATAGTAGATATTTACGTTCAAAATTTATTATATATATTATGTATATATATTTATAGATATATTAC
Organism: Andrena trimmerana; assembly: GCA_951215215.1. NCBI lineage: Eukaryota > Metazoa > Arthropoda > Insecta > Hymenoptera > Andrenidae > Andrena > Andrena trimmerana. Next base: position 24,722,251 of record OX578062.1, on the reverse strand, counting down.
ATTTTTAACGTACACATTTACTATAGAATGTACTTCAATATACAGGGTGTCCGCGGGAAGACTGGACAGCCGGTTTTCTCCTAAAATATTGGAAATAAAAATATTAAAACAATAGGGAATTGCATGGTTCGAGGGGGCTAATTTATTAGCGCGAACGAATTTTGTTTTCGATTATTATTTTAAAAGATACGATGGTCAAGTTCGGTTTTTCAAATGGAACTACGTTTTCTGAAGACCTGAGTTGATAGTGCGTTCCAAGACAAATTCAATAAGCTTTAATGTATACACTTTATTTTCACTGGTTTTTAAGATATTGCGCTTGCAAATTTACTGATTTTCACTGGAGGAAAACTGTCTGGTATAGCACGGACCGGGGACGGTCTTACTCGCGTCACGGGTAGCACTGCCTGTTGAAATAGATACCTACCTGCCAAAGGTCTGCGCCAGGAATGGCAGGCCCAAAGGCTGGACAATTCTTTTCCGCCAGAAATGCTACTTAGGTAGGTAAGGAAAGTAGAGACATGATGGGGAAGCTAAGGAAAAATGCAAATAAAGTGGTGATTGTTGCTATTAATTAAGTCTTTATCACTCCAAATACAACTATAAGTTAATGATTTAACATTTTTTACACACTTTGGACTATCTGAGGTCAGGCATCTAAGTGATGAAACTTTACAAAACAGATGGGAAAAAACCGTCCTCCCCCACTCGCTTTCGCCAGCGACCACACTATTATAACACAGTAGCTTCCTAGTGATGTATTTGTCACGTACCTAGCATCTTTTAATTAGGATTTAGGGAGATGCCCCATCTTACCTCGCTACCCCGTTATACCCCTACTTCCCCTACATCTGCGGTATCGAGAAGAGCACCGTTACTTTTATTTCGCACTTGCTTCTACGCTCGGATGGCCTGGCTCATGGAGCCGCGATCCACGAGCCGTCTGATCGGTCATGGCTCCGCTCGCCCGGGCTCACCAAGCCGACTTGACGAGCTAGACGAGCCGAGCTAGTTCGCGGTACCAGGAGCCGTCTGATTCCACCTGGAGAGTAGTCGGGTCACACACTGCACAAATGATACAGGGTGATTCTGGAGCTACGCCCGTCGAAGGATGCGGCCTGGTACCCCGTGGCGAGGACAACCCGCCCGCAGTGCCTCACCGAATTTTATGGCATTTCACGGAAACGGGTACGAATCCTGGGCCGAACGTAGCGAATTGAGGTCGAGTCCCCGCAGTCGAGGGTGAAATATCAATTATAGCGTATTAAGAAATTCTTTTCTTCATCGTATCGAAAAGGAAGTGACAACAATCGCTTCCTTATGTTTTTCTGATAAAAATCAGACCAAATATCATGCAAATCGGACTACTTTGACACAAGCTATTTGTATTCCCTATGTAAAAGTTGTCCGATTTACACGACATTTGTAATGATTTTCATCAGAAACCCTCAAGGAATCCATCGGCGACACTTCCATATCCTTACGATAAAGAATAAAGAATTATTTTATTTCTTAAACAGATGCAGGGTAATTATGGAGCTACGTCCGTCACCCCGTGGCGAGGACAACACCCCTCAATGCCCATCGAATTTTATGGCTTTCGACCCTCGAAGGGTTTGGAATATCATTAAGAAGTGAGAAATATTTAGGATTTCAAATGTTTGCTTCTTTTCTTCATCGTATCGGAGGGAAAAGTTATGCCAGTGGATTCCTGGCGTTCCGTCGAGTAAAATCATACCAAATATCATGCAAATCGGACTATTTTGACACAAGCTATTTGTATTCGCTATGTAAAAGTTGTCCGATTTACACGACATTTGTAATGATTTTCATCAGAAAACCCCAAGGAATCCATCGGCCACACTTCCATATCCATACGATAAAGAATAAAGACTACTCTCCAGGTGGAATCAGACGGCTCCTGGCACCGCGAACTAGCTCGGCTCGTCTAGCTCGTCAAGTCGGCTTGGCGAGCCCGGGCGAGCGGAGCCATGACCGATCAGAAGGCTCGTGGATCGCGGCTTGTTTCGTATGACAAGTATGACGAGGTAGTGAGTTTGTAATTAAAAGACGCTAGGCACGTGACAAATACATCACTAGGAAGCCACTGTGTTATAATAGTGTGGTCGCTGGCGAAAGCGAGTGGGGGAGGACGGTTTTTTCCCATCTGTTTTGTAAAGTTTAATCACTTGTACGCCCGACCTCAGATAGTCCAAAGTGTGTAAAAAATGTTAAATCATTAACTTATAGTTGTATTTGGAGTGATAAAGACTTAATTAATAGCAACAAGCACCACTTTATTTGCATTTTTCCTTAGCTTCCCCATCATGTCTCTACTTTCCTTACCTACCTAAGTAGCATTTCTGGCGGAAAAGAATTGTCCAGCCTTTGAGCCTGCCATTCCGGGCGCAGACCTTTGGCAGGTAGGTATCTATTTCAACAGGCAGTGCTACCCGTGACGCCAGTAAGACCGTCCCCGGTCCGTGCTATACCAGACAGTTTTCTTCCAGTGAAAATCAGTAAATTTGCAAGCGCAATATCTTAAAAACCAGTGAAAATAAAGTGTATACATTAAAGCTTATTGAATTTGTCTTGGAACGCACTATCAACTCAGGTCTTCAGAAAACGTAGTTCCATTTGAAAAACCGAACTTGACCATCGTATCTTTTAAAATAATAATCGAAAACAAAATTCGTTCGCGCTAATAAATTAGCCCCTCGAACCATGCAATCCCCTATTTTTTTTATATTTTTATCTCCTATAATTTAGGAGAAAACCGGCTGTCCAGTCTTCCCGCGGACACCCTGTATATAGTGTGTGGTGTGTTGCCACAGAGTCGGCGATGTTTCCCATTCAGAACGGGAAACAGGAATACAGGCACTAGACACTCGGGCGATGTTGCTCACCGTCCACTTGAATACAGTTTTTCGGAAACATGTGGCCAACAGTCATTTCTAGAAGGCCGTTTGAGGCAAGGGTCAAGTTGCTGTATCCCACAGGGATTGTTGCAAGTCGCCGGACACAGGCATCCGGCGACTTTCCCAGGTATATTCGTATCTCTTTAACCTGTAAAGGACGAGTCGCCAGGCACAAGTTGCCAGACACAAGTCGCCGAATAAAAGTCGCCGGCTACAAGTCGCTGGAGACAAGTCGGTTATCCCACCGACTCGCCAGCGACTCCGGCGACAAAGTTGCCGGCGATTATCGCCCAGTCTATACGAGCCTTTAGCCGCCCGGCGGCCTGCGGCCCATCGCCACAATGGGACAGAATCCCCAGAAATAAGGAAATAAGTCAGAATTCAGAAGTTATGGAAGTATGTATTTATATATTTTTGTAACCTAATAATATGAGCTCTTAAAAAGGTAAAAATATCATGGCAGCTACTTCTGATGTATGCGTAAACATGTGTCAAAGTTTGTATGTTTTTTTGTGCAGAATTTTAAATCGAGTCGTTTAAATTTTGGTGATATTAAAGAAAAATATTTTTTGGGGACCGAAATGAGTAGTACCTATCGATTCTGCAAAGTATTAGCAAATAATTAGTTCCATACAGTTCTTTTTCCATAAGAAACCCATTGAAAAAAATATCAGTATTAGCTGTTTAGTTACTTTCCGGGAACGAACCGGCTGTTTAGTTACTTTCCAAGCAAGTTGCTTTTCTGTTGTACAATTAATATATATTTGTCCTTGCAACTGCGAAAAAAACATTTGGAAATATTTGTCAATAATGAAGTAATTACCTGTATTCTATATCGTACAGTGGGGCTGAATCTGAAGAAATGGGAGAAAAATGCAACATCCCATTTTTCAATCCGAAGTTCATAAAAAGAGTGCTAATATACAACGCATACGTAGGTTTGACGTTATATAAAAAAATAACACCAATAATACCAAGAGAACTAAAACAATTTGATAAATATACGTACTATGGAAAGTGCAGAAATATTTGTAAACCTGTATGCATGTTATCCCTGTACCAATATACTAAATACGGTCGACAAAGTATTAATAAATTCCAATGAAATTATACAATATTTTGGCAACTTTCCAATCGGCTAATTGGGTGAAGTGACCCAAGAAGCCAGAAATAACGATTTTAAAAAGTATAGAAAAGATTGTATGCTCAAAATATTCTCATTGCAATACACACGAAGATGTGTTAAACTTTTTATCGACTTCTTCAGATCCAGTACTAGATTGTTTTCTAGGCATCTTTGCCAACAAAAAAACAAAAACTTTTTGTTATAAAGTAGCTTGATACGATTTGACAACTTGATTGGAAAAAATAGCATGATTTACACACGTAATAAGGTAAACAAATGCCTACTCCTTTTATGATTTGCATTGCTTCTGTAAAAGTAGTCCGATTACATGGAGATATGGAAGTGACACCGATGAATTCCTTATATCTCTCCGATGAAAATCGTACCAAATTTGACTAAATGAGGCTATTTTTAACGAAATTAAATGACGATTCTGAAAATCAATTTTTGATCTAATTTCCTTCATTATGCTCCAAATTATGTCGTTCTTGGTGTTGGTTTCATCGGCGACACATACAGAATCGATTCACGTCGTTTTCGCAAAGATCTGATGAGAAATGCGAAAATCCTGGACATTTCTCACTTCTTCTTAATGGTATTCAAACCCCTTCGAGGGTCGAAAGCCATAAAATTCGGTGTCGAAGACGGTCCTCGAGACCTCATATAACAATAGACCTTTCCAAGTGCTCAAAAAGGACCAGTGCGGTGTGTTGTGAGGCCCTGGCTTAACGCTTAGGTATAGGAAATACCATCTGCGGCCGCACGAAGAATCCCGCGACGGCGTCGCGCCGCTCGCCGCCGCGGCGAGCCGCGCATTGGAAATGGCACCTTTGGGGTGGGATCTGCGACTGGCCCTAGGCTGAATCTCCTTGCCTGCGACCAGGGGTGTGCGGGTACCTGACTTTTCGGGCTCGGGACGGGCCGGAAACTTTCGGGCGGTTTCGGGATCCCGAGACTCGATTCGGGCTACAAGCATAGCCGCCATGAGCGGGTAATTTGATTTCAGGTCGGCACGGCAAAACTCGGACGTTTAAACTGCTTGTCTCTTCGAGCGGGATATTCACATCGACTAAATGTACCTTACCGTAGTTTGCTGATTATTGTCGAAGTTTACCAATCATTGCCGAATGGGCATTTAAATTGGTTGTCTAGTGATTTCCCTAGTTTATTTCTGTCCTTGTCGAGTGACGCCTCTTATTATATCTCCTCTTTGCTTGCAGCCTGAATCGAGTCTCGGGATCCCGAAAACTTCGAAGAATTCAAAAGTTGTGGGAGTTTATTCTTTTATAATATTTGATATAACGCAGTGGAGTTAGAAACGCAAAGTACAGAATGGGCGAGGCTCAGCGTCGCTGTTATTCATGCCTGACCCGAATATTTCTTGTAAGCTACTAATATGAGCTCCTAAAAAAGACAAAACCCCAGAAAGAAGACCCAAAAAGAAGCCAGAAATAAAGATTTTAAAAATTATCCTCCCAATGGCCCACCTTCTCTCACATCTGATTACGTCAGCGCGTGCTTTTGTTTTAATATTCCAACGCGTGTTTATATTCGAGAGATAAGGCATCACGCGCAGTCTGCGGACCACCCCTTTTATTCCAGTGGCTCTCCGCGAGGCATACTGCTCTTTCTGCAGAATAATTTCGTTTCCTACACCATTGCCAAGGAAACATTCTTCGATCTAACATAAGAACATCTTCTTTTTTGGTAATTGTGCGGACCTTAAAATTAATTTTCGTCACGGTCAACGTTCCGACCATACTTATTATTCTTTTATACTGGAGCGAAACACGGTTTATTGCCAGCCGAACGTAGAGGAATTAGCTTGTAGCAATTGGGGATTAATCCTAAAAATTATTCCGCTGTTCTGAAAGTTACTTGGCAGATGTTTCCTAATTACTTTATATCGTGTAGGGGGCCAAGGGTCTAGTGTCATAAAGCTATAGTAAACCGTGGCCCGCTAACAATCCGTTTAGGGCATCACTCATCACGCTACATCATGGAACTTCGCGCGTGTGTCGATAGGAACACTGCACTTTCCATGGCATATTTATCAAATTCTTGTAGTTTTATTGGAACTATTGACGCTAATTCATGACGAATTGACCTTATTTTCTTAAATAACGTCAAACTTATATATTAACACTTTTAGTATCAATTTCCTTAATAATATTCGGCATTTTTAAATACAAAATACAGGATGTTGCATTTTTTCCCATTTTTTGGGATTTACCCCCACTGTGCGACATAGAATACACGCACTTAATCCATTACTGCCAAATATTCGCGAATGCTTTTTCCGCAGTATCAAGGCCTAGATTATGTTAATTAGAAAAGAAACAAAAAATTTGTTCAGAAGTTCCCGGAAGTGGAACGAAAAAGGGGATGATTGCTTACAATTTTTCAATTGGTTTCGTATGGAAAAAAAAAACTGTATGTAACTAATTATTTGCTATTTCTTAACAGAAACGACACTACTCATTTGGGGCCCACAAAAATTGATTTCTTTTATATCACCAAAAATTAAAAGACGCGATTTCAAATTCTGCACGAAAAATACATACAATCATAGACACGTGTTTGTACACAGATCAGAAGTAGGCGTCATGATATTTTTACCGCTTTCAGGTGCTCATATTAGTAATCTACAAGTAACATAAAAATACATACTCCCATATCTTTTGAATTCTGACTTCTTTCCTTATTTCTTGGGATTCTGTCACACTGTGGCAATGGGTCGCAGTGCGACTGGTCGCTAGATTCCCTCCGGGAGCAGTCTAGCGATCGGTGGTCGCAGTGCCCAGCCTGCGACTAGGTATAATGGGAAACAGACCCTCATCGCATTGTGTTGCCTCTCGAATAGCCTAGGCTGGTACTCAAACAGACTGGCGTCAGGCTCCTACGTCTGGCGTATACCCGACGATCGCAGTCGCTTGTAGGAGAACAGATACATGCTTTCCCATTGCACCAGTATACTGCGACCAGTCGCTGCGACCAATCGCGGGTAGGAGATCCCGCCTTTACGCGCCCGCAAGCGAGGCGTGACCCCTGCCCCCTCTCCCCAGACTAATCTAGCCCCAACCAATATAATAGCCGGGACAGCTTGGAAAGTGGAATGCGTTGGGTCCAAATAAGTCATCAGAAATACTGTTAAGAGGGGTGACCGTGGTAAAACACTTAAAAAAAATCCGTACAAATCCACGAGGAAAAGTTTACTTAAGTTTTTATGAATAGGAAAAAGTTGTTCAGAATATCGAGGTTTACAACACATTTAAATTTCTTCGAAATCGGTAAGGTGTGATGTACCCTTTTGTGCACAATTACCCCTGCATCTTTTGAACGCATTAATTCCCGAAGCTGAAATTTTATATTTGGTGTCTTTCCACACCCCTCGCAAAACTCCACCAAGTTTCATCTCGATCGGCAACTGGTGTCTTTCAGAAGTACAGTTCCTGCATATAACAAATGAACCAATCATATAACCCTTCATATAACATATGACCCAATAATAACAATATATATATATATATATCAGTTCAATACACAAAAATTTTTGTTAATTCCTTGTATGACGCTAATGTACATACACATTCATTACGTATATAATTTTGCGCTTGCAACGATCACTAAAGGCAATGATGAACACTAGACAAATATAATATATCGTTAAATACGATTTTGTTCTTTTTATTTGCGACTTATTTATTTATATAGTAATAACATTCTAAATATGTTATGTTTCGGTGAAATTTTATAATAGATACGTTCCTATATTTTCAATTTTGTTGCTTCTTATACTTATGCATCATCTCGGGGTTCCTTACTATCATTTACACATTGAGGACGGTACAATTCAAATCATACCAAATGCCCACAGTAGCAAACAATAGCATCGCCGAGCGTGGAGCTGAGCAACGAATAGCTCCACGCTTGACTCCTGACCCGGCGCCTAAAATCGCAAAGAGGTCTTTGGATCCAAGTAATAAACTCGTGGTACGAGCCTGCATGGACGGCCGCACACTCGTGCAGTTCTCCTGCAACCCATGCTGTGGTTAGCAACGTAACAGTCCCGCGCTCGGCTGTTACCCGGGTCCCAGAACTTCAGGAGGTATTTGCACCCGATGGGGCTGGCCTGTTCTAGGCCCTAGAATCTACGATATTGTCAATGTGCAGTTGAAAAGCACGCTACTTCACACTATCGTGTCTTAGTATTTATACGGGGTGATTCTCTAGCTACAGTCGTCAAACGCGATGCTCGCCAACAATCATGTGTCCCGCTGAATTTCATGGGCTTCGACACTCGAAATCAGCGGGGCTATACAATGTTGCACACAAAGCAGTGACGAATCTGAAGTTCTGCAATTTCTAATCAGATCTTTGTGAAAGTGACGTCGATCGATTCTGCATGTTTTCTCGATCAAATTGGCCCTAAAAATGATATAATTCGGATCATAATCAAGGAAATTGCGTGAAAAATTTGTTTGCAGAATTGGAAGCCCGTTTCGTTAAAAGTAGTTCGATTTATATTATTTTCTACCAATTTAATCGGAAGAATGCCGAAAACCCATCTACTACAAATGCAGGGTAGAGGAGGTACCCCTTCCATGACACCGACCGAGCTAGTGTAAATGCGCAGACTGGATGCGCGTGATTATTATGTGGTCCCCTCCTCGATGTGACAGAAAATATAACCTACGTATATGCTATATGACAATAAATGTTGAGCGGCTATTTCGTTCTTTTGCGCTTCATTTGTGAACTTTTTATCATCCTTCGAAAACATTATTATTACGCTGCAACAGTATCATTAGGAAATAGCATATAGGTTATATTATCTGTCACTTCGACGTGGGGACCACATAATAATCACGCGCATCCAGCCTGCGCATATTTGCAAGCCAAATTCAACATGGAACACAATTTTATATATAATCTTTGTTCATAACTGCTTTCTACGTAGGACGTTTAATTATCTTGTAATAAGTGTATTTCATGTTCTGTCTCAGTGTTTTGCTAATGAAAAAATGTCTAACCTAACTGTTACGTCCGAAATCGAGATTGAGGTTGATGATTGACTTCGCAACGTAAAGAGGGATCTTGTCACGCTTTTTGGAGTACTGTGCGGGGCAGGTGGATTGGCAGTTTTAAAAGATGGAGGAGGAAAAGAAGATGTGCGTTTCGTCTTGGGACGTCAGCCAGACTCATCATTAGGGCTGTAGTTGACGGCCCCTGCTGTTGACACACGGGGACTAAAAGGAAATAAACTTGAAACTTGTATATATACGTTCGAAAGTGGACGATAGGACTTGCGAGAAGAGTAGACCACTAGCGGCGCTGGCGGAGACTGACCGGCGCGACCCATGGTGGGACTGGAACGTCACACTAACAAACTTCATTTTCCGGGGCCATCCTCTCATCTATTTTTCCTTTTCACATATAATTCCTTACTGCCAACGTAGCATATTGTAGCATAAGCACATTTTAAGTAATTAAAATATACAATGAATTTTCTACGTTTGCTTTACCAGCAGACCTTCCGTTTAAATATTTACAAGTACAACGCAACAGCTGAGAATTTTTTTCATTACTCAGAATAGAATACGGAAATAGCAAACAGCTCCCTCTCGCGTGCATCAGGCAGCCGCGCATCTATGGGTATTACATGCAGAAAAAAAACTTGCTGTAATACCGAGCTGCCAAATCGGCCAGGTCACGTGACATGTCTACCCTCTTAAGCTTCGCTGGATGGAAGGGGAAACACTTACAGGAGCGATGGTACTGTGTGCATGAACTGCGCCTGCGTCAGTCACGCACACATTACTACCGCTCCTGTAGGTGTTTCCCCCTCCATCAAAGTAGCTGAAGCCCGCCGATCCCTGGGTCACTGAACCGATCCTGGTCATCGATAGATGCGCCCAGTGCACAGCAGATCCCAGGTATACGACACCACTCAAAGTTAATGGTCGCAACGTCCATTGCGTCCGGGTTAATGTTCACATCACTGCACATCTACTAACACTGATTACTTAATTTATTTTTCATGGAACGCGTTGTTTCTACGATATAAAAATTGGTGGAAATGAATTTCCACTTGGAGTTTGGAGCCGTGGGTACAATCGCGCAAATGCTCGTACAGTAGTAGTTGCGGCTCCTTTGTTCTGGGCATAAACCGAAACATCGCATAATACTCTTATGCAGAAAACATTTCTCTGACACGATTGCTAACTGTCTGACAGGATTTTTTCCAAGGAGCTTTCTCTACTCCAAGTAGTTTCACTCGTCCCATTATGAGTTAACTCCCACCAGGACAACAGGCTTTAGGTAAAAAGAAACCAACACATTTTCGAAACACACGTGTTTCGCAGAAGTGCAACGAACGAACCATGGTGCACTTTTAGAAAATCCCGCGTTCCACCCTTTTACTGCCAATGTACCCATTGCATCGAGATACACAGCAGACACCACGTGTTTCGGTTCGAAACGGTCCGAAGAGAAGAGCAATAGAAATTCTTCGACTTGCTATAAAGAAGAAAATGCATACTGTTTGAGATTCGGTAGTTCCGATCTCCGCCACACCCAACTCACCGCAGCACCTCCTGGACAGCGGAGCGGCAAGCCCGATCCACGTCGCTCGATCCTCCAGACTTTTGGAGAAGACGACTAACGGAAATCGATCGGCCATATTGCTCTTCAATCTTGTTCACGCAGAGTACAAGTAAAGACGCGTCGGTTTCTCTGAACGTTTTGCTCATTGTAACTCGTGAATTCTCGCAAAAGTGCTCAACTCGTAATTTCTCACCGCTCACACACTAGTTCTCTTTCTCAAACGCATCGCGGCTATCGATTGTGGATCGTGGTCGGTTACGCGGCCACGTGTTCAGCACAGCGCGATTCGTCTCAGCGAGACAATAAATTCTCATTTTCCGCACAACGTGCCCACGCTCACCCTCACGTGTAACTCTTTTACTTCTCGACTCACTCCGCGAGTGTGTAATAAACATTGACTCTCTGCTCATCATACTGTGCGTTCCTTACATAACCTATCCGGCATCTCACGCTCATCGCGATCACTTTCGCGAACACATACCTTTCCTGTTTTCTCTTTCTGATACCCTGAGTGCACATCTGCTCCGAGGCGAAACCAGCTAATCTATAAATTATACAGAACTGTAAGAAACCGCCCATAGAGTACACTTCGTTTCGGCAACGTTGCCGGAACGTTGCAGCAACCTTGCCTTGGTGCATGGTTACAGCATAACGTTGTTGTGATGTTGCTGCAACGTTGCCACGCAACATTCCACTGGGTGGACATAACATTATTGCTGCAACGTAGCGGCAATATTGCACGGCAACGTCCTTACAATATTGCTGCAACGTTACGCCAGTATTGCAGCAACGTTCCTGCAATATTGCGGCAACGTTCGTGCAACGTTGCCGCAACGTTGCTAAACATAAAATATTTAAATCTAAAATATTTAAACCTAAAATATTTCCATTGTTTTTAATGATACGAGAAAATGTGTAAGGAAAAAAATGTTTCGTTCGGGGAGACAAAATTTCAAGGTCATCGATAGTTTTTTTAATGGGATGACGTATTTTCATTACTGCAACGTTATAGCCAATAAAAATACAAATTTAACCGCGTATAATATGTTGTCCTTTTTTTCTAGCTATCATTTTTTCCTGAGACATTGTCTCGTATCATTAAAAACAACGGAGACATTTTAAGCTTAAATGTTAGGTGACTCACCCTGTACATATATTTTATTGTGTAGAATGACACAGAGTGGAAGTTGTAGTACATACCTACAGTAGCGGACAAAAAGTTACCAATTTTTCAAACCACCCTACGTCTATTACTTTTTAATGACAACTTAAAACCAGGGCTTGAAACCGGTATTATAAAGATTTAGGTTCTTGAAAGAGTTATGAAGAACCTTTATTCTGAATAACCGTTATAAAGAACCTAAATATCAGATTATATAAGTTTAAGTTACGGCTCCTATATATAGCTCTATAACTTTTAGTTTTTAGGTTGTATATAAGTTCCAATGCGGTTATAGAACCGATTCTTGTAACGATTGTACAGAATTTTATAGAACATGAAATTACAACATATTACAACTATAGACTACTGTGTATAACCAAATTGTTTAAAAATTATTATAAATAAGTAAGGGCGAAACTTCCGAAAACCGGTCAAACCCGATTGGGCTGAAATTTTGCAAATAGCTTTATTTTGCATAACAATAACGTTTGCGAGAAGGATTTTTGGCGACTCGAAATTTTTTTTTTACCATTTCAATGTCGTTTCCTACCTTACCGACAGAGTCGAGAATAGGATACAACAGTTATTCAATGCATTCTCTTTATTATTCTCCTGTATATACATATTTAATACCATTCAATAATGTCTCAAATGGGTCTCTGCCTGACTTCTTCACTTCATACCGCCATAAATATTCACAGATGTGATCAATCATGGTGTCATCCTTAATTCCGTCTCTACTCAAACGAGCCCGCAAAGCCCACCAAGACGCTTCAATGGTTTGCGTATATGCTCCGCTGTCTGGATCCACAAAATTTGTGGAGTGATTCACCGTCTCATGAACATATCCATATTTCTCTAAATTTGTATACCCCTTCCAGCAATCTGTTATAATTTTTGTTTCCGCCGCTACATGTTTTTGAATAAGTGAAATAAGCGTATTTTCATCACGCTTATTTCCTGGACATATTTCCAAGCGGTACTTGTCTCCGCCACGCTCTATCATCCCTTTCGAACGATAAAAATGAATAGCGAAATTTCCAAAAACCCAATATACTACATAACTCCCTAAAAAATGTATAAAATAACAGTAACATATATCTATCATACCAAGAATCCATTTGCCTTCTCTTAAACGCCCTCTTTCAAATTTTCTTCTACCAATTTTGCACTCGTCGATTTCGACAATAGTGTCAGGACCCCAATTAACCCATCTGCAATATAATTTTTGTCGAGAGCCAGAGTACACACCTCTATGCAGAAAGAAAATCGGTCTGCTACAGTTTCTGGGGAAACTGTTTGACCCTCAACAATACTGCATTCATGCCGTACTTGCTCGAATGTAAATCGTCTAGCAAAAGCGTAAGTAATTATTATGCAATAAAATCTTTCTCGCAACATTGTTTCTATCTCTGAAATAGGCGCACGAGTCACGGGCCCAGCGACCGCGACTGTCAACACTCACAAAAGATAGGTGTGATAAAAAATAAAACAGCGCCTTCTCATCCTGATCCAGGACCTTCGATTCGTACATGTGCAAAAAAAAGCTGTACGCAAAATTTGAGTCAAATTAATCTGCTCTCTCTTCTAGCTAGACACATTACGCACGGGGCTTGGTCCCATGCAAACTCACATCGGTTCGCTACCATGCTTTACGCGCCCGCGAGCGGGCGCGCGCCCCTTGTCCCAGTCTAACCCAAACCAATACTAATACTCAGTATCAAGCTGATATCTCTTTCTAACTTGATATCTGTTCTATAGATTTTAGGATATTAATAAGGAGAATGCATTGAATAACTGTTGTATCAGATTCTCCACTCTATTGGTAAGGTAGGGAATGACATTGAAATGGTAAAAAAAAAATTTCGAGTCGCCAAAAATCCTTCTCGCAAACGTTATTTTTATGCAACATGAACCTATTTGCAAAATTTCAGCCCAATCGGATTTGACCGGTTTTCGGAAGTATAGCCGAAGCAGGATAGCAGTTGGAGACCGTTGGGCCTCTTGACGCCTGGGGTTTTTCCACGACCCTTTGTCTTGTTTATAGGGACGCAGTTAACTCAGGGAAGGATGCGGAGGCGACGGTTTTTCCGTTCAGTCTGCACAGAGCCTTCCTGGTACAGAGGCATAATATCACGCAAACTGTCATAGCTAGAAGAGTTGTATTTTATCATTGTACCATCAATATCACTTATTGTTAATAAATATATTATTCTACATTTCACCAAAAGTTCTAACAGGTTATGGGCCCAGGGCTCTAGTGCGTATAAAGAATATTAAAAAAGTGAATAAGACAGTACAGAACAATTATAAAGTGCAGCTTCAAGCAGTGAACAGTTTTTTTTTCAAATGGCAGACGGTTCAGGTTTTCGTTTTGCTATTCAAAAGCTCAATGGTGAAAATTATTCAGTATGGAGTTATAAACTGGAACTTTTGCTGATAAAAGACAACTTGTGGGAAGTGATTAAGGAATATACACCTACCCCCACGGATGCTGCGTGGTCAAAAAAGGATGACCAAGCTCGTGCTACTATTGGTCTTCTGGTAGAACACAATCAGTTATTGCACATATGGAACGCTACGACTGCACGAGAGGCCTGGGCTGCGCTAACCCCGGGTCTCCACCAAGGCGAACACGAACAAAAACATTGTTCGGGAACGTTTTCGTCTGTTTTCGTAGCGTCCACACCGCCGTGAGTACGAACAGAACTCCGCATACAAACGTTTTTACGGATGTTCGCGACGGTAGAAACGCAGCGAACGAACATTTCTGACGAAACCTGGCGATCCGCATCCCTTTCCATTGTGGGACTGCTTGTAAACAGGTGACCCTCTACAACCATCCGCCGGCAGGTACTCCACAGAAATAGTATGCGTGACAAGCTCGAATAAATTTTTTATATTTTTTATTTTAACATAATGAGAATATTTCCAACGTATGGATGAAATATTTCTAATAATAATGAAACCAAACACGACGCAATTCGGACAAATTTGAGTTCCGCTGATAATATATAATGGTTTTATAATATCAACATTTTTTTTATACTAGTCAATAACAGATTTTCTTGAAAAAGAAGATCAAATTTTTGTTAGGTGGTGATTTGTGTTTAAAACTGTAGGGTATTATTAGGAAATAAGGAGAAGGTATTAATGAGTTATATGTGCATTTATAACTATATACTGTATAGATATGCACATACATACATGTATTCACAAACATGTAAATGAATTGTCGATGTCAATTTCGATCGAAAAAAAATGACTTTTTTCCAGGGGTGTGCGGTTACCCGACTTTTCGGGCTCGGGACTGGCCGGCCACTTTCGGCGGGATTGGACGGGGTCCCTAGGATGTCCCTTAAAATTCGACTTTTTAATTGTCTGCGAGAAGTTTTTTCAATTGGTTCCTTTTCACTTGTAGAGCACTGATTCAAAATTTGACCTCGATACGTTGAATTTTAACCCTGCCACAAGATCCTCGAAACGTGCAAAATAAGTGTAGGACTGCGCAGCCCAATTCTTGTGCGGGCGCGCGTGGCAGAATTAAAGAGAATCCAATAATGCGCGCCATGATTGTGTTTTTGCCAACGGTCGACGACATTCGACAATTGGCATTCCGCGTAGCCGCATTTTTGGAAAGAATGAAAATCGGTGCGGCGTCGCTGGCCGCAGAGATCGTCCCGAGACGTGAACACGAATGTTGTACTTGTCTTATACTTTTCCCTCACCTCTGTGGTTATCTTTCTTCCTACATAAGTAAAATTTTGCTTAAAATGGATTTAAATATTCAAAAGAGTAGTACAACGAAAAGAAAATTGAGACAGAGTATTTATTTAATAAATCATACAAAAGATAAATTGAGTGGAGCAAGATTACCTTCGAATTTGGAGGTGTTGAGACTTTTAATTTATCACCTACGTGCTAAGCCAGGAAAAGGCTCTCGAACTAAAGCATACTCTGTCACAGCACAACAGGTAATGCAAGTTTGGGGGAAGGCGCGTATTCCTACTCGATCAAAAGGATGTATTGTGACTCAGCTAAAAAATGTGTATGACGAATGGAGATCACTTCAAAAAACAGCGAAGCGGCGTGATTCTACTCAAATAACAAGAGAAGCTGCTTTCCAAAACAGGTTTGATGATTTGTTTGACATTGCTCCTGTGGACGCAATGACTCGAATCAAAAATCAAGAGGACAGACAGTTTTTAATGTTATAACGAGAGAAGGGACGTGTCGGTTGTATGGATTCCCTTGATATGAACCTTCATAAAAAAGAGAAAAGAACAGCAGAGAGGGAGAAAAAGTTATTGAAAAGGAAGAAGCGTTGTCAACAAGAAATGGAAATGTGTAAGTGGAATTAATTTAATTTCTATATAAACAAATACATAGTTATTTCATTATGATATCTATTATCCTGGTGTCCATACAAAATTCAATGAATGGCGTACAGTGGCCATTAGCTCTTTTGGCTCAGATAGTACCGATGTCAGCGTAGATGAGCAGTCACATTCTGCTAAAGGTGAGATGCTCCTGTCACCAACGCCGAGTACTAAGAACACACTGGAAACAGAACCTGCAAGGAAGAAAAGAGGACGCGAAAATGCTATCTCATCAAAATTAGCAGCCACACTTGAGGCTAGTAAAGTTAGCATTAGATCAGCGACAAAAATTATATTTTACTCTGCTGAAAATTTCAACGTCAGTCCATCTGAAATAAATGTGAATAAGAGCTCTATGCACCGTGCGAGGACAAAATATAGAAATCAGAATGCTAAACAAATCAAAACCGATTTTCTAAAAAAACTGGATAATAAATCAAAGTTAGTTGTACATTTTGACGGCAAAAGAATGACACTAAACGGTGGTACTATAGTGGAATGGTTACCCGTGCTGATTACCAGTCCTGGCATGCATAATCAACTACTTGGCTCCCCGACACTACTCGATGGAACAGGCGCTGAGCAGGCGAATGCAGTGGTGTTTCTATTAAAAGAATGGGGAATTTGTGACATGGTACAAGCTGTTTGCATAGATACAACAAGTTCAAATACTGGACGGAAAAAAGGGACATGCGTTTTAATTGAGCAACAACTTGGGAAGACACTTCTATATCTTGCGTGCAGACACCACATGGTAGAGATAGTTCTGAAGAATGTGTTTGAAGCTGCGGTCTTTGTTTCGGCGGGACCAGAGATTTATATATTTAAAATATTACAAACTCAGTGGCCCAATATTGACCAGAAGAAATTTTCAACGGGGATAGAAGACGACGAGATTGCCCTGATCCTAAGAGGAAAATTAGATGAATTACTTTAATTTGTGGAGCAAAAGGTAACTGAAAACCATTATCGTGACGACTACAGAGAGTTGCTGGAGCTCGCGTGCATTTTCTTGGGAGGGACTCCGCCACACGGAATCAAATTTTACAAACCGGGCGTGATCCATAACGCACGTTTCATGTCAAGAGCGATTTATTCGATTAAAATGGTCCTGTTCAAAGATCAAGTGAAAATGACGGACAGAGAAAAGAGAGGTTTAATAACAATGAGTGTCTTCGTGGTGTTAGTGTATGTAAAATATTTGTTTAGTGCATGTAATGCTATAAATGCGCCCCGGAACGACTTTCAGTTTTTGAAAGAACTAAAACTTTATGAAAAGACTGACACGTCCGTATTTGATGTGGCCTTAAAGAAATTCACTGGACATTTGTGGTACATGATTGAGGAATTGGTAGGGTTATCACTTTTTGACAGAGATGTATGCCTTTTAGTAAAAAGGAAAATGGTGGAAAAATTTTTTCCAAAAGATTTTACCAGTAGCAGCTCTACCTCATCACGTGCTCGTAAGCGTTCCGGATTACACCGCCTAGTATTAAGACCGAAAGATGTTATCGGTTGGCTTAAAAAAGATTTGAGTGATTTTGTAACCCCGAATACTATTAAACACTTTCAAAGATTTGGATTGGAATACAAATTTATAAGTCATGATCCTGCAACCTGGCATTCGCTGCAAGATTACAAAGTTGCTTGTATGTTTTTTTCGAAAATGAATGTAACAAATAACGTGACAGAGAAGGGTGTGGCATTGACACAGGCGTATTTGGAACAAGTCAAGTCTGCAGCAAATCTACAGGATTTATTAATTGTAACGCAGGCCTCACGTCGAGAAACTTCGACATGTACTAAAGAAGCTCTATTCAAAAGCATATCTTAAGTTTACTTAGATTTCGTTTAGTTTTCTTAATGTTTTATAGACGGTATTTTGTATATCATATAATATAACATAAAAAAATCCTTCAAAAACCCTGTTGTATGCGAACTCTGTTATATAAACCTCGAACAAGTACAATAAAACAAAAATAACTAATATATAAAAAATGCAGTTTTTACAAAATTCAAACCGCTTGTGGCAGCAAAAACGCATCGATAATAGTACCCCATGGATGATGCGGAAATCTATCGATACGGGTGTCGCCCCAATGCGCCACGCGCGGTTCATATGATGCGGGTCTGAGGCGCTCGAAGCTCATAGGACCGCCGCGGGGGCCAAGACGCGCAGCGGGAGAAAGGAGGCGTTGCCTCCGAAAAACGGCCGCTGCGTTCACTTTAGTTCCATGCCTGCCCTAGGGGTCCCGATACTTTCGTAGAGGAAGGTGTTGTACTTTTGACCAGTTTGAAATTTTTGAATTTTCTCCACCTCAGTTTTGCTAAAAAAAAATCGAAAAAGGGATCCTATAAATTTTCAATGCTTTTACTAGCACATATTTTTTACTATCATTTTACCGCAGTTTAAAGAAAAACGGAAAATTAGTCAATGGTACAACAGCCCGTTGTTCCTTTGACCAGGGGGTATTGTACCTTTGACCTGCAGGTATATAATGATAAATAATAAAAAGAAGTAGGCTTAAATGAATACAAATATTTATTATAATGTTACAATAACTTATAGACTATAAAATTTATACTATATTATAAAACTATAAATTTCTCTATGAAGTTTAAATTTCTCTATCATAAAACTATAAATTTCTTCTCTTCAATAGCAAGTTTCTCTGGTCTATTTGTTGATGTCATGCAACCAATTTGTTTCTTCCCTTTTTGGGCTAAAACTTTTGGAGGTAAATGTTAGTTACATCATTCAAAAACTGTATGCAATTGTTAAAAACTATTGAAACAATTTCCCGGTTAAAAGCTGTTGCTCTCGCAAAGAAATATGAAATTAAAAATTAAAACAAAAAATGAAAAAATTTATATTGTTCTACAGTTACAGGAGTATTGGATTCCTGACATTTCCCCGATTATAAAACACCAAATTTTATATATGTAAATTTGACTATTTTTAGCGAAGTGAGCATTTCATTACGCAAACAATTTTTTTCTTTATTTCGTTAGTTATAGCTCGAGTTATGTTAAATTCTTTGACTGGTCAAAGGTACAGTGGTTACTGGTGGTCAAAGGTACAACACATTGATTAAGGACATGGCAAACTATAATTTTTAGGTCAGACTGACCGCGTTCAAACCTTGTATGCATTTTTGTCACAGTCTTTTCTACAGCTTAGTATAACAAAACGTAAAAAATATTAACTTGTTAACATTTTATGAGGTTGTGTGGAAGAGGAAGAATACTTACTTTTTCCTTATGAAATTGAATAATATTTTTCTGTGATCACATGAACTGCGATGTCCTTACAACAAGCCATTAAATTACAAATCTGATGGCTAACAGATGCAATAAAAAATTTATTTTCACATACATTTTACAGATGACTCCGTAACACATGGTGGTCAAAGGTACAACTGGTCAAAGGAACAACACCTTCCCCTATTGCTTGAAATCCCGACAGTTTCAGGATCCCGAGATTCCATTCGGGCTACACGCATAGCAGCCATGAGCGGGCAATTAGATTTCAGATCGGCTCGGCAAAACTCGGTCACGATCGGACGATATCGTTACCAGTAATAGATTAAAATTATTACCTGAGAACATAGAAAAATGATGTTTCTTACACGTTAATTTGAAATAATAAAATATTCGCTTCTTGTATATTATTGTTACTATGAAATATCCAGGAAATATTCATTTTTGTATGCTTATAGTTGTTCGTACGTTTTCTATTTTAAATCTGAACTTATCCCGAAAAAGATAATACCCTATATATTCCCTTTACATAAAGTACTAAGTATGAAGTATATTTTATTAAGATTTTAAAATATTGTTGCGCCGGGGCGTTTCCGGCACCGACCACCCCGACGCAAAGGAGCGATAATGAATGGTAGACACGGGTGCACGACACAACTATATTTGGAAATACAGGCCAACTAGGATACGGCAGTACAACCCGTGCGTCCGAACGCTACGGCGTCCGGTACCAGACAGTCCACGGCGTTGTCCTGATAGTCTTCTCGAAGGGGGGTTGACCCTCTTCTGTCTTCAGCTACGAGCACCAGCAGGCTATGCACGGGCCTATACCCGGTGCTCGCAACACTGCTCCCCCCTCTGGAAAAAGCGGGCGTCCCGACCGCGTTGGCTCCTCTTCGGGAATCTTCGTACCCTGGTCTGAAGAAGTGGGTCGTGTTGGCCGCGTGGCCCCTCCAGACCGCCGCCTCGGCATTCGCCTTCACGCCCAAGGGAAAACCACCCAAAAACCCTGGGCAAAGCGTGGGTAGACGGGGTGGCTGACGAAATCCTCTCGTCGTGTTCCTTTCCGTGGCGCGTTCCAGCTCTCTGTCCCACGTCATCCCTGGAGCTCTCCAACGGCGATCCCGCGACTACTCCGCCGTTCCGATACTGCGTCCGGAAATTCCCTCGACGAAAGTCTCCAGCGACGTGGTCCACGGGAAATTTCAACGTCGCTCTCAAAGCTCTGCGGCACCTTGTCCCACGCTGTCGCTGCCACCCTGCTGCTCCTTGTCCGACGGCGAAGTTCCCGGAGAGCCCCGGCCCAGCAACCGGGCGCAGCACTGCGGTCCTCCGCTTCCTGTTCCGCGACGTCCCTGGGACTCCGCTGCGGAACGTCCCACGACGGCTCCATCGCTCCGACGTCGCAGCTTCCCGGGCTCGGCTCCCTGAAACAACTCAAGAAAGGGGGCCGGGCTACGAAGGTAGCCTCCGCAGCCCAGTCCACTGGTTAACTCAAACCTGACCCTTGGACTCTTGCTTCCCATCCTTAGCCTCTCTCCGCGGTGACCTTGACGTCCGCAACATTTCTCGAGCAAGAGACTTCTCCCAGTCGTCGAACGGCCCATCTCGGCTAACGACTCCACTCTTCGGGGCTCCTCTTTCGGGGGTTTGGCGTTCCTGCGACGGTATTCGCCCTCGAACTCCCTCCGTCGCGACTTCGCATTCGGCCATCCTGCGACGATGTTCGCCCTCGAACTCCCTTCGCCGCAGCTCAGCAACCTTGCGCACTCCGGGCGCCTCCACGTTGCTACGGTGGTGCCGCACTCCTGAGGACGCCGATCGCCAGCATGGCGGTCATGCTTGTAGCCCGAATCAAGTCTCGAGATCCCGAAACTGTCAGGATCTCGAGCAATACGAAAGTGTCGAGACCCCGCCCGATCCCGCCCGAAATTTTCCGACCCGTCCCGTGGGCCGGGAACCCGAGCCTCGGGACGATCCGCATACTCCCACTTTTTTCCCATGTTTCCACCGATTTCACCCGAACTATTGAATCGATTTGAAATTGTTATAAGATAGATTTGTTGGTGATTCAATTAGCTTTAATTTGCAATCAAGTGGGACCACCATTTTGACAGGCAGGTAAAAAGTTCACCTGTCGATATCTCGAAAAGGTATCCATAGAATTTTTTTAGACCTTATTTTCGGAATCAGCGGGCCATTTTACATAAGAAAAAAATAGTGGCATCTGCTACGCCATTTTTTATTTATTTTGTAAACTAGTGTTATCAGCGGAACTCAAATTTGTCCGAATTGCGTCGTGTTTGATTTCATTTTTATTAGAAATATCTCATCCATACGTTGGAAATATTCTCATTATGTCAACACAAAAAATATACAAATTTTATTCGTGCTTGTCACGCATGCTATTTCTGAGGAGTACCTGCCGGCGGATGGTCGTAGAGGGTCGCCTGTTTACGAGCAGTCCCACAATGGAAAGGGATAGCAAGACCCAAGTTGCATGGGTTTGAAAAGCGATGAAAACGAGAAAACTGCCGATGTTCGACACAAATGTTCGAGCCTGGTGGGTCACCGAACTTTGTTCGCGAACACCCTCTCTCCACGTCCACCGTGACCATCCGAAAGATTTATTGCCTATTAGTAAGGTCATTTGTTAGCGAACACTGTTATTTGGCGTCCACACCGAGGTGAACGCCGTGTTAGCTAACATGTTCGCGAGAAAATGTTTTTGTTCGTGTTCGCTTTGGTGGAGAACCGGTGTAAAAGGGTATCATCAAAAAGCTACACTAACAAGTAAGGTACTTTTGCTGAAGCGAGTATGTCCAACAGTATTAAAAGAAGGCGGTGATATGGAGGAGCAAAGCACTACCATTTCAATCCATATTGAACAATTGACGGCTCTTGGACAAGAATTGCCAGATAATCTTGTAGCAGCTCTCTTACTTGGAAGTCTTCCAGAATCGTACGAAACTCTTGTTACGGCATTAGAGAGTAGGCCCGAAAGTGATCTCACGTCTCAACTCGTTAAAAACAAATTAATTGACGAGTACAAAAGACGTCAGAGGGCAAAAGACACGAAAGACAATTTTTGAAGTAGGGAAACGGCAATGAAATTAGTACATAAAGATAAAGGTTTTACACAAGCAAAGAAGGATTGTTTTTTCTGTGAAAAGTCTCGACACTTTAAGAGTGAATGTATCAAATATAAATCGTGGAAGAATAAACAGGAAAAAACCAATAAAGTTTCGGAACAAAACCCGGAGAAATCTTCAAATGAATATTGTTGGCTAGTGAAAGCTTCAGATACAATTTTAGGAGGAGCAAGACTTGGTGGAAAAATACCGAAAGAGAAACTGGATTCTTGGTTCGTCGATTCGGGCGCAACAAGCCACATGGCGCAGATAAAGGATTTCTTCAGAAATTTGGACTTAAGCAGATGAGGCCATGTGCGTCTTGCCGACGACGAAAAGCTTGCCGAAGTGAAAGGCATCGGGTCCGGAGTCATAAAGTTCGCAACCGGAGGCGAGAAAATCACCGAACTGAAAATGCGTGACGTCCTGTATGTTCCGAGCTTTGGATCCAATTTATTAGCAGTAAAAAAACTGGCGAAGGAAGGCTATAAGCTAATCTTCGAAGATGATGACTGCCACATCATGAAAAACGGGGAACTGTTAGCTACAGCGCAATTGTCCCCAGAATTATATGAGGTAAAAACCGCTGAAAGAGTCTGCGCGGTCAGCAGCACCATAACAGCGAGCCATTGTACCGAGGACTGTCAACATGTATGGCACAGGCGGTTTGGGCATCGAGATTCAAATGCAATTAAGGACTTGGCTGTAAAGGGACTGGCAACAGGTATCAAAATTAAGGATTGCAGAAGACGAGAGACCTGCGAGTGCAGTGTAAAAGGAAAAATGGCACGCACTCCTTTTCCGAATGAGTTAAAGAACACAACACAGGCAGCTCTGGATCTCAATCATACGGATGTTTGCGGAGCTATGCAAACTGAGACGCCAGGTCAAAAAAGGTATGTCTTGACAATTATCGATGATTTTTCCAGATATACAAAGATACATCTTATGAGCCACAAAAATGAAGCAGCTGTGTTTATCAAAGAATATAAAGAAATGGCAAAAACGCAATTTGGTAAAAAACCAAAAATGATAAGATCGGATCGAGGAAGGGCATACGATGTATTTAATGTATTGGATGTATTTAAAAAATCAAGGAATTCGGGTGCAATATACAACCGCTTATTCGCCGCGGCAAAATGGAGTTGCAGAGCGAAAGAATAGATATTTGATGGAGATGACGAGCTGCATGCTGCTGGATGCAAATCCCGAGAAAAGATACTGGGGAGATGCTGTTCATACAGCAAATTATTTGCAGAATAGATTGCCTACAAAGGCGACAGGAAGAACTCCGTATGAGTTATGATATTCGAAAAGGCCGCACGTTGGAAATCTATACATTTTTGGATGTGGTACTTATGTTCTTATATTCATAAAGAATAGAGGAGAAAGTTAGATGCTAAAGAGGACAAATTTATTTTCGTTGGCTATTTAGTAGAGTCGAAAGGATACCGTTTTTTGGATAAGGAGACAAATCGTATAAAAATTGATGCAGTTTTTCTGGACAAAAAGCATGATAGTAAGGCTCCGACTCATACAGTGGATGATGAAATAATGTTTCTTAAATATGAAAAAAACGCCAGAAAATAACTGTGCAGAAGAGTCATCAACGGAAGCTGAATCAAGTACGGAAGTAAGTGACTCTGCTGTCCATCTGCTGCCGATCTGACATCAGGCTCTGACATCAGGCTCTGCACCTCAGAACGTAGCCAAATGCGGATACAGACGACTCCGGTTCTGACGTGCAGACTCTGCGCTCTCGTGCCAGAGCCTGCTACCAATCTGATGTCAGATTGGCAACAGATGGTTATCTGGGTGTAAACAATAGGAATGTATTAATATTCTATGTCGATGCGTAAACATATCGCCGTCTCCCCCTGCATCACACAAGTCGTTGTGTGGTCGCATGGAGCCACAATGTGTCATTGTTTGTTTTCGTGTGCTCGAAATCAATTACGCCGTATCTACTATCAAGTAAGTATAGGTTGTTTCTTAGTATTGACTATAACATTGTTGCATTATTCTCCTAGTTTAGAGTTTTTTCTAACTTACTGCAATGATTTTTTTACATTTTTAATCTTTTTAATACATGAATAGAGGGGTGAAATTGTTTAACGGTTTGGGGCAAGTTGTCACAGAACATTTGGGGTTAGGTATTTGCAGCATGTGATATTATATTTTCTTGTCTGTTTGGCAACAGTTCTCAATAATAATGCCGCGGACTTATAATAAGAATGTATCCAGAGGTAAGGTGCCCTTGGAATTAATGTTAGGTGCGGCAAGAGAGGTTAAAAAGGGCAATTACACAATAAAAGGGATTGCAAAAGATTATAATATAAATTACCGCACTCTAGCGTGATATTGTCAGAACTACAATAAAAAATGATATTACTTTCTTAATTGAATCGACTTTTTATTCATAAACTTAGCTATCCAAATGTGCGACACTTAACCCCAGATACTGTGACAACCAACTCGACCTGTCACAAAATAGTTCCTGTAAATAATGTGAAGTAGCTCCTAATCTGGCTGACAAAATCCATAGGACCAATTTTTTTAATAAAATCGGACGTACTTAGTTTATATTAATCTAAGTTTGAATGAACTTCCCTGCAGCTGTAACCTGTAAAAAAATCAAAATAAGAAAATGAGACAACCATCCCCGGTCTCCACTATGTGCCTAATATACATATTGTTATATTTTTTGGTAACGGGGATCGCACGATTCGTCATAACCAGAGTTTAATACAAGATGAAAGGAATACAATGTCTAATAATCTCAATACGTCTGTTCGCGATGGCGCATGACTCTCGGATGGCATCTTGACAGGCGATCGATCCGATCACCTTCTTCTCGATGTCCTCTTGTCTCTGTCGCGAGCACCAGCAGGCCTGGGATTCCCATCCATAGGGTGCTCGCAACAATATTCTGAAAGAGAATTAAAAGCTGTATAAAACCCAATTACAGTTGAATTTATTTAACTAACAAACAAAAACCCTACATAACATTAAACAAGACAACACATTTTTAAAACCAACAAAAAGTTACTACTTTTGAACATTAATAAAAAAAATATAATATTTTGTAGGGGCACCTTTTGCTTTTAGGACAACCTAAAAAGCTACTAAACATGGTAACTTTTTTGTCGGACCCAAAAATGTGTTACCCTGTTCAATGTCATATAACACTTTTGTTTGTCAGTTAAATAAATTCAACTATAACTGATTTTTATACATGTTAGCAAAATATCGGAACCGCACGTCGTAGGATTGGGATACTCGCGCGGAGGCTGTCGTTTAATTTAAGCTCTTTAGTTAACACTAATTTAATCTTACTTGTAAGTCTATTTACTGTTATAATACAATAAAGAATTCTGTAGCATAATTATTACAAATACTGTCTATTTTAAGGTAGCACTAACTTTCCTACGCTGTAGGAAGTTTCTAGACGCTAACAAGCGCGAAACTCGTGGAATCGGCCCGATTCCCGAAGCAAAGCAAAGCGATAATAGCAGTTGCGACTTAGTAGACGGCTCGTCGAGAAGTAGCCACGTGTACCGAAACCGATCCAGGAAGTCGGCCCAAGTTCCTGGAAGGAAGAGTCCCCCTTCCATCGATCGTAAGTCGATGGAAGGGGCCGTGATTGACGCTCCACATGAGTCAGAGCGCCGCTGCCATTGCCTAATTATCGGTGGGCCAGAGAGATGGTGTTAGAATGCAATATATTTCGAACAATACAGCTTTATATTCTCCATCAGACAATGCATATTAAACATACCACAGTCCCAAATGTATGCTGAAAAATAACAAAAATTGAAGAAATCGAAAACGTGGTAACTTTTTTGTCCGCTAGTGTAGTATTACAAATCCCTAATGGAGTTTGTCAAAATGAGCCTTCGTATTTGAATAATCTGAGTTTCAAATTTTGCACGGTAGGAGTATTAGTTCGAATACGTTAGCAGTCTTATCAATCAGTGGTTGTAGCTGCGGCGGTAAAATGTACGCCTCCGACGCTACAGGTCGCCGGTTCAAATCCGCTTGGGGGAAAAAAATTTGTAAGGAAAAGGAAATACCGAGCTTTTTGTACTTCTATGATTCTCTGCACACATTTCAATATCCTCGCGTCCATCACAGACGACGTTATTTACAATTTTGGCCCCACTGCCCGAAACGTTGCAGGAGGCGGACATAGCAATATTGCGGCAACGTTGCGTGCAAGATTGCAACCTTGCACTGCAACGTTCATGCAACGTTGCTGCAATGAGAGTGTGCTGTATGAGCGTTCTCTACCGCCAACTCACGGCACAATACGGTCATAAACCGCGACCCTAAATGATCAGGCTGATCAGCCTGATGAATTTTTGGCTGCTTCTATTGTTCATTCGTTGCACTTCGTCAAAGCTGGTGTCTTTCGAAAATGTGCTGGTTTCTTTTTACATAAAGCCTGTTGTCCTGGTGGGAGTTAAGTCATAATGGGACGAGAGAAACTACTTGGGGTAGAGGAAGCTCCTTGGAAAAATCCTGTCAGTCAGTTGGCAATCGTGTCAGAATAATGTTTTCTACACAAGAGTATTACGCGATGTTTTGAGTTTATGCCCAGAACAACGGAGCCGCAACTACTGCTGCACGAGCATTTGCGCGGTTGTACCCACGGCTCCGAACTCCAAGTGAAAATTCATTTCTATGAATTTTTATAACGTAGGAATAACGCGTTCTATGAAAAATAAATTAAGTGATCAGTCTTTGTGGGCGTGCAGTGAAGTGAATATTCGATACATTAATCCGAACTTACTTGGCGTTGCGACCCTTTACTTTGGGTGGTGTTGTATGTACCTGCGATCAGCTGCGCACTGGGTGCCAGCCTACCATAAATCTTTTCGTCCACCGATAACCAGGATCGGTACAGTGACCTAGTGACACAGGTTTCCGAAGAGGAAGGAATGGACGGAAATGACTGTCCGAAGTAGTGAGTTTTATTTACTTAATTGGTGATTAGTAGGTCTAGAAATACATTCTTTCCGATTTTATGGTACAATAACAGTTTGATTTAAATAATATGAAGACAACTCAATCATCGAATTAATTTCCATTATTGTTAATTACCTTTTGCCATTTTTCTGACAGCTTACGAATACCACCGCAATAGAAACTCGGTAGTTGCTTTGTACTGATTATGTAAATCCAGTCGGAAAGAATTTATTCATACACCTAATATTATTTTATAAATTTAGTTCTGTCGGCCGTTATTAAACTACGGATTTTTACCTCAATAACGAATTACGATCACTTGTACATTTTCTGTTACATTACCTTTTCGTTTATGTGTTATTTGAAAACGAAATTTACGTATTTCTTTTCCTCTCACATGAAATAATTATTATTTAAGATTCTGCTTCAGGAAAGCCTGTGTAATGCAGTTTCCTTGGATGCATGTCGACTTGCATGTTCGTACGTTCGTAGTATGTACGAGCGCAGCCACCAGCCACGTAGCCAACGCTGGCGCGGGAGCTCGCGCGGAAGGCGCGCGCTCTGATTGGTTGGAGTTTTTTGTTAATATCTCGTTAACGAAGCTTCGTACAATATTTTCTCTAAGGAAAAAGTTGTTTCAAATCCAACCCATCAACTCCACCATTTTTGTGACACCCTGTGTGCTTCTAGAATAGAAATGTTTATTCAGCGTCACAGCCAAGAATTGGACTTGGTTTACAATCTCCTACTTCACTTACAAGCTATCTTACCCATTCATCCTTCTCTCTCACTCTCTTCCTTATAAATAATTTCTATACTGGCTATACATATAACTCTTTATGACTCTAGTTCTGACTAGGTTATCTTCTTCTTAGTTAGGTTGACCCATTGCCTCTTCCTTGGCCATCTCCTCTTTTGTTGCCTTCCTCATTCCCCCCTCTTTTTTCATTTCTTCTCTTTTGTAACTTTTGTAACCAGTCTATCGTCTCTGTGTCTCTTTTTTCGCTTACCAAGTCTACTAAGTTGCATTTTCTTTCTATTTCCCTACATTCCCTAGTTAAGTGCTCTAGGTTTCCAAATTCATCCCCACATAGGTCCCAGCATCTCCCCTCTTTGTCTTCCCAATACCTGTTCCACTTCTCTAAATTACAGCATCTCGCTTGTGCGATAAGTTTTTGTCTTTCCCTCTCTTTACACAAATATTCCGGCAGCCCTATCGTTCTAATATATTTATATCGGCTATTATATTTCGATTGCACTATTTTCGAGTTTTGTCCTTGTTGTTGCACTTCTATGTCTGTTCTTTAAGTTTTCTGTAACCTCTAGTCCCCTTCTTCTTCTCTCTTCCACTCCCTCCTGACTCAGTCCATTCCTTCTCAGGTATTCTAGTCTCTCCTTTCCGCTTCGGGTTCCTTCTCTATTAACTTGTTTCCAGGGCTTGAAAACTGTTATAATATCGATTTCGGTTCTACAAACAGTTATGGAGAACCTTTATTCCTAATAACTGTTATGAAGAACCGAAATTTCCAACTATTATCTGTTTCGGTTAAGGTTCTTATTTCCCTCCTCATATCGGTTCCATAACCGTTATTATTTCGGTTCTATATCGGTTCTTGGTTACGGTTCTAGAATCAATTATTGTATCGACTTTTTCCTAATTGATAACATTAATTATTGTAGCTGCAGATTACTGTGTATGTGCATATTTTTTTACAAAATCCTTATAGAAACAGGAGAAACATTTATACATATCATTGATTTCTAAGAAAGCGTTGAAATAAATAAATTAGCTGCATATTTTTCACATTCACACACACTATATTATTCAGAATAGGAAATTAATAAATGGAAGTTTCATTTTCTTGTTTTAAATATTTATTATATTTTATATGCTAGTTAATATAAAAATACAATATAATAGAATGAATCGTTAAATGTTTTCTTGTGCTTTTTGTATATTTAAACGAATCAGTAGAATATCATTTATGATATCTGACTTCATTGACGTGCGATGGGGGTTTAGAATAAATGTTAAAGCAGAAAACAAACGTTTTACGCTGACCTGTGTTGGTGGCGTTGCCAAAATAACTTGTGCCAATTCATAAAGTTTCGGTGTCTTTTTTTTTTTGAACTCCAATAATGTAGGACATTTGATGAATTTTTTAATCTCGGTTCTTTTAAATATACCTCCATTTCATTTTCCAAACTTCCACATTGTAACGTATTACTTTGGGCACTATTACTGGTGATACGTATAGATTCTGCATCTTTTAATAATTGTTCGAACTCGGCTTCATCTGGATCATTGGACATATGTTCATTTGTACTATTATGTTCTGTAGTGCATGGGTACTTTGATATTTTTCCTAGTCTTGCATATGTCTGTAGAAGACTATTTTTAGCTTCTTGGATCATGGGTTCCGTTAATATTACATTGTATCGCGGATCCATGAATATCCCTGATACAATTATTGGATTTTCAAATAATTTTGATTCACGGTTTTTCATATTAGTAACAAGGACTTTTGCAAATTCATTATTTATTTTACTCGTCTGTATAATACAACGTTGCCAAATTTCATATAAATCTCCTATCAATAATTGCTCGCTTTGTAATTTTTTCGTAGCAAACTTTGCAGGTGTTAAAACTTCAATTAATTCATTAATTGTACTCCATGTTATTGCCAGTAATTTCAGATCTGTGTCATCTATTTTATCGCACTATTCTTTTATTTCGTATAACCTTTCGAGCATATGTACAGTCGTGTTCCATCTTGTACTGCAATCAAGAATTACATTTTTTCTGAACATTGCCATCAATGTGGATTTCAGAATTGGGGTACGTAATTTTTTTACGATTGTTCTTGCTTTTTCCACAATTTCGACAACTTCCCCTTTCTTTAAAAAGTCGCAGATTGATAATTGAAGGATATGGGCAGCACATCTAACTGCAGTAATACTATAATCCACTTCTGTTAAAAATTCCGAATTTTCAGTGGCATTTTTAGATATGCTTTCTTCTTCTGCGTCTGTTTCAATTTCAATGAACTGTGACTCCGTGATCACATTTTCAGCGTCTTCTTTTTCTTCGCCCTCACTTAAAACTCTAATTGTTTTCAACATATTTGCCCCATTATCAACAGTAATGGTGTATATTTGTTTTTTTGAAATATGAAATTTGCTGCATGTATTCATTATTATAGATTTTAAATATTCGGCAGTATGGCTATGGAACAGTTCGATAACACCCAACGTACGAATTTGTAACTTTTCGAATTTTACAAATTGAATATTTATGCCAATGAAGGACCGTCTCATGCACGTTGCGGCGTCAACTTTTACAGATATTAATTTTCTGTTTATTTCATCTGCAATTTTATTTCTTACAGCATTCACTTCCATCATAATTCTGTCGCGTACTGTATGTGCATTAATTGCTTCCGTTTGTGACCGTTGTGGTACTGTGTCTATGATATCGCGGAAAGCTTTATCGTTAATTAAAGACATCGGCCTGCCATGAACAGTAATTAATCTCACGCATGCATCCATCAAGTCAATTTTCATCTTCTTACGTTTGATATTATTAGATGTGTCAGTACTTCTTTTGCGTTCTTCTTTTTTCATCATCGCAGTCGTAAATTCATTTGGATGATGATTTTCCAAATGTTTCAATAAATTTGTAGAATGGTTCTAGAATTTTTAAGTTACCAAATTAAAGATAAAATAAAAACAAAGTAGTAAATATATATACGCATATATGTACATACCGAAATTTCTGAAGAACAGTGTTCAATAGTGTTGGTGTTTAATGTTGTATTGGGTGCCATGTAGTGATGTAGCGCGGGTGCTGCCATGAGGCGGAAAGCGAGTATACTGATATGTGATCTGTAGAGAGAGTAAAAAGCATAAGACGTACTTTATATCATTTATTATTTTTCTATTATATTTTGCACAGCTTATAGTTTATGTTATCAAAAGAATAAATACGTTTGGTTAGATTATATATGTGGTCTACAAAGTTTGTTTTTTCCTGCGTTGCTCAACTAAAATCATTAAAAAATAAGAACAGGTTATGAGCCCAGTATACGACGCATGTACGTACGCGTCTACGCAGTTACGACCACGTGCTGTATTGTAGGAAAATAGTAAAAACAGAAACAAAAGGAAAATATATAAATATATAAAGAGAGGGACAAATTAAAAATGGACAAGATAACATCAGAGGATGTACAACAAATTGAAAAACTCAGCAGTGCAGATAATTTCCAGATATGGAAATTTCAAGTTGGTATCCTACTACGAGCAAGCGATCTTTATGATGCAGTACATTCTGATGTAAAAGAAGAAGATATAAAAGAAGGTAAAACAACGGAGGAATGGAAAAAGAAGGATGCAAAGGCTCAAAAGATCATAGTAACCACACTGGAACGAAAGCCACTGATGCACATTCTAAGTTGCACAACCGCACGAGAAATGTGGATTAAGATCTGTAAAATATATGAACGAGATAACGAGCAACAAAAATGCTCTTTACTGCAAGAATTTTTCAGCTTTACTGTCGAAAAAGGTATGGATGTAGCTACGCATATAAGTAGACTTGAAAACCTTGTTTTTAAATTAAAAGCGCTGGATGCTAAAATAGATGATAATATGCTTATATCAAAAATACTAACCACCTTACCAGAACGTTATAAGTACTTTGTAAGTGCATGGGAATCAACATCAACCGATGAAAGAACAGTGGAAAATTTGACAGCAAGGCTGCTTATGGAAGAAACAAGATGTGAATCAAAAAAGGAAAAAGAAGAACAAGTTGCATTCAAGACAACAGAAAGAAGATGCTTTAAATGTAATGGCATTGGACATATTGCGGTAGCATGTAAAAGTAAGAGAAATGATGCCAATAATAACAAAGAGAGAAAATGTTTCACATGAAAAAAGGTGGGACATGTTGCAGCAAACTGTTTTAAAGGAAAAAGTACAAAAAAAGAAAGTCAGATGTATTGTAATATATGCAAGAAAACAAACCATGTCGAAAAGGACTGTTTTTTTCGAACAGAGGAACAAAAAGGCAATGACACAGATAATAAGGTTTCTTTTCTAGTAAACAACACTGAAAATTCCACCGGGTGGATAATAGACTCAGGCACAACTTCGCACATGACTAAGATGAGCGAGTACATACAGGACATAAACAAAACAGACTCAAGTATTGGGGTTGCAAATCAAAATGTATCAATGAAAACTGAAGGACGGGGTTCAATTGAATTTAAAAACTGTAAACTAAAAGATGTAATGTTGGTTCCAGAATTAAGTGCAAATCTGCTATCAGTTACAGCCATAACCGAAAATGGAGAAGTACTTTTTACAAAGCATAAGGTAAAAGTAAAACATGAAGGACAAGTAATTTTAGAAGGAAGCAAAGCATCAAATGGTTTGTATGAAATAAAGTTGGAACCTGAGGACAAATCCAAGTCATACCTAACAAACAAGGACAAATCGTTGGCTCTAAACTGGCACAGGAAGCTGGGTCACTTAGGTATACAAAACATGAAGAAATTATTAAAACAAGCAACTGGATTAGATATTTCCAATGAAAATTTAAATGAAATAACAAGCTTGTGTGAAACCTGTATGAAAGCTAAACAAGTCAGAATGCCATTCAATGAAACTAGAGAAAGGGCAATCAGGCCATTGCAAATTATACACACTGATGTCTGCGGACCAATTGGACCAGATACCTGGTGCGGAAAGAGGTATTTTATAACCTTTCGTGATGACTTTACACAATATGTCATGGTTTACTTGGTTAAATATAAGTCTGAAGTGCCTGAAATTATAAAGGAATATATTAGAAAGGTGGAAACTCATTGGAATCTAAGGGTATCCAAGCTAAGATGTGATAACGGTCGTGAGTATGTGAACAACAATATTCAGAACTGGTGTAAAAGAAAGGGGATTGAATTCGATTATACTATTCCGTACTCACCACAACTAAATGGTAAAGCGGAACGTCTTAATAGGACACTTATGGAAAGGGCCAGAGCGCTAATTTTTTATTCCAAACTTAAAAAAGAAATGTGGGGAGAGGCAACGTATGTGGCTGCGTATCTAATAAATAGATCTCCAACAGATACTTTGGACACCACCCCATATGAAAAGTGGGAAGGAAGAAAACCAAATTTACAAAGGCTGCAAATATTCGGATCTGAAGCATTTACTAAAATACTAGGACCTCTTAAAAAGCTAGATGAACGAAGTAAAAAGTACATATTTGTTGGGTACACTAGTCTTGGGTATCGACTATGGGATCCTGATGCGAGGAGAATAAAGATTGCAAGAGATGTTCGATTTGGAGAAATGTCATGTGAAGAAAACAAGACTGAAGTAAACAGACCAAAAGTAATGGTTGAGATAAATTCAAGGGAAACAAACGACGAATTCTGTAATAAAGAAAATGAAGCAGAAGAAATACAATCTGAAATTGAATTGGATCGGTCTACATATGAAGATGCAGATGAAGGGGAAATGACCGATGAAGTAGAAGTCGAAGAAGAACCAGAGTCTGAAGTACCGCAATCATTCAATCCGCAAGGATTATGTTTTACTTACATACGTGGAAGCAGTTACAGGACCAGACAAAGAAAATTGGTTAGAAGCCATAAAGGAAGAAAAAAAATCCTTAAAAGCAAACGGTACATGGGAACTTCAAGATGCGACACAATTAATAGATGTAAAGCCACTAAGTAGTAGATGGGTATTCCGGGTTAAAGAAAATGGAAAGTTTAAAGCTCGGCTGGTGATCAGAGGAAATGAACAAAGATATGGAATTGACTACGAGGAAACTTTCAGTCCAGTAATAAGTGCAACTGCACTAAGAATTCTATTTGCTTTGGCTGCAAAGAAAAATTACAAAATGGTAACATTTGATATAAAAACAGCATTTCTATATGGAGAACTCAATGAGAACATTTACATGTATCCACCGGAAGGGTACAATTATGAAGGCAGAATATGCAAACTTAAAAAGGCGTTATACGGTCTCAAGCAGGCACCTTTGAGCTGGAATAATCGTTTTACAACGTTTTTAGAGACAATAGGTTTTGAACAAATAAAAACAGAAAAATGCCTATTTAAAAAGAAAAATAGTACTTTAACTTTAGGTATATATGTTGATGATGGTATCATAATAGGAGATAATCCGAATGAAATTGAAGAAACCATAAGAAAACTAAAAGGGGAATTTGAGTTGACAACGACAAATCATCCTAAGACATTTGTTGGTATCCAGATAGAAAGAGA
This sequence comes from Andrena trimmerana, assembly GCA_951215215.1. Taxonomy (NCBI): domain Eukaryota; kingdom Metazoa; phylum Arthropoda; class Insecta; order Hymenoptera; family Andrenidae; genus Andrena; species Andrena trimmerana. Next base: position 24,687,398 of record OX578062.1, on the reverse strand, counting down.
GGACTCTTTTATAAAGTTAACTCAGAGTAACTATGCGAAAAGAATGCTGCAAAAATTTGGGATGGATGAATCGAAGCCTGTAAAAACACCACTTCTTAAAGATGAGGAAAAAGGAGAAGAAGCAATAGATAAATCGTATCCTTATAGAGAAGTATTAGGGAGTTTGTTATATTTGTCGAGTAAAACAAGGCCAGATTTAGCATTTGCTACAGGATACTGTAGCAGATACACTGAAAATCCAACTAAAGGGAAGGTAGTAAATTTAAAGCGTGTTCTTAGATATACTAATAGTACTCTTTCAGAGGGGTTAAAATATATGACAACTAACAACGAAGAGGTAATTGATGCATACAGCGACTCTGACTTTGCTGGAGACCCACTCGACAGAAAAAGTACCACAGGGTATAATATTATCATGTACGCTGGAGGACCTATAAGCTGGTGTTCGAGGAAGCAATCGATTGTAGCACAATCGACTACAGAAGCAGAGTATGTTGCGGCAGCGGAGTGCTGTATGGAACTGTTAGAAATTAGAGCGTTAATTAAACAGTTGACAGGAGATGAAGTAAGGTTAAATTTAAATGTAGACAATCAAAGTGCTATTAAGCTAATTAAAAACGGGGTAACAAATAAGAGATCAAAACACATAGATATTAAGTTTCACCTAGTACATGATACAGCTAAGGCTAAAATCTTAAATGTAAATTATTGTCCTACAGAGAACCAAATTGCGGATATATGTACCAAAGCTTTGTGTCACGTAAAATTTAATAAGTTTAAAGCTGAACTAGTAAGTTAAGTTACAAATGTTGAACTAATACAACATTAAGGGAAAGTGTTGGTGTTTAATGTTGTATTGGGTGCCATGTAGTGATGTAGCGCGGGTGCTGCCATGAGGCGGAAAGCGAGTATACTGATATGTGATCTGTAGAGAGAGTAAAAAGCATAAGACGTACTTTATATCATTTATTATTTTTCTATTATATTTTGCACAGCTTATAGTTTATGTTATCAAAAGAATAAATACGTTTGGTTAGATTATATATGTGGTCTACAAAGTTTGTTTTTTCCTGCGTTGCTCAACTAAAATCATTAAAAAATAAGAACAAATAGTACATTGCAACTTGTCCATATTATCGGAATTCTTAAAGTACTTTCGTACAATAACATCTTTTTCTACCCATTATTTTATCAATTGTCTTAGCCTAATCTAACTATCTATACTATGTAACTATTTGACTATTTAACTATTTAATTATATAACTTTTACTATTTACACTACTATTGAACTATTCACAGTACTATTTAATCACTAAATACTGAATATTTAATTCTTTAACACCGCAAGTTTCTGTTCACGGTGAAAATCAGAACTGAACTGATTCATTTCGTACCTATTGCCTACAAAACTATTGTTACTTCGATTTGTTTACATCGCCAGCATACCCAAAAATGTGAAAAATATGCAGCTGATTTATTTATTTCAACGCTTTCTTAGAAATCAATGATATGTATAAATGTTTCTCCTGTTTCTATAAGGAGTTTGTAAAAAATATGCACATACACAGTAATCTGCAGCTACAATAATTAATGTTATCAAGTAGGGAAAAGTAGATACAAGAATTGATTCTAGAACCGTTTCAGAACCGATATAGAACCGAAATAATAACGGTTATGGAACCGATATGAGGAGGGAAATAAGAACCGTAACCGAAACAGATAATAGTTGGAAATTTCGGTTCTTCATAACAGTTATTCGGAATAAAGGTTCTCCATAACCGTTTTAATCAGAACCTTTATATAACAGTTTTAAACAGTTATTTTCGGAACCGTATCAACCGCCCTGCTTCTTTCTTTCTAATGCATTCTTTCACTATGCTCCTCACTCCATTTCTCCTTACTTCCTCTTCAAACTTCCACGCTCTCGCCCCCATATTGACCCTTAATTTCAACCCCTTTGTTTCCTCTAGTACCAGATAGTCCGGTGTTCGTCTGTCCAGGCCTAACGTCCGTTTAATGTATCTCAATTACACTCTTTCCACTTCTGCCCTTTCCACTTCTGCCCTTTCCACTTCTGCCCTTTCCTTGTATCCCCACAGTTCTACGCCATACAAGAGCACCTCCAAGACCAAGGTATCGAACAGGAACATTCTGAGTTTAAAATCTGTGTTGAACTTTCTCTCCCCTATCCCCCAGACCTGATTCAACGCGATATTTGCCTTTTTTATCCTGTCCTTTACATGCCCCTCTATACTTCCGTTTCTGTGCAACTTTATCCCTAAATAAGTATACTCTTTGACTTCCTCTATTCTTGTATCCTTCCACATCCACCACTTTCTCTTCTCTCTTCCTCCCCCTTTCTTACATATCATTATCTTTGTCTTTTCTGCGTTTCATTCTAGTTCCTTATTGTCAAGATACTTTTCTAACCTTCTTATCATCGCTCTAAACTCTTCCTCTTTTCTTGCTAAAATTACCATGTCGTCAGCATAAGCTAAAGACCAGAATTTTTCGCTTCCTACCCTCAACCCCCCTATTTGACCCTTCCGAAATTCTTCTTCTATATCCGCAATAAAAACTGTGAACAGAGTCGGGCTGAGTGGGCATCCCTGCCTCAGACCCTTTTCCGTCCAGAACTCCTCTGATTCCCCTCCTCTCGATCTTACTACATTTCTTGTTTCGTCATATATTCCTTTGACTCTTTCCATTAAACCTCTTCTCACTCCTCTCTCTTCCATTGCTTTCCATAGTTTGGCCCTTTTCACCTTGTCAAATGCCGCTCTCAAATCGATAAACATTGCGTACACCTTTCCTCTTTTCCTTCTGGTTTCTCTTTCTATTATATGCTGCAGTATATATGCATTGTCTATCACTCCTCTTGTCTCTCTGAACCCAACTTGCGTATCCGGGAGAATTCCTTTTCCTTCGATGACTCTTTTCAACCTGTCATTGAGCAGAGATGCATAGATTTTGTACGCAGTGCACAGGAGACTTATACCCCGGTAGTTTTTTGGATTGTTTTCGTCCCCCTTTTTAAATAAAGTGGTTATCACCACTTTCTTCCAGTCCTCCGGAAATCTATTCCCTACCCATACCTTCCTTATTATTTCCTTCAGCTTCTCTTTCGTGTTGCCCTCGCAGTATATCCAGGCTTCATTTGGGATTCCATCTACTCCTGTTGCCTTCTTTTTCTTTAATCTTTTAAACTGCTTTTCTAACTCCTCTTCTGTTAAGTCCTTTTCTTTTTCTTTTTCCTCACTTGGTGATTGTTCCCTTCTTGCTCCTACTTTCTTCACGTCCGAACCTCTCAGCAAATTTTTAAAATGTTCTCTCCACGCTGTTATATCGATTTTGTTGTCGGTGTTCGTCCTTATTTTCCTTTCCTTATTTATATATGTCCATATTTGCCCTTCGGATCTCGCTTCCCTGATTTGTTTCTCCTCTTCCTTCCTTTTCTGTTCTTCTTTCCTTTTACTTAAATCCCTAAATTCTTCTTTTTTCTGTACAAGCAGCTCCTTCTCGAGTTTCCCCTTCTTCCATTCTTTATAACACCGGTTCCACTTCCCTTTTTCTTTGGTACACTCCTTATCCCACCAAACTTTGTAGCCTATCTTCCTCCTTTTGATCTTAACCTTTCTCCTTTCCAACATACTACTTATCCCTGCTTTTAATATATCCCATTCCCTTTCATTCTCTTCTGCTTCTTCATATTCTTTATCTCTAGTCTTCTCTTTAAATCTTTCTATTGCCTCCTTGTTCCAGCTGATGACTTCTCTTATAGATTGAACTTTCCCTATCTTTTTCCCCCCTTCAATCGTTATCACCACAATTAAAGGCATATGATCCGATTCCGATCTGTCTCCTACCCTCATTTCTTTGGTCCTATCCCATCCAATGGAGTTGGTTACCACGTAATCTATCACCGACACACCTTTTTTGCTCACCTGTGTATATTCCCCCTTTCCATCGCCTTTTTTATTTCCATTTAATATATACCAACCCCTCTCCTCTATTGCACTTAGCAGTTGTTCCCCTTGACCATTCTTTATCTTATCCTTTGAATTTATCCTTTCCATGCCTTCTAGCATTTCTCCATCGAAGTAGCTTCCTTCCCCTCCTATTCTGGCGTTGAAGTCACCTCCTATTATAATTACCTCCCCCTCCGCTTGGTCTAATTTTTGTATCAGACCTCCCATCACTCTCTCTACTTCCTTATTGCTATATACTGACCATATATTCAAAATTTCTTCCTTTACTTTAATTTTCTTTCCTAATAGACCCTCCATTTGACTATACTCTTCTAACACGTTCCAACCTTTTTTCACGCCCGTTATGATTCCCCCTCTTGATCTCCCTTTCTTATGCTCTCTTACTGCTGCCTGGCAACTCCAAGCAAAACCTTTCGGCAGTCTTCTCTGCAATCCCTCCCACTTTTTCTGGTCTACCCATGTTTCTATTAAACCTACGTAATCAAATTCCTCAACAAACTTCCAGAAGCTCCTGTCCTTTTTGCAAATCCCTGCCACGTTCCAAAATAGCAACTTTCCGTTGTTTTCTTCTGATTCCTTTTCCCCGACTGTTTGAATTTCTGTTTTCTTTCTACGATCATGTATCTTTCTTCTCCTCCCCCTCATCGGTCTTATCGGTTCTTCCTGTGAAGCTAATTCCGAAAAATCCCCTCTTGTTCCAAAAGCTCCCCCCTTTCGTCATTCCAGAAAAACCATCTACCTTGAATGCTTAGTTTCCTATATCCTATTCTTACTTCTTTTCCCTGCTCCTTTACCTTCCTACCTTTGTATCTTATAGCTCCTTGTACCTCTCTTTCCTCAAACGTTAAATCATGCTCAATATATATTCTTTTCGTACCTAGTCTATTTTTCTTTCTCATGACTTCCTGTTTCTTTTCCCAGCTTTCCAATTCTACCAGAACTACATTTGTATCCTGGTTACCTCTTAGTTCTGTTTTACTTGTCCCTCCTGTCACTTCTAGTTCTACTTTTAGAAATTCGTCTACCTTTTCTCTAAGGTTCTCTTTACTTACTTTTGAACCTTTGATGATGATGTTATTTTTCTTCATCTTTTTCTCCTGTTCGTTCATCTTCTTTTTCATTCTCCTCACTTCTTTCCAAACGTCATTCCCTTCCTTCCTAGCTTCAGTTCCCTCACCCATCTTCTCCACCTCCTTTAGCTTTCTTTCTACTTCACATAAGATTCTCTCCGTCAACTCCTTATCCTCCCTTTCCTTCCTCTTTCTCAACTCTTCCTCCCTCTGTTCCATGCCTCTCATCATATTTTCCATCCTTTCTAGTAGCTCCTCCTCTCGATGTTTAAACTTTTTTTCTATACTTTCGACTCTGATTGCAAACTCCTCCATTACATTGCTTACTTCCTTCCTAAAGTCTGCCATAAGCTCCCCTCTTTCTTGCCTCATACTTGCCGAAATTTCTTTCATCATGTTTCCTATTGTTGTCTCGCTCTGTCCCTCCTCCTTTTTCCCCTCTGTCTTTTCAACTGCTATTCCTTCCTTTGACGGTTTTTTTCAGATCTGCCTTTTTCGCTTTCTGTTAACCATTTCCAGTTTCTCCGCCCCTTTCCCCTGTGTTTTCTAATCCCCATACATCTGTTAGTTTTCTGCTATACTGTCCTTCCCTTTCCCTTAATGTTTCCAAAGTCGCCCTTCCTCGTTTCCTTCTCTCCTCTGTCGACGTTTCAGTGTATTTTCCTTCCTGACTCTCTGCCTCCTTCTCCTCATCCGCCATCCTTCCTTCTGTTTCGTTCCTACCTAACCTCGCACACCTATCACCCTACCTTACCGACCTACCGTTCCCGCCCGTTCCTTCTCTCCTAACCTAAACTTTCCTACCACCGGTTTCTTATCTCTAATATCTCTATCTCTTCGGTTTCCCTTCAATCTTTATTACCTTGCACTCTGCAGCTTTTAAGTCTCTCCCCTATCTAATTCTCTCCTTTTTCCCTACTCTACTTCTAAATTAACTCTTATATCCCTATCCTCACACTCTCACTTCGACCGTTCACTCACACGTCCTCTAACCAAGTCCCCTGTGTGCTTCTATACGTAGACATTATGGATATATACACGATGTTTATAAATATGTGGGAAAATTTTTCAGGATGGATTCTACCCATCAAGATGTGCGATAATGAAAATGTGCGATAAGGCTTAATTTTACAGTTGGAAGCATTTTTATATTTCGTGAAACACGGGTCTGAAACAGCTACACTCGTTTACAGCAATTTTGTGCAGCAGATGCCACTATTCTTTTCTTATGTAAAATGGACCGCTGATTCCGAAAAGAAGGTCTAAAAAAAATTCTGCGGATACGTTTTTTGAGATATAGACATGCGAACTTTTCACCTGTCTCTCAAAAAGGTGGTCCCACTTAATTGCGTATATTTCGTGTTGTATTAAATTGATTCATATTCTGAATCAATCATATGCTGTATTAAATTGATTCATATTCTGAATCAATCATATGCTGTATTAAATTGATTCATATTCTGTTATGAAATATTGAAATTGTAGTACAAAAAAAGGATTATTTTTCATAAAAAAGAGCCAAAACTATTTCTAAAACACAAATATATTAACAAAATACTTGAAAAAGTGTACAGAATTAATTAAAATTGAAATAACACAATAAAATGCAAAAAAAACAAAACCCGAAAAACAAATTAAATTTTTGTGTTTTCACACAATTGTCTCTAGCTTCGGTATTTATCCATAGATTTTCTTCAGTAGCGCCTTGTTTTCTTCACAAAAGTGCAGACTTAACGTGAGAAATTAGAAACTGGACCCATCGTTGCGATTTCAATTTTTTCCAGATGATTAAATGAATTGTCGACATCAATATCGGTCGAAAAAAATGACTTTTTCCACATATTTCCATCGATTTCGCCCGAACTAATTAACCGATTTGAAAATTTGTCATGTACATTTGTTGGTGATTCAATTATCTTTAATTTAATATAATGTTCGACCAAACCGGGCATTCGCAACACGAGATATTCACAATTAAGTATGACCACCTTTTTGACAGACAGGTAAAAAGTTCACACGTCGATATCTCGATAACATATCCATAGAAATATTTTTGGACCTTATTTTTAGAATCAGCGGGCCATTCTACATAAGAAAAAATTAATGGCATTTGCTGCGCAAAATAGCTGTAAACTAGTGATATCATTTCGCCTTTGTTTCTTAAAGTCCTGAAGGAAAGCGTATAAATAAAAATATAGTATGTTAGGCCAACTGACGAACGCGTCAGTCTACCGGTTGCCCTTTAAGGGGGTAGTGAACTATTGGATACGTAAAATCGTTAGTTTCTTTGATGCTGTTTGAGATTTGATTAGGTTGAGTGCGCTGGATGCAAGTGAGGTTAGGAACGACGGTAAAAAGGTGCACATAACACAGCACTTAAAATGAGTAGCGTCGAGTTTATTTAAAACACTTGTAGAGTGAGGACGAACAGTTTGATATAAGTTTAAGCGTACAAAATGAGCCCATGAGCCTCCTTAAAAAAGCACGTGGTAAGCACACGCGAAAGCGACGCTATGCACAAAACTCCCACACGACCGATCCACAATTAACACAATAATTGATACAGGTGCGCGGTGAGCCATTAAGAGAACAATTAAATGTACTGAGCATTGAGAAATTCACGAGTTGAGATGAATACACGGAATCGCACGCAACAGGTCTTTCCCTACACGCTACGTGAACAAGATTGAAGATGGATGAACATTTCCGTTACGCGTCGTTTCAAACATGATCGAGTATCGACCGCCGTGGCGAAATCCTATTGGTTGATGAATTGTCGCTGAGTTGTGATTGGCATGTTGATCTAGTCGATCAGCGGCGCCGATTGGTGTATCGATCGTCGATCCACGTCTCTGAGCTGAGTCCGTGAGGTGCTGCGCCAAGAGTGAGAGTGGCGGCTTTGGGAATTAATGCATTCCCAAACAGATGCTAAATTACTTTGATACCAAGTAATCGTTATAATCGTGTTTTTCACAATCTATTGTGAGCACGTTTGCATGTAGTTATAAAAAAATCGACGGAATGTATGAAATTGTCGAAGTTATTAATCGTTAAAGATAGTCCTGTACGGTGCGTCGCTGCAGGTGGTGTACATCGATTCAGGTGAACCAATCATCTGAAAGCAAAATGCTTTGATATGATTATTCTATACTCCAATATCTACAGAGTGGAATGTTTCAGATGAATTTGAACACAAATTGTGGAGGTTATACACGAATCCATTTTTCCCTACATTTTTACGGAAAAAATCGTCATTAATAAGTTATAAAATGTTTTACAAACATTCTGTTCGCGAAAGGGATCGCGATGAGCGTGAGATGCCGGTTAGGTTATGTAAGGAACGCACAGTATGATGAGCAAAGAGTCAATGTTTATTACACACTCGCGGAGTGAGTCGAACAGTAAAATAGTTACACGTGAGAATGAGCGCGTGCACGTCGTGCTACAAATGAGAATTTCTTGTCTCGCTGAGACTAGTCGCGATGAGTTGAACACGTGGCCGCGTAAACGACCACGATCCACAATCGATAGCCGCGATGCGTTTGAGAACGAGAACTAGTGTGTGAGCGGTGAGAAATTACTAGTTGAGCACTAATATGAGCAATTTGTGAGAATTCACGAGTTACAATGAGTCAAAACGTTCAGAGAAACCGACGCGTCTGTCCTTGTACTCTGCGTGAACAAGATTGATGATCAATATGGCCAATCGATCTCCGTTCGTCATCTTCTCCAAAAGTCTGGAGTATCGAGCGACGTGGGGAAATGCGATAGGCTGAGCGTTCTGTCGCTGACAGCTGATTGGTCTATCGATTGTGGATCGGGCTTGTCGATCCGCTGTCCAGGAGGTGCTGCGGTGAGTTGGATGTGGCGGAGATCGGAACTACCGAATCTCAAACACATTCAATATTGATGCGGTGATTCCGCTCTGTAGGGGAAGGAATTCTCTAGGTCGAGTAAAAATTTCAAGTGAAAATATTCATTGGTTCAAGAGTTATGATGACACCGTTTCTGAAAATGGTGTCTCGAGAAAAGCGGCTTCAAAATTATGTCCACTATGCCAATACCGCTCTGCGGCCGTTACTCGATTACATTCGCTGCTATAACTTTTACAATTATTTGAATTTCTTCATGAATTTTTGTTTAAAATGTTCATAAAGGATAAGACATTTCAGATCAGTAAAAAAATCGATACAACTTTACCGCTCGAGTTGTATCAACTTTAATTAAGAGTTACGAGGCATTACTAACATTTCCCGCGACTACCTGATTTCGGATCAGGTTCGTTCGCACTTCTCACCAAAACAAGGAATCTTCACCAACCTAGTGACTTCCCGATTTCGCATGGGGTTCGTTCACGACGTTTCACCATCCTGCGGCTCCCTGATTATTAAAGTTAGATTCGTCCGTTTTTGACTCCATTCCTCGAGGCTCCCTGATTTCACATTAGGTTCGTCCTTACCGTCAATAATTCTAGCGGCTCCCCGATTTTGCATCAGGTTCATCCGCGCACCTAACTAACAAACTCATAAACCGTATTCCTTGGGAAATAACCTTCTCGCCGGCCTCTCGCGTTGCCACAGCCCCGGCTCGTAACAGGGGTAAAATTAATTCCCGATAATTCGGTTATTTTCCGGTTTTGTGTTATACAGCTACACAGAACAAACTTGTATTGCTTGGAGAGGTACGTTCAATGGCAGATGATTTTTTTTTTTGAAAATCATTTATTTATAAGATTTCAACATTGTTTTTTCTAAACGGCACCTGTGACGTCCCACTTATTGTCTAGCGTCCTAATTAGAGTCTTCCCCAGAAACCACTCCACGATTCCGCCACTATCCCAAAAACTCATCTCTTACCCCTCCCCCAACCACTCCCTAACCCACACTAAGCAGTCCTCATCTGGCGATGGTCAAGTATGAAATCCCCATCCCCTCTTCGCCCTACGAGGCATGATTTCCTCCCTTACATATAAATCCAAAACAAGCCCCTTGTCCCAAAAAAACACTCCTAAATCTCAAGCACGACTCACTCTCCAAAAACCGTCTTAAATCGAGACCACGTCTCACCCCCTCTCTAAACCCTGCCAAATCAAAGCCACTCTTACTCCTTCCCAACCAAAACACCCAAAACCTATCAATTGGGTTGAGTCCCCTTTTCGGAGCCCCAAATAAGGACCGCTGACATTCCAAATACGACGAATATTTTGCACATGACTCATGGTGCATACCGCGCATACTCCTCATACCTGACATTCCAGAACACTATAAATACAAGGGACTCAGTGCGCGGAACTCACATTTAGAATCACTTACACTCACTCATCGTACAACCTTATCGTATAACTTTCGGTAATAGTAACGTAACCTGTTACAAGTGTTTTCTTTTCTCGTAAAGTCAGTTATATACGACATACGGGAGGATTACTAATCTCCGGCAACTACTGTAAGCGATTATTATTACCCATACAGCACACTCCGTTGCCCGAGGCTTGCAGGAAGGTTCCATGGGGGTTGCCGTGGAATGTTGCCTCGGTGCGGACATAGGAACCTTCCTGCCAGCCTCATGGAACGTTCCGGCCATTCTCTGGCAATGGTCACGGAACGTTCCGGCCATTCTCTGGCAATGGTCACGGAACGTTCCGGCCATTCTCTGGCAATGGTCACGGAACGTTCAGGACATTTTCTGGCAATGGTCACGGAACGTTCCGGCCATTCTCTGGCAATGGTCACGGAGTGTTCAGGACATTTTCTGGCAATGGTCAGGCAACTTTTCGGACATTTTACAATAAAGGTTCCAGAATCGATTCTTATATCGACTTTTCTCTAATTACTATCAATAATAATTATTATAGGTGCAGATTACTGTATATGTACATATTTTTTACAAAATTCTTATGGAAAAAGGAGAAACATTTATACACACTATTGATTTGTTAAATAAATCAGCTACACATTTTTTACATTCACACACACTATATTATTCAGAGTAGGAAGTTCAAAGTTTCTCCTGTATATTAGGTTACGCTTTGTATAGACGATGTAAGGTCAATTGAAGGGTTGGATGCAATAAGAGGGACTAGCGCTTGGAAATTGGAAAAATAATTGTCCAAACGCAAAGAAAGATTGGTAAATTAAATGTTATTAAATTGAATTTCTAAAAATATAGTGTTGTACAGCTCGTCATAACACACATTTTTTCTATTTACAGTTTGTTTATCCAATCATTACTATTCGATCTAAAAATTATAAACAAAAAATTTTTCATCGCCCGAAATCATTATTTCTTTAATCATAAATTGTGATAACTTGAGTAAATATTAAGGGATCATTATGAGACTTGAAACATAACTTCAGAAAACTCTAGCGAAGCCGTAAAATGTATGCACAAAAACCTTATGTTAAAAAATGTAATAATATTTCATAAAAAAGTAATACTGGACACAACCCATGTTTTTCAACGTTCGCCGTTAAAAAGTATCGAGGCAATTTTGAGGTACATACAACTTGCAGCGACAAAGTTTTTCCTTGATATACAAGGAAGATTTTCACAAATTTTCACACTGATTAACGAATAATTGTAGAAGATATGACGATATATATAAATCTCGCACCGGAACCTTCCTGCCATGGGAGTGTGCTGTATATTATTGTCTATTGCTAATGCCTTTCGCATTTTATATTATTGTCTATTGCTAATGCTTATTGTATCTTATATCATTGTCTATGGCTAATGCTCGTGGCATTTTATATTATTGCTAATGCTTATTGGTTTTATGTGATTTTCCATTGATAATGCTTATCGATTTTGCATTCCTATATATTGCTAGTGCTTAATGTTTGTATATACATCTATGTGCTAATGGTTAAAGTGTTACGCATTATTATATTGTTGCGCCGGGGTGTTTCCATCGCCGGCCACCCAGACGCAAAGGATGTAGAATAACCACACGCGAGTGCACATTGCACAACTCCGCTATATTTCGTTATACAGACATTTATAAACATAGACCGACACGTCCGGTCGCGGTGGCGTAAATTAGTCGGCCTTCTGACCGTCCGCTTGAGGAGGGCCGACCTTCTGCTTTCTTCAGCTGCGAGCACCAGCAGGTTATGAACGGGCCTATATCCGGTGCTACTGCATGGCTGATTCTTGTGCGTTCTACTAAATAAACGCTCTTGTCTCGAATAACGTTTCGATTTGTTGTATTGATCCTTCGTTCTCGGAGAGATCCCAAATCATTACAAGCCATTGCAGCAACTGAAGTCGCTTCGCGAACGTCGGCACTTTTTATGGTGTTCACAAGGCTTACTTTTGCATAGGTCTTGCACGATCATACGTCTAGACGTATTTCGCAGAAATATTACGTGTAGCTTCTCATTTCATTGCAGAGGTAAATGTGTGTACTGCATAATACCATTTAAATATCAATCATCAATATTTGAATGGCTATAAATCCCTGTATCTTAGTTATTTCAGAAATTATATTGTATTATCTCCCGTATTAATTGTCACCCTGGTGCGTGATTATTGCTTAAACCCTCCCTGGTTGCCCAATGCCACGAAGCTCGCCTTCGGGCATAAATTCATAGCTTTCCCATTGCCACGAAGCTCGCCTTCGCGCCTAGATTCCTAGCTCTCCCTGTGTCACGAAGCTCGCCTCCGCGTCTAAAATTTCCTGCGTTCCTAAAAACTCCTTGTAACCCCATACCTTGTCACTGTCCTCGACACCGCTACCCAGGACGTGACACATCATATATTTTTTAATACATAAATCGATCCATCTTAATAATCCCTGATATTTTTTTTGCTGCTTTCACTTCAGGTTCGTACTCAGCAACCTAAAAAATTCTAGAATACCAAGTTAAGGCTGCCGTCTCACAAGGCCTTGAAGTGTGTGCGTACGCTCACACAAGGTAGGAAAAGCGTGTACGTATACGCGTGTAGTAAACAAATCGTAAATTACAACTTTCGTCCTGGAATCGGCCAGAAGGAAGTTTTTGCGGGTATAGTTGCCTCCAGTAGACATCCGTGCAGACGGGTCTGGTGCGTTTGAACGCTACTAAGCACTGTACGTTGAAATAATAATGAATTTATGAATCGTATACTGAGACAGACACGAGGAACGACAGAATAGGGCCCTTTACACGGTCGTTCCGGCGCGTCACGCGCCGCGCGGCACGCCAAAGTACGTGAACGCTGGAGCGACGCTCCTTCGTGCACGCCAGAAGATTATACTCGCCACTACTTAGAGACAGCGAGTTCGGGCTCCCATTTCTACGTCGACTCCACATGCTTTTTACACGATCCACCGCAGTGGTGTACTACTTGTTCGATGTATATCATCGATCTGCGAAATGATCGGCAAGACACGATCGCGATATACGTTCGCGAAAAGTATAGAAATTCCTCGATATGCCTGGCTTATAGAGGATACCATAAATGCTGTTACTGTAGGGTACATTGAAACATCTGTTTTTAGAAAGCTACATTTGGTTGACCTGAAGGTGCTATAAATTCTGGAAATGGTTTATGAGTCAGTTATAACGACTGTAAAATTTTACAAGGGTACTTGTAAAAAATGTCCAAATGTTTCCCCGACAATGCGATGGCAAATGAAATTGCAGTTAACACATTCCCTGTTGTGACGATCATAATTATTACTATCAACGGCAATAATTACCATGTCACTGCTTGTTTTAATATAAAAACTAATATTAATAGACAATAAATACATATCGGTATGCAAGTGATGCTATATCTAAGATAAATGATGAAGAGATGTAAAATATACAAGATGTTTTGAAGAAGGGGTAGTCTTCTGATTGCTCGGGATGCAGGTCAAATTTTTCACCCACGCTCTTGCGTGGCGCGCAAGAAAGCACCACAGTCCTGCCCGTGTGCTAGAAAGCACCACGCTCCTGCCGGCGCTCCAACCTCGACTCCAGAAGAGTTCACATAAGAGACAGAAAAGGTAGTTAGAAAAGGAAAAAACGGCACTTGAAATCAGGCTCGTCGCGCGCCTCAGGATTTCTAACAGTGCAGAAATCCTGAGGCGCGCGACGAGCCTGGCAGCCGATCCTGGTAGCCAAGACTCCAGAGGCAACGCCGTAGATAAGCCGTGCCTCGATGGGTTTCAAGGGCTTCGACCCTCGAGACCAGGGGGGGCCGTACAATGTTGCCCCCTAAGACGTGGCGAATAAAAAATCTACATTTCGCACCGGATCTGGGCGAAAGTGGCGTGGATCGTTTCCTTATGTTTTCCAGATGAAAATGGTCCAAAAACGACACAAATCGGATTGTAATTAAGAATTCTTCATAATAAATTGATTTCCATAACTTCGTTAAAAATAGTCCGATTTACATGAAATTTGGTATAATTTTCATTTAAAAAACGTAAAGAATCCATCGGTATCACTTCCACAATGATACGATAAAGAATAAAGAATACAGTTTTTCTGAAACAGGTATGAATCCTTAGCCGACCGCAGCGAATCGAGGACGGCGACCCACAGTGGAGGGTGAAATATTCATTACAGCGTATTAAGAAATTACTTTATTCTTTATCGTATCGATATGAAAGTAACACTAATGGATTCCTGGCGTTCTCCCAATTAAAATTATCACAAATATCATGCAAATCGGACTACTCTTACACAAACAATAGAAATTATAAAAGGAATATGCATTCCGTGGTCCGAACGATGACCAGAACGAGCAAAGAACCTAATAAAAAGAGAAGAAATATAAGGAAAGTAACCGTAATAAACGTACTAATGGACTAATTTTGTACCTATTAAAAAATTATATGAAAAGATTCATTCATTCGTTTACAACTAGGCAATTGCTTGTTTCCGAAGGTTTCGTCGGGAAGCATTTGCCTGCCAGGTGTCGAGAAGGGGCAATCGACATCGTGCCCTTTTTCAGGATTAAGACTTTCTTCGCTCTGAGTGAAATGAGTATATCGCTCCATCGGCGGGTTCCACCGCTGACCCGCGGGACAATACGGTTATAAACCGCGACCGTGTCGAGACTCTGAGCGACCCATATGGTTAGTTTTGGTAAGCAGATGTCTAATTTTCACCCTCTACGTTGCGAAGAGGGGGAGGGGGTTCCTCCTACACCGTCGAACTCACAGAGAGAAGGTCCCTCCTCTCCAAGGAAAATTTGTCCAATCAGCAAGGTTCTTTGCTCGTTCTGGTCATCGTTCGGACGACGGAATGCCTACTCCTTTTATGATTTGTATTGCTTGTGTAAAAGTACACCGATTTGTGTTACTTTCATATCGATACGATAAAGAATAAAGAATTTCTTAATACGCTGTAATGAATATTTCACCCTCCACTGTGGGTCGCCGACCTCGATTCGCTGCGGTCGGCCAAAGATTCATACCTGTTTCAGAAAAACTGTATTCTTTATTCTTTATCGTATCATTATGGAAGTGATACCGATGGATTCTTTACGTTTTACTAATGAAAATTATACCAAATTTCATGTAAATCAAACTGCTTAAAACTCATGAGAAAAGACTGGTATCACGCCCATCACTAATGAATACGCCTCGCGGAGACAAGACACAGGAAGAAAAGGGGTAGTCAGCTGACCGCGCGTGCTTCCGCCTGCGCCGTCCTGCCTCCAGATTAAAGACAGATCCCTTATCGCTCGAGTATAAACACGCGTTGGAATATAAAAAAAAAAACTAGCTCCACGTATGCGCTGCGAGAAGGTAAGCCGTAGGAGGGAGATTATTTTATGACCAATCGTACCTGCAAGGATGCAGACGCGAAGTTTCCACCATTTCTTAGTAATATCTCCTCCCTATGGCGAACCTTTTCTTGCACCTAATCGTCGCGTGTCCTTCTGTTTTTATATTTTGGCGCGTGTATATACTGGAGCGATAAGGGATCCGTCTGTAATTTAGAAGGGAGGACGGCGCAGGCGGGACCCCGCGCGAACTTCCTGTTGCAGAGTCCCTCCGCGAAGGGTATGTATTGGGCCTCGTCGCGAGTAATCGCGTGTAATTTTTTACTGCATAAACGCGTGGGTGAGATAGTAAAGATTAAGAGTTTGTTTTACATCAGATGTTTATGAAAATATTCTAGCAGCGGCTTACTGATGAACGCGGCGGATTGATTGTAAGGTATTCAGTGGAACTAGGTGTATTTCTATATACTTATAATAAAACTGAATTTAGTTCATCAATGTCTGAAAACAAGATATTCTAATTACCCCGCCCCTACGCCTACATATTCATCTTTTTTAAGCATGACTCTTAAGACTCGGTATATTTAAGTTTATATCTTGCGCTTGGCGAACACTTGGCAATTCGAATTGCCATACTCCTGGGACTCTTCGCAATGCCGTCACTGATGGGCTTCAGCCCACGACGTCTTTATTGTTGGACTAAACCTTCAGAATCCCAGGACAATGGTTAAATAAGGAAATACCTCGCGGAACTTGCACATCTGGCCGCCAAACGTAAACTAAAGACATATTTACAACCCTTGATTTTTATTACCCGACCGCCGCGGCGCGCCGTTCGGGAAAAAGGACGAAACCGTTTTGCATATCCGCCTGGGCTCAAATCAGCCCCTTTTGTCACACCCTAACCAATTATATTTTGCCATAACCACCTCCACTCGGAACTTGACCTATGGAGGGAGGAATCAGTGCTTACGTTTTAAATGAAAACGCGGAGCAGGGGCAGAATCGACCAAAAAGTCGAAGTGTGAATACCGCGTATACAGAGTTCGGCACCGTTACTGAGTTTCTAAGTGATGTCTGCAGACGACATGAAGTGGAGTACGAAAGCGGTGACAGAGCTTGCTCTCTATAGAACTATGCCAGCGTTGTGGAAAATAAAAACGCCCGAATACCAGAATCGGAATTTACGGAGAGAGTGCTTCGATAAATTAATTCGATATTGTAAGACAATATTTCCGGAAGCTGACAAGGAGTTTGTCAATAAAAAACTTCAACGCCTCCGCGGGTCATTCCGGAAGGAATACAATAAAGTATCAGCATCCAGACGGTCTGGCAACGGGGCTGACGACGTTTACGTGCCAACACTTTGGTACTACAATTTATTACTATTCACAAAAGATCAAGACACCCCTAACATGGGCATCACTAACATGGATGAGGAGTCATCTCTATTGAACGAGGCGGAAGCGATGGGAGACGAACCGGAAGAAATTCAACCCGAGGTTGAGGATCCAATTGTGAATGACATGGACGACACTGAGACGCAGCCTCACAATGAAGTAAGTTTATTTGTGACCTATTATTCATTTATTTTATTACTACACTCCTAAAAAAAAAATAAGCGACGAATTTTCTGTGTAAAATCAGTATTCATTGGTGGTTGTAGGTACGTTTTTTTTGCCGAGTTATTCAAATTTGAAACAAAAAACGTCCCTTTCGCTTTAATTGCACCTACAAAGCCAGGAAATCATTGTAGGACATGTCCTTTCTAAAATATGTTTAAAAATTGCACTATAGTCGAAATGACAATATTAAGATTTATTTTCTTTATTATGGTTGTCGCTATGGCTGGAACCAGGAACTAGTTTCTATCCTGTAAAAAATTAATTCTACACAACGAAACAAGCTAAATGTCTAGCAGAAATCAAACATTTTTTTAAAATGCTGTCACTGCAAACTTTTATTCTTAGGGAGCCTCGGTGGCTCCAACTTATACGTGGAAATATTATTTCAATGTAGTACTGAAGGTAAACAAGAAACGGAATATAATTTTACAATGGACACAGGCAAAAAAAAGGAAACACATGGTTGTCTTTTTATGAAATTATAGTTTATTATGGTAACTGAGTATGTAGGTATTACAATTGCACAGAGATGTACAGAATTACAATTGAATTACTTCATGAAGTTTTGGAAAAGGATTAGAAAATAATTCAATTAAATCTTATTCAAACAATAATATTAACGCATGCGCGTTATAATGCATCAAAAAGTAATGGTCACTGGTTTTGGGCGTGAATGTGCACCTCTGGTCCAGTGGAGATTTGTTAAAAATAAATTGGTACAAAATTGTTTATAACATTGAAAATGATGTTTCAACGATTCGATTGCATAGAGTTACGCGTATAAACATGGGCCTACCCACTACTCTGTCGCTTTGGTAGTATGTACCCGAATGGTGGGGTCTGGCACAGTGGCCCAAACTAGGTCAATGCACCTTGCGCTACCTTCTGTCCCTTTAATCGTCGGATTGTGTTTGTTTACGTTTAGGGGTACGCACTGTGTCAGGCCCCACCATTTGGGTAGAACCTGGCAAAGCAGCAGAGTAGTGGTAGGTCCATGCCTATTCGTGTAACTCTATGCAATCGAATCGTCGAAACATCATTTTCAATGCTATAAATAATTTTGCAGCATTTTTTTTTTAACAACTCTCCACTGTTCCAGAGGTGCACATTCACGCCCCAAACCAGTGACCATTACTTTTTGAACACTCTGTACAGCAGGGATGCACAGACCGCGGCCCTCCGGTGATTTGCTGGCGGCCCGGTCACTATGTGTTATTTTTATTTTAACAAGTCATAATATATAATACATATAAATAAAACAAATAATATATGATAGGTAACATTCATGTTCTTTGGCGGCCGTCCCATAAGTCACAGTGAACCTACATATGTCGCCCTTGGTCTTACTATGTCTGTGCATCCCTGGTGTACAGTGTACACAAATGATTATTATTAACATATATATTAATACTATTTAATACATTAAATTCCCTTGTACAACAAATGAGAGAAAGGTAAATACAAGAAAGGGCATATCGCTAACCGAAGTTTGTTACACGAGTACATATTATAGTCATATAGACATGAAAGATAAATATAAACATTTATACCAATTCCTCAGATGATTACAGTAATTAGCAAAGCAATCGGAGCCGTAGAACCTTGAAACGTCTCCTTGTTAAGGGGGTATACCCGTTTGAACCCTCGGAAAATATGTACATTTTGTGGATTATTTTACAAGTCAACGGTTTGATGTAGATTTCCCGTTTTTTTACTATCTTTACATAGTATTATGAACTACTCAAAAAAAAAGTTTCAGTTAAAAAACTATTGTTTTGGGGAAGTTATGCATACACATCCGAAAGTCTTTCGATTTTTGACGGCTAAACGGTGGCCCTGAAAACAGCTGTATGTGGTGTCTGAAATAAAAAACAATAAAATTTTCTTATAAAGTATGTCCATAGCTATCGTCCAACGAAGCCGATTTTGAAAATTTTGAAAAATAAGGAAATGGTGAGAGATCAAAGGTAAAGTTAGATTTTTCTAAGAGAAAAATCCACCTTCTTTCATTATAAATAATAAACAGGGAATCGGAATAAAAAAAGCCTTCGTTGGACGATGTGGAAGCTTATTATGATTCTGCATGCAAAATTGGAAGTGAATTGGTTGAACGTAGCGCGAGTTTTTAGAGCCACCGTTTAGCCGTCTAAAATCGAGAGACTTTCGGATATGTATGCATAACTTCCGAAAAACAATAGTTTTTTAACTGAAACTTTTTTTTAAGTAATTCATAATACTATGTAAGGATAGTAAAAAAGCGGGAAATCTTCATCAAGCCGTTGACTTGTAAAAAAATCCACAAAATGTACACATTTTCCGAGTGTTGAAACGGGTATACCCCCTTAAGATCGAGTTTCCTGGTCGCAGCCGCCGATTATTAAGGGGTCATGCCTATCTGTGAGACCTGAACACAACATTATTTTGGGTTTGTTTTTTTTTAAAAAACTTTTAAATTAACTTTTTTTGCAATGCCATATATAAATAAATAATGGAATTTCAGACGAGTTCTCGGCAGTTTTCTTTTAATCACTTTATGGTGACCGTGACTGTAGCTTTGACCTGGTTCATCAGAAACAAAAAGTTCAACCAAATTTAGTTAGTATATTAAATTATCAAGTGCTTAATCGGTCATTATCCCGAAAAATTAATTTCCAATAATATGTCGGCTGTTCATAGTAAAAGTATCGACTTTCGCCATAGAATCTGTCTAATTTTTCATTATCTTACATCAGTTTTCATCTGTGAAATGAAATGTACGCAACGAAAATAAAGAAGCCGCGATTAAGCACTATATAATCTAATATACTAACTAAATTTTGTCGAATTTTTTATTTCTTATGAACCAGGTCAAAGCTACAGTCACGGTCACCATAAAGTGCTTAAATAAAAAAAAACTGCCGGGAGATCGTCTATAATTCCATAATTTATTTATATATGGCATTGCAAAAAAACTACCAGAACTTTAAAATATATACTATCGAATACACAACCGTTTATTTAAAAAAGTTAATTGAAAAGTTTTTAAAAAAAAAAACAAACCCAAAATAATTGTGTGTTCAGACCTCACGGGTAGGCATGACCCCTTATTACATCAAACACTTACGCTCTATAAGCATTCAACATATCTTCCTGCCACGGAACACTTCCTTCTCCTACAAAATACTGTTTATAACGGTCCCTATTTTGTTTGGCCGAATTATTCATATTCCTATGATTAAGGGGTTGCAAATCATCCATCTGTACTGCATCGTTTTGACAATTCCTCTCCTGCATACTCCCGTTATTCGTCATAAAAAATTATGGAGAACGCAAGTAGCCAATATAACGTATGATATATTTTCCACCTTCATATTAATTGGTGTGTGTAATACTCGAAATCGCGAGGATAATATACCGAATGTATTTTCTACTACGTTCCTAGCTCGCGATAATCTATAATTAAATATTTTTTTATCGTGGTCCAGTTCCCTTTGAGCATACGGCTTTAAAAAATTATTAGTTAAAGCAAACGCTTCATCGCCTACAAAGGCGAAGTTTAAATTTTTTATGGTTTCATTATTTTCCGGCAAATTCAACTGCCCGTTATTTAAACGCCTCATAAATTCTGTGTGTTCGAGAACACCACCATCCGATATCCTTCCATTTTTGCCGACGTCGACAAAAATAAATTCACAATTCGAATCGACTAACGCCATTAGTACGATACTATAATAATTTTTATAATTATAATAAAAAGCCCCGGAGCCCGATGGTTGAACAATTCGGATGTGTTTTCCATCCATAGCACCTCCGCAGTTGATGAAATCCCATTTGTTCTGAAATCCTACCGCTATCTTTTTCCACTCGTCCTTGGTATTCGGGAACTATGACAGAACAAAATACAATACAAAAATAAACAAAATTTAATTCCTTCGTTATTTCTTATTTTATTAAATTATTTGTGTTTTTTTTTGGTATGAAGGACGAAGAAGTGCAACCATGTGAAAGCACGAATAAACGGCCGGCTGGCGAAATTAATCGCTGCGCCAAAAAGAAAAAGAAGGAAAACAGCGTGATTGAAGTATTAAAAACGTGCGCTGTCGCGTTGAAAAACCCCACCACCACCACCACCAGAATCGAGATCTCGGAGTACGAGGCCTCAGGCATAAAAGTTGCCAAACAATTAGAGAGAATGGATCCGGAGCAGGCCATATATGCGGACAGCATAATAACAGCCGTTTTGAGAAGGGGATTATTGAAATCATTGAAGCCTCATACAGATTTATGTTATAACGAGTGCAAGATCCATGCTGCGCCGATCCGGGAAACAACGAACTTCACCGTTGATAATTATTGCAATCAAAATCAACATGCATCAAATGTTCAAGCGAGTTATAGTACCGAGTAGTTATTAGAGTTTTATAGATTTAACATACCGTTAATGAACTAGTTTGTAATCAGTTTAGAGGGCTTCCCGTTTTAATATTTATTTTTAACCTAATAAAACTTTAAACTATAGGTTTTTTTTATACTAAAAGATGAATTTATGTTTAAACTTTAAGGAAAAATTGTAAAAAGTTGAAAATAAGGATAATTTAGTTATTTATAAGGTACGGAATAATAAGTGTGACTAGGAACTAGTTTTTGATCATTTAAAATATATGGGAATTAATTTCTTATCAGGTAAGGAACTAATATTTGATCAGACACTAATACTAATTAAAAAGAAAGTACCAAATAAACTTATTTTTAGTATTATACCATCTAAATTTATTTTTTTTTTAATTTTATAATGTCCTAACCTATTTTTTATTCAGGTGATCAAAAATTAGTTCCACAAGAAAAAATTGGAACTAAATAATGATCACTGACTTTTAAAGCAAAATGATACATATAATATTAAAATTCTTGCGCTACATTGTACACTAAACTATTGTACAATTTATATCATGAACAATTTATTTCATGAACTGATAAAAAATTAGTGCCTGATCAAGGACTAGTTCCTTAACGGTACAACATTTCATTAATAAAGTATTATTGTTCGTCTACACGTATTATTAATTTTTAACCCTTACCTTTAAGAACTCTGTCCGTAGGGCATCATATACTGCTTTGCACGTCTCGGGAATTATTTTGGATAACGAAGGAGCTGATATTCCTGTTGTAAATTTTAAATCTTCATAGCTACGCCCAGTTGCCAAATATCTTAATGTGGCGAAAAGGCGTTGCTCTGCGGTGATGCTCCTTCTCATAATAGTGTCCATTTTTTTAATTCTGTTTTGAACTAAACTAAGTAGATGGTCAAACGCTTCGCAATCCATCCTCAAATAATTCCTGTAGTCCTCTGGATAATTTTCTCTAAGTTCTCGAAGAAGGGGCTGATCGTTGCAATGTCCACGGTATTCTTTCACCCAAACCTGGCGGTTTCTTCTTCTGTTTCTTCTTCGGTCTGCTACTGTTAAATGCACAGCAGCAGCAGCAGCAGCAACAACAACAACAGCTAAGTTCCGGTCACGATTACTGTTCACCACAAACATGACAAAACTTTTCACACTTTCTTAAACCGCGTTCTTCACACAGGCTTAGCTGTCAACACGCCGATCAGAAATTTTCTGACGAATAAATTTCGCCTTTTGCCGAACTTTACTGTTTCCTACACTTGAAGTGGTTTGGTGTAAGGATAATACCCACAACTCAATCAAGATAAACCAAAAATATCAGTTAACAATAACAATTAACAATAACAATTAAAAATAACAATTAACAGTCACAATTAACAGTCACAATAAACAGAAACAATTAACACTACCAAGTAACGGTAATAATTAACGGTAACAACTAAGAGTAACAAGTAACAGAAATAATTAACAGTAACAATTAACAGTAATAAATTAACAGTAAATATGGAAAAACAGTAAAAATGCGTGCGCGGTACGTGTTGTCTGATAGCCGGTTCGAGACCAAGTGTTCGCTCCGTGAATTTTCGCCGGTTAAAAAGGAAAGACTAGACAGAGTTAGAGATAGCGAATAAAAGAAAAAAACAGAGAAGAAACATAGAGAAGGTAAAAAGAAAGCGTGGGATAAGAAAACTGTCCTCCGGTTCGCAAAGGCCTGGTCGCCAAATGTTCCTGACGCTGACCAGGTCTGTGCGAACCCTTGAACTTAAGTAGGTAGATGGAAGCAGAAACGGCAGGAAGAGGTAGGTACATATAAAGGAGTAAAAGTGAAAGTTAGAAATAGCTGCAGAAACAGAAAAAAAATATGGCAAAGACGTAGTTTAGTATGAAAGTTGTATTTTTGTGTATCCATCACTCTATTCTGATAGCTAATAGACAAAGTATGTAACCATGCAAACAAATATGTCGTATTCATGTTAATTACAAAAAAAAATTTCTGAAGTTGACCTTTCATATTCGAACGACCCTCGACTGTGTGGGCCAGGGTGAGTCAGGAATCCATTTGTCACGTCCATATCGATACGATAAGAGAGTGCGTTTAAGAAATGCCTACTCCCTTTATGAATTGTATTGTTTGTGTAAAAGTAGTCCGATTTGCACGACATTTTGGATAATTTTAATTGGGAGAACGCCAGGAATAGATTGGTGTTACTTTCATATCGATACGATAAAGAGTAAAGAATTTCTTAATACGCTGTAACGAATATTTCACCCTCCACTGTGAGTCGCCGGCCTCGATTCGCTGCAGTCGGCCAAGGATTCGTACCTGTTTCAGAAAAACTGTATACTTTATTCTTTATCGTATCATTATGGAAGTGATACCGATGGATTCTTTACGTTTTTTAAATGAAAATTATACCAAATTTCATGTAAATCGGACTATTTTTAACGAAGTTATGGAAATCAATTTATTATGAAGAATTCTTAATTACAATCCGATTTGTGTCGTTTTTGGACCATTTTCATCTGGAAAACATAAGGAAACGATCCACGCCACTTTCGCCCAGATCCGGTGCGAAATGTAGAATTTTTTATTCGCCACGTCTTAGGGGGCAACATTGTACGGCCCCCCCTGGTCTCGAGGGTCGAAGCCCTTGAAACCCATCGAGGCACGGCTTATCTACGGCGTTGCCTCTGGAGTCTTGGCTACCAGGATCGGCTGCCAGGCTCGTCGCGCGCCTCAGGATTTCTGCACTGTTAGAAATCCTGAGGCGCGCGACGAGCCTGATTTCAAGTGCCTTTTTTTCCTTTTCTAACTACCTTTTCTGTCTCTTATGTGAACTCTTCTGGAGTCGAGGTTGGAGCGCCGGCAGGAGCGTGGTGCTTTCTAGCACGCGGGCAGGACTGTGGTGCTTTCTTGCGCGCCACGCAAGAGCGTGGGTGAAAAATTTGACCTGCATCCCGAGCAATCAGAAGACTACCCCCTTCTTCAAAACATCTTGTATATTTTACATCTCTTCATCATTTATTTTAGATATAGCATCACTTGCATACCGATATGTATTTATTGTCTATTAATATTAGTTTTTATATTAAAACAAGCAGTGACATGGTAATTATTGCCGTTGATAGTAATAATTATGATCGTCACAACAGGGAATGTGTTAACTGCAATTTCATTTGCCATCGCATTGTCGGGGAAACATTTGGACATTTTTTACAAGTACCCTTGTAAAATTTTACAGTCGTTATAACTGACTCATAAACCATTTCCAGAATTTATAGCACCTTCAGGTCAACCAAATGTAGCTTTCTAAAAACAGATGTTTCAATGTACCCTACAGTAACAGCATTTATGGTATCCTCTATAAGCCAGGCATATCGAGGAATTTCTATACTTTTCGCGAACGTATATCGCGATCGTGTCTTGCCGATCATTTCGCAGATCGATGATATACATCGAACAAGTAGTACACCACTGCGGTGGATCGTGTAAAAAGCATGTGGAGTCGACGTAGAAATGGGAGCCCGAACTCGCTGTCTCTAAGTAGTGGCGAGTATAATCTTCTGGCGTGCACGAAGGAGCGTCGCTCCAGCGTTCACGTACTTTGGCGTGCCGCGCGGCGCGTGGCGCGCCGGGACGCGCGCCGGAACGACCGTGTAAAGGGCCCTAATGAAGATTGAAGGATTCTCCGTCACCGGCGCTGATGGTATAATCGTGCCTTGTACCATCAAAACCGGTGGAAGACCAAACTAGCCGATAAATGTAGGAAAGACATAGTTGCGGAGACGTATCAAGAGCCGAATCGCGCTGTTGCCGCATTTCTCCTATCACTATTTTGCCATCAAAGAGGCTTAAATAAATCACGGCGAACTGGCTGGAGAACAGAGATGGGCAAAGATAATATCTGGATAAACTCAAATAAAAGATACTACTGTATTGTCTCATTCCGGGCTCGGTTTGGTGTACACGATGTGGGCTTTTCGCTATCCCCACCACTTCTGTCTCACTCTTGTCCGGCGATGGCGAGAGCGAGCGAGAGTCACTGAAAGCGAGTGAGGACGGTACGACGCGTTTATGTTTTGTCTCGCTCCGTCTTTCGGACGCCTGACACTCCGTCCTTTGCATTCGCGCCCGTCGCGCACGCAAAGCGTCTCATCTCGCTCCCCCCTTCCGCCAGAAAAAAGTGAGAAACGAACACTCGAGATTAGGACTCTGTTCACGATACAGGCTCAACGCCGGTCCCGATCAACGAGGACTTGGGCTGTTCGGCGGCGGCTTCTAAGCTCGGTTGGAGAGGCATACAGTGTTGATAAAATGCAAAACGTGACGTTTTCAGTATTTCAGTCCAGATTAAAATGAGTTCAAACACGATATAAATCGGAGTATTTCTAGAACTGTACTTGGTAATTAAATATAAATGTAACATTTCTAAGCTAAAAATGCTAAAAATAATCGGTTTATACTGTGTTTAAATTTATTTTCATCTGGAAAATCTCAGGAGTATGATATATAACCGTTCATGTCGATACGATAGCGAATGTGGAAGTTTTACATTCTATCAAAACAAACTACATAAAGAATCATTTTAATATATTTTTTATGAGTAAATATAAATATTTTTCAACCACGGCTATGTCCTCCGTGTCATCCTGGGAATTTTGTCCAAATTGAAATATGTTAGCGTCCATGTGAAAATAAGGAGGATTTAAATAATCATTTTGCCAAATTCGAAAGGTAATTTTCAAAAAATCTGAGAAAATTGTGTACTTTGAGGGTCTGTATTTATAAAACAATTTTGAATATGGCACAATGTGACAACTTGAACACCACTTATTTTCATATGCACTATATATGTAGGAAATAGAAGTCGAAATAACTATTCCCCAACTCTTAATCACAGATACGATTTATTGCGATTACGGAAAAGCCTGAGATTCTTTACAGAACACGTGAAGTTTGCGAACCGTCCCGGTACCAAGTCCCGTCCGCCAGTTCCTTCTTGCGTGCCTCGTCCCCGCCGGCGGCGCCAGCCGAGGCCCCCTGACGTCACTCGGGCTTTCACGTTTGCCCGGCGTTGCCAGGCGCGTGCCCGCGCATATTTGAAATGTGGCGAGCCGCCACATATATAACGTGTTTCAATTTGAACAAAATCTCAGACATTGTGTTCCAAGTGATCCGCTTGACCGAGGGTCGAACCCGGCCGAGTGGCGAGCGCCGATCACAAAGGACAGGCGGCGGCGACTTGCGGTCTTGGTGACTCACCAAGTTTCGACGTTGACGAAAGTTATTCGTGGTTATATTCGAAGGCTTCGAAAAGATAGTTATTTAAATAATTCTTTATCTAGATAATGTCCAACTCTGGTACGCTCTACCTCTTCACTAATACATTGTATATAGTCGCGCACGTGGATCGAGTTTGAAGAGATAGAGCGAATAAAAAATAAATCTGGCTCGAATAACGGTACAGATTTATTCGTGAATAACGAATAATTTTTCGTTGAATAAAATCGTTATTCGTTATTCGCGAATAAAACTTGGGGATTTATACGAATACGTATTCGAATGAAAATTTAGTCGAATAATGTCCAACTCTGGTTGTCAACGTAGAAATACACACATCAAAATAGGTGTGCGTTCGCTCCGAAAAAAAACAGGAGCTAACATTGATTCTATCTCGATAGCTTCATTTCGTATTGGGCTACGCATAGCTTCGTAACACATACACTCAGAAATCGGCGGGCTCCAGCTACCGCTGATGGAGGAGGGGCACCTACAGAAACGGTGGTTATGTGTGCGTGACTGACGCAGCTCTCGTGCCGTATTCCTCCAAGCCTTCTCAATAGAAGGAGCTGTGGCAACAGCGCGGCAGAGACAGAGAGAACAGAAAATGTGGCAACTATGCGTAAAAAATTCGTCTACATAGAGTACCTGGAGATGTCACCTCTGTACAACTTCTTTTTATCGACCGCAGTAGTTTCATTAGGGTCCGTCTGTTTACAAGGGACGCTTCGATCGATTCGGACCAAAACAAACTTGAGACGGCAGCCTTAAGACCAAATCTGATATTTTTTTGGTATACTCGTCCGTCCTATTGGATCGGCCATTTTGTTTTTTGTTATTTTTACTTCAGATTCGTAATCGGCGTTCTCGAAAACCTTAGTATACTCATTTTTATAAATATCAAAGATCACCTTCATATTTTGGCCACGTTATGGCGATTTGAAGGATATACACCACGTGTGGACGACACTCTTTTATTCAACACGTCGTCGGTCACACACTAATGTCGGACAATACGCTGACTTCACACAACCGGTGACGGACGGTACACACAACGTGAATAACTGTCGCGTGAGCGCGACGAGAAGAAGCTCGCTGGTCGAATTTCCAAAACGGAGCGCACTGGGCGCTAAGAAAAACGGTTCAGCCTAATTGATCGTGTCTCGGCGGTGTTGTTCTGTGAACTAACGGCCGCAGAGCAGGCGCCCCGCGCGTCGCGATGATCGTTAGCGATCAAAAACTAAAAACGCGCCGCAATCGACTCATCAGCTTTGTTGATGTGTCAGCGGACACGATTGAAAACCCGGCAGTGCGGCGCGTTGCCTTCGGCCGCAATATGTCCCAAACTTCAGGAATTTCCGAAACATGCAATATCTTGATGAAAGAAGACATTGAAAAGTCCCTTACGGTTGTGTTATCCGAGGCTTCGTTCTCGAGATATTAATAGTTGAATATTATCAGTCGAACTTCCGGCCCGCGCAGTTTAAAGCTGAAACAGTTGAGTGCGGACAGTGACGCTTAGCCCGCACACAGAGGAGGCACGCGTAGATACAGACCCACGCACACAGAGGAGCCGACAGTGCTTGTTCAACTCTATGTGCGCGCGTTTGTGTGCGTGCGTGCCCTCGCCCTGCATGCATCCCGCGGTTCTGCAGTAATATGATCATGATTCTGTGGTCCTTACGGATGACTTTTCGTCATAATATGTGCATGCGAACACATCCGTACCGCTAGACGAGTCCATCCGATGAAGGCCATAACTTTAGTGTTTCTACCCAAAGTCTTAAAAATTGACCCTCATAGTGAAGACAGAAGATATTGTCCGATCCGAAATAATTTTATACATGAAATACCCTTATGATGGACCACTTTTAGTGGGTATCAGGATCCAATCCGAAAAAAACTTGCAAATCGAGGTTAGCGTGATACTAGGGTGGCATGGCTGCAACAGCAATGAAACATTTATACATGCATCATGATAAAGGTTTCATAAAACTTGCATCTTGCTCACGCGCCTAGCTTCAGATGCTGAAACACGGAAATCGATCTACAGACGTAGCAACATGTATCATGAAACCTGTATCATGAAGCATGTATCAACGTTTCATGCAACACGTATCAGCGTCTGGATGCCCCTTTACTTTGTATGATACTCGTCCGTGTACGGTCGCATATCTTTCGAAACGAATTAAAAGAACGCCGACGGTCAGACTCTCTCGCACGCATGGCCTTCTCGCAAATATATTGCGCGACCTGTACATGCAATGGCGGCGGACACACGACAGGTTTACCACCCTCCCCCCCCCTAAATTTAGTATTACACCTATCCCGATACCTCGTGGCATATACTGAAGCATTCTAGAATATTGGTAACTTAGTGTATGGAGGTACGAAGTGTTTGTTTAATATCTCGGAAACTAAGCCCAAGCGGCGCGGCGGTAACATGTATATTGTATAGAGAATAGTTATTCAGAATCATGGCCCCCGACACCATATTTGGACGTCATTGGAATCGATGCTGAGGACCCAATTTCCAATACCTACCTGATATTTTCATATTATATGATAAAATTAAAATACATATATTTAATTTATAATTAAATTATAAAG
Source organism: Andrena trimmerana (assembly GCA_951215215.1). Classification (NCBI taxonomy): domain Eukaryota; kingdom Metazoa; phylum Arthropoda; class Insecta; order Hymenoptera; family Andrenidae; genus Andrena; species Andrena trimmerana. The sequence goes on along the minus strand of OX578062.1, from coordinate 24,657,740 downwards.
ATTTTTATATACCAAACATAAACTAAAATTTAATACAAAAGACAGGAAGGTTTTTCATTACAGAAAGTTTATTATTCTTTCTAAATAATAAATTAATATACTAAACTTATGTAAATTATGGTGAAGCTTTGTTAAGCAATACGGTACAATAAGATAAATATAATTACTATCTTTACAATGGAAGATAAGAATCATTTTTAAAAGCAAATGAATTGAATGAACTTGTTTGGTTTTGAAAATACAGAATAAAATCAGTAACATTACTTTTATATGTTCCGAAGATTTTTAACTCATTATTTTGATTCATTGTAGGTTTTCCAAATTCGTCAAAGTCGACAATCTCTTCCATCACAAGAAGAAAACTGGATCTCTTTCAACGGTTTGGAAGGGACGTTACTTAATGGAATCACAAATCTCGGAGCTGTTGTAGTGAATAATCCAGGCCCCATAGGCGATCGTCGAGCTGTAAGGGGTCGCGGGAACTCGCCTCAAATATTTCTTAGGCAAACAGCTTCGATTCCTCTAGTTTCAGTACCACGAGGAAGACCAGTTCCTTCGAATACGTTCCCAGTTACGGTTAGGAGAAATCGCAAGTCAGATTTATCAGTGCAACCATTGAAAATCATCGGGAACGATGGTGATGCGCAAGATAATCTTTGCCGACCATGGGGTGTAGCTTGCGACAAAGAAGGGCACATAGTAATTGCAGACAGATCAAATAACCGTATACAGATATATCGGCAAGATGGTTCCTTCCTCAAAAGGTTCGGTACTCATGGTACCGCACCAGGACAATTCGACCGCCCGGCTGGTGTAGCGGTGGATGCTCGTCGCCGTATAGTTGTAGCTGATAAGGATAACCATCGTATACAGGTAACGAAAGTGAATACTGTAACAACTGTCAAAATTTCTAAACAACTTAATATTTTATGTTCATTGATTATACAGTACTGTCTCGAAAAGAATCTGCGTCTTCTGTCTTAAAAAGAAGCCGTCTCGCTATCGCCGCTACTTTTCTTGTACTTGCCACGGCAAGTGAGAGGTGCCAAAGAGACTTATTCTGTCTTTTTTCGACACACGACACACAGTGGATCAATATGCGAAAAAACGCGCCAAATGGTCGAAGATTCGATTTTAGCCTTCCGTTTGAAAACTATTATTAATGTTAGATGCGGCGAAGGGAACTAACAACGTTATGTCGCATTCATGCATGCCCTTTCATAATAAACATTAAAAAATATGTAATTTTCCAAGTAGCAAAATGAATTCTTCCCTTCGCATCAAATTTCGTTTAAATATTAAACCCATTTTCAAGCAGTTTAGTTCGCATTATCTTCTTTGAACTTTAATTTAATCATCTATAACCGTTAATTACTAATACGTAAGTTATATATTTTTCATTTTTTTTTCTACGTATTTAATTACACCAAATTTCCATCTTCGCGTAGAGCAGGCCTGCACAGCGAGCCTTTTTCAGCGCCTAGCGGCAAGCAACCAGCCGCGCGCCGTTACTAAGGGTAGAATCGGTGAGGCGAACTGCAGTAGTGTAGGTGCGGGCTCGTAGCAGCGTAGCGTAAGTATATATGGTTTGGTTCCTTGTGGGCCCCAGTGCAGAGCAGGTCCCGTAATATAATTCGGTGGGGTCATGAAATTTCCAAAACATTTGCTACTGCCGGCATATCGTATGACTTGACGATTCGATTCTACTGATAATAAAACATTTATTACTAATAATACTTATCTTTTCAGCGACACATAAAATAATTAGAAGGTTAATAATATAGAAATAAATAACTCGGACACAAAGAAAACAAAATTTTAAGTAACGATATATATCATTTATAAAAGCTAGAACATGATATACGAATAAATATATACATATGTACAGTACGCATCTGGTGCTTATCATTGCACATAGTGATATTTACAAGCAGAGAGTTGCATAACTATTAAATCTGTACACGTAACAATATACGTAACAATAACAATATACAACATGTGTATATATCTATTCATATATCATGTTCTAGCTTTTATAAATGATATATATCAGGGCTCTCCAAGGTGCCGTACGCGTACTCTCGGGGTTCTCCCACTCTCGTCCGCATTGTCAGGGATACCGCGTGACGCTAACCGCGAAGACGCTAGCCCGGCTAGCCCGTCATGGCAGCCTTTGTAGCGTCGCGCGGTCTCCTTGATAACGGAAGGCACGTTGCGCCAGAGGAAGATTGGAAGGGGAAGCAGGCGCGTGAGGGGCCTCTACGTTGGAGAGCCCTGATATATATCGTTACTTAAAATTTTGTTTTCAATGTGTCCGAGTTATTTATTTCTATATTATTAACCTTCTAATTTTGTTATGTGCCGCTGAAAAGATAAGTATTATTAGTAGTTTTATTTATCGTTCCCCTCAGGGTTACAATTTCCCTTATCCTTATCTCCATCCTTACATTTTCCTTAACCTATCTTAACCTGACTTAACTTAACTTATCCTACTTAGTCTACCTTAAACCTACATAGCTATTTACAATATTTATTAACAATATTTACAAAACTCCGCTTAAACTCTCCGCTCGCTCGCCCGCTCTCTCCCCCTCCCACCCACTTCCGCCTCCCGGACCGCCGCTTCCGCTCGACTCTCCGTCCACTCCAATCCCTCATTCACTCCCCCGTTCCCCCACACACTCGTCTCCATTCTTCCAACTTCCTCATCCACTTCTCCCCCTCTCCCTCATCTCCTAGCACTTCCCCTGCCATCTCCTCCCAGCCCCTTTCTTCCCCCCACCCCATGCACTCCTCCCACACATGCTCCCACGTCTCCTCCCCCCTCCCACAAACCCTGCACCTCCTCTTCTGTCCCTCCTCCCAGTATCTACCCCCCCTTCATTTCACTACCCAGCCTGAACCTAGCCACTCTTTTCCACCTACTTTCCCCCCACCCCTTCTTTAGATACCCCGGCAGCCCTTCTCCCTATCCTTTCCCACCTCTCCTCCTCCTGTACTTTCCATTCCCTGCTCACCAATTCCTCTCCTCTTAGCCCTCCATCCTCCCTCATCCTCTCTATCTCCTCCAGCGTCCATCCCCTCCCCTCAAAAAACTCCTTCCTTTCCCTTTCCCACCCCTCTAGCACCTTTCCCCTCCTGAGCCTCCCCTTCACCTCCTCCCAGCACCTCCTTGCTAGCTCCCCCCCTGTCCCTCCTCCAGCTTCCTCTCGAAAGCTCACGCCCTCATCCCCGCCCTACCCTTCATCATTCCCCTCTGCAACTCCTCCCTCACCAGATACCGGCGTACTCCTTTCTACCCCCAACACCCACTTCAGAAACCTTTCCTGCATCCTCTCTATTTTTTCCCTTTCCCTCCATCCCCACATCTCCGCCCCGTACCCCACCACCGGCCATACCAACCTATCGTACAGCCACAATCTCTTTTACCAGTCTTTCTCAAACAGCCTCTTTCCAATCCCCCATACCTATCCCATCACCGCGGCCCTCTTCTTCACTCTCTCCCCATCGTGTCCCTCTTGCCCCCCATTCCCCATGAACGTGTACCCCAGGTACCTAAAACTCCTCACCTCTTCCAGTTCCTTACCCTTCCACCTCCAAGTCACCCTCTTCCACCTCCCTCCCCCCCTCCTGCACCTCATCACCTTTGTTTTTCCTATATTCACTTGTAACCCCTTCCCATCCACGTATGTTTTCAACTTCCCCATCAATCCTTTCATTCCTTCCTCGTCCTCAGCTAGCACCGCCACGTCGTCCGCGTACGCTAATGCTGATAAGTATTATTAGTAATAAATGTTTTATTATTATCAGTAGAATCGAACCGCCAAGTCATACGAAATGCCGGCAGTAGCAAATGTTTTGGAAATTTTATGACCCCCCCGAATTATATTACGGGACCTGCTCTGCACTGGGGCCCCACAAGGAACCCAACCATATATACTTACGCTACGTGACTACGAGCCCGCACCTACACTACTGCAGTTCGCCTCACCGATTCTACCCTTAGTAACGGCGTACGGCTGGTTGCTTTCCGCTAGATGCTGAAAAAGGCTCGCTGTGCAGGCCTGGCGTAGAGTTATACATAAACGCGTGTTAGTGTGTACCTCCTAAAACATCACTAAACTCACGATTAAAGAAATGCTACTTTTACGGAAGTGTGGACTAATTACGGACACGTAAGGTGGCAGCTAACGGTAATTTTGGAAAATTCGATTTTGGGAGTTTAGTATATTCCGTTAGCCAAATCTTTTCTATGTATTTTAAGCGCTACCGGGCCAAGAAATTCCAAAAAATTGTAGGAATTACAGCCAAAAATGTACGAGCCTGCACAAGAGATCGCAATACGACAAAATTGTATGTCCAACTTTAAACGTGATTTCCCAAATACACACTACGATTTCCAAAACGATACACATAAAATCTCGAAAACCCCTCCAATGACCCACATAGCACGATAGCATTGCAGCAATGTTGCAGCAATATTGCGGTGCAAGATTACAATGTTGCACCGCATCATTGCAGAGACGTTGCAGGTTCACCCCTATGTCCACCCTGAGCAACATTGCAGGATTGTATTCCCGCAACGTTTCGGAGATTTAAATAAAAATAACGGTATATTTATTGTGTCTGTGAGGAGCGCGACGACATGAGTGTATACAGAATCATAACAGTATAACGCCCGTGTGTCTTCTCATAGTAAATTCATTTCCCCATGGAGATTCGAACCCATAGACCTGTAGCACCGTAGACGAGCACTTTACCGCCGCAGCTACAACCGCTGATTGAGAAGATTTCTTACGTATTCGAACTTATACACCTACCGTGCAAAATTTTAAACGCAAATTATTTAAAAACGATGGCTCGTTGTGACAAACCCCATTGCGGTTTTGTAACACTATAGATGTGTACTACGACTTTTACCCGGTGTCATTTTAGGTTAGGTTGGAAAACTATCTTTAATCTGAACCATTGCATTTGTCTTTTCTTCTCTCTTTTCTCTTGCTTGATTGTATATACGTGTTTGTGCAATAAAGACGTTTAATAATAATAATAATAATAATAATTTCATACATTCAAATATACATATAGTACCTACTCTATCTAAAAAAATTAAGTTGATCTTCGAATCCCCTCTATAATGTCATGTATAAACAACTCTCGTGATAACACTTTCTTCATATCTGCAACGGCCAATGAGATATTCAAGCGTATACAGTCAAATGAAACACGCTGTAGAATCCACTCGACGTCATGTACATACACTCCTCATATTAATTATAGGATCACTTCAAGGAGTCCGAAAAATAGGGGCAAGTCCACATGGTCATAACTTCGGTAAAAATAGTCGTATCAATATTTTGAAAATACGGTTTGAAAGCGTGGAATCTCTACTTTCAGCTGTTTTTCTCTTCAAATTTTAGATGCATTGCTTTTCTGTAAAGTTATAGCAATATAAAGAGCACTTGGTCAATTTTAAAAAATTGTCTTCAACTTTGCGATGTTCAAAAGAACCTGTTCACACATTCCATTTACACCACTCGAAAGCGACCACTTTCCTGTGTAAAAAGAGAGTAATAAATTTCTTGTGCGATTTTTTTTTGGCCAAGTTATTCAACTTTGAAGTAAAAACCGTTTTTTTTTTTAATTTAGTTGCTTCTAGCAATCGAACGAATCATCCTGGAATGTTCATGAAATAAAGAAATAGAAAGATCAGTCTTTTCTCTTTAAAACGCATCTTCGACTTTTTCGATTTGGTTAAAATTTCGGTGTCTGATGTTCTTTCCAAAATATACTTAAAAATTGCACAAATTCCATTTTCTCTTCAACTCGCTGTATCTCCACGAGGGATAACCGGAATATCATTGTCTTAAGCCCATTTTAAAGCGGAGAGTCTGCCGATTCTTTTGACCTGCACCGGAACCCGCTGCGATAATTTCTTACCTGTGGCCTTTAAGCGCGTAGACACGGGTAATGCAGCGCGCTGTATACCGACACAATCTGGCCCGAAACAGGGGGTTGGGATTTTTCATCATTCGTCCTTACATGAGCAGATTTTGGGCTGGGTTAGGACTCATTCGAAAGAGGAAGGTTCAATGCAGAGCGCTCTGCTCATGGTTCAACGAGATTGTGTTGATATCTAATAATATGAGTGTGCAAAGTAGAGCAAAAGTCGGCAAAATACACCCGCAGAATCCAAGTACTTTTAGGTCACTAAAAGAGCTTTGTGAATGAAACGGTGAGAAGAGCGCTCTGCATTGAACCTTCCTCTTTCGAATGAGTCCGAACCCAGCCCCAAATTTGCTCATATAAGGACGAATAATGAAAAATCGTGACTTCAGTCCCAAATACGAGTTCCGCCATATTGGCGATAATACAGAGTAAGTCACGTGACAAATTTAGTTCAGCTAGTGGACACGAGATTGCGCCTACTCGGGAGGACTGCCGACGTGGAATCATAGCAAAACTGAAGCGTTAGCTGGATAGCCACAGTAAAAGCGTGATGCAGTCAATGTATGAATTTTCGGACGATTGTAGGTTAGGTTATATGCATTTTAGGCATATAACTGTAGGGAACTGTGTACATTTACTAAATTAACGTTTTTATTGTAACACATACATCACTTGAAATCGCTGTCGAATTTATGTTATAATTATATGGCCACATTATTTAAAATAAAAAAAGAGATTGGAACTTTTTTACTAATACTGGAAATATTGATTTACTGATATCATATTTTCAGAATGTGGAAGTTACAGCAATTATTTGCAATTATTGCTCTTATTATTATTCTTCCGACTATTGTATATAACATACACACGGCTCAAACGATTGTGGCCGATCGAGATTCGATTGCATTCGTGCTTACTAGGGCTGGCTTTTTTGTATCGCTAACATTCTACAGTATTTCATGAATATGGTGAGGGCACTGCCAAGTCACAGGTTCCCGTCTAGAACACTTCCAATTCATGTTGAAACACCACTGTGGCACATGTGCCTATGATTGTCATAATTATATAAATCTGTGTGATCGGCTCTCTTCGCTATGCTACATATAGCGTAAATGACAGCAAGAATAAATGTCAAATGACTTTTATTGCAATGAACCTCAAATAAAATCATAATAATTTTGAGTGAAAGTAAATAAGAAAACACAAATATATAAAGCGGGGTGGTGGGGTAATAAGGAAAAGAATGGAAAGTCTTGTGGTATTTTATTTGTAGTAGTCTTCATAGATTAAAATCTAAGACACTCGAAATGTGTGTGTGACTAGTCAAAATGTGTAGAGCAAAGAAATACGCATTTATTTCAAAATCTACTATCCGTTATTTTATGTTAACAACGGGAAAATAAACATAACCGAAGCAATGTAAATTAAATTTTGTGACGGGACTGAGCGAATGTGTCTTATATTAGATGACATTACAGTGATGTTTCCTCATGAAATAGAAGTGTTCTAGACGGGAACCTGTGGCTTGGCAGTGCCCTCACCATATTCATGAAATACTGTAGAATGTTAGCGATACAAAAAAGCCAGCCCTAGTAAGCTCGAATGCAATCGAATCTCGATCGGCCACAATCGTTTGAGCCGTGTGTACAACAAGGAAAAGTCTTCAAATCAGTCAACACTTGACTCCCCGATTTTTTTTTTTGTAATTCTTTACGGTCCTATGCAGAGATGGGCATTATTTAAATAAAAGAATATATTTCCGAATGGCCCCAGTGACTGATCGACACGAGGTTTGGGGTAGGGTGTGTTTACCCTAAATCTAAAATTCTATTTAGCTTCGGGTATTTATTAGTTTCCTTTATTTATTCGAAGGCCTTTAATCTTGGGCATCGAATAATTTTTCATCTTTCATTATATCTTTATCCTAAGGTCGTATTCAGATATATTGGCCGGTCAATTCGTTTTCGCGAACAGCGATCGCGAACAGCGATCGAGGAGAATGGTGGGGTAACGGGAATGCTGCTCGGCTCCGTCTGAACGTAGCCGTGTGGCTGTTATGACCAATACAAGATGAAGCAATCGAGAAAGAATCAATGTTCAGACCAATAAAGCTCCTGAAATTTTTTGGAGCTAAGGCACACCTATTCTGATATGTGTATTTCTATGCTGACAGCTCGGTTTGGCCTATACGCACCAGAAGCTTGGCGCTAACCCCATCACTTCTGGCTCACTCTTGTTCTGCGAAGGCGAGAGTGAGATGGAACGAGAGCGAGTCAGAAAACGTTGCAAACAGGAGCACCGAGGCAGGCATGCGGTACCTATGGTGGGCGAATACGCGTTACGAAACGCAACGGCCAATATATCTGAATGTAAAGACTCGTTAGCCGCTCGCTGGTCGGGACCGGCGTTGAGCCCGTATCATGAACGGAGCCCTAATTCCGAGGCTGAGTTTCTCGCTTCTTTTTGTCCGAAGGGGGGAGCGGGATGGAACGCTTTGCGTGCGCGACGGGCGCGAGCGCTCAGATGGAATCGTGACCGTTCGACGCATGCGCGCCACGGTCAGATAGCCAGGCACGGCACGAGTCTTTTTTGCGCCATAACCGAGCTTGCCAAATTCCGCCATTTATTATAAAATATTTAATTGAGCTTCTTCATGACCTTACTCTAAACTTTTACTCGTAGTTTAAAACCGTTGTAATATATTTTCTAGTATTTCATTTAAAAATTTTTTTTCAACAATGCCAACAATGAAAAGGCCATTTTGCGCGTCTTGTCAACCTTACGCCCTAGCAGTTGCCTAATTTTACAGAGTAAACTCATAAATAATCTCAAATCAATGTAATATAATAAAGGGCGCAGTTTGACAAGTTCGCCTAGGGCGCAAAAAAGACTTATGCCCGGCCTGCGTCAAGATTTTGCGAAGCGGTTCCCGTGCTCACCGTAAGCGCTTGCGGCCATCGCGCACGCCCGTCGCGCACACAAAGGACGGAGTGTCAGGCGTCCGAAAGACGGAGCGAGACAAAATATCAACGCGTCGTCTATCTCGTACTGTCCTCGCTCGCTTTCAGTGCCTTCGCTCGATCGCTTTCCATCTCGCGCTCGCCTTCGGTGGACAAGAGTGAGACAGAAGTGGTGGGGATAGCGAAAAGTCCGTATCGTGTACACCAAACCGAGCCCGTAACGATCTTAGATGCTCGAATAACCGACGAGAACCTTTGTTGTCCGAGCCGCACGAGATCGCCGTTGCTTGGCGATGTGTAATCGATTATATAGAAACAGAATTTGTTTTTTTTTCATCGTATCAATATGAAAGCGACACAAATGGATTCCTGGCATTCCCCCGATTAAATTGACAGAAAATAATTTAAATCAGACTATTTTTAACGAAACAGGCTTCCAATTCTGCAAACAAATTTTCACGTAATTTCCTTAATTATGGTCCGAATAATATCATTTTTAGGGCCAATTTGATCGACAAAACATGACGAATCGATTCACGTCACTTTCGCAAAGTTCTGATTAGAAATGCAGAACTGACGATTTGTCACTGCTTAGTGCGTAACATTGTATGGCCGCGCTGAAACTGGTAGTGCGTAACATTGTATGGCCCCACAAAACTGAGCGAGTTGCATGATTGCCAGCGTGAAGGACAAGAGGGGACGTTGCATGGCGAAGGAAAGTCAGCCTTCTATAGAACTCAAATCGAGAAAGACTTTGCAGACTAACTTTACATATGTATATTCGCGTCAAATAAATACTTTAATTGTAAAATTTAGACGACAAACTATTGTTGAATTTCGCTAGTTCTTACATATGCATCACTTGGTTGGGAATTCCTGATCGAAGAGTTTCATGCATTTACCTATTGAAATGTTGCTTCAAGTCATCGGGAAATTGCATTGCTTCTTCTCGTACATACATATATCTGTTCGCGAGTAGGTGTCACGAGTGACGCGGCTTTGGTTTCCCAAATAAATGCACATTTATTAGAGCCCTCGGTCGATGGCGATTCGAGTCATCCAGTACTGAATATGAATATGTTCATATTTCTCATTACACCTTTATAAGAGTGTTACCACCGATGGATTGGTGAGTTTATGTCCACGAAAAGAAGTTGAGTTGCGAAGCAATTCGGTTTATTTTTTCTTATGAATACATGATTAGGACACACACACACTACGTTCACTAAAAATAGGCCGAATTGCTCCAAGTTTGGCATCATTTTCATCAGTAATGCAGTGCTCTGCTGAAGAACGTCTTATAACGGAGCTAATATTCTAGGCCCTAGAATCTACGATATTGTCAATGTGCGGTTGAAACGCACGCCGCTTCACACTATCGTTTCTTAGCATTTATACGGGGTGATTCTCTAACTAGAGTCGTCAAACGCAATGCTCGCCAACAATTATGTGTCTCGCTGAGTTTCGTGGGCTTCGACGCTCGAAACCAGCGGGACTATACAATGTTGCGCGCTAAGCAGTGACAAATCTACAGTTCTGCATTTCTAATCAGATCTTTGCGAAAGTGACGTCAGTCGATTCCTCACGTTTTCTTGATCAAATATGGCCCATAAATGGTATAATTCGGACCAAAATTAAGAAAATTACGTGAAAAATTATTTGCAAACTTGAAAGCCCGTTTCCTTAAAAATAGTCCGATTTAAATTATTTTCGGTCAATTGTTGGGAATATCTAGACGTCACCTCATAAAAGGGGGCTACACGGTTGAGCTAAAGCAGATGCGATCAGCACAACGCCTAAGAGGTCATAAATTGTCATCGAGGTCCTTAGGACTTTCCAAAACGGACCACCGAGGCCCTTTCCATGGGACGGAACGGCAGTCTATTCCAGTCCTCGCTTCGAGAAAGACCGTATTACTCTTGGCCAACTTTACCCTTGTTCAGCTTTTGAAATAAATATATTCATATAACATCCTGCGAACCAGTTAAATCCGTCATTTTAGTATATTTCTTACACAATTTAATCGGGAGAATGTCAGAAATCCATTTGTGGCACTTTCATATTGATACGATGAAAAATAAACAAATTCTGTTTCTTTATAATCGATGACACATCGCCGAGCACGGCGATCTCGCGCGGCTCGGGACACAAAGGTTCTCGTCGGTTTTTCGAACTTCTAAGATCGTATTCAGATTTATTGGCCGGTGAGTTTCGTAACTAGGGGTGTGCGGTTACCCGATTTTTCGGGCTCGGGACGGGCCGGCAACTTTCGGGCGGGATCGGGCGGGGTCCCGATACTTTCGTACTTCTCGAGATCCCGACAGTTTCGGGACCCCGAGACTCGATTCGGGCTACAAGCATAGCCGCCATGAGCAGACAATTTGATTTCATGTCGGCTCGGCAAAACTCGGACGCGATCGGACGATATCGTTACCAGTAATAGATTAAAATTATTACCTGAGAACATAGAAAAATTATGTTTCTTACACGTTAATTTGAAATAATAAAATATTCGCCTCCTGTATATTGTTGTTATTATGAAACATCCAGGAAATATTCCTTTTTGTATGCATATAGTTCGTACGTTTTCTATTTTAAATTTCAACCTATCCGGACAAAGATAATACCCTATATATTACCTTTACATAAAGTACTAAGTGTGAAGTATATTTTATTCAGATTTTAAAATATTGTCGATATAAAAATAGTCTTCTTCCCAAATTCTGAACATGGTATTTATTTAAGTACGTATATGGACGTATTCAGTATTCACAGACTATTTGGTAGCAATGAAAATACATATATATGTAAATAAATAAATTAGATACAAATTATGATTCAACAGGAGACAGAAAGGTAAAAACGTATCACTCTGGTATCGATATAAATGATATACGTAATTCTTTCTGTCTCGGTCTCCTCGTAATAGCTGGCTTTCGAGCCGATCGCGTCCGAGTTTTGCCAAGCCGACCTGAAATCAAATTGCCCGCTCATGGCGGTCATGCTTGTAGCCCGAATCGAGTCTCGGGATCCTGAAACCGTCGGGATATCGAGCAATACGAAAGTATCGGAACCCCGCCCGATCCCGCCCGAAAGTTGCCGGCCCGTCCCGAGGTGCGAGAATCCAAGCCGCGGGACGTTCCGCACCCTCCTATTCGTAAAGCGAATTCACTCGTCATCGCAGAACACGAGTGATCCAGAAGTGGTGGGGATAGCGCCAAGCTTCTGTCATGTATAGGCCAAACCGAGCTGCAGCGTAGAAATACACGCATCAGAATAGGCGTGCCTTAGGCCTTAGCTCCGGAAAAATTCAGGAGCTTTATTGGTCAGAACATTGATTCTTTCTCGATAGCTTCATCTCGTATTGGTCTACGCATTTCTTCGTAACGCACACAACTACATATGTACTACGCTGACAATAAGAATAATTAACAGCCACACGTCTACGTTCAGACGGGGCCGAGCAGCATTCCCGTTACCCCACCATACCCTTCGGTGGCTAGGGAACTCCAACTGACAACATAGGAGCGTAAAGAATTACAAAAAAATGAAGGAGTCAACTGTTGACCGATTTGGAGACTTTTCCTTGTTATATGTTATATACAATAGTCGGAAGAATAATAATAAAAGCAATAATTGCAAATAATTGCTGTAACTTCCACATTCTGAAAATATGATATCAGTAAATTACTACTTCCAGTGTTATTAAAAAATTCCAATCTCTTTTTTTATTTGAAATAATGTGGCCATATAATTATAACATATATTCGGCAGCGGTGATGTATGTGTTACAGTGAAAGCGTGAATTTAGTAAATGTACACAGTTTCCAGCAGTTTCTAGTCAATGTATGCCTAAAATGCATATAATCTAACCTACAATCGTCCAAAAATACATACATTGACTGTATCACGCTTTTGCTGTGGCACATGTATCCAGCTAACGCTTCAGTTTTGCTATGATTCCACGCTGGCAGTCCTCCCGAGTAGGCGCCATCTCCTATCCACTAGCTCAACTAAATTTGTCACGTGACTTGCTCTGTATTATCGCCAATATGACGGAACTCGTATTTGGGAATGCAATCACGGGCTGACGTTGTTTCTCCTTACATGAGCAAATTTTGGGCTGGGTGAGGTCTCATTCGAAAGAGGAAGTTTCAATGCAGCCTGCTCTGCTCATCGTTTGAGTCAGAAAGCTCGTTTAGAGACCTACAAATACGTGGAATCTGCGAGTGCATTTTGTCGATTTTTTCTCTACTCTGGACACTCGTATTATTACATATCAACACAATCTTTTTGAACCATGAGCAGAGCGGGCTGTATTGAACCTTCATCTTTCGAATGAGGCCTCGCCCAGCCCAAAATTTGCTCGTATAAGGACAAACAACGTCAGCGCGCAAACCCATGTTTCGGGCCAGATTGCGTCGGTATACAGCGCGCTGCATTACCCGTGTCTACCCCCTTAAGATTCGATTTCGACTGCTATCGTCAATTATGTTGACGGGTGGGGATACGAACAAGAGCGCTCGCTTCCGCGGAGACGACCGACTTCAAACTTAAATAAGAAATTATCGCAGCGCGTTCCGGTAGAGCTCAAAAGAATCGGCAGACTCTCCGCTTTAAAATGAGCTTAACTCAATGATGTTCCGGTTATCCCTCGTGGACATACAGCGAGTTGAAGAGAAAATGGAATTTGTCAAATTTTTAAGCATAGTTTGGAAAGGACATCAGAGACCGAAATTTTAACTGAATCGAAAAAGTTGAAGATGCGTCTTAAAGAGAAAAGACTGATCTTTCTATTGCTTTTTTCATGGCCGTTATACGATGATTCGTTCGCTTGCCAGAAGCAACTAAATTAAAAAAAAAACGTTTTTATTTCAAAGTTGAATACCTTGGCCAAAAAAAAAACACATAGGAAAATTATTACTTCCTTTTTACACAGGAAAGTGGTCGCTTTCGAGTGATGTAAATGGAATGTGTGTAAAAAATTGCATGCACGCCATGGAACATCGCAAAGTTGAAGAAAATTTTTCAAAATTGACCAAGTGCTCTTTATATTACTATAACTTTACAGAAAAGCAATGCATCTAAAATTTCAAGAAAAAACACCTGAAAGTAGAAACTTCTCGCTTCCAAACCATATTTTCAAAATATCCATACGATTATTTTTACCAGAGATATGACCATGTGAACCTGCCCCTATTTTTCGGGCTTCTAGAAGTGATCCTCTAATTAATGTGAGGAGTGTATTTCGACAAATTTTGTCAAAGTCATAGTTGCTTCAGAATATTACTGTAATGTTTCCACAATTTTTCACAACAGTATTGCGCGACGATTTGCGCCCAATGTGACGGAATATTGTAGGATCGTTGCCACTGAAACATTGCAGTGGCAACGTGTGCGCAATATTGATGGAACGTTGCCACTTCAATATTACACGGAAATATGGCAGCAACATCACAGCAATATTGCAATGCAACCTGCAACAATGCAATATTGCAGCAACGTTACTGCAACAATGCTGCAACGAGGTGTGCTGTATGGGGATTTGAATGAAAATTTACAGGGATCTGCAGAAAACTATTTCCCACAATAATTTAGATTGAGTGTGCCGAAATCATCTCTCTTAATTATTCCCCACAATGTGCCGGAAGCACATCTTCAATATAAATTTTTATAAAGAAGATAAAAAATATTTTTCCCACAAAAAAAGGATAAAATCTTATACATCAACATAAAATTTGTACCAATTTGTTTATCAAAATTTTGTTACCGATACAAGATGAGGACTGTCTTACAGATTATAAAAATGCCTTTACTTTGTGATTAAGATAATTCACCTGTACGGAATCGTGTTCAGCATCAAACAGTGCATCGCGCACATGCTCTCACATTTATTTTTATAACTTTTTCTCCTGTAACTGTATTTAAAATTTTATTTTTGAACATTAAAGTAAAAGTAATGGCGATTAAAATTAAAACAAAAAATAACTCTATATTAATTTATTACTTCAGAATATGCGTTTGAAAAGGAGTCGCATTTTGGGCTGTTGAGGTTTACCTAGTTCCTTAAGGGAATAGTTAAATTGAAACAAAAGTAGTGACACTAATCAGATTTATTTGATACATAATTCAACTTTGGTTACATACCTACAGGGTGTCCCACCTAAGACTGGACAGCCGGTTTTCTCCTAAACTATTGGAGATAAAAATATAAAAAAAAAAAGGGAATTGCATGGTTCGAGGGGGCCAATTAATTAGCGCGAACGAATTTTTTTATCGATTATTATTTTAAAAGATACGATGGTCAAGTTCGGTTTTTCAAATGGAACTACGTTTTCTGAAGACCTGAGTTGATAGTGCGTTCCAAGACAAATTCAATAAGCTTTAATGTATACACTTTATTTTCACTGGTTTTTAAGATATTGCGCTTGCAAATTTACTGATTTTCACTGGAAGAAAACTGTCTGGTATAGCACGGACCAGGGACGGTCTTACTGGCGTCACGGGTAGCACTGCCTGTTGAAATAGATACCTACCTGCCAAAGGTCTGCGCCAGGAATGGCAGGCCCAAAGGCTGGACAATTTTTTTTCGCCAGAAATGCTACTTAGGTAGGTAAGGAAACTGGAAAGTAGAGACATGATGGAGAAGCTAAGGAAAAATGCAAATAAAGTGGTGATTGTTGCTATTAATTATGTCTTTATCACTCCAAATACAACTATAAGTTAATGATTTAACATTTTTTACACACTTTGGACTATCTGAGGTCAGGCGTCCAAGTGATTATCTTGTAACTTATTGTAACTTTACAAAACAGATGGGAAAAAACCGTCCTCCCCCACTCGCTTTCGCCAGCGACCACACTATTATAACACAGTGGCTTCCTAGTGATGTATTTGTCACCTGCCTAGCATCTTTTAATTAGGGTTTAGGGAGATGCCCCATCTTACCTCGCTACCCCGTCATACTTGTCATATGAAACAAGCCGCGATCCACGAGCCGTCTGATCGGTCATGGCTCCGCTCGCCCGGGCTCGCCAAGCCGACTTGACGAGCTAGACGAACCGAGCTAGTTCGCGGTGCCAGGAGCAGTCTGATTCCACCTGGAGAGTAGTCGGGTCACACACTGCACAAATGATACAAGGTGATTCTGAAGCTACTAAAAAATTTGTCTTGGAACGCATTATCAACTCAGGTGTTCAAAAAAAAAATAGTTCCATTTGAAAAACCGAACTTGACCATCGTATCTTTTAAAATAATAATCAATAAAAAAATTCGTTCGCGCTAGTTAATTGGCCCCCTCGAACCATGCTATTCCCTATTTTATTTTATATTTTTATCTCCAATAGTTTAGGAGAAAACCGGCTGTCCAGTCTTAGGGGGGACACCCTGTATAAAGACAACACGTATCAATATACAGGGTGTCCCGAAAATGCTGCGGTTCCTTGAAGGGGGTGATTCGGGGGGTGATTGCAAACAACTTTTTCCTTTGCGAAAATTCTCTCCGAGGTTTCGTTAACGAGATAATAACAAAAAGCACCGACCAATCAGAACGCGAGCCTTCCGCTGGAGTTCCCGCGCTAGCGTGGCCGCGCACCGGGCCACGCTGCGACTACGAACAAGCAAGGCGGCATGCACCGAAGGAAATTGCGTAGAATGACAATTGAAAAAGATGTAACAAAAAAATCGAAACTTTTGCCATGGTTTGTTTGGCATTTAAAATGAACAATGAAAAAAGGATAAATGGATGAAAATCACGTGTAACGTAAAGAGACGAATACACAGTTGTTTTTTTTTTTAGAAGAATCGAAAATAATAATTATTTGGTGTGAGAGGATAAGGAACACGTAAATTTCCTTTTTTAATAACGTACAAACGAAAAGGTAATGCAACAGGGAACGAGTGAAAAGTAATCGTAGTTCGTTATTGTGATAAAAATCCGTAGTTCAATAACGGCTAACACTATTGTTGATAAAGAATAAATCCGTTTAAAAACTGCGAAGAAAAATGTACGTACGCAAATTTAGAGAATTATCGCCGGAAATAAGCCACAGCCTGCGTTAGGCTTAAGAAATAATAGTCGCCAATAATGTAACTAAAACTCACCCTTTCGGAAATTCACCTGCAGCTTAAAAACCTGTGTCACTAAGTCACTGAACGGATCCTGGTCATCGACAGACGCGCCGAGTGCACAGCTGTACTCAGGTACACGACAACATCCAAAGTTAAGGGTCGCAACGTCAAGTGCGTCCGGGTTAATGCACCGAATATTCACTTCACTGCACGCCTAATAACACTGACCACTTTATTTATTATTCATGGAACGTGTTGTTCCTACTTTATAAAAATTGGTGGAAATGAATTTTTACTTGGCGTTCGAAGCCGTGGCAATTCTCGCACAAATTCTCACGCTGCAGCACTTGCGTCCTCGTTGTTCGGGAGGTACACCCAGAACATCGCGTAATACTCTTGAGCAGAGAACATTTCTGTGACGTGATTGCTTGCTGACGGACAAGATTTTTTCCAAGCGATTTCTTCTACCCCCAAAAAGTTTCTCTCGTTCCATTATGAGTTGATCCCCACCAGGCCCAGAGACTTCATGTAAAAAGAAGCCAGCGCATTTTCGAAGCACACGTGCTTCGCAGAAGTGCAACGAACGGACTATCGTGCACTTTTACAAAAGTCCGCGTTCCGTTCTTTTACTGCCAATGTACCACCCATTGCTTCAAGGTAGGCAACAGACACCACGTGTTTCGGTTCGAAAGGGTCCGAAGAGAAGAGAAACAGAAAGTCCTCGAGTTGCTATAAAGAAAAAAATTCTGTTTCCTGTTTCCGATACCCAGAGTTCACGTCTTCTATTCGTTTTTTTACGTTACACGTGATTTTCATCCATTTATCCTTTTTTCATTGTTCACTTTAAATGCCAAACAAACCATGGCAAAAGTTTCGATTTTTTTGTTACATCTTTTTCATTTGTCATTCTACGCAATTTCCTTCGGTGCATGCCGCCTTGCTTGTTCGTAGTCGCAGCGCGACCCGGCGCGCGTCCACGCTAGCGCGGGAGCTCCAGCGGAAGGCTCGCGCTCTGATTGGTCGGTGCTTTTTGTTATTATCTCGTTAACGAAACCTCAGAGAGAATTTTCGCAAAGGAAAAAGTTGTTTGCAATCACCCCCTGAATCACCCCCTTCAAGGAACCGCAGCATTTTTGGGACACCCTGTAGATACTTTTGTCACGGGGATATTACCCGGGATATAAAAAAATAGCAAGGATTCGATATTTCGCTCGTGTCCTGCTGGACGGCTCGGAAATACACAAGGAATTCTACTATAATTAGATACTTACTCTCGTAGGGCGCGTACCGTAGGAACACGGGATCGCGAAAAATATTATGCTACTCGGTATGACACTGGTCTGCACAGCCGGGCGGGCAAAAGAAATGCCAGATGCGCTTTCTCAGACTCTTAGCTTCGGATGAATGGAAGAATGCGTAGAGATAAAATACAGCTGAGCGTCCGGGCTTCGCGAAAGGGAGATAAGCAGACCGAGCAGCAAGGCTGCATGACACTTTAATAAACAAATCATGTTATGAAAGGAAAACAAAACTCTTTCTTGCTACGGGTAATTGCGGACATTTGTTTAAGAATCTCTTGATCCTTACTATACACTAGTTTTCTTCCATGCTGCACAGTGGGACAAAACGACCCCACGACCGACGAACAAAAATCTATAACTTTGGTTCTGGTCTAGATATATTAATGAAATTTTAATCAATTAAACCGCAAATTTGCGGCCTTTAAGTTGTATTAATATAAATGATATTAAGAAACTGTGTGGATATGTAGAGGATTTCCTCTTGATTACAACGCAATTTTTTTTTCCTGCTCAAAATCACTCAAAGGCGGTGAAATAAACCCCTGAAAATTCGCCTATTTTCGGATTTTATTTTCTAAATCGCGATCTGTAAGAGATAGAAAAAAATCTCAAGATGAAAGTTACTTCTTTTAATTAGATCTATCAAATAGTAAACATTTAATCAATTGTTTAAACAATTAGAAAAAATTATAAACAAAAATATCTATAATGTTTTTCAAAATTTGTTGTTTCGCGTGAAATCTGAATTGGTCATTTAAATAATTAAGAAACAACATAATCTATTTTTTTTTGTATTCAATTTCAACCTTTATTGTATCGCTGATATGTGTTCCTCGACAATCGAAGGACTTCTAGACCCCATTGTAACGTACCTGAAGCTGCACGACGAGCAATGTTCTCCTAATGTTTATAAGGAAATAATACGGAACGCGTAGAAAAAAGTAAGACAATTTATATACTTTTGTCTCTAATTACATATGGGGCAAATACAGGGTCATCGTTTAATCCTGCAACCCGCGCGCGCGCGGAACTTGTAAAATGGCAACACCGCCTCACGGACGCATTCCACTACACCATGCACCGGCCCAGCGGAGAGCTGCCAGCAACCGCTGGACAAGAGTGATGCCCGAGCTTCGAAAATTTTAGCGTCGCAAAGAGCTAGGTATTGGGAATTTCCCGGACCAGGTAATCGAGCCGCGCGCTCCGCTTTTATGATCGGTTTACCATTCGCACCCCAGATTACTGTAATGAGGTTTGCAAATAATGTCAACTGATCTCGTACCCGTTTCAATTTCAAAAATTTTAGCTACGACAGGGTTGACCGCGGCGCTATACCCTTGTACAGAAAGATTTTTCGCCACTTAGGCGTGGCGTTGGGTACCTAAAACATTCAAACACAAAAATTCTAGAAAAAAAATTCAAACACCGCTACAATCAAAGATACGTCGCATTAGTTACCCCTTACGTCTGATCTAGGTATGCACCGCATTAAGGACAAATTCATAAAGAAGCAAACCAGAACAATAGATTCGGAGGTCTGCAGAACTAACACATAATTGAATAAAACTTTAATTTCTCAATTTATGAAAGTAATGATACAGAAACAACTAGCCTATTGTTTATCAACACCATGAATGTTAAAAACTGCGTTAAATACATTATCGAATAAACAGTTTCCAACAGCTTTTTAAACAATTATGGTTAAAAAATTGATAAAAGAAAAATTAAGTAAACGTAAAATATGTTAAATTATCCATCATTAAGAAGGAATAATTTTTCCTCATTTTTCGGCGCAAATTGCATTCCGATATCTCTTATAGTTCAAAAGTTATACGAAAAAGACCCCAAATTTTTCAACCCGGGCCGGGAAATTCTGAATAGTTCTTTGCAACGTTAATTTGAAAGAGACCTGTCCAAAATTCTCGAAGCTCGGGCATCACAGCTGTCCAGCGGTCGCTAGCAGCTCTCCAAACGCCGGGACGGTGCATGGTTGTAGTGGAATGCGTCCGTGAGGCGGTGTTGCCATTTTACAAGTTCGGGCGCGCGCGGGTTGCAGGATTAAACGATGACCCTGTATACCAGGTGGAAATGTATATATACTAGGTTTTTACGGGTACTCGGCTCGGCTCGGAAACCGAGTCTCGGCTCGGTCCGAACTTCAAGCTACTTGAATATTCGAGTACTCGAACAGCCTTACTGCTTTCGCTTGCGAGTAGCGGAGACGGTTGTGCAGAACTGCGCGTGTGAAAAGGAAACGGGACAAAAGTGCATGTCCTTGGGTTTGCGTAGCGAGGGAATCACGTTGTCTAAGAGGAACATTTGTATCACGCTACGTCCCTCTTCGTATCGCGAAGATAAATTGGAATGATATTCACAGTAACGTAATAATAATAATATTTTCATAAATAAAGCATCGTAATATTTGTGATGTTTCCCTAATGATAAATGACACCAAACACGATATAATTTGGATAATACATATTTAGTGGTAATACGCGTCGGCCGCAGAGAAGAACAGCGAATGAAAAAGATTGGGACAATCGGCAGTCCTTTCTTCCACTCGCTCTCTTCTCCTACGTTCAAGGCTGTCGACAAACATCTAAAAATATAGGAACTGCAGTAAAATATCGATTAGGGTTCGAAATTGTGACTATGTATGTTAGTTAGTGCTAATTTCTATCACCCCTAGTTAGAGTGGTCCCCCTTGGAACCAGTGAAGCGTATAATATGGCACGAGTGCCGATCGTGTAACCCGATCCGAAATCGAAAATCGGTGAGAGACAACACCGATGCAAACGAGATTCGTGATAAAAATTATTTTATTTTTGTTTCTTTTTTTATAAATTTTTTACCAACATATTTGTGACGATTTTTCCAATTAAAATGATACCAAACACGATATGGTTTGGACAATTATATAAATATAAATGATTCGTATCCACAATAGTCTATCGTAGATATGAATCCGGAATACCGTGGCGGAAGCAGGTACTCGTGCAGGTACCTCGTACCATACACTTCCAAGCACATCTGCTGCGGATGATTTTCCTACCGACAGAATACTCGAAGAAGACGTAGGAAATTTTTAAGACTTTCCAATTGTCGAAGAAATTGTAGAAGAAGTACATTTCGATACGGACGCAGAAAATATTGTACAAGAAATAGATTTGGACACAGACAGAGATGAGATACGTTCCGTAACAGACATCAACGAAGAAACGAATGAAGATGTTGGAAGTGATGCCGATTAGTGGCTGGTGGAGAATGCAGAAGCAGGACAACCGGCAAACTCAATTTCAGAAGGAATCAACCTCGTTGATTTTCCGCATGTTTTCGAACGAATAAAAAATCTTGGAAATCATTCGACTACTGGCTGCGGCATCGAACATTTTGAAACAGTTAGATGTTAATGGAATGGATTAGAAAATGTGTATGTAGAGTGCAAAATGTACAAATACACAGAGCGTATATCCTGTCTTCGGAAGAGTGATGCCACTATGGATATCAACCGCGCCGCTGTTGCCGCAAAAATGATGACGGGCGGCGGATATAATCAACTAGAGGACATACTGACGGCCGTGAACGTGTCCTGTATGACGAAAAGGATCTACGAGAACTGTCATAATGACCTAATCGATGTCATCGAAGTGGCCGCACATCGCGGCCACTGGAAGTTGCTGGAAAAGAGGAAAAAGCATTAGCTGTAACAAGAGGCGACGTATATTCGGAATCTAATGTACCGTTTATACCAGTTGTTGCAAATTGCAGCTGGAAGAAAAGGTCATACCGCGAAGGAGATTACAATTCTCTTTCTGGCGTAGGAGCTATTGTGGGATACCACACGAAGAAAGTGCTGTACATCAGCGTGAAGAATAAATTCTGCATGACTTGCCAAATAGCATCTACGAAGAAGGAAGAACCGCGCGAGCATCGTTGCTTCAAGAACTGGGGTCCTAATCAGAGTTCAACTTACATGGAAAGTGTGGCTATTGTCGAAGGCTTCAAATGCAGTATATATATGCACCGACAGATATATTCTACACTAGTTGCCGATGGCGATAGCAGTGTGTACAAGAAGATATTGGACAATGATCCATATGAAAAGTACGAGGTGCGTGTACGGAACATAGAATGTACAAATCACCTGCTACGCAATTTCAGTAAAAGAATAAACGAACTCGTAGCAATAGGTCGCGATAAAGACCTAAGAGCTGTCGTAAAGAATAATGCTCTCCGCCTGCGTACTGGTATAAAGAAAGCTGCGGAATACCGGTTGCGTGAAGAAATACCAGTCGAGGAACGAATACAAAATTTGAAGGAAGACTTGACAAATGTACCGAGTCACGTTTTCGGTCAATACAAGGAGTGTCAGAAGTTAGCATACTTCTGTAAGAAATACTCTGATTCCAACAGAGTAGACTATTTTCCGTGACTGAGAGAAGCTGGTATTTATCAACGTATTGAAGAAGCGATGCAGCAACTTTTCGCTAAAGCTGACAGTTTGCTGCGCGGTCTAAATAACAATGCTGTTGAAAGTTTTAATAATATAATTGCTAAATTCATCGGAGGCAAAAGGATAAACTTTGGACGAGGGGGCTCGTATCAGTGTAGAGTCAACCATGGTAAGAAAGCTGGAAGGACGTCGGAAGCGTGCAACAGAAAAAGCAAGGGAATATAAAAAAAAGCGAAAGCATCCTCCTTCCGAAATAAAAAACAATCGTGCGACCAGGATTATGGCCCTAACGCAGAACAACCAGATATGGAAGAGACAGTATACTCTTCCGAGTGTAAAAGGCACGCGGATATACTCCTTCACTGGCAAACGAGGCGAGACGAGATACAAGTGGAAACTCGCGATCAGGTGAATAGCGAAAAGTGGATTGGTTATAGGAAAAAATTATTAACTGCATCCAATTTCGGCACGGTATGCCGATTACGAAAGACTACACCACGGGCAAATACTGTGAAGAGTATAATGTACCCGAAACTCCAAAATTGACATTCTCTCCAATATGGAAGGGAAAATGAGGCAAACACCTTGAGACAAATGGAAGAAGAATTAGGAATCCATATTCTACCGTGTGGCTTCTTCATCGATGACACTGTGCCTCACTTAGGTGCAACTCCTGATGGCCTCGTGGGCCGTGATAAAATCGTCGAAGTAAAGTGTCCTGAATCGGCCAAGGATTTATCACCTGCTAAAACAATAAAGCAACTTGGTAATATAAGGCGTAATTTCAAGGGTAATGAAATGAATAAAAATCATCATTACTATTATCAAGTGCAAGGACAATTGCACATAACGAAGAGGCAACGGGCCTATTTTAGTTTACGGACGCCGGAAGGAATGACGGTTACAACAGTATCGAGAGATGATCCATTCTGGGCAACAGAGATGGTAGAAAAACTGAGAAAGTTCTATGAGGACTGCATGTTGCCAGAAATTATAGATAGTAGATACAATCGACAACAGCCGATGAGAGAACCTCCGTACATGCAAAAAGGAGGAGCAGGTACTACTGGGAGCTGAGAAGAAAGGAGACTACCCACAAGCTGAAATGTCACAGGGGCAAGGGGAATCGCCCGCTCGCTCTACCCTATCCCCTCCAAGAAGTCCTACTTTTCGGTTCTTAGCGGCTGTCCGTATCCGCGGATTGTCGCGATTGGTTTCGTTCGCGTTCTTTGTCACGGGATGAACTGTGTTGGAGGGGATAGGTTGACGCGAGTGGACGATTCCCCTTGCCCCTGTGACATTTCAGCTTGTGGGTAGTCTCCTTTCTTCTCAGCTCCCAATAGTACGAGTACACAAGAAAGTACATAAAACGATGGATGAAAACATCGCGATAGCACCGGTGAGTGCATTCAGCGCATATGAAGAGCTGTCGAATAATCAATTGCTATTCAAGGTCACTATTGCACCGGCGAGTGCATCCAGCGTATATGAAGAGGTGTCGAATAAGCAATTGCGATACAAAGTGACTATTGCACCGGCGAGTGCATCCAGCGTATATGAAGAGGTGTCGAATAAGCAATTGCGATACAAAGTGACTATTGCACGGGCGAGTGCATCCAGCGTATATGAAGAGCTGTCGAATAAGTAATTGCTACTCAAGGTCACTATTGCGCCGGCCAGTACATCCAGCGCATATGAAGAGCTGTCGAATAAGCAATTGCAATCCAAAGTCACTATTGCACCGACGAGTGCATCCAGCGCATATGAAGCTATTAAATAAGTAATGTTCCAAAATATAAGTAAGAAAGTATGTAGAAGATACATACGGACAGTGAATAGGACCGTCTATGATGAGGGTGGTGGTGGGCCTTTTCACACTCTCCTAATAATAAATACCTATAGTTATTCTTTCATATCAAGTGGAAATGACATGTATAAAAGCATAAGTATGACACATACTTTTGTTATGCAAATAATTGGATTAATTGGAAATCATCATGAACGTTTCTCTCATATATGAATTTGCTTTAGATATTTCCACCAACCAGTATCAACGTTGAAAATCATGTTCTATGAAGCAAGGAAAGGAAGGCAGTCACCTCTCCGTACCTTTCTGCTGTCACATTACCATGAGAACATGTTGCACCCGTACCGCTTTGTACGGGTGCAACATTTGCACCCCGGGGATGCCGACCAGCGGGTTGAATATTCAGTGTGGCTGTTGGGAGAAGTGCAGCGGAATCCGTCGTTCTGCAAATACGTATTGTGGACGGACGAAGCAATCTTCAAGAGGGCAGGCTGCTTCAATTCCCGCAATCGGCATGTGTGGAGCGACGAGAATCCGCTAGCGTTTCGGACACGCGCACCACAAGTCCGTTGGCAAATTAATGTATGGGCGGGCATTTGTGGCGATTTTATCGGTGGGCCGTACATGCTACCAGACAGGATGGACGCTCCAGCGTATAAAGTCTTTTTAGAGCATGTTCTGCCGGGTCTTATGGCCCATATTCCAGATGAGGTCCGACAGAAGATGGTCTATCAGCAAGACGGGGCTGGACCTCACTACGCCACAATTGGCCGCGACTACCTTAACGAAAGGTGTTGCGTAGCCCCCACGGTCACCGGATGTGATCCCGCTGGATTTTTACTTCTGGGGCTACCTGAAGGTAATTTCATCAGTGCTCTTAATTTTTTATAGGTATTTTTTTTACTTACGTTTTGTATTTGTTGTACAACAATCATTTCAGGATGAGGTGTACCGTCAGCCAGTGGATTCACTGGAACACCTAGTCGTGCGGATTCATGCTGCGGTGGCAAACATTACGCCAGAAATATTGCGAGCAATCCAAAGGCAGCTGGTTGTACGTGCGGAGGCGTGCATAGACGCTGAGGGTGCCCACATTGAGCAACTGTTCAATTAACAGTAATCGGCCCCTTTCGGGGCCACCAATTTTTATAACGTAGGAACAACACGTTCCGTAGAAAATAAATTACGTGATCAGTGTTAGTATCAGTGCAGTGAAGTGAATATTCGGTACATTAACCCGGACGCAGTTGACGTTACGACCCTTACCTTCGGGTGGTATCCTACGAATACCTGCGATCAGCTGAGCACTGGACGCTACCCTGCCATAAATCTTTTCGGCCACCGATGACCAGGATCGGTACAGTGACCCAGTGACACAGGTTTCCGAAAAGGAAGGAAAGGAATGTCCGAATGGGTGAGTTTTATTTAATTTATTGGTGATTATTAGGTGTAGAAATAAATTCATTCCGATTTTAGGGTACAATAACAGTTCGATTTAAAAAATATGAAAACAACTCTATCATCGACATAATTTCCATTATTGTTCATTACCTTTTGCCATTTTTGTGGCAGCTTATGAATACCACCGCGATAGAAATTCAGTAGCTTTGTACTGATTATGTAAATCCAGTCGGAAAGAATTTATTCATACACCTAATATTATTGTTTAAATTTAGTTGTGTTGGCCGTTATTGAACTACGGATTTTTACCTCAATAACGAATTACGATCACATGTCGTACATTTTCTGCTACATTACCTTTTCGTTTATGCCTTATTTAAAAACGAAATTTACGTACTTCTTATCCTCTCACTTCAAATAATTCTTATTTAAGATTATGCTTTAAAAAAAAATGTCTAACGCGGTTTCCTTCGATGCATGCCGACTTGCTTGTTCGTACGTTCGTAGTACAAGCGCAGTCGCCTACCGCGTAGCCAACGCTACCGCGGGAGCTCGGGCGGAAGGCGCGCGTTGGTCGGTGCTTTTTGTTATTATCTCGTTAACGAAACCTCGGAGAGAATTTTCGCAAAGGAAAAAGTTGTTTGCAATCACCGCCTGAATCACCCCCTTCAAGGAACTCCGACATTTTTGGGACACCCTGTATATATATACAGTGGCGGACATATACTTATGAACATAGTCATTTTCAATCTTTTATTACGTTTTACAATCAAACGGACATAGATCATGTATTTATATTGGAATTATAAATAACACAATTTATATTCTATGGATACAAATAATATATTTTATTTCAAATTGATAGCAAATACAACATAATAAAAGGACAACATTTCTTGTTATAGATTTCAGCGACACATACTTACGAACACAATTGTCAAACAAGATTTTCTTAGTTTCTAATCATTTTTAAAGGACTAATTAATACAAAACATTATTAAGCTAATATTTCGTGGCTCTCCCCCTATTTTTGACGACTTGGACACAACGTCGTGGCATAGAAGTAATTAAAGGTATACACCCCTCGATTGGAATGGACTTCCAGGCTTCTTCGATTGTATTAAATAAATCCTGGATATTTTTCGGTTTCTGCTGTTTTATTTCCCGATCAACATCAATCCGCCACTGTATATATATACAGGGTGTCCCAAAAATGTCGGAGTTCCTTGAAGGGGGTGATTCAGGCGGTGATTGCAAACAACTTTTTCCTTTGCGAAAATTCTCTCCGAGGTTTCGTTAACGAGATAATAACAAAAAGCACCGACCAACGCGCGCCTTCCGCCCGAGCTCCCGCGGTAGCGTTGGCTACGCGGTAGGCGACTGCGCTTGTACTACGAACGTACGAACAAGCAAGTCGGCATGCATCGAAGGAAACCGCGTTAGACATTTTTTTTTAAAGCATAATCTTAAATAAGAATTATTTGAAGTGAGAGGATAAGAAGTACGTAAATTTCGTTTTTAAATAAGGCATAAACGAAAAGGTAATGTAGCAGAAAATGTACGACATGTGATCGTAATTCGTTATTGAGGTAAAAATCCGTAGTTCAATAACGGCCAACACAACTAAATGTAAACAATAATATTAGGTGTATGAATAAATTCTTTCCGACTGGATTTACATAATCAGTACAAAGCTACTGAATTTCTATCGCGGTGGTATTCATAAGCTGCCACAAAAATGGCAAAAGGTAATAATAATAATAATAATAATTCGTCTTTATTCATCACATAATATTATAAACAACAAAAGAGAAAAAAAAAGAGAAAAAAAAAAAAAACTTATGTGATAAATAGGCGAGGTTCAGCATACATGCCGTTTTGCAACCTAACCCAAAGTGAACAATAATGGAAATTATGTCGATGATAGAGTTGTTTTCATATTTTTTAAATCGAACTGTTATTGTACCCTAAAATCGGAATGAATTTATTTCTACACCTAATAATCACCAATAAATTAAATAAAACTCACCCATTCGGACATTCCTTTCCTTCCTTTTCGGAAACCTGTGTCACTGGGTCACTGTACCGATCCTGGTCATCGGTGGCCGAAAAGATTTATGGCAGGGTAGCGTCCAGTGCTCAGCTGATCGCAGGTATTCGTAGGATACCACCCGAAGGTAAGGGTCGTAACGTCAACTGCGTCCGGGTTAATGTACCGAATATTCACTTCACTGCACTGATACTAACACTGATCACGTAATTTATTTTCTACGGAACGTGTTGTTCCTACGTTATAAAAATTGGTGGCCCCGAAAGGGGCCGATTACTGTTAATTGAACAGTTGCTCAATGTGGGCACCCTCAGCGTCTATGCACGCCTCCGCACGTACAACCAGCTGCCTTTGGATTGCTCGCAATATTTCTGGCGTAATGTTTGCCACCGCAGCATGAATCCGCACGACTAGGTGTTCCAGTGAATCCACTGGCTGACGGTACACCTCATCCTGAAATGATTGTTGTACAACAAATACAAAACGTAAGTAAAAAAAATACCTATAAAAAATTAAGAGCACTGATGAAATTACCTTCAGGTAGCCCCAGAAGTAAAAATCCAGCGGGATCACATCCGGTGACCGTGGGGGCTACGCAACACCTTTCGTTAAGGTAGTCGCGGCCAATTGTGGCGTAGTGAGGTCCAGCCCCGTCTTGCTGATAGACCATCTTCTGTCGGACCTCATCTGGAATATGGGCCATAAGACCCGGCAGAACATGCTCTAAAAAGACTTTATACGCTGGAGCGTCCATCCTGTCTGGTAGCATGTACGGCCCACCGATAAAATCGCCACAAATGCCCGCCCATACATTAATTTGCCAACGGACTTGTGGTGCGCGTGTCCGAAACGCTAGCGGATTCTCGTCGCTCCACACATGCCGATTGCGGGAATTGAAGCAGCCTGCCCTCTTGAAGATTGCTTCGTCCGTCCACAATACGTATTTGCAGAACGACGGATTCCGCTGCACTTCTCCCAACAGCCACACTGAATATTCAACCCGCTGGTCGGCATCCCCGGGGTGCAAATGTTGCACCCGTACAAAGCGGTACGGGTGCAACATGTTCTCATGGTAATGTGACAGCAGAAAGGTACGGAGAGGTGACTGCCTTCCTTTCCTTGCTTCATAGAACATGATTTTCAACGTTGATACTGGTTGGTGGAAATATCTAAAGCAAATTCATATATGAGAGAAACGTTCATGATGATTTCCAATTAATCCAATTATTTGCATAACAAAAGTATGTGTCATACTTATGCTTTTATACATGTCATTTCCACTTGATATGAAAGAATAACTATAGGTATTTATTATTAGGAGAGTGTGAAAAGGCCCACCACCACCCTCATCATAGACGGTCCTATTCACTGTCCGTATGTATCTTCTACATACTTTCTTACTTATATTTTGGAACATTACTTATTTAATAGCTTCATATGCGCTGGATGCACTCGTCGGTGCAATAGTGACTTTGGATTGCAATTGCTTATTCGACAGCTCTTCATATGCGCTGGATGTACTGGCCGGCGCAATAGTGACCTTGAGTAGCAATTACTTATTCGACAGCTCTTCATATACGCTGGATGCACTCGCCCGTGCAATAGTCACTTTGTATCGCAATTGCTTATTCGACACCTCTTCATATACGCTGGATGCACTCGCCGGTGCAATAGTCACTTTGTATCGCAATTGCTTATTCGACACCTCTTCATATACGCTGGATGCACTCGCCGGTGCAATAGTGACCTTGAATAGCAATTGATTATTCGACACCTCTTCATATACGCTGGATGCACTCGCCGGTGCAATAGTCACTTTGTATCGCAATTGCTTATTCGACACCTCTTCATATACGCTGGATGCACTCGCCGGTGCAATAGTGACCTTGAATAGCAATTGATTATTCGACAGCTCTTCATATGCGCTGAATGCACTCACCGGTGCTATCGCGATGTTTTCATCCATCGTTTTATGTACTTTCTTGTGTACTCGTACTATTGGGAGCTGAGAAGAAAGGAGACTACCCACAAGCTGAAATGTCACAGGGGCAAGGGGAATCGTCCACTCGCGTCAACCTATCCCCTCCAACACAGTTCATCCCGTGACAAAGAACGCGAACGAAACCAATCGCGACAATCCGCGGATACGGACAGCCGCTAAGAACCGAAAAGTAGGACTTCTTGGAGGGGATAGGGTAGAGCGAGCGGGCGATTCCCCTTGCCCCTGTGACATTTCAGCTTGTGGGTAGTCTCCTTTCTTCTCAGCTCCCAGTAGTACCTGCTCCTCCTTTTTGCATGTACGGAGGTTCTCTCATCGGCTGTTGTCGATTGTATCTACTATCTATAATTTCTGGCAACATGCAGTCCTCATAGAACTTTCTCAGTTTTTCTACCATCTCTGTTGCCCAGAATGGATCATCTCTCGATACTGTTGTAACCGTCATTCCTTCCGGCGTCCGTAAACTAAAATAGGCCCGTTGCCTCTTCGTTATGTGCAATTGTCCTTGCACTTGATAATAGTAATGATGATTTTTATTCATTTCATTACCCTTGAAATTACGCCTTATATTACCAAGTTGCTTTATTGTTTTAGCAGGTGATAAATCCTTGGCCGATTCAGGACACTTTACTTCGACGATTTTATCACGGCCCACGAGGCCATCAGGAGTTGCACCTAAGTGAGGCACAGTGTCATCGATGAAGAAGCCACACGGTAGAATATGGATTCCTAATTCTTCTTCCATTTGTCTCAAGGTGTTTGCCTCATTTTCCCTTCCATATTGGAGAGAATGTCAATTTTGGAGTTTCGGGTACATTATACTCTTCACAGTATTTGCCCGTGGTGTAGTCTTTCGTAATCGGCATACCGTGCCGAAATTGGATGCAGTTAATAATTTTTTCCTATAACCAATCCACTTTTCGCTATTCACCTGATCGCGAGTTTCCACTTGTATCTCGTCTCGCCTCGTTTGCCAGTGAAGGAGTATATCCGCGTGCCTTTTACACTCGGAAGAGTATACTGTCTCTTCCATATCTGGTTGTTCTGCGTTAGGGCCATAATCCTGGTCGCACGATTGTTTTTTATTTCGGAAGGAGGATGCTTTCGCTTTTTTTTATATTCCCTTGCTTTTTCTGTTGCACGCTTCCGACGTCCTTCCAGCTTTCTTACCATGGTTGACTCTACACTGATACGAGCCCCCTCGTCCAAAGTTTATCCTTTTGCCTCCGATGAATTTAGCAATTATATTATTAAAACTTTCAACAGCATTGTTATTTAGACCGCGCAGCAAACTGTCAGCTTTAGCGAAAAGTTGCTGCATCGCTTCTTCAATACGTTGATAAATACCAGCTTCTCTCAGTCACGGAAAATAGTCTACTCTGTTGGAATCAGAGTATTTCTTACAGAAGTATGCTAACTTCTGACACTCCTTGTATTGACCGAAAACGTGACTCGGTACATTTGTCAAGTCTTCCTTCAAATTTTGTATTCGTTCCTCGACTGGTATTTCTTCACGCAACCGGTATTCCGCAGCTTTCTTTATACCAGTACGCAGGCGGAGAGCATTATTCTTTACGACAGCTCTTAGGTCTTTATCGCGACCTATTGCTACGAGTTCGTTTATTCTTTTACTGAAATTGCGTAGCAGGTGATTTGTACATTCTATGTTCCGTACACGCACCTCGTACTTTTCATATGGATCATTGTCCAATATCTTCTTGTACACACTGCTATCGCCATCGGCAACTAGTGTAGAATATATCTGTCGGTGCATATATATACTGCATTTGAAGCCTTCGACAATAGCCACACTTTCCATGTAAGTTGAACTCTGATTAGGACCCCAGTTCTTGAAGCAACGATGCTCGCGCGGTTCTTCCTTCTTCGTAGATGCTATTTGGCAAGTCATGCAGAATTTATTCTTCACGCTGATGTACAGCACTTTCTTCGTGTGGTATCCCACAATAGCTCCTACGCCAGAAAGAGAATTGTAATCTCCTTCGCGGTATGACCTTTTCTTCCAGCTGCAATTTGCAACAACTGGTATAAACGGTACATTAGATTCCGAATATACGTCGCCTCTTGTTACAGCTAATGCTTTTTCCTCTTTTCCAGCAACTTCCAGTGGCCGCGATGTGCGGCCACTTCGATGACATCGATTAGGTCATTATGACAGTTCTCGTAGATCCTTTTCGTCATACAGGACACGTTCACGGCCGTCAGTATGTCCTCTAGTTGATTATATCCGCCGCCCGTCATCATTTTTGCGGCAACAGCGGCGCGGTTGATATCCATAGTGGCATCACTCTTCCGAAGACAGGATATACGCTCTGTGTATTTGTACATTTTGCACTCTACATACACATTTTCTAATCCATTCCATTAACATCTAACTGTTTCAAAATGTTCGATGCCGCAGCCAGTAGTCGAATGATTTCCAAGATTTTTTATTCGTTCGAAAACATGCGGAAAATCAACGAGGTTGATTCCTTCTGAAATTGAGTTTGCCGGTTGTCCTGCTTCTGCATTCTCCACCAGCCACTAATCGGCATCACTTCCAACATCTTCATTCGTTTCTTCGTTGATGTCTGTTACGGAACGTATCTCATCTCTGTCTGTGTCCAAATCTATTTCTTGTACAATATTTTCTGCGTCCGTATCGAAATGTACTTCTTCTACAATTTCTTCGACAATTGGAAAGTCTTAAAAATTTCCTACGTCTTCTTCGAGTATTCTGTCGGTAGGAAAATCATCCGCAGCAGATGTGCTTGGAAGTGTATGGTACGAGGTACCTGCACGAGTACCTGCTTCCGCCACGGTATTCCGGATTCATATCTACGATAGACTATTGTGGATACGAATCATTTATATTTATATAATTGTCCAAACCATATCGTGTTTGGTATCATTTTAATTGGAAAAATCGTCACAAATATGTTGGTAAAAAATTTATAAAAAAAGAAACAAAAATAAAATAATTTTTATCACGAATCTCGTTTGCATCGGTGTTGTCTCTCACCGATTTTCGATTTCGGATCGGGTTACACGATCGGCACTCGTGCCATATTATACGCTTCACTGGTTCCAAGGGGGACCACTCTAACTAGGGGTGATAGAAATTAGCACTAACTAACATACATAGTCACAATTTCGAACCCTAATCGATATTTTACTGCAGTTCCTATATTTTTAGATGTTTGTCGACAGCCTTGAACGTAGGAGAAGAGAGCGAGTGGAAGAAAGGACTGCCGATTGTCCCAATCTTTTTCATTCGCTGTTCTTCTCTGCGGCCGACGCGTATTACCACTAAATATGTATTATCCAAATTATATCGTGTTTGGTGTCATTTATCATTAGGGAAACATCACAAATATTACGATGCTTTATTTATGAAAATATTATTATTATTACGTTACTGTGAATATCATTCCAATTTATCTTCGCGATACGAAGAGGGACGTAGCGTGATACAAATGTTCCTCTTAGACAACGTGATTCCCTCGCTACGCAAACCCAAGGACATGCACTTTTGTCCCGTTTCCTTTTCACACGCGCAGTTCTGCACAACCGTCTCCGCTACTCGCAAGCGAAAGCAGTAAGGCTGTTCTAGTACTCGAATATTCAAGTAGCTTGAAGTTCGGACCGAGCCGAACCGAGTACCCGTAAAAATCGAGTAGCTCGAAAGAATCGATCGGCTCGATAAAACCGAGTAGCTCGAATTTTTTCGAGCGGCTCGAATATACTTGGAGCAGATCGAAATTTTCGAGCAGACCGACTATGTTGAGTAGCTTGAAGCTTGAACGTTTCGGGCAATACGAATGTTCCGAAAATTTTAGGTTACGTTTGTCTACTGGAATGTAAATAATGGTTCTCAATAAGTAATGTGAATAATTAATATGTAAGCTGTAAATGGAAATATTCTGTAACTTTTGAAAATAAGTACTAAATTCAAATCTTTCTTTTTTTCATCTTTTTCCAGTATTTTTAAATGTATTCATACACTTCTCTTAATGTTATCTACCTTTTCTTCTAACTTTTTCTTTTTTCTTACTTTTTTACCTTCTTCGCATGAGTTTTACTTCTGCCGCGCGATTGTTAACACAGGGCGTTACCCGTTCATAAATAAATAAATGATTAAATAATTAAATAAATATAAATAAGCGTAATTACAAAGAATCGTGAAGTTCGTGTAATCATTTGAATATGTAAACCTTGCATTATTAATTTTTCAATTTCTCATTTTTTATTTAATTAATGCAAGATCGCAATACTAATATGCTGGGTGAGGATGGTAAATATTTGTAATAAAACGTATGAAATCACGACAGATAATAAGCATAGAAAAATTATGTTTTAATAATATGTATGTTAGTACCTACTCAGGAATGCATGGAAAAATTCACAATCGATATTGCCAAGAAACGGGACCGAACGTTCTACGGGAACGTAGACGTTATTCTTCATTGATCAAGATCTCGGTTACAGTTGTTTATTTTAGATAAAGTCAACCCTACACATCGGTGTGGACTCTATTACGCCGCAACTCGCTATCACAAACCCTGAGATTACCGAATCTCAATAACGGCCGATCCGATTAGATTTTTAATGGTCTTAATGGATAACTTGGGTTTGATTTACATAAGACAAATGTCTCCTTTTTGTTCCTACTTTTATGTTAAGACATTTTTTCCGTCGTCAAGTGTTGGCAAGAGGGGAACATGAAAGGGAGAGGAAATGTCTCCAATATTCACGTCGTTCATTAGATGAAGGTTTCGGCACTTTCGACAATCGCGTAACAAATTGTTGTCACGTGTGTAACGTTCTCGAACGAGACGTTGCCGTTCTTACAGGAGATTCACAAGTAGAGCGGTTTACCTGTGAATTTGTGGGATTGGTTCGGGTGGCGTGCAATTAAGAAATGAATTTCAAGATACGAGAGTCGTTCTTTAGCAATAAATTTATTTATTTATTTATTTATTTATTTATTTTACGGGACGTACCCTTTAGATACAAAGAAGCAAATAACAGAGTAAGAGACAGTCAGTCGTAGCTAGCTTATGACGGACGAGAAAAAAATATATACACTGAAGAATATATACACTGATTCAGAACAAGAGAAGGGAAAAATAATAGTAATAACCAAAGCAAAGATAACATTAAAACTATGAATTTCTACGCTCAAGCTCAGAAATAACTTGCGCCTTGAGTCGTTGAGGCGACCCATTAAAAAGGTCTAAACAGGAGAAGAAAGAGTTCGCCGTTTCACAGCATCTATAAATGGGATCACGCGTACCGTAATGAGACTTGGGGCAGCCAATTCTAAAGTATAACTTACGACGTAAGTTACGCGACATCGCACACAAGTTGATCGACCCCAGTAAATCCTTACAATCGATTCGGCTATTTAAGATGTTGTATAAAAAACAGATATCAGCTAGTTTAAAATGATCGCAGATGTTTAACAACCTGAGCTCGGTGCGTATAGTCCCATAGTCATGCTCAGTGCGACTCATAGGAGTTCCCCTTTTAAATGCTGCAAAACGTAGAAATAGATGTTGAATCCTTTCTAAATGCCCGAAATCCTTCGCATATAAGGGATAGAATATTACGGAGCAATAGGTTAGATGCGGTAGTACAATAGTCTGATACAATGTTTTGAGCGTGAAAATACGTTTGAAATCGGAGGCTGCGCGTTTAATGAAGTAAAGAGCCCTCGATGCTTTGGCACAAGCGTGTGAGACGTGTGGAGAAAAGGTTAATTTTCTATCGAAACGGACGCATAAATCATCGATAGTGTCCACAGATTGCAAAGTAAAGTTGCTAAGACTGTAATCAGCAACAAGTGGACAAGGGCCACGATAATATCGCATAACATAACATTTACTGGTGTTAAGACCTAACTTGTTATCTCTACACCAACTTTCGATGCGATTCAAATCCGCCTGCAGGTTCTGCGCATCCTGCAAAGACGAGATAGCCTTAAATAACTTGATGTCATCGGCATAGAGCAAAAATTTGGCGTTTAGAATAACACTAGCGACGTCGTTAACAAAAAGTAAAAATAACAGTGGGCCGAGGTGAGATCCTTGTGGAACTCCGGATGTAGAGCAGAAACTGGTAGAAATCGAGCTACCAACTTTTACTGAGTATAAGCGCCGATGCAAATAGCTACGCATCCAGCGTAGGAGATTATCGCTCATGCCTAGATCACTAAGTTTATTGCACAATATGCCATGATCAATCGAGTCGAAGGCTTTGCGAAAGTCAAGATACACTACGTCAACTTGAATAGAGTCCTCGAGAGACTTCGCAACAAACTGAGTGAACGCACATAAATTGGTGACCGTTGATCGTTTAGGCATAAAACCATGTTGTTGTTCAACTATTACGCCACTAACGGCCGCCGATAGTCTGTCTGCGACAATACGCTCAAAAATTTTTGAGATGGTATTAAGAATGGTGATTGGCCTATAATTGGACATGTCTGCCGTTGAACCTTTTTTCGGAATAGGCGTAATAAGGCCGTACTTCAATTTCATGGGAAAGCGTCCGGAGGCAAGAGAATGGTTAAATATCAACCAAAGAGGCCGAGTTAAAGTATAGATGCATGATTTAAAAAACAGAGGCGGTAGACCATCCTCACCAGGCCCTTTATTGACAGATAATTCCTTTAAGAGGTTAAAAATTTCGCCCTGGGTAATGACTATGTCAGTACAATGAAATAAAGAGTCATTCATTATGAGCGCATTGTTGGTAGACTGAGGCGAGGTAGACGTTGAACTAACGGTCGACACAGCACGCAACGGCTGCGTGGTGACCGACGCAAAAACGTTCGCAAAGGAATTAGCAATATTGGACTCTCCCGAAATTGGCCGCCCGTTCAGCAACATTGTAGCTGGCATGTTAAGACCACCGTTCTTTGATTTGATAAATTTCCAGAATGCCTTGCTGTCGAACGTAATAAGGTCCTCGGTGTTGTTGACGTACTTCGTAAAGCAGCGGGCAGCCAGAGACTTGCATGCTGATCTCAGGTGCGAGAATGCCAGATAGTCCTCAAGCATGTTAGAAAGTTTGAATTTGCGGTGCGCCGACTTCTTCCGTCTTATTAGCAGTTGAAGCTCACGAGAGAACCATACCGGAAATTTGGAACTTTTGGCTTTGAACAACGGAATCCACATGGAGATGGCGTAATAGATGTGATAGTACAGTAAGCCAAGAGCGTCATCCGGTGCCAAACCAGAAAGGAGTAGGTCCCAGTTAATCGTGCCCAAGTACAAGTTAATGCTTGCGTAGTCACCACTTCTAAAGTTGTGACGATATTCGTCATGAGATAAACAATTAAGCTTTACATTATAGTTAATACCAAATATGATAGCCGGATGATATAGGTCGACATTCAAGAGTATCTCCTCCGCACATGTGACAGAGACTTCATACCGATCAGTAAAGACCAGATCGAGTAAGGATCCACGGTAATTCCTTACTTGATTGTATTGAGTAAGACCAAGATGAGAAATGGCATCTGCGATCGCTGTAGCAGCTGAAATCTCGTTGGTAGACGCTCCGACGTGTGATAAGAAAGACGTATCGGCTCGATTCGTCCATTCAATATGCGGTAAATTGAAATCACCAGTAAGCACGATACCATCTGGCTGTAAAGTGTTCAAGACTTCGAGAAGATTATGTGAATACTCCTCGTATCTTGCAATAGAAGAGCTAGGCGGGAAATATACCGCGCCCATTAGTATCTGGCGATCCTGAGACTTTACAACAACAAGCACTTCCTCGACAATAGTATCCGGAATATTGACTGCATAGCTGACGTACTTATTGCTTACTGCTATTAAAACACCTCCTCCTCTGAGGTGTAGACTAGTGGTAGGGTTCCGATCTTTACGATAAACATTATACCCATGAAGGTTGAGTTCAGCTGTACCAATATCACCGGTTAACCACGTTTCGACAAGTATTATGATATCATAGCACTGAGATAAAGTTGATAGAGATAATAATAAGTCCTTAAGCTTCGTGCGCAGGCCACGTACATTTTGAAAGTACACTAAAGGGTACTTTGCCCGTTTCCCGATTTACGTGAAACCATTAATATATTTAATCGTCTTGGACAAGCCCTCGGGATCAATGGATTTTAACTGTTCCCTAAGAGCATTAAGATATTTGCGCTCATTCAAGGTGCGATCTCGCGCGAATGTAATTGCACCGCTGTAATTGGCTTTATTTTTAAAAATTTTAATTACATCCTCTGGCGTAGGGAGGGTAACTCTAAGAGGTCTGCATTTGTTGGGAACTTTGGGTCCAATCCTACGGACAGTGACGTCAAGGGAACTCATCGGCGTGATGTTGGATAAAATGGAATGAGCTTTCGTACGATCACCATTAGTTGCATGCCCATTAGCCTGAGAAGAGGAGCTGGAATGCTCAGGTTCTTCTTCCACACCAAATAGAATAATGTTTTTGGCCCTTTTCTTTAGTTCTGCAGTCTCGTTGATTATGTCGT
Organism: Andrena trimmerana; assembly: GCA_951215215.1. Lineage (NCBI taxonomy): Eukaryota > Metazoa > Arthropoda > Insecta > Hymenoptera > Andrenidae > Andrena > Andrena trimmerana. The sequence continues at coordinate 24,619,235 of OX578062.1, read as the reverse complement.
AGAGCTGGGTGCTAGCACTCCCTGCGTTAGTTGACTGCGCATTGTTTTCTAATGACTTGACACGATCTTCCAGCTTACTGACCGAACTTTTGACTTTTTGCAATTCCGATGAAAATTTACCAAGTAGAATCTCGCTAAATTTAGCAAATTCAGTTTCGATAGAGACAGAAACAATTTTCTGAATTGCCAATTGTTGAGCAGCGTCCATTGGCAAGTTTATGGAAGCATCAGAAGGTGAAAACGGAAGGTTCTCTTGTGACGAACTCGAGGAGTCAAGACGACAGTCTATCAATTTACCAGGATACCAAGGATGCTTAGAACGATAGAGACAGGAGTTGTTTGGATGCGAAATGATATCACATCCAGGGCAAATCACAGGATGCACGACATTGCTCCCGCAGCCAGCACATACAGACTTTGGCGGCATCTTCCACGATGTTTGGGCAATAAATATGCCTACGCAGGAAGACAATAGATGGCCTTGTGATTACGCACACCGCAACAATACCCAAGTCTATCCTAACAAATGTTTATTAAAAAATAAATGGTTATTGACCTTTGGTCGCTCGGTCGACAAAACAATAAGATTCTTTTATAAGGTAGTCGCGTAACGACGTATCGGTCGGTATTAAAGAATATCGTTCGGTTTGGGTTTCGACGCTCAGTCGGTAATTGGGAGTATTATGTAGGTTTTAGACGCTAAGTCGGTTATAAGGAATATCGCGTTAATTATTCTAAAGATACGATTCTAAATCGTAATTGAACATAAAGTCTTAGACACGTAGTCTGTATAATGTCTAATACAGGAATTGACGCTAGGTCGATTTAGTAATGTTGAGTTGAGATATCGAGAGGATTCCTTCTCTCTGTATCGTGGTGGCTTCCAGGTGCCTATCAGCTTGCCCACGCTTTCTAGGATGGTAGCCAGGTAGCCGGTAAAAGCGTCCCCAGATGAAAGTTGAATTTGGCTTCCTTCCTTCGGATTTGGTAATGGCTTCTGGTGCCTATTAGCTGGCCCACGCTTTGGAGTATGTGGTGTAGGGAACGGTAAGTATGCCCTGGGTGTGTAATTGAGGAGCTAATTAAAGCTACCTCGATAGGAAGTTGAGGAGCTAACTAAAGCTACCTCGATAGGAAGTTGAGGAGCTAACTAAAGCTACCTCGATAGGAAGTTGAGGAGCTAACTAAAGCTACCTCGGTTTTGAGATTGAGGAGTTAATTAAAGCTACCTCGAGAGGAAGTCTTTTAGAGTTTGGGTTTTAAAGATAACTTCTTGTGTGCTGGTTCGGTGGCAGAACCTCGTCGTCGTCTGTTCTTCGTGGTTCGGTGGCAGAACCTAGTCTGATTCTCTGCTGCTGGCGAGCCTGTATTTATACTTGTTGTTGGTGCTTGGCCCGCGCCAATCACTTGCTGCGCGATCTCGCGCACCAATTATAATTAACATCCGGTTCGCGCCACTCGCGTACTACGCTCGGTTTATTCGACGTCCGGTTGATCGTGCTGTCTACGCACAGCGCGCTCTATTCACTCGCGGCACTGAGTTCACTTGTTTGAAAGGAGGTTATGCGCGTGCGTTGCGCGTCACTGGATTCACTCGCTCGCTGTTCGAACGCGTTATCTTAGATATAAGGTAAACATAATTAACAATTTGTGTAAAAACAAAGGAAAAACTTATGGCGGTCGCAGCGGTACGTTACACGTGACAGCCAGATAGAGAGAACATCTGCGGAGGTAAACGTAACCTCGCTAGTATCAAACAATCATAACCTGAACAACTGTCAGATAAGGAAACTTGTCCACATTTTTTAAATGTCACGATTTTTTACACCATATAGGACACTGAATTATTGTCTCAATTAACAAAGTAAGTCGCCAAAATTGTTTAATAGACTATTTATGTAGAGCTTATTGAAACGGAGGGGACGCACAGACTTGGAAGTTGTCCGGAGAAGGTTAGATAGACAGAGAAGCATCTTGTTTCGCACAAGTTTCTGGAAATTTGTCAAATAAGGTAAATCGACAAAATTTTTCAAATTTGCGTAGCATTAAGAATTAAGAAAATTATGGCGTACTGTTTGCAATGTAGACTAACAAGGGACGTTCGGCAACACGGAAATTCAGAAAATTATGAAACTCGGTGTGCAAGTAGAGTAGTTCATCCGTAACACAAGCCTATTTTTCGTTGGTGCCATAAAGCATTTTTTAGGGGTGACATCACCCCTTGAAAAAACTGCAGAATTTTCTTTTCCGTGGAATATCTCGAGAACAGTGAGAGATATCGCAAAGAAGTTTAAACAAAAGTTGCAGCCTTCTTTTATATCTACAAAACTGCGCAAAAATAATTTTCGAAAAATCCATATTTTTCAAGTTAACCCCACCACCAACTCTTAAAATTAAGTTTTTCTATTTTATAAATATACGCTGGCATACCTCTGGATAATCTCTTTTCATACATATAAATAGTTTATGTGTTATATTTTTTTCCAAACAAATAAAACCTCTATTACCGAATTTGAAGTCCATTTTGGCAGTTTCCATTAATAATATGGTTTCCGAAAGCCATATTTAAATTCTTATTTATGTAAGGTTCAGACAGCTTTCAATTATTTAAGCAAGGCAGTACGTACGTAAAATTGCATCCAAGGTAAAACTCATTAAAACTAATCAGTGACGTGCATGAATCAGTATGTTAACAGCACATTCGTACATGCATTACTTGAAGTGTAATCTTATTAGGCTATTTTGGAAACCTCACGATAAATAAATAATGCGTGAAGATTCACAATGACTGTGCAAAATATATATGTCATCATTGAAATGACACAGAATCGCATTGATGCGGATAACCTTGTCGAACCTTCAGATTTTCCGAGTTTTCGGTAAACATGTTTTTGTAATCGCGTCTTTGAGTGATATAAATATTCCCGAGGATGTAGCCAACGGCAGTTACATTTTTGGTAGCAGTCAGTTACCATCCAATTGAAAAAAGTGAGTGATCATTGTTAGAAAGACTATGTTCTTTAAAATGCAGACGATTAATGTTGCTAACGTAATACACATGTTAGCCTGTGCTACACTGTGTATAACACAGACACCTATAATCCCGGTAGAAACGGAACTGCACAATGAAATTCGGGACATTATAAAAAAGTTTCAAAACATACATTCCCTACCATTAATTGAACATGATTATGTGCTCGATTATGCCGATCCATCAGAACCACATGGTGCACAAGTTGTAGAGTACATTATGCCTGCAGAAGAAGAAGAAGACAGTTTTGAACCTGCAGAATGTACTGTTGATGATGAAGGTGGACAAGTTGACTTAAGTTATAAGAGAAAAGCTGTAACGTTTTGGAAAAGCGCAAAAAAGGCACGTCGAACGCTTACCAGTGTACAGAAAAATTATCGCATGGTTAAATCTTTGCAGCAGTTATACAGGTGGGAGGCGAGTGTAGAGAGATGTGGAACAAATGCAGATAAACTTGCATTTATTGCAGAATATGTACAGCAAAAGTTTCAAGAAACTTGTGACAGAAGAACTATTGTTCATGACATGAATTTAAGATTGTGGGCCTTGGAGGCAAAAAACCAGGTGGACCTACCCCAATTCGTGGTAGGTAAATGGTGGATTTGGAACTTTAAGACTGCGCATAGAATTGTGTCCGCAAGATAACAACATTCAGGACGCAATTTACATTTGGAGATATTAACAACATCAAAAATATTGCAGAATCGTTTGTTTCTCGCGTCAAGTCTAACATCCCCGCTGTCGGAGTTGAAGAAATTTATAATGCAGACGAGAGTGGTTTCAACCTGCAAATACATTCAGGGCGATCATTGGCGACATTTGGAGTGAAAACGGTAAAAGCGATGATTCAATCGGTATCTTCTACAATACATAGCTACACTATAATGCCTATTATATCAGCAAGCGGACGTCTTCTTTCACCACTATACATAGTTTTGAAGGAATCTACAGGAACACTTGGTCCGATAGTGCAAAGAACTCTATTCCGTTCAAAGTCAGGAAAACTCACGTCTGAACATTTTAAAAATGGGTTTAGCGAAGTGTATCTACCGAATACTGGCCGTAGAAGCATGCTCCTACTCGACTCGTGAATGGAACACTGCCCAAATGAGTTACAGCAGTTGATTCCACAAGACAAGGAAGTAACTTTTTCAATGATTCAAAAAAAAACGACGGGCATCATTCAGCCTTTAGATGTGTGTGGATTCCGGATTTGGAAAAATTTTGTGCGGACATTTTCGGATAATGTGATTCTCCAAGAGAGAGATGTGAATTTGCACTTACATAATGAAATAATTAAATTGCAGTCCCTAACCCACAACCAGTTTTCTTCGCCTAGATTCAAAAACGTTTTTTCAATATGCTTCCCAGCGAATTTTAAAATCCTGTAGATTTCTGTTACTTCAGTTATGAAAAGCTTATACCCAAATGTAGTATTTGTGGGGAGCCGGCTTTTATGCGATGTGCACGGTCTGGCAAGTATTTTTGTTTTAATCATTTCTATGATGAATATCATTATTGTACCAATTACGAACCGTAATTTTCAATGTATCTATCGCCTTCTATTAGTATAATTCTTTCAATGTATAATCAAACAATACAACATGTACAAAAAGACACTGCGAATGTTTAAATATTACTTTATGCGGCCACTTCATTAATGAAAACTGTTATGATGTAATATTATATATATATGTTATTAGTGGGATAGGTAAGTAAAATTGATGCAGAATGATTTAAAATTCATATACAAAGACACTGGAACGTTCCGCGTTGCCCTGAAGTTCACCATCGAGGTCGGCAACCAGGAGATAGCGGAAAGCTGTCCCAAACAGGTTAACACCATCCCCACCACCGAGTTCTCCCGCCTACGTCTGGGAGAGGTTCCATACCGTGCCCCGTCTACCCCCCTCCACATCCCTCCAGTCCCTCTACTGGACCCCTACATAAGAGACGATGCGAGCCTGTCCGACTCTGTTGCATCCTCGTCGTCGAAGCGGATGGTTTCAATGGGGGGAGGATGTTGCGGCCACGAAGTTAGTAAGTCACTTTGAACTCTTGATTTGAGCGTCCCTTCCCCTTCGGGGGTCGTACCCCCCAGGTGTGCTACCTTGTCGAGGTCTGGGGGCTCGATCAAAGCGCTTTGGTTGCTAACAGCACGTGAATACCCTGTTTGTTTACGCGTTTTCTACCTTACCGACGGTCGGTACTTGCCACGCCCTGTTCGGGCAAGCCGATTGCTGTTGAGATTGACTTATTAAAATTTTGCTCTGAGCTTACCGAAAGAGCTGGTCCTTCGAGCCGGAAAAAATTTTCAAGATTACTCCATGGTGGCAGGTTGTAAGTCTGCGCTCCCAGCCGTAGTGACCATCCGCTTCGAAGACGAGGATGCAACTGCGTCGTACAGGCTCGCATCGTCTCTTATGCAGGGGTCCAGTAGAGGGACTGGAGGGATGTGGAGGGGGTAGACGGGGCACGGTATGGAACCTCTCCCAGACGTAGGCGGGAGAACTCGGTGGTGGGGATGGTGTTAACCTGTTTGGGACAGCTTTCCGCTATCTCCTGGTTGCCGACCTCGATGGTGAACTTCAGGGCAACGCGGAACGTTCCAGTGTCCTTGTTGAACTGGCAGATGTTGTCTACCGCCGCCATTAATTGAGCACCGGGAGTATCAGCGGGCCACCATTCAGGGCTTCGGACACGCAGGGTTATCCGTCGTCCGTTTCCGGCAACGATAAATGGGCCCGTGGTGGATGTAGATGTAGTGAATCCCGGGTGAAAGGCGCGACGGACGCCCATAGCGGCAGCAACAGATACCAGGCCAGCTTCAAGGTGAATGGAAAGCACTCGGAACGGGCGATCGGGCCATCTATCCTTCCAGTTGTCAAGGTGCACCGTCATGGTTGTGGCGTTGTTGACGTAGCCGGTGCACACTTCGGTGACCACCATGCGCCCACGGCGACGTCCCGAACGGCGGCGACGTCGCGGCATGTTTTAGCAGTGGACCCCCGGGGTCGTAAATCCCGGGATCCGGCTCGAAGGACCAGCTCTTTCAATAAGCTCAGAGCAAAATTTTCATAAGTCAATCTCAACAGCAATCGGCTTGCCCGAACAGGGCGTGGCAAATACCGACCGTCGGTAAGGTAGAAAACGCGTAAACAAACAGGGTATTCACGTGCTGTTAGCAACCAAAGCGCTTTGATCGAGCCCCCAAACCTCGACAAGGTAGCACACCTGGGGGGTACGACCCCCGAAGGGGAAGGGACGCTCAAATCAAGAGTTCAAAGTGACTTACTAACTTCGTGGCCGCAACAATATGCATTATGCAAATCGAAAGGTTCGACAAGGTTATCCGCAACAATGCGATTCTGCGTCATTTCAATGATGACATATATATTTTGCAAAGTCATTGTGAATCTTCACGCATTATTTATTTATCGCGTGGTTTCCAAAATAGCCTAATAAGATTACACTTCAAGTAATGCATGTACGAATGTGCTGTTAACATACTGATTCATGCACGTCACTGATTAGTTTTAATGTGTTTTACCTTGGATGCAATTTTACGTACGTACTGCCTTGCTTAAATAATTGAAAGGTGTTTGAACCTTACATAAATAAGAATTTAAATATGGCTTTAGGAAACCATGTTATTAATGGAAACTGCCAAAATGGACTTCAAATTCGATAATAGAGGTTTTATTTGTTTGCAAAAAAAATATAACACATAAACTATTTATATGTATGAAAAGAGATTATCCAGAGGTATGCCAACGTAGTAGATAGGCTATGAGAGTTCTGGACCTTGATGCTCGAGGGGTGTGGCGGGGCGGGGGGTACCGCGCGCTCTTCGGCGAGGGCGAGGGGTAGGGAGGGGAGGGGATACCGAGTTCGTGGGTGAGTGGGTGGGGAGGGGAGGGGGTACCGAGTTCGTTGGTGAGGGGATGATGTCACAGGGGAGGGGGATTCCAAAATGGCGTCGACCGAGTTCGTGGATGAGGGGGATGACGTCACAGGGGAAGGGGGATTTGAAAATTTTCAAAATGGCGCCGCGCGCGCAGCTCGAGTTCGTGGGCGAGGGGGCTGACGTCACAGGGGAGAGTGAGGATTTTCAAAATTTAGAAATGGCGTTGCGCGCATTTCCGTACTACCCACCTATTGGATGTTTAAGGTACTTTGGGCCCGCCTTGGTAAATTTTTCAGGTTTTTCATACATTTCGTATTGACGCCGCCTATTGGATGTTTAAGGTACTTTGGGCCCGCATTGGTAAATTTTCTAGGTTTTTCCATACATTTCGTATTGGCGCCACCTATTGGATGTTTAAGGTATTTTGGGCCCGCGTCGATATTTGGGCCCGCATTGGTAAATTTGCCAGGTTTTTCATACATTTCGTATTGGCGTCACCTGTTGAATGTTTAAGGTACTTTGGGCACGCGTCGCCGCCGCGCAATCTCCGTACGCGTGCGGGGATCGGTGCGCAGGCGCAATCGCGACCGATTCGTGGAAATTCAAATCGCGTCTTCCATAATGATTTCTGAGGAAGAGAGTGAACCATGATTTCTGAGAAAAGATAAGGAATCATGGGGCGCGACAGGATTGAACGCGTTTTGACACCTACGTGCATGCGCTTCGTGCCGTATGTTTATATTTGAATTGTGGGACCGATACAGCGCACGTGCAATGATGTATACATAGAGCGATAATTATTGTAAATCAATCATCGCGATAGTCCATGGAATAAACATTGCACCGCGCCATGCCGTATGTTTATATCTGAGCACGATTGAACGCATTTTGGCGTCTACGTGCACGCTCTACGTACCCTGTATTTATATTTGAATCGTGGGACCGATGCAGCGCACGTGCAATGATGTATACATATAGTGATAATTATTGTAAATCAATCGTCGCGGCAGCCCATGGAATAAACACGACATTGCGTTCGATGATGATTTCTGAGAAAGAGAGTGATACATAATTTCTGAGAAATCATAGAGCGAACCGCGCCATGCCGTGTGTTTATATCTAAGCATTAACTTTTCCCAAGACCATGCCTCTAAGAAGTACCCTCGAGAAAACGCAATGGCCCTGAAGCAATAAATTAGGCGTTGCGTTCACGCAGCGATAATTATTCGGGGTAGAGTTTGGAATATTTCCACGATCGAGAACAGGGCGACGTCTCAAGTACCCTTCTCGAAGGTCTGTAAGTCAAGCGTCGTGGGAGCGTGTACGGGTGAAAAGAATTCGTACGAAGATACGTTCGAACTGCATCTAACGTAAACATAGTGCGATGACGACATAAGGATCTCGGATAGGGTATGCGCTTAGTATATTAAATCCTTCAGTCGCTCAGTGAATATCGTGAAATACGTTACGCGTGCATAAGTATCACGGGATATGAACTTTTTCGTGAATTCATACGAATTGTTGCGGGGGATGATCCCACTGCTACGTACCGACGAACAGTGCTACGAATGGTTCAAATCATGTGATGAGTACTTGCGTCTCATCCACGAGCATTTTAAGATTCGAAGAGTATCGGAATCGGAACATCAACGTTTGACATTACTTATGAGTAGTGTTGAAATAGTGCGAACGTGTGTTCGAAGTAAAATAGCGTGCATAGTCGCTGAACTGGACGCGCGAGATGCATTGCTTGCATCATCATCATCCGATGATGATAACGATGTTGGGGTGAACCATTTATCGACGTTGCTGCAGTTGGACGATGAATCACTGACGATTGAGAGACATAAGATCCGCGACGCGTTAAGTGTACCAACATTATCCGAGACGTCATAGATCAGCATCTTTCAACGCGGATTTATGCAATTGCCGCACGAACACAGTACTGCGAGCAAGTGCACATTATATTGCATCTTTGGTGTTAAGGACGTGCATCTTAAGCATACGAAGTACATTACCGCGATCGTGTGTACACCGTTGACACTTCTACATGACGTCGAGAACGGAATGGTCGAAGTATTGGAAGTACTGATTCCTAATACAGCAACAATTCCAGTGATTAGGTTTTTGGGTCGGGAATTGGTCCGATTTTTAGATGATCGTACGAGCTTGCCACGAAACTCCACGCTCGTCCTTCTACCATTAAGTTTTCGATATCCAGATTGCGAGTATGATCGCATCACCTGGAAAAGTCGCATCTTGAAGTCAGATGAAATCGAGCGTCTCTGGGAAATTAACTATTTGTGAACATGGAAGTGTTCATGGACACGTACAGGGCTTTGTCCCGGATGTCTGAGCTTTTACGCAGTGTTGCGGAAGTCCGAGACTGGGTGGATAAGTGCGACACGTGCCTGCAGCTTATCATCGAGTACCAGAGCAGCGGAGGAGTGTCCGTGGCCGCGAAATAACGTCTAGTGTCGCTGATCGCGCGAATAAAAACATTACGTGCGATCGTGCGGGAAAAGTCTTCGCGAGTAGCGCTCGGGGTTTCGGGTCGATCGACGGCGCCCAAAGTCGTATGGGAGGACGTGGAATCCGCGTTTATAGGTCGTATTTCAACCGGTACGGTCATTAACGTGGGACACGTCGATCCGCGTCGATTTTTAGAGGGTGCTCGACGAACTGTGATCTCGCGTGTTACGGACGCTATCACGGAACATAAGAGCATGTCCGTGAATACGAACTTAAACGCGGAGTTTATGTTGGGCGAAAATACTGACATGAAAATTTCGGTACGCGAAATCGCGTACTATTCGAGACATCGAGCGTGCACGAGTGGTATTCGAAGCATGTGGTCGCTCCCACGCTAGTGGCAATCGAGGAGTTTCAAGATCGTGACAGTGGATGGACCCTAAGGGCTGTGCTAAATATTCTATTGAATATAAATAAGCACAATCCACTTCGAGCCGGTTGCTACATACCGCTTCCGCACGCCGTCGTCTTGAGCGGTGGTGAACGTGAAGAGCGGGGATAATGCGTGCTTCTTGTGGGCCGTCGTCGCTAGTTTGCACCCTGCTGCTACGCATGGGGACAGGTACACGTCGTACCCACACTACGCTACGGTACTTCGCACGGACGATATTACTCTTCCCGTGACGTTGGATCAGCTGGCAAAGTTCGAGAGGTTCGACGACGTGTCCGTAAACGTGTACACATGGTCCGACGGAAGCTGCGCGCCTCTGCGTTTAACCGAAGACAAGCGAGAGAGACACGCCAACCTGCTACTGGTACAGGATCCCAAGGACTCCTAAACGTTACCATTTCGCGTGCATTCGCAGCCTGTCGAGGCTGATTTCGAAGCAGCTCGGCAAATACAATGGTCAAGTTTTCGTTTGCGAGAGGTATGTTAAAAAATATTTTAATCGATATATTCTTAATTCTTATGTTTAATTATTATTATTAATGCTATTATCATTGCAGGTGCCTCAGCTTCTTCAATTCGTCCGAGCGATTGGTGAAACACACCGTAGACTGCAAGTGCCTGAACAAGTGTGCCGTCGAATTGCCGTCCGCTGATGACAAATGAAAATTAAAAAAAAAACTTCAAGAATAAGGAACGAGCACCATTCGTCGTGTACGCGGACTTCGAATGCATGCTGGAGGACGTCGAGCCTGCGGAGCGGAGTCGTACGTACACGTAACAGCAACACAGAGCGTACAGCGTGAGATACTACATTCATTCTTCCACCGACGCGTCTCTGTGCCGTTATCGCGCGGATTGTCACGAATCCGAGTGCGTGAAATGGTTCGTGCGCGAACTTCGAGACTTTGCGAACATCGCGTATTCGTGGTTGCGGAACGCGAAACCGATGATTCCGCTGACGAAGCAACAGTGGCGAATTTTTAATGACGCGAGCGTGTGTCACGTGTGCGGGAAACCATTCGTCGATACGGACAATAAAGTGCGCGACCATTGCCACTCGACGGGTGAGTACCGAGGCGCGGCCCACGTATCGTGTAATTTACAATTTCAACGATCGTACACGATCCCGGTAGTATTCCACAATCTATCAGGCTACGACGCGCATTTCATAATTAAGGAGTTGGCGTCCGCGTTCGAGGGGCAGATCGACCTGCTGCCGGTAACGAAGGAGCGATATATATCGTTCACGAAACACATCAAGGGAATCGACGCCGAGAACAACGATTGGAAGAGGGGATTGAAGTTTTGATTCATAGATTGATTGAAGTTCTTAGCCGCTAGTCTGGAGAAACTCGCTTCGGACCTTGGCAAAGAACGACTCGCGATTCTACGACGCGCATTTCAATCCCTGTCGGACGATCAGTTCAATCTCTTGACCAGGAAGGGTGTCTTCCCGTACGACTATTTATCGTCATACGCCAAACCCAATGATACGTGTTTATCGTCCCGCGAAGCATTCTATAATCGGTTGAACGATACCGTCACGTCGGAGCCTGATTACACGCACGCCGTAAACGTGTGGAACTCTTTTCGTGTACAGACATTGGGCGAGTACAGTGATTTGTATTTGAAAACAGATGTGCTGTTACTCGCCGACGTATTCGAAAGTTTCCGCATCGACTGTATCGCGAGTTACGATCTGGATCCCGCGCATTATTTCACGCTACCAAGTTTTACGTGGGACGCGATGCTCAAGTGCACCAGCGTACGATTAGAACTTCTGACGGACGTGGACATGCTACTGTTCGTGGAGCGTGGCATACGCGGCGGTCTGAGCCAGTGCTCACACAGGTACGCGCGAGCCAACAACAAGCACCTGCCTGCGGGAATGTACGACGAGTCAAAGCCGTCGACGTATCTAATGTACTTCGACGTCAACAACTTGTACGGCTGGGCGATGTCGCAGGCTATGCCGAAAGGAAGATTTCGATGGCTGAACGATGCGACAGTGGCCGCGCCACAGTGACTCCGAGGAATCGGATCCCAAGGAGATCCACGACGCCCACGCCGACCTTCCATTCTGCCCGGTGCGCGAGCACGCGCCAGGAGGAAAACAGACCAAGCTGCTTGTCACGCTCGACGATAAGGAGCGATACGTCATCCATTATCGCAACATGAAACAGTGCATCCGACACGGTTTACGTGTGACACGAATTCATCGAGTGTTACGATTTGATCAGTCGCATTGGCTGCGCGACTATATCCAATTGAACACTGGTTTGAGGACGCGAGCCACGAGTGAATTTCAAAAGACGCTATTTAAATTAATGAATAACTGGTGACGCGGTGGGACGGTCGTTACGGCGCGGAAGCGCTGATCGCGAAACCGAACTGTCACAGTCGTGCGATCTTCTCGGAACAGTTGGTGGCCATCGAGATGCGCAAACTGAAAGTTAAGTTCGACAAACCGATATACGTGGGTATGAGTGTGCTCGACGTATTGAAGGAATGTCTGTATGAATTTCACTACGCATATATGCGCGCGAAGTTCGGTGATCGGTGTAAGGTCCTGTATACCGACACCGACAGTTTAATGTATAGTGTAGAATGCGAGGATGTGTATGAAAGGATGAAGCGTGACATCGATCGATTCGACACCAGTGATTACGCGGTGGACAATCCGTACGGTATGCCCCGCGTAAACAAAAAGGTTCCGGGACTCATGAAAGATGAGAACAACGGCGCCTTGATGACCGAGTTCGTCGAACTACGATCTAAGATGTACGCGACTAGAACGTTTAACGCTGTAGTGGGGTCTACGAGTGAGACTAAGAAGGTGAAGTGTGTGCGGAGACACGTGGTCGCGAATAATATACAATTCGACGATTACATTCGTTGTCTCCGCGATCTCACTGAGAAATCAATTCAGCAGAACAATATACGCTCCAAAGAGCATAATGTGTATTCCGTGAGTGGGGAAAAGAACGCTCTCAGTCCGTTCGACGACAAGCGGTGTATTTTAGTCGATCGGGTCAGCACCCTTCCGTGGGGGCATTATCGAAACCCACGAGCGCCTCGAACTTGAGCCTGACGAGTCCCTCGAGAACCCCATTGTGTAGTATGTTTGCATGTTTGTATGTTTGTATCTTTATACGTTTCATTCTTTCTTTTATTCATATTATTTACGAATATCTAATATATGTATAGCGTAGAATAGTCAAAATTGTATATAGCCAGTCTGTTTCCAGCCTTCGCAGTGACAGGTTGTTTTGTTTGGGCTGAGTGACCGTTGGCTCGTGCGTGACTTTGCTATTCTTCGCAGTCCCCGCGACCGTTAATTTTTCGGTTAATTTCGGTGGCATTTCTATCGCATTCTTCGTTGAATAATCGATAGTTTCTGTACCTTCATAGTTAATTGTCGTCAGTTTTTAACGATTGTTGGGTCAAAGAAATGCAAAGGATGTGGTTCCGCGGTCGTCAATCCGGTCACCTGTTCCGGTTGTGGGATTATCAGTCACCCTGGATCGTCCTGTCTTGCCCGTTCGGGTCATCCCTGGCATGATGGAAAATTCATCAACTGCCGCCCGGGCTCACCTAGGCCCAGGCCGGCCGGTAACCTCTCGGGTGGCCTGACGTTACAACCACCCCCTGCTAATTCACCGGCCGTACCTCAATCCCTCACTGTATCCCCAGACAATATTGAACTTCGGGATATAATAAGGAGTACAATCAAGGAAGAACTGGCTCTTTTCCGGGACGAGATGCGCACCGTGATGAGAATGGAACTAGCTGACATGAGGGCCGAGATCAGTTCTCTGTCGGAACGAGTCAAGGATCTCGAGGATAGACCCTCTATCTCCTCGGAGCAGAACTCTTCCCCCTCTGCCCAGGACATCTTAGAGGAACTGCATGATAGGGAGGTGAGGTCCAGAAACGTCATCATTTTTGGTATTCCGGAACCACAAGAACCTTCGCCGGAGCTGTCTAGAGTTGCAGATGTGACTGGTGCTCGGGCTATTCTGGGTGAAATTATTCCCCAAGATATCCTAGTCCCGGGCACCTATCGTTTGGGAAAACCGAGGACAGAGTCTATTAGACCTTTGTGTGTGCGTCTTGGTTCGGCAGAGGACGTTAAGTCGGTCCTAAGAAATAAGCACCGGTATAAGGGTCCGTTCAAAATCACCGAAGATAAGACGAAAATGGAACGTGAGACGTTGATGCAGCTAAGAGCGAAGCTGCGGGAACTGCACGAAAAAGGGGAGTCGCATATGACGATCCGTTACATACACGGAACACCTAGGATCGTACCGAATAACCATCGTCGGGATGCTTCCCAAAAAAACTCAAGTGGAACCCTTTAGTTGTGTATTACCAAAATGTCCGTGGTTTGCGTACTAAACTGGATACATTGTGCAATTCCCTTCTATCGTCCTCTGTGTCTTACGATGTTATCATTTTTGTCGAAACCTGGCTTAACTCTGCTATCTCCAATGTTGAGCTGGGTTTGAGTAACTATGCTGTCTTCAGGTGTGATAGATCTTCAGCAACTAGTCGCAACATGAGAGGTGGTGGGGTCCTCATCGCAGTAAAGAAATCGATACCTGCGTGTCCTATTAATGTTAGTTGTCCTGATATTGAACAGCTTTTTGTCAGAGTCCGCCTTCACGTTAATAAATACTTAACACTGGGTGCTACGTATATACCGCCAGCGTCGCAATCAACTATTTACGCCAGTCATGTTGATACTATTATGGAAGTGTTCCATAAATTTAGTGAGGATAGTTTCGCGCTGTTCGGCGATTATAACCTACCGCATGCTGTGTGGTATAATGACTCCGGTTTGGCGTGTTTTAGGAAGCCGGGTATATCGACAAATGAGTCGAATGCTATTGATCTTCTTCTGGGTTGTGCTGGTTATTGTAATCTAAGTCAAGTTAATACTGTATTCAATGACTCGGACGTTATGCTTGACCTCATCTTTGCAACTGGCGCTAGTGTGACATCGGACCGTGTTATCGATGCTTTAATTCTGCCTGATGCCTATCACCCACCATTGTACATGTTATATAATGATCTTGCAATCACCGATGTAAGTGCGAGCGAAAATGTTGTCTTTAAGGACTTTAAGCGGGGTGACTATCAGGGTATGTTAGCTTACTTTAATTCTGTTGATTGGGATGTGGAGACTGGCAATGTTGATCCGTGTGTAGCCCTTGAACGCCTGAACTACCATATTAACTGTGCAATTATTGCCTTCATTCCAGTAAGGACTGTGGTGCATTCTACGTTTCCGTACTGGTTCTCTCCAAAACTAAGGGTCCTTATTGGACAAAAAAAGAGGGCACATAAAGCCTTCAAGCGTTCAAGCGCTCACAGCGACTACCTTAACTTTTCCCATCTCCGATCGCAGTGTAAATCAGTCTTACTGCGGGATCACCGATCTTATATTGACGATGTCGAGAGCGCGGTCATAGACAATGTATCGAGTTTCTGGAAGTTTGTAAACACTAAGCGAGGTGGGCATACCATTCCTGGACAGGTGCATCTCGATCAGCTGTCTGCCTCGACACAGGGATCAGCCGCTGACCTCTTTGCGAAATTTTTCGGCTCTGTTTATGTTTCTCCGTCCGCTGTGGTGCCTGCCGTGAATCCTGCTTTGTCCTCTGGTAGTAATATCAATATTCACGCGCTGTCCGTTCCTATTGGGGACATATACTCCAGGCTAGAGTCGTTGGACATGGACAAGGGCCCTGGCCTGGACGGCCTTCCGCCGCTGTTGTTTAGGAAATGTAGTTTCATTCTGGCGAGGCCTCTTTGGCATATCTTTAATTCCTCCCTCTCTAAGGGTATATTCCCCACAGCCTGGAAATCCAGCATAGTTACGCCGGTGTTTAAGGCAGGTGACCACACCGATGTCAGAAACTACAGACCGATTTGTAAATTATCCGTTCTGCCTAAGTTGTTTGAGGAACTGGTGACCGAGTACCTGACGCCCTGTCTAACGAATGTCATATGTGATGAGCAGCATGGATTTGTCCCTGGCCGCTCGACGGTAACCAATCTGGCGGTATACCACTGTCTCGTCTCAGCGGCTCTTGACAATAGATCACAGGTCGACACTGAGTACACGGACTTCCGTAAAGCCTTTGATACAGTGGATCATAGTATCCTGCTGCGGAAGTTAGAAGTGATTGGGATCTGTGGACCGCTCCTGTCTTGGATCCATAGCTATTTAAAGGATCGTGTACAGGTTGTCAGGGTCGGTAACCAGTTATCGACTCCGGTAAATGTGTGCTCCGGTGTCCCTCAGGGTTCGCATCTTGGTCCCCTTCTCTTCATTCTCTTTATTAATGACCTTAAAGATGTATTCCGGAATAGTAACTTTCTTATGTATGCGGACGATTTAAAGATATTCCGGTCTATTCGCTGTGATCTGGACGTGGATGAGTTGCAGGACGACCTCTGCAGGTTCGAGCAGTGGTGCACTGCCAATATGATGCAGCTTAACACTGCTAAATGTGTTGTTATGAGATCGCATAGAACTGTTAATCCCATTTTATCGAACTATACTCTATGTGGTACCCCCTTGATTGAGGTGGGTGAAATAAGGGATCTTGGTGTAATCTTTGTGTCTGGGCTTGATTTCAGGAACCACTATCGGAATATCGCGTGTAAGGCGATGAAAACCCTAGGGTTTATTGCCCGATTTGCTAAACATTTCAAACGTGTCAAGTCGCTTAAACTGCTGTACGTCGCACTTGTTCGTCCACAAATTGAGTATGCGTCGGTAATCTGGAGTCCGAGGCATATTGTATACTCTAGCTTACTCGAAAGGGTACAACACAAGTTCTGTCGGCTAGTTATGAGAGCAACTGGTAGCCCTATGCGGTTTTTCGACCATGACTATGCCCCTGCTTTACTGAAGTTAGGGCTCACTACCCTCAGTGCTCGTCGTATCTGCTCGGACCTCTTGTTCCTGTATAAATTAATTCGCGGTCAGACTAATTGCCAGGAGCTAGTGTCCCTTATAAATTTTCATGCCCCACAGCGATCGCTGCGTCTGAGGCCCCTTTTCGAAGCGAGGGTCCCCGATTATAGACACTGCACTGCTGATCCGGTAAACCGTGCTATGGAGGAGGTCAACAGTTATATAGCTGATATTGACCTATTCTCGATCACGCTCGACTCGTTCCGGAGACAATTGTCAACTCGAGTCCAAACTTAACTTAAGTTAATTTTTAGTGTATTACTATGTATTGTCCGCTGTTTGCTGCGTAATCACGTCGTTGCCTGCTGATTGCTCAGACTAGTCTTTTGTTTATCTCTTTTGCTATGATTATGTTTTTGTATTGTATTTTATTTTTATTTTTATTCTATTTCATTTTTTATTTTATTGTAATTTGTACTACACAAATCTGGTCACATGTTGTATCCTAAAGGGTTTTCCCGTGAACATAATAATAATAATAATATAGCATAGAATAGTCAAAATTGTATATAGCGTAGAATAGTCAAAATTGTATAGCGTAGAATAGCCAAAATTATATGTATACATGTATATATTTTTTCTTACTTTATTATGATTAATTGTACACATATACGAGATGAAGAAGGAGAATATGAATATTTGAATAAACGGACAATGTATATATTTATATGTATTTATTTTTATTTATTTCAGTAACATATAATGCGTTTATAATCGGGAATCATAGAATATCCTTGCTGCTTATCCACGAGTTCCCCGACGAATCGAATCCGAGCCACTTAACGTATACCTGGTTTTCCTTGCGACGAATAATCTTCTCGACCAGATAGACGTCCGGATTCGCGACCGAATGTAGTTCGTACTCGTAGAATCCACCCGACATCGGCTCTCCCACGGAATGGCGCAGAATGTATGTCGCCGGGCATGTTCGTTGTACGGTTACGATTTCGAACACTTCGGTCGACCAGTTCGGAGTGTATCCCTTCTCGAAGAGTGTCTTGAACTTACTCACGCGTACCTTGTCACCAACTTTGAATTTCGCGTGTCGTCGAACACCTTTCGATGCGGAGGGTGAGGAGGGTTCATTTGCGGCGAACGACAAACGCGTCGTGGGGGTCACGTCAACGGGTCGGGCGTTTATCGCTCGCTGCTTGCGATGATTGTAAGTGTGTACGAGCGCAGGTAACAGGTCGACCCAACGATAGGACGCATTCGAGGAGAATTGTTTCCACATGAGGTTTTTCAGTGTGCGATTGAAACGTTCAACGATCGACGCTTTCATCACGCTGTACGTGGAGTACTGGTTGATTCCACGGGTCTTCACACATCGTTGAAACTCCGCGTTGTAAAACTCCTTACTCATGTCAGTTTGTAAATTGCGCGGATATCTATCGCTCTGCCTCATCACGGTCGCGAACGCCGCGGTCATGTCGCGTCCGCTTTTCGTTTTCACGGGTATGGCCCAAGCATACTTGCTGAACGCGTCGATAATCGTTAGTATGGAGTGATGTCCTCGATTTTGTTCCGCGTACGGACGCATCTCCACCAAATTGGCCTGCCACAAATTATCGTAGCCGCGAATCACGACGTGCCGCCGCGGGAAATTTCGTCTCGCGGGAGCGTGTAATTCATTCACTAATTGTACTCGCTCCTTGCTCATGCTTCGCGGGTGGTCGGTGGGTGGTTGCGGCGTTCCAAGGACATTAGAATTAGTATGAGTTCCTCTAGTGCTCGCAAAACACAATCGATGCACGGTATTCGCGATCGTTCGTTATTAGACGTCGTCGTAGACCTTCGTTCGCTTTTCGTTTGTACAGATCCGTGATTGTTATCGCAGTCGGCGTCGTTGCCGATGTCGTGAATTCTTCGAGTCTATCATTCAAGTGATCCAAGCGTCGTTCCATCGCGTTATTTAAATCATCCTCTAGCCGAGACAATTGCGCGTTAACGATATCCGTCATCGTTCGTTGTACTCGCGTCTCGAGTTGAGATCGTTGATACTCAGCGTCCAGTCGCGCGCTCGCGATAGCCGTTTCGATTTTTTGGGTAAAGCGTTCGTCCACCGAGGACAGTAATCTCGTCATTATCATTCGCGCTTCGTCGCTGTTGTTGTTGTTGTTATTGTTGCGTAACGCGGTGCCAAACTTGTTCACCGACATAACGATGCGCGCGTGCGAACACTACTGACGCGACGATCACCGGATCGTTGAATTTAAGATATGTCCATTCTCGCGAAGTTCCTCCACGATGGATGCGATTTCGTTATCGTGACCCGTGTGACCTGCCGCGCGCGATGCCATGAGTAATCTCAATCTATCGACTAATTCGTTCGGATCGTCCTAGTACACGTAATGGATTCGTCGATGGGCAATCCTCGACCTTGTCGCGTGTCCGCACCGTCCGCGCCGCTACCCCTGCCCCTAACGCGTCCGATACCCGATGTTCGCACCCCACCGATTATCGTGGATATGATTTTCTTATACTTGTACCCCTTGTTACCCAGCGTGCGCTTACTCGGCGAATGGTTTCGCTTATGCGCATTCGTCGATAACAAGATGCGTCGGTACGAGTCAATATCTGCGTCCGTGTACGTGCGAACGTTAGGTATTCGCATGAATAGCAGTTCGTACAAACCCCGAGTTCCCGCGTATCGCATTCCATTCACGCGAACGTCGTCGCCGTCCGCATCAATGGTGAGCACGGACTCACCGATCATTAGGTCTTTGTCAGACCCCAAGTATACACCGTAGACGTTGTCTATTCGTTTCTTCGTATCGGTGAATAACAGTCGTAGATATTCTCGCAACAAGGGTCCCTTGGCGTTCCGTACATACACTTCGATATCATCGAAGGGGCTGCGCAGTGTATCCAAATCGTGAACCTTTGCTGACGACACATCATCTTGAATTTTTTCGCCGTCTTCGTCGTCGACATCATCAACAACATCATCGTCATCATCAACATCGTCGTCGTCGTCGTCGCTAGAATCTGGAAGATTATTCGGACGTTCCTTCATTGTCGACGGAGTAATGGGTCGAAGTCTCTTCAATGATTGTTGTTGATCGTATTCGTGTTTTCTTTTCACTGGTCGCGATATAGGCGTTGAGTGCGTTTTCAACGCGGACGAGTTCTCGATCAATCGTTTCAGCGGTTCGACGATAGGACGCGTGCTCGCCTCCACAGCCGCTTCCGTAGCCATTTTTCCAATTTTCAAGGCCAAGCACTTTTTACGTATAACGTCACTGACTTTGGCCATTTCCACTTTTGCGTTCACGCCTCGACGTTTCGTCCCTTTTTGGTATTTCGTTCCTTTTTTATGTTTCGTTTCTTTCTGTCGATGACGTCGGTGATGTTTTCGCGTATGCTTCGCGTCGACATTGCTCGAGGTTATCGTAGTCGTCGGTTCGGTGGACATTTCGTGTTGCTCGATGAATGACTCGCGGTTTACTGATGTCAGCGAGCTACGACGAACTCGTTAAATCCTCTTCGATATCGACCTTCGTACATGGAACTATCCTTATCGATCACAACGAAATCGTATCGTCGACGCCAGCATCTTGCGCACAAGTCGTTGAACGACTCGAACGTCATGTCTGTGTTCACGTGATCGTTGTACACGTGACGCAAGTTCGTGCCATCTTGTTTGAATAGCATGAGAAAATTTGCGTTGTCCCTGATCAAATGTTTAGGTATTCTTGCGTACGACAGACATAAATAAAAACAATCCACGTTCGCGTGACGACCCATGGAGAAGTATTCACGTATCGCGTTCTGTTCGTCGCACGCCAACTCGTCGAACACGAAGATCGAATCGGGCCGAGCGTCTCTCGGTGGGACGATCTCAGCATTGTCCGAGTAGGGACAGTATTCGATTCCATCGACGAGCGACAATACCTGCTCGAGGTATCGATACTTTGGCTGATGCAACGATTTCGAGTACACGTACAGGTTCTCGAAACACAAACCGTTCGGACTCTCTAGCATACTTAGAAGCATGTTCGTTTTTCCACATCCTGACGGTCCGCAAATCACGCCTCGCACGCTGTTCGGTAACAACGGGCCGTGTCTGTTCGATCGACTAGCATCCCTATCATCCTCGAGCATTCTGTTCGCGGTCACGCGAATAACGTCCGAGTGTTTCGAGAATCGCATGTTTGCGGTGTTTCTCAGGTACTCGCGCGCGCGTGTGACGAAGGATGACTATTTATGTTCGTGGCATGCGTCGCGCAGGTCACTATCACTGTGATCGGCTAAGCGTGCGTACGCGTTTATTATTGTAGTAGCTATCGTGGTTATTCTAACGTAGGTATATGGTCGCATCAACGATCGCGACGTCTCGTGAAGTAGGGAAGCAGAAGAAGAAGAAGTGTATCGTTATTTACCTGCCGATCGTCGCACGAGCAATACACGATCTAACGTTGTGCATCGTCGATCAAAACGATCGTCCTATAGATTTCCGCGGAGAAGAAATAACGATTCGATTGCACGTTCAACGACGTCCGCGCGATAGTCTAGCGCGAGTGTAGTATGTTAGTGTTAGATCACACGCACGAATCATCAATCGTCGCTGCTACTCCTACCGTCTCTGTCACACGTCATCTGCGCGACCCTTTATCGATAGGTGAAAGTAGAAGAAGAATATAGACGGGAGAAGCGATAAGAAGAGCACCGGTAAGAAGTATAAGAAAGTCGTTGACTCGTCGAAACGCACGTATCCTACGATCGTTAGGTTTCATCGTCGCCTATTAGACACGCAACCACGATGTCGATTATTTTCGACGTGGCGAATACGCCAACCTTCAACAATCGTATCACGAAGATTGAGTTACACACGTATAATCCATACGCCAACACGACGTTCGACAATAACGATGAGATAAGAATCCCCATACAGCAGCAAGATCTGTACACACTTCCAAGCGAAAGTTTTCTCTACATCGATGGTCGTGGCACGTTGACTGCGCAGGATGCGATAGGCCCGGCAACGTCCGCGACCGCTGTTCTCGACAATAATTAATACTAATCTGACGGTTACTAATCTGGCGGTATACCATTGTCTCGTCTCTGCTGCACTTGAGGATAGATTGCAGGTCGATACCGTTTATACAGACTTCTGTAAAGCCTTTGATACAGTTGATCAAGGCATTTTGATTAGGAAATTGGAACTGATCGGGATCGGTGGGTCGCTCCTGAACTGGATCCATAGCTACTTAAAGGGCCGAGTACAGGTTGTCAGGGTCGGTGACCAGTTATCGTCTGCGATTAATGTATGTTCGGGTGTCCCGCAGGGATCGCATCTGGGTCCACTTCTATTCCTTCTTTTTGTTAACGACCTCAATGATGTATTCCGGAATAGTAAATTCCTTATGTATGCGGATGATTTAAAAATATTCCGCCCTATTCGTAGCGGTCTGGATGTGGAGATGTTGCAGGATGACCTCTGCAGGTTCGAGCAGTGGTGTGCCACCAATATGATGCAGCTTAACACCGCTAAATGTGTGGTCATGAGAACATATAGATCTGTCAGTCCCATTTTATCGGCGTATACTCTATTTGGTACCCCTCTGACGGAGGTAGGTGAAATAAAGGATCTTGGCGTAACTTTTGGGTCTGGGCTAGATTTCAGGAATCACTACCGAAATATCGCGTGTAAAGCTATGAAAACCTTAGGGTTTGTCGCCCGTAATGCCAAGCATTTCAGGCGGGTCAAGTCCCTGAAATTGCTATACGTCGCACTGGTTCGTCCACTGATTGAGTATGCGTCGGTAATCTGGAGCCCGAGGCATATTGTTTATAGTAGCTTGCTCGAAAGGGTCCAACATAGGTTCTGTCGGCTTGCTATGAGAGCAACAGGGAGCCCTATGCGGTTTTCTGACCATGACTACGGTCCGGCCTTACAGAAGTTTGGGCTCACCACCCTTAGCGACCGTCGAGTCTGTTCTGACCTCTTGTTTCTTTACAAACTAATTCACGGTCAAACGGACTGTCACGAGTTAGTGTCCATGATATGTTTTCATGCCCCCCAACGGTCGCTGCGTCAGAGGCCCCTATTCGAATCAAAGGTCCCGGGATATAGACATTGCACCGTTGATCCGTTAAACCGTGCAATGGTAGAGGTTAACCGTTATTTTGGTGATGTTGATATGTTCTCGATTACGCTCGATTCGTTCCGTAGTCTACTGTTTTCACGTATCCTAACTTAAGTCATTACTATTTATGTCCGTCGTAGCGACGAATTCTCATCGACGCTTGCTGAATGTTTTAGTCAATAATTTTTCTGTTTGTCATTTTATTTTATTTAATTTAATTTAATTTTTTACTTTAGTTTAATTGTATCTTACTTCTACTTGCAATTTTTTTTATTTTTTATTTTTTATATTACTTTATAGTAACTACTGTGCATATCTGTTCATTCGTTGTATTCTAAAGGGTTTTCCCGTAAATAATAATAATAATAATAATAATAATAATAATTGCGACAATAGTTGCGTTCATGTTCGATGAGATTCGATATGAATTGAACGGTGTCGAGATCGATCGTTGTCGAAATCCAGGAATCACTACCACGTTAAAAAATTTCGTTTCGTTGTCAGCCGAGAGAAGCAAAGTGCTTGCGAATGCCGGTTGGAATTATGCCATCGATTACGATAACGACACTTTTCATTCGGGCGCTTTCAATTTTTGCGTACCTCTGAACGTGTTATTAGAATTCTGCGAGGATTACAAACATATCGTGATGTACACGCGGCACGAGCTAATCCTTATACGATCGCGAGTAGATTCGAACGCGATGCACTGCACATCCGCCACTGCGATACCGAAACTAGAGATACGCAAGGTGCAGTGGCGTATGCCCCACGTCGTTTTGGAGGAAGTGAATAAATTATCGATGCTGCGTATCCTGGAAAGCGGCCAACCGATCGCGATGAGTTTTCGTTCGTGGAGCCTGCACGTGTACCCGTTACTGCAAGCGACAACGAAACATACGTGGACCGTGAAAACTACGTCGCAAATCGAGAAACCCAGATATGTGTTATTCGGCATGCAAACCAATCGAGAGAATCAGTCCAATACACCGGCGTGGAAATTCGATCCAAATAATCTCACAAACGTTCGACTCTACCTAAATTCCGAGTCGTATCCGTACGATGACTTGCCCTAGTAGAAATTTGTCTCGTTTTTCCCTATTTCTGGTGAGGTAATAGTCAGGCTTGGATAGGGAAAAACTAGAAAGGAAAAACTAACCAAATTCCGCCTAAAACCCAGTCTGTAAAACTGGAATAGTTGTAACTCGACTCTGGCTAACTAGTTCACATCCAGTTTTTCCCTTTTAATTCCTGGCTAGTTATAACCTGACTCAAGCTGTCAAGTCCATATCTATTTTTCCTTATTGAATTTTAGTCTAGGTTTTCGCCATCAGAAACTTGTAAGGAAATGTGTGGAAAAATTAGATGAAAAAAAAATCAAATCTATATTTAAAGATATCGCAGCAAGCCAAACATATTTATTGAATAAAGCAAACATGGAATCTAATGAGCGGAAAAAAAAATAAATGCTAAACGAGTGCGTAGGTGTAGAAAAAGAAAGGAAGTGTTAAATGCTAACTATCACGGTAAGTTCTAAATACGTTACTTCATATATCATGATATTCGTACGTGACAAAATACTAATTTGATTACTTCTTTATAGCACCATAACCTCATTTTTCATAATTATCTTTGTATAAACACACGTAAACATTAAAAAATCTAGTTAAATTTTTGAATTGTTACCAATTAATTTTATTGAATAAATATTTTTCTGCCAATTTAACAGGTATTTGTAATATATTTTTCAAAATTCGACAATAAACGTTCGCTAGTTTTAAGCTAGTTTTCCCTACTAGTTTTAAGCTAGTTTTCCCTACGAGTTTTTCCACACTATCGCCTGGGAGGGAAAAGCATTACATGACTAGTAGGAAACTAGTAGGGATTCCTAGTAGGGCGCTAGTTGCACCAAGGGAAAAACTAACTAGTGCCCCACTTTTTCCCCAGTTGTATTTCTACTAGGGTGAACTTAGATTTCGATAAGTATAAATACGCGCTCCTGTATGAAATGTACGCGAAATTTGGCCAATCGTACTACGGTCACGGAGAACCGTTGCTGAACGCGATCGAATTCCTGCAATACGCGCCTACCACGGTCATAGATTGTTCTAGGCAAAACGAGTCGTTGAAGAGCGCTACGGTGGACGTGCGAATAGATTTTGAATGCAAAGAAAATGTCCCCGCTAATACTTCTGCCGTCTGTTTGATCATACACGATCGTATAGTCGAATACAGCCCTTTAACCAACGTGGTACGCAAACTAATATAGCGTGCGTGCATAAACTATTACTACTACTAATACTACTACTGCGGATACTGCTACTGTTTTAAAAACGTCGATGTCGAAGACCTCAGTTGTTGTTCCGACACCATCACCGACGGTGCTACCTAAACGAATAATAATGTTCGCCATTGTCGATCTGCGAGATTTCAATATCGAACGCGAGTTCGTCGCCAAAGAGATCGCGATTCGCGCAAACTGCAACAACGATAAAACGACGACGCCGACAATCAGTCATTGGATCTTCGAACCACCATACTTCTGGGAACACCTGAATTCGTGGGAGCATCGTCAAGCATCCTGGCTCGCGAAGCATCATCACGGGCTTCGCTGGTCTGACGGCTACGTTCCATACTTTAAACTTCCGGGGCTCCTCACCAGCGTACTCGCGAACATTGACTTCGTCATCGTGAAAGGTGCGAAAAAGAAAACGTGGATGCTGCAACTACTACCTGACATAACCGTCGAGGATGTATGTAATTTATACGAACTGACGGCGCGAAAGATTAACAACAATGCCTGACGTTCCTAATCTGAAGTCTATGTCTTCAACGAATGCCATTCGATGTGCATTTCATAACAACGGCGGTGTTTGCGCGCTGGAGAACGTCGAGAAAATATGGAATTATATACTTACGTCACCTAAAGTAAGTCCTATACACATTGCATCTATTTTACGCATCATATGCTGATAAACGAATATGTAACAATTTTTTTCTTTCTGTTTTCCATAGAGATTAACATAACGGCGACGGCGATGAGAGCAACGACAGCGGCGACTGCTTCCTCTACCGATGCTACAATTTAAGTATGCATGCATTAATGTACATTAATAAACACACAGTTTTGAATAAAAATGATATTTATTTTACAAATTTTAAATTTATAACAAATATTTTATTTTATTTTTTTATACTTTGTCTAACAAGCTTTATTTAAAAAAAAAATTCGGTCTGATGTTACGTCCTGCAACACACAGAGAAAACACCAAATTATTATTATTAAAGAAAACGTTGGTGATTGCACGCGAAACACCCAACAATTAAAATTCACTCATACTCACTCTCCGAATAATCGCCGCAGGCCCCAGAACTCCTCGCCTTCGAACACCAGAAATTCGACGTCCATCGTGTCCTCTCGCTACGTACACCGAGCCGATTGAATCCGCAACTGTAACTCGCGGCAAATCCGCCCGTCCTCTCGCGTCGGATATTGGCGACGCTGAAACATACACATGACTCGATTAAAACATCATCGAATGGTGTACGCGTATCATTTGTACGAAACATTACTTACCAGCTGCTGAATGATGATGTCGCGATCTCCATCGCGCGCATGGGCCTCGATGTCAGCCCGACGCTGAAACAAACGCACGACTCGATTAAAACATCGTCGATTGATGTACGCGTATCAGAATAATTTTTCCCGAAACATCACTTACGAGATTCTCAAGCATTCCTAAATATTGGTCGCTCCATTCCGCCATTTCAATTTCACATTCATGCTGCAACAAACATACGATTCAATTAAAACTGTTGAATGGTGTACACATACCAATAGAATTGTTTTTCGAAACATCACTTACGAGATACTGAACTGCCCTCCGTCGCTCCACGCGCCACGCCCCCATCAGATTATCGAGCTCATACTGAAACAAATGGATAACTTTTGTTAGAATACCGTCAAATTGAATACATACACCAATTCAATTTACACAAAAAAAAAAAAAACTATACTGACGATTTTTCGCACCATTCTGTCCCACTCCTCGTGCCACGCACGTTCGATTTCACCATGCCGTTGCTATAACAAACGCACAAATTCATTAAAATATCGTCGAATGGGATACGCGCACCAATTAAATTTTCATAAAACTTTACTTACAATGCATTTCTGCATTTTAAATGCGTGCATTCCCTGCGCCGTTAGATATATGCTCTTTTCAAACGCGTCCATGTTTTTTTCTTTTTTTTTGTAAAAAATACTTGCGATAACTGCACTGATCCGTGTAGCGGTGGTCACCACCCTTATATACTTGTTTATTTGTTTCCCCTCGGGGATTACGATCCTTTCTCCCTCGTCTCTTCTGTACATTTACCTTAACCTAATCCTTAACCTAAACCTTAATCTACTCCTTAAATCTATTCCTTAATCCTATACGTCTCGCTCTCCCGCTCGCCCGCTCGCACGCCTCCCTCCGCCACATACGCCTCCCTCACCCCCCTTCCCTATCCTTTGACCTCAGCTTCCGCACGCCACCACTCACTCTCATTCCTTCCTCTCCCATTCCTCCACTCCTTCCCCTCTCCTTTCTTCCACACTCCTCATCCACTTCTCCCCCCCCCCACCCTCATCATCCAGCACCTCCCCTACCCTCTCTTGCCACCCTCCTTCCTCCCAACCCATACATTCCTCCCATACATGCTCCCACGTTTCCTCTTCCCAACCGCATACCCTGCACTTCCTCTTTTCTTCATCCTCCCAATATTTCCCTCCCCTCATCCGATTCCCCAATCTAAACTTCACCACCCTTTGCCACCTGATTTCCCTGATTTCGAACAGTCCAATATGAGGTATGTACTCGTTACTGTACACTTTACACTTTACACTTACTTCATTCACTTACTTCTTTCACTGTAAACGTTAACGAACGATGCATTCATTTCGTGTACATGTTTCTTACAGTTCTGGATTCGCAACGAAAAATACGTCGAAAACACCAAAACCGTCAATTATACGGATTCTGGGGCGTGATTACCCGTTGACCGCAACAGCTTATAAACGTCTAACTATTTGAATACGCATTGGCATGGATTCGTGCCACGTTGAGATCACCATAGCCGACAATAAAGGCAGCGAATTGAGCTTTTCAATGTCGACGTGGAAGCTCCTGCTACAAAACGAGGCGGACATACTCCAACTGATCATTTACGACTAGACTTCACGCGTATGCATGATGATCAACTTATTAAAATCA
The DNA here is from genome assembly GCA_951215215.1 of Andrena trimmerana. Taxonomy (NCBI): domain Eukaryota; kingdom Metazoa; phylum Arthropoda; class Insecta; order Hymenoptera; family Andrenidae; genus Andrena; species Andrena trimmerana. The sequence goes on along the minus strand of OX578062.1, from coordinate 24,591,042 downwards.
CCGATAATCGTGCTGTCATATATATGACTGAAGCCACGATGCGTAAACTATTCGCGTACGAACATTGTATTGAACATATGTATACCTGGCTAACTGAAAATATGTACTCTGTAAGTAGTAAATATGTAGTAATATACCTTCCTAGAAGTGCTACGTGCCGTTCCCGTACCAACGAATTATGTGAAATTAATTTCCGAAAGCGAGCACTTTGAACAACATTCTTTGATTGATTGTGAATTGTTGGCGTTAGGATTACAATCTATGCTGCGTGATGTAAACCACGTACCATTATAGTACGTGCATATATGTATATATATATACATATGTTTTAATAATAAATGTATGACTTTCACATCAATACCTGTAACGCATCAATATCAATATCCTTTCGTACATATCCATATATTAATTCTTAGAGACGTGCTCTTAACTATCGCGACGATTGACTTACAATCTACTTGTCGCGGGACGCACTGTTATTCCCTCATTCTCTTTCTCTCTCTCTCTCTCTCTTCTATTCTCTCTTTGACTCTCCTACTCTGCTCTGACTAGAAAAACTGTAAGGCGCTCTCGGAGAGAGTCGTCAGGCGGATCAGTACTCTCTGTATATCGAGCAAGCTCGCACCTGTTGGTGAACCAACGCATAATAAATCTAGTAATTTCTTTGATTTTTATCTAAATCACAACGATCTTTCTGATCCTATCACATACTCGATAAGGGCGATCATCCTATTCTCGATCGTGAAAATACTCGGAACTCTACCTCGAATAATTATCGCTTAGTTGCTCGCGTGAACGCAACACCTAATTTATTGCTTCAGGGACATTGAGTTTTCTCGAGGGTACTTCTTTGAGGCATGGTCTTGGGAAAAGTCAATAGCGTTACCGGATAGGCAATATGTGGGGGGTCCTGACACTGGTCTACTGTAAATCAGACATCCTAGGGTCTTCGTACGAATTCTTTTCATCCGTACACGCTCCCACGACGCTTGACTTGCACACCTTCGAGAAGGGTACTTGAGACATCGCCCTGTTCTCGATCGTGGAAATATTCGGAACTCTACCCCGAATAATTATCGCTGCGTGAACGCAACGCCTAATTTATTGCTTCAGGGCCATTGCGTTTTCTCGAGGGTACTTCTTAAAGGGATGGTCTTGGGAAAAGTCAATGCTTAGATATAAACACACGGCATGGCGCGGTTCGCTCTATTATTTCTCAGAAATTATGTATCACCCTCTTTCTCAGAAATCATCATCGAACGCAATGTCGTGTATACTCCATGGGCTGCCGCGACGATTGATTTACAATAATTATCACTATATGTATACATCATTGCACGTGCGCTGCATCGGTCCCACGATTCAAATATAAATACAGGGTACGAAGAGCGTGCACGTAGACGCCAAAATGCGTTCAATCGTGCTCAGATATAAACATACGGCATGGCGCGATGCAATGTTTATTCCATGGACTTAAACATCCTATAGGTGGCGTCAATGCGAAATGTATGAAAACCCTGAAAAATTTACCAAGGCGGGCCCAAATACCGACGCGGACCCAAAGTACCTTAAACATCCAATAGGTGGGTAGTACGGAAATGCGCGCAACGCCATTTTTAAATTTTGAAAATCCTCCCCCTCCCCTGTGACGTCAGCCCCCTCGCCCACGAACTCGAGCTGCGCGCGCGGCGCCATTTTGAAAATTTTCAAATCCCCCTTCCCCTGTGACGTCATCCCCCTCATCCACGAACTCGGTCCACGCCATTTTGGAATCCCCCTCCCCCGTGACATCATCCCCTCACCTACGAACTCGGTACCCCCTCCCCTCCCCTCCCCACCCCCTCGCCCTCACCGAAGAGCGCGCGGTGCCCCCCGCCCCGCCTCACCCCTCGAGCACCATGGTCCAGAACTCTCATAGCCTATCTACTCAGCGTATATTTACAAAATACAAAAACTTAATTTTAAGAGTTGGTGGTGGGGGTAACTTGAAAAATATGGATTTTTCGAAAATTATTTTTACGCTGTTTTGTAGATATAAAAGAAGGCTGCAACTTTTGTTTAAAATTCTTTTTGATATCTCTCACCGTTCTCAAGATATTCCACGGAAAAAAAATTTTGAATTTTTTTCAAGGGGTGATTTCACCCCTAAAAATGCTTTATGGCACCAACGAAAAATAGGGTTGTGTTACGGATGAACTACTCTACTTGCACACCGAGATTCATAATTTTCTGAATTTCCGGGTTGTCGAACGTCCCTTTAGTCACATTAGTGAAGAAAGTACGCTGAAAACGCATTTCCCTTGATACTTTCCAATCTTTTGTGAAATAAACTCTACGTTAAGTTGTAAGTAAAATATGGATTATATATATTTACAGATAATTGAAGCAGAAGATGATGCAGTTTGATCTACGTCAGAGAAAAAAAATTATTGTGACATAGTATTATATTAATTAAACGATTTTATTCAGCATAGTATAGCACAGGAAAACATTGTACACCAAGTTTGAACCCCCTATCTCAACCAGGAGGGCAGTTATAGGGTAAATTCGAATTTTCGGTTTTTGCCATATTTTCCCTATTTAATGGTCAGCAAAAATTCTAAAAAAAATCTGAAATATTGTAGACATGATTGTGTATGATTGTGAATTTTTTCAGATTTTTTCGTTGCAACTGCTAAGTGTAAGAAATAAAAAACGCAAAAAAATGTCGAAAAATGCAGATTTCGTGTTGAAGTTTTCGAGCGACTAGATTTTTAATTTTACAGTAGTTGACATGACTATTATCTACAATTTTTTTCAGATTTTTCGGTAAGGTGCGCCATAGTTAAAAAAAATCAGAAAACGATATTTTCGAGATATTTCACGTGAAAACGTGATAAATACTTTCAATTTTTGCATTTCCGTCATACAGTGAATGCATTATATGATTTTTAATATCTCTACATTCGACAGAGTAATATGTAAACGGAGGGAATCAAGTTAATATGATTAATTGGAAGTGTATACGCACCATATATTACATGGTACGAAAGAATCATTCAGCGCCGCAGGTAGCGGAGTGGTTAGATATAAAATTTTTTCATCGTTGATTACATGACAATACACGATATTCATTTCAAAATGTTTCTAGAATATTTTAAAAATATTTTATCATAAGGTTTCCATAATAATAATTTAAATGCACCGCCGCGCCGTCCGGATTTGTGCCTATGTATTATTCTAGCTCCGGATAGTTTATAATTATTTTGTCAATGGAATAGATGTGTGGTATTGGCTTATGATACGTATTCTGAATCCACTGGTTGGATTCGCCATTCTTTTATCAATGTACACCGTCCTCATTCGATTGTGGTCGCAGTGCGTCCGATTAACGGCTGATTTAAAAAAATAAACGTAAAAATATTGCCATAAGCTAGCTGTAGTGTACAGCTGTTATTATGCTTTATTACATTATAATATACCATATTATATTGCATTGCATTGCATTGCATTGCATTTTTGTTATATTTTTGTTGTTATGCTATACTATTGTTATATTATGTTATATTATATTATTTTATTGATCAGGGAATCAGACAATAATTGTAAATGAACGGACCGCGACCATAATCGAATGAGGGCGGCGTATTCTATTAGGTATTGAATTATTTAGCTTTTTTTGTTCAACTCTATAATTAGAATACTTATATTTATTTTAAGAATACTTACCACCGTAACTGTTTGATAATGAGTATGCTATTATGATTTTAGTCGTCGTCACTATCTTCATTAATTACGGGTACTACTTCGTCTTGATGAAATATGTTGCTTAAAACTTCGGCAGGTCTGATAATTGTCGACAGGTACCGCGCGTGCGACAGGTAGTAAATAATTGCTGCTACATGGGAACGGCACCCGATAGTACGGTTACCATTTGCGCATTCACAGCAATAACGCTTTATGCCCGAAATGCCAATTGAATTTGGTACATAGTCGATATAGCAACGGTATGTTTTACGATTGATATGACGCTACTTTACGTGGAATTTCACAATATTATTTTTTTGTTTCAAGCTAAGGATGTTAATATGATTATCAGCATCCATTATTTCAGTTAAATAGGAAACTGCCTGCGACAATTGATACGACCCGGTAAATAGGATTTTTAAATCGTTCTCCGTCATTTCAGGAAAATCTAAACAATCAGTTGCTGACATCTGCTTGAATGGAATTTTTCGTCTGTTCCAATGATATTCCTCAACTTCTATATCCAATGTATTTTCATCCTGTTGAGATTTCATTCGTTGTATTATTTCATGGGAAAGTCCTACATCAGAATTTAAACGTTTTCCAAATCTATTATTTAAAAAACAAACGATTTTACAAAATAATCCAACTTGAGGCAATAACTTGTTATTCATTTGATGATGCAGAAGTTTATATTTTTGTCCGATGATGCCGTGAACTGCTTCGACGACCCAACGAATTTTTGGGACGAGTCGAGATTCATTTGATTCTATAGTCGTTAGTTGACTACGTTTTCCTTTCAATGCAGGCATCAGAACTTGAAAACCCAATTCTTCCAAATATGATTGGACATCACGAAATCCTCTATCAACAATGCAAATGTCTCCACGTTTCATGATACTTTGCAGGCCATTTGGGTCTTGTAAAATAATTTTCATTATCTGAGCATCATTTTGGTTCGCATAGAAAGGTCCAAGTACATCAACGACATATCCATTTGTTGTGCAGATGGTGAACGGTTTACACAGTGGAACTTTTTTCTGACTTGAATATGATTTCCGCTGATACTCGTTATTGGTACTCTTTTGATGCCGAATATATGTCAAAAATCAGTGCTAATTGGTTTGTAATGTTACACAGCTGTTTAGCAGTGTCGGAGGTTTCATTACTTATTAAGTACTCGCGAGAAAAGGCTTCGAACCCAAAATGGACAGGTAAAATATCTTTTTCGAATGACTTTAAAACCGATGGACAGAAACTAGACACTTGTTGCTCGTGTTCTAAACCAGGAATAGCTGATATCAGATTGTTTGAATTGCCAGTGCGTAATTTGAATAAAAAAACAACAATAGCTTGCGTAATATTGCGAGTTTCTGAATTTCGCATCGAGGTCATCAGTTCCCGTAGATTAATGAGATTTTCCCAAGTTAAACCTGTAAATATTTTAAGACGTTCTGCCGACAATGTAAAATCCCCTACTGTTACAAAGTATTATCGGAACAGGCACCAGGAAATAGTTTTGATAGGAGTTTTAGCACACGATTTATTTAGGAACGATTAATTATAGCGTTTAGCAAGCGTCAATATATTGTAAGCGTAGACGAACACGTTAGAGTTATAATTTAAATATATGTACAAAAGTCACACACACAATTAAACAATTATTAGCACGAACAATTATCTACGATTAAATATCCTTAAATTTACGTTGTACAATAATTAGCTGGAGAAGCAAGAACACCACAATGAGTTCGCAAAGCAAAGTCGCGAAGCAAAGATTCGAAGCAAAATCGAAAGTATAGCGCAAGCAAGGTGCGTAGAGAATTTAAGTAAACGTGTGTACTGTAGCCGAGTCGCGAACAGAGAGAGATCATCCAGGAATTGCGATCTATTTCCCGGAAGGAATAGCAGTCCCCCTTTACTTTATCTTTAATTTCAGAATTACTACTGAGTGCAATATATTCAAAATGATCTCTTAATTCATTACATTCGACTAAACTAGTATTAGAATGAACCCGTAAGTTTGCAACAATATTGTGAAACAACCGTTTTTTTAACAAGTGACTGGGGCAGCACCGATTTCCTTTAGGCACATATAATCTGCGCATGATCAATACTTGCTTTCGTGTTTCAAATGGCACGTTGATAATACCTTTTTTGGACCCACACACGAAACAATACCCATGAGTGGCAACTACCCTGGAAAATGGCATTTCGATGTACTCTACATTCGATTCTTCGGAGGTACTAACATCTAAAATAACTGATGGGTCTTCAATTGTTGATAATGGATCGGAATCGGTTGATGATTCCTGAAGTGACGGTGATGTGTTAACTATATCTTCAGATAAAGGGGTTTCGAGCGTATGTGCTTCAAATGGAAATGGCTCACTTGTGGATATAGGCAGAGGTATTGCTATTGAGGCTTCTCTGTCTGAAGATTCTAAAGAGTGTGGAATCTCTTTATATTCTTGAGGTTGAGAAACTGTACTAACTTCGGTACTTCTACATATGAAAAGACGGCACTAATTGCAAAGTATATCACCAACAGCCACCACTTTGTCTAAAATCCCAGAAAACTTTGCGGCTTCAGCCACCGAATTAATTATTTTCTTTTGCCCGCATGATTTTCGAATCAGAACATTACATTTAATACACTTGGCACGCACAGTTTTTCTGTCCACAACTTGCACTTCGCTGGTAGACATGTTGAAACGGAAAAACGGTCACCGGTTAAAAAGTCGTTCTGCACCGATCGAGGACTCGATTCGCTTTGACGGCCGATTTTGTCAGAAAACTAAACGCGTTGCGCCGCCTTTGACGGAACGCGCGCGTGCCGCCACTCAGTCAAAGACGTTCGCAGTTAGCAGTTACTGTTTACCGGGGATTTTACATTGATTCATTACATTGATTCCTTGATCAATAATCAATAGTATAGCATAACAACAAAAATATAACAAAAATGCAATGCAATGCAATGCAATGCAATATAATATGGTATATTATAATGTAATAAAGCATAATAACAGCTGTACACTACAGCTAGCTTATGGCAATATTTTTACGTTTATTTTTTTAAATCAGCCGTTAATCGGACGCACTGCGACCACAATCGAATGAGGACGGTGTACGTTGATAAAAGAATGGCGAATCCAACCAGTGGATTCAGAATACGTATCATAAGCCAATACCACACATCTATTCCATTGACAAAATAATTATAAACTATCCGGAGCTAGAACAATACATAGGCAGAAAACCGGCCGGCGCGGCGGTGCATTTAAATTATTATTATGGAAACCTTATGATAAAATATTTTTAAAATATTCTAGAAACATTTTTAAATGAATATCGTGTATTGTCATGTAATCAACGATGAAAAAAAATTTATATCATAAAAAAAAAATTGGACCTTGGTGGGGTGCGAACCTACGACAAAAGAGAGTATGCAGCGGTTTTGGAGTCTAACACTCTAACCACTCCGCAACTTTTTTTTTTTACAGAAAATGTTTATTAAAGACATACAGTACAATCTACAAACTTTGGTATCAAAAACAAAGAAGAAAAAATACCAACATTCACTATAACTAATGACTGTTTGTTCAACGCATGTGAATCTCACAATCAAACTTTCTTTGGTACATATTTGCACATTATAAAAAAATAAAAGAGTATATATAAGGTTCAGGTACATATTGATGTATAACTTTCTAATGCGCAACTAGGAACAAGGGGAAAAAATGTCCTAAAAAAACCCCAATATAATCACAAGTATGGAAGTAAAAGAAAATAAAAGAGAATTACAAAAACTACTTATAAACTATAGCTTATAACTACTTATTACTAATGTATATATACATTGGATGCCCCACTGGGGGGTGTTCACTGCTTAAAGGACTTAATTATGACGTAACCAAGTTTGTCAACGGGTATAAAGCTCAGTCATGTCGACGCTGTCGTTATTCAACCATCAATGGTGTTTGAAATTTAGCCTACGGAAATCTAGATAGTCTCTTTCAGGTAGCACAGTCGAAGATCTATATACATTTTTATCAAATATATTTCTACTCTGACCAGTCGCGATACGTTTATTGGCTTTATTCCTACGCCAATGGTAAATAAGCGGGACATTATTGCCATCTTGGATCAGACCCATCCTATCGCAATACATGAACGTTTGGGGTGCCATGTAACCAGTGGTAAACTGTCCGGGTGCCGAAACATCATCCTGTCCACATATGGTTTTCGTATATTCATTATTGATCGATGGGAGTGTACTATAGTAGTTCCTAGTTAATCTAAGGGTAAAAAGGTCAATGCGAGAAATGTCAGCCCTGTCATATAAAGTCTTATTTCTGACGAAGTGCTGCCAATCTGAGGACTGCGATCTGTATAGCCCAAGGCAGGCTCTCAAACATTTATGCTCCAGGCACCTCATTTTTTCGGCTGTGGTATGGTTAAAATTCTACCAGATAGGTGCTGCGTACGTAATAATAGATCTAACTAATAACATGTACAATATGGTCTTTGCCTTCGGTGATAAGTATTTATTTCTAAAGGCTCCGCTATTAGCTAGGAACGCTCTGTTTGCTTTTTCAATTTGAACATCCGTATGTTTGTTACCTCTCAACAGGTAGTCGATGTGAACTCCCAGATATTTAACCACCTTTTTGTGTGGAATAGCTATTCTGTTGTTAGTGCCTGGGACTAGCGCCGAAATCCCAAAGTCCTTGCTACCCACTTTTGATTTAGACGTTAGGTTGGCCAATGGTTTGCGAATTAACATGGTCTCGCATTTATTTGGGTTAACGCGGAGATTCCATATCATGAGGTATCTTATTATCTTATCAACAGTTTCCTCTAACATTATTTGGACGGTATTCGCTCTGTTGCTTTCTAGGTAAACTATGATATCATCTGCAAACATGAGTAAGCTCGGGGAACCAGGCTGATTAAAATTAAATAATCTTGGTAAATCACTCAAATATATGTTAAAAAGAATTGGGGAGTTGACGGTACCCTGTTGCAGTCCTTCTTCTATTTTAAATGTCTTTGAAGATAAGTTTTTTCCATCCCACGTAACAAATGTTTTATCACAGATCATGTCCCACACAAGGTATATTAGCCATTGTGGAAACATTTTATTTTTTAGTTTGTGCAACAGACCATTCAGCCACACCGAATCAAACGCTTTCTCTATATCAAGCAGGGCAGTGCCCACTAGCCAGCTCCTGCCCGCATACGCATTAACGTCTGCGAACAGCTTATGGATGGCATGGGTGGTAGAGTGTCGATGTTTAAAACCAAACTGGCTATCAGGCATTATCCTGTTTGGGGTGTAATGGTCTAATAACTTGTTATTTATGACTGTTTCATACACTGGCACGGAGTTAAGCTAATTGGCCGATAGCTGGCCGGATCGTTAGCATCTTTACCCTTTTTTGGGATGGGCAGGACCTTAGCAGACTTCCATATCTTAGGGAAATAAAACCTATTAATGGCCTTATTGAAAATAATCATAAGGTCTAATATTAGTTCCCCAGGCAAATGTTTTAAAACAATCGGGGGTATCCCATCAATACCACATGACGTCTTATTAGGTAGGTGTTTCAGTGTATAAACTATTGTCTCAGGGTCACAGAAAGGGTGCACGTCATCATCTGATAAGTTTGGGCGGACAGCCGTATTTGCGTTACAAAATTGAACAAGTGACGCTCCACCCTCTCTAGCAAAATTGAATTCCGCCTTCAGCGAATTTGCCGTAGTATCGACTATTTCTTTCGATCTAGTGTTATTATTGAGATATCTCGGTGAATTTATAGTTTCGTAGTGAGCTCCAATAACACTGTCCAACACGATTTTTGGTCTGCAAATTCCACTCGGAGTTTCATGTAGAGTTTTTCGCCCTGAACACGAATCCGTAAGTAAAATTGCTCTATCACCCTCAGTTTTTGAAAAACACGAGCTTTTGTAAAAACACACGATTTTGGGCAAAAGTGAGGTATTGTGTGAAAACTGAAAATGCTAGAACGTTCAGCCTAATCTCAAAAGATAGAGGAGTGTTTACCGAATATATCAGTGTATATGTTTGTTAAATTTGAATGTTTGGAATTGTTGTAAATGGCCAACAAAGTTTGAAAAAGTGTCGATGTGCATGGTTTCCACTCAATATTTTTGCATTTTTACGAAAAATTGTTTACCTAGCCCGAAAACGCAACCCAGCATCGGATTCTGTAGACATTTCTGAAGAGGAAACCATCCAGGAAAATTGTCGCAACGGTTTTTAACTCGAACTAGTCGAGAAAATATCTATCGGCAACGCGTTCACGATGTTTTGCCGCCTGGTGGCCATTGCTCGCCTGACGCGACTCGTCAGGGCCGTTGCTACGCGTAATCGACGCGCCGATGGTACCGTACAGTGGGCACCGACTATCTATATGTATCAGCCATATTTTTTTCGTGTATTCATGGATACTATTCACAGAATTGTATAGAACATTGTAATCAATTTCAATTGTTGAAAATTCTGACGGTCGCACAGTTCAAACCATTTTTTAAATTTTGTTAAACTGCAGAGAAATGAAATGTATAAAATAAAAAATTACCTGTAGCATCGCTCACGCAAACAAATTTAAAAATGTTTACGTGCTGCTTTGCGTTTGTACATCGGGTCCTTGTTGTCGTTCATAAGCGTCCAACAATAGTCCGAAAGCATTGCAACCATATCCTTGCCCTGGTAACGTTTTTCCATTTTGGAAACATCTTGATGGAAACGTTGTCCTTGTTCGTCACTCACATCACCAAGATTTGACGGAAAAAATTTCAGATGGGAGTGTAAAAAGTGCATTTTTAAGGACATATTACAGCCCAGATTTTTACACGATTTTAAAAGTTGGTTTACAATGGAAACATAGTTTTTTGATTTCTGTTTACCGAGGAAATTTTCTGTAGTTTTTATGAAACAGCACCATACTTTTCTTTCCAAAGGATTTAATTTCTTTGGAAATTCTGGATCTTTCATTAAACTCCTGATCTGAGGTCCAACAAATATTCCTTCTTTTATTTTTGCATCGGATATGGACGGGAATGTTTCTTTTAAATACGCAAAACCGCAATAATGTTGATTTCTTGCTCTGCTGTCCCATTCACACAAAAAACAGCAGTATTTAGTGTAGCCCATTTGAAGACCTAGTAGTATTCCAATTACTTTCAAATCACCACAAACGTGCCATTTATACTTTTCGTATTGTATTTTGGACAAAACCATCTTTAAAGAGTCGTAAGATTCTTTCATTGTTGTGCTATATGCCATCGGGATGGAAGGATGCACATTTCCGATGTGCAGCAATATAGTTTTTAAACTGCTTTTTGATGCGTCTATGAATAGACGCCATTCTTTTGGCTCATGCTTCATTCCCAAGGTTTCCATTAATCCGTTGATATTTGTGCAAACGCAAAGTTCTTCATCAGTATAAAAATATTCCCTCAATGCATTGTCGCGTTTTCTAAAATATGTAATATTAGTTTGCTTATTAAGTAAATTCCAGCCTTGTAGTCGGGATCCTAATAGTTCAGCGTGGTCTTTTGACAGTTGCAAGTCTCGTACAAGATCGTTGAGGTCCGATTGAGTAATTAAATGTGGCTTGGGTAATGATGAGGAAGGTTCTTCATAAACATCTATGATTTCTTCGGATTTGGTTTTTTCGGTACCATCCTCATATGTATCGGGTATCTTTGGCGGTGGTTTTGATACGGGTAATTCTTTAGAATGTGCTACAGGGCGGATTGCAGATGAGACGTTTCGGTATTTGAGACTGTTTTTCCCATTCATATTGAACCCGCAGATTTTGCTTAAGCAAAAATAGCAGTCTGTAGCGTGGTTGGTCGGTTCTGTCCATATTATTGGAATTGCGAATGGCATTTGCTTTCGAACTCCCTGTATCCAAGCTAGAAGAACTTTGGCACATCGTTGACAAGAAATATGAGGAGCCCAACATTTGTCTTGATCGCCGAGTTTGCATCCAAAATACTGTTCATATGCGAACTTTATTGTAGGCGTTAAACTAGTTCCCCGCAAATATAGCAAAATGAATCTGGATGATTTTGACACTTTCGCGACATTATACTACACCACACAAAATACTATACAATGTATATATACACACCTTACACTAACACACCACAGGCCTAACAATATATACACACACAGTCAAAAAAAATATCCAAGTAGGTACACTGTAATTCACAATTTGTCGTAACATACGTTTTAGTCGATGCAAAGAAAGACTTTCTGAACTGCTTAGCACGACTGACTCGAATGATTTTGGAGACAAAACTGAGTTCTGACTCAAACGATGCATAGGATACCAGAGCATTTCAAGATATTTATTTTTTCTCTGATTGTATCGCGCGTTAGGGAGAGACGCCAAGCGATGTTTATATATCGTAAGAGTTCCTGCAATAGCTACGAACTCTTACTTCTCCGTGTTCACTAAACCTCAGAAAATTATATTACTTTCGTATCTCAAACTCTGTTTTAGAAATATTGAATAATGAATTTATTAAAAAAAGATGCCTAAAAGATATTTAAATAGGCTTTGCGTTGCCTTCAAATACTGTTTCATGAGTTTCAAATGTTATAATATCTGGAAAAGTGTTCTAAATCTGGTAAAACCATAATAATATAAATCTTGTAATTTCATAAATAATTGTGTTTGTTTTTATACGGTTCGATATTAGCAAGTCATATGTATGTCATGCATTGAGTATCGAAATAGTTTATCACAGAGACTGATCGAGAAAAGTTTGTTTAAATGCGTGAATAGTATCCATGAATACACGAAAAAAATATGGCTGATACATATAGATAGTCGGTGCCCACTGTACGTTACCATCGGCGCGTCGATTACGCGTAGCAACGGCCCTGACGAGTCGCGTCAGGCGAGCAATGGCCACCAGGCGGCAAAACATCGTGACCGCGTTGCCGATTGATATTTTCTCGACTAGTTCGAGTTAAAAACCGTTGCGACAATTTTCCTGGATGGTTTCCTCTTCAGAAATGTCTACAGAATCCGATGCTGGGTTGCGTTTTCGGGCTAGGTAAACAATTTTTCGTAAAAATGCAAAAATATTGAGTGGAAACCATGCACATCGACACTTTTTCAAACTTTGATGGCCATTCACAACAATTCCAAACATTCAAATTTAACAAACATGTACACTGATATATTCGGTAAACTCTCCTCTATCTTTTAAGACTAGGCAGAACTTTCTAGCGTTTTTAGTTTTCACGTAATACCTCACTTTTTCCCAAAATCGTGTGTTTTTACAAAAGCTCGTGTTTTTCAAAAACTGAGGGTGATAGAGCAATTTTACTTACGGATTCGTGTTCAGGGCGAAAAACTCTACAAGAATCACCCAATGGATATTGCGGAACAGAAAAAAAGTTTCATTTTGTTGGACTGTGTAATGTTTAGCTTGTCAGCGCATTCCGAGAAAATATAGCTGTTTTCTATTAATGATATATTCTGTATATTACAACCACTTCTAGTGAGAATGGGGATGTTACCAGAGTCTATGTGAATGTCTTTGATATTTTCAAATTGTTTGGGTCTGAACATCACATTGATCTTTGGGAAAAAGCTGTCAGGTTTTTTGTAATCAATATTTTTTATTACGTTAGACCAGTATTTTTCAATAACCGATTTGAATTCACACTTCAGAGCTTTAGTCAGCTTTTTAAGAGTAGCTTTGGCCTTTCTTGTTACTAGTAGACGCGAGCATGGATCCAAGATGTGCAACTTATGTAATAGGGTTACTATATAGCTTTTATCTTTCTGTAATTTTTTTATCCTTTGGTTTAGATACTTGCTTACACTATTGTTACGCTTATACGTGGGGATATTGATGGCCATGCAACTGAGGATTGCGTTGGTGATTGTTTGTAAGTGCGTATCGATTTCTGCAAGCGTCAGACTACTATCGCGTGGTATATTATTCACATAAGATTTCGACAACTCTCTTGTAAATCTACACCATTTCGTAGCTTTGTAATTATATTTATGCTTCGTTGGTGCCAGCCCACCCAGGGGAAAAAAAACATTTTGAATTCTAAAAACAAGGGTTAGGGCCGTGTGGTCACTATCATATGGGAGAGTTCTCGCTCTACCACCCAGATCATTGAGCCAGACCAGCCTGGAATCCACCAGACAAACATCAAGAAACGTTTGAGCCGGCTTGAATGTGGGAAAGGCCGGTGTAATAATCCGTAGCTTATAATCAATATCATGTTCACACTCCCATTGTCGCATATATTTACCTCTCTGGTTTTCAGCTCGGTCCCCCCATGCTATGCGCATAGCATTAAGATCGCCTGCCATTATATAGTAATTATTATCATCTCCTAACCTAAGCCTGGTAAATAGTTCATTAATTTCATCAACGAATAACCTTCTATTGTCGTTTCTCGCATATATACTAATCAGGTACAATTTCACATTGCCACTCATATTCACTTTGGCTATTGCATATTCTAATATTTCATTCGAGAATGAGAATGAGGATGGATAATCGACTTCCTCAAATTCTAATCCCTTCTTAATCAAGATCGCTGTACCACCTCCCTGTATTGAATTGGGCCTATCCTTACGGATGAGGTTATAATCTTTAAAAGAAACTACATGCGTGTTGTTAAGTTTCGTCTCTGATAAAACAACTATATCGTGATTATATATTTCTAGGAATTGTAATAACTCTAACCTCCTATAGTTCGCTATCAAGAGACACGGCAGTGTCTCGCGCCAAGTATATAGTTATATGCGCAGCGCGAGACGCACAGTGTCTCTATTACGCCACGACCCGCTATCAAAAACCCTGGGATTATCGAATCTCAATAACGGCTGATCCGATTAGATTTTGAATGGTCTTAATGGATAGCTTGGGTTAGATTTACATAAGAAAAGTGTCTTTGTTTTGGTCCTACGTGCCTTATGAGCTGAGATATTTCAATGCAAAGTTCCAATTTGACGAATTTCACGTTCTTAAGAATTAAGCACCGTCAACGTCAAGTGTAGGCAAGAGGGGAACATGAAAGGGAGAAGAAATGTCCCCAATATGCGCGTCGTTCATTGGATGAAGGTTTCGGCACTTTCGACCAATCGCGTAACAAATTTTTGTCACGTGACAGCCAGACAGAGAGCACATCTGTGGAGATCAGTGATGGGTAAATCACCAGAAAACCACGTAATTTACGTTACGTGTAAATTACACGTAAATTACGTTCATGACGTAATTTGAATATAACCAATCAGCGTCGACAACCTATTTCCCCGGCGACGCTGATTGGCCGTGGTGTCGGTTCGTCTCCCATCGTGCGTCTTACGCACACATTACCACCGCTCCTGTAGGTGTGCTGCCACGCCGGAGTCCTCCAAATCCTGATATAAATCTCTTTATATAACAAAGGAAAGTTTTGAATCTTAAACTCTGCCAATCCCTTAAGCTTAAATCTTGCGCGACGCTAGCGTGGTGTCGCTGTTCTCCCCGCTGATTGGTTCGGGGGCCTGCTACGTCAATTACTGTAATTTACGTGTATAATACATGGTGTATAATACGTGCGTATTATACGTGTATTATACGTTGCGTATTTTACGTACCCATCACTGGTGGAGATGTAACCTGGCTAGTGTCAAACAATCATAACCTGCGAAGTGTCAAATAAGGAAACTTGTCAAAATTGTTGATATGTCACCAGTTTCTACACCATTTAGGACACTGAATTATTGTCTCAATTAACAAGGTAAGTCGCAAAATTTTTTTAATAGACTATTTATGTAGAGCTTATAGAAACGTAGGAGACGTACAGACTTGGAAGTTGTCTGAACAAGGTTCGACAGAGCACCATCTTCTTTCGCACAAGTTTCTACAAAATAATATATTGTTCTTATACCAGCAAACTATTTTTACATTAGAGTTTATATGTAAAGCTTATAGAAATGAAGGGAACGCACAGGCTTGGATAGAAATGAAGGGGACGCACAGGCTCGGATAAAAATGAAGGGGACGCACAGGCTTGAATAGAAATGAAGGGGATGCACGGGTTTGGAGGTTGTCCGCAAAAGGTTAGATAGACAGAGAAGCATCTTGTTTGCAAATTTTTCAAATTAGCGTAGCGTTAAGAATTAAGAAAATTATGGCGTACTGCTTGCAATCTAGAGTAAGTCACATTAGTGAAGAAAGTACGCTGAAAACGCATCTCCCTTGATACTTTTCAATCTTTTGTGAGAGATATTCGTGCTACTTTATTAAAATCCACAGTAGCTCCCACGCTATTCATTAATTTAATTAGTTTCCCATTAACAATATTTCAATTCACCAATAAACATGCTAAATAAATTTTATTCCAACACCAATAATCTGTGTGTTAAAAATATTGGATCTCTTCGTTCATTTTCACTAAATTACCATTAGTATTTAAATTTCCTCGAACACGACTTTCTGCCATACGCTCTCACCTCCTTCAGACACATTATGTAGTCTCTACATCTATAGCAAAAGTCCACTCTTTTTCTATAAGTTCTACGTTATGTTGTAACTAAAAAATATGGCTTTTATATATTTACAGATAATCGAAACAGAAGATGATGCTGTGTGATCTACGTCAGAGAAAAAAAATTATTGTGACATAGTATTATATTAATTAAACGATTTTATTCAGCTTCGATCCTCTGTTTGCTTCTTGTATGTTTGATTCATATCTGAAAACTGAAAATTAAACCAATTCCTCTAATCCAATTGTCTTGAAGCTTTGCAGGTGTGCGTAGTTTGGATGACAATACAATATATTAAAAAAAAAATAACCCGTAAAGGGTGATAAAATTATCCAGTCATCAATAAACACTAAAAAATGTGTGAAATCCCAACAAAATTACCTTTTTTTAAAAAAAGGTACAAAAAGTGCGCCAAGTATATAATCCCGTCAAAAAAGAATCCCACTTAAAAACATTGTCGTAAATTAATATCCTATCAAAAAGAATCCCACTTAAAACATTGTCGTAAATTAATAGCTTCACAAAACTATTGATATACAAAATTTGCGCCAATTACAACAATGGCTATTTATACAAAGACAAAAATGTATTTAATAATATTAAGCAGATATATTTTCGTAGAAATAAATATTTTTATACGAATAAAATTTTTAATTATTTTACGAAAAAATGATAATTAATTGTCTTGGTTATTAAATAAAACAATTTAAAACAAGACAAGACACCATTGAGACAAGAAAGGTGTATATAATAATATTAAGCAGATATATTTTCATAGAAATAAATATTTTAATACGAATAAAAATTTTATTTTCAAAATACTTGGCGCTGCGAAACCGAAAAAATGTTAACTAATTGTCTTGGTTAATAAATGAAACAATATATAAAACAAGACAAGACACCAAGAAAGAAAGAAAAAGATTTTAATGCAATTTATACATATTTATTCAGTTTAGCAACACCAATTCGCTCGTCGCTCCCCGGTTCGGTCAAGAGAACCGTAAATGCCATATCGGAAGTTTCGGTGACCCCGACCGCGACCGTAACCGAAATTCTATCGGTCTCAACTACCTGCTGAATATACAGATTTTTTTTTGTATTTTCAAAAAAAGAATTTGCAAAGTCAACTATTTATGTTTTCTTGGTATTGATTTTTTTACCATTGTGTCAATTTGTCATCAAGGAACAAATTAAGTTGGAAAACTGAGGGACAAATGAGGATTAAGGTGCAGTCCCACGGCACAGTTTCGCGCTGTACCTACTTGTAATTGCCGAGCTACGCGCGCTGTGGGAATGATCAGCTGGGCCCAGGCCGCGTGGTCGAAACGCCCATGTCTTGCCAACTCGCGCTCACTAAATAGACTTAACGAGCATACAAACCTCTCTGAGCCACGGGATCGCAGTTTTACATAAGTATAAGAAAATGTAGGCTGGCTGTTGCAGCCGAAATTCACTGATCAGCTGTCGCGCGGATTTAAATGTGCGTGCGAGAGCGTGTAAACACGATGACACACCGTCCGGTAAGACGGTTACCGACGTCACCGGTTTTTGCCTGGATTCGAGCGTTGCGCGCTTCCGAGAATCCGGCAGTTAGTTCGAAGAACATCTCCAACGACAACAACACGCTCTCGCACGCACGATTTCACCGAACTTTTCTTTGTCGCCCCGCGGCCCACCAAGTTTTGTGAAACCTCGATAAAACGGCCCGTCGAGCCACTCGCGCCCAGCGCGTATTGTACATAGTTGCACAGATCTCTGTTTCGTGTTTTCTGCGTGGTTTGTGTAAGTCGTGTTTTGTTCGTGGTCAAGTTCTGTGTGGAGTGTTCGTCCGTCATTGTAAAGGACGCCCACTTAGGCCTAATAAACGTGCCGTCTCATCAACCGGTGGATTTGTCTCAAATTCGTTGGAGTGCATCCCTTCTCTGCCCATACCAGTGGCGATCCACACCGCCTTCCCAAGGCATCCATTTAAACACTGGCTGAGATATGTACTAGGGCTAGTTCGAGCTGATATCGGCCTTTCCCCCCCCCCCGCCTCCCCCCCATATTGAAAGGATGCCACACCGACATAGTATGAACCATTGTAGTAGTGCATCCCTATCACCTACCACTATCTATGACTTGTTGTCGTCATTGCCATTTGCCATTGATGATGTCAAATAGGGGAGAGTAGGGTAAAGCGAAACGGATGGGTAAAACGGAACATCAATGTTTCTCTTTTAGATGAGACATGCGAATGAGTTGATATCACGTGACATGGGACCAAACGGTCCTCACAGCATTTCGTGACACACCACAGACCTGTGCATACGTTACTTTTCGATTAATAGTGTTGTAAACTTTTCCGGTATTGAAGTTGTGAAATTGTGTTGTAGTTTCGACCACTATCCTGCACTTGGATTTAGAAAATTTATAACGGCAAGAATACCGTTGGATACTTTAGTCATTGCGCTACATTCTGACGTCTTACCCAGTCCTTTACCTCACGCTGAAGTGTAAATATTAAATGTTTACTAAGTTACTGCATGTGGGGCAAAGCGGAACACTTTGCGTGGGGTAAAACGGAACACCTATTTAACCCACTTCCACCAATCCCATTGTCTTGAAACTTTGTAGGCGTGCGTAGTAGGGTGGTCGTTATTTTTCGACTTTCGTTTTTTTTTGGTCGCACCCTCCTAAATTGTGACACTTGATGAGAAAATTATATGTGAAAAATTTCAAAATGATTGGACAACGGTAACCCGTGCCACATTTGAGTTGAAGTTTTGAAATTTTAGTGATTTCTTGTAAATTTCGAACATAATTGCTTTCGGCTATTTTTAAAGTATCAGTGAATGTTTTTTAATAAAAGTACAATTTCTTAGGTGTATAATAGTATCATTTCTGTGTGACTGCAAACAGTATTCTCAAAGTCTCTGAATTTTACGATTAAAATTAGCGTACAATACAACGCCTGAGCCATTATGCGCGGCTACGTGAAGTCTCATTTTACTACTTCCGATTTTTTTCGTTGCAACCCCCCCCCCCCCTCCCCCGCCCAACATTGTAACACATCTGAAAAAAATTTCAAATTGATTGGACGTCGGTAATTAAAGTTGAAGTTGTAGTGATTCTATGTCAATTTTTGAAATCGTGAATATTATTGCGCTTTACCTGGTTAAGGAATTGCGGATGGTCGGGTTTTTCCCGGCAAAAAGCTCAAGAAGCTGTCGTGAATATTACCGCGTCATACCGTTCGAGGGTAGCGTTTTATGATATTACCTGGTAAAGTCTCTGGCGACCAAATGTATCTACTATTAGTCACAGCAGTGATTTTTCAGTCTGTTTTGTGAGTTCGAAGTGTTCGTATCGTGGAGTTTAATTCGAGAATAGGTACAGTTAAATTAAGAAGATGGAAACCAGAAATGCTGATAGAATATTGTTGCGCCGGGGTGTTTCCATCGCAGGCCACCCCGACGCATAGGAATATAATAACACGGGGGGTGCACGACACAACTATATTTGGTACAGGACAATTAGTATATGACAGTACGACCCGCGCGTCCGAACGCTATGGCGTTCGGTACAAGACTCCCTAATGACAGCTTGACAGGCGATCGTTCCGATCGCCCTCTTCTCGCTGTGCTCTTGTCTTCGTCGCGAGCACCAGCGGGCCATGGATTCCCATCTATGGGGTGCTCGCAACACTGCTTCCCCCTCCGGAAAAGCGGGCGTCCCGACCGCGTCGAATACTCCTTCGAATCTTCGTACCCTGGTCTGAAGAAGTGGTCGTGTTGGCCGCGTGGCTCCTCCAGACCGCCGCCTCGGCATTCGCCTTCACGCCCAAGGGAAAACCACCCAAAAACCCTGGGCAAGGCGTGGGTACAATGGGACGGCTGGTGCGATCTCTTCTTTACAACGTTCTGGAACTCGATGCCTCCGGTCCAACGACGAATCCTCTGCGCTGTGTTGGAGAGTCACGCTATGGCGTTCGGTACAAGACTCCCTAATGACAGCTTGACAGGCGATCGTTCCGATCGCCCTCTTCTCGCTGTGCTCTTGTCTTCGTCGCGAGCACCAGCGGGCCATGGATTCCCATCTATGGGGTGCTCGCAACAATATATTTGTTGGGGCATGATGAATACCAAATTATTGGATCCAAATTACCAAGTAATGGACAAGTTTTGCGTGTCCTATTTTATAATGTACGGAAAGTGAAACTCGATCTCCGTCCAAGTGCTGCTATCGCGATAAAGGAAGTGTAAGTTTTCTGGGATAAAGTACGTATACCTGTAAGAGAAACACATCATAGTATCGATAAGTTATTAGAACTACACAAAAATTGGCGAAAATTGCAAAAAAATAGAAAACGCCGATGTGAATTGCAAGAAATAAAGGAAAGAGAATTTCTTGATGCGATGGATGACCTTTTCGACATTGCTCACAGTAACGCCTTAAATACAATTAAAATTCAAGAGGATAAAGTTTTTTTACTAAACCAGAGAAGAAAGGGACGACCAGGACTAATGATTGGAGCCGACCAAAATTTGGTGCAGAAAGAAAAGCGACAAGCAGTTCGATTCCAGCAAGAAGAGCTTCGAAGATAACGATTTGAAGCCATGGTGGAACTACAAGGTATGATATATTTTTAATAAATTTTTCTGTTTATATATGCATCCTATTTCTTTTTTAAATGTTTGTGTATCTCCATTGTAGAAGAAACAGAACTACAGTCCTCATCAAGTAGTGGAACGGAAAATACTGTACGCGATTATATAGATGATGTACCTGAAGCTTTTAATGAACCCGGCCCAAGTGATCCAAAAAAAAAAATAAGAAGAGGAAAGAAAGAAGTCATTACTGAAAAGCTAGTTGCAGTTCTAGATAAGTGCAAAATAAGTGATCGTGATGCAGTTCCAATTATAATTGCTACTGCCAAAGCTCTGCATCACAATTTAGATGAGCTTATAATTAATCGATCTTCAATCCATCGCTCTCGACAACGTATCCGTGCAGAACGCACCACAAAACTACGCGAAGCATTTCAGCTAACTCCACCAGTGACGGCTACTATTCATTGGGACGGGAAAATGTTGCCATCCGCAACAAAAACGGAGCATATGGATAGACTTCCTGTTATAATTACGTACGACAACATGCAGAAATTATTAGGGATCCCTGCAATCCCAAACAGTAGCGGCAAAGAACAAGCGTCAGCAATTTACAATTTATTACAAAATTGGGAGCCCTGTGCTGTGACACTACATCTTCAAATACAGGACGATTACAAGGAGCTTGTGTTCTGTTAGAGCAAATGATCGGACGCGATTTATTATATCTTCCTTGTCGTCATCACATATACGAGATAATTTTAAAAAGTGTGTTTGAGGAAAAGCTTTTTAAACCAACCGGTTTAATACCAACCGGTATTTCGAAATACCTCTTTTTAAAAAATTCCAGAAAACTTGGACTAATATTGATGAATTAAAATTTAAATCAAGTACAGAAGACAATTATGTTAGTGGAAAGCTCCAGGATATACAAGAAAAATTAGACTTCTGCTTGTACAACATAGAGCAGAAGCAGCCACAAGATTACAAAGAATTTCTAGAGCTGATGGTAGTATTTCTTCGTGGATCTCATCCACGACGAAATACTTTTCGTGTTCCTGGAGCTTTCCATCATGCCAGATGGATGGCTAAGGCAATTTATATACTTAAAATATATTTATTCCGCCAAGAATTTTTATCGAACAGTAGCGAAGTACTAGGAATTAGTGATATATGTATCTTTTTAGCTAATTTATATATTAAAGCCTGGATTAATGCACCCATTTCCGTAAAAGCACCGTTTCAAGACCTAAAATTTCTTCAAAATTTATACTCGTATTCTGCAATTGACGAAAATATTAGTAGAATAGCAATACGCAAATTTTGCGGCCATTTATAGTATCTTGCACCAGAGAATGTGGCATTATCCTTTTTCGATGACCCCATACAGCACACTCTCGTTGCAGCATAGTTGCAGCGTAGTTGCGATGCAAGAATGCAACGATGCACGCAACGTTGCCGCAACTATGCAGCAATAATTCTGTGTCCGCCCCGTGCAATGTTGCACGGCAACGTCGCAGCAACCATACATCGACATTGCGCTGCAACTATGCAACATCGCAACTAAGTGCAAGGTTGCTGCAACCATCCTGCAACTTTGCCGCAACGAAGTGTGCTGTATGGGACATAATACCTTAGGACATAAAAAAGCGTATGATAGTGGCTCTATAAAAGGCGAAGCCGAAAGATTCGGTAAAGAAAGTTTCAATACTTCCGGAAAACATAAAACATTATATAGAAATAAATATTGATAGCTTCATTTCCATAGAAACTAAAATTTTTTTTAATAGGTACAATATACGGACAGACTTTTTAGAAAAGTACCCTTCATTGTGGGCAAACGACATTTCGTATCAGAAAGGTTTAAAAATTGCAACACATTTAAAAGTAGTAAATTATACAGCTGAACGTGGTGTCAAACTTATATCAGAATACAATAATCTGCTGACTAAAAACAAGGAAGAAAAACAATATATTTTACAAATAATTGAAGACTATAGGAGACATTACCCTAATGTGAAAAAATGTACCTTAACACAAAATACATAATGAAAAATACATACAATTTAATAATACGCCAATTTATTACCTTCAATCTATAATATATAACTTAAATTTCAATAAAGAGTATTTTGTTTATAACCATGTAAAAAAATTTCATTCCCAAGTACTAATACTATAATCATTATTACAAAAACAAATAATAAACTTTTTGGGCGTCGACAAAGAACTATGATTTGATTCGAACAACCACCCGACTGCGTACAGTAGCTTATACGCTGCGTTATATACTAAGGTCGGTATCAAATATATTGGCCGGTGAATTCGTTTTCGGGAACAGCGATCGAGGAGAAATCAGCCACCACCATCTGACGATCGTGGATTTGTCAGTTGGAGTTGCGTGGTCCTCGCAGGGTACGGTGGGGTAACGGGAACGCTGCTCGGCTCCGCCTGAACCTAGCCGTTTGGCTGTTATTTATTCTTAGCGTAATAGTTGTGTGCGTTACCAAGCTATGCGTAGACCAATACGAGATGAAGCTATTGAGAAAGTATCAATGTTCTAACCAATAAAGCTCCTGAATTTTTTCGTAGCTAACGCACACCTATTCTGTTGTGTGTATTTCTACGCTGACAGCTCGGTTTGGTCTACACCCCAGAAGCTTGGCACTATCCCCACCATTTCTGGCTCACTCTTGTTCTGCGAAGGCGAGAGCGAGATGAAACGAGAGCGAGTCAGAAAACGTTGAGAAAATGAGCACCGAGGCAGGCAAACTGTGTGGTGGGAGAATATCCCTCACGAAACTCACCGGCCAATATATATGACACCGACCTTAGTATCATGAAATAAAACTCGAAGATTTCTTATATGTATGTATATCTTTAATGTTCCCCTTGGGGTTACATGAACTTCTGTTCCGGCTTCCCACCTTTTCTTAACTCTACTTAAACCTATTCCCTACACTTATAACTATCTCTCTCCTCTATATACACTATTTACAATATTTACAATATTTACTCTCTCGCCTTTTTGCCTCTCTTCGCCCTCGCTCGCGTCTCGCTCGCATCTCGCCCGCGTCTCAACGCCCTCGCTCACCTCTCGCTGCACTCTCTCTCTCCCCCGCTTATTCTATCTTACACTCCCCTCTCCGCATTCATCCTTCCTTCCTTCCGTTTCCACAATCTCTCTCTCTCTCTCTCTCTCTCTCTCTCTCTCTCTCTCTCTCTCTCTCTCTCTCTCTCTCTCTCTCTCTCTCTCTCTCTCTCTCTCTCTCTCTCTCTCTCTCTCTCTCTCTCTCTCTCTCTCTCTCTCTCTCTCTCTCTCTCTCTCTCTCTCTCTCTCTCTCTCTCTCTCTCTCTCTCTCTCTCTCTCTGTCTCTCTCTCTCTCTCACTCTCTCTCTCACTCTCTCTCGCTTTCTCACTCCCTCGCTCATTCAGTCATTCACTCCTCACTCCCTCACTTCCTCACTCGCTCACTCGCTCACTCCCCCCCTCTTCCTCTTTTTCACTATCCTTTGCCCTCTCCCCTCTCTACCCTCCTCCTTCTCCCCATTCTCCTCCCTGACTCCTGTTCCTCTCCTCCTCCAGTGCTCTTAGCCATCCCTCCCCCTCTCCCTCTTCTCCCAACACTTCTCTTACTTTCTTTTGCCAACTACTTTTGTCCCCCTGTCCCTGCATCTTTCCCAAACATGTTCCCATGTTTCCTCCCGCAAACTCTACATAACCTTTTCTGCAACCCCTCCCAGTACCTTCCTTCCCTTATCTCGCTTCCCAACCTAAACCTTGCAATCCTTCTCCACCTGCTTTTCCCCCACCCTTTCGCAGGTACTCCGGGAACCCCTCCACCCTCGTCCACTTATACCACCTATTGTATCTGGACTCCATTATCTTTTCCCATGTTTGCCCTGCGTCTTTTTCTCTACCTCTTCTCTCTATCTCTCCATACCCCTCCCTCCCCCTTTCCCTTAACCTCCTCACTCCTCTATTTCCAGTCCTACCTCTTTAAAAATCCTCTCCTTTCCTCTTCCCACGCGGACACTCTTCCCTCTTTTCCTTCTCTTTTCTTTATTTCCTCCCAACACTTTCTCGCCAACGCACTCCCTCTTCCCTCCTCCAACCTCATCTCGAAGTCCCACGCCCTTCTTCCTGCCTTTATCCACAACTTCTCCCTATCCACCTCTTTCCTTACCATGTACCCCGGCGTTACTCTCTCCACCCCTAACACCCACCTTATAAACCTCTCCTGCGTCGCCTCCATCGCTTTCCTTTCCCTCCAACCCCATACCTCCACCCCATAACTCCCCACCGTCCATACTAGCGAGTCGAATAGGGATAACCTTCTCCTCACGTCGTTCCCAAACTTCCTTTTCCCGATCCCCCATACCTGCCTCATTGCCACTGCAGCCTTTCTTGCCCTTGTTGCCACCTGCCCCTCCTGCCCTCCATTCCTTCCTATCTTGTATCCCAAATATGTGAACTTTGTCACCTCCTCTATCCTCCTTCCCTTCCAGCTCCAGCTTAGTTTCTTCCTTCTCCCCCCTCCTTTCGCGAATCTCACAATTTTCGTCTTTTCCATGTTCAATACTAGCTTCTTCCTGTCCAGATACCTCTCTAGCTTTCCTATCATTCCCCCCAACTCCCCTTCGTCCTCTGCCACCAACACCATATCATCCGCGTACGCGAGAGATCTTACTTTTTCCCCTCCTATCCTTACTCCCCCCATCCCCCCTTTCTCAACTCTTCCTCTAGGTCCGCCGTCAGCACATTGAACAGGTGAGGGCTCAGGGGACACCCCTGCCTTAACCCTCTCGCTGTCCAGAAGCTCTCCCCCTCTTCTCCTCCTACTCTTACCCTACTCCTCGTCTCCGCATATATCTCCTCTATCCTTCTTCTTAAGTCCTCACTTACCCCCCTCTCCTCCATTGCTCTCCATAGCACCTCCCTATCTACGGAGTCGAACGCTGCCTTTAGGTCGATGAACAACGCTACCATTTTTCCCCCTGTCTTCTCCGTCCTTCTATTTATCATGTAGTTTAGTACGTATACGTTGTCCATCGTTCCCATACCTCTCCTAAACCCCGTCTGGTTCTCTTGCACCATTCCACCTTCCTCCATCTCTACCACCAGCCTTTCCGCCAATACCGACGCATATACCTTGTATAATGTTGGCATCACCGTCACCCCCCTGTACTCCTCTACCCCCACTCCGTCCCCCTTTTTCACGATCGGGACCACCACCCCCTCTTTCCACTCCTCTGGCCACCCTTCCCCTCTCCATACCTTATTTATCATTCCCCATGCCCACCCCTGCACTTCCATCCCTCCATACCTCCACACTTCGTTTGGTATTTTGTCTCCCCCCATTGCTTTATTGTCCCTCAACTTTCCCAGTACCTTTGTTACCTCTTTCCACGCTATCTCATCCCTTTCTTCCCCTCTTCTCCTCCCTACCTGCCCCCTCACTACTCGCCTTTCTACTCCTCCCTGTACCCTCATGAAATGCTCCTTCCACTCCTTTATTTCTATCTTCTCGTTTATTCTCTTCCTCCTCTTCCTCCCCCTGTTCACTATCTCCCATACCTCTTTCTCATTTCTTACTTCCTCCGCCTCTTTTATGAACCTTTCCGCCTCTTCCTTTCTCTTTTCCTCACATTTTTTCTTATACTGTCTTTTCCGCTCTCTGTACTCCTCTACCTTCGCTCCCCCCTTTCTCCATCTTCTCAGCGCCTTTCTTGCCTCCCCTTT
Source organism: Andrena trimmerana (assembly GCA_951215215.1). Taxonomy (NCBI): domain Eukaryota; kingdom Metazoa; phylum Arthropoda; class Insecta; order Hymenoptera; family Andrenidae; genus Andrena; species Andrena trimmerana. The sequence goes on along the minus strand of OX578062.1, from coordinate 24,564,436 downwards.
CGCTACCCTGCACTCCGCGTCCCACCACCCCACTCTTCTCTTCTCCTTTTCTCTCCCTCCCTCCTCTAGCCCCCTTCTCAACCTCCTCAATCCCTCCTGCAGCTCCTCTTGTAGTCCTAGTCTCTTTTCTTCCCCTATCCCCGCAACCTCCTCTCTGAATCTCTCCCTCCCCCTCTCGTTCCACCCACCCCTCTCTGTCCCGCCTCTATTTCCCTCTTCCCTTTTTGCTTCTCTTCTCTCCTCCCTTATCCTCACTATTAGCGGGTGGTGATCCGATTCTACCCCCTCCCCTACTTCTAAGCTCTCTATCCTATCCACTACGCCTACCTCCCCTACCACATAATCTATAACCGTTTCCCCCCTTGCCCCTGTATATGTGAATTCCCCTCTCTCGTCCCCTTTCATCGTCCCATTCAAAATCCCCCATCCTCTCTCCTCCAGCCACGCCCCCAATTTTCTCCCCTCCGCGTTCTCCGTTCCATCCTTCGAGTTCCTCACCCCCTCTTCCTCCTGTCCTAATGACCCCCCCCCCCTTTGTACCCGTCCTGGCATTAAAATCTCCGCCTATTAGCGTCTCCCCCTCTTTTTCCCCCTTTTCCGCCCACTCCTCCATTCTTTCTAGTTTCCTTTCCAGGTCCCCGCTGACGTATACTCCTACAAAATTCCACACCTTTGCTCCTATTCTTGCCCTCACCTCTATTAATCCTTCCTCTCCTATTAATATCCCCCCTTTGCCTCCCTCTACTAGCTCCTTCCTTACCCCCGCCACCATTCCCCCTTTCGCCCTTCCCTTATTGTTGTCCCTCCTTGCTGCCTGCATTTCCCATATGAATCCCCTCGGCAGCTTCCCTCTTATCGCCCCCCACCCCTTCTCCTCCACCCACATCTCCAACATTATTATAATGTCCCACCTTCCTATCCTTCCCCAGAATTCCACATCTTTTCTTGCCAGCCCCGCTACATTCCACCATACTACCTCCCACCCCTTCCTTCCTCTCTCCCCTTTCCTTGCCGTCTTTCCCTCTTTCCTACTCACTCCTAACCGCCATTCTCTTGTGGCCCTCCTTTTCCTTCCCCCGGCTTCCCCTGTTCCTCCTCCCTTGCTGCTTCCTTTCCCCACTCTCTCCCCTTTATGTCCCTTAACACCTCGTTTCTATCGTCCCACTTCCACCAGCATCCCTCTATCATTACCCTACTATATCTCACCCATACCCTTTCCCCCCTCTTTCGTTCCCCCTCCGCTATTGCCTCTAGCTTTCTCTTCATCTTCCTTTCCCGCCACGTCAAATCTGCCTCTATACTCTCCTTTCTTCCTGCTAGCTTCTTCTTTTCCTCCATCACTTTTCTTTTCGTTTCCTGTTCTTTTAATTTGACGACCACTATCTCTCCCCCTGCCCCTACCTTTTTGACCGATTCTATTCGTTCCTGTATCCCCATGATCCTAAATAGTTCCTCCACTCCCTCCTTGACTGTTTTTCCCTTATCTTCCATACCCCTTATCACAATGTTCTTTCTTCTCTCTTCCCTTTCCTTCTCCTCCATCTTCCATTCCAGCTCCCTAAACCTTCTTTCCATCTCCTCCCCTCCGTCCTTCACACCTCCTATCCGCCTCTGCTCCACACTTATCTCCAGCTTTTCCATCCTCTCTTCCAGCCGCCGCCCTCCCGACCCTCCTAATCTCTCTACCTTTTCTACCCTCATCCCAAGTTCTCGTACTTCCTTTTTTAACTCCTCCTTTTCCTTTTTCCATTTCTCCCCCATCTTCCACATTTCTTCCTTCAGCCCTTCTATCTCCCCCTTGAGCCACTCCTCCTGCCCTGTCGCCCTTTCCCTTGCCTCCTCTCTACCTTCTGCTATCTCCTCCCTCATGTGGTTTAACATCTCCATTATGTCCCCTTCCTGTCCTCCTTTCCCTGTTGGCGATCTCGCTACCTTCTTACTTGTCCTGAACGCCTTTTCCTTCTCTTCCTCTACCATTATCTCGTCTTCTTGCCTCTCCCTTTTTCTTCTTAATAAATCCTCTATTCCCCCCGTACTATTCCTTCTCTCCATTTTAAATCTTTCCGCACTCGTGGGCCTACCTTTCTTTTTGACTTCCTCTCCCTTCTCTTCTACTTCCTTTCTTTCGTTTCCCATTCCTTTTTATCCTTCTCCACTTTCCTCCGACCACTCTTTTTCCTCCTACGTCTTTTGCCTAACCCTTCCTTCTTCTACCTTATCGACACTTTCCTCTTTCCTTTCTACTCTCTTCCTTATCTCCTTCTTTCGTATCTTCTCCACCAGGTGTCGCCTACTATCTTTCCTCTTCGCGCCTATTCTGCTTTTACTCTCTGGTTTTTCTCCCTAACCTCCAAATTGTTCTTCTCACCCTTATCCCCCGTCTCCCTCTCTCTCATATTCCTCCCCCTGACTCCCTTCCACCTTCCTGCAACTCCACCTTTCACCTTCCCCACTCCTTTTCCTCTACACTCCACTCTCACCCTCCACACTCTTCCACTTCACGCAACACAGCACTCTTACACTCCTCACTCAATCGCACCGGAAACGGAAGTCCGAAGATTTCTTATATATTATTGTAAATAATACATAAATATTATTATTATGTATATAATAAATTGTGCTTTTTATTAAAAAATATTCACTGATACTTCAAAAATAGCCGAAAACAATTATGTTCGAAACTGACGAGAAATTACTAAAATATCAAAACTTCAACTCAAATGTGGCACGGGTTTCCGTTGTCCAATCACTTTGAAATTTTGCACATATCATTTTCTCAGCAAGTGTCATAATTTAGGGGGGGGGGGGGGGGGGGTTGCGCCAAAAACAACTCAAAAAAAATTTCGATCCCTATAGCTAAGGACCACCCTAGTGCGTAGTTATGATGACAATACAAAATTATTGAAAAAAACGAGAGGGATGAAAGAATTACCCAGTCATCAATAAATATAACCCATAACTATTAATTCAAACGACTTGAAATCAGCCTGTAACCACAAATCAAATCAATTCAATCGATATGCAATCAGCATATAACTACAAATCAAAACTTATACACTAAAAATTAAATAATAAAAATATATACAAAAAATTGTTAGGTTAAACAATTTTTAAAATAAAAACTAAAAAATTCTCCATGCACGTGTCGATATTCATTATTCATGTAAAAATCCATGTGTATTTGATTATTTTCAGTAAATTTTGTTATCTGGTAAAATATTTTTTCTTATGTGTATAATATATATTTTTGTTATATTTTATTAGTAATAGTTATACCTAAAACATATATTTATAGTTTTTTACACAAATGAATACTTTTTAAATCATAAAAATAAAGATTTTGTACGTTTACATGGTCTTCAAGTGGGAGTTCCACTTTACCTTACCACTTGAGCATGGTGAAGATTTCAATATCTCCGGTAAATCTCATTTTCCTTTATTGCCAAATATTTTCTTATAGTCTAAGATCCACTTAAGACTTCTGTTGAAGTCCCGTGTCTTTTTTCTTTCCGATTTTAAGTTTTCACCCTCGGAAGTTAAGCGTTCCATTTTACCCTATTCTCCCCTAGTTAAAGGGGGCAAGCCAGGTAGCTAAAAAACAAAGCCGCTTCAAGTTCGATACCTACACCCCAGAGCCAGAGTATATTAAGTACTTTTTTTTTAAAAATTACATTTTACATGTTTATTGTATCAAAATTTTCACTTTCACGGAAATAAGTATGTCATTTTTTGAAAAGTGGACACTCTGGGTCTAGGGTCCACATATGTATAGATATGTAAATACCCTTCGAATGCTTCAAATTTTTCCAAGAAATGGAACTGGTTGGATAATTGGAGCAAAGTTGAAACATTCATTACATTTTTCTGCGTAAAAAATTGAATTATTTATTTGATTTCTGTATTATTTTTTTTAATAAATAAATCAATATGTTTGAATTTATGTCAAGTAGAGTGACTGTACCTAATATCGCCGATTTAATAACTTCGATATTTTTGCATGTAATTCGTTTAAAAGTAAAGGGAAATTATTCATATTTCGTGTAATATAAGTTAGAATCGTTGAAACCCACAAATTTTGAATTAGGAATTAAAAAACGCAAGACATGCAAAAATCCGGGCTGATGAAAGCGTACCTAATCGCCTACTCAAGAAATATTGATTAATTTATGTATATATGAATTTTTAAAGTCATTTTCACATGTGGTTTTATTATTTCTTGCTCTATAAATGTATTTTTATTCATCTTTGATTTTATTTTTATTAGAAAAATATAGAAATTTAAAAATAGAGATTTTTAAAATATTCTATTTGTTACGTTCCGATGTACATATTGAACAAATAAAGTTTATTTCGGTTGCTCGGCACATTTCGTAACTCTACCTGGAACAAACATTACATCGAAACCATTGTTCTCCGGTAGGCGGTATTAAGAACACCCATACTGCTAGAACAAAAACACTATTTCCATTACGGAAAATATATGAATCGATTGCATTCCTTAAGTACATAATTAATTAGGTATTTCTAGTAGATATTTTTGCATTCGCGGAGTTATTAGACTCACCTTCTCCGAGTGTGATGTAAAATTGTGGCAGTCCAATAAATTTTTACACTATTAAAATTCTCTAAAATGCTTCCCTTTCTGTAATTGTTGATCACATAACGCTGCAATTACAATATGTCTTCCTACATATGTTTAGGTACTAATTCAGAGCGTAATCGATAAGTTTTAGTGCTTACTTTACTTGGCGATATTAGGTACGGTCACCCTACCTACCAATGTTTATACTTTCTAAAGTAAATTAGTGGAATTATTTGGAAGGCTGAGAATCATAGTGGTACATATGAGCCCAAATTTTGAAAATTTGAGTTAATAACACTTTTTAAGTCTTAAGGGGGTAGACACGGGTAATGCAGCACGCTGTAATACCCACATAATGTGCCCGCAACATGGATTTGGGGGGATACTCCTAGTCGCACAGCGGCTGCCGCTCTACTGCTCCAGAAGCAGTCTAGCGACTCTAGCCGCTCTACGACTCTAGCCGCTCTGCGATCCATCGTCACATTCAGACAGATTATCCAGAAATAAGGAAAGAAGTCAGAAATAACTTATGGAATTATGTTTTTTTTTATATATTTCTTGTAAAATAGACAAAAAGTGTTTTCGGCGCACTAGTTCGGTCAGTTAAATCAGAAAAAAGCTAATTTGCAATTTTAAAAATTATAAATTCCGACGTTTCGGTCTGCGGTTTAGACCATTTTCAAGGAAAGTTATAAAGAATATTGCGTTCGCTATAAAGTAAGTATTTCTTGTAAACTAATATAATATGAGCTCTTGTAAAAAAAGGTAAAAATATCATGACGGCTACATCTGACAAGGGACGTTCGGCAACCCGGAAATTCAGAAAATTATGAAACTCGGTGTGCAAGTAGAGTAGTTCATCCGTAACACAACCCTAATTTTCGTTGGTGCCAAAAAGCATTTTTTAGGGGTGAAATCACCCCTTGAAGAAAATGCAGAATTTTCTTTTCCGTGGAATATCTCGAGAACGGTGAGAGATATCGAAAAGAAGTTTAAACAAAAGTTGCATCCTTCTTTTATATCTACAAAACCGCGTAAAAATTATTTTCGAAAAATCCATATTTTTCAAGTTACCCCCACCACCAACTCTTAAAATTAAGTTTTTGTATTTTGTAAATATACGCTAGCATACCTCTGGATAATCCCTTTTCATACATATAAATAGTTTATGTGTTATATTTTTTTTGCAAACAAATAAAACCTCTATTACCGAATTTGAAGTCCATTTTGGCAGTTTCCATTAATAACATGGTTTCTTAAAGCCATATTTAAATTCGTATTTATGTAAGGTTCAGACAGCTTTCAATTATTTAAGCAAGGCAGTACGTACGTAAAATTGCATCCAAGGTAAAACTAATTAAAACTAATCAATGACGTGCATGAATCATTATGATATTAGCACATTCGTACATGCATTACTTCAAGTGTAATCTTATTAGGCTGTTTTGGAAGCCACGCGATAAATAAATAATGCGTGAAGATTTACAATGACTTTGCAAAATATATATGTTATTGAAATGACGCAGAATCGCATTGATGCCGATAACCTTGTCGAACCTTCAGATTTTCCGAGTTTTCGGTAAACATGTTTTTGTACTCGCGTCTTTGAGTGATATAAATATTCCCGCGGATGTAGCCAACGGCAGTTACTTTTTTGGCAGCAGTCAGTTACCATCCAATTGAGAAAAGTGAGTGATCATTGTTTGAAAGACAATTTTCTTTAAAATGCAGACGATTAATGTTGCTAACGTAATACACATGTTAGCCACTACGTTTCAAATTGCAAGTATAACACAGACACCTATAATCCCTGTAGAAACGGAACTGCACAATGAAATTCGGGACATTATAAAAAAGTTTCAAAACATACATTCCCTACCATTAATTGAACATGATTATGTGCTCGATTATGCCGATCCATCAGAACCACATGGTGCACAAGTTGTAGAGTACATTATGCCTGCAGAAGAAGAAGAAGACAGTTTTGAACCTGCAAAATGTACTGTTGATGATGAAGGTGGACAAGTTGACTTAAGTTATAAGAGAAAAGCTGTAACGTTTTGGAAAAGCGCAAAAAAGGCACGTCGAACGCTTACCAGTGTACAGAAAAATTATCGCATGGTTAAATCTTTGCAGCAGTTATACAGGTGGGAGGCGAGTGTAGAGAGATGTGGAACAAATGCAGATAAACTTGCATTTATTGCAGAATATGTACAGCAAAAGTTTCAAGAAACTTGTGACAGAAGAACTATTGTTCATGACATGAATTTAAGATTGTGGGCCTTGGAGGCAAAAAACCAAGTGGACCTACCCCAATTCGTGGCAGGTAAATGGTGGATTTGGAACTTTAAGACTGCGCATAGAATTGTGTCCCGCAAGATAACAACATTCAGGATGCAATTTACGTTTGAAGATATTGACAACATTAAAAATATCGCAGAATCGTTTGTTTCTCGCGTAAAGTCTAACATCCCAGCTGTCGGAGTTGAAGAAATTTATAATGCAGACGAGAGTGGCTTCAACCTTGAAATACATTCTGGGCGAACATTGGCGAAATTAGGAGTAAAAACAGTAGAAGCGACGATTCAATCGGTATCTTCTACAACACATAGCTACACTATAATGCCTATTATATCAGCAAGCGGACGTCTTCTTTCACCACTATACATAGTTTTGAAGGAATCTACAGGAACACTTGGTCCGATAGTGCAAAGAACTCTGTTCCGTCCGGTTAATATTTACATCGGAGCTTCAAAGTCAGGAAAACTCACGTCTGAACATTTTAAAACATGGTTTAGCGAAGTATATCTACCGAATACTGGCCGTAGAAGCATGCTCCTACTCGACTCGTGGACGAGACACTGCCCAAATGAGTTACAGCAGGTGATTCCACAAGACAAGGAAGTAACTTTTTCAATGATTCCAAAAAAAACGACGGGCATCGTTCAGCCTTTAGATGTGTTTGGATTCCGGATTTGGAAAAATTTCGTGCGGACATTTTCGGATAATGTGATTCTCCAAGAAAGAGATGTCAATTTGCACTTACGCAATGAAATAATTAAATTGCAGTCCCTAACCCATAACCAGTTTTCTTCGCCTAGATTCAAAAACCTTTTTCAATATGCTTGGTTTAAAAGCGGATATCTAGAAACGCATCCCAGTGAATTTCAAAATCCTGTAGATTTCTGTTACTTCAGAAATGAAAAGCTTATACCCAAATGTAGTATTTGTGGGGAGCCGGCTTTTATGCGATGTGCATGGTGTGGCAAGTATTTTTGTTTTAATCACTTCTATGAAGAATATCATTATTGTACCAATTATAAACCGTAATTTTCAATATATTTATCGTTTTCTACTAGTATATTTCTTCCAATGTATAATCACACAATATAGCATGTACAAAAAGAGACTGCAAATGTTAAAATATTGCTTTATTCAACCACTTCGTTCATGAAAACTCCTATAATGTTATAATTAAATTTAATATTAATATCCTTAATGTAATATTATAATATTGTGATATTATATATATATACATGTTATTAGTGGGACAGGTAAGTAAAATTGATTTATAAATCATTTAAAATTCATATCCATATGCATCATGCAAATCGGAAGGTTCGACAAGGTTATCGGCATGAATGCGATTCTGCGTAATTTCAATGATAACATATATATTTTGCAAAGTCATTGTAAATCTTCACGCATTATTTATTTATCGCGTGGCTTCCAAAACAGCCTAATAAGATTACACTTGAAGTAATGCATGTACGAATGTGCTGATATCATAATGATTCATGCACGTCATTGATTAGTTTTAATTAGTTTTACCTTGGATGCAATTTTACGTACGTACTGCCTTGCTTAAATAATTGAAAGCTGTCTTACCCTTACATAAATACGAATTTAAATATGGCTTTAAGAAACCATGTTATTAATGGAAACTGCCAAAATGGACTTCAAATTCGGTAATAGAGGTTTTATTTGTTTGCAAAAAAAATATAACACATAAACTATTTATATGTATGAAAAGGGATTATCCAGAGGTATGCTAGCGTATATTTACAAAATACATAAACTTAATTTTAAGAGTTGGTGGTGGGGGTAACTTGAAAAATATGGATTTTTCGAAAATAATTTTACGCGGTTTTGTAGATATAAAAGAAGGATGCAACTTTTGTTTAAACTTCTTTTCGATATCTCTCACCGTTCTCGAGATATTCCACGGAAAAGAAAATTCTGCATTTTCTTCAAGGGGTGATTTCACCCCTAAAAAATGCTTTTTGGCACCAACGAAAATTAGGGTTGTGTTACGGATGAACTACTCTACTTGCACACCGAGTTTCATAATTTTCTGAATTTCCGGGTTGCCGAACGTCCCTTGTGAGCCCTAGCCTTTTCACCTTGTTGCTGGCGGATATGGATGAGGTTTTGGGGAGAGGGGATGGGTGGGGGGGGGGGGGGGATGAAGTTAGGTAATAGGAAAGTGTACTCGTTGGCGTATGCCGACGATGTAGCGGTGCTGGAGGAGGATGAGGAGGGGATGAAAGGGGTGATCGTGAGATTGGAAAGGTATTTAGATGGAAAGGGGTTAGAAGTTAATGTGGATAAGACGAAGGTAATGAGGTGTAGGAAGGGGGGGGGGGAGATGGAAAAAGGTATCGTGGAGGTGGAAGGGTAGGAAGCTGGAGGAAGTAGGGAAGTATATGTACCTGGGATATATGTTGATGAGGAACGGTAGGCAGGAGGCCCACATAGAGGAGAGGGTGAGGAAGGGGGCGGCGGTGATGGGGAGGGTGTGGGAAATAGGGAAGAGGAGATTTGGGAAGGACTGGGAAAAGAGGGTATGGCTTTTTGAGAAGCTAGTGTGGGCTGTAGTGGAATATGGGGTGGAGGTGTGGGGGTGGAAGGCAAGGGAGAGGGTGGAGGCGCTGCACGAGAGGTACCTGAGGTGGGTACTGGGGGTGGAAAGGTACACACCAGGATACTTGGTGAGGGAAGAATTGCAGAGGGGAATGTTGAAGGGAAGGGTGGGGATGAGGGCGTGGGGGTTTGAGGAGAAGTTAGAGGAGGGGGGCGGTGGAGAACTGGCCAGGTTGTGCTGGGTGGAGATGAAGGAGAGGGCGAGAAGGGGTAAGGCTTTAGAAGGGTGGGAGGAAGAAAGAAAACAATTCTTCGAGGGGTTGGGGTGGACGTTGGAGGAGGTGGAAAGACAGAGGGAAAGAGGGGAAATGAGGGGCGAGGAGATAGTGGCTAGAGATAGAAGGAGGCAGGAGGAGCAGAGGTGGGGGATGATAAGGGAATCGCGGTATAACAGGTGGTATGGGGCGGTGAAGGGGGAGGGAGTGCCCGGATATTTGAAAAAGGGGTGGGGGGAGAGTAGGTGGAGGAGGGTGGTAAGATATACGTTGAGGAACGAGATGAGGGGGGGGAAGGTAGTGGGAAGAGGAGGAAAGAAGGACGTGTAGAATATGTGGTTGGGAGGTTGAGTCGTGGGAGCATGTGTGGTAGGTATGTGGGGGGTGGGGGGTGGATAGAGGATGGCAGGATATGGTGGGGGAGGTACTAGGAGATGACGGGCAGGGGGAGGGGTGGTTAAAGATAATAGACAAGTGGAGAGGGGGTGAAGAGGTATGTGTGCAAGGAATGGATGAGGGTGTGAACATGCAAAGGGAAGTGGAAGAGGAAACGTGCGGAAGCGGAGGTTCAGGGATGGGGTAGAGGGGGAGAGAGGGGAGGCGTGCGGGCGAGCGTGCGAGCGTGCGGGCGAACGGGCGAGCGTGCAGGCGAGAGTGCGGGTGATAGGGAGTAGGGCAGGGGTGCACAGGGAGCCTTTTTCAGCGCCAAGCGGCAGGCAACCAGCCGTACGCCGTTACTAAGGGTAGAATCGGTGAGGCGAACTGCAGTAGTGTAGGTGCGGGCTCGTAGCCGCGTAGCGTAAGTATATATGCTTGGGTTCCTTACGGGGCCCCAGTGCAGAGCAGGTCCCGTAATATAATTCGGTGGGGTCATGAAATTTCCAAAACATTTGCTACTGCCGGCATTTCGTATGACTTGACGGTTCGATTCTACTCGTAATAAAACATTTATTACTAATAATACTTATCTTTTCAGCGACACATAAAATAATTAGAAGGTTAATAATAATATAGAAATAAATAACTCGGACACAAGGAAAACAAGTAGTTTTCAAGTAACGATATATATCATTTATAAAAGCTAGAGCATGATATACGAATAAATATATATACATATGTACAGTACGCATCTGGTGCTTATCATTGCACATAGTAATAGTCTTATAGGTGTAATATTATATACATAATAGTATGTATATATACTGAACAATACACGCAGTATTCATGAAGAATACGAGATGGAGTATGTAAGTCAAATCACACTGACAACATATAATTATAAATAAATTATAATAAAAAATAATTTTAAAGACAAGCTTCTATTCAAATGTACTAAGAAAGAAAAAATATTTTTGACACTTGTTGCACGTTTTTTCCACTCTATTGCAAGCAGTCTAATTCCTCAATTCAAAGTCTGCCTTGAGATCTAACCAGATTAAAAGTCAATACAAAATTATGTTGTTTAGCAATTAGTTTTTGTATAACCTTTAATATTAAATTTTACGCCCCACGCTGTTTTTGGTTATATGAGAGAATTCTTCTGAGGCAGTCATTTAGGCCGGCATCAATTTTTTTTTTCTTTTTTAGTACATTTTAATATAAGCTTGTCTTTAAAATTTTTTTTATTATAATTTATTTTATGCATTTTAGATTTCTTAATACCTCGTCACGGGGTAAGATTGCAAAAATGATCTATTTGTTGAAATTACTTAAAAGTTTCTCCCTTGCTAAATATTCTATCCTTGGTTTGAGAACACGATTGGTGCTTAAAAGCATAAAGCATTTTAATTAAATTATAGTTTGTAAGCTTATTCCGATGTGCTGTCTTGGCCATTTTCATAGTGGAGAATAATGTTTCGCAACAGTACGTGGACCCGAACATTGACAATATTTTTGTAAATGTACTGTATAAATACGGATAGATGGTGCAATCAATGTTTTTATAAAAATGTAAAATATTTATTTTATTACCAAATCTTTCCCGCATTGTTGGATCTAATCTTAAATTTTTTATATCGGGCTGCAATTGCGGTGATATTGTTTCGAAATCTATTGTAAATGGGGAAATAATTAAATTTAATTCTTTTTCGATATTGTCCAGGTCCACGTACCGTTCCGTAAACTCGTCACCCAAATTACGTAACGCAGTTTGATACCGATCAAACTCGGTATCCTGTGTGACGTGGGATTCTAGTTTTGGGAAGTTGCTAAGGTCTTTTTCGGCTAATTTTGCCTTCCATATTTCAATTTCTAACTTGAACTCTCTAATCAAATTATAATATTCATAAATTGCTCGATCTTTCACCTGTAATTGTCTATTTAATTTATTCAACTTGTCTGCCACATCTGAAAAAAATCCCAAGTCACACAGCCAATCTGCATTACGTAATTCGGGTGCGGAATATCCTTCCATTTCCAGAAAAAGGGAAATAGCATCTCGGATGTGGAAGAATCTGTCTAAAGTATTTCCGCGGCTAAGCCACCGCACTTCTGTGTGCAATGGAATTTCACCGTAGTCCGAGTGCAAATCTTTCAAAAATGCTTTAAAGTTTCGCCGCCTCAAACTGTTCGTTCGAATGTAATTGGTGATTTGTACAACTACGGACATTACATGCTCCATCTCGATACTCTTTGCACATAAATTTTGTTGGTGTATTGCACAGTGTATTGCGCTAATTTCCTGAGGAACTGCTAGATTTTTCACTTTTCTTCGGAGGCGACCAACGAAACCCTTGTGTATTCCGGTCATTGAAGGGGCACCATCTGTGGTGACGGACACTAATCTCGTCCAATCTAAGTTTATATGGTTCGCTGCCTCCTCCACACACGACAAGATGTCCTCCCCTGTGGTGGTCCCTGTTAGCGAAGAAAAACCCAGCAGTTCCTCAGTTACGAATAAATTTTCGTTCACCCCACGAATATAAATCGCCAATTGCGCAGTGCCGGATATATCTGTGGACTCGTCTAAGGCTAAACTATAACTAATAAACGTATCCGCCAATTCCCGTAGCTGGCACGTCACATCAATCGCCATGTCGTGTATCCGCCGCATTACAGTCATCCGCGAGAGGTGGATTTCTTCGTATTCCTTGCGGCCCTGCGTATTTTTATTGGCTGCCGCCAATAAACAGCTTTTCACGAATTCCCCATCCGTGTATGGGCGAGATGTTTGGGCTATTTTCAGGGCGATTGTATACGACAATTTCAGCCCTTCTATACGGGTGGCTGTATCAATAAAAGTATTTTCCTACGACCAAAACAATGGATTATTATAATGAATCTTAAAACAATGATTGATAATCGAAAAACAAATTGGTAAAGCAAAGTAGGACAGGGGTTATTGTACGTAAAATTGATCACTTTCTTTCGTCGATCTCAATAAAATGGTCCAACACTGTATTGTTTCACTATCAATGTTTGCTGTCTGCTTCAAAATACTATATTGGATTTGTAGTTATTTGAAAGGGGATGAGAGTTCTCCTCAAGAATTTACAACCCTTGTTGTTTGTAATACAAATAATAATAATAATATGAGCTAAACTTCTAATCTTCAATTGGGCATTGTAACCACACTGGGATTCACTTGGAGAAAGTAGGAATCAATTCTTTAAAATTCTCTCTGTACAATGTATCTATAATGAACATTTAAAAAAGACGGAGCGATTTCGGAATTATTTAATTCGGCTGCATTGGTACAAACTTCATTGTTTTAATAAGATTTTCAAAGTCGCCTTATCTCTTTAAGACTCTTATTGTACTTACAGGAAAGAATTAAAAAAATCGTCTGGTACTTTTTCGAATCAATCCAGAGATGGGAACAGCTTTAAACAAATTAAGTATCAAAAGTTGAACTTGGAATATTGGTTTTTACCTTGAAAGTAAAGAAATTGTATTGCTCATATTTAAAGAAAGGATTACATCATTTTTAAAATTATTGTAAACAACAGGTAATACCTTGAAATAGAGCGCAAATATTGGATAGAATGATCCGTAGATTGTAAAGTAACTTACTTTGTCCGAGATGTCTTCCTCCTTCTGTATTGGTCGTTGTTTCAAGTCTTGAAGTTTTTGCAGACGTTGCTCACGTGTGAATTGTTTGTAGGCAGTGGCATGAATTCGGGTATAGTGCCGCTTCAAATTAAATTGTTTTGCCTGTGTTAATGTCGTGCCACAAACAAGACATTTTGCACCACCCTTATGCTCTACGAACAGCCATGCTTCCTCCCACTTCCTGTTAAAGGCGACCAGCGCACCTACAGCTTCTCGCTTCGATGTGGACGGCATTTCCACTATATTTGTCACACTTATTTTCCACAACGTACTTAGGACCGATTATCCAGTGACAGCTAGGAAGTTTGAAAATGTAAACGCGCGCTTGGCAAACCACGCAGCACTGAAAGAAAAGCGGGACTGTCCCGTCTTATAGGCAAAAAGTCGACCCAAAGCGAAGCGAAAATTCATTTGATCGTTTACAGCCGCCAATTTCGTATTTTTCGAAACACAATTCATTTATTCGTTTACAACTAGATAATGGGCTGTTTTCGAGGCGTGAGGTCGGAAAACATTTGGCTGCCAGATGTGGAGAAGGGCCAATCAACAACGTACCGTTTTTCTCAGGTATTTCGACCTCCTTCGCTCCGAGTTAATCCGTATATTATTCTGTCGGCGGGTGGTACCTTGTCCACTGCCGATTCGCGAGGCAATACCGTCATAAACCGCGACCCTCGCGGGACGCTCTTTCCGATCCTTCCAGCTAGACATTGTACCATACATCAGCAAAACTAATGTGCAAAGAGTGTCGAGATGGAACCAGTTATGTGTGGTAATAAAAGTAACTTATTAGATTCGAATGAATGGTTTGTAACGCCGGTAATTTAAAACATTTCTGGAAGATATAAACGGGGGCTACGGGGAGATATCACTATACACGGAAGTAGCCGTGGAAACCCTTTAAATCTAATTTTAACAATGTAATAACATTTATGAATGCAGTTTCCTAAGCTTTCATAACAAAAATCATAAACATGCACGATTCTTTGGCCTCCCCTTTGACGCCGCGGTCAACCATTGTAACCTCGTTACAGTAACCTTTGAAGTGCTACCTACAAAATAAGCCCAATTCTAGGATGGTCCCTTTCAAATTACGCAAAGGTAAGCGAGCCGCGCGTTCCGCTTTTATGGTCGGTACCAGTCGCACCCCAGGTTTGAAAACAATGTCGACTAGTCTCGTTGACCGCGGCGATATACCCCTGTACGGAGAGATTTTTCAAATCTCGTTTGTTTGTTTGATTTTTCAAATCTCGTTTCTTTGCTTACCTGAGGCGGGGGCCTCCGATTCACTAACTACTGTTTGCGACATTAATTTCACTTTTACTAATTTTATTCTTAATTAGTAATTAGTGAAATTACTTTAATTAGCGGAAATACTTTAGACAGATTCTTCCACATCCGAGATGCTATTTCCCTTTTTCTGGAAATGGAAGGATATTCCGCACCCGAATTACGTAATGCAGATTGGCTGCGTGACTTGGGATTTTTTTCAGATGTGGCAGACAAGTTGAATAAATTAAATAGACAATTACAGGGGAAAGATCGAGCAATTTATGAATATTATAATTTGATTAGAGAGTGCAAGTTAGAAATTGAAATATGGCAGGCAGAATTAGCCGAAAAAGACCTTAGCAACTTCCCAAAACTAGAATCCCAAGTCACACAGGATACCGAGTTTGATCGGTATCAAACTGCGTTACGTAATTTGGGTGACGAGTTTACGGAACGGTACGTGGACCTGGACAATATCGAAAAAGAATTAAATTTAATTATTTCCCCATTTACAATAGATTTCGAAACAATATCACCGCAATTGCAGCCCGATATAAAAAATTTAAGATTAGATCCAACAATGCGGGAAAGATTTGGTAATAAAATAAATATTTTACATTTTTATAAAAACATTGATTGCACCATCTATCCGTATTTATACAGTACATTTACAAAAATATTGTCAATGTTCGGGTCCACGTACTGTTGCGAAACATTATTCTCCACTATGAAAATGGCCAAGACAGCACATCGGAATAAGCTTACAAACTATAATTTAAAATGCTTTATGCTTTTAAGCACCAATCGTGTTCTCAAACCAAGGATAGAATATTTAGCAAGGGAGAAACTTTTATGTAATTTCAACAAATAGATCATTTTTGCAATCTTACCCCGTGACGAGGTATTAAGAAATCTAAAATGCATAAAATAAATTATAATAAAAAAATTTTAAAGACAAGCTTATATTAAAATGTACTAAAAAAGAAAAAAAAATTGATGCCGGCCTAAATGACTGCCTCAGAAGAATTCTCTCATATAACCAAAAACAGCGTGGGGCGTAAAATTTAATATTAAAGGTTATACAAAAACTAATTGCTAAACAACATAATTTTGTATTGACTTTTAATCTGGTTAGATCTCAAGGCAGACTTTGAATTGAGGAATTAGACTGCTTGCAATAGAGTGGAAAAAACGTGCAACAAGTGTCAAAAATATTTTTTCTTTCTTAGTACATTTGAATAGAAGCTTGTCTTTAAAATTATTTTTTATTATAATTTATTTATAATTATATGTTGTCAGTGTGATTTGACTTACATACTCCATCTCGTATTCTTCATGAATACTGCGTGTATTGTTCAGTATATATACATACTATTATGTATATAATATTACACCTATAAGACTATTACTATGTGCAATGATAAGCACCAGATGCGTACTGTACATATGTATATATATTTATTCGTATATCATGCTCTAGCTTTTATAAATGATATATATCGTTACTTGAAAACTACTTGTTTTCCTTGTGTCCGAGTTATTTATTTCTATATTATTATTAACCTTCTAATTATTTTATGTGTCGCTGAAAAGATAAGTATTATTAGTAATAAATGTTTTATTACGAGTAGAATCGAACCGTCAAGTCATACGAAATGCCGGCAGTAGCAAATGTTTTGGAAATTTCATGACCCCACCGAATTATATTACGGGACCTGCTCTGCACTGGGGCCCCGTAAGGAACCCAAGCATATATACTTACGCTACGCGGCTACGAGCCCGCACCTACACTACTGCAGTTCGCCTCACCGATTCTACCCTTAGTAACGGCGTACGGCTGGTTGCCTGCCGCTTGGCGCTGAAAAAGGCTCCCTGTGCACCCCTGGAGTAGGGTGTAAGGAGTAGGTTAAGTTTAGGCTAAGTTTAGGCTAAGTTAGGATAAGATAGAATAAGGCATAGATGATAAGGCGAATGTGAGGACGAAGGAGGTAGATGTGGAGGGAGATTGTAACCCCTAGGGGAACAATAAAGAGCATATATAATAAGTTCTACGTTAAGTTAAGTACTACCTCGTGCAGTTCCGGAAATCAACTTCTCCGCAGACGACTATTATAAAATTATCAATCGGTCCTCTGTCCGAATCACGTCACCTCCAATTTTGAACAAAGTAACTAATCAGGAGCTATCAGAAAAATTGTTGAGCAACAGCTTGTTTCTAGACTGGGAATATCTTAAGTATCCCTGCCACACCACTGCAGTCGAACGCATGGTGAAACTCGTGACCGAAGCATCCTGTCAAGTGTGCGGTAGCGATGCAAGGGATGGTTTCATTCGGTGTACATTGTTATCCCGTCAGTCAATGCCAAAATTTGAAACGAAGAATCAGTTCTCGTTATAAAGTTTGCACACCAATAACAGCTATAACAAGCGCAGTTTCTCATTCCGACAAATAAAAATATGAAAATACATTATAAAAAGCAATAAAATTATTTTTAAAAAAATATATAAAATACAAAAAACAACACAAAAACAAGGAGCCCGACGTATAGCTACCTCCACGTGGTGGGTTCTGGGTCGTATTTTCCGTTAGGAAAGTGAGCGAAGAGCTGTATTTTTTGATAGTTTACAGTGCCGACAGGCCATTCCTATCGTTCCGAAACCAGCCACGGGTGTTTCTTTGCATCATTTAAGCAGCAAATATAGTCCTGGGTAAAAAAAAGGTAGAATCCACCAGCTGAAGAAAGTTCAACTTTCTTAAGTTTTGTACTAAAATTTTGAAAGTTAAGGCCTTTGGTGCACACAGAAGAAATTATCCAATCGAGCTGAAATTTTGTACACGTTTTATTGGGCCAAGCAGGCAACTTTTCCGCACTATTAGAATTTGATTATCGAAAAAAAGTTTTTTTCACTCCACCCTACTCAATAGTTGGCAACTTGTGTCCAAGAAATTGTGTCGTTTCCAAGCAACAAATGACTTCTCCAAGATGCCCAAGCAACAGTTTTTTCAAAACAGTCTGCCTGTTAACGTTCTTGAGCGATTATTTTTATTATTTTCAATAGTTTATTAGTTATAATGGTAAAGTTGCCGATGAACTGGGACCTCGCCGATTTCGATGAGCTTCAGATATGTTGTCAAGGTCGTTATTCTGAACAACATTTCCATTTAAACTTTTTGGCGGTCGCCCTTAGTTTCAGAGATATTGAGGAAAAACTGTTGCTACTACTACATTGAATTCTGTTTATATATGTACGCCACTGTGGCAGCGTATGCATTCGGTGCGGGACCGCCGGTCATCTGCTGTTTCCCTATATACGTCGCGGTGACTGGCAGACAACGTATATACCGGGTAAACTAATTCCCTCCTTTAGCAGCTGAGTCCTAAACGGTTCAGTAAACTTGCCGATGAATTAGGCCCTTGCCGATTTTGATGACCTTCACATATGTAGTCAAGGTCGTCATTCTGAACATTTCCCTTTAAATTTTTTGGCGGTCAGCCTTAGATTCGGAGATTTTAATAAAAAACTTTCGGCATAATATATTAAAAGCTACCTCCTCACCGATTTCAATGATATTGACCTATGTTGTCAAACACATATGAAAATCATTCGACATAATACATTGAAATCTGTTTCACAGCCGACGGTATTAGTATTGGTTGGGGCTAGATTAGGGCGCTCGTGGGCGCCTAAAGAAGCGGCGCGGCGCCGTTTCAGCACGCCGCAGGATTCTTCGTGCGGCCGCAGATGGTATTTCCTATACCTAAGCATCGCCGCCAGGGCCCCACGACGCGCCGCGCTGGCCCTTTTCGAGCACTTGGAAAGGTCTATTGTTGTATGAGGTCTCGAGGACCGTCTTCGAATTTTATGGTTTTCGACCCACGAAGGGGTTTGAATACCATCAAGAAGAAGTGAGAAATGTCCAGGATTTTCGCATTTCTCATCAGATCTTTGCGAAAACGACGCCAATCGATTCCGTATGTTTCGCCGATTAAACTAATACCAAGAACGACATAATTCGGAGCATAATGAAGGAAATTGGATGAAAACTTAATTTATATAATTTCTCGCTAGCTTCGTTAAAAATAGTCCGATTTACATGAAATTTGGTACGATTTTCATCGGAGTAATATAAAGAATTCATCGGTGTCACTTCTATATCTATACACTAAAGAATAAAGAAATATTTTATTTCTGAAACAGGTATGAATCCTCGGCCGAACCCAGCGAATCGAGGTCGGCGACCCACAGTCGAGGGTGAAATATTCATTTCAGCGTATTAAGAAATTCTTTATTGTTTATCGTATCGATAAGGGAGTGACAGCAATAAATTCCTTATGTTTTTCGGATGAAAATCATACCAAATGTCATGTAATTCGGACTACTTTTACAGAAGCAATACAAATCATAAAAGGAGTAGGCATTTTTTTACCTTATCGCTTGTGTAAAACAGTGGGCCGGATTGAAGAAGTCAGTGACATTTGATTGTTTCTTTTAAGATATCGGAATTAAATTTGCGCAGAAAAATATGATAAAACTATTCATTTCTAATAATGTATAATTTAATATTTTTTACATTTATTTCTTCCCATTTTTAACTTAATCGTGATTTAAAAAAAAATGAAAACTGTTTACAGTAATCATTTGTATTAAGGCTGTCGTCTCAAGTTTGTTTTGGTCCGAATCGATCGAAGCGCCCCTTGTAAACAGACGGACCCTAATGAAACTACTGCAGTCGATAAAAAGAAGGTGTACAGAGGTGACATCTCCAGGTACTCTATGTAGACGAATTTTTGACGCATAGTTGCCACATTTTCTCTTCTCTCTGTCTCCGCAACACTGTTGCCACAGCTCCTTCTACTGAGAAGTTTTGAAGGCATACGGCACGAGAGCTGCGTCTAGGCAGGCATCAGCAGGCTTCAATACCGCTGATGGAGGGGGGAACACCTACAGGAGCGGTGATTACGTGTGCGGAACTGCGAGCGTCAGTCACGCATACATGACCACCGCTCCTGTAGGTGTTGCCCTCTGCATCAGCTGTAGATGTAGCGTGTCCGATTACTGCGTCCAGCATCAGAGCCTCGCTGAACGTAAAGGAGGATAGCAATAATGAAAGGTAGAGAGGTTGGGTAGTGAAGTTAGGAAGCATGTCAATGAAACAATACTAATTTGCGTATCAATAGTTTTTATTTATACGTAGAAGGATGTAATATTTTGTATAATCAATGTGCAATTTCAAAGCATACAATTTGAATAAGGTACATCACCGAGGTGTAACACACCGATCGTAATGAAATTTATGAGTGCTATAATTCTTCTAAAAACATATGACGCTTTCTTTTTTATCTAACTATACATCACATTATCTTTTATATCAACAAGAATTGTCTGTTATTTAAATACAAATTTAATAACGTAATCATTATTTAAAACATCAATTTGGACAAAAAATACATTTCAATTCAATACTTTTGTCTGTTCTTTCCTTCGGAATTGTTATTCCACGGTTATAAAAATTTATCAATTTAAACTAGAGGTCAGTACTAACAATACGTCTATTTTGGAATGTCTCATTACGATTTTATTTAGCTTCGATCCTTTGTTTGTTTGTATGTTTGATTCAAATCTGGAAACTCAATTATCCACTTCCAACCATCCAATAGTCTTGAAACTTTGCAGAGGTGCGTAGTTTGGATGACAATACAAAATTATGAAAAAAATTCCGAAGGGGTGAAAAAATTACCTCGTCACCAATAAATAATAACCCATAACAACAAATCCAATCGACATAAAATCAACCATTCTTTATGTTACCGTTCTTTACGAACATTTAGCACTGTATGGTTCAAACAAACTGTTAAACTGCGTACAGCAATAAAAGATATTAAATTACAGATAAAAAAGTGTATATTTTTCGAAGAATACAGTATTGTCTCGTTAGCGGCTTGGTTTGGTGTACACGATGTGGACTTCTCGCTATCCCTAAGTATTTGACTTCCAGGGCGCGGACATCTTTTTTTGTCTTTTATTGTGTTACACAGTGTCGTCTTTGCACGCTGCGGGAATGCACCTTTATGTACTTGCAGCTCATTTTGATTTCACATCTTTTTTTACTTTGAAATTATTGTTATTTTCTATTATTTGTGTTTATTTTCATTTCATGTACTTGGCGTAATTTTTTTACTTTTTGAAGTTTTTTTATGGGGGTCTCACTTCTTTTTAGAAAGATTGTATATTTTCTTCTGATTTTTTTGTGATTTACTCTTTTCCGTCCTCGACATTTTCATGTACTTGGCGTCATTTGTTTAATTTTTTGGAGTTTTTCATTAATTACTTCTACGCTCTGCAGTATCAAATAGGTTACAGATCAAACAAAATTATTCATTAATGCTTCAATATTGTGTCGAAATCGATTATAAATTTATTTCATTCAAAGTAACGAATGAAAATTATTTTTATTACTTTTTCACTTCGCTTCTTCGTATTCTCCTCTTTTCTCTACGTAGGTATATGTATATAATACTTCAGCTGTCATCTTACCTTACCTCAGAGTTACTTTATCACTTTCAATCGGGAACTAATGAATCAATTTCGGGATGCAATAAAGGGACTAGCGGTCGAAAATGTGAAAAATTATTGTCCAAACGCTAAAAAGGATTGGAAAATTAAATGTTGTTAATTTGTATTTTAAAAAATATAGTGTTGTAAAGGTCGTCACAACACACATGTTTTCTATTTACTGTTTGTTTATCAAATCATTAATATTCGCGCTAAAAATTATAAACAAAATATTTCTCATCGTCCAAAGTCAATATTTCTTTAAACATAAATTCCAATAAATTAAGGAAATATCAACGGATCGTTATGAGACTTAAAATATAATTTCAGAAAACTCTAGCGAAGTCGCAAAGTGTAGGTTAAAAACGATTATGTTAACAAATATAGTAATATTTAATTAAAAAGTAATACTGGTTTGTGGGTATATGCTGATTGCATATCGACAGATTGATTTGATTTATGGTTACAGGCTGATTTCAAGTCATTTGAATTTGTGGTTATGGGTTATATTTATGATATACAAACAGGACGCAATTCAAATTTCGGCAACTTACCTTGTGTTTGAGACTGCATTTTGGTTGCAATCCAATGGTACAACGATACATATTTGTAAAAACACATGGCATCTCAAATTTTGACAACTTACCTTATTTCACACTCGCCAGGTTATAACCTGACTGTAAGCTGTCAAAATTTGGAGTAGATTGCATAGTGAAGATGGCGATTGACGAACGAAACATGTGTTAGTGTCTTTTGGCTGAAGATGTGCGTGTAACGCGTATATACGTAATTTGTTGATGAAAATTTTGACTGGACAAGAAGAATCAGAAGACGAAACCTACCGGATTCGACTGATGCGTGAGACGATATTACGATATCTCTGTCATTCGTGGACCGATTTTATTGAAATTGGTCTTATTCGAAAGCCTATATGCGGTTTACATTAGAAAAATGCCATTAAATATAGAAAATATTGCAGGCGTGATGAGATATTAATGAAATAAGTTTCAGGTTAGGTTGGAATAGCTGTGCTTCGAGTAAAGATACACGGCAGCGACAGGCATATACAAGGTGTCTTTTCTTTCATGTACTTGGCGTCGAGACGCTACCGCGTCTCTAGATATAATATGTGGACGAAAGTCGGCGTCGACGAAAGTATATGTGTATAACGGTATATAAGTGGTATATAAGGGTATAAGTGTATAACGGTATATAAGGGTGTAACTGTATAAGGGTGTAAGGGCATAACGTTATATAAGGTTATAAGGGTATATAAGGGTATAAGGGTATATAAGAGGATAAGGGTATAAGGGTATATAAGAGTATAAGGGTGTAAAGTTATAAAGGTATAGAAGGGTGTAAGGGTGTAAGGCTATAAGGGTGCATAAGGGTATAAGGGTATATAAGGGTGTAAGGTTATAAAGGTATATAAGGGTGTAAGGGTATATGGGTATAAGGGTATAAGGGTGTAAGGGTGTATACCCTGCGGAACGAAACATGTGTTATTAGTGAAGGTGTGCGTGTAACGCGTAGTATACGTATTATGTCGACAAAATTTGACTGGAGAAGAAGAATCAGAAGGAAAAGAAGAAGTCTTTCTTACCGTTTCCGACTGATCCATGAAATGATATTACGATATCTCTGTCATGCGTGGACCGATTTTATTGAATTTGGTCGCATTCGAAAGCTTATATGCGGTTTACATAAGAACAATGCCTTTAAATTTAAATAATATTGCAGGGGTGATGAGATATTAATGAAATAAGTTTCAGAATATCCTGGCGACGAGTAAATGATAAAGCGGTAGCGACAGTCGACATATATATGCAGGGTCTCGGAACATGGATAAACGGCAGGGGCAGTCGATCGACATTTATACGGGGTGTTTTATACAGGGTGTCTTTCTTGTATACAGGGTGTCTTTCATGTACTTGGCGTCGAGACGCTACCGCGTCTTTAGATATTCATCAATTCTGGAACGATGTCTCTTTGATTCTCTTTATTCTTTCCATCGCAGAAATATTTGAGTCGTGCACATTCTTTGCGTTCACCAAACACGTGGCTCAGAACATTCTGTATGTCGTCATACAAATTCTTCGTTTTCTCCTCGATTGACACATTCTGATTGTATCGAAACTTTGCGGCTTTTACGACGTCCGTGCGTATCCGGCGAATACTAGTTTCCACAGCTTCGCAACAAATGATTCGTGCATTCAATTTTTTTTACTAGAATCTGTCTCTTATATGGGTCAGGAGCAATAATCTTCTTATACACGCTGCTGTCCCCATTACCAATCAGACTAGAATAAACAAGCCCACGTTTTTCTACGTTAGTATTGAATCCTTCTACTATAGCATCGCTTTCCATAGCAGTCGATGCTCGAGATGTGTTCCAGTTTTTGAAACATGTGTGCTTTCGAGGTTCTTTTTCTTTTTCCGCAGCAATCCGACAAATTCTGCAAAGTTTATTTCGAACGCCGTAAAATAAAACTTTTTTCGTGTGATAGCCAACTATCACGCCGACTCCAGACGCAGAATCGTAACATTCACTGCGGTAGGATCTCTTCATCCAGCTTCCGTCGGCCACAACGGGGATGTGAGGGGTCCCTGATCCGGGAAGAACGTCGCCTCTTTCAATCGCCAAACGTTTTTCTTCTTCAGCCGCTGCTAACATCTCTTCTTCTGCAGCGGAAATTACAGACTTGACGAATTCATCTTGATTCTTCACGAAGTTTCTCTTCGATATGCAACGTATGTTCAGTCCTGCAAAAGTGTGTTCCAACTGGGCATAACTGCCTCTAGATAAAATTCTTGCATTAACGGCGCCCTGATTGCTATCCACTTCTTCGGCTTCGTCCGATTGAATGCGGATTTCAGCTTTATGATGGCATAAAGTGCACATTACGCTGAAGATGCTCTTGAAGCCACACCGTTTCACACCAGTTATTCGTAGGTGATCAATGCCACAGTCTTCCCTGTGTTTTGCATGCTTACCTATTTTCTGCAATTGAGCAAGCACATTTTGGAAATTCATGATATCGTTGCTATTTAGAAGACGCGATTGTTCTTGCGGCTCGCTCTTCGAAACTTTTTCCACAACGAAGTTTTCTTCTTCGTTGCTTTCTACATCCATGTCTTCTGGTATTTCGGTTCTCAGTTCATCCAGCGCCTCTTCAGTTTCTCCCTAACTGGCCGTATCAGTGTCTTCATCGGATGATGAGTGCATTATCTCTTGGGACGTATGATTTCGTCCATCGGATGTTGATGCTTCCTCCACCATACGTTCCTCGGCCACTTCTTCTGAATGTTGTCCTACGGCAGTGTCGTCTGCCGTTTTTGCTCTTTTCTGTTTGTTCTGAAGGGTCAAAAGCCTTCTCTTTTCGCAGTGTGCCTTCCGTCTCGATAATCTCTTTACGGATGGATGTAAATGTCGCGAACGAAACCGAGAATTACTGTCCCTATCTTCTGACACGTCCTGCATAGTCACATTTCGAGTGTCACTCATTTTACACTAAACCAACAAACACAACACAAACACAATACAACACAACGCAACACAAATCAAAATCCTTCTGCCCGTTACAAAAAACAGTATGCGCGAACCGTGAACGTGAAATGTGAATCCGAAGATTCGTCTGTGGTGCGTTCTGAAACAAATGACGCTTCACAAACCAGGCAACGCGGCGCATCAGTCAGAAATCGGCGAGCTCCACCTACCGATGATGGAGGGGAAACACCTACAGGAGCGGTGGTTATATGTGTGCAAGAACTGTGCCTGCGTCAGTCACGCCCACATAACCACCGCGCCTGTAGGTGTTTCCCCCTCCACAAAACTGTAGCTTGGCAAGCCTGGCTGGCCCCCGGCCTCCATCGTAAGAAATACGACAGATACGCAAGCACGTGTAAGTACGTAAAGTGAAAATGTCGAATACGGAAAAGGTGGTAAGTATTATATTGTATACTATTATACAGAGTGACTCTCTGGCTAGAGTATTCAAGTTACGTGGATTTCGGCGTTCGCGACGAGATTCACTAGGGCATAAAATTCTTTATTCTCCATTGAATCGATATGGCAGTGATACCAATGAATTTCTGGCGTTCTCTCAATTAAAATCATGTCATGTAAATCGGACAATTTTTAACAAAGTTAGCTTGGGACCATTTTTATCGGGACGACGGAATCGGTAGATGCCATTTTTGCAAAGATCTGATGAGAAATGCGGAACGTGAAATTCGTCACTTCCACGAAACTAACAAGGGAAGATCCCGAACCCGGAAATTCAAAAAATTCTGAAACTTTTTCAATGTGTAGGGGATTTCCTCCTGATTACAACGCAATTTTTGTTTGTTGCCCAAATTCACTCGAGGGAATTGAAATTGAGCCCTGAAAATTCGGTTATTTTCCGATTTTGTGTTATAATTTGCGAACTGTAAGAGATAGAAAAAAGTTTCAAGACAAAAGTTACGTTTTTTAATGAGATGTATCATTTGGTAAAACAATTATTTTGCAGTTCACGAGTTATAACACAAAATCGGAAAATAACTGGATTTTAAGGGGTCAATTACACCCCCTTAGAATGAATTTGGGCAGCAAATAAAAATTGCGTTGTAATCAGGAGGAAATCACCTACACATTCACAAAATTTCAGATTTTTTCGAATTTCCGGTTTCGGGATGTTCCCTTGTAAGCGAGGCGCGGCTTATTCGCGACATTGTCTTTGGACTCTAGCAAGAGAATCACGCTGTACAAACTTACTATTTGCCATAAAATAATACATTCATTATTTCATTTCCAGATCAACGAAGAGGAGGGAGAGAGGAGCGAAAAGATACAGAAGGAGGAGGAGGAGAAAGAGAGGGAGGAGAGGAAGGAGGCAGAGGAGAAGAAAAAAGAGGAAAGAAAGGAGGCAGAGGAGAAAACAGAGAAAATGGAGAAAATGGAGAAAGAAATGGCAAAGGCAAGTTATGCTGAATGTCTGTGTGTTTTTCTCTTAGAGCATATACATATATACGGCTCGCCGCGTATATACATGGAGGTCTCATCGACAGCTTGAAACTGTTGCCAACATGGTGCGAGAGAGAAAGACATGTGCGAGCGAGAGAAGTATAGAGGTCCCAGGCATGCGCTGATATCGTGCGAGAGAAAAAGACGAGCTTCTTTCTCTCGCACCAATTCGCACATGTCTTTCTCTCTCGCGTAATGTTGGCGACAGTTTCGAGGCGGTCAATCTTAGGCAATGAGACCTCCATATAAGTATATATGCTCTAAGTTTTTCCTGAAGCTTGTTTGGTATGAACGGCGACGGCGACGCCTGACAAAAACGAAACGACACCGCGTGATCGAACGTGAAATGTAGTCCTACAGCATAATTAAAATTTTTTAATTATTCATCGAATCGATATGGCAGTCACACCACTGGATTTTCGCGCTCACTGCCCCATAACATTGCACTAAAAAATGACGAATCTTAAGTTCTCAATTTTCCTTCGGATCTTCGCGAAATTTACCATGATTTTCATTTAAAAAACATAAAAAAATCCATTAGTGTGACTGCCATGTCGATTCGATGAAGAATTAAGAATTCTTTAATTGTGCTGTAGTGAATCTCGATTCGAGCGTCGTACATATTCACTATATGTACGGATAGAAGTAAAAAATGTAATCTTTATTGTGCTGTTTCAGATGAAAACGGAGCTGCGGAAACTCCGCTTTCAAAGAGACCGAGGTGGATGGCGCCGGGGCGGCTGCCGGTGCGGAAGCGCGGGGGGAGGGGCCATTTTTAATTTTAATATTCGAAAATAAAAAATCTAATAAAACACTTCTTTACTAATTAGTGTCATGTGTTTTATTTAGAAAAAAATGTAAACAAATTTTATGTTGTTAATATCACATAATTCACTTTAAATAAAATCGTGGTTCACGATATTTCATAACAGGATATGAATCACTTTAATATTTCAACTTCTGGTTGCACATGGTGCCCCACGATTTTATTAAAAGTGATATTAACACCATCAAAATTGAAGTACAAGAAAATACTTATTTTTTACTTGTTAGTGCATTTCTAATAAAATCGTAACATAAAAAATTTATTTAAAAATATTTTTCATTTTATAGTTTTTAGTGTTTGGGGATTTACATTTCACAGCTCAGACTTTTTTAGAAATATCTTTTATTGCTGTAGACTTCCGTTTCCGGTCGCGTGCGTGTCAGTGGTGTGAACGGTGAGCGGACGATTGAGTGGAGGAAGGGAGAGATAGGTGTTGAAGTAGGGTTGGAGAGTTGATGTGGAAGAGAGTTGGGTAGTGAGGAAGGAGCCAGGAGTGAAGGGAAAGGGTAGGTTGTAGGGCGGGATAGGTACAGGTGGGATAAGGAGAGGTTTAGAGGTTAGGAGAGGATAGGTGAAATAAGGCGGGAAGGCAGAGTAAAGAGCAGATAGTGATAAGTGGTGACACCGTGCGGGATAGAAAAGAAGTGAACAGGCGGGAAATTCAAAAGGGAGATAAGGTGTACGGCAGAGAGAGGAGAGATAAAAGGATAAAAGGAAAGAGGGCGGACAAGAGAGAATTGAAAAAGGGAATATAAAGGGGCAGTAGGGCAGGGGAAGGCTGGGGAGGGGGGAAGGACAATGGAAAGTAAAAAGGAAAAAGGAAAAGGAACAGAGAGGATGGAGGAGGGAAAGGAAGGGGAGAAAGGAAAGGGGAAGGTGGTGGGTGAGGAAAGAATGAGAAAGGACAGCACGAGCAGTGTGGGGAGCAGTGTGGGAAGCCTGGAGAATTTTTGGGAGAAAAAGCGGGAATGAGAGGAGGAGAAAGAAGACGTGATGGAGGAAAAGGGTGTGTTTAAGAGGAGCGGAAGGACAAGGAGGTCACCGGAGAAAGAGGATAAGCGGGGAGGGAAAGATAGAGAGGAGGGGGGAGGGTTGGTAGGGATGATAAGGGAAATGATGTTGGAGATGAGGAGGATGAGGGAGGATATGAAAAGGGACAGGGAGGAGAGAAAAGAGATTAAGGAGGAAATAAAAAAGGAGAGAGAAGAAATGAAAGAGGAGAGGGAGGAAAGACGAAGGATGGAGGAAGAGTGGAGAGGGGAGAGGAAAAGATGGGAGGAAGAGATGAGGGAGGAGAGGAGGAGGAGAGGAGGAGGAGAGAAGGGTTGGTAGAGAAGGTGGGAAAACTGGAAGAAAAGGAGAGGAGGATGGAAGAGGTGATGGAGAAGGTAGAGAGATGGGAAAAGGAAAAGAAAGGGGGGAGAGGGGGGACAAGGAGGTGACTGGGAATGAAGAGGAGTGGAGGCTAAGAGTGAGAAGGATAGAGGTGTTACAGGACAAGAAAGAGAGAGAGAGGAAAAGATGTAACGTGGTGGTACAGGGGATGGGTGGAGAAGGAAGTGACATGAAGGCGGAAGTGGCGAGGGTCTGGGGAAGGATGGGGTTGGGGTTGGAGGGAATAAAAGAGGTGGTGAAAATAGGAAGAGTAGGAAAAGAAGGAGGGGGAATGGTAGTGGTGAAGTTAGAGGGAAGAGAGGAAAAAAGGAAAGTTATGGAGGCGAAAAGTAAACTGAGAGGGAGAACGGAAAGGGTGGAGGACGACCTGACAGAGGAGGAAAGGAGGGCAAGGTGGAAGATTGAGAGGGAGGCACAAAGGGAAATGGAGAGAGGCAAGAGGGTGCAGGTGGGCTACATGAAAATGTGGGTGGACGGGAAGGTAAGAAGGTGGGATGAAATAAAGGAAAAATGGTGTGAGGAGCAGGGAAACGAATAAAGTGGGATGGGGGAATGGAAAGGGAAAAGAGGTTGGGAAAGGAAAAGGAAAAGAGGGGAATTTGGAAGGCGGCATTCTGGAATGTGGCGGGAGTTAAGAGGAAGGATGACGAGTTCTGGAGGGGACTGACAGAATGGGATGTTATAGTTATGTGTGAGACGTGGGTAGAGCAGAAAGAGTGGGAGGCTGTGGAAAGGAGGCTGCCCAAAGGATATGTATGGGAAAAGCAATGGGCCAGGAGGGAAAACAAGAGGGGGAGAGCGATGGGTGAATGATTATGGGTGTAAGATAGGAATTCGAAGTGGGAGAAGGGGGAGGAGGAGAGAAGGAAGGGATAATGGCGAAGAAAGTAAAGATTGGGGGGGTGGAAGATAGTGGCGGTATATGTAAATCGAGACATGATGGAGAAACTAGAGGATTTGGGGGAATGGATGGAGGAGAGGGAAGGGGGAGTAAGAGTACTAATAGGGGGGGATTTTATTGCGCGTACGGGGGGGGAAGGGGGAGTAGAGGAGGAAGGTGAGGAGGAAGAAGGGAAGGGGTAGGGGAGTAGGAGATCCAAGGATAAGGAGGTGAATGGGGAAGGGAGAAGACTGTGCAGGTATATGGAGGAAACAGGTTGGGGAATTATGACCGGAAACACAGTGGGGGACGAGGAGGGGGAGTGGACTTTCACGGGGGGAAGGGGGAACACGGTAATTGACTATGTGTTTGGGAACGAAGATACAAGGGAGAAGATAGAAAGGTTGGTGGTAGGGGACAGGGTAGAGTCAGACCACCATCCGGTGGTGGTGTGGCTGAGGGGGGAGGGTATAGAGCAAGGAAGAAAGAGTATGAGAAGATGTGTGAGGAGAAAAAGAAAAAGGAAACGGAGAGGTGGGAAAAAGAAGTGGCGGAGGTGAGAACGGAGGGGCAGGTGTGGAAGGTGGTGAACAGAGGAAGAAAGATGAGAAGGAGGGTAAGCGAGGGGATAGGAATAAGGGAGTGGGGTGAATATTTCAGGGGGCTGCTATACTGTATCCATCCTAAGAAAAAACGTGTCCGCGCAGGGATGGTTCCGAGGAGGCGCTGATTGGTCATACTCCCCACTTAACCGCCTACGTTTTTCGCCGTCTTTTCGCTTGTTACCTCTCTGTCAACTGTTCCGCACGCGACCCCTTCATATACACGGTGGCACAATTATTTCCGAATACGCACGGCAAAATGAGTACACCCCAGTTTTCGAAGTCGGTGATTCCGAATCTTTCGGATCTTTGGTTTATTTAACATCCATGTACCCACATATGTACGTACGCGCGCACGCACACACACACACACACACAAGTAGATTTATGAGTACGAAGACATATAAAAAAAACTGAAACAAGGTGGTATAGTATATATACATAGAAGAATCCAAATGTTCGAGTGGTATCGAAACTCTTGGAAATAACGCCCGCTATATAAATATATATATGTAACTGTATATATATATATACCTTTGTTACTACAAAAAGATTTGCTAGGAAATTAGGAAAAATAACAAAATATTTAACAGGTAAATGCGCTTGGCAAACAGGTAACGTGGGGAAAAGGTTAACGCTAATGAAAACCCCCTGAGTCTTTTTGTATGGTAACTTAAAAACTATGCCTTAAAAACTAAGAGGACTTTTAAACTAACTATATACAGTGGGCAGAGGTAGAGCCCTACTTTAAATATTTTCTGATAAATCTTCTCGTGAATCCGCTTCAGAGCCGCAGTCTCCCTGAGGATTCGGGTTGCCCAGAATTTCAGCATCCTGCAATTCATCGATGATCTCATCGAGCTCGATGAATTTTCTTTCCTCGCTTTCCGTGTGCCTCACCAAATTTTTCCAATTTTGTGCAGACACACGTTCGACGCCTTCGACGAGTAATTGTTGGACACGGGCGAAATTATATGTTACATTGGAAACTTTGACGAACTTCTTCACCATTGCCCATGCCAACTCAATGGGATTTAGTTCACAATGATAGGGTGGTAGTCGTAGAACTATTTTTCCATTTGCTTTTGCGAGCTCGTCTATGACATATTTGTCGTACTGGGGCTTGATTTGTTTCACCGGTGGTATAGTCTGATGCTTTGAAATAAGCCATTCTATAATTCGTGGCTTGGTCCAGTTCATCGTTGGACAACGCTCGGTCTTTACCGAATGATATGACGCATTGTCCATAACAATAACCGAATTTTCTTTTAACGATGGCAGAATCCCTTCGAACCATTCCAAAAATGTATCGCCATTCATTTCGTCATGATAGTCTGCTGTGTTCTTTTTTGATCGGAAACACAGCAGACCACCAGGCACAAACCCGTCCACGGACCCAATATGAACAACAATCAGGCGTTTACCTTTGCCGGTAGGTGCAGGAATGCCTGTCGATAATCCTCGTTCCTGCGCGTCCCTGCTTGAACGCACAGTGTTATCAATCCATTTTTTATTCTGGCAATCGCCTGCGTTGACCCACGTTTCATCTAAATAATATATGTGGCGACCTTCTGCCCTGTATTGCGCTATGTTTTGTAAATACATTTGTCGCCAACGCACTATGTATTCTTTTTCGATGAGGCCGCTATTTCTGTGTCGTTTCGAAAAAGAAAACTCTAAATCTTGCAGGATTTTATGCAGAGTGCTTTTTTATACATGCCGAGGGCAGGGTCTGTGTTGACCGCCAAAAGAATTTTGTTTAAATTCGGGATTTCCCGCCTATGCCAAAATTCATGCACTTTGTGCCGAATTCGGTCTTTCTCCCCTTCGCATAGTTTTTGGATGGCACTTAACTTTCGGCGTTTTTTATTTGGAGAAGTTACATTCCCGGTATCTCTGTATTCAGCAAGGGTTTTCCTCACCGTGGACAGGCCTATGCCGGTTTGTTTCGACAGCGCCACGATAATCTCGGGGTGTTTGGTGAGGGGATCTTTCTTCATCAATTCCTTATAAATGTTGATAAGGATATTTTTCTGTCCAGAACGAACATGCTATAAAAAACATATTTACAACGGTAAGAAACTGTGATAGATTGAAATTACGATACGTGTACGTAATATTTTACATTTTCCGGAAAACTATAATACGGGGCAATATGGGGTAACACTGGCAATTAATTATCATGTATTAAAGAAGGAAAAGGACAAAATTTTTATGCATTTTTACACTCGAAGTACATAGATACAATTACAACAGATGGAATGTTATAATAAGATACTTGAAGCAAATGTAAAAATGTTAATTTTTATATTATACAACAAAGTGTTACATAAACCTGCCAATGTTCCCCAATTTACTTCATATATTCGTGAGACGATTAAAACAATTAATGTATGAAAATTAAGTTACCTTCCCTGAAGAATTTTTCTTCACTGGCGAGGTGGGAAGGTCAGGCTGCTGCTGCTGGTGTTGCTCCATTTTTTCGCAGGCTCGCACAATATACACTGTATGTAGAGACAATACACACAATCTGCACAATTTCAGTATGAATGCTTGGACAGTTTGACTACGCGGTCTTGTCGTGTTGACTGTTCTGTTCAAACTAATGATTACCTGCATTTTCACAAACTCGTAGAGTCGAGACGTGAAAAGGATGTCCTAAAGAGTGCAATTCAATTTTATAATGTTTCGGCCACCCGTTCTTCGGTTACTCGCTCGTTACCCGTAGTAAAATGGCAATAAAGTCCACGGTGGGTAAATCCCGGGGACAAGGCTCGGCAGGATAACTGCCGCAGTTGCTACATATTTAAAATATTGAAAAACTCAATACTCCAACTACTCGAGAGATCCGTCAGCGGACTACCTCTTTTCTTCTTGTGTCTCACCGCGAGGCGTACTGGTACTGCTTCAGAGTAATTTCGTTTCCTAACCCACTCCCAGGAAAACATTCTTCGATCTAACTTTTGTCCTCTTCTTTTGGTCATCGTGTGAACCACAAGATTAATTTTCGTCACGGTCAGTGCTCAGAACATCATTATAACTTATTTATACTGTGGCGGAGCACGGTTTATTGCTTGCCGATTTACATCACATTTGATATAATCTTAATCGGGCGAACGCCAGCAATTCGAAAAGTTGATCCTAGTATTCATGGTCGAGATGGTTTCCAGACTCTCCAATCCGCGATGTGTGCTTCACGAGGAAGCCTCGCAAAGTCGATACGCGGATTAAAATATAAAAGTTAGTAATCTCTTTTTAATTCGTATTATTTAAGGAATTGGAAGCAGGGTAAATATAGAAGAGAAAATACATTGTGTTTTTTATACAATTATTTTCACCGAACGGTTTAAGGTTTCAACTTCAGAATTATCCACCCTACAGCATTTTCAGGAAATCTGCTGGTCGCAACTTTTTCAGAGTAGGATAAATGTTCCTGTTTAACTAAAATATTTTTCTACTTTCAAGAAAATAAAAATTTCGTATTTATATAAAAATATATGGAATAAACGTTTGAGTTAATTCACTACATATTATAACAGTTTTCTCAGAACATAAAAGATAATGTAAGATAAGAAAATTAAATGTAATAAGAATCTCCGACGGCGGGACGCGATCGGCGGCGTCACCTTTAAATATTTCAAGGAGCCCGCCCTGGTGGACGATCGGACGGGCATCGGGATCGCGCGATATAAACAAAGGACGCGCGATCCGGGCGTGCAGGAGACTACGCAGGCATTCGCGGACGAAGTCCCGTTCAAGACACTCGTGTCACAGATTTCTAAAGCGACCGAATACATTTACGTATATACTCTGGTACTCGTGTGTTTTATTCTAACAATTCAGAAGTGGGATACAGTCACGCGTCACGCGGTTAGTGAAGTGAGGTGCAAATAGTGCACATAATCGGATAAAGAATAAAGAAGTATGGGCCGCCATCATTCGCGACGTGATAGTCCGAATTCGGCAGGGCCGAGTAAAAGGAGGAAGAACTTTCGTAGTTCGTCGAGCGAAGTTCGACAACAGGAGCGCATCGAACAGTTGGAGAAAATGGTCCAGGAGTTACAACGCTCCCGACCGTCGGAACAACGCCCGAATGTGCAAGCGGGAGACGAAAAAATG
Source organism: Andrena trimmerana (assembly GCA_951215215.1). Taxonomy (NCBI): domain Eukaryota; kingdom Metazoa; phylum Arthropoda; class Insecta; order Hymenoptera; family Andrenidae; genus Andrena; species Andrena trimmerana. The sequence continues at coordinate 24,530,012 of OX578062.1, read as the reverse complement.
ATTCCGGTCTTCGATCCAGCACAAGATGATCTGACTGTAGAACGATGGGTGGAACTCGTAGACAAGCTGGCTCAGCAATATGAATGGGACGAACGATCCATCATGCGATTGATAGCAGGACGATTACGAGGCCATGCTCGCACGTGGTATGACATCACCAGACAGGTAACGGCCACGTGGGGTGATACGAAGGAGGCACTCATTCAGCTATTTCGTAAGTTAGTACCTTTTGACAAATTATTCAAAGACGCGGCGAACTATGAGTCTACGCCTGGGCAATCGTTAGGTGACTATTGTTTTCAAAAACTAAGTAAGATAAGATTACTAAATATCACCATGCCTGACAACTATGTTATTGACTTGGTTATTGGTGGAATAAAAGACGAGAACATAGCACGAACGGTACGGTCGGCCCAACACGCCGACGCTAATTCGTTGTATGCGTTTATGAATACTATGGGCGCGATCCCGGGGAAAAACACGTCTCAAAAAACAGTCTCTAACTCAAAATCTCGGGAGCAGTCACACAAGTCGGAAACATCGAGTGTCCCTACAAAAGTAGAACCGAAGACAGAAAGTCAGCCAACGACGCGTCCGGTAACGTGCTTCAATTGCAACAAGACGGGACATATAGCTAAAAATTGTTTCAAGCCGCGAGTTCAGTGTACCAGTTGCCGACGCTTAGGGCACGAGAGTGATAAATGCCCTTCTACTAAGAACGCTTGTGTAGTAGCCACCCCGACCAATCCTAAATTCAATATCTACGAACAAACCGTATATATTAATGATCGTAAAATAAATGGGTTGATCGATACCGGAAGCGTATGCACAATTCTTCGCTCGTCCCTAGTTACGGAGTTTGGAATAAGCATAGACACCACCACGACTGTTGCTTTGCGGGGATTTTCGGGTCACCTAGTACATACGAATAAGATAGCACGTATTAAACTGCGGGTACAAGATGTAACCGCAGATGTAGACGCTTTAGTCGTACCAAACGAGTGTTTGACTGGTGATATAATAGTAGGAAGAGACTTTTTAGATCAGGATCACATCGTAATGATTAAGAAACAACATCAATTGCTGTTTAAGACCATAACAAATACGGCGGACGTATTTGTGATAGTTGACGAAGAAGAGCCTAACGGAGAGTTTGATTTTGGGGATATTACCGCGAAGGAAAGGCAGGACAGCATGAAACTGTTTGAAGAATACGGTGATAGGATCACTAGGTCCCTGCAAAATCTTGGCAAAACAAACACCGCGTATCTCGCGATAAGATGCATGACAGATGCACCGGTAACGTACCACCCGTATCGTATGGCCGAAACAGAAAAGGCGGTTCTTAGGGAAATGATTAAGGAGCTCTTAGATAATCAGATAATCCGGGATTCTAATTCACCGTATGCGAGCCCGATCATTCTGATAAAAAAGAAAAACGGCGGTTTCCGATTGTGTATCGACTTTCGTAAGTTAAACGCAATAACCATCAAGGACCGGTACCCGCTACCATTAATAGACGATCAGCTAGATAGGCTTGGCGGCAATCGATATTTCACAGCGCTAGATCTAGCTTCCGGTTATTATCAAGTCCCAGTCGAAGAAACGTCCATACCAAAAACTGCGTTCATCACCCCAGAGGGGCACTACGAGTTTTTACGAATGCCATTTGGGCTCACCAACGCCCCGGCCGTTTTCCAACGACTGATGGATCTAGTGCTAGGACCGTTAAAAAATACTATAGCTTATCCATACCTGGATGATATTATAATTCCATCTAAGAGCGTGGAGGAGGGATTACAACACTTGCGACGTGTGCTAGACAAGTTGAGAGAGCACAATTTGACGCTTAAAATAAGTAAATGTTCATTTTTCAAATCACGGATTGACTACCTGGGGAGAGAGGTTAGTGCGGAAGGAGTTAGGCCCGGTGAAGGGAAGGTCAGGGCGTTATCGCAACTGCCAGCTCCGGCGACCGTAAAACAGATTAGACAGTTTTTGGGTTTGGCTAGCTACTTTAGAAAATTTATTCAGGGATACGCTACACTCGTGGAGCCCCTTACGAGGCTCACTCGTAAAAACGAACCGTGGGTTTGGAAGGAGTCGCAACAACGCGTGTTCCAAGAGGTGAAAGATAGGTTAACGACGCGACCTATTCTAGCGATATTTGATCCGACGCTGACCACAGAGTTGCATACGGATGCCAGCTCATTAGGGGTAGGAGCTATGTTAATGCAACGTACGATGGACGGACCGGTGGTAGTGGTAGCCTATTATAGTAAACAGACCACGCCAGATCAGCGATGTTACCACTCGTACGAGCTGGAAACGATGGCCGTCGTGTTTGCATTGCGGCATTTTCGGGTCTACCTGCTAGGACTACAGTTCAAGGTTGTTACTGACTGTAATGCCTTACGCACCACATTCACCAAACGAGACCTACTACCTCGTGTAGGGCGATGGTGGCTGGAAGTGCAAGATTTCACTTTCGACGTTGAATATCGTCCGGGAGCTAAAATGGCACACGTGGATGCTTTAAGCCGTAACCCGCTGTCTATTGAGCTCGAAGTCAACCGTATAGATCTAACCGAAGCTGATTGGATAGTAGCAGCACAGTTACAAGACGAGCAACTGAGTAGGATTAAGACTATGTTGACGGGCGCGCGGACAAACGACACGAAGCAATATTTTGATAACTACATAATTAAAAATGGTAAGATTTATAGGCGTTTGGAGAACGGAGATAAGGCATGGGCAGTACCTAGGAATGCCAGAATGCAAATATGCAGGCTATGCCACGACGATGCGGGGCACTTAAGCGTAGAGAAGACATTGGAGAGAGTGAAGCAAAATTATTGGTTCGCCGGAATGAGAAGATTTATTACCAAATATGTCCAAGCATGTTTAAATTGTGCGTATTATAAGCATACGAAAGGCAAAAAACAATGTAAATTGAACCCGATCGAGAAAGTTCCGGTCCCGTTCCATACCGTGCATATCGATCACGTAGGCCCTTTTGAGACAAGTCGTCGAGGGAATAGATTCTTGTTGGTGATGGTTGACGCTTTCACCAAATTTGTCATCATAGAGCCCGTGAAGAGCCAAAAGACACGGTACGTTGTAAAAAGTTTAACGAACGTCATATACATTTTTGGGTGCCCAACCAGGATAATTAGTGATCGAGGGACGGCTTTTACTGCAAGGTCGTTTAGAACCTTTTGCGACGCCTACGGAATAAAGCATATACTCAATGCCGTGGCCACTCCAAGAGCTAACGGGCAATGCGAACGATATAATAAGACCATAACAGCCGCGTTGTCCACGACCACTGCCGGGAAGGACCCGTCGCACTGGGACAACGATGTCAAGAAGATTCAGAGCGCATTGAACACGTGTTTGAACAAAGGTATAGGCACAACGCCCACCAAAGCGCTCATTGGGTATGAAACAAAGAGTCCTGCTGAGGGATGGTTGTTAAGCAAAGTACAGGAGGAGGTAGATCGCGTAGATTTGCAGTTGCTTCGAGAACGAATGAAAGAACATATTTCGGTATCACAACGGAAGCAGAAGGAATATTACGACAAAACACGAAGAACGGCTACCAAATACAAACAAGGTGACCTTGTCATGGTGGAGGTAACTAGTGAGGTGGCCACTGGGGGTAGCCGAAAATTATTACCTAAGTTCAGGGGCCCTTTTCGAATCACCAAGGTTATATTGAATGATCGTTACGAAGTGGAGGACTTGAGAGAGCAATCCAGAGGTAGACGTACAGTAGTAGCCGCTGACCGGATGAAACGGTGGATAACAGTACAGTACGATACCGACAACAACGAGGCAGATAGGCAAGGAAGTCGGGGTACTTCACCCCTTCCCTTAAGTTAGAGCGAACGTCGCTCGTGTTAGGCGAACGTCGCCATTCCTTTAAAGTAGAGCGAACGTCGCTCATGTTAGGCGAACGTCGCCAATCCCTTAACGTAGAGCGAACGTCGCTCATGTTAGGCGAACGTCGCCACCCTCTAAAGTAGAGCGAACGTCGCTCATGTTAGGCGAACGTCGCCACCCTCTAAAGTAGAGCGAACGTCGCTCATGTTAGGCGAACGTCGCCACCCTCTAAAGTAGAGCGAACGTCGCTCATGTTAGGCGAACGCCGCCACCCTCTAAAGTAAAGCGAACGTCGCTCATGTTAAACAAAAAGTCACTCATATTCGACGAACGTCGCGATTCCCAAGGTTAGAGCGGATTCTATATCTGAGGACAGACGCATCGCAGGATAGCCGAATGTAAGATAAGAAAATTAAATGTAATAAGAATCTCCGACGGCGGGACGCGATCGGCGGCGTCACCTTTAAATATTTCAAGGAGCCCGCCCTGGTGGACGATCGGACGGGCATCGGGATCGCGCGATATAAACAAAGGACGCGCGATCCGGGCGTGCAGGAGACTACGCAGGCATTCGCGGACGAAGTCCCGTTCAAGACACTCGTGTCACAGATTTCTAAAGCGACCGAATACATTTACGTATATACTCTGGTACTCGTGTGTTTTATTCTAACAATAATAATCATAAAATTACAGATATTTCATAATTAATTGAAAATTTTAACAGTTTCATTCGACCCCTGCCAGTAGGACACTTATTTTTTTAAAGGGACTTCTTACAACCAAATACAACTCATATAATTTTGATTATTTTTACTTCAAAAAAATAATTTACATACTTTAAATATCAATAAATGTGTGAGCAAAAGACTTGAACAAAAAAATCTTATCGTTCCTTTGAATATAAATCCTAAAAAAGACGTAATAAATGGCATTCTGAATAGACTATTTAGAACACGTCCTTAACTGATATTATATCTGTTCGGAACCAAAGAACTACCGGGTAGATACACTGCACTTTTGCAATGTTGACATTGACATCGGTCACGTCTCGCCCTTGGAGGGGCAGGGAAACCGGCAGTTAAAACACTACGAGCAATCGCCTGCGTCGGGCCCGTAGGCGGTGGTGGGGGCTGCGCAGATCGGTCCCAAAACGGTAGGGGCGTCGTTTTTTCTTAGGATGGATACAGTATAGGAGGAGTGGAATGGAGAGTGGGGATGGGAGGGGAGAGAGGGAGGGGTGAGGACGGAGAGAGTGAGTTGGAAAGGGAAGAAATAAAGAGGATGGTAAGGAATTTAAAGGACGGAAAGGCGGTGGGTGGGGATGGGATCGGAAATGGAGTGTGCAAATACGGGGGCGTAGAATTGGAGGAGTGGTTGTGGAGAATATGTAATAGGGTATGGAGGGGGGAAGGGTGCGCAGAAGAGTGGAAAGAGGGGGTGGTGGTGCCGGTGGTAAAGAAAGGAGCAGGGGAGAAGGTTGAAGATTATTAGGGGTATAACGCTGACACAGAGGGCGTACAAAGTGTATGCCTCTGTGTTAGCGGAGAGGGTTAGAGTGGAGGTGGAGGGGAAGAGAATGCTGCCACCGAGTCAAACGGGGTTTAGGAGGGGGGTAGGGTGCATAGACAATACATATGTACTAAACTACCTGGTGAACAGGCAGGTGGCGAGGCAGGGTAGAAAGTTGATCATCCCTTTCGTGGATCTGAAGGCCGCGTTTGACTCGGTGGACAGGGGGGTGTTAATGAAAGCGGTGACGGGGAGGGGCCAAAGGGAAGGGTTAGTGGAGAGATGTGGGGAGGTATTAAGGGAGACAGTTTCAAGGGTAAGAGTGGGGGACGAGGAGGGGGACAGGTTTTGGACCGCAAGGGGGGTAAGGCAAGGGTGTCCTTTAAGCCCAAGCCAGTTTACTCTACTAATAGCGGATATATATGAAGATCTTGAGAAGGGGGGATGGGGGGGTAAAGGTGGGGGAGAGACAGATATACACGCTGGCATACGCAGACGATCTAGCGATGCTAGCAGAGGATGAGGATGGGATGAGGGAAATGATAGGGAAGATGGAGAGATATGTTGAGGGGAAGGGTCTACAATTAAACGTTGGCAAAACAAAGATGATGAGGTGTAGGAGAGGAGGGGGAGGTGGAAGAAAATGACATGGAGGTGGAAAGGGAAAGAACTGGAAGAGGTGAGGAGCTATAAATACCTAGGATACACGGTGATGGGAAATGGGGGGTAGGAAAAGCATGTAGAAGAGAGAGTAAGGAAAGGAGCAGCGGTAATGGGGAAGGTGTGGGGGATAGGAAAAAGGCTATTTGCAAAGGATTGGGGAAGAAGGATATGGCTATTAGGCAGGTTAGTATGGGCGGTGGTGGGATATGGGGCGGAGGTGTGGGGCTGGAAAGAGAGGGGGAAGGTGGAGGCCATACAAGATAGGTTTTTAAAATGGGTGTTGGGGGTGGAAAGAAGCACGCTGGGGTACATGGTCAGGGAACAGATGCAGAGGGGGGTTGCTGAGGGGTAGGGCAGGGATGAGGGCATGGAGATTTGAGAGAAAGTTGGAAGAAGGGCAGGGAGGGGAACTAGCGAGGGCGTGTTGGGAGGAGATGAAGGGGAGGTTTAAGAGGGGAAAGGTGCTGGAGGGGTGGGAAAAGGAAAGGGAGCAATTTTTCGGGGAAAGGGGGTGGAAAGTAGAGGAGGTAGAAAGCGGTAGGCAAAAGGGGGAGACAAGAGGGGAGGAGATAGTGGAAAGAGAAAGAAAGCTGCAGGAGGAGGAGAGGTGGAGGAAGATAGGGGAGGCGAGGTATAACAAGTGGTATGGAAGGGTGAAGGGGCCGGGGTTGCCGGGATACTTAAAGAAGGGATGGGGGGAGAGTAGATGGCAGAGGGTGGCAAGATTTAGGTTGGGGAATGAAATGACAGGTGGTAGGTATTGGGAAGAGGAAGAGAAAAGGATGTGTAGGGTGTGTGGGTGGGAGGAAGAATCGTGGGAACATGTATGGGAGGTATGTATGGGATTGGTCGGAGAGAGGGGGTGGCACGAGATGGTGGACGAGGTGTTGGGTGGGGAGGGGGGGGGAGAGGAATGGTTGAGGAGTATAGAGGAGAGAAGAGAGGTATGTGGGTGAGAAATGAACAGGAGGAATGAGGAAATGAGAGAGAATGGGCGTCGAGTGGAAGCGGAGGTCCAGGAGGGGAGAGGAGAGGGGAGTGCGGACGGGCGAGCAAGCGTGCGAGCAAGCGTGCGAGCGAGCGAGAAGTTAGGTTAAGATTAGGAATAAGGAGTAGTTATAAGTTGTAGAAATGTAAGGATTATGTTAAGATAATGTGGGGAATGTAAGGGGAGATTATAGCCCCTAGGGGAATAATAAATGATATATCTATATATCTTTTATTGCTGTATATAGTTTAACAGTTTGCTTGAACGCTATAGTGCTAAAGTTACTAAAACATAATTCTTTTCTTGTACTACAATTTCGATGGTGATATACTACGAACGCCTGCAAAGTTGTAGTTTTACTATTCGTACATACGTGACGGATCATTTCTCGATAAATTGTGTATTTTCGGTATACGCGATGCGACTAGCGTCCAGAACGCAGAAGCTTTTTGCCGTTTTCATAAAGAACGCGATAGTTGGAAGTGGGTTAGGATCCATTTCGGTTGGAATGAACAATGTCGTAAATAAATACAACCCATAACCACAAAACGACTTGGAATCAGTCATTCGCGTTCTTTATGAAAACGACAAAAACTCGCTGCGTTCGGGATGCTAGTGGCATCGCGATTTCCGTAGTAAATACACAATTTATAACAAGAAACGATTCGTTACGTTCGTATAGGAAAAAAATTGAAGTAAAAAAAGAATCATTTTTTAGTCTTTAGTGCATTTTAATTTAGTTTTTAGTGCATTTTGAATGAAATCGTTTAACATAAATTTTTTTTATATATTTTTTAGCATTATTACATTAGAAATGTTACATTTATCTTCAATTATCTAGTACAGTTCTAGAAATAACCCGATTTATACCGTGTTTGAATTAATTTTAATGTGGAAAATCTCAGCAGTATGTTACTGAATACTGAAAACGTGACGTTTTACATTTTATCAACACTGTATGCTTCTCCAACCGAGATTACAAGTCGCCGCCGAACAGCCCAAGTCCTCGCTGGTCGGGACCGGCGCACAGTGGGGCAAAGTGGCGAAGTTTGTTTCAAAATCAAAGAACTTTTGATAGAAATGAGATAGAGTGATGATTTTTTTTTTAATTTAAGCTGAAAGATTGCAGAATAAGGGAAAATTAATGAAATTATGGTACGAACGTTTGTTACCTTTGAAAATCTGATGTTAAACTTGAAATTTGACAACAAAAATATGATTTATCCAATACCATGTTCGGTTATAATTTTTTCTTGACATGTTGTACATCATTTCCTATAGATTTTGTCGCGCTGATTCCAAATCCGTTCGCAAAATTTGTCTACTAGCTCAGGATTTTGAAAAAAAAATCGATTTCAAGTTTAACACAGATTTTCAAAGGTAAAATACGTTCGTATCATAATTTCATTAATTTTCCCTTATTCTGCAATCTTTCAACTCTAATTTAAAAAAAAATCATCGCTCTGTCTCATTTCTATCAAAATTTCTTTGATTTTGAAACAAACTTCGTCACTTTGCCCCACTGTGCGGCGCGGCGTTGAGCCCGTATCGCGAACAGAGCCCTAATTCCCAGTGTTCGTTTCTCCCTTCTTTCTGGCCGAAGGGGGGAGCGAGATGGAACGCTTTGCCTGCGCGACGGCCACGAACGCAAAGGACGGAGTGTCAGGCGTCCGAAAGACGGAACGAGACAAAACATCATCCCGTCGTCTATCTCGTACCGCCCTCGCTCGCTTTCAGTGCCTCTCGCTCGCTCTCGCCTTCGCCGGACAAGAATGAGACACAAGTGGTGGAGATAGCGAAAAGTCCACATCGTGTACTTCAAATCGAGCCCGTAATGAGACAATACTGTAGTATATTTTATTTGAGTTTATCCAGATATTATCTTTGTCCATCTCTGTTCTCCAATCGCTTCGCCGTGATTCATTCAAGCCTCCTTGACGGCAAAATAGTGATAGGGGAAATGCGGCAACAGCGCGATTCGACTCTCGATACGTCTCGGCAACTATGTCTTTCCTACATTTATCGGCTAGTTTGGTCTTCCACCGGTTCTGATGGTACATGGCGCGAATATATCATCAACGCCGGTGACGGAGAATCCTTGAAGTTTCATTCTGTCATTTCTCGAGTCTGTCTCAGTACACGAGTCCTAAATTCATTATTATTTCAACGTACGGTGCTTATTAGCGTTCAAACGCAACGTACCCGTTTGCACGAATGTCTACTGGAGGCAACTATACCCGCAAAAACTTCCTTCTTGCCGATTCCAGGACGAAAGATGAAAACTACGGTTTGTTTACTATACGCGTATACGTACACGCTTAACTTAGCTTGTGTGAGCGTACGCACACATTCAAGGCCCGCGGAGACGGCAGCCTTATACCCGACGAACGGAGGTGGCGACGGACGTACGACGTGTTGCGGACACTATTCTGTGCGGCCAATGCCGCAAGTGAGAAAACCGAAGCGCGAGCGAGAGGGGATGAAACAGTTGACACGAAGTTGCCGTCGACTGATTCGTTCTCTCACTCTCGACTAAAGGATTCCAAGAAATGGTGGGGGTTAGTCACCGGGCGTACTACGCATGGTAAAAACGGAGCTATAACGAGGATGTACTGTATTTGGTACTTTATTTAATGCCCTTTTAAGTGGTTGAAGTTGCATGTTGGGGAAACTTTTCGTTTCCAAATTATAAGGAAAAGTCGAATAGTAAAGGAAAGTTGGCAAATATCACTTTGTTTAAATTAAAGACCAGTCATTTGAGATAAAAATCTTCTTTTATTAGTAATTCCTTAACTCTCGGACACCACAGTGGGTTACGCTAATCCAGTCTGCCCGGAAAACACCTGGCATTTCTAAACGGTAAAGTGTGGGGAGTTCTCCATACCTCTTTTACAAATCCCCCCCCCCCCCCCTCCGCAGAGAATCGCTAGTATGCCTGAAGCAGTCCCGTACACTCATTGCAAAGGTAGTCTGTGGGTTAGGTTCTCTCAGTGTGACTGTAACATTAGGAATGTGTTTTTTTCAACACCTGCATGAAAATGAGTGTTTTTTCCGCCAGCTGAGGAAAAGCAAAATAGCCAATTTCAAGGGTCTTGTGAAAAAATTAGATGTAGTGTATGCGTATTCGCGTTTTCTACTTTGCTTCCAAGGGAACTTGAGTTTGCCCGCATGCGTATTCGCGTTTTTACTTTGCTCCTAAGGGAAATTGAGTTTGCGAGCTGAGTGAATATGGTGTTATACCATGTGCTTTATGACACATAGTTTCGTGTACATTTGGTGGTTGGAATTCTATCAAAGTAGCAGAATGTTACGTGGAAATTTCTGTCAAGAGTCCTCAAATTATTAATTGCTCAAAAGTATTTATTGGTTACTTAAACGTATTTATTAATTTCGACAGAATAAAAAAGCAACCGAACATGCATATTTTTTTGCAAATCGACCAGCAGGCTTTCAAAAACACACCTTCCATGTTGTGTTGAAAAATGTATTGTGCGTGACAAGGGAGAGACGCGATTTTGCCTCACGTGAAGTACTGCCAGAGCGCAGCGAGACGAATTTTAAGAGAGAACATTCATTCGATAGAAGTATTATTACTCAACTTCACCTTGCCAAATAAATATATCTTTACTGTATAATTAAACTCTCGTATTTTTTCTGAAAGGAACTGGGATTAAGAGAAAAAAACACAAATTTTTCAGAAAATTCATAAACTTGATCTCTTTATTTTCGAAATATCTCGAGTACCAATCGATTTATGACGAAATCACCTTTATATATTCTTTTTCCTTATTACCTTATGAATTATAAACCGAGTAGCACATCCAGAGATACAATAGCAAGTTACAAAAGTGAAAATGCACTATAAAAGTTTACACTTCAAAGTTCAGAAGATATTGTACATCAGAACATAATATAAATATATGCATCAAATAATAAAATATTATTTTATTATGGCTTCATATTGCCAAGGAACTTCTCCAGCGGGCGAAATGAACCAGTCTACGAATGTGTTGCAAATCCATAGCTTGTTTATTCAGTCTTGCATAACGACCGACGATGAAATATTTTGTGTGTACATGCTATTCTCCTTGCTGCTATTTTCATACAGCACCCAATTATGTAGTGTCCAATGCTCGAAAGGACATTTCAGTGGCCAAAAACCTAAAACATTATATAAAATATAGAAAACTTAATTTAAAAAACCAATAGTAACTTAGCAATTGAATAATTACAAATGGTGATTCAAAAATTACTTTTCAGGCTTTTGGGGAATCATTCCAATCCCTGTCATTTGCATTCAGAATTCGCCAGGGTATATTGGCACAATTGTAAAAGATGCTCTTAAACATCTATGCCGCACATTAGTCCCAAAATTTATGCCGCAGCCCAGTGGTTCGGATTTTAGAAAAATTGCACAGCAATTCTCTGCAAAATGGAATTTCCCAAATGGTATCGGAGCAATCGATGGGAAGCACATTAGGGTATCTTGTCTGAAAAATAGCGGATCGTTGTATTTCAATTACAAGAATTATTTCTCGATCGTGCTATTAGCGTTAGTTGATGTCGACTACAAATTTATTGGAATTGACGTCGGATCCTACGAAAAAGAAGGAGACAGTGGGATATTAGAAAAATGGGGGATGGGTCGACAGATTCGGACGGGAACATTAAATTTTCCCACTGCGAAGGCACTGCCAGGATCTCGCATAGTGGTGCCACACGTCATCGTGGGTGACGACGCCTTCAGACTCACAAAGCACATGATGAAACCGTATCCGAAGAATCAAGCTGCAGAAGATGAGACCAAAAAGATTTTCAATTATCGTTTGTACAGAGCACGAAGGTTGTCGGAGAATGCGTTCGGACTGCTATCGCAGTGTTTCCGCATATTCTATACACCAATCGCGGTATTGCCGGACACGACGTATTCCATCATCACAGTAACGTGCTGCCTGCACAATATGTTGCGTGACGAATATATCCAGAATAACAGTGCAAATCACCAAAATTCCGAAGCGCAGTTGCCAACGGGCAATATGTTGCCGTTGGGTAGAGCAGGAGGTTTTAGAAATTTCGAAGGCTTCAAAGTACGGTCCAAACTTCGAAAATATTTCAACGCACCAGAAGAGTCTATAGCGTGGCAAGCTATACAGTGGCGTATATATGCCATTGTCGTTGCTACTATCTTTACAAAGCACAAAATTATGTAATATCCAATACTCGAATAGGCATTCCAGTGCCGAAAAATCTAAAACCTTATTAAGGAAAAACTAATTAAAAATAAAAACGAATAGTAACTTGGCAATTGAATAATTACGAATGCAAATTCTAATATTACTTTTCAATATAGAATTTGGTTGTGACGTTAATATACCTGTTACGCATGGGTTAGGTCATATACTTGAGACTAGTTGTGCACTACGCGCGTCCATCGATGACTACGCTCGATACAGTGATCCAGTGACACGGGTTTTTTAGTTGCAGGTGAATCGTTCCTTTTGTCTTCCAGCTGTTATTTTACGCAATTTCCGTCGATGAATACTGACTTGCTTGTTCGTAGTACAAGTCCAGCGCGTAGCCACGCTACTGCGGGAGATCGGCAGACACGCACTCTCATTGTTTTGGGTTTTTTGTTAACCCTCTAGTGCATAGATTTTTAATTCAGTTGGAAAAATTAGACTAGTCTAATTTGGGGATGAAAATACCGAATCCAATGTCTGATTTCAAATTGAAGGTCGTCTGAGCTCCCCAAGGCAGCTTTCTGCGTCACTGCCTTAACCTTCAGAGGGCCGGGATTTTTTCATTGAAATTGTAAATTTTATTTACTTAAAATTTATGCATATATAGCACCAAAATGGCCGGCAAAGTATCTACATTCTTAGGTGGCCACTATAGTGGCCAGCCCGGCCGCGAACGGTATGGCATATATTAGAATTTTTAAAATTTGAACTTTAATGTTTCTAAGGGTTTTTGATATCACTAATCACGATTCTCAGGTCAGAGTATCGAAATTTTACGCAGGAACAGTGTTGCCAACCTAAACAAGCCTAAATGAATAACGGCAGTTACATTTATATATTATTCTTTCCTTTGGCGTTACCCAGGGCTAACGACATGGACGTAGAAAGTTTTGTAGCTCTTTTCTTGTTTTTGAGGTTTTTTGTGTTATTTTTGGATGAGTTATTTTTACGACAAACTAGACGTCGAACTCTTTATATATGCTCTACATGTGACACTGCATTGTGCATAACACCCTGTTTTGAGGATTTCCATACGAAACAATCAATACCGTAAATTCGAATTTCCGACATATAAATTTTTTTTTTCATTTGGACGGACAAGAAGTATGAACAAACAGATAAAAATCGCAACAAAGAGAAACACATTCATTATTCATTTTGTATAATGCATGCGTTGCACGAGTGCAGCTCGTATAATAAATAATAAAATCAGAAAATACAAAAAAATCCAAGAATAACACAAAAAACCAAAAAAATAAAAACAAAAAAGTGCTACAAAACTTTCTACGTTCACGTCGTGAGCCCTGGGTAACGCCAAAGGAAAGAATAATATATGAATGTATCTGCTGTTATTCATTTAGGCTTGTCTAGGTTGGCAACACTGTTTCTGTGTAAAATTTCAATACTCTGACCACGGAATCGTGATTGGCGATATTAAAAACCCTTAGAAACAAGTTCAATTTTTTAAATTTCCAGTGGCCATTATAGTGGCCAGCCCGGCCCTCTAAAGGTTAAGGCGGGATCATGCAGCAAGTACAAAAAATGTAGTGGTTTTTTTATAAAATAAATTCTTTATTTTTAATGAAAAACTATGAAAAAATGTTAAAAAAAAATATAAAATGATATAATGGAGAATTATTCATTATTGTGCATTGTCAAATTTAACAAAGCACAGAAGAAGCGTGAAAAGCGCTTGGCCCGGTTGCCGCCTGGCGGACGCGTCGGCGTACTATCCATTGCGAGCCGGTCACGTCATGAGTTCTTCAAATACATAAGATTTTTTATTCAAATTAATTATATTTTACGTAAAAAAACATAGCCTATATCCTTTCCTGTTGTGCAAGGATACTGTAGTTAAAATTTCGTAATGATTTGTTCAGTACTTTCTGAGATTTTTGGGAGCACACAAACAAATGCTGTTGCTTTATTATAATAGTATGATAGTATGATATGATATATGTATGTATATAGGTACCAAATTTCATTAACAAAGAGTTTAAAAGGTCACAAGTAAAATTTTCACGCATCAATTATTAGGGTGATAAACTAACACCTTAACTAACTTAGGATGATCTACTAACATGATACCGCCTTAAGGCGGCTACCGGCCAAGCCTTACTTCACAGGTGTAAATTTTTTTTGTTTTCAAATCTTTATTCCATTCGATAGATCACTACACAAACTACTTACCAATAATTTTCTTTTAGCTGTACCGTGTCGGAAAGTATTTTATTTGATTTTTTTAATTTCACAAATAATATTCGCAGCGTGCTTAGCTGAAAAATGCACTTCAAACTAGATTTCTGTCAAATCGAAACGTCAGATTGACATATTTCTTAGGCCAATGTGTGCGGTGTGGCAATACTTTTAAGGCTGGCAAATGAGAATTCTGAAAAAAAATTATAGGGTCCCAACTCCTGGATTAAACAGGTGCCCGCCTTAAGGCAGGCGTATACACTAGAGGGTTCATATCTCGTTAACAAAGTCTCGAAGAACATTTTCGCTAAGCAAAAAGTTGTTTCAAATCACTCCACGAGACACCCCTCCCAAAGGACTCCGGCATTTTTGGGACACCCTGTATACACAATTAAATAAATTAATTTACACAATGATACATAAACACTGGGTATGTAGTTTTAATGTAAAAATTTTAAAATTACCTTAACGTTACTGTTAAACGTTCTCTACACAGAGCTCATAGCTTTTGGGAGCCACGTACTTAGTACGCAAATAGTTCTCGGTTTATACTGCGAGACAGTTTTGTTGCCACTCTACAGACCCTTCTGGCGCGTTGAAATATCTTCGAAATTTATTACGTACTTCGAAACCTTCTAAATTCCCGAAGCCTCCTGCTCTAACCAACGGCAACATATTGCCCGTTGGCAACTGCGCTTCGGAATTTTGGTGATTTGCACTGTTATTCTGGATATATTCGTCACGCAACATATTGTGCAGGCAGCACGTTACTGTGATGATGGAATCCGTCGTGTTCGGCAATACCGCGATTGGTGTATAGAATATGCGGAATACTGGGATAGCAGACCGAACGCATTCTCCGACAACCTTCGTGCTCTGCACAAATGATAATTGAAAATCTTTTTGGTCTCATCTTCTGCAGCTTGATTCTTCGGATACGGCTTCATCATGTGCTTCGTGAGTCTGAAGGCTTCGACACCCACGATGACGTGTGGCACCACTATGCGAGATCCTGGCAGTGCCTTCGCAGTGGGAAAATTGAATGTTCCCGTCCGAATCTGTCGACCCATCACCGATTTTTCTAATATCCCACTGTCCCCTTCTTTTCCGTAGGATCCGACGTCAATTACAATAAATTTGTAGTCGGCATCGACTAACGCTAATAGCACGATCGAGAAATAATTCTTGTAATTGAAATACAACGATCCGCTATTTTTCAGACAAGATACCCTAATGTGCTTCCCATCGATTGCTCCGATACCATTTGGGAAATTCCATTTTGCAGAGAATTGCTGTGCAATTTTTCTAAAATCCGAACCACTGGGTTGCGGCATAAATTTTGGGACGAATGTGCGGCATAGATGTTTAAGAGCATCTTTTACAATGATGCTGATATACCCTGGCGAAATCCTGAATGCATATGACAAGGATTGGAATGATTCCCCAGTAGCAAGGAACTGTAAAAAAATATATCAGCTAATTATTTTGGCTGGTGATTGCAAAAAAGATGGAGAAATATACGTGATACATTCGTGAAAATGAAGCGTGGTAACAAATACGATACAAGGTTGGCACCAATGCTAAAAACAAAATGACTGTTGTTGGAGCAACTATGTTTTTTGGAGATTGTCTCTCGTTTTGGAGGGGGCAAGTATGTTTTACACACACTATGAGTTCTAGAATGTAATAAATTTAAAAAATTTAATTTTTTTTTTTATTATAATACCCACAGTAATATAGAAGAAAGCGAAGAGGTTTAACAGATTGGAAGCAGTACGGATAGCGACATTCCAGGAACATCGGTGGATATTATAGAAACTCCTACAAGGTGTGAAAGTGTTATAGAAATACAATCAGAGATCATAACTTCTGCTTCAAGGGAAAGATGACCCGGCAATACCTTCAGTTCGGTGTCAAAAATGCACAGAAATGATTCCAGCACTGTACTGGATATTTTGGAAGAAAGAGTTCTCGAAAGCGAAAAACTAATGGGCAGTATGGGCAAATCAATGGAAGAAGATTATGACTGTACTTCGATATTTTTTAAAAGTATGGTGATAACGGTTAAAAAATATACGGCCGCACTTAATTGCGGAACAAGCAAATGCATCTGTACTTAAATTGATTAATGATCTGTGTCTGAGATGTCCCCGACGCCCCACTAAATGTGGAGTATGCGGAGAGCGAGGCGAATGTATACAACGTATGTATGTGAAAATCAGTAGTCGGGCGCATGATTATTAAGAGACCAGTCAAAATACACAACAGCTATAATAAGATTATGTTAGGAAAAAATAAAATATATTTTTAAGAAATTAACTTGCCTTAGTGTGAGGAGCACCTTTTCCTGTAGGGAAATGGGAGACTGCACTCTCCTACACGACTGTTTTTTTAAATCCGCCCCACAAGATTTAACACAAAATCGACCTGATCTTTATTCAATCTAAAGAATTGTCTAAACGTTTCGTTATCTCCCAAAAGATGATTGGCTATTAGTATGCTTGAATAGCCTTCGGTGGGGCGAGTTTTATACAAGGCCTTCACTTCCTTCTGCTTCCTTTTCTTCCGTTCAAAGTGGGCAACCAGAAGTGCGTCGTCATCTTCTTCTTCTTGGAGCATAACGGCAAGCAATTTCCGATTCATTTTCTAACACTTCGCACAACTACGATACTATTCTGTCACGATGTTTGCACCTCGAAGTCACAGTAACGAGTGCCGTTCTAGCATAGTGTGGGAGATGTCCTAACCCAAAGGTAATAAAGTTTCTGCATTTATGACATTCTCTAGGTATAAGCAGGATTGGCAGGAAACTTTCGGCCGGACAAGATGTTCAGTGGAGGGGGAACACCTACATGAGTGGTGGTAGTGTGTGCGTCACGAGTGGTTTTGTTTTGGTTTTCGAGCGCGTGTTTATAGTTTACATGCGAGAGGTAAGGCCGCGTCCAAATCTGAACCGAACCCCGAACCGAACACCACTTGAGACTCCCTAATGCCCCGTCTCTACGTGTGGAACGTATATTTCTAGCGATCTTGGCCAGTTTCGACAGAGTCTCGTGGCTCGCGACAGCTAAAGATCGAAGGACGGAGAGTGTTTAGAGTAGTGCAGACGAAAGGATTGCCTGCCATATGACACCGCGAAAGGGACCTCGGGACCCTCGACCAAAGGAAAGTCAGGCTTGCCGCGATGTTCGATCTCTTCCCAGCCGATGTCGGTAAAGTCCCGAACCATCAAAGGAATTGCTTACCCACATGGGGTAAACAACTGTACTGGTGCATCCCTGTCCCTCACACGACCATGACTTGTTGTCGTCCTTACCATTGGGGGTGTCAAGTAGTTTAAAGAAGCAAGACAAGGTGGTGGTAAACGAAGAGTGTCCCACAGACCTCTCCAAGTGTACCTACGCCTACGGTTCGTAATGTCTACGGGACTCTCAGAATAGTTTCACCGTTCGCACGAGCACCATGTCCGACGATCAAGCAGCCGCTGCGTATATCTGCCTTTATTACATATATAAAAAAAAAAACATTTTATGTTTAACGTTATTTTCCAATAAAGAAGTTTATAGTGGCATCGCATTATTGTCTGACTTGCGGTTTCAGACTACCAGTGGACTATATAAATTTTTTACACGAATGTGTCCGAGTGACTTTGAATTCATATTAAATTTAATTGGAAATGACATTTCCAAAGAAAATACAGAATTCAGGAAATGCATTTCCGCGGAAGAAAGGTTAGCAATTACATTGCGATTTCTGGCTACTGGAGATTCTTTCACTAGCCTTCAATACTTATTTAAAGTCTCCAAACAGTCAATAAATACAATAGTGATAGAAGTATGCGAAGCACTGGTGAAGAGATTGCAAGAAAAAATTTAAATAATATTAAAACTATTGTGGGGATTGGGGAGGGGGAATGGGTTAAGAAGAGGAAGAGGAAGCAGGGTAATTTATGGGGTTTACAGTGTTTCTGTGAATGTGGGGGCTGACGGGAAGTGGAATAGTGTGTGGCATATGGGGAGGAGGAAAGGTTGAAGAAGGAGAAGCAGGGTAATATGTGGGGTTTACAGTGTTTCTAGGAATGTAGGGGCTAACGGGAGGTAGAATACTGTATGAGATATGGGGAGGAGAACCGGGTGAAGAAGTTGAAGAGGAAGGAGGATAATTCATAGGGTTCATAATAAAATTTCTATGAGTGGAGGGGGTAACGGGAGGTGGAATACTTTGTGGGATATGGGGAGGAGAAAGGGGTAAAGAAGATGAAGAAGAAGCAGGGTAATTCATACGGTTTAAAATAAAATTTCTAGGAGTGGAGGGGGTAATGGGAGATGGAATACTGTGTGGGATATGGGATTGCATATGAGTACGGTTTGTATTGTAATAGCCGTTTTTGGCCCTTACAAATAGCTGCATAATATCGGCTTCAATTCCATATTGTTCAACCTCGCTGAACGACCGCAATTTTTCCGCTATCATATTGCCAAAATATTGACAGTCGTCATTTTTTAAGCGAGAAGCTTTTATAGAATCAAATGCTTCGTGAAATTTCTCATCTAACGCAGAGCTGTTATTTCTCCTTCTCTTTGGAACTGACGTTGGTTCCCTAATAGTTACATCTCCT
Source organism: Andrena trimmerana (assembly GCA_951215215.1). Lineage (NCBI taxonomy): Eukaryota > Metazoa > Arthropoda > Insecta > Hymenoptera > Andrenidae > Andrena > Andrena trimmerana. Next base: position 24,510,913 of record OX578062.1, on the reverse strand, counting down.
TCTTTGTGAATATTAATATTTTCCTCTTGCAAAAGATCATCGCGGAGGTCGATATTAATAATATCGTCGGTTTCTTCGTTAATCTGCAAAAGTATGAAGGAATATATGAATTATCAGGCATATTTTTTTTAATAAACAGGCAATATATTACTTTAGGTTTATTTCAGAAATTATTTAACTGAATTTCTGCTTTTTTAGATACCAAATTCGCAAGAGGAATGGCTCTCTGTGGCTTCAAAATATAATGATTTGCGGAACTTCCCACATGTATTGGGCGCAATAGATGGAAAGCATATTGTGCTACAGTCTCCAAGAAATAGTGGCACTGAGTATTATAATTACAAAAATACTTTCAGTATTGTCTTAAGGGGGTAGACACGGGTAAGGCAGCGCGCTGTAATACCGACATAATGTGCCCGAAACATGGGTTTGGGGGGATACGTTGTTTGTCCTTATATGAGCAAATTTTGGGCTGGATGAGGTCTCATTCGAAAGAGGAAGGTTCAGTGCACAGCGCTCTGGTCATGGTTGGACGAAATTGTGTTGATATCTAATAATACGAGTGTTCAAAGTAGAGCAAAAGTTGACAAAATACACCCGCATGAATCCAAGTATTTTTAGGTCACTAAAAGAGTTTTGTGACTCAAACGATGACCAGAGCGCTGTGCATTGAACCTTCCTCTTTCGAATGAGACCTCGCCCAGCGTAAAATCTGTTCATATAAGGACAAACAACGTATCCCCGTGATTGCATTCCCAAATACGAGTTCCGCCATATTGGCGATAATACAGAGCAAGTCACGTGACAAATTTAGTTGAGCTAGTGGACACGAGATGGCGCCTACTCGGGAGGACTGCCAACGTGGAATCATAGTAAAACTGAAGCGTTAGCTGGATACACAAGCCACAGTAAAAGCGTGATGCAGTCATTGCATGCATTTTCGGACGACTTTAGGTTAGGTTATATGCATTTTAGGCATACATTGACTAGGAACTGCTGGGAATTGTCTGCATTTACTAAATTAACGGTTTTACCGTAACACATACATCACCGCTGCCGAATATATTTTATAATTATATGGCCACATTATTTCAAATAAAAAAAGAGATTGGAATTTTTTAATAACACTGGAAGTAGTGATTTACTGATATCATATTTTCAGAATGTGGAAGTTACAGCAATTATTTGCAATTATTGCTTTTATTATTATTCTTCTGACTATTGTATATAACATATAACAAGGAAAAGTCTCCAAATCGGTCAACAGTTGACTCCTTGATTTTTTTTGTAATTCTTTACGCTCCTATGCAGAGATGGTCATTATTTAATTAAAAGAATATACTTCCGAATGGCCCCAGTGGCCGATCGACACGAGGTTTGGGGGGAGGGTGTGTGTACCCTAAATCTAAAATTCTATTTAGCTTCGGGTATTTATTAGTTTCCTTTGTTTATTCGAAGGCCTTTCATCTTTGGCTTCGAATAATTTTTCATCTTTCATTATATCTTTATCCTAAGGTCGTATTCAAATATATTGACCGGTCGATTCGTTTTCGTGAACAGCGATCGAGGAGAAATCAGCCATCACAACCTGACGATCGTGGATTTGTCAGTTGGAGTTCCCTAGCCAACGAAGGGTATGGTGGGGTAACGGGAATACTGCTCGGCCCTGTCTGAACGTAGCCGTGTGGCTGTTATTTATTCTTATTGTCAGCGTAGTACATATGTAGTTGTGTGCGTCACGAAGTTATACGTAGACCAATACGAGATGAAGCTACCGAGAAAGAATCAATGTTCTGACTAATAAAGCTCCCTGAATTTTTTCGGAGCTAAGGCCTTAGGTACACCTATTCTGATGCGTGTATTTCTACGCTGCAGCTCGGTTTGGCCTATACATGACAGAAGCTTGGCGCTATCCCTACCACTTCTGGCTCACTCGTGTTCTGCGATGACGAGAGAACACGCGTTACGAATAGGATTGTGCGGATTGTCTCGGAACGGGTCGGAAAATTTCGGGCGGGATCGGGCGGGGTCCCGATACTTTCGTATTGCTCGAGATCCAGACGGTTTCAGGATCCCGAGACTCGATTCGGGCTACAAGCATGACCGGCATGAGCGGGCAATTTGATTTCAGGTCGGCTTGGCAAAACTCGGACGCGATCGGCTCGACAGCCAGCTATTACGAGGGGACCGAGATGGAAAGAATTATGTATATCATTTATATCGATACCCGAGTGATGAGTTTTTATTTTCTGTCTCCTAATGAATCATAATTTGTATCTTATTATTTATTTACATATATATGTATTTTCATTGCTACCAAATAGTCTGTGAATACTGAATACGTCCATATACGTACTTAAATAAATACCATGTTCAGAACTTGGGAAGAAGACTATTTTTATATCGACAATATTTTAAAATTTGAATAAAATATACTTCATACTTAGTACTTTATGTAAAGGGAATATATAGGGTATTATCTTTTTCCGGATAGGTTCAGATTTAAAATAGAAAACGTACGAACTATAAGCATACAAAAAGGAATATTTCCTAGATGTTTCATAATAACAACAATATGCAGGAGGCGAATATTTTATTATTTCAAATTAACGTGTAAGAAACATAATTTTTCTATGTTCTCAGGTAATAATTTTAATCTATTACTGGTAACGATATCGTCCGATCGCGTCCGAGTTTTGCCGAGCCGACCTGAAATCAAATTGGGCGCTGATGGCGGCTATGCTTGTAGCCTGAATCGAGTCTCGGGGTCCCGAAACTGTCGGGATCTCGAGCAATACGAAAGTATCGGGATCCCGCCCGATCCCGCCCGAAAGTTGCCGGCCCGACCCGAGCCCGAAAAATCGGGTACCCGCACACCCCTAGTTACAAAACTCACCGGCCAATAAATCTGAATACGATCTTAGAACTTCGAATAACAGACGAGAACCTTTGTGTCCCGAGCCGCGCGAGATCGCCGTGCTCGGCGATGTGTCATCGATTCTAAAGAAACAGAATTTGTTTATTTTTCATCGTATCAATATGAAAGTGCCACAAATGGATTCCAGGCATTCTCCCGATTAAATTGACCGAAAATAATTTAAATCGGACTATTTTTAAGAAAACCGGCTTTCAATTCTGCAAACAATTTTTCATGTAATTTCCTTAATTTTGGTCCGAATTATATCATTTCTGGGGCTAATTTGATCGAGAAAACATGAGGAATCGACTGACGCCACTTTCGCCAAGATCTGATTAGAAATGCAGACCTGCAGATTTGTCACTGCTTAGCGCGCAACATTGTATGGCCCCGCTGGTTTCGAGCGCCGAAGCCCACGAAACTCAGCGAGTCGCATGATTGCCAGCGAGAAGGACAAGGAAAATCAACCTTCTACAAAACTCAAATCGAGAAAGACTTTGCTAACAAACTTTATATTCACGTCAAATAAATACTTTAATTGTAAAATTTAGACGACGAACTATTGTTGAATTTCGCCAGTTCTTACATATGCCCCACTGGGTTCGGAATTCCTGATCCCAGAGTTTCATGCATTTACCAATTGAAATGTTGCTTCAAGTCATCGGGCAATTGCATTGTTTCTTCTCGTATATATGCATATCTGTTCGCGAGTAGGTGTCATGAATGACGCGACTTTTGTTTCCCAAATAAATTCACCCCTATCAGGGCCCTCGCTCGAACCGCTTGACAAGGAGACCGAACGATGTGAACCGAGTGCGAGTGAAATAGCGCAGCAGCGGTACACCCTCGGTCGACGGCGACTTGAGTCATCCAGTACTGAATACGAAATGTTCCAAATTTCTCATTACACCTTGATGAGAGTGTTACCATTCATGGATTGTTGGTGAGTCAAGACACAAACCAATTCAGTCTATTTTTTCTTATGAATACATGATTAGAACACACTCTACCTTCAATAAAAATTGATCAAATTGCTCCATGTTTGATATCATTTTCATCGGGAAATCCAAAAAATTCATCAGTAATACTTTCATCAATACTTATCAAAAACACGAACATTTTATTTTTCTGTACTGGCTATTTTATCTAGCTCGTCGGTTTTATTGTTCTCGGCTGTCAACGGGCGGTCTACTAGGACCCGAAGGTCCACGCTCGCAACGAGAAAGCAAAACAGTGGGGTGGGTAGGTCTTTCCCGATAAACTGAGCCCAAAGGCTTCTCAACAATTGAATCATTGGAAGACTGTACATATTCTTTCTGATGCTTTCGGCGATATGCGCAACCATTTGTATGCCCGGTTTCATGTCTAACAAGTCAGGCGATTTTGTTTGTGAGAGCCATATATAAAGACAGTCCTGTAACGTTCACTACATCTTCAATTATAAAACTGCAAATATGTTATTTTACACATGTGTCTCGCTGAGTTTCGTCGGCTTCGACGCTTGAAACCAGCGGGGTCATACAATGTTGCGCACTAAGCACTGATGAATCTGAAGTTTTGCAATTTCTAATCAGATTTTTGCGATCGTGGCGTCAATCGATTCCTTATACTTTCTCAATCAAATTGGCCCCAAAAATGATACAACTCAAACCATAATGTGAAAAATTTGTTTGCAGAATTGAAAGCCCGTTTCGTTAAAAATAGTCCGATTTAAATAATTTTTTCATAAAAAAAATGCGCAGGCTGGATGCGCGTGATTATTACGTGGCTCCCTCCATAGACATATATGGACGGATCAGAAGATGGGACTATCGGCGTGGGGAAGGAAGGCTTGGAGGGGTAAAGGCATAGGTTCAGATACAGGCACGTCGGTTAGCTTCGGATGCATTCGGCATGCATAACCACAGCGTTATCCGATTTACTCGTATCGCTCCCCTTACCGCGAACCTTGCCACCCCCCTCAGCTTACGCTCCGCCGTCTATATATGTCTATGGTCCCCTCCTCGAAGTGACAGAAAATATAACCTATGTATACGCTATATGACAATAAATGTTGAGCGGCCATTTCGTTCTTTTGCGCTACATTTGTGAACTTTTTATCATCCTTCCGAAACAGTATTATTACGTCGCAACAGTATCTTTAGGGAATCGGGTCTAGCATATAGGTTATATTTTCTGCCACTTCGAGGACAGAAAATCCGGTCCTCCAAGTGACAGAAAATATAATCTATATGTTATACCCAATTTCCTAAAGACACTGTTGCGGCGTAATAATAATGTTTCGGAAGGATGATGAAAAGTTCACCAATGTAGCGTAATACAACGAAATAGCCGCTAAATATTTATTGTCTTATAGCATATACATAGGTTATATTTTCTGTCACTTCGAGGAGGGACCACATAATAATCACGCGTTGGATTCAACATCCAACATAATTTTATATACAATGTTTGTTCATAACTGCTTTCTGCATAGGATGTGTATTTCATGTTCTGTTTCAGTGTTTTGCTAATTAAAAAATGTCTATCCTAACAAACTTCATTTTCTGGGGACATGCCCTCATCTATTTTTCCTTTTCACTTATAATTCCTTACTGCCAATGTAGAATATTGTAGCATAAGCACAGTTCAAGTAAATGTACAATAAATTTTCTACGTTTGCAGTACCAGCAGGCTTTCTGTTTAAAATGTACAACGCAACAGCTGAGAATTTCTTTCCTTATTCAGAATAGAATACGGAAATAGCAAACAGCTCCCTCTCGCGTCCACAGGCAGCTGCGTATCTATGGGTAATACCATTTCAGTGCAGAAAAAACCTGCTGTAATACCGACCGGCCAAATCGGCCAGGTCACGTGACGTGTCTACCCCCTTAAGGGTACAATCCCGACACAATCTGGCCCGAAAAATGCCGACACAATCTGGCCCGAAACATGGGTTTGCGCGCTGACGTTGTTTGTCCTTATACGAGCAAATTTTGGGCTGGGCGAGGTCTCATTCGAAAGATGAAGGTTCAATGCAGCCCGCTGTGCTCATGGTTCAAAGAGATTGTGTTGATATGTAATAATACGAGTGTCCAAACTAGAGAAAAAATCGACAAAATGCACTCGCAGATTCCATGTATTTGTAGGTCTCTAAAAGAGTTTTCTGACTCAAACGATGAGCAGAGCGGGCTGCGTTGAACCTTCCTCTTTCGAATGAGACCTCACTCAGCCCAAAATTTGCTCATGTAAGGACAAACAACGTCAGCCCGTAATTGCATTCCCAAATACGAGTTCCGCCATATTGGCGATAATACAGAGCAAGTCACGTGACAAATTTAGTTGAGCTAGTGGATACGAGATGACGCCTACTCGGGAGGACTGCCAACGTGGAATCATAGCAAAACTGAAGCGTTAGCTGGATACACGAGCCATAGTAAAAGCGTGATGCAGTCAATGCTTGCATTTTCGGACGATTGTAGGTTAGGTTACATGCATTTTAGGCACACATTGACTAGGAACTGCTGGGAATGAATACATTTACTAAAGCTTTCACCGTGACACGTACATCACTTGAAATCGCTGTCGAATTTATGTTATAATTATATATAATTATATAATTATATATAGACCACATTATTTAAAATAAAAAAGAGAGATTGGAACTTTTATACTAATACTGGAAATATTGATTTACTGATATCATATATTCAGAATGTGGAAGTTACAGCAATTATTTGCAATTATTACGCTTATTATTATTCTTCTGACTATTGAATTCAATAAAACATATAACAAGGAAAAGCCTCCAAACCGGATAACAGTTGACTCCCTGATTTTTTTGTAATTCTTTACGGTCCTATGCAGAGATGGGCATTATTTAAATAAAAGAATATATTTCCGAATGGCCCCAGTGGCCGATCGACACTAGGTTTGGGGGAGGGGTGTGTACCCTAAATCTAAAATGCTATATAGCTTCCAGTATCTTGGGCTCCGAATAATTTTTCATCTTTCATTAGATCTTTATCCTAAGGTAGTATTCAGATATATTGGCTGGTCGATTCGTTTTCGCCAACAGCAATCGAGGAGAAATCAGGCATCACCATCTGACGATCGTGGATTTGTCAGTTGGAGTTGCTGGGCCCCCGAAGGGTATGGTGGGGTAACGGGAATGCTGCTCGGCTCTGTCTGAACGTAGCCGAGTGGCTGTTATTTATTTTTAGCGTAATAGTGTGTTACGAAGCTATGCGTAGACCAATACGGGACATACTTCCGAAAGGAACGGGTGACCGATCGAGATGAGGTTTGGGGGAGGGGTGGGGAGGGGGTGTGAACCCTAAATCTAAAATTGTAGCTTCGGGTATTTATTAGTTTCCGAAATATTAATAAAAAATTGTTAATTTTTTTTTTGAAATTTTTTCTGGACGTTGGTGTATGCCCCCCTACACGGGAACCCTCCGGTCCCCATTTTTTTCTTTTGAAATTTTGTAACCATAATCTTATTTTTAGCATCGCCAAACTCACATCGGTTCGCTAACACGCTTTACGCGCCCGCGAGCGGGCGCGAGCCGCCCACACTAGTCTAACCCCAACCAATACTAATACCCGGGAGAAGTTGGAAAGTGGAATGTGTTGTGTCGGTATAAGTAAACCGAAATATTGTTAAAAGGGGGGGCCGTGGTAAAGTGATTTAAAAAAATCGGTAAAGTGTACCTTTTATGCATATTTACTTCTGCATCTTTTGAACGCATTAATTGCCGAAGGTAACATTTTATATTTGGGGTCTGTCCACACCTCTCATAATACCCACCAAGTTTCATCTCGATCGGCCACTGGTTGGGGCTACATCAGTGTGTGGGGCGCGGAAAGCACGACAGCGAACAATGTAAGTTCGGCGATGCCAAAAACGAGACCGTAGTTACAAAATTTCAAAAATAGAAAATAGGGGGACGGAAGGGCTCCCGGATAGGAAGCCTTGCACCAACGTCCAAAAAAAAATTCCAAAAAAAATTAATGTAAGGAAGTCATAACGCCCAATACGGGAATATTGAAAATCACACTGGGCATCGCTCGCCGTCGTCGAAGACGCAAGGCCCAGTAGGACACGTAAGATACATATACAATGTAACTTGGATTCTCGATGAATGCCGATGACGTCAGGGGCATCGGCGAGGGTTCGAGGCGCGTAAAAGGAACGAGAGGCATTCGTGTGTACGACTCAAGATAGTTAGCATCGACGATCCAGAATATTCTTTACATTAACAATTTTTTATTAATATTTCGGAAACTAATAAATACCCGAAGCTGCAATTTTAGATTTAGGGTTCACATCCCCCTCCCCCAAAACCTCATCTCGATCGGCCACCGGTTCCTTTTGGAAGTACAGCCCCAATACGAGATAAAGCTATCGAGAAAGAATCAATGTTCTGACAATAAAACTTCTGAATTTTTTCAGAGCTAACGCACACCTATTTTGATGTATGTATTTCTACGCTCAGGACTCGGTTGGACTACACGTCAGGAGCTTGGCGCAATCCCCACCACTTCTGACTCACTCTTGTTCTGCGTAGACGAGAGCGAGATGGAACGAGAACGAGTCAGAAAACGTTGAGAAAAGGAGTACTGAGGCAGGGCAGCAGTATGGTGGGAGAATACTCCTCACGAAACTCACCGGCCAATATTGTATCTGAATACGATCTTAGAAGCTCGAATAACAGACGACGACCTTTGTGGCCCGAGCAGCGCGAGCCCGCCGTTGCACGGCGATGTGTCATCGATTATACAGAAACAGAATTTGTTTATATTTCATCGTATCAATGTGAAAGTGATACCACTGTATTCCTGCCATTCTCCCGGTTAAATTGACAGAAAATAATTAAAATCGGACTATTTTCAACAAAACGGGTTTTCACTTCTGCAAACAAATTTTTCACGTAATTTCCTTAATTATGGTCCGAATTATATCATTTTTGGGGCCAATTTGATCGAGAAAATATGAGGAATCGATTGACGTCACTTTCGCAAAGATCTGATTAGAAATGCAGAACTGCAGATTCGTCACTGCTTAGTGCGCAACATTGTATGGCCATACTGGTTTCGACCGCCGAAGCCCACGAAACTTATATTAGCGAGTCGCATGATTGCCAGCGAAAAGGACAAGAGGGGACTTTCCATGGCGAAGGAAAATCAGTCTTCTACAGAACTCAAATCCAGGAAGACTTTGCTGACAAATTTTATATTTACGTCAAATAAATACTTTAATTGTAAAATTTAGACGACGAACTATTGTTGAATTTCGCCTGTTCTTATATATGCCCCACTTGGTTCGGAATTCCTGATCCCAGAGTTTCATGTATTTACCAATTGAAATGTTGCTTCAAGTCATCGGGCAATTGCATAACATCTTTTCGTACATATGTATATCTATTCGCGAGTAGGTGTCACGAATGACGCGACTTTGGTTTCTCAAATAAATTCACCCCTATCAGGGCCCTCGCCCGAACCGCTTGACAAGGAGACTGACCGATGTGAACCGAGCGCGAGTGAAACAGCGCAGCAGCGGGACACCCTCGGTCGACGGCGACTTGAATCATCCAGTACTCAATACGAAAATGTTCATATTTCTCATTACACCTTGACGAGAGTATTAGTATATGTCAACGAAAATGAGTCGAGACACGAAGCAATTTCAGTCTATTTTTTCTTGTGAATACATGATTAGGACACACTCTACGTTCACTCAAAATTGACCGAATTGCTCCATGTTTGACATCATTTTCATCGGAAAATCCTAAAAAATCCATCGGTAATACTTTCATCAACACTTATCAAAAACATGAACATCCCAAATGTTGTGTTGTGTGAAAGTGATTTAAATTTTTAAAACGAACTGCTAATTGCTTTCGCATGTATCGTACGACGACGAAGAAGAAGAAGAAGAAGAAGAAGATGATGATGATGCTGATGATAATGAGGAAGAGTGTGATGGTCGTCCGTCCGGAGATAAGGATAGTGGAGGATGCACTCAGTCGGGATGCCAGGGTATTGAAATCCTCTCCTTATTACTTATTGCCTTTATTCTTCATATCGTCAACTATATACACTATTTACAATGATGTCCGCGGTGTCGATCGCGTTTTGCTTAGCGATTACGTGCGAAACGATGGAGACCTGGAAACGGCCAGTTGTCTCTGTTTCGGAGCGGTAGCGGGAAAGAGACCGGGCAACGTCCAGGCGTCTCTGTAAAGTATGGTAGAGGGAAAGAGACCGGGCAGCGTCCAGGCGTCTCTGTAAGGTACGGTGGAGGGAAAGAGACCGGGCAACTTCCAGGCGTCTCTGTACGGTACGGTAGAGGGAAATCGGATGGTGTACGATCCTATGATCGTCGGATATACGGAGATTCTCGCTAGTTTGCTCGCACCGGACAGCATCCAGGCAGGTGGTCTAGGAGGGGGATCCGTAACCCCACTCGAACTGCTTACCTCAGTCGCGGCGAGGCTTATGTCCCGGTTCTCGGAAATTCCCAGCAGCGAGAAATCGACGCGATCTAGCGGCGCGGTGGGGAGTGAGCGTCATTTGACGCGTCGCGAGACCGGCGCGTCTCGGGCCGGTTCGGTGTTTCTCGGTTGCGGTCGCCTGCGCGCTCGGCCTCTCGCTCACTCCCGGTCGCACCGCCGTGCGCTCGACTTCTCGCACTGGGACGCTACGTCACAAGAGGAAGCGGAGGAGGAGGAAGTTCTGCTAGCACATTTTGAAAGAAGAAAAACAAAGGAAATGAAAATCATGTAGAAGAATCGAATCACCGAGGGTTATTTTAATATATTAATGAAAAATCACATATTGGATAACGACGGAACGTACAGACCATTCTTTAGGTTAAGTAAAGAACAGGTTCATTTCGTTTTAAAATTTGTTGGGGAAGAATTTAAAAAAAAACAGACATGTAGGAGAGAGCAGTATCAAATTTCACCAGAAGAAACGTTGCCCCTGACATTGGCACATGTTAATTTTCCAGAGACATATTTTATTATTTCATAAATTTATTTTATTACAGCTGTTAAACATTAAATCGCACTGTTAAGGTGGAATCAGACGACTCGTGGCTCCGCGAGCCGGCTCGCCTCGTCTGGCTCGTCAAGTCGGCTTGGCGAGCCCGACTCGACAAGCCATGACCGATCAGACGGCTCGTGGCTCGGCTCGTGGCACGGCTCGTGGCTCGGCTCGTGGCTCGGCTCGTCTAGCTCGTGAAGTCGGCTTGGCGATCCAGACTCGACAAGCCAGGACCGATCAGACGGCTCGTGGCTCGGCTCGTGGCTTGGCTCGTGGCTCGGCTCGTCTAGCTCGTGAGTCGGCTTGGCGAGCCCGGGCGAGCGGAGCCATGACCGATCAGACGTCTCGTGGATCGCGGCCCCACGAGCCGTCTGATTCCACCTTTACAAGCACAGGTGTCTTGTGTTAATATTAATTCATAATCGTTCATTATTTTGAACACAGCACTCTTCGCTTGTGCAAGTATATGCGGCGAAAATGTTTTCGCGGTAGCCCCCATGGACTTAAAAAATAAAATAGTTGGATCATTCTCCTCTTCCTTGGAGATGTTGATGCCTTTTAAAACAGCTTCTCGTTCGAGAGCTCTTTCTTTCCATACACCTACCACGCCGCTGGAATCATTTCGATGTCTTTTCGTCAGTGCTCTTATTTCGTTCTCGCACGGCCGTTTACTTGATGGAGCGATATTGTCATCCTCTGGCGATATTTCTGGTTCAGCTGGAACAGCTTCCCAGCAGGCCGGCGTTTCAATAACTTCATCATGTGCAACGTCTTCACGTATTGCGTCCAGATTACTGTGGGCACTATAATAAAATAAATAGAATAAATAGAATAAAAAGAATAAAAAGAATAAAAAGAATAAAAAGAATAAAAAGAATAAAAAGAATAAAAAGAATAAAAAGAATAAAAAGAATAAAAAGAATAAAAAGAATAAAAAGAATAAAAAGAATAAAAAGAATAAATAGAATAAAAAGAATAAAAATAATAAAAATAATAAAAAGAATAAAAAGAATAAAAAGAATAAATAGAATAAATAGAATAAATAGAACAAATAGAACAAATAGAACAAATAGAACAAATAGAACAAATAGAACAAATAGAACAAATAGAACAAATAGAATAAATAGAATAAATAGAATAAATAGAATAAATAATAGATGAATGGAATTAATTTTTTAAATTTATTGTATTTTAGAACTCATTGTGTGTGTGCAAAATACTTGCCTCCTCTCAAAAGAAACACTATCCATAAACGTTAACTAATCCATCAACGGCAATTTGTTTTTTGGTTGTGCTGCCGATCCCGTACTATACCTATTATTTCTCTTCTTTTTTATGTACGTGTCCCTTATATTCTTCCACCCTGTTTTACAATCTTTATCTGCAATAATTAGATAATATACTTTTTGCATGTTTATTAACCCTTTCGCGACGGCGAGGCTGGGGCGCGATGCGTCGCTGGGAGCGGGTCGCCGTGCCATTAGCGTACACCGTATACATTAAGACAGCGATGCCCAGATGGGCGGTCCGAGATAAACGAGCATTCATCGCGTTTTCCAAAGCTCGCGTGGAAGGGGGTGCTCGAAACCAATGACGTTGCGGGCATGTCACGGACGGGGAAAACTCTAGTAGTGTGCGTGTAGGCTCGTACCCATAGGCTTTTTCAACTGGGCTCTTGGAGCCCTAGTGTTTTACATTTTAGAAGTTGGGCAAATAAACAGGAATTGACTAATGATTAAACAATAAGATTATATAATTGGACGGAATAGACTTGAACAGTCTCATTTACACATCTAATTAACAAACAGTTTCTTATTAAACGATTTTTATTCAACTTCAATCCTCTGTTTGTTTGTATGTATGTTTGTTTAGTTCAAATCTAGAAACTCAATTTTAATCCACTTCCAACTATCCAATAGACTTGAAACTTTGCAGCCATAGGTATGTATTTTGGATGACAATAGAAAATTATGAAGAAACAGAAACCGCCCCAGAATATAACCCTTAACCACACATCCAAACGACTTGAAATCAGCCTATAACTACAAATCAAATCAATTTAATCGACATGAAATCAGCATGTAACCACAAATCAAAACTAGACAATAAAAAGTAAATAAAGAAAAGAATTATTTTTTAGTTTTGAGTGCATTTTAAATAAAATAGTTTAGCAGTATAACTCAGTGCGACCAGTGCGGGTCTCCCGAATTCGTTATAAATTGATTTGATTTGTGGTTATAGGCTGATTTCAAGTCGTTTGGATGTGTGGTTAAGGGTTATATTTATTGATGACTGGGTAATTTTTTAAACCCCTGGGGCGGTTTTTTTTTCTTCATAATTTTGTATTGTCATCCAAAATATATACCTATGGCTGCAAAGTTTCAAGTCTATTGGATAGTTGGAAGTGGGTTAAAATTGAGTTTCTAGATTTGAACTAAACAAACATACATACAAACAAACAGAGGATTGAAGTTGAATAAAAATCGTTTAATAAGAAACTGTTTGTTAATTAGATGTGTAAATGAGACTGTTCAAGTCTATTCCGTCCAATTATATAATCTTATTGTTTAATCATTAGTCAATTCCTGTTTATTTGCCCAATTTCTAAAATGTAAAACACTAGGGCTCCAAGAGCCCAGTTGAAAAAGCCTATGGGTACGAGCCTACACACACACTACTAGAGTTTTCCCCGTCCGTGGCATGCCCGCAACGTCATTGGTTTCGAGCACCCCCTTCCACGCGAGCTTTGGAAAACGCGATGAATGCTCGTTTATCTCGGACCGCCCATCTGGGCATCGCTACATTAAGAGTTTCTCGCGTTTTCGGAGCTCTCAATGTGTCCGCGTAAAATCTTATAAGATTTCGCTGGTATTGCTGATTAATTACCTTATTTTTAATTATGATAATTGATAATTAAAAACGATTCAGACGTATATTTTTGGGGCTTCAAATTTGTATTTTTTTAAAAATAGTTTTTTAGAAAACAATGCATGTAATCGAATTCTCGAGAACAAACACTATACATAAGTGTTATATTGAGAAATGCACTCAAACAATTATGCGACAAATTAGTGCCCATATTTTTAACGTAAACTAATATTTCCGATTTGAAAAAAAATGCAAAACACTTACAAGGGAAGATCCCGAACCCGGAAATTCAAAAAATTCTGAAACTTTGTGGACATGTAGGGGATTTCCTCTTGATTACAACGCAATTTTTTTGCTGCCCAAAATCACTGTAAGGGGGTGAAATTAACCCCTGAAAATTCGTGTATTTTCCGATTTTGTGTTATAACTCGCGAATTGTAAGAGATAGAAAAAAAATCTCAAGACGAAAGTTACTTCTCTTAATTAGATCTATCAAATAGTAAAAGTTCAATCAATTGTTTAAACAATTAGAAAAAAGTTATAAACAAAAATATTAATATTGTTTTTTAAAATTCGTTGTTTCGCGTGAAATCTGAATTGGTGGTTTAAATAATTATGAAACAGCATAATCCATTTTTTTTTCATACAATTTGAACCTTTGTTGTATCGCGGAACTGTGCTCCTCGACAATCGAAGAACTTTTGGATCCCATTGTAACGTACCTTAAGGGGTCAGGCCACCTTGGAAATTCGAAAAAATAGAATTTTTTTTCGTCTCAAATGATCCTTTATAGGCTGTGTTCCAATTCACGCATTATGCGCATAGACCTCAGCGCAGACGCTGCGCGCATGAAGAGCGTTCCGTTTCCAGTAGCGCATGAACCGCAGTATCGAAACGGAACGGGTTTCGATACGTCTGATGCTCGTGAGGTTACGCGGGAATGTTCAAACTTACTTACAAATAGCTATGCAGTTGGATGGATTACGGTTAATTTCATTCGAGACTTTTGGGCGGTGGTCGAAGCACGCTTCATAACTACATCGGTTACTTCGTCCTAAGGATCGGGGACCCACTCCTAACGAAATTGGATGGCTTTATTGGTTCCTGGATTTTCTCAACCCGAGTTTTTCTATTCTTCTTGAACAGCGATAATTATTGAAAGCGAAGACAATATTGTATGAGTTTTACAGGACGAGCTGCTGCTTACCCAGCGTAATTTGGTAAGCAGACGTGTAAAGGAAAAATGAAGTTATTTATTATCCGCGTCCGGGGTAAATTCAAGGTTTTGAAGGCTATTGAATAGAACCGCGGGCTCTCGTACGTTTTCTGGATTAGAGTATAGCTGTAAAGTTAGCATTATAAGAGCACGTTCGAAAAACTTAGCAGTAAAAGCCTTTAAGAAATAACAATGCGCGCTACGTATTTGCTTCCTTCCTCATCTTTCGTTTCGACCCTGCCTAAAACCGTCTAGTCTAGAAATTGAGTCCGTTGCGTTGGTTGCAATTCATACAGCGAGTGCAGAGGTGGCAGTACCAATTTCGTAGAATTCTCTAGAATCCTCCAATTTCTAGCGCATAATGCGTGCAGCGAGTGCAGAAAATAAAAGCATGGGCAGTCAATGCGCATATTACGCGCATGCGTATTTGTCGCTTTACGTGTGCTTCTGTATTTCGAATTCGATTACTGCAAACAGGGGAAAGCAGGGTAATTCTGGCTATATAAGCAAGAAAATATAACCTACATGTATGCTAATTACATGAGAATAAATATTTAATGGACATTTCGTTCTTTTACGCTACATTTGTCAACTTTTTATGACTTAACATCCTTCCAAAATATTATTGTTACGACGCATCGGTATCTTTATGAAATCGGGTATAGCATATAGGTTATATTTTCTGTCACTTCGGGGAGCGGATTACGAAGTTGTGGAGTGTAAGTATTCGTGATTTAGAAATAAAAATTTCCATTCATAACGTCATTTTCTGAGTACATTTCATCGAAATACTAAGTTTCAGCTTAATTTGTTTATGTTTACTAAATTCGTGCGTTTTATTACATTCTAATTGATTATAGCTTCACCTTTCAGGTTTACAGCATTTAATGCTTGATAGGGTTATGGTTGGTTCTGGTATCAATTTTCGCGTTTTCAGTGGCATGGAATCGTTCGTGGTTGTAAGTAACTATAGCATCTATTCTCAAATTCAAATGTGTGTGCACTTTATCAGATTCTAAATCATTTTGGCTTCATTTTTCAGGTTTACAGATCTATGCACTTCATAAGGTTATGGCTGGACAAAATAAGTCTACACAAACTCATTAAACAGATTAATTGTTTATTTGTTAAAATTGTAAGGACACATGCCACAAATAAACAGCCTACAAAGAAATAAACAAGCGTTTGTAAATCACCAGTTCTCGTCCCAATGGAAATTTTGATTTCCTAACCACGCATAATTACATTTCTCGATTTCATAAAGATACCTTTCCGGCGTAACAATAATATTTTGGAATGATGTTAAGTTATCAAAAATTGACAAATGTAGCGTAAAAGAATGAAATATCCAATAAACATTTATTGTCATGTAGCATATTTATAGGTTATATTTTCTGTCCTTTCGAGGAGGGGACCACATAATTTCGACGCGCGTTACGAAGAGTAGCACGTTTCATTTTTTTCAAAGTTTTTCAAGGCGTACGTAAAGAGACAAATACGCATGCGCGCATCAACTGCACGCTTCATGCGCTACAAGTGGGAGAATTCTAGAGAATCCTATGCGCCACCAACGCAACCAATGCACGCCTAGACTGAAACGGAACGGTTTTCTCTGCAGTCTATGTGCATAATGCGTGAATTGGAACACAGCCATAGTCTTAAGGGGGCCGTCTCCTTTTTGTTTTGGCCCCGAATCGATCGAAGCGTCCCCAGTAAACAGACGGACCCTAATGAAACTACTGCGGTAGATAAAAAGAAGTTGTACAGAGGTGACATCTCCAGGTACTCTATGTAGACTAATTTTTGACGCATAGTTACCACATTTTCTGTTCACTCTGTCTCTGCTGCGCTGTTGCCGCAGCCCTTTCTATCGAGAAGTCTTGAAGGGATACGGAACGCCAGCTGCGTCTAGTGTTAGAGCCTCACTGAACGTAAAGGAGGATAGCAATAATGAAATATAGAGAGGTTGGGTAGTGAAGTTAGGAAACATGTCAATGAAACAATACTAATTTGCGTATCAATAGTTTTTATTTATACGTAGAAGAATGTAATATTATGTATAATCAATGTGCAATGATTATACATATGATTATACTACCGAAGTGTAACACGCCGATCGTAATGAAATCTATAAATGCTATAATTCTTCTAAAAACATATGACGCTTTCTTTTTTATCTAACTATACATCAAATTATCTTTTTTATCAACAAGAATTGTTTGTTGTTTAAATACAAATGTAATAACGTAATCATTTTTTTAAAACATCAATTTGGACAAAGGTATATTTCAATTAATACTTTTGTACATGGTTTTCCTCGGAATTGTTATTCCACGATTGTAAAAATTTATTAATATAAACTAGAGATCAGTACTCTAACAATACGTATATTTTGGAATATCTCATTAAACGATTTTATTCAGCTACGATCCCCTGTTTGTTTGTATGTTTGATTCAAATCTGAAAACTCAATTTTAATCAGTTCCAACCATCCAATTGTCTTGAAACTTTGCAGGGGTGCGTAGTTTGGACGACAATACAAAATTATGAAAAAAAAACTTCAAGAGGTGAAAAAATTATCCAATAAAAATTATCCACAAATCCAATCAACTTAAAATCAACCACTCGCGTTCTTTACGAACTTTTAGTACTGTAGGGTTCAAGCAAACTATTAAACTGCATACAACAATAAAAGATGTTTGTAAAGAAGTTTGAGCTGTGAAATGTAAATCCACAAACACTAAAAACTAGAAAATAAGAGAAATATATAGAAGAAAATTTAAAATAAACGACTTTATTAAAAATGCATTAAAAACTTAAAAATAATTATTTTCTTATACTACAATTTTGATGGTGTATTTTCACTTTAAATAAAATCATGAAGCAGGATATCGCGCAATAAATTCATTTCGACACTTGATGCTGTACTAAATGGGATTCATATTCTGTTATGAAATATCCTGCTCCATGTTTTTATTTAAAGTTAAAAAACACCATCGAAATTGTAGTACAAGAATAGAAGTATTTTTTAGTTGTTAGTGGCTTTTTGGCAAAATCGTTTAACAGAACATTTTTTATATATTTTTTTTGTTTCTAATCAAGTTACAGTCATTAATAATAATGGCTCATAAATCAATCCAACTTCATTGGAGAATTGAAATTCGACATTCAAGCTTTCGCCCCCTTGAAATGGACAATTACAGATAAAAAAGTATATATTTTTCGAAGAATACAGTATTGTCTCGTTAGCGGCTCGGTTTGGTGTACACGATGTGGACTTTTCGCTAAGTATGCCCACCACTGAAACCGAGTGAGAACGGTACGATACAGACGACGCGTTGATGTTTTGTCTCGCTCCGTCTTTCGGACGCCGTGACATTCCGTCCTTTGCGTTCGCGCCCGTTGCGCACGCAAAGCGTCCCATCTCGTTCCCCCCTTCGGCCAGAAAGAAGCGAGAAACGAACACTCGGAATTAGGGTTCTGTTCACGATACGGGTTCCACACAGTGATACCAGATCGGGGACGGGTTCCCTCGATAATTTTCCCCACCTCGCATGCACACTATGCAGGAGTCGCGTATGTGATCTACACACACGTGATTGGTGCATAGTGTGCATGCGAGGTGGGGGAAATTCTCGACGGAACCCGTCCCCGATCTGGTATCACTGGTTCCACACCGGTCCCGACCAGCAAGCACATACGGAGATAATACTGTACTTTCATCAACACTTATCAAAAACATGAAGATTTTATGTGGCCCGTCGGTTTTATTGCTCTTGGCTGTCAACGGGCGGTCTACTGGGGCCCGAAGGGCTTCGCTCGCAGCGAGAAAGGAAAACAGTGGGATGGGTAGAGCCGTTGAGCTGAGAACAATAAAACTGACGGACCACATAAAATGTTCATGTTTTTGATAACTGTTGATGAAAGTATTACCAATCGATTCCTCATGTCTTCCCAATGAAAATTGTCCTAAAAATAATTCGGACCATAATTAAGGATATTACGTGAGAAATTTATTTGCAGAATTCAAAGCCCGTTTCGTTAAAAATAGTCCGATTTAAATTATTTTCTGTCCAATTAATCGCGGGAACGTCGGGAATCCATTGGTGTCACTTTTATATTGATTCGGTGAATAATAAACAAATTCAGATTCTGTAGAATCTGACGGGTAGGCGACCGCGCGCGGGTCGGGCCGCAAAGGACGGAGTGTCAGGCGTCCGAAAGACGAAGCGAGACAAATATCAACGCGTCGTATGTCTCGTACTGTCCTAGCTCGCTTTCAGTGCCTTCGGTCGCTCTCGTTCCATCTCGCTCTCGCCTTCACCGGACAAGAGTGAGACAGAAGTGGTGCGGATAGCGAAAAGTCCGTATCGCGTACACCAAACCGAGCCCGTAACGAGACTTTACTGTATCTAGATATTATCTTTGTTCATCTCTGAGTCACACGTAGTGGCCGCCAACTACGGAAGAGAGTTTGTTAAAAATGTTTATCTAAATAAATGTTGTGGAAACACCTGTTCTATATAATTACCATGACTTTCGTCAGCGTCGAGCGTGTTTCTTCGAACCGCCGAGGGTCGAGCCCGGCCGAGTGGCGAACGCCGAACACAAGGACCTTGGGGTCTTGGTTACTCACCAAGTTTCGACGCTGACGAAAGTTATTCGTGGCTGTATTCGAAGGCTTCGAAAAGATAAATGCTACGGATGAAAAATTTATTCTACGCTGTAAGGCCTTGCCTAATACACCCCGCGACAAAACTATAAGACACTTATAAGTTTATTCGTTATCTCTTGCGAATTCAGAGAAAAGCGTATTGTAATACAAGTTTTTAGGTAGAATCCAATTTCTCGCTTCCAACCGTTTCGTGTTTTGTAATTTGAGACGACTGTGGGGTCTGGTAGCGTATTATTCGGGCTCCCGTCGATGTGCCTTATGTAAACATGATCGAAACACCGCGACAAAACTATAAGACAGTAGCATTTCAGCGATTCCCATTAGACGAGTTTGCTCTTCGATTGCAATCACACGTATCGAGAATATTTCTACGTTCTATATTACTTAATAATATCTTAACATTTTTTATTATATTGTTTTAATTATAATTTATAAGTTAATGAAAATGCCTCGAGGAACAGAACTATCGGTCGATGAAATAAAAGTAATAGAAAATTTGAAAAAAGAGCATTACTCGATTGCGAAAATCGCAAGAGCACTTGGACGGAGTCGATGTGTTGTGTACCATTATTTAAAAAATAGTAAAAATTACGGAAAGAAAAAGGATATACTACGGTATGACCCAACCAACGGAATGAACTGAAATTTTGAGGGGTTGGGCGGGAGGGGGAGAGAACCTCTAATATAAAATTTCAGCTGCGGGTATTTGTTAGTTTCTGAGATATTATAAAAAACTTTCGGCATAATACATTGAAATCTACCTACGTATACAGACGTTACTAACACAACCATCTTCTTCGTTTCACAGTCGACGATAAAATGTACGATATTGACCTCATCGCGCGATGCTTGTAACTGCATCAGTTTTTATTCCCTATACAGTATAGTAATACTGGAGTATTTCCACAGTTACATCGGTTCGGTACCATACTTTACGCGCCCGCGAACGGGCACCTCCGCCCCCCCCCCCCCTATCTAACCCAAACCAATACTAATACCCCAGAGAAATTGGAAAGTCGAATGTGTTGTCTCGGAATAAGTCAACAGCAATAATGTATGAGTTCGTACGCAAAACCTAACTGAAAAGTAAATCTGACAGATTTTGGAAATGATGAACACGTTTTGATTAACATACATTCATTTATAAACTTGGCTTGCGTCCACTTTCTGTTACGACGAGAAGATGGTTGTGTTAGTAACGTCTGTATAGGTAAATTTCAATGTATTTTGTGAAAGTTTTTTATTAATATCTCAGAAACTAACAAATACCCGCAGCTGAAATATTAGAGGTTTATATTAGAGGTTCTCTCCTCCTCCCGCCCAACTCCTCAAAATTTCAGATCATTCTGTTGGTTGGATCATACCGTAGTACACACGGCTCAAACGATTGTGGCCGATCGAGTTTCGATTGCATTCGAGCTTACTAGGGCTGTTTTTTTGCATCGCTAATATTCTACAGTATTTCATGAATTTGGTGAGGGCACTGCCAAGCCACAGGTTCCCGTCTAGAACACTTCTATTTCATGAGGAAACATCACTGTGACGCCATCTAATATAAGACACATTCGCGCACTCCCGTCACAAAATTTAATTTACATTGCTACGGTTATGTTTATTTTCCCGTTGTTCACATAAAATAACGGACAGTGGATTTTGAAATAAATACGTATTTCTTTGCTCTACATATTTCTACTAATAATGAGCGTCTTAGATTTTAATCTATGAAGACTGCTACGAAGAAAATACCACAAGACTTTATTCATCTCAGTATTCTGGTTTCTAACCCTTGCCATCTCTACGAAATACATAACATTCGTTTCCATTATTTTCTTTATTACCCCACCATCCCGCTTTATTTATTTGTGTTTTCCATTATAAATCCGTTGATTTAATTACTTTGACATTACAAGTTTATCGTTTATAGTGTCAAAATTATTATGATTTTACTTGAGGTTATCGCAATAAAAGTCATTTGACATTTATTCTTGGTGTCATTTACGCTATATGTAGCATCGCGAACAGAGCCGATCGCACAGATTTATAAAATTATGACAATCATAGGCAGATGGTGCCACAGTGGTGTTTCAACATGAATTGGAAGTGTTCTAGACGGGAACCTGTGGCTTGGCAGTGCTCTCACTATATTCATGAAATACTGTAGAATATTAGCGATGCAAAAAAGCCAGCCCTAAGGTCGGTATCAAATATATTGGCCGGTGAGTTTCATTTCGCGAGCAGCGATCGAGGAGAAATCAGCCACCACCATCTGACGATCGTGGATTTGTCAGTTGGAGTTGCGTGGTCCTTGCAGGGTATGGTGGGGTAACGGGAACGCTGCTCGGCTCCGCCTGAACCTAGCCGTTTGGCTGTTATTTATTCTTAGCGTAATAGTTGTGTGCGTTACGAAGCTATGCGTAGACCAATACGAGATGAAGCTATCGAGAAAGTATCAATGTTCTAACCAATAAAGCTCCTGAATTTTTTCGTAGCTAACGCACACCTATTCTGATGTGTGTATTTCTACGCTGACAGCTCGGTTTGGTCTACACCCCAGAAGCTTGGCACTATCCCCAACATTTCTGGCTCACTCTTGTTCTGCGAAGGCGAGAGCGAGATGGAACGAGAGCGAGTCAGAAAACGTTGAGAAAAGGAGCATCGAGGCAGGCAAACTGTGTGGTGGGAGAATACCCCTCACGAAACTCACCGGCCAATATATATGATACCGACCTTAGTAAGCTCGAATGCAATCGAAACTCGATCGGCCACAATCGTTTGAGCCGTGTGTACATCCAAGAAAAATCCTGGTGGACGTTGAAAGGCAACAACCGAAAGGGAAAGACGGGCCATTCGAAGGAGGGCATCAAATTCGTGCATGACAGCACGGCAAATCGCAGTGGAAGCTGGTGTGCACACTAACATGCGTAATGTGCCACAAATTATTAAAGGATCAAAGCATCTAAAGACGCGCAAACTTCAAAAAAAGCCGCCGCTTACGAATCGGCATAAAGTGGAGAGGGAAGCTTTCGCCGAGCAACATATTCAGTGGAAGAAAAAGTGGAGAAAAGTTATTTTCTCCGACGAAAAACGTTTTAATTTGGAACGACCGGACGGTTTATCGTACTATTTTCATGATTTGAGGAAGGAGGAATTATATTTATCAAGACAAATGGGCGGAGGCGGTATCATGGTGTGGGCCGCAATAGGATATTATGGCAGAAGTAATATAAAGTTTATAACAAGTATGAATGCTGCTAGATATATAAACATATTAGAAGAACAGTTGCCACAATACGCAAGCACCATTGCTTGTGAAAATTATATTTTCCAGCATGACAATGCCTCTGTACATACCGCAAAACTAGTAAAACAATATTTTCGTGACCAAAACATACAAGTTTTACCATGGCCCGCACGGTCTCCCGATTTAAACATCATTGAGAACGTTTGGGGAATGTTAGCGCGTGCTGTGTATGCAAACGGAAAATAGTTTTCCACTGTGGACAAGCTGAAGGCGTCTGTTGAGGAGCAGTGGATGAAAATAAATCAAAAGGAGATTAAAAAATTGTATAAATCCGTACCATAACGATTAATTGAAACTATAAAGAATAAAGGCGGTACTACTAATAGGTAGAAAAAACTTGTTTTTATTGATTTACTTCTTTTTTCCCTGCACAAAGTATACCGTGTCTTATACTTTTGTCGCACCAAATCTCGTAAAAAATTAGAAATTTCTTACTAAGGATCTTTTCATCGATGGCATCGATGGTACTGCAGAAGAAATGTATATATTTTAGTTGATTCTTAGTCGTAACGGTTATTCTACCAAAATTTCACTCATACATATTAACATATTCCCACAAATTATGGGTGACTTATAGTTTTATCGCGGGGTGTAGGCAGGTAACACAAAGAGACGTCTTCGGCGTTCTCAGTGTGTGACTAGAGCAGGGGTGCACAGGGAGCCTTTTTCAGCGCCAAGCGGCAGGCAACCAGCCGTACGCCGTTACTAAGGGTAGAATCGGTGAGGCGAACTGCAGTAGTGTAGGTGCGGGCTCGTAGCCGCGTAGCGTAAGTATATATGCTTGGGTTCCTTACGGGGCCCCAGTGCAGAGCAGGTCCCGTAATATAATTCGGTGGGGTCATGAAATTTCCAAAACATTTGCTACTGCCGGCATTTCGTATGACTTGACGGTTCGATTCTACTCGTAATAAAACATTTATTACTAATAATACTTATCTTTTCAGCGACACATAAAATAATTAGAAGGTTAATAATAATATAGAAATAAATAACTCGGACACAAGGAAAACAAGTAGTTTTCAAGTAACGATATATATCATTTATAAAAGCTAGAGCATGATATACGAATAAATATATATACATATGTACAGTACGCATCTGGTGCTTATCATTGCACATAGTAATAGTCTTATAGGTGTAATATTATATACATAATAGTATGTATATATACTGAACAATACACGCAGTATTCATGAAGAATACGAGATGGAGTATGTAAGTCAAATCACACTGACAACATATAATTATAAATAAATTATAATAAAAAATAATTTTAAAGACAAGCTTCTATTCAAATGTACTAAGAAAGAAAAAATATTTTTGACACTTGTTGCACGTTTTTTCCACTCTATTGCAAGCAGTCTAATTCCTCAATTCAAAGTCTGCCTTGAGATCTAACCAGATTAAAAGTCAATACAAAATTATGTTGTTTAGCAATTAGTTTTTGTATAACCTTTAATATTAAATTTTACGCCCCACGCTGTTTT
The DNA here is from genome assembly GCA_951215215.1 of Andrena trimmerana. Taxonomy (NCBI): domain Eukaryota; kingdom Metazoa; phylum Arthropoda; class Insecta; order Hymenoptera; family Andrenidae; genus Andrena; species Andrena trimmerana. Next base: position 24,486,421 of record OX578062.1, on the reverse strand, counting down.
TGGTTATATGAGAGAATTCTTCTGAGGCAGTCATTTAGGCCGGCATCAATTTTTTTTTTCTTTTTTAGTACATTTTAATATAAGCTTGTCTTTAAAATTTTTTTTATTATAATTTATTTTATGCATTTTAGATTTCTTAATACCTCGTCACGGGGTAAGATTGCAAAAATGATCTATTTGTTGAAATTACTTAAAAGTTTCTCCCTTGCTAAATATTCTATCCTTGGTTTGAGAACACGATTGGTGCTTAAAAGCATAAAGCATTTTAATTAAATTATAGTTTGTAAGCTTATTCCGATGTGCTGTCTTGGCCATTTTCATAGTGGAGAATAATGTTTCGCAACAGTACGTGGACCCGAACATTGACAATATTTTTGTAAATGTACTGTATAAATACGGATAGATGGTGCAATCAATGTTTTTATAAAAATGTAAAATATTTATTTTATTACCAAATCTTTCCCGCATTGTTGGATCTAATCTTAAATTTTTTATATCGGGCTGCAATTGCGGTGATATTGTTTCGAAATCTATTGTAAATGGGGAAATAATTAAATTTAATTCTTTTTCGATATTGTCCAGGTCCACGTACCGTTCCGTAAACTCGTCACCCAAATTACGTAACGCAGTTTGATACCGATCAAACTCGGTATCCTGTGTGACGTGGGATTCTAGTTTTGGGAAGTTGCTAAGGTCTTTTTCGGCTAATTTTGCCTTCCATATTTCAATTTCTAACTTGAACTCTCTAATCAAATTATAATATTCATAAATTGCTCGATCTTTCACCTGTAATTGTCTATTTAATTTATTCAACTTGTCTGCCACATCTGAAAAAAATCCCAAGTCACACAGCCAATCTGCATTACGTAATTCGGGTGCGGAATATCCTTCCATTTCCAGAAAAAGGGAAATAGCATCTCGGATGTGGAAGAATCTGTCTAAAGTATTTCCGCGGCTAAGCCACCGCACTTCTGTGTGCAATGGAATTTCACCGTAGTCCGAGTGCAAATCTTTCAAAAATGCTTTAAAGTTTCGCCGCCTCAAACTGTTCGTTCGAATGTAATTGGTGATTTGTACAACTACGGACATTACATGCTCCATCTCGATACTCTTTGCACATAAATTTTGTTGGTGTATTGCACAGTGTATTGCGCTAATTTCCTGAGGAACTGCTAGATTTTTCACTTTTCTTCGGAGGCGACCAACGAAACCCTTGTGTATTCCGGTCATTGAAGGGGCACCATCTGTGGTGACGGACACTAATCTCGTCCAATCTAAGTTTATATGGTTCGCTGCCTCCTCCACACACGACAAGATGTCCTCCCCTGTGGTGGTCCCTGTTAGCGAAGAAAAACCCAGCAGTTCCTCAGTTACGAATAAATTTTCGTTCACCCCACGAATATAAATCGCCAATTGCGCAGTGCCGGATATATCTGTGGACTCGTCTAAGGCTAAACTATAACTAATAAACGTATCCGCCAATTCCCGTAGCTGGCACGTCACATCAATCGCCATGTCGTGTATCCGCCGCATTACAGTCATCCGCGAGAGGTGGATTTCTTCGTATTCCTTGCGGCCCTGCGTATTTTTATTGGCTGCCGCCAATAAACAGCTTTTCACGAATTCCCCATCCGTGTATGGGCGAGATGTTTGGGCTATTTTCAGGGCGATTGTATACGACAATTTCAGCCCTTCTATACGGGTGGCTGTATCAATAAAAGTATTTTCCTACGACCAAAACAATGGATTATTATAATGAATCTTAAAACAATGATTGATAATCGAAAAACAAATTGGTAAAGCAAAGTAGGACAGGGGTTATTGTACGTAAAATTGATCACTTTCTTTCGTCGATCTCAATAAAATGGTCCAACACTGTATTGTTTCACTATCAATGTTTGCTGTCTGCTTCAAAATACTATATTGGATTTGTAGTTATTTGAAAGGGGATGAGAGTTCTCCTCAAGAATTTACAACCCTTGTTGTTTGTAATACAAATAATAATAATAATATGAGCTAAACTTCTAATCTTCAATTGGGCATTGTAACCACACTGGGATTCACTTGGAGAAAGTAGGAATCAATTCTTTAAAATTCTCTCTGTACAATGTATCTATAATGAACATTTAAAAAAGACGGAGCGATTTCGGAATTATTTAATTCGGCTGCATTGGTACAAACTTCATTGTTTTAATAAGATTTTCAAAGTCGCCTTATCTCTTTAAGACTCTTATTGTACTTACAGGAAAGAATTAAAAAAATCGTCTGGTACTTTTTCGAATCAATCCAGAGATGGGAACAGCTTTAAACAAATTAAGTATCAAAAGTTGAACTTGGAATATTGGTTTTTACCTTGAAAGTAAAGAAATTGTATTGCTCATATTTAAAGAAAGGATTACATCATTTTTAAAATTATTGTAAACAACAGGTAATACCTTGAAATAGAGCGCAAATATTGGATAGAATGATCCGTAGATTGTAAAGTAACTTACTTTGTCCGAGATGTCTTCCTCCTTCTGTATTGGTCGTTGTTTCAAGTCTTGAAGTTTTTGCAGACGTTGCTCACGTGTGAATTGTTTGTAGGCAGTGGCATGAATTCGGGTATAGTGCCGCTTCAAATTAAATTGTTTTGCCTGTGTTAATGTCGTGCCACAAACAAGACATTTTGCACCACCCTTATGCTCTACGAACAGCCATGCTTCCTCCCACTTCCTGTTAAAGGCGACCAGCGCACCTACAGCTTCTCGCTTCGATGTGGACGGCATTTCCACTATATTTGTCACACTTATTTTCCACAACGTACTTAGGACCGATTATCCAGTGACAGCTAGGAAGTTTGAAAATGTAAACGCGCGCTTGGCAAACCACGCAGCACTGAAAGAAAAGCGGGACTGTCCCGTCTTATAGGCAAAAAGTCGACCCAAAGCGAAGCGAAAATTCATTTGATCGTTTACAGCCGCCAATTTCGTATTTTTCGAAACACAATTCATTTATTCGTTTACAACTAGATAATGGGCTGTTTTCGAGGCGTGAGGTCGGAAAACATTTGGCTGCCAGATGTGGAGAAGGGCCAATCAACAACGTACCGTTTTTCTCAGGTATTTCGACCTCCTTCGCTCCGAGTTAATCCGTATATTATTCTGTCGGCGGGTGGTACCTTGTCCACTGCCGATTCGCGAGGCAATACCGTCATAAACCGCGACCCTCGCGGGACGCTCTTTCCGATCCTTCCAGCTAGACATTGTACCATACATCAGCAAAACTAATGTGCAAAGAGTGTCGAGATGGAACCAGTTATGTGTGGTAATAAAAGTAACTTATTAGATTCGAATGAATGGTTTGTAACGCCGGTAATTTAAAACATTTCTGGAAGATATAAACGGGGGCTACGGGGAGATATCACTATACACGGAAGTAGCCGTGGAAACCCTTTAAATCTAATTTTAACAATGTAATAACATTTATGAATGCAGTTTCCTAAGCTTTCATAACAAAAATCATAAACATGCACGATTCTTTGGCCTCCCCTTTGACGCCGCGGTCAACCATTGTAACCTCGTTACAGTAACCTTTGAAGTGCTACCTACAAAATAAGCCCAATTCTAGGATGGTCCCTTTCAAATTACGCAAAGGTAAGCGAGCCGCGCGTTCCGCTTTTATGGTCGGTACCAGTCGCACCCCAGGTTTGAAAACAATGTCGACTAGTCTCGTTGACCGCGGCGATATACCCCTGTACGGAGAGATTTTTCAAATCTCGTTTGTTTGTTTGATTTTTCAAATCTCGTTTCTTTGCTTACCTGAGGCGGGGGCCTCCGATTCACTAACTACTGTTTGCGACATTAATTTCACTTTTACTAATTTTATTCTTAATTAGTAATTAGTGAAATTACTTTAATTAGCGGAAATACTTTAGACAGATTCTTCCACATCCGAGATGCTATTTCCCTTTTTCTGGAAATGGAAGGATATTCCGCACCCGAATTACGTAATGCAGATTGGCTGCGTGACTTGGGATTTTTTTCAGATGTGGCAGACAAGTTGAATAAATTAAATAGACAATTACAGGGGAAAGATCGAGCAATTTATGAATATTATAATTTGATTAGAGAGTGCAAGTTAGAAATTGAAATATGGCAGGCAGAATTAGCCGAAAAAGACCTTAGCAACTTCCCAAAACTAGAATCCCAAGTCACACAGGATACCGAGTTTGATCGGTATCAAACTGCGTTACGTAATTTGGGTGACGAGTTTACGGAACGGTACGTGGACCTGGACAATATCGAAAAAGAATTAAATTTAATTATTTCCCCATTTACAATAGATTTCGAAACAATATCACCGCAATTGCAGCCCGATATAAAAAATTTAAGATTAGATCCAACAATGCGGGAAAGATTTGGTAATAAAATAAATATTTTACATTTTTATAAAAACATTGATTGCACCATCTATCCGTATTTATACAGTACATTTACAAAAATATTGTCAATGTTCGGGTCCACGTACTGTTGCGAAACATTATTCTCCACTATGAAAATGGCCAAGACAGCACATCGGAATAAGCTTACAAACTATAATTTAAAATGCTTTATGCTTTTAAGCACCAATCGTGTTCTCAAACCAAGGATAGAATATTTAGCAAGGGAGAAACTTTTATGTAATTTCAACAAATAGATCATTTTTGCAATCTTACCCCGTGACGAGGTATTAAGAAATCTAAAATGCATAAAATAAATTATAATAAAAAAATTTTAAAGACAAGCTTATATTAAAATGTACTAAAAAAGAAAAAAAAATTGATGCCGGCCTAAATGACTGCCTCAGAAGAATTCTCTCATATAACCAAAAACAGCGTGGGGCGTAAAATTTAATATTAAAGGTTATACAAAAACTAATTGCTAAACAACATAATTTTGTATTGACTTTTAATCTGGTTAGATCTCAAGGCAGACTTTGAATTGAGGAATTAGACTGCTTGCAATAGAGTGGAAAAAACGTGCAACAAGTGTCAAAAATATTTTTTCTTTCTTAGTACATTTGAATAGAAGCTTGTCTTTAAAATTATTTTTTATTATAATTTATTTATAATTATATGTTGTCAGTGTGATTTGACTTACATACTCCATCTCGTATTCTTCATGAATACTGCGTGTATTGTTCAGTATATATACATACTATTATGTATATAATATTACACCTATAAGACTATTACTATGTGCAATGATAAGCACCAGATGCGTACTGTACATATGTATATATATTTATTCGTATATCATGCTCTAGCTTTTATAAATGATATATATCGTTACTTGAAAACTACTTGTTTTCCTTGTGTCCGAGTTATTTATTTCTATATTATTATTAACCTTCTAATTATTTTATGTGTCGCTGAAAAGATAAGTATTATTAGTAATAAATGTTTTATTACGAGTAGAATCGAACCGTCAAGTCATACGAAATGCCGGCAGTAGCAAATGTTTTGGAAATTTCATGACCCCACCGAATTATATTACGGGACCTGCTCTGCACTGGGGCCCCGTAAGGAACCCAAGCATATATACTTACGCTACGCGGCTACGAGCCCGCACCTACACTACTGCAGTTCGCCTCACCGATTCTACCCTTAGTAACGGCGTACGGCTGGTTGCCTGCCGCTTGGCGCTGAAAAAGGCTCCCTGTGCACCCCTGGACTAGAGTGTGAGAGCGAGCCCGAGCGGACAGAAGAGAAGAAGAAGATCGTCGATCATTGAGCGTGTGACGCGTGGTTGATCGGTGAGAACCCGGAAGCTTCGGGGCGCAAGCGAAACCGTAACTGTGAACGCGAGGTGCGAGTGTGGGAGGGTAAGTAACTTGACTACCCTCCACGCGATCTGTAAACGCGAAATAGAACATAAGTTCGCCCGTTGTCGGATACGATTTATTCTGTTTATAATAAATGTGTCTGCGTTTTGTAATAAATCATCTTTATCATTCCCCGACTCCAGTTGCTGATACTTGGATATCCACGCTCCTACATCGCATTAATTTGAATAAAACCTTCGAATAAAAAATTATCGTTATTCGTCGAATAAATTCTCATCGAATAAAATTATTTACTCGTTGCTCTTCGAATAAAGATAACTTCGATTATTCGAGCCTCGAACAACGAATAAAAATTATTTATCTTTTGTTCGTTATTTGAGATTTTCATGTAGATAAACTTTTCCCCAACTCTGGAGCGTACGATGCATGTGAACGACGAAGCGAGACAAAGTATCATGCTTTCTCTCTTCCGTAGTCGACGGAAACAACGCGTGACTTTTTTGTCCGCTCTCGTTCGTTCTCGGATTCTCTCACTCTCGACCAAAGAATTCCAAGAAATTGTGGGGATAGGTAGTCGGTAACTGGAGTCCTGTCGATCCCTGCCAGTCAGTCCGTTGCATGTGGTTCAGAAGAACGCATCTACATGATTTCTGGTCGAAATGTCGAATGCGGAAAATGTAAGTATTATATTGTGTACTATTATAGTGAGTGACTCGCTGGATAGAGTATTCAAAGGCGATGCTGCCAATAAGCCGCGTCACGCTGAGTTTCATGAATTTCGACGCTCGTTACGAGATTCACTATGGCGTATTAAAAAATTCTTTATTCTTCATCGCATCGATATGACAGTGATGCCAATGAATTCCTGGCGTTCTCCCGATTAAAATCATGTCATGTAAATCGGACTATTTTTAACGAAATTAGCGTGGGGCCATTTTCATCGGCACGACATCGGTTGACGCCATTTACGCAAAGATCTGTTGAGAAATGCAAACCTGAAATTCGTCACTTCCACAAAACTTAGCGAGACGCGGCTTATTGGCGGCATTGTCTTCGAGGGCTCCAGCGAGAAAATCACGCTGTACAATCTTACTATTTGCTATAAAATAATACATTCATCATTTCATTTCCAGACGAAAGATGCCCTCCCGACGGTGTCATTGGAGGAGAATAGTAATAATCTAATAAATAAAGAGAGAGAGGAGGAGGAGAAGAAAGAGAGAGAGAAGGAGAAGGACGAGGCGGACAAATTAAGAAAAGATATGACGAAAGTAAGTTATGTTGAATGTGTGTGTATTATTATTGAAAGTGGTATAAGTCGATCTGTAGCTAAAAAATCGTTTATTTTCTTTAACATTTTTATTGATTATTATTCCATAATAAAATTTAACAAGTTTATAGTTTTAAAAACATTACCGGATTTAATTAACGAATGCGAATATTTTCAAGTTGATTTAAACGCAAACCCTTAAATATCTCAACGTATGAATAAATGGACTTATACCACTTTAAAAAATAACGGCCCGTATGTACTAGTCTAAGAGCTGGCTACATAGGGGTCAACGTGACTTAATGCAGTCACAGTTCTCGTTTAAAAATGTTGGATTAGTGTTGCCGAATACGAAATCGCCGGTATGTCGCGTCAGTCCGGGGAACTAACGCCGGGGTGGACGGTCAAACAGGTAAAATTTCTAGCGTAATAACGTCATTCTAGCAGTTCTGAAAGTTCATATACTTATTGTTTACGCATTTAATGAACGATATGCAAAATGGCAGACCACTAAGTGGGGGATAAGGCCCAGGCAGACGTCGATGAAAAGCGCGATACGTGGCTCGCGCGCTAGTGCAAGGCAGAAGTATACATCTGTTTCTCCCTTGCACTAGTGGTACCGCCACCGGCCGCATATTGGAACACCCCTAAAGGCTGCCGTACGGCTACCGTTCCAATATGCGGCCGGCGGCGGTCCCACTAGTGCAAGGGAGATACATGTGTATACTTCTGCCTTGCACTAGCGCGCAAGCCACGTATCGCGCTTTTCATCGACGTCTGCCAAGATCTTATCCCCCACTTGGTGGTCTGCCACTTTGCATATCGTTCATGAAATGCGTAAACAATAAGTATATGAAATTTCAGAACTGCAAGAATGACGTTATTACGCTATAAATTTTACCTGTATTACCGTGCACCCCCGCGTTAGTTCCCCGGACGTATAGTATTCGGCAACACTAATCCAACATTTTTAAATAAGAATTGTGACTGCATTGAGTCACGTTGACCCCTATGTAGCCAGCTCTCGGTCTATACGGGTAGAACAAGAAAATATAATTTTTATGCTACTGTTTCAGATGAAGAAGGAGCTAAAGCGCTTGAGGTATAGCGAATGGCGCCAAGGAGGGCGCCGAGGAGGGCGCCGAGGGGGACGCCGTGGAGGAGGCCACCCCATTATCATTAATAATTATTAACCATAAAATTTCGACGCTTAATTATTAACCATTAAAAATAAATTTTATATATCATAGAAACATAATATGATTGTTCAATGATTGTCCATTTTCTTTGTTTCAATGGAATGTAAAACTTTCACATTTTCTATCGTATCGGTATGAACGTTTCAGTAACATACTGCTGAGATTTTCCAGATGAAAATGAATTTAAACACGGTATAAATCGGATTATTTTGTAGCATTATTAGATTAGAAATGTTTCGCATTTATATTTAATTATCTAGTACAGTTCTAGAAAGAATCCGATTTATACCGTATTTGAATTCATTTTAATGTGGAAAATCTCAGCAGTATGTTACTGAATACTGAAAACGTGACGTTTTACATTTTATCAACACTGTATGCCTCTCCAACCGAGATTACAAGTTGCCGCACAGTGGGGCATTTCGGGTCGAAACACGGCACAAAACATTTTCTCACCCAAATCATATATTTATCGTTAATTTTTCCATTTCATTCAGTTAGGACGTATATTTGTGATCCTATTGGTATAGAAAAATTAATAAAATTTGTTTATTTAATGGGGCATAGTACTTTTTTACATATTGCCGACAATATTGGGCACACTGTACATAGGAAAAAGTTCCGCATCTTTCACATGTAAAAAGACTTCAGTTACTTTGAATTTCAATGGCAGGAAAGGCATTTTTGTAAAAAAAAAGCGTCGTAGACCCCTTCTCGTCCCTCTAACTACCCCACTTGAACTCCCGTTAAAAATAAACAATGAAAATTGGGACATTCAGTAAGATATAATTCCCAAAATATCAGGGATATCAAAATCAAATTTGGTACACTTCAAATACATACCTCAACACTTAATTCCACCGAAAATTAGTTGAATTAAGCAAACAATAATACTATAAACAACAATACAAATTCTGAAGAGTTTCGTGGTTCTCTTCTTCAAAACCGTGTAGTCGCGTTAAAAATTAATGAATGTGAAAAACAATCATACTACCTGCAATCAACTACCTGTAAAAGAGAATTTGCAGTTTAGCGATATTTTTGTAAAAGGACTTAGTGCCGTGTTTCGACCCGAAATGCCCCACTGTGCGCCGCCGAACAGCCCAAATCCTCGCTGGTTGGGACCGGCGCGGCGTTGAGCCCGTATCGCTAGCAGAGCCCTAATCCTCAGTGTTCGTTTCTCGCTTCTTTCTGGCTGAAAGGGGGAGCGAGATGGAACGCTTTGCCTACGCGACGGTCGCGCACGACGAGGACTGAGCGTCAGGCGTCCGAAAGACGGAGCGAGACAAAACAACATCTCGTCGTCTATCTCGTACCACCCTCGCTCGCTTTCAGTGCCTCTCGCTCGCTCTCGTTCTATTTCGCTCTAGCCATCGCCGGACAAGAGTGAGACAGAAGTGGTGGAATAGCGAAAATTCCACATCGTGTACACCAAACCGAGCCCGTAATGAGACAATACTGTAGTATCTTTTATTTGAGTTTATCCAGATATTATCTTTACCTATATCTGTTCTTCAACCGCTTCGCCGTGATTCATTCAAGCCTCCTTGATGGCAAAATAGTGATAGGGGAAATGCAGCAACAGCGCAATTCGACTCTCGATACGTCTCGGTAACTACGTCTTTCCTACATTTATCGGCTAGATTGGACTTCCACCGGTTTTGATGGTACAAGGCACGAATATACCATCAGCGCCGGTGACGGAGAAGCCTTGAAGCTTCATTCTGTCATTTTTCGGGCTGTCCTGAGTACACGATTCATAAATTCATTATTATTTCAACGTACGGTACTTATTAGCGTTCAAACGCACCAGACCACCCTGCACGAATGTCTACTGAAGGCAACTAAACCCGCAAAAACGTCCACCGTGCCGATTCCAGGACGAAAGTTGAAATTTACGGTTTGTTTACTACATCGCGTATACGCAGGCCCGGCGGAACCATGCGCCGCACAAGGGCGCCAGCCGAATGGGACGCTAAAAAAACTAGATCGTACGTTTCATAATAAAGGAATCTAACACCCCACATAAACTAAATATAAATGTAATTCTATTAAACATATTAAATAGAAAACAAGTGCAAAAATTTGGGGACACCAAAAATTTTTTGCAGAAGGGCGCCAGCTAACCTCGCGTCGGCCCTGCCTATACGTCACGCTGGTGCTACATGGCTGCAGTGCACCATTAGCGCCACCAACGGAGAAGCCTTGAAGCTTCATTCTGACAGTTTTCGAGTCATAAATTCATTATTATTTCAAAGTTGGGTGCTTATTAACGTTCAAACGCACCAGACCACCCTGCACAGATGTCTACTGAAGGCAACTGTACCCGCAAAAACTTCCTTCGTGCCGATTCCAGGACGAAAGTTGTAATTTACGGATTGTTTGTTACACGCGGATACGTACACGCTTAACTTAGATGGTGTGAGCGTACGCACACATTCAAGGCCCGTGAGACGGCCCCCTTAAGAATAAGATACAATTAGTTTCAATACGAAATCGAAGTTTTAAAATGAGTTTAGAGCCGGTTTAGCGAAGCGCGCCCGGGCTCGTTGGCGCGGCTTGCGCTACCGCGGCCGCCTGACTTCGTCAGGAATGAAAAGCGACTTTACCTGACGAATAAAAGTTTCAGTGTATAAATATAGAAGGTAGTAACAATAGTTTAGACCATGGCAGCTATTAAATGCCGTACCATTACCGTCGAGGCATAGTTGTAAATTTTATTAGGGCAGCCAATACTGGAGATCTGGGTCAAATTTTTTTCTCATTTTATGAGGGTACTCAATGGGGTATGTAAGTTTTGGAAAAACCCATGTTTCCTCCCACCATCGAGCAATGGCAGTGGGGATATTTTTACCCCGCTTTTCCATTAGCGGTCAATTCATTGTCTTTACGATTTTTGACCGAGGATAACGTGGTCCCTCGAGTGTATCGTTGTAGTCAGCACACGAAGTGCAAATATCGAATAAAACCCGAACAATTTGAACGAGCAACCACGGGTAAAAATAACGGGATTTTCGTCATTGTTCGGACTAGTGACACTAATCGGCTGGTACACTGGTAAGGTCGTTGACGTACAAGTAAAATCCAAATATTGTAAAGGCTGTGAATTTTGGGAAAAAATGAAAGGAACTGTAGAATATGAAGAATGGGCACAATCGCGTGAAGAAAATTGTCAAGCTAACCACGAAGGCTCCGCTGGGAAAATGGAAGTTGACGCTGTCGTCGAAATGTTTCGCCGCTCTAAAACTTTACATCAAGTGAAATATGCTCAGTACATAGGTGATGGTGACAGTAAGACTTTCAAAGGAATCACAGATGCTCAACCGTATGAAGACCTTATCGTTTCTAAAAAGGAGTGTATCGATCACGTCCAGAAGCGGATGGGCTCGCGGCTTCGCGCTCTCAAGAAAGCAACGAAGGGACTTGGTGGCAAAGGAAATTTAACTGGCAAGTTGATTGATGAATTATCAATATATTACGGTCTTGCTAAGTGTCGCAAACATGAAAAAGGAAATATGGGCCACTGTTTACCACAAAATTTCCACGGACGCAAATCCGCAGCACGACAGATGCCCGGTTGGCGAGACTTCGTGGTGTACGTGGCAGAAGGCAAAAGCTTCCAATAAACTAGCCAAATATGTGCATAAACCGCCAATGAGTAAAATGGTTTTCGATCATATAAAGCCAGTATATGAGGAACTGAGCAGAAACGATTTATTGCATCGTTGTTTAGGAGGCTATACTCAAAACAACAACGAATCGTTCAACTCAGTCGTGTGGTCGATAGCACCCAAAACTACTTCTAGCGGCAAACTACTGGTCGATGTTGCAGTAGATATAGCAGTTTGCACATTTAATGATGGCTTCATAAGTTTAATGGAAATAATGGAGATATTGCAAATGACAGTTGGACCAAATTGCTACAATTTTTGCATGGATGCAGACGCGAGTCGCATCAAGGCTGCTGAGCGCGCTATGTCGGACGCGACAAAAGAGGCTCGAAAAAGTTCCAAATCTTTAAGAAAAGAGTTTGAACAGGCTGACGTCAATTTTGAAGGGCAGTTATATGGCGCAGGAATCACCGAGTAAAGGTAAAGTTGCATTTTTTCACTTTATTCGTTAAAAATATGAAGTAAAATTTTCAACGCGTTTTTCTCGAAATGACATTTTCCAAAACGGTGTTTCGCATAACTTCCACAATTTTCATCCGATTGATTTGAAATTTGGAGACACTCTTCTCTTATGAATAATCTATGGAAGTACGTAGCGGTTTTGCGATATCTTGAATATGTTCTTTGCAATTGACAATTTTATAAAAAAAAAATGCATTTTTTCTCCTCATGGTCACCATTTAGAGACAAATTAATGTTTCTGGATTATCCTACGTACTTCCATAGGTTTAGGCATGCAGAAAATAAATCTCTTTGGTTTTTTGTTCTAAGTCAAACGGTATAGCCGTGAGATTGAACACCGTGGAAAACGTCGCTCCACAAGATCTTGCGTGTCACGGCTCTACCGCCGCCATTTTATAAGAAAAAAATACGATTTTTTCCGGCGAGAGTTGTATAATAACAGGCTTCATATTAAATTTTCTGTTTATTTCATTATCTTGCTAAAAAAAAATGCCGAAAATGACTACAAATTCGCTCCGTCCAAGGTGGCCTAACCCCTTAAGTTGCACAACGAGCAATGTTCTTCTAACGTTTATTAGGAAATAATACGCGACGCGTAGTAAGAGAGTAAGATAATTTATATACTTTTGTCTTTAATTACACATGGGGCAAACATATCAGGTGGAAATAGAGGAGAAGAAGGGAACTGTTACATATAACTTATCCTTATTACAACTTTTTATTTTTACCATAATTATCGACTTTTCTCTTATTTGCTCACCAAACGAGGGAGACAATGCAGGTGTTTAATACTTTGAAAACACTTGTGTGATGTGAATATATACCTACTTTTGTCTGCCATCAAAGTATTATCTCATGTTTATTGATCTCTCGAGCATTAATAATGAGAATACATATATTCGTATTCTTATCGGATGATACTTTATTTGCAAAGAAAATACAGGTGATCAATTTTAATAAGACTGTCCAAACATGTTTTCCTCAAACGTGGTAAAGTAAGATACATACACATATGCCATATGTATATGTATAAGATAGGTATTATCAGTTCTATAGGTGTGTCCTGACGACAAAAGTAATAAATGCTTCGACTCGTTATTATTGTCAGTAGTATCGAAGGTATTGGAAGAGTAAAGACTCATTAAGAATAAGAAATACTAGTTAATTGTAGTTTAAGTATAGGTGTTAACAGTAAATGTACGTTGATTCTGTGTAACTAACGTGTAGTGTTGAAAATGGTTCCCATACATCCTGCAAATGTAATTCGTTTACTTATGACAACATTCTTACTTGAGAACAATAATGAGACGCCTATTAATAATAGAGAAATGGTGTTACACGACATAATAAAAGACATGCTTATTAAATCGCAAGAAGACACATCATTTTCAATGGAAGCTGATGTTACATTAGAATTTTTGGAACCGTTTAGTCCACATTCTGTAGAATTTGTGGATGATATATATGTACCTACACGCGAAGAACTTTTAGAACCGATAGAGTTCGAAGAAGAGCAGTGTATACCAGACGAAGGAGGTTTTGTGACTTTAGAATATAAAACAAAGGCTGTTGAATTTTGAGAGAGTGGTAAGAAGAGACGGCTTTCTTTACAATCTATCAAACATAAATTTCGAAAAGTTTCATCCGTACAAGAATTGTATAGGTCAGTGGTAAACGGTGTACTGTTATGTTATGCTGCTTCGTATCTATTAGTTTTATATCTATGCAAAATTGCCTTGTTTTCATTAGATGGGAAGAAACGGTGAGCAGAGGAGGGACACGACGGAAAAAATTGTTACAAATTTCTGAATATGTGTATAATAAGTTTGTTGACATGATTGAAACTCATGCCATTATTCATGATTTGGACCTTCGAAGATGGGCCTTACAAGCAAATGAAGAGACAGGATTGGAAAATTTTAAAGCATCTCGACATTGGATCTGGAATTTTAAGAGAACGTATAAAATAGTTTCAAGAAAAGTGAACAAACTTATTACCAGATCATACGGTACAGATACCGCGCTATTAAATGAAATTGCTTCGTCTTTTGTGAATAATGTAAAACCTCGTATTCGAGATATCGGAACAAACAATACATTCAATGCTGATGAAAGCGGATTCAATCTAGAATTACATTCGGGCCGTACTTTAGCTGAACAAGGAACCAAAACTATTACCGCAGTCGTACAGTCTATATCCGCTACTACACATAGCTATACCATATGCCCCACAATATCAGCTTCTGGGAAACTACTCTCTCCGCTATTTATTGTTCTGCAGGAAAAGGATGGTAATTTTGGTACACGTGTACAACAATCTTTGTTTCGACCGTGGAATGTATATATACAGGCGTCCACATCTGGAAAGTTAACAGGTGAACTGGTTATGGAATGGTTAACAAACGTATATCTACCACATGCGGGATCTCGAAGTGTTTTGTTATTGGATTCGTGGAATGGTCACTGTCCATCTACATTACGAAACGGTATACCAGCCACTCAACATGTGGAAATATACACAATACCGAAAAAAACTACAGGAATGATACAACCGCTTGATGTATATGGTTTCTGGATATGGAAAAACTTGGTACGAACATTTTCCGATCTTGTATTATTGTTTAATTACGATGTTCAACTAAATGCAAGGAATTATGTCATTAAATTACAGTCTCTTATTCATAATCAACTTTCATCACCAAAGTATCACGATGTGTTTGCTTACGCGTGGTATAAAAGTGGATATATTGTTGAGAAACCAAATCAGATTGAAAATCCAGTAGATTTGGCTTTTTCACAACAAGATTTCATACACCCACCTCGTTGTTCCATATGCGGTAATTATGCTATCATACGATGTCCGTGATGTAATCAATATCTATGTTTCCAATATTTTTTTAAAGAGTTTCATCACCATGAAGAATAATTCATAATCACACAAGTGTTTTCAAAGTTATCTACCTATACTTAAACGGCGGCATTATCTCGCCTGTCTTGTGAGCAAATAAAAGAAAAGTTCGATAATTATGTTAAAAATAAAACTTCTTCTCCTCTATTTCCACCTGATATACTTGTCCCATGTGTAATTACAGACAAAAGTATATAAATTATCTTACTCTCTTACTACGCGTCGCGTATTATTTCCTAATAAACGTTAGAAGAACATTGCTCGTTGTGCAGCTTAAGGCACGTTACAATGGGATCCAAAAGGTCCTTCGATTGTCGAGGAGCACAGTTCCGCGATACAACAAAGGTTGAAATTGTATGAAAAAAAAATGGATTATGCTGTTTCATAATTCTTTAAACCACCAATTCAATTGATTTAACTTTTACTATTTGATAGATCTAATTAAAAGAAGTAACTTTCGTCTTGAGATTTTTTTTCTATCTCTTACAATTCGCGAGTTCTAACACAAAATCGGAAAATACACGAATCTTCAGGAGTTAATTTCACCCTCTTACAGTGATTTTGGGCAGCAAAAAAAAATGCGTTGTAATCAGGAGGAAATCCCCTACATATCTACAAAGTTTCAGAATTTTTTGAATTTCCGGGTTCGGGATATTCCCTTGTTAGTGATGAAAAGGAATTTTCCAAACTGCATTGGGGGGATTGATGGGAAGCATGTTCGAATATTGTTTCTACAAAATAGTGAATTACTATACTTTAATTACAAAAAAATTACTTTTCGATTGCATTATTAGCCCTAGTTGATGGTTGCTGTAAATAAATATAATTAAACAATACTTTACCTGTTCTGTTCACTGTGGTGGATACTTCTTGCCATACGTTCACCTTCAACTCTTGATTTTTATATTCTTTATGTTTACAATCGTACAGAACAGGATAACCTGCTACTGTCTGTACTAATGTATCATCTTCCTGCGCCGTAAACAGCACCTTGGTCACTTCGGTGACCATTTCAGATACACACTAACTAACTTAAACAATAACAGAGCGTTGATCCGGAGTTGGTCCCAATTCTGGGGGATTTCTGAATGCGAACTGGAGCAAAATTGGGAAAAGACACAATAAGAGCACACGTCCGTATACCAAGACCGTTGGGAGCGAGCTCTTTCCGTATTGATGAACTATCGTTGTAAGTCGCAGTTTAAATAATATTTCCTTCAGGGCGTACACCCTTTTGAAGGCGGAGTTTTGGGCAAAACTGCAAATATTATTGATCGCGAAAAATCCCACTTTCGCAAATCGTAGGCGTAGAGGTGGAAAAATATAGGTAGACAATATAAAGGCGATTTTCTGTGTTTTCTCCGGGCGTGATTCCCATGATGTAGCCATCTGCGTGATGCCCTAAAATGGTTTGCGGGGGGGCTACGGTTTATTACAGCTTTATGACACTAGACATTTGGTCTCCAACACGCTATAAAGTAATTAGAAAACATTTGCCAAATAACTTGTAGAACTGCAGGACAGTTTTTAGGTTTAATCCTCAAATGCTACAAGGTAATCCCTCGTCGAGCGACCTTTTCTTTTCATATTCCAACGGGTGTTTATACTCGGGAGATAAGGGAGCCGTCTTTAATTTGAAGGGAGGACGACGCAGGCGGATCCACGCGAGATCAGCGGACTACCCCTTCTCTTCCTGTATCTTGTCGCTGAGAGGCGAATTGATTCGTGATGGGCATGATACCAGTCTCTTCTCATGTGTTTTAAGCAGTTCGATACCCAAAGTACTCGCTAGCTTCGTTAAAAATAATCTGATTTACATGAAATTTGGTATAATTTTCATTGGAAAAACATAAGGAATCCATGGACGGCGAATTATCACTTCCATATCGATACGATAAAGTGTTGTGCCCGAGCCGATATCTGAGCGTGTCGACACCGCGCACATACAGATTGCCACAATCGAGTGGAAAAAATAAAGTGTGGAAAAAATAAAGTATGAAAAAAATATATAGACACAGGCGGAATCGAACTCACGACCGCAACAACGCCACGCTGACGTCTTACCGAACGCTCCACGGCATATTCTTAACTTGTGGTTATGGCTTTTATGGTTTCCATCAGCGCTATGAAATGTTTAATAATTTGCATGTAATTATCTCTGTTATTAAGGCCCAATGGCACAAACGCTCGGACACGTATTTACTTATTTTCGACATAGATCCATCGTGCCAAGGCTCATCAAAATCAATGTACACCTCACTGTGGACTCCCCTTGTAAGTTCAGGACAGAAGTTGGTGAAGAAAGACACAATGGCGCTTTCGACCCCTCCGCATGCGTCATTCGTGCGCGCTCAGCCTGCTCAGCGTATACACATTCAGGTCTGGACTCGGCTTTATAGGTTATTGAATTTGTCTTGAAACGCACTATTAAAGGATCTCCAAGAAACATAGTTCCATTTAAAAATCCGGATTTGACCATCGTATCTCTTAAAATAATAATGGAAGAAAAAAATCGTCTGCGATAATAAATTTGCGATAAACATTTTTTTTATCTCGAATACGTTAGGAAATATCCAGCTGTTTATTCTTCCCTCGGTCACCCTGTGTAATGAAATAAAATAAAAAATATATGTCGGAGAAGGCAATCACTTAATCAGTTACGCTACGATCTTATTAGGTCTATCTCACGTCACTCCTTCTCCACGCGTACGAAATTGCCTGGCAACTCTGATCAAAACTGAACTGATATTGCGCAGTACTGCCCACACACGATGCCGTCTATTCAATATTGCACAAGAAATATCCAAACCGTTTTGATTCTCACAATACATTGTACAATCTTCCAATATGATCCACAGACGGTCAATGTCATTGTGCAATATGAATATTGAACAATATATTGAGCGTCTAGGGGCAGATTCTCTTCTTCATTCACACAATATATTGTACAACCTTTCAATATTATCGCGCAACCCTTCACTATTATTGTACAACCATTCAATATGATCCACAGACGGTCAATATCTTGTGCAATATTGAATATTGCGCAATAATATGGACCGTCTACAGCCGCTGTACACAAGTCAGCCCCTTCACTTTATACCTCAATATGCCAGATGTGAGAAGGATGTCATCAACATAGCAATTAAAAAGTATTATCCAACATCAATACACCTCGCGGAGAGTGAAAGGAAGAAAAGGAGCAGCCCGTTGAATACATCAACGCATGCTTTTGTTTTAAAATTTGAGCGTGTGTTTATACTCGAAAGATAAGGGAGCTGTTTCGAATTTGTAGGGAGGACGATGTAGGCGGGATCACACGCGGTCAGCGGACTACCCCTTTTCTTCCTTTGCTGTGTTGGTGACACCTTTCTCACATCTAGCATATTTAGGATATAAAGTGAATTGACTGACCAGACGACCGACGTTTGTCGGTATGTAATTTACAGCCCTATGCGACATTAAATGACTTTATGTTACACCTTGATTTTTTATGTTTATTCTATAAAGTTGAAAAAAGAAAATATGAAATAAATTGTTGTTTTATTGTAATTAATAAACATACATTGGAAACGCCGTTCCTCGAAGAGGGGCTCGTTCCCTCTGTAAATTCATCGAAGGAGGAGAAACCCTCTCACCAGGGTCGCGGTTTATGACAGTATTGTCCCGCGAGTCATCGGCGGATGACGGTATGTGCCGGTCCGCAGTCATCGTGTACCTATACCACCCGCCGACAGAGCAATATACGGATTAACTCAGGCTTAAGAACATCTAAAATTGTTAAAGGAGGCACCGTTACGTTTTTGATTGCCCTTTAGAAAACTGGAAAACAGATGTTGTCGAAACGTTCTTAGGAAAAATATGAAATTAGCCATCGTAAAGAACGAACGAATTTCCGCCTGGTTCTGAGGCCGCTTTTGTCCCGACGCACGTCAGAAATAAGCCACCAATATAGCAATTATGTAAAAAGTATTATCCACCATGAACACGCTTCGTGAGGTGGCACAGGAAGCAAAGGGGTAGTCCTTTGCCTGCGCATGATCCCGCCTGCACCGTCCTCTCTTCAAATTGGAGACGGATCCCTTATCGTTTGAGTAGGTATATGTATAAATACACGCGCTCGAATATCAAAACAGAAGAACGTGCGACGTATTGGCTGTAAGAAAATATGTGCCGTCTCCGATTTGAAAGGAAGACAACGCAGGCGGGGTCATGCGCGAACTATGTAACTACTCCTTTTGTTCCCGTGTTCCGCCGGGGAGTACATATATTAGCGCTCGTCGTGAGTAATTGCTTGTGATTTTTTAGTACAACAGCGCATAGATGAGGTTGTTTTACATTGTTGATGAAAATGTTTCAGTGTACGTGCAAAGAGCCCTATCATCGATATCTCGGCCAAATGCATTGTTGCCTATTGAAATTATGGGAGAGTTGCCAATATCGTACTGGTCGCCTAAATCGTACCTCATTAATTTCTCAGTAATTAATGAATATAAACGACATCTGATAATAAAAGTATCAAGTAAATGCGAAATAAAAAATAGAAACAAAACCTTTTGAGCTTTCACCCTATTTTGCGCGTGCTATAAACATTTAAAAAAATCGGGTATGATTGATGCAACTTATTATCAGTTTATTTTAGCTCATAATAATCAAACAATGCAATTTTGTCCTATATTTTTGTATTTTTCTAAAAGCGGGTTTAATGTAGAATATTGTACATTCATTTTAAGCCGATATTACATTCAGTATAAAGTGTAAATTGATATTTATAAATAAATTGATCATGTTTCCTAAATCGTACCACTACAATCGTATGAGTAGGATTTGACAACCACTGTGTGTAATCCATATACATATTTGGGTGGACCTTAGTTACTCTTGTCGCAAAATAATTTTGCGATTTTTGGCGGGGATACCCCCCAGGATTGTGCCATTGGGAGGAAAAATAATGTATGCAAAATTTGAAATCGTTCGGAGAACGTGAAACTGTGCCTTATTGCATTTGAAATTTTCCTATTTTTGTAACTCGTTTGTCTCCATTGCAGTATATTATTAATATACATTTCCCTTTTTATGCTCTGTAATAATATATAATTAAAGTATAAGATCACTTAAAAAAAAACATCATGATCTTGAAATCTCAAAAATTAACCATCAAAAAATACTTTTTTCGTTGGCATTATATTTACGTTGTCAAGTAATACAACATTCGTAATAAACTTTTTTTCATATGATAATAAATAACAGATTAAAGGGAAAAGTACACCCGAACTGCACCAATTTTAGCAGATATTTTTCAATTTATTTTAAAAATGAGGGGTCTAGAAGAAAATCTGACTTCTCCATGCGATGCAGTAAACATTTTTCCTCCGGAAAACATCAACAAAAGTGGTAAGTGACGTTTTGTTTTCAATATAGAAGACAACGGCGGCGGGCGTATCCATTGCCGCTCAGCGACAGAATCGCTCAAACGCGCGCAACCAGCACTGTTGGCGCCGTACGGTTTGCCATACTATTTCGCTCCGGTATTGAAAACAAAACGTGACTTCCCACTTTTGTTGATGTTTTCCAAAGAGAAAAACGTCTGCTGCATCACGTGGAGTAGTCAGATTTTCTTCTAGACCCTTAGGTCTTAAAATAAATTGAAAGATATCTGCAAAAATTGGTGCATTTCGGATGCATTTTCCCTTTGATCGTTGTTTAAATATATTTAAATAGTAATAATGCAATAATAACTTATATCGTTGTATTCCGGAGAGTTGATAGAATACTTTGACGGTACAAGCAACCGAATAACTATTACTGTTTGAACACGAAATATGTTCAAAGTTGAAAATTTACATTTTTTTTAAAACCAATTCTTCGAAAACTGAGGGTGATGGCGAAAAATGGTTTTGCGAATTCCTATTTAGCGCACAAAAATCTATAAGAAACGAGAATTCATTGTTACAAGTCCAGATGGCTGTTGAATAGTTACAATTAAACTCTTACATGAGTTTGACTGCTCGTTCGGCCAAATCGTTTACAGCTAAATTATTTACTATATTTAATCAAATATTATAATTGACATCATTCTCCCACTCTCTAGAGAATCCATATTTATAAAATCTGTTGGAACAGTGTACTCTTAATTAAATTATCGGTTATTTCATTAAAATTTTGAAATCTGTTATTTATAAATATATGAAAAAATTGCTTAGACAAAAGTTACACTGTTAGCAAAGCTAAAAATAATGCCAACGAAAAAAGTTTTTTCTGAAGGTAAATTTATGGTACTACTCATATCGGTCCCCAAAAAATATTTTCCTTTTATATCACCAAAATTTAAACGACTCGATTTAAATCATGCACAAAAAACATACAAACATTGACACATGTTTATGCATACATCAGATGCAGCTGCCATGATATTTTTACCTTTTTAAGAGTTCATATTATTAGGTTACAAAAAATATATAAAAACATAATTCCAAAACTTTTGATTTCAGACTTGTTTCCTTATTTCTGGAGATTCTGTCCCGTTGGGGCGATGGGCCACAGGGCGGCCAGTCGCTACACTCTTTTTCTATAAGTTCTACGTTATGTTGTAACTAAAAAATATAGCTTTTATATATTTAGAGATAATCGAAGGAGAAGATGATGCAGTGTGATCTACGTCAGAGAAAATAATTAATTGTGACATAGTATTATATTAATTAAACGATTTTAATCAGCTTCGATCCTCAGTTTGCTTCTTGTATGTTTGCTTCACATCTGAAAACTCAAATTTAAACCAATTCCACCAATCTAATTGTCTTGTACCCTGATAGCAATCTGCCGGCAGTCTGACGGCAGATTCACGGCAGGTCCTGCTGTCCGCCTGACAGATCCAGTTCATCCAACAGCGCCATCTGAAGGCCACAATTGCTAACCAATTCCCTACGCGTGCTGTAGGTGTATCCCTACTCCCACATGACCAGTAAGCAGATTCTGCATTTATTAAATAATTAATTCTATTTATTGCAAAAAGTATTTATTCTTTAATTATACAGGGTGTCCCACCTAAGACTGGACAGCCGGTTTTCTCCTAAACTATTGGAGATAAAAATATAAAAAAATAGGGAATTGCATGGTTCGAGGGGGCCAATTAATTAGCGCGAACGAATTTTTTTATTGATTATTATTTTAAAAGATACGATGGTCAAGTTCGGTTTTTCAAATGGAACTATTTTTTTGAACACCTGAGTTGATAGTGCGTTCCAAGACAAATTCAATAAGCTTTAATGTATACACTTCATTTTCACTGGTGTTTAAGATATTGCGCTTGCAAATTTATTGATTTTCACTGGAAAAAAACTGTCTGGTATAGCACGGACCGGTGACGGTCTTACTGGCGTCACGGGTGGCATTGCCTGTTGAAATAGATACCTACCTGCCAAAGGTCTACGCCAGGAATGGCAGGCCCAAAGGCTGGACAATTCTTTTCCGCCAGAAATGCTACTTAGGTAGGTAAGAAAAGCAGAGACATGATGGGGAAGCTAAGGAAAAATACAAATGAAGTGGTGATTATTGCTATTAATTAAGTCTTTATTACTCCAAATACAACTATAAGTTAATGATTTAACATTTTTTACACACTTTGGACTATCTGAGGTCAGGCGTCTAAGTGATTAAACTTTACAAAACAGATGGGAAAAAACCGTCCTCCCCCACTCGCTTTCGCCAGCGACCACACTATTATAACACAGTGGCTTCCTAATGATGTATTTGTCACGTGCCTAGCGTCTTTTAATTAGGGTTTAGGGAGATGCCCCATCTTACCTCGCTACCCCTTCATACTTGTCATACGAAACCAGCCGCGATCCACGAGCCGTCTGATCGGTCATGGTTCCGCTCGCCCGGGCTCGCCAAGCCGACTTGACGAGCTAGACGAGCCGAGCTAGTTCGCGGTGCCTGGAGCAGTCTGATTCCACCTGGAGAGTAGTCGGGTCACACACTGCACAAATGATACAAGGTGATTCTGAAGCTACGCCCGTCGAAGGATGCGGCCTGGTACCCCGTGGCGAGGACAACCCGCCCGCAGTGCCTCACCGAATTTTATGGCTTTTTATGGAAAAGGTACGAATTCTGGGCCGAACGTAGCGAATTGAAGTCGACCCTCCGCAGGCGAGGGTGAAATATCAATTATAGCGTATTAAGAAATTCTTTTCTTCATCGTATCGAAAGGGAAGTGACGCCAATGGATTCCTTATGTTTTTCTGATGAAAATCATACCAAATATCATGCAAATCGGACTACTTTGACACAAGGTATTTGTATTCCCTATGTAAAAGTTGTCCGATTTACACGACATTTGTAATGATTTTCATCAGAAAAACATAAGGAATTCATTGGTGTCACTTCCCTTCCGATACGATGAAGAAAAGAATTTCTTAATACGCTATAATTGATATTTCACCCTCAACTGCGGAGGGTCGACTTCAATTCGCTACGTTCGGCCCAGGATTCGTACCTTTCCCCGAAAAAGACCACAAAATTCTATGGGCACTGTGGGGTGTTGTCCTCGCCACGGGGTACCAGGCCGCATCCTTCGACGGGCGTAGCTTCAGAATCACCTTGTATCATTTGTGCAGTGTGTGACCCGACTACTCTCCAGGTGGAATCAGACTGCTCCTGGCACCGCGAACTAGCTCGGCTCGTCTAGCTCGTCAAGTCGGCTTGGCGAGCCCGGGCGAGCGGAACCATGACCGATCAGACGGCTCGTGGATCGCGGCTGGTTTCGTATGACAAGTATGAAGGGGTAGCGCGGTAAGATGGGGCATCTCCCTAAACCCTAATTAAAAGACGCTAGGCACGTGACAAATACATCATTAGGAAGCCACTGTGTTATAATAGTGTGGTCGCTGGCGAAAGCGAGTGGGGGAGGACGGTTTTTTCCCATCTGTTTTGTAAAGTTTAATCACTTAGACGCCTGACCTCAGATAGTCCAAAGTGTGTAAAAAATGTTAAATAATTAACTTATAGTTGTATTTGGAGTAATAAAGACTTAATTAATAGCAATAATCACCACTTCATTTGTATTTTTCCTTAGCTTCCCCATCATGTCTCTGCTTTTCTTACCTACCTAAGTAGCATTTCTGGCGGAAAAGAATTGTCCATCCTTTGGGCCTGCCATTCCTGGCGTAGACCTTTGGCAGGTAGGTATCTATTTCAACAGGCAGTGCCACCCGTGACGCCAGTAAGACCGTCCCCGGTCCGTGCTATACCAGACAGTTTTCTTCCAGTGAAAATCAGTAAATTTGCAAGCGCAATATCTTAAACACCAGTGAAAATGAAGTGTATACATTAAAGCTTTTTGAATTTGTCTTGGAACGCACTATCAACTCAGGTGTACAAAAAAAATAATTCCATTTGAAAAACCGAACTTGACCATCGTATCTTTTAAAATAATAATCAATAAAAAAATTCGTTCGCGCTAATTAATTGGCCCCCTCGAACCATGCAATTCCCTATTTTTTTATATTTTTATCTCCAATAGTTTAGGAGAAAACCGGCTGTCCAGTCTTAGGTGGGACACCCTGTATGTGATTACAATATGATTGCAATTGTTACAAAATAATATAAGTAGCGCATATAAATACAAAGAGGAACTTTCAATATTTACATTAACAAATCAATATACAGTATGTCCCGTAACCAGTGGTACCTAGTAGTAGACTTCTTTTTTGTGTAGAATCATCATATTCCCTGTTGTGTTAGCTCTGAAAAAAAGGACAATATTAGTATAAAATTAAACGTAACCTAGGTATGAATAAACCCTGATAACAACCCTGTCTGCAGTCTGTCAGCAGATGGACAACAGGGTCTGACAAGGCAGAGTCTGCCGGCAGATGGACGGCAGATCCGCAGCAGATCCTGCCTTCAGATGGCGCTATTGGATGAGTCAGACCACAGTGGGTCCAGGGACAGTGTGGCCAATGTGTTCCTCGCCGCTAATTGGTGTCGCCATTTTCAGGCAACTTCCGGCAGCTCTTATGTATAGATAGTATACATATATACTTACACATTCTCAAGTTGTACTTTTTACAACTTCAGAGTTGTACTTCTTACAACTTCAGAGTTGTACTCTATATTGCGCGCGCTTGACCAGGCTGGAACTGAAAATGGCGGCTTCCGGCTCATTGGCC
This sequence comes from Andrena trimmerana, assembly GCA_951215215.1. Taxonomy (NCBI): domain Eukaryota; kingdom Metazoa; phylum Arthropoda; class Insecta; order Hymenoptera; family Andrenidae; genus Andrena; species Andrena trimmerana. The sequence goes on along the minus strand of OX578062.1, from coordinate 24,460,940 downwards.
ACACTGTCCCTGGACCCACTGTAAGTCAGACGGGCAGCAGGATCTGCTGCGGATCCTGCCTTGTCAGGGTCTGCCGGCAGAACCGTAGTTGAATGCGGACATAGACGGCGCCGGATCTGCCGGCAGACCTGGTTATCAGGGAACATGATACATGCGACACTTACTTCAGCTCCATCTCCACACAGTACACACCCTAGGCCAGGCGTGCACAGCTGAATGCCCGCCGGGCAAAAATTTTCGGCCGTGTGTGGATAGAGCATCGTAAAGCGCTAGGCCACGCCTTTATGAGCAACAGTGCCGTGGCACAGTGTGCGATTTTGGACAAAAATCGCTAGACAGCGCAAATCTTGACCGATTTCAATGATTTTTTTTAAATACTCGTGAAGGACTCAGCAATAACGGAGGGCTGCAGTAAATCCTGTATTTTTTGGTCTAATCTATAAAAACATTATTTAGCAAAACATCACATAAAAACGTACACTTTGGAAATTAAAGAAATTAAAAATTAATTTTTTGTAAATTTAATATTAGCTACAAAATAAAAAATTTACTTCAAATTTACAAAATTTATGTTTTAAATAAACTGTTAAGTATAGCTGATTTAAATCTAATATTTTTAAATTATAATTCAATTTTATTAGTTTTTATCTTATTTCTAATATAAAATAAAAAATATATATATATATTTTTTTTTTAATTTTTTAGGAATTGTAATTAGAATAGAATTTGATGTGGCAACTAATTTTAATATAATTTGTTAATATGAATTATATGTGCTATGTTACATGCATTGAAATGTTACATGCATTGTGGGTTGTTTTGTAATAATTATAATTTTTAAATATTAGATTTAAATCAACTATACTTAACAGTTTATTTAAAACATAAATTTTGTATATTTGAAGTAAATTTTTTATTTTATAGCTAATATTAAATTTACAAAAAATTAATTTTTAATTTCTATAATTTCCAAAGTGTACGTTTTTATGTGATGTTTTGCTAAATAATGTTTTTATAGATTAGACCAAAAAATACAGGATTTACTGCAACCCTCCGTTATTGCTGAGTCCTTCACGAGTATTTTAAAAAAAAAATCATTGAAATCGGTCAAGATTTTCGCTGTCTAGCGATTTTTGTCCAAAATCGCACACTGTGCGTGGTGGGGAGTCGAATGCCCATTAAAGCTAGCAACCAGCTTTGCTCAGAAATATGACGTATAGCGAGAAACTTCATGTGTACAGAAATTTGTTTCGATTCAATACGTCCAGTTGGCCGAGAGTGCCGCTGAACGTTAGCAACCCACCTTACTAGAAAACTAAAGAGGTGAGTATGCGCATCCGCCATATTGGGCCCTCTGGAGAGAGATGATTATTGAGAACCCGCCTTTTTCAAAAATTGTCAAATTTGCTTTATTAACCAAATATAAGCTTAAATGTAATAAGATACTCTAATAATGTGTCGTGCTACAATGTATCAATATCAGCAACGCATATTTTTGTTTATAAAGTGAATCTGAGCATACTCAATACTTTTCTCTCTCCAGAAAACCCAATATGGCGGATGCGCATACTCACCTCTTTAGTGCTCTAACCTTACAGTTTACACGCATACTACTTCAGCTAGTGGCCACAGGGTGGGGGAACTGCTCGCGGCAAGGCTCTTCGCTTTGCTCGCGAGCAATCGAGAGCGCTCTTGCCCGTCACAGCCTTACCGTGCAGGCCTGCCGCAGGCGATCATGCATGCTCCTGCGAACATTAACATTTATAAGAAAACATGTGTTTAATTATTATCTACTAAACAAGACGCTAAACATTCGCACTTCGCGCAGAACCATACTTTTCTGTCTTGCACATAATGTGAAACTCTATTTCCGCGACGTAGATAATTGGAAATTATTCAATTGCATAATTACGTTTGCCTTCTGGATACGTCGAGATGATTTGTCTGGATATTGATGAATGAAATTACTTGGAATATTCTTCGATTTTGCCGGCACTGATTGCCACTGCCAATGACTTTCAACTCAGACCTCGAAAACGAATGCAAATGGGACATAGACTCTTGACCAATCACGAGTTTCGGCACTATGGCGCAGCCAATCCGAGCGTCGATTCAAGAGCATTGGTCAACACTCTACGTTCAGTTTGCGTTCGTTTTCGTGGTGGCAGACAGAGCTGGCAAAATCGAAGAATATTACAAGTAATTTCATCCATCAATATCTCGACGTATCCAGAAGGCAAACGTAATTATGCAATTGAATAATTTCCAATTATCTACGTCGCGGAAATCGAGTGTCACATTATCTGCAAGACAGAAAAGTATGGTTATGTGCGAAGTGCGAATGTTTAGCATCTTGTATAGTAGATAATAATTAAACACATGTTTTCTTATAAATGTTAATGTTCGCAGAAGCATGCATGATCGCCTAGGGTGTGTACTGTGTGGAGATGGAGCAGAAGTAAGTATCGCATGTATCATACTTATTCATAGGTTACGTTTAATTTTATACTAGTATTGTATTTGTTTTTAGCGCTAACACTACAGGGAATATGATAATTCTACACAAAAAAAAATCTACTACTAGGTACCACTGGTTACGGAACATGCTGTATATTGATTTGTTAATGTAAATATTGAAAGTTCCTCTTTGTATTTATATGCGTTACTTATATTATTTTGTAACAATTGTAATCACATTGTAATCTCATATAATTAAAGAATAAATACTTTTTGAAATAAATAGAATTAATTATTTAATAAATGCAGAACCTGCTCGTTGGTTATGTGGGAGTAGGGATACACGTACAGCACAACCAACGGAATTGGTTAGCAATTGTGGCCATCAGATAGCGCAGTTGGATGCGTCAGGCGGGCAGCAGGCGCTGACATATATACTATGGATACGAGATTCCCATAAGCCGGCTATACAGCGGTTGAAGCGAATTGAGGGGTCAGTTTAGACGCCCGCGCCGCCACCGTGCGACCGATGTAATAAAGAAATACTCGCGTCAGCGGCAGTTGGCGTTGGTTGGCGTGGCAAAGTGGGGCAAAAAATGGAGCACCGTGGGTGATCGCGGGGCGAAGGGATGTAAAGTACAACGGTCGAACGATGGTGGCGCACCATGCCAAAAGCGCCTTCAAATCGCTTCAAGCATCTCCAATCCATAGTATATATATCAGTGGCAGCAGGACCTTTTTTTTTTTTACTTGGAGGAAGTCCCCACGGATTATGTGGGACTTGAAACCACTAAAACCTCCAAGGTGGTCTACCTCGTGTACGGAGTTGCGCGCCTGGGGGGAGGGACTTACAAGGGACGTTCGGCAACCCGGAAATTCAGAAAATTATGAAACTCGGTGTGCAAGTAGAGTAGTTCATCCGTAACACAACCCTATTTTTCGTTGGTGCCAAAAAGCATTTTTTAGGGGTGAAATCACCCCTTGAAGAAAATGCAGAATTTTCTTTTCCGTGGAATATCTCGAGAACGGTGAGAGATATCGAAAAGAAGTTTAAACAAAAGTTGCATCCTTCTTTTATATCTACAAAACCGCGTAAAAATTATTTTCGAAAAATCCATATTTTTCAAGTTACCCCCACCACCAACTCTTAAAATTAAGTTTTTGTATTTTGTAAATATACGCTAGCATACCTCTGGATAATCCCTTTTCATACATATAAATAGTTTATGTGTTATATTTTTTTTGCAAACAAATAAAACCTCTATTACCGAATTTGAAGTCCATTTTGGCAGTTTCCATTAATAACATGGTTTCTTAAAGCCATATTTAAATTCGTATTTATGTAAGGGTCAGACAGCTTTCAATTATTTAAGCAAGGCAGTACGTACGTAAAATTGCATCCAAGGTAAAACTAATTAAAACTAATCAATGACGTGCATGAATCATTATGATATCAGCACATTCGTACATGCATTACTTCAAGTGTAATCTTATTAGGCTGTTTTGGAAGCCACGCGATAAATAAATAATGCGTGAAGATTTACAATGACTTTGCAAAATATATATGTTATCATTGAAATTACGCAGAATCGCATTCATGCCGATAACCTTGTCGAACCTTCCGATTTGCATGATGCATATGGATATGAATTTTAAATGATTTATAAATCAATTTTACTTACCTGTCCCACTAATAACATGTATATATATATAATATTACAATATTATAATATTACATTAAAGATATTAATATTAAATTTAATTATAACATTATAGGAGTTTTCATGAACGAAGTGGTTGAATAAAGCAATATTTTAACATTTGCAGTCCCTTTTTGTACATGCTATATTGTGTGATTATACATTGGAAGAAATATACTAGTAGAAAACGATAAATATATTGAAAATTACGGTTTATAATTGGTACAATAATGATATTCTTCATAGAAGTGATTAAAACAAAAATACTTGCCACACCATGCACATCGCATAAAAGCCGGCTCCCCACAAATACTACATTTGGGTATAAGCTTTTCATTTCTGAAGTAACAGAAATCTACAGGATTTTGAAATTCGCTGGGATGCGTTTCTAGATATCCGCTTTTAAACCAAGCATATTGAAAAAGGTTTTTGAATCTAGGCGAAGAAAAATGGTTATGGGTTAGGGACTGCAATTTAATTATTTCATTGCGTAAGTGCAAATTGACATCTCTTTCTTGGAGAATCACATTATCCGAAAATGTCCGCACGAAATTTTTCCAAATCCGGAATCCAAACACATCTAAAGGCTGAACGATGCCCGTCGTTTTTTTTGGAATCATTGAAAAAGTTACTTCCTTGTCTTGTGGAATCAACTGCTGTAACTCATTTGGGCAGTGTCCCGTCCACGAGTCGAGTAGGAGCATGCTTCTACGGCCAGTATTCGGTAGATATACTTCGCTAAACCATGTTTTAAAATGTTCAGACGTGAGTTTTCCTGACTTTGAAGCTCCGATGTAAATATTAACCGGACGGAACAGAGTTCTTTGCACTATCGGACCAAGTGTTCCTGTAGATTCCTTCAAAACTATGTATAGTGGTGAAAGAAGACGTCCGCTTGCTGATATAATAGGCATTATAGTGTAGCTATGTGTTGTAGAAGATACCGATTGAATCGTCGCTTCTACTGTTTTTACTCCTACTTTCGCCAATGTTCGCCCAGAATGTATTTCAAGGTTGAAGCCACTCTCGTCTGCATTATAAATTTCTTCAACTCCGACAGCTGGGATGCTAGACTTTACGCGAGAAACAAACGATTCTGCGATATTTTTAATGTTGTCAATATCTTCAAACGTAAATTGCGTCCTGAATGTTGTTATCTTGCGGGACACAATTCTATGCGCAGTCTTAAAGTTCCAAATCCACCATTTACCTGCCACGAATTGGGGTAGGTCCACTTGGTTTTTTGCCTCCAAGGCCCACAATCTTAAATTCATGTCATGAACAATGGATCTTCTGTCACAAGCTTCTTCAAACTTTTGCAGTACATATTCCCCAATAAATGCAAGTTTGTCTGCATTTGTTCCACCTCTCTCTACACTCGCCTCCCACCTGTATAGCTGCTGCAAAGATTTAACCATGCGATAATTTTTCTGTACACTGGCAAGCGTTCGACGTGCCTTTTTTGCGCTTTTCCAAAACGTTACAGCTTTTCTCTTATAACATAAGTCAACTTGTCCACCTTCATCATCAACAGTACATTCTGCAGGTTCAAAACTGTCTTCTTCTTCTTCTGCAGGCATAATGTACTCTACAAATTGTGCACCATGTGGTTCTGATGGATCGGCATAATCGAGCACATAATCATGTGCAATTAATGGTAGGGAATGTATGTTTTGAAACTTTTTTATAATGTCCCGAATTTCATTGTGCAGTTCCGTTTCTACCGGGATTATAGGTGTCTGTGTTATACTTGCAATTTGAAACGTAGTGGCTAACATGTGTATTACGTTAGCAACATTAATCGTCTTCATTTTAAAGAAAATTGTCTCTCAAACAATGATCACTCACTTTTCTCAATTGGATGGTAACTGACTGCTGCCAAAAAAGTAACTGCCGTTGGCTACATCCGCGGGAATATTTATATCACTCAAAGACGCGAGTACAAAAACATGTTTACCGAAAACTCGGAAAATCTAAAGGTTCGACAAGGTTATCGGCATCAATGCGATTCTGCGTCATTTCAATAACATATATATTTTGCAAAGTCATTGTAAATCTTCACGCATTATTTATTTATCGCGTGGCTTCCAAAACAGCCTAATAAGATTACACTTGAAATAATGCATGTACGAATGTGCTGATATCATAATGATTCATGCACGTCATTGATTAGTTTTAATTAGTTTTATCTTGGATGAAATTTTACGTACGTACTGCCTTGCTTAAATAATTGAAAGCTGTCTGAACCTTACATAAATACGAATTTAAATATGGCTTTAAGAAACCATGTTATTAATGGAAACTGCCAAAATGGACTTCAAATTCGGTAATAGAGGTTTTATTTGTTTGCAAAAAAAATATAACACATAAACTATTTATATGTATGAAAAGGGATTATCCAGAGGTATGCTAGCGTATATTTACAAAATACAAAAACTTAATTTTAAGAGTTGGTGGTGGGGGTAACTTGAAAAATATGAATTTTTCGAAAATAATTTTTACGCGGTTTTGTAGATATAAAAGAAGGATGCAACTTTTGTTTAAACTTCTTTTCGATATCTCTCACCGTTCTCGAGATATTCCACGGAAAAGAAAATTCTGCATTTTCTTCAAGGGGTGATTTCACCCCTAAAAAATGCTTTTTGGCACCAACGAAAAATAGGGTCGTGTTACAGATAAACTACTCTACTTGCACACCGAGTTTCATAATTTTCTGAATTTCCGGGTTGCCGAACGTCCCTTGTTAGTGCGAGAGCAAACAAGCGATTCGTTCGCTACCCCCCCCCCCCCTGCGCTTTACAGCAACTTCGCCCACAGCACCCCCCTCAAGGGGGGCCTTCCCTGGGGGAGTATTGAAACCTCCCCCCGCTATAGTCTCCTAACGCGGCGGCGCGACGGACCACGCGTCCGCGCCGCCTCTTCCGGGGTCGCTGCTACTAGGGCGGGAGGTGCCCCCCGGCACCCCCGCCCCACGACCCCGCGATCGAGCTGCTACCCGGCCGCGACGGTGCTATGTTCGCGACCAGGGCGGGACGTATAAGCATCTCTCGAACTGCAGTGATATAAAATTTCAAACAGTTTGAACGAATTTCTTGAGCACATTCCAACTCTAATGACTCTAAAAACCTCTCACATTCCTGTCCTACGTATTCGTTTTCTATACTATTAATACTATCATTGTTATCTAAATCTAAGTCATCTATGTTTCTTAAAGCTTCTAGTTTGAGAAAATTTTGCGTTAATTGATGAATTTGCTGCCGACTAAACCGACATAATTCATGTATTAAAATATCGCGAGACTGAAATATTACATTAAAATTATTAAAAAAATTCAATGAATATTTCAGAAACAATATATATGCTTTAATTATGGGATTATTCAAATATTCTAAAATATTTTCGGCAGACTTTGATTTGTCTTCTACTGATGCTAAAATAAAAAAACTTTTCAAAGCGTCCCAATTATCGAGAAGTCTAACAACACATTTGTGTAAACAAAGCCACCTCGTGGTTGATAATTTTAATATTTTTAATCGTTCGACTTCAAAAAAATCTTGGAACTCAACCAAAATTGCACATCTTTTTGGACTGGCGGAAATATAACTTGCGACTCCTCTAATTAAGTCTTCACAAGTAGAAGGCAATTTGTCACAAGAATGACTAGCTATAAGAGCGGACGAATGGCAAAGACAATGTAATGTTATTAATTCTGGTACTTCTACTTGAAGACGGGACATGAAAGAATTATTGCATCCGACCATGATGGATGCATTATCCCACGCCATTCCAATAATATTTTTAATAGGAATTCCTTTTTCATCTAAAGAGCTTTTAAAAATTTTGAATATTTTATCCGCGGAACAATCGGTACCAGCAAGGGGTAATAATTCTAATAATTGTGTAATACCTTTATTATTTAATGGCGATACGTATTTAACGAGAACGCACAATATTTTTGTATTAGAAAAATCTGTGGTTTCGTCGATTAAAATAGAAAATCTACACGTTTTCAAACTTTCAATTATTGTTTCAGTTTCGTGTTTTGCAAGAATATTTTTTACAATTTTCATACATTTATCTCGAGCAAGTGAAAGATCCTCTACAACTTTGGGTTCCATGCACACATCTTTTAATAAAGGAATCAAATGGTCTACTGTATAAAAAGATATATTATGTTCTGCAACAAAAGCTGAAATTTTAATTTCAGCTCTTTTCACTTTATCCTTATGCGACAAATTAGTACTAAAATTATTATTATTATCACCACCAGTGGCTTCGTTATTAAACGAACTCATATTTTTAAGATGCCTGACCGTCTGTGAATGAGCAATTAAATCTGTTTTGTGACATCTGATAGTTTTATTACATGCAATACAAAACGATTTATTTTTTGCGGGAGAAGGAGCTACCCACCATTTAAGAATTTCATCATCCTGCCGAGATTATTGGATCCTACGTTTACGTTTCTTTATAAGTTTTCCACCAACAGTAGGTGCCATTATGTGTACTTAGATATAACTTAATATTAGCAACTTACCAAAAATTTGGAGGACGTGCGTCCCGTGATGAATGTTTACGCTGCTTTCCCGCCAATAACACCTACAGGGGATAGTGGTAATGGGTGCGTGAACTGACGCCAGCGCCAAGACAGTCGAGTGGGCTCAATGCGAAGCCAACCACGGCCAACCAGCATCGACAATCTGTTTCCCGGCGACGCTGGTTGGCCGTGGTTGGCCGTGGTTGGCTTCGCATTGAGCCCACACGACTGCTTGGCGCTGGCGTCAGTTCACGCGCCCTTTACCACTATCCCCTGTAGGTGTGTCCCCCTCCATCAATGTAAGCCCCGTCTAGATCCCTGCGCGCGTTACTTGCCCCCCCCCCCCCCAACATAGATACGGTACTGCAAACGCCGCGCATGTGCGAGAAAACCCGCCCCATATCGGAACACTGATCTGCCGTCGATCTGCCGGCAGACTCTGCTTGGCAGGGTCTGCCGGCTGAACCGTAGTCGAATGCGGAGGTAGGTTGCACCGCAGCTGCCGGCAGATCCTGCCGCCCGATCTGATTATTATGGGTCGCTTTGCAGGCGTGCGTAGTTTGGTTGACCGTATAAAATATTAAATAAAAAATAAGCCTGAGGGGGGGGGGGGATTGTCCAGTCATCAATAAACACTACAAACTGTGTGAAATCCCCACAAAATTACCTTTTTTAGAAAAAGGTACAAAAAAGAGTGCCAAGTATATACAGTATTGTCTCCGTATGTACTCGCTGGTCGGGACCGGCGAGTAACCCGTATCGTGAACAGCGACCCTAATTCCGAGTGTTCGTTTCTTGCTTCTTTCTGGCCGAAGAGGGGAGCGAGATGGAAAGTTTGCGTGCGCGACGGGCGTGCGCAATGGTCGCAAGCAGTTACGGTGACCACGGGAACCGCTTCGCAAAATCTTGACGCAGGCCCGGCTCAAGTCTTTTTTGCGCCCTAGGCGATCTTGTCAAATTACACCCTTTATTATAATACATTTATAGAGTTTATTGATGACCTTACTCTGAATTTTTATTCGTAGTTTAAAACAGATGCAGTACAATTTGTAATATTTCATTTTAAAGTTTATTTTCAACATACAGGCAATGAAAATACCATTTTGCACTTCTTGTCGACTTTCCGCCCTAGGCAGCCGTCTCATTTTGCTTATAGCACTGCATCTTTTTTTGTAAATACAATGCCTCGATGGACTGTTACAAATACAACATTAATGACAGTACATCAAATTACATATCTATGACTGTATTCGCTGCCTGTATTGTTGAAAATAAACTTTAAAATGAAATATTACAAATTGTACTGCATCTGTTTTAAACTACGAATAAAAATTCAGAGTAAGGTCATCAATAAACTCTAATAAATGTATTATAATAAAGGGTGTAATTTGACAAGCTCACCTAGGGCACAAAAAAGACTTGAGCCGGGCCTGCGTCAAGATTTTGCGAAGCGGTTGCCGTGGTCACCGTAACTGCTTGCGACCATCGCGTACGCCCGTCGCGCACGCAAAGGACGGAGTGTCACGGTGCCCGAAAGGCGGAGCGAGACAAAACATTAACGCGTCGTCTGTCTCGTACCGTCCTCGCTCGCTTTCAGTGGCTCTCGCTCGCTCTCGTTCCATCTCGCTCTCGCCTTCGCCAGACAAGAGTGAGCCAGAAGTGGTGGGGATAGCGAGTAACCCGTATCGTGTACACCAAACCGAGTACATACGGAGACAAAACTGTAATCCCATAAAAAATAATTCCAATTAAAAACCTTGTCGTAAATTTATATTAACTCATCAAAAAGAATCCCATTTAAAAACATTGTCGTAAATTAATAGCTTCACAAAACTAATGATGTACAAAATTTGCGCCAATTACAACAATGGCTATTTATACAAAGACAAAAATGTATTTAATAATATTAAGGAGATATATTTTTATAGAAATAAATATTTTAATACTGTTGCGCCGGGGTGTTTCCGGCACCGACCACCCCGACGCAAAGGAGCGATAATGAATGGTAGACACGAGTGCACGACACAACTATATTTGGAAATACAGGCCAACTAGAATACGGCAGTACAACCCGTGCGTCCGAACGCTACGACGTCCGGTACCAGATAGTCCACGGCGTTGTCCTGATAGTCTTCTCGAAGGGGGTTGACCCTCTTCTGTCTTCAGCTACGAGCACCAGCAGGCTATGCACGGGCCTACATCCGGTGCCCGCAACACTGCTCCCCCCTCTGGAAAAAGCGGGCGTCCCGACCGCGTTGGCTCCTCTTCGAGAATCTTCGTACCCTGGTCTGAAGAAGTGGTCGTGCTGGCTGCGTGGCTCCCCCAGACCGCCGCCTCGGCATTTGCCTTCACGCCCAAGGGAAAACCACCCAAAAACCCTGGGCAAGGCGTGGGTAGACGGGGTGGCTGACGAAATCCTCTCGTCGTGATCCTTTCCGTGGCGCGTTCCAGCTCTCTGTCCCACGTCATCCCTGGAGCTCTGCCCTCCAACGGCGATCCCGCTGCGTTGATTCCAACGGCGAAGCATCTCCGGATGTCGAACGACGCTCTCGCCCTCCTCCGCATGTCCCTCGTCGAGATCCACAGCGCCGACGATCTCCAGCCTCCCGGTAGTCTTCGTCCTCCGGCGAGTCTCCGTCCGGTGCGTTGTCCTTGCCGGCGTCCCGGCTCCTTATCCCGCGTCGCCTCTGGAGCTCCGCTCTGGATCGTCCCGCGACGACTCCGCCGTTCCGATACTGCGTCCGGAAATTCCCTCGACGAAAATCTCCAGCGACGTGGTCCACGGGAAATTTCAACGTCGCTCTCGAAGCTCTGCGGCACATTGTCCCACGCCGTCGCTGCCACCCTGCAGCTCCTTGTCCGACGGCGAAATTCCCGGAGAACCCCGGCCCAGCAACCAGGCGCAGCACTGCGGTCCTCCAATCCTCCCTCGACGGGACGCCTCTGCTTCCTGTTCCGCGACGTCCCTGGGACTCGCTCCGGAACGTCCCACGGCGGCTCCATCGCTCCGACGTCGCAGCTTCTCGGGCTCAGCTCCCTGAAACAACTCAAGAAAGGGGGCCGGGCTACGAAGGTAGCCTCCGCAGCCCAGTCCACTGCTTAACTCAAACCTGACCCTTGGACTCTTGCTTTCCATCCTTAGCCTCTCTCCGCAGTGACCTTGATGTCCGCAACATTTCTCGAGCAAGAGACTTCTCCCAGTCGTCGAACGGCCCATCTCGGCTAACGACTCCACTCTTCGGGGCTCCTCTTTCGGGGGTTTGGCGTTCCTGCGACGGTATTCGCCCTCGAGCTCCCTCCGTCGCGACTTCGCATTCGGCCATCCTGCGACGATGTTCGCCCTCGAACTCCCTTCGCCGCAGCTCAGCAACCTTGCGCACTCCGGGCGCCTCCACGTTGCTACGGTGGTGCTGCACTCCTGAGGACGCGGCTCGCCAGCAACACAACTGCATGAATCCCTGGCCGTCACTCAGAGCCGCGCACCCACCCATGGTGTGGTCCGTGTACTCCCGGACGTCGCTGCGTCTCCGCCGGAGTCGCACCCTCCACCACCAAAACTCCGACGCTCCCTCTATAGCGTCCTAACATGGCCTCTTGAGATGACAATTCCCCAAATCCGACGAGCCCCTCGATTCTTCTTGCAGCTCCAAGTCGAATCGGCATTCCAGAACGTCGTTCCCGGATGGCGTCAAACAACTCACGCCGTCCTCGCGGACAACCGTTCTCCCCGTGTTGGGAGAAGACGAAGCGTCAATGTCAAAGCGTCAATGTGTTAAACCGTCGATCTTGCTCGTTACCCGCGAAAGAGCCAACTTCAGCGCGTAGTCATTGCTATTTGACGTACGCTTGTATTACATTTTACATTATCCAATGGGAACGATACAACCAGAATTCGGCTCCTTTTCCGTAGGTCGGCCTCTCAAGCCTCCAGAGCCGACCCAGCAACGACCCCCTGGTACCGCTCTCCCTCAGCATCCTCGCTGAAGCCTCGAAGCCGCTCCGATGTCGGCGGATCTCGACCGCCGTCGCCGTTCCCGCGCGTGTCCCTCGATGTCGGCGGGCCTCGACCGCCGTCCCCCGCTGCTCCTGTGGGTATCCCTCGTCGCCGCCGCCGTTTTTGCGGCTGTCCCCCGTTGTCCTGCCGCAGGCTGAATCGTGCGCAACGGCTCCTTGCGTATCGCACGCAACAGCTCCTTGCGTTTCGTACGCAACAGCTCCTCGCGTATCGCACGCGACAGCTCCTTGCGTTTCTTCGGGATCCGCGGTTACGGATCCCACTTCTGACACCAATGTTGCGCCGGGGTGTTCCCGGCACCGACCACCCCGACGCAAAGGAGCGATAATGAATGGTAGACACGGGTGCACGACACAACTATATTTGGAAATACAGGCCAACTAGAATACGGCAGTACAACCCGTGCGACCGAACGCTACGGCGTCCGGTACCAGACAGTCCACGGCGTTGTCCTGATAGTCTTCTCGAAGGGGGTTGACCCTCTTCTGTCTTCAGCTACGAGCACCAGCAGGCTATGCACGGGCCTACACCCGGTGCCCGCAACAATACGAATAAAATTTTTAATTATTTTACGAAAAAATGTTAATTAATTGTCTTGGTTAATAAATAAAACAATATAAAACAAGACAAGACACCATTGAGACAAAAAAGATGTATATAATAATATGAAGCAGATATATTTTCATAGAAATAAATATTTTAATACGAATAATAATTTTATTTTCAAAATACTTGGCGCTGTTAATTTATGACAATGTTTTTAAGTGTGAATATTTTGATAGGATATTAATTTATGACAATGTTATTAATTGGGATTCTTTTTGATAGGATCAACAGACGCGGTCGCGTCTGGAAGCTAATTCCCCCTTCCCCTCTACCCATAGACACACTGAGCGACCGTGTCTCTATACACGAAAGATAGCGAAATTGACAGGTCGTCGGAGCTATTTTAGCCTTATTATCTTATTTAAGACATAGTGCCCGTGTTTTTACATGATTGAGCGAATCATTTTTTTTTTCGTACCCATATGTCGTTTTACTTAATGTATCAAGCTATTTGTCTAAAAGATATAAGATTTATTCTGAATTAATAGTTGTAAAAGTGACACTTTAAAAATTACGAGGTATGACGTCACGTTTTCCTCCTCCACTTGGCGCCAGTAGGTGTCGCCTCGAAAGCATAATTTATATAAATGTCACTTGGCTGTCATTCAATCATAACCTGCTAGTTGTTAAGGCTGCCGTCTCCTCGGGCGTTGAATGAGTGCGTACTCGCACACAAGCTAGGAAAAGCGTGTACGTATACGCGATGCAGTAAACAAACCGTTTCAACCAACTTACGTCGTGGAATCGGCAAGAAGGAAGCTTTTGCGGGTATAGTTGTCTGCAGAAGACATCCGTGGAGGCGGGTCTGGTGCGTTTGAACGCTAATAAGCACCGTACGTTGAAATAATAATGAATTTATGACTCGAAAACTGACAGAATGAAGCTTCAAGGCTTCTCCGTCACCGGCGTTGGTGGTATATTCGAGCCAGCGTAATACGTATATGCGACGTAGTAAACAATCCGTTTCAACCAACTTACGTCGTGGAATCGGCAAGAAGGAAGTTTTTGAGGGTATAGTTGCCTCCTGTAGATATCCGTGCAGGCGGGTCTGGTGCGTTTGGACGCTAATAAGCACCGTACGATGAAATAATGATGAATTTATGACTCGTGTATTGAGACAGAATGAGGCACAGACTCGAGAAATGACAGAATTATGCTTCAAGGATTCTCCGTCACCGGCGTTGATGGTACATTCGCGCTATGTACCGTCAAAACCGGTGGAAGTCCATGCTAGCCGATAAATGTAGGAAATACATAGTTGCCGATACGTATCGAGAGTCATATCGCGTTGTTGCCGCATTTCCCCTATTACTATTTTATCATCAGGAAGGCTTGAATGAATCACGGCGAAGCGGCTGGAGAACAAAGATGGGCAAAGATAATTTCTGGATAAATTAGATTCTTTATGTTTATCCGTTATCTCTATTCGAGCTGAGGATTTGGGCTATTCGGCGGTTTCTAATCTCGGTTCGAGAGGCATATAGTGTTTCTTGCGGTGAATTTTGTATTAATAAAATGTAAAACGTAATGTTTTTACCCGACTGCGGCACGTACAGGAGGGTATTGTGTTTATCAGGCAATGTTTGTATGTCCAGATGTTACGCTCTAGAACCTGTACGGAGACACCGATTTGGACAAATAAGGTGTCTTTAGAATTCTCCTACGATATATAATTTTCAAAATTGCGAGACAGAAATAAAAAAATTGGAAGCCCTCGTAAGTAACGAGGAGTATTGTCTCCGTATGTGCTCGGTTTGGTGCACACGATACGGGTTCCTCGCTATCTCCACCACTTCTGTCTCACTCTGGTCTGGCGAAGGCGAGAGCGAGATGGAACGAGAGCGAGCGAGAGCCACTGACAACGAGCGAGGACGGTACGAGACAGACGACACGTTGATGTTTTGTCTCGCTCCGTCTTTCGAGCGCCGTGACACTTCGTCCTTTGCGTGCGCGTCGGGCGTGCGCGATGGTCGCAAGCACATACGGTGAGCACGGGAACCGCTCCGCTTTTAAAAAATATAGTGTTGTAAAGCTCGTCAGGACACATAACTTTTTCTATTTACAGTTTGTTTATCCAATCATTACTATTCGAGCTAAAAATTCTAAACAAAAAATTTTCATCATTCAAAATCATTATTTCTTTAAACATAAATTGCGAAGACGTGAGTAAATATTAACGGATCGTTATTTTTCAATTTTTTTTTCAATTTTTTTTCAATTATGTTTCATTTTTTTTTCAATTTTTTTCAATTATTTTTCAATTTTTTCAATCATTTTTCTACCATGCATATAAGTATTAAACATACACAAAATATACAAACAAACCGAGGGTCGAAGCTGAATAAAATTGTTTAAAAATAATCTGATTTATACCGTGTTTAAATTCATTTTCATTTGGGAAATCACAGCAGTATGTTACTGAAACATTCATGCCGATGCGATAGAAAGTTTTACATTCTATTAAAACACACAAAATATACAAATCATTGAACAATCATATCATTATATTTTTTCACAAGTAAACAGAAATATTGCACCGAATGAGAGAAGATAATAAGAATTGTGAAGTTTAGAAGGGATATTGATACCCAAATTAGTATTCTTTCATAAATTATTGAAATAAACTATCAAATTAAAGAGACTTTATATTTATTTGTCGTCGAATAAAAATAACCCAGAGTTAGTTTCATTTGAAATGCCACGGATGAATAAGTTTATTCGACGGGAATTCATCCGTCGGCCACAAATAATTTTTTTAATCGAGGTCCTCTATTCTTGAGGTCACCCGAAGCTCGAGCCGAGCGACATTGTATCGCTCACCCGTCTAATTTGTTGCCTGGAGTTGCTCGGCGATGTACATATCATTGATTATGCAGAAACAGAATTTCTTTATTTTTCATCGTATCAATATGAAAGTGATTCTGCCGATTAAATTGACAGGAAATAATTTGGATCGGACTAAATACTTTGAACGAAACCGACTTTCAATTCTGCAAATAAATTTTATGTGTAATATCGTTATTCGTTAATAATGATAGTTCAAATTGTGTCAGGTTATCTTTTCATCTTTCCTTCTTACACTCCCGGACCTCTCTATCTTTCATTATTACTACATTCAGGGAGGCTCTAACGCTAGACGCAGCTCTCGTGCTGTATTCCTTCAAGACTTCTCGATGAAAAGAGAGAACTCTGTGGCAACAGCGCGGCTGAGACAGAGAGTACAGAACATGTGGCAACTATGCATAAAAAATTCGTCTACCCAGAGTACCTGAAGATGTCATTGCTGTACAAATTCTTTTTATCGATCGGAGTAATTTCATTAGGGTCCGTTTGTTTACTGGGGACGCTTCGATCGATTCGGACCAAAACAAACTTGAGACGGCAGCCTTAACATTTTTGAAACGTCACGATGGTAAAAAAGATCTCGCGCGATAATGGCGGGAGGTTCATAGGAGGCAAATTTTTGCAAAAGATTCAACAAGACGCATCTGAATTTCTTTTAGCATTATGCAATGATTTGCAAGGGCTCCAAAAAATAGTTCAATTTGAAATGACAACATCTGTACACTGCAGAAAATGTTCTCATAAAGAAACAACCACTAACAGCCATTATATTCTCCCCTTGACAGTTAAAGAATTGTTTTTAAAGTCAAAGAAAGGTACACCTTTACAAGATTATGTTAATATTGCTTTACCGATTGGTTGGAAATCGAGTTCGCAAAAACTGTGCAAACAATGTTCTGAACAAATATTTACTAAAATTGAAATTACTACTCCGCCAATAATTATTATAATGCAATTGTTGTTGTTCTCTTATTATGAAAATGGCAACGTTATTAAAGAAATTAATTGTAAAATTACCGCTGCTCCAAAACCAATATCAATATGTAATAAAAAATATAAATTACTAAGTGCCGTATTTCATAACGGTCCTCATCCCCAGAACGGTTCATATTCATGCATGATACGTGATGGTAGATCACCATGGAAATGTATTGACAACGACAAAATTAATCAAACGAAATGGCCCAAAAACGCCACAAATGTGTATATTCTTTTTTTGCAACGGCAAAATGGAAGAGAAATCATACGTTTATACGATTTTATTCAGCTTCGATCCTCTGTTTGCTTCTTCTATGTTTGCTACATATCTGAAAACTCGAATTTAACACAAAATCCACCAATCCACTGAATACGTATTACCACACGTATAACATAATTTACATATTTAATCAATGTTAAAGGTAGGATTAATTAGAAAATATTTAATAAACTTATTAAAAAAAAAGAAACATATCTGAGTATAACGTAAACGAACATGTAAAATTCGCATACGTTAATATCCACGCACAGTATCGTGGCCGAGGCCGTGGTCGTGGTCGGGGCCGTGGCGGTCAGGAGGAAAGCCGTTAAGACGGAAAAGTTTATTAACTTAATATTGTTAATTTATTTATAATTTATTAAGTAATAAATTTCTTTCCTCGCATATATACGTTTTCTTTGTGGTGAAATTTCCTAGAGAGTGACCGGCGGTACATTAGCTTGATAAGATCAACACAACAAAAATTCACAAATTATGAAAAAAAGTGATGAAATCTCCCCCCCCCCCCCCCCCCCCCATAAACATGACTCATGTATGAAAGAAGCTAATTCCCTTTAATTCACGAAAAAAGTTCTCACGCAAAGATTGTGAAATCATCTTCGCTAATTCCAATTGTACCTTTAATTCACGAAAAACATTAAAAACATTCTCACGCAAAGATTGTGAAATCATCTTTGCTAATTCCAATTGTATTCTCGTTCTCCGTTCGAACACTGATCCCTCTGTCACTTTTTATACTTAACATTCCTTTATTGGCCACAAATCAATACAGTGCTCAGATTTTCAGCTTCGGTTTTAAGGAATTAGCGGGCGTTGTATAAGAAAAAACTATGAAGTCGACTTAAGGGGGTAGACACGTGACGTGACCTGGCCGATTTGGTCGGTCGGTATTACAGCAGCTTTTTTCTGCACTGAAATGGTATTACCCATAGATACGCAGCTGCCTGTGCACGCGAGAGGGAGCTGTTTGCTATTTCCGTATTCTATTCTGAATAAGGAAAGAAATTCTCAGCTGTTGCGTTGTACATTTTAAACAGAAAGTCTGCTGGTACTGCAAACGTAGAAAATGTATTGTACATTTACTTGAACTGTGCTTATGCTACAATATTCTACATTGGCAGTAAGGAATTATAAGTGAAAAGGAAAAATAGATGAGGGCATGTCCCCAGAAAATGAAGTTTGTTAGGATAGACATTTTTTAATTAGCAAAACACTGAAACAGAACATGAAATACACATCCTATGCAGAAAGCAGTTATGAACAAACATATATAAAATTGTGTTTGATGTTGAATCCAACGCGTGATTATTATGTGGTCCCTCCTCGAAGTGACAAAAAATATAACCTATGTATATGCTATAAGACAATAAATATTTAGCCGCTATTTCGTTGTATTACGCTACATTTGTGAACTTTTCATCATCCTTCCGAAACATTACTATTACGCCGCAACAGTGTCTTCAGGAAATCAGGTATAACATATAGGTTATATTTTCTGTCACTTGGAGGACCGGATTTTCTGTCCTCGAAGTGACAGAAAATATAACCTATATGCTAGACCCGATTTCCTAAAGATACTGTTGCGACGTAATAATACTGTTTCGGAAGGATGATAAAAAGTTCACAAATGTAGCGCAAAAGAACGAAATGGCCGCTCAACATTTATTGTCATATAGCGTATACATAGGTTAAATTTTCTGTCACTTCGAGGAGGGGACCATAGACATATATAGACGGCGGAGCGTAAGCTGAGGGGGGTGGCAAGGTTCGCGGTAAGGGGAGCGATACGAGTAAATCGGATAACGCTGTGGTTATGCATGCCGAATGCATCCGAAGCTAACCGACGTGCCTGTATCTGAACCTATGCCTTTACCTCTCCAAGCCTTCCTTCCCCACGCCGATAGTCCCATCTTCTGATCCGTCTATATATGTCTATGGAGGGAGCCACGTAATAATCACGCGCATCCAGCCTGCGCATTTTTTTTATGAAAAAATTATTTAAATCGGACTACTTTTAACGAAACGGGCTTTCAATTCTGCAAACAAATTTTTCACGTAATTTCCTTAATTATGGTTTGAGTTGTATCATTTTTGGGGCCAATTTGATTGAGAAAATATAAGGAATCGATTGACGCCACGATCGCAAAGATCTGATTAGAAATTGCAAAACTTCAGATTCATCAGTGCTTAGTGCGCAACATTGTATGGCCCCGCTGGTTTCAAACTCGCCTGACTTGTTAGACATGAAACCGGGCATACAAATGGTTGCGCATATCGCCGAAAGCATCAGAAAGAATATGTACAGTCTTCCAATGTTTCAATTGTTGAGAAGCCTTTGGGCTCAGTTTATCGGGAAAGACCTACCCACCCCACTGTTTTGCTTTCTCGTTGCGAGCGTGGACCTTCGGGTCCTAGTAGACCGCCCGTTGACAGCCGAGAACAATAAAACCGACGAGCTAGATAAAATAGCCAGTACAGAAAAATAAAATGTTCGTGTTTTTGATAAGTATTGATGAAAGTATTACTGATGAATTTTTTAGGATTTCCCGATGAAAATGATATCAAACATGGAACAATTTGATCAATTTTTATTGAACGTAGAGTGTGTTCTAATCATGTATTCATAAGAAAAAATAGACTGAATTCGTTCGTGTCTTGACTCACCAACAATCCATGAATGGTAACACTCTCATCAAGGTGTAATGAGAAATTTTGAACATTTCGTATTCAGTACTGGATGACTCAAGTCGCCGTCGACCGAGGGTGTACCGCTGCTGCGCTATTTCACTCGCACTCGGTTCACATCGTTCGGTCTCCTTGTCAAGCGGTTCGAGCGAGGGCCCTGATAGGGGTGAATTTATTTGGGAAACAAAAGTCGCGTCATTCATGACACCTACTCGCGAACAGATATACATATGTACGAGAAGAAACAATGCAATTGCCCGATGACTTGAAGCAACATTTCAATTGGTAAATGCATGAAACTCTGGGATCAGGAATTCCGAACCCAGTGGGGCATATGTAAGAACTGGCGAAATTCAACAATAGTTCGTCGTCTAAATTTTACAATTAAAGTATTTATTTGACGTGAATATAAAATTTATTAGCAAAGTCTTTCTCGATTTGAGTTCTGTAGAAGGCTGATTTTCCTTCGCCATGGAAAGTCCCCTCTTGTCCTTCTCGCTGGCAATCATGCGACTCGCTGAGTTTCGTGGGCTTCGGCGCTCGAAACCAGCGGGGCCATACAATGTTGCGCGCTAAGCAGTGACAAATCTGCAGGTCTGCATTTCTAATCAGATCTTTGCAAAAGTGGCGTCAGTCGATTCCTCATGTTTTCTCGATCAAATTGGCTCCAAAAATGATATAATTCGGACCAAAATTACGGAAATTACGTGAAAAATTGTTTGCAGAATTGAAAGCCCGTTTTCTTAAAAATAGTCCGATTTAAATTATTTTCGGTCAATTTAATCGGGAGAATGCCAGGAATTCATTTGTGGCACTTTCATATTGATACGATGAAAAATAATCAAATTCTGTTTCTTTAGAATCGATGACACATCGCCGAGCACGGCGATCTCGCGCGGCTCGGGACACAAAGGTTCTCGTCTGTTATTCGAAGTTCTAAGATCGTATTCAGATTTATTGGCCGGTGAGTTTTGTAACTAGGGGTGTGCGGGTACCCGATTTTTCGGGCTCGGGTCGGGCCGGCAACTTTCGGGCGGGATCGGGCGGGATCCCGATACTTTCGTATTGCTCGAGATCCCGACAGTTTCGGGACCCCGAGACTCGATTCAGGCTACAAGCATAGCCGCCATCAGCGCCCAATTTGATTTCAGGTCGGCTCGGCAAAACTCGGACGCGATCGGACGATATCGTTACCAGTAATAGATTAAAATTATTACCTGAGAACATAGAAAAATTATGTTTCTTACACGTTAATTTGAAATAATAAAATATTCGCCTCCTGCGTATTGTTGTTATTATGAAACATCTAGTAAATATTCCTTTTTGTATGCTTATAGTTCGTACGTTTTCTATTTTAAATCTGAACCTATTCGGAAAAAGATAATACCCTATATATTCCCTTTACATAAAGTACTAAGTATGAAGTATATTTTATTCAAATTTTAAAATATTGTCGATATAAAAATAGTCTTCTTCCCAAGTTCTGAACATGGTATTTATTTAAGTACGTATATGGACGTATTCAGTATTCACAGACTATTTGGTAGCAATGAAGATACATATATATGTAAATAAATAATAAGATATAAATTATGATTCAACAGGAGACAGAAAATAAAAACTTATCACTCGGGTATCGATATAAATGATATACATAATTCTTTCCGTCTCGATCCCCTCGTAATAGCTGGCTTTCGAGCCGATCGCGTCCGAGTTTTGCCAAGCCGACCTGAAATCAAATTGCCCGCTCATGGCGGTCATGCTTGTAGCCCGAGTCGAGTCTCGGGATCCTGAAACCGTCTGAATCTAGAGCAATACGAAGTTATCGGGACCCCGCCCGATCCCGCCCGAAATTTTCCGACCCGTTCCGAGGGCCGAGAATCCGAGCCGCGGGACGATCCGCACACTCCTATTCGTAACGCGTGTTCTCTCGTCATCGCAGAACACGAGTGAGCCAGAAGTGGTGGGGATAGCGCCAAGCTTCTGTCATGTATAGGCCAAACCGAGCTGCAGCGTAGAAATACACGCATCAGAATAGGTGTACCTGAGGCCTTAGCTCCGAAAAAATTCAGGGAGCTTTATTGGTCAGAACATTGATTCTTTCTCGATAGCTTCATCTCGTATTGGTCTACGTGTAACTTCGTGACGCACACAACTACATATGTACTACGCTGACAATAAGAATAAATAACAGCCACACGGCTACGTTCAGACAGGGCCGAGCAGCATTCCCGTTACCCCACCATACCCTTCGTTGGCTAGGGAACTCCAACTGACAAATCCACGATCGTCAGATGGTGATGGCTGATTTCTCCTCGATCGCTGTTCACGAAAACGAATCGACCGGCCAATATATTTGAATACGACCTTAGGATAAAGATATAATGAAAGATGAAAAATTATTCGAAGCCAAAGATGAAAAGCCTTCGAATAAACAAAGGAAACTAATAAATACCCGAAGCTAAATAGTATTTCAGATTTAGGATACACACACCCTCCCCCCAAACCTCGTGTCGATCGGCCACTGGGGCCATTCGGAAGTATATTCTTTTAATTAAATAATGCCCATCTCTGCATAGGAGCGTAAAGAATTACAACAAAAAAATCAAGGAGTCAACTGTTGACCGATTTGGAGACTTTTCCTTGTTATATGTTATATACAATAGTCAGAAGAATAATAATAAAAGCAATAATTGCAAATAATTGCTGTAACTTCCACATTCTGAAAATATGATATCAGTAAATCACTACTTCCAGTGTTATTAAAAAATTCCAATCTCTTTTTTTATTTGAAATAATGTGGCCATATAATTATAAAATATATTCGGCAGCGGTGATGTATGTGTTACGGTAAAACCGCTAATTTAGTAAATGCAGACAATTCCCAGCAGTTCCTAGTCAATGTATGCCTAAAATGCATATAACCTAACCTAAAGTCGTCCGAAAATGCATGCAATGACTGCATCACGCTTTTACTGTGGCTTGTGTATCCAGCTAACGCTTCAGTTTTACTATGATTCCACGTTGGCAGTCCTCCCGAGTAGGCGCCATCTCGTGTCCACTAGCTCAACTAAATTTGTCACGTGACTTGCTCTGTATTATCGCCAATATGGCAGAACTCGTATTTGGGAATGCAATCACGGGGATACGCTTTTCGTCCTTATATGAACAGATTTTACGCTGGGAGAGGTCTCATTCGAAAGAGGAAGGTTCAATGCAGTGCGTTCTGGTCATCGTTTGAGTCACAAAACTCTTTTAGTGACCTAAAAATACTTGGATCCATGCGGGGGTATTTTGTCAACTTTTGCTCTACTTTGAACACTCGTATTATTAGATATCAACACAATTTCGTCGAACCATGACCAGAGCGCTGTGCACTGAACCTTCCTCTTTCGAATGAGACCTCATCCAGCCCAAAATTTGCTCATATAAGGACAAACAACGTATCCCCTCAAACCCATGTTTCGGGCACATTATGTCGGTATTACAGCGCGCTGCATTACCCGTGTCTACCCCCTTAAAACAAAATGTTTCATATCACTAGTGCAGGTTGGCGAATGTGCTATTAATCTATTACCGACTTTGATTCGTTTAAATTAGTCTCTACCAAGTTTTTATTATTTTCCATCGTAAAACGATTTTCATACGACATTTTTAACAGAAGATGTCCCTCTTATAAATGTTTTTGTGTCAACTACAGGCCTCGCCCGCTAATTCCTTAAAACTGAAGCTGAAAATCTGAGCACTGAATTGATTTGTGGCCAATAAAGGAATGTCAAGTATAAAATGCGACAGAGGAATCAGTGTTCGAACGGAGAACGAGAATACAATTGGAATTAGCAAAGTTGATTTCACAATCTTTGCGTGAGAATGTTTTTAATGTTTTTCGTGAATTAAAGGTACAATTGGAATTAGCAAAGATGATATCACAATCTTTGCGTGAGAACTTTTTTCGTGAATTAAAGGGTTAAAGGTACAATTGGAATTAGCAAAGATGATTTCACAATCTTTACGTGAGAACTTTTTTCGTGAATTAAAGGGAATTCTTTCATACATGAGTCATGTTTATGGGGGGGTATTAATTTACGACAATGTTTTTAAGTGGGATTCTTTTTGATAGGATATTAATTTACGACAATGTTTTTAAGCGGGATTCTTTTTGACGGGATTATATACTTGGCGCACTTTTTGTACCTTTTTTAAAAAAAATTAAAGAAACAGTAAACACGCGTAACTATGAAAAGCAAACGTTTTGGAAACTTTTGTGGAAAGCCGAAGAAGTCGTGTCACTTTCATGACGCCGTTACGTTTGTCCCCGCTGTCTCCTACTTATACATATAATAATCCTATGTTTAATGTCCTTCCTGTATATAATAATTAACATGTGGAAAAAAATTAATTTATATCACAAATTTTTGTTATTCCTCTTTATTATACTTGTAACAGTTAACACTCTGAGACGTCTACGCTATTGCTTTTCGTCGGATCCCTGATCTAGAGACGCGGTAGCGTCTCGACGCCAAGTACATGAAAAAATACACCCTGTATATATGTCGACTGTCGCCTCCGCTATCATTTACTCGTCGTGCGGCTATTCCAACCTATCCTGAAACTTATTTCATTAATATCTCATCACGTTACATTTTTCTTATGTAAACCGCATATCAGCTTTCGAATAAGACCAATTTCAATAAAATCGGTCCTCGCATGACAGAGATATCGTAATATCGTCTCATGGATCAGTCGGAAACTGTAAGAAATTTTTTTTCTGATTCTTCTTCTCCAGTCAAAATTTTTGTCGACATAATACGTATACGCGTTACACGCACACCTTCAGCCAAAACGAAACTAACACATGTTTCGTTCTTCGTTCGTCGACTCTCGGGATTATTCCGCAGGGATCGTCGTCCGTCATTGTACATACATACTTATATATATATATACTATTTTGAATTTTATAACTTACCAAGTGCTAAGTGTCAAATAAAGTAGGTTTTCCGAATTTGAAATGTCACCAGTTTTTACACTAAATAGGAGACTGAATTATTGTCTCAATTAACAAGGTAAGTCGCCAAATTTATTTAATAGATTTCTTATGTAGAGTCGCAGACTTGGAAGTTGTCCGGAGAAGGTTCGACAGAGAAGCATCTTCTTTCGCATAAGTTTTGGGAAATTTGTACCATGCATGAACAAAATAATACGATGCATGTACAAAATAATACCATGCATGTACAAAGTAAATAATATATATTGTAACAAATTGCATTGCATTTAAATTGCCCAAATATTTTTATATTTTTATACCAGCAATTTAGAGTTTTTATGTAAAGCTTATATATTTATTATTAGAAATGAAGGGGACGCACAGGCTTGGATAGAAATGAAGGGGATGCACAGGCTTGGAGGTTGTCCGGAGAAGATTAGATACCCTGATAGCCAGATTTGGGTAGCAGAATCTGACGTCAGAACCGTAGTCGTCTGTGTCCGCATTTGACTGCGTTCTGAGGTGCAGATTCTGATGTCAGATCCTGATGTCAGATCGGTAGCAGATGGACAGCAGATTCTGCCGTCTGCTAGGCACAGCCAACAGCGCCATCTGAGGGCCAGACTTTCAAACAATTCCCTACCTGGACGTCATATGGCCGTCCCTACACACCAACACAAATGTAGCGTTATTGCTGTAGATGTATCCCTACCCCTATATAACCTGCCAGCAGATTGTGCAGTGGATTAAATAATTAATTCTACTTATTTCCAAAAATATTTATTCAATCTTTATAACTGTTACAGAATAATATATGTAGCGCATATAAATTCGAGGTAAAACATTCAATATTTACATTTATAAATTCATATAAAATACGTCCCGTAACCAGTGGTACCTATTGGGTCTGATATCAGAAGATTTCCTATATTTTCGACTTCTTTTTTCTGTAGAATCACCATATTCCCTGTTGCGTTAGCGCTAAAAACAAATACAATATTAGTATAAAATTAAACGTAACCTATGAATAAGCATGATACATGCGATACTTACTTGTGCTCCATCTCCACACAGCACACACCCTAGGCGATCATGCATGCTCCTGCATACAGTAATACTTATATCAAAAAATAAATATAAAAAAAAACACACAAAAAAAGACAAAGAAACGTGAAAAAGTCACGGACGAATAAAGTATTATTATCAAATAAATATAATCACAAAAAAGAAAATAATATAATCACACAAAAAAGAAAATAATATAATTACAATATAAAAAAAGGTGTGAAATCAAAATGAGCTGCAAGTACATCACAAAAAAATGAAAATAATATAATCACCCAAAAAAAGAAAATAGTATAATTACAATATGAAAAAAAAAAAAATATAATTACAATATAAAAAAAGATGTGAAATCAAAATGAGCTGCAAGTACATAAAGGTGCTTTCCAACTGCGCTTAAGATGACACAACTGCATATACACAGCTAAAATGCTGTGTTATTCCATTACTCATATCGCGGACATTTTAATTAACCCATGAAAAAGAATCCCATTTAAAAACATTGTCGTAAATTAATAGCTTTACAAAATTAATGATATACAAAAATTGCGCCAATTATAACAATGACTATTTATACAAAGAAAAACAATGTATTAAATAATATAACACAACAAAAGACAAAAAAAAATGTCCGCGGCCTGGAAGTCAAATACTTGGCGTGGCCAGGCAAGTATTCTCAGATCATCAATGCCCATACCTTCCCTCTCGCCGGCTTTCAGATAATTTGTCCATTTAAAACTCAGACAATATAAGTACATTTTCATTATATTGCGTTTTAAAATAATTGTAAGATCATTCATCTTCACCCATACCTTTCCTCTCACAAGCTTTCACATAATTTGTCCATTTAAAACTCTGACAATATGAATACACTTTCGTTATTTTGCATTTTTAAATAATTCTTTTTCAACGACACCTTGACCGTGCCTGGCCACGCCAAGTATTTGACTTCCAGGCCGCGGACATTTTTTTTTTTGTCTTTTGTTGTGTTATATTATTTAATACATTGTTTTTCTTTGTATAAATAGTCATTGTTATAATTGGCGCAATTTTTGTATATCATTAAGTTTGTAATGCTATTAATTTACGATAATGTTTTTAAATGGGATTCTTTTTGATGGGTTAATTAAAATGTCCGCGAAATGAGTAATGGAATAACACAGCATTTTAGCTGTGTATATGCAGTTGTGTCATCTTAAGCGCAGTTGGAAAGCACCTTTATGTACTTGCAGCTCATTTTGATTTCACATCTTTTTTTATATTGTAATTATATTTTTTTTCTATTGTAATTATATTATTTTCTTTTTTTGGGTGATTATATTATTTTCTTTTTTTTGTGATGTAATTGCAGCTCATTTTGATTTCACACCTTTTTTTATATTGCAATTATATTATTTTCTTTTTTTGGGTGATTATATTATTTTCATTTTTTTGTGATGTACTTGCAGCTCATTTTGATTTCACACCTTTTTTTATATTGCAATTATATTATTTTCTTTTTTTGTGTGATTATATTATTTTCTTTTTTGTGATTATATTTATTTAATAATAATACTTTATTCGTCCGTGACTTTTTCACGTTTCTTTGTCTTTTTTTGTGTGTTTTTTTTTATATTTATTTTTTGATAATACACTTTTTCTTCCTCAACTTTTTCATGTATACTATTTTCTTTTTTTTGTGATTTTTGATAATACTATTTTTTGTCCTCGACATTTTCATGTACTTGGCGTATTTTTTACTTTTTTAAAGTTTTTTTTGGGGATCTCACTTCTTTTTACAAAGCTAATTCATGTACTTGGCGTAATTTTTTTACTTTTTTAATTCTTCTTTACCCTCACCTTTTGGTTACACTTTCAGCCTGATTTATTCGGTCCAAGTCTTACATACTATTAAATACTCATGTAGAATGAAAAAATACCATTTCGGCTTTTTGTCGAATGGGCCTTCGTTTTCGAGATATTGTAATTTAAAGTTTTTAACGTACGTAGTAATTCCGGTATATACTACTCTATATACTATACATATAGTAACCTACACTCAACGAAGTTCCGTGGACACAACGGTATCGCGTCAGATTATCACATGGGCGGCCGGGGTTCAAATCCTCTATAACAAAAACCAGCCCATACTCAATTTTTTTTACAATTTTTCCCGTGGAAATATATTTTGCGGATATTACGTATCATATACGTTACATATATTACTCTACGGAAATTTAAAGTTTAATTAAAAATGCATTTATAACAACGTATTATTCTAATCATCTCTTTCACCAGTGTTTTCATATTCTTGTACTGCGAAAATATTTCATTTCGAAACCTTCGACGCCTGCAATTGTCGTGTAGGTAAAGTGGGATAGCCGTTAAAATAGCCGTATTTTTAACATTAAAATTTGCGTAGAGAAATAAATAATAATATATGTAACGTACTATATAATACGTAATATCCACAAAATATATTTCCACGGGAAAAATTGTTAACCCATTCGACAAAAAGCCGAAATGGTATTTTTTCAAACTACATGAATACTACAACCCCCATATATACTATTGTTCCAAAAACAATTTCCACATCCGTGGCGTCCCCTTGTTAGCTTCCCGCCTTAAAAATCAACAATTCAAAGAGCCCGCGGCAGAATGTGTCCGTATCTATGCCAAAAGCGGGCTCCTTAAAAAACAAAAGAGCAGCGGAGGAGCTCGCTTCATCGTTTCACGTGGCGAGAAAGGCCATTCTCGATCGTGGAGCTGTGAGAAAATGACTGATAATGTAAGTAAAAAAAAAATACTATTCATATATTCATTCATAGCTATCGTTATTCATATGCTCTAGCCCGGTTATCTGTATTCGCTAGTTTTATTCGTGAGATTTATTTTTGTTCGTTAGTTTTATTCGTGATTCGTGAGATTTTTTCGTCACTTAAATTCTGATTACAATCTGCGTATGATAGAAGAAAGTCATACATCTAGCGCAAGGATACGTATTATTCAATAGCATATTTAAAATTGGAAATTCGGATTATATAAAAATTACATTACATTATTACAAAATATGTTTCTTCTCATCATTACTTTACGACCCTTTCAATTATTCAATCATACAATAAACTGTAACATATTAACATTAACATTATTTTGTGAACGATTCACAGTTGTAACTAGTAGTAAAACAAGAAGATATTGCACATGTTGAAGCATATTCTATCTATAACTCATTATGCCAATGATTAGAAATATTACAAACATATCTAAGTTGAACGTAAACGAACATGTAAAGTACAACATTTTGAAAGTCTATGGTAGGCACTTTGCCTACGTTAACTATCAATAGGTACTTTGCCTACGTTAACTATCAATGGGAGTAGATCGTATCTGTATAGCAAGTAATATATACAACAAGAACATATTGGATACAGAGAAGCATAATATTTTAACTCGGATGTGTTTCAGACTTCTTATTGCTGGCGTTACAAGTTAGAATATGCTTCAATGCAATATCTACTTCATGTACTATATGTACTTTACATGTTCGTTTACGTTCAACTCAGATATATTTGATAATATTTCCAATCGTTGACGTTATAAGTTATAGTAGAATATGCTTCAACGTGTGCAATATCATCTTGTTTTGCTACTAGTTACAACTGCGAATCGTTCAAACATATCTGAGTTGAATGTAAACGAACATATAAAGTACAACATTTTGAAAGTTCTTGGTAGGCATTTTGCCTACGTTAACTATCAGTGGAAGTAGACTGTAACTGTACAGCAAGTAATACAACAAACAAGAAGATAGACACGTTGAAGCATATTCTAACTTGTAACGCCAGCGATTAGAAATATGAAACACATCCGACTTAAAATATGCTTCTATGTATCCACTATATTCTTGTTGTATTACTTGCTATACAATTACGGTCTACTACCATTGATAGTTAACATAGGCGAAGTGTCTTTCAAAGACTTTCAAAATGTTGTACTTTACATGTTCATTTATGTTCAACTCAGATATGTTTGATATATTTCTAATCGTTGGCGTTATAAGTTATAGATATTTCTAATCGTTGGCGTTATAAGTTATAGAATATGCTTCAACGTGTGCAATATCTCCTTGTTTTACTACTAGTTACAACTGCGAATCCTTCACAAAATAATGTTATAATAAGTTACAGTTTTTTGTATTAAATATAATGTAATGTAATTTTTATAATTTCGCATCATACACTGTTTCAGTTTTCAAATTTTTATATTTCCTACTTTCCAATTTGCAATGGAAAAATACGTACCCTTGCGCTACACGTATGACTTTCTTCTATCATACAGCTTTTATGAACTCTCTTGATCTTTTTTGCCAATTAATTCTTTATCAATTTTTGTAGGTTGCTGTGGAGGACGCGTTGCTTGCGGGTAAATAATGAAAATTTATATACCTATATTTATTTAAATCAAATTTATTTTTCCAATCAATTAATGTTAAAATTAATTTTTTAAATATTGACGCAGAACTTGCAAATATAAATATGGAGCCGAGTCCCTCCGCGGCTCGGACGCCGCCACCGCCACCAGCACGACCCCCACCACAAATATCACCAACACCACCAGCAGCAGCGACCCCGGCCACGGCCGATGGTAAATACGTAATACGTAATAACATTCATACACATTTTAAGAAGTTACAGTTGGTGTAGAAAGTATTCGTGCAGCGTCGAATTTAAAGTAATACTTTGCATATCCATGGCTGTAATAAATTTTAACGGAAAACAATGATTCATCAATATTCTTTGATGTTTGTAGAATACATTTTGTATAAACAAGATTTTTTGTCCAATTAATCCCATAGATGCTATATGGGATTGAAACAAGATTTTTTGTCCAATTAATCTCATAGATGCTATATGGGATTGATATGTGGTGATTATGGCGGCGTTTTAAAATATTTTGATGCGCTATATAAAACCCTCTGCCTAGTATTATATGCAGAATGCTTTGGATCATTGTCATGGGTAAATATAAAATTATCATTTTATCCCTTTATTTTTGCACTAGCATAGGTGTGCTTGCTCAGGATGTCAATATAAACTATAATTCATAATACCATCGATACACACTTCACAGTATGGAGAAAAAAGAATACAGAGTTTAGGAAAGAAAATTTGCGATCTATGATGAAATAATTGTACAAAAAAATACATAATCATAATATTATGTCTAAAGAAAGTTTGAAAGCCATTCTGTTAGAAGAGTAGAGTAAAATACAGCCTGCTGTAACATCCAACTTAGAAGCATTCTGCATATAATACTAGGCAGAGGGTTTTATATAGCGCACCAAAATATTTAAAAACCGCCATAATCACCACATATCAATCCCATATAGCATCTATGGGATTAATTGGACAAAAAAAATCTTGTTTATTCAAAATCTATTCTACAAACATCAAAGAATATTGATTAATCATTGTTTTCCGATAAAATAGATTACCGACATGGATATATAAATACATAGTTTTACTTTAAATTGGTCACTGTACGAATACTTTCGACACCGACTGTATATGTTTTTAGAATGCTTGAAAATAAATCTAAATTTAAATACTAATAATTGTTATTTATTGCTACTTATTACAGGACCGCACGTGGCTCGCCACCAAAAGGGCGGGTGGAGGGTGAGGGCCCAGCGTGAAAATTTTATGGCGCTGGAAACAATGAGGGCCCAAGCCGTCGCCCTAAGAGAAATTGTGTCCCAGCGATACCGCGGCCGTGGCCGGGGCCGTGGCTGGCAGCAGGGCCGGGGCCGGGGCCGTGGCAGCGGCCAATAAAAAAATATAAATATTATATTTATTAAATAATAAATAAATAAATAACATATATAAAATTTGGTTATTTCATTTACTCTTTTTATTTACATTTATTTCATTTTCAGTTACTTTCTTTTTCAGCTGTTGAAATAAATCTCTTGGTCTGCATCGTTAGCTGAAAAAAAAGGACACATTTATTAATTATTTATAATTTATCACACATACTCATGTCAAGATAATTGAATGAATAATTAAAAATGCAAAACACCACCTGCAAATGTGTGCGTACATTGACGTAGATCACACTGCATCACCTTCTGCTTCTATTATCTGTAAATATGTAAAAAGATTGAAAAGCATCAAGGGAGATGTGTTTTCAGCGTACTTTGTTCACTACTGTGACCTGCTCTACGTTGCAAGCAGTCCACCATAATCTATTTTCTTAATAATTCTTAAGGTCTTTGGACAAATTTTGTTGATTTACCTTATCCAGAAACTTGTGCGAAACAAGTGCTCTGTTTTCTGTTTATCTATCTAATCATCTCCGGACAACCTTCAAGCCCTTCATTTTTATCCAAGTCCTGTGCGTCCCCTTCATTTCTATAATATAAATATAAGTTTTACATAAAAACTCTAAATTGTTGGTATACAAATATTTGGCAATTTAAATGCAATGCAATTTTTTACTACAATATATTATTTTGTACATACATGGTACAAATTTCCAGAAACTTATGCGAAAGAAGATGTTTCTCTGTCGAACCTTCTCCGGACAACTTCCAAGTCTGCGACTCTACATAAGAAATCTATTAAATAAATTTGGCGACTTACCTTGTTAATTGAGACAATAATTCAGTTTCCTATTTAGTGTAAAAACTCGTGACATTTCAAATCAAATTCGGACAACCTACTTTATTTGACACTTCCCACTTGGTAGGTTATAAAATTCAAAATAGTATACATAGGTATATATATGTACAATGGCGGACGACGATCCCTGCCGAATGATTCCGAGAGTCGACGAACGAAGAACGAAACGCGTTAGTTCGTCGGTGTGCGTGTAACGCGTTATATTATACGTATGTATATGTTTGACGAAAATTTTGACTAGAGAAGAAGAATCAGGAGAAAAATCTTACCGTTTTCGACAGATCCATGAGACGATATTACGATATCTCTGTCATGCGTGGACCGATTTTATTGAAATTGGTCTTATTCGAAAGCTTATATGCGGGTTACATTAGAAAAATGCCATTAAATATAGAAAATATTGCAGGCGTGATGAGATATTAATGAAATAAGTTTCAGGTTAGGTTGGAATAGCTGTGCGTCGAGTAAAGATACACGGCAGCGACAGGCATATACAAGGTGTCTTTTCTTTCATGTACTTGGCGTTGAGACGCTACCGCGTCTCTAGATAAGAAAACATGAGTGAAATTATTATTTACGAAACAAGACGCTAAACATTCGCACTTCGCGCATAACCATACTTTTCTGTCTTGCAAATAATGTGTAAAGATTGAATAAATATTTTTGGAAATAAGTAGAATTAATTATTTAATCCACTGCACAATCTGCTGGCAGGTTATGTAGGGGTAGGGATACACCTACAGCAATAACGCTACATTTGGGTTGGTGTGTAGGGACGGCCATGTGACGTCACGGGTAGGAAATAGTTTCAAGTCTGGTCCTCAGATGGCGCTGTTGGCTGTCAGGGTGTAGGCCGTGCGTTCCCCCTCCATGCGGACTGTGCAGGAGTGGGGAGTGGAGAGTCGGCGGTTCGGTACGAACGCTATGGCCTCAGACTCTTGGCTCGACTGTCCGCTAGTCAGGGACTAACTCATGGTTCTGAGTTATCACGTTTATAAATAAACCTGAAGAAGTTAACTAAAACAAGAGATTTATCATTTGCCCATCGATTATCACGTTTAAGCGGAAGTAGGTCCGCGGTGCATATAAGTAAGGCATCTACAACCCCTACATTGGTGACCCCGACGTGATATCGTTCACCACGTGGAAGCTGCATTTTGACTTTGCAAAGTCTGTTCGAGAAGTCTTCCAAGGCCGGGCATTTGGTGGTCAACGAGATCTGCAGAGAACGTGAGGAAGTTCCCATTCCTAGAGGGTTTCTGGATTCCTGCGGTTCTGAGTACGGGTGGCTGCGAGACCAGGGCGACAGCCAATGCCTAGCACATCGGGACGATCTTGCATGGAGCTGAGTCGTCATATCGGCACAGGCGTTTTCAACCTTCATCGATGCTGCCAGGGTGTACCTACGTGCTGAGGGATCTATTGGATTGTGGTAAGCGAGTATGGCAAGAAACGCATCAAATATTGTATGTGGCATTGGTCTTGTGTCTATAGTGGTCTCTGTAGCTTGCGGTTCGTTTGAAATCGCGTGCGTTTGCGAGGATCGGAAGATTTCCGACGTTGCCGCATTGGCGGAGAATTTTCAGTATCGCGTACGCTCGGTCTAGAATATTTTGTTACCGAGTTGCTGGCAACAGCGCATTCTGCGAATCATCGTGCTCGCCCGTTGCGGACACCTGCGTCGCGCATCAAGGACAACTTTGTTTTGAATTTTGTTAACCGAAAAGGTTGAGCCTGGATTACAGGGTATACTAATATACATTTTTCCTCTTGCGTGTTCATAGTTTGTAGATTCACATATTAATAGAATAGCTAATGTTATTACATTATTTTTTCGTAATATTATTTATATATATTCATACTACTCTAAGCGTTTGTATTATAGTAATTTTATCACAGTATTTTAATATGTCTTTGACCAATGATGATGCTGATCCAAACTTGTCGACCAATCAGTCGCGGGTGGATCATTACAGGGTCCCGAAAATACCACGTTTTTTTAGTGCGGACCCTGGGCTTTGGTTTGCCCAAGTAGAAGCGTCTTTAGATAGTGCAAACATTACTGTTGAAAAGACAAAGGCAGATATAGTAATCGCGGAGTTAGACCAAGATGTAGCAGTAGCTTTAAAAGATTTAATACTTGCGAAGCCTCGGCCGCCAAATACGTTCGAGTTATTAAGGAAACGCATTATTTCAATTTACGCGCCGTCCGAGGAAACTAACTTGAGAAAACTATTAAAAGGTCAGGTGATCACGGATGGGAAACCGTCCATGATTTTAAATAGATTGCGTGTATTGAATGACGGAAGATGCGACGATGTGGTGATAAGATCAATTTTCCTTGATCATCTGCATGCGAATACACGAGCCATTTTGTCAGCAAGTGGTATCTTAGATCTGGATAAGCTTGCAGATATGGCGGATAAAATTGCAGAAACTTCTGCAAATCCAGAATCAATTGTAATATCTTCCGCCAGTTCGTCATTAACAACAAATGTCGGTTCAGTAGCAGCAACAAACAACGGTTTATCAGATGCTGCAAGCGCTGCGATTGAAAAATTATGTAATCAGGTGAAACATTTAGCAAGTGAAATAAAATCACTTAAAGCTAAGGTTAATAAATCGGAACGTAGAGGTAGATCGCGTAATGCGCGTTCTCAATCGCGGTCACATAGCAATCAAACGCTTACTAACGAAAATGATTCAAAAAAATTGTGCGTAGCGCACTCGAAATACCCGAATAACCCTACGTCATGTAAGCCGTGGTGCGAGAAATTTGCGACATGGAAAGCGGAAAACTAAGGCGACCCTCTGTTTCGGAGACATTCGTTGAGGGTCAGGCGACTTCCAGACGTCTCCACATTCGCGATCGTTTGTCAGGTCAGTCATTTCTGGTAGACACAGGTGCTGATATATCATTACTCCCAGCCAATCCAAAAATTCGCGGACAACCTAGCCAATTAAAGCTGTTCGCCGCGAATAATACCCATATAGATACGTTTGGTGAATCGTTCCGAACATTGGATTTTGGGTTGAGACGTCCGGTTAAGTGGAACTTCACTATAGCTAAGGTTCCTTATGCCATTTTGGGAGCAGATCTGCTTACGCATTACGGGCTCCTTGTGGATCTGCGCAGACGATGTATATTCGATGCGGAAACGGGCATTTCGATTTCTGCCGTATTTAGGACGGTCCCCAAAGTATCGATTGGTACGGTGGATCCTCTATCCACTTATGCTAAGGTTCTGGCAGATTTTCCGGAGATTACAAGAGCATCAAGTTTGACTCCTCCGGAGTCAGGAAGTGTTTATCATTATATTTCAACAACGGGTTCTCCGGTTTCGGCGCGTTCGCGGAGGTTAAACCCGGAAAAATTGAAGGCAGCCAAGGCTGAATTCAAGGCATTGGTTGAAGCCGGTATTTGTCGTCCTTCTTCGAGTCCTTGGGCGAGCCCAATTCATATGATTTTAAAAAAAGATGGAACATGGAGGATCGCGGGAGATTTTCGAGGTTTGAATGCAATAACGATACCCGACAAGTATCCTACACCACATCTTCATGATTGTGCATCGAATCTGGCAGGAAAATCGGTATTTTCATCATTAGATTTATTTAGGGCATACAACCAGATACCGATGGCTCCCGAAGATATTAAAAAAACTGCGGTTATCACGCCTTTTGGGCTGTTTGAATTCATATATATGACATACGGTCTAAGAAACGCGAGTCAAACGTTTCAACGTTATGTTGATCGTGCTCTTGGCGATCTAGATTTCGTTTTTGTTTATATAGATGATATATTAATTGCGTCTTCGTCCAAAGAAGAACACGAAAGCCATTTGAGGACAGTGTTCGAGAGGTTAAAGCAATTTCATTTACGTTTAAACACCAGCAAATGCGTTTTGGGTGTCCCTGAGATTGAGTTCCTTGGTTATTTGATAAACAAGGATGGTATTCGACCGACCTCTGATAAAGTCGAGGCAATTAAAAAGTTTTCAAAACCAGAAACGATCGCGGAATTGCGAAGATTTTTGGGAATGGTCAATTTTTATCGGCAATCCGTTCCTCAAGCGGCGAGTGATCAGGCTCCGCTCAATGCATTTTTGAAGGACTCGCGGAAGAATGACAAAAGACCAATTATATGGTCCCGGGAGTCGGAAGAGGCGTTCGATAGGGTGAAATCAAATCTGGTAAACGCGACTCTGCTGGTTCACCCGCGTGTCGGTGCAGAAACACGTTTAGTAACCGATGCGTCAGACTTCGCAATGGGCGCAGTTTTAGAACAGAGATCTATATCGGATCAATGGGAACCTTTAGCATTTTTTTCTAAAAAATTATCTCCAGCGCAAAATAAGTATAGTGCTTATGATCGAGAGCTAACTGCAATTTATGAGGCAGTAAAATACTTCAGATACTTCATTGAGGGACGAGAGTTTAAAATTGTAACCGATCATAAACCTTTGATATATGTTTTTATGCAACGTGCGGATAAGGCGTCACCTCGTCAACTGCGACAATTATCATTTATAGCTCAGTTCACAACAAATATAAATTATATCTCAGGTCAAAAGAATATTGTAGCAGATCCATTATCAAGAATTGAATCTCTTAGATTGCCATTAGAAATTAATTTAAAAGAGTTAGCTGAGAAGCAGGAGGCTGACGACGAGTTAAAGCAAGTTTTGAAGATGCCTGAACCACCATTGAAATTAATAAAAATTCAATGGGGTCCTGCACATACCTCGATCGTTTGTGAGATGTCCGGAGAAGCATTCCGTCCATATATTCCTAAATGCCTTCGAGAGAACGTGTTTAGCATGTGTCACAAACCAGCACATCCGAGTGCAAAAATAACCGATCGATTGATTCGCCAACGATATGTTTGGTTGAATATGCATCTTGATATTTCACGATGGTGCAAAAGCTGCATTGAATGTCAGCAGTCAAAGGTGTCGCGTCACGTAAAGCGAACACCGGAACATTTTGTTGCGCCGGATGGTAGATTTGATCATGTCCACATGGATATAATCGGTCCATTACCGGCATGTAATGGTTATGCATATTGTTTGACCATGCTGGATCGTTTTTCTCGCTGGGCTGAAGCGGTCCCATTAGTAGAAACATCAGCCCAAACGGTGGCAAGAGCATTTTTCAATTCGTGGATCTCGCGTTTTGGCACTCCAAAAATTCTCACTACCGACCAAGGTGCACAATTTGAATCGAGATTGTTCTCGGCATTGTTAAAATTAATAGGTTGTGAACGAGTGCGTACTACGCCGTATCACCCGGCATCGAACGGAATTATAGAACGATGGCACCGTGTCTTAAAAGCTGCATTAATGTGTCACACCGATAAAGATTGGACAAAAACGCTTCCTACGGTATTATTGGGATTGCGTTCACATGTGCGCGAGGATACTGGGGCATCGCCCGCCGAATTTCTTTATGGCACTGTCTTGCGCCTCCCGGGAGAATTTTTCCTTCCGGATGATCTGGAACCGGAACCAAATATATTTATTGAGGAGTTCCGTGCATATATGCGCCAAATCCGACCGGTGCCCGTGGCACATAAAAACAAGCAACGTGCATTCTTTTACAAAGAACTAAATGTATGTACTCATGTCTTTTTAAGAAACATAGCGAAAAAAGCATTAGAACGACCATATTCTGGTCCCTACAAAATTTTAAAACGCATTTCAGAGTCTGTGTATGAAATAGACATAAACGGCGGATCACGTAGTGTGTCAACCGAATTATTGAAACCAGCGTATTTTATTTTAGAGGATCTTGGCGAATCGCCAGCGGCAGTAGCCGGTCCTGCATCGGGTATTCCCGAAGTTGCGAAAATTCCAAATCGCCCAGTTCTTAGGACATATGGACCCAAAAAGAAAGTTAATTTTGTACCTGACACAAGACCACCATCCTAGGGTAATGTTAAGCCATGCTCGCTTTGTATATAGTGTATATTTTGTAAATATTGTATCATATCATATATTGTAGTATTAAGTTGCGTGCAACAAGCTTCGTTACACTCCGGGGGGAGTGTGTAGGCCGTGCGTTCCCCCTCCATGCGGACTGTGCAGGAGTGGGGAGTGGAGAGTCGGCGGTTCGGTACGAACGCTATGGCCTCAGACTCTTGGCTCGACTGTCCGCTAGTCAGGGACTAACTCATGGTTCTGAGTTATCACGTTTATAAATAAACCTGAAGAAGTTAACTAAAACAAGAGATTTATCATTTGCCCATCGATTATCACGTTTAAGCGGAAGTAGGTCCGCGGTGCATATAAGTAAGGCATCTACAACCCCTACAAGGGGTGGTCCACTTACATAGGAGCACTGTTAACACGGATTTAGTAGCTATCCAAGCCGCATGAGGTCTCTGAAAGCAGTATTAATTCTCGGATTTTGTACTAGGTGGCACTCACAGCATTATTCTGTGGAAAACGCTGTCTCCTCCTCCCGAGACCGAAGAGTGGGGAACACTCTCGCGAACCAAGCTAAGATAGACGCGTCCAAGAGTCTAACCTCAAATACATTTATATTTTTTATTGTTAACCAAGAGTGATCATTGTCCATCTCAATCTTCGGTGTACATCGTGCACATCACCTGCAGGAGTAGGACCTGCTATAATTACTAATATGCCGGTAATCCCTATAATGCAGTGGGGGTAGTATCATAAATCATATCCTGTTTCTGAAATTTTGCGGGTCGCTTGAGGACACTTGCTCTCCATCGCTCTCTTCTTTTCTGGACATCGTTAAGTGTACATCGTGTTATGCAAATTGTAATTTAATATTTTCCAAACAAATTGTAATTTAATATTTCCCAAATAAATTGTAATGTAATATTATATAAATATATTGTATTTTATACGTGTATGCAATTGGAAATTTTTAATTCTCAAAATATAATTTGAAAGCGATGTCAGTCAAAAATTTAAAAAATTGAATTTATTACTTATTTTGTAATATAACATAAAGTAAGTGATGAATTAATTTTTTTTTTAATTTTTGACTAACACCACTTTCATAATCACCGGCACATTTAGTCATAAGTAAGGGATGCATTGAATTCAAAGTTTGAAATGCCCGCCATTAGTAATATAGTGCATATCCAACCCGCTAGAGGGTATTAATGCTGTGCTAACAAAATAATACACGTAGTGGACCACCCCTGTTGGCTGTGCCTAGCAGACGGCAGAATGTGCTGTCCATCTGCTACCGATCTGACATCAGGATCTGACATTAGAATCTGCCCCTCAGAACGCAGCCAAATGTGGACACAGACGACTACGGTTCTGACGTCAGTTTCTGCGCTCTCATGCCAGACCCTGCTACCAATCTGATGTCAGATTGGTAACAGATGGTTATCTGGATAGATAGACACAGCATCTTGTTTCGCACAAGTTTTTGGAAATTTGTCAAATAAGGTAAATCGACAAAAATTATCAAAAGACATAGCATTAAGAATTATTAAGAAAATAGATTATGGTGGATCGCTTGGAATGTAGAGCAAGTCACATTAGTGAAGAAAGTACGCTGAAAACACATCTTCCTGGATGCTTTTCAATCTTTTGTGAAAGACATTCGTAATACTTTAATATAAAATCCACAGTAGTTGTCATGTATTCATTAATTCATTAATTTTTTAGGTTCCCATTAACAATAATTCAATTCACCAATAATAAACATACTAAACTAATTTTATTCCAAAACCAATCAATTGTGTGTTGAAAATATTGCATCTCTTTGTTCATGTTCGCTGAATTATTACCATTAGCATTTATTTAAATTTCCTGCAGCAAGACTTGCTGCCATACGCTCTCACCTCCTTCTGACACATTTAGTAGTCTCTATACTTACTATAGCAAAATGCCACTCTATTTCTATAGAAGTTCTACGCTAAGTTGGAACTAAAATAACTAAAATGTGGATTTTATATATTTACAGGTAATCGAAGCAGAAGATGATTGCAGTGTGATCAACGTCAGAGAAAAAAAATTATTGGAATATTATTATTATTATATTAGATAAACGATTTTATTCTTCTTCGATACTCTGTTTCCTTTTTGTATGCTTGCTTTATATCTGAAAATTCAAATTTAAACCAGTTCCACCAATCCAATTGTCTTGAAGCTTTGCAGGCGTGCGTAGTTTGGATGACAATATATTGTATACGATATATTTAAAAAAAAATAACCCAGAGAGTATAAAAAAATTATCCAATCATCAATTAATAATAATATAATAATAATTTATAATATTGAAAATTATCTGAAATCATTCCCTATGCAAATTATCTTTGTAAAAAGAAGTGAGATCCCCATAAAAAACTTTAAAAAAGTACAAAACAACGCCAAGTACATGAAAAAGTCGAGGACGAAAAAAATTATTATCAAATAAATATCAAATAAATCACAAAAAAAGAAAATAATATAATTACAAAATAAAAAAAAGATGTAAAATCTAAATGAGCTGCAATTACATAAAGGTGCTTTCCCGCAGCGTGCAAAGGCGACACTGCGTAACACAATAAAAGACAAAGAAAGATGTCCGCGGCCTGGAAGCCAAAAACTTGGTGTGACCAGGCGAGGTCAAGATGTCGATGAATAAGAACTATTTAAAAACGCAAAATAATGAAAGTGTATTCATATTGTCAAAGTTTTAAATTGTCAAATTATGTGAAAGCTTATGAGGGGAAAGGTATCGGTGTCGATGAATGATCTTACAATTACTTTAAAACGCAATATAATGAAAATGTACTCATATTGTCAGAGGTTTAAATTAGCAAATTATCTGAAAGCCTTCGAGAGGGAAGGTATGGGTATTGATGATGTAAGAACACCTTGCCTGGCCACGCCAAGTATTTGACTTCCTGGCCGTGGACATCTTTTTTTGTCTTTTATTGTGTTACACACTGTCGCCTTTGCACGCTGCGCGAAAGCACCTTTATGGCCGGTATTCATAGTCGCTACTTATTCTTAAGTAAATGCTTAAGCATTCGGCATCCTTTACTAACTACTAGGTTAGCAGTAGATGCTGCATGCTTAAGCATTTGCTTAAGAATAAGTAGCGACTATGAATACCGGCCTATGTACTTGCAGCTCATTTTGATTTCACAACTTTTTTTTATTTTGTAATTATATTATTTGTTTTTTTTGTGATTTATTTGATATTTATTTGATAATACTTTTTTTCGTCCTCGACTTTTTCATGTACTTGGCGTTGTTTTTTACTTTTTAAAAGTTTTTTATGGGGATCTCACTTCTTTTTACAAAGATAATTCATGTACTTGGCGTAATTTTTTTACTTTTTTGAAGTTTTTTATGGTATAGCTTTATTTATCGCGGTCTCGCTGGGTCCCGCTCGCTCTCTTCGTCACGCTGTGCTGTGGGCCGATTCGTTGACGTGACGCGTCGGCCAATAGGGTAAGTGTGGGTATTACTGCGGACTTTTAAGGTTGGTTAACTTTAGAACCCTCGATACGGCGTTCAAATGAATGAAAGTTCCTCCTCCTTTTTTTAAAAGAAAGGTGGGACCTTAATAATTCCATAAAAAAATATAAGGACGGGGTAATAAGCACAGTTAATTAAAAACAAAGAGATTTGTCGATCAATGTCATTGCATGAGTTACTGCGGACATGCATGTATTACTGCGTGCCAGTTACTAACGAAACACCAGTTACTGCGCATGTATTACTGCGGTCTGATGTCAGGCGAAACATAACCTTAGTACCTTTGCAGGTTATGTAGACAGACGTGAATACGGTTGGAAGAAAGGTTAGGTGGCGCAGTCGTCGGTCCGCAGTAATGCATGCACATGGTGTAAAGCACTGCACCTAATACTGCGGTGAGAAATAAAAATTGAAACTAAAATGTAGACGACTGATTTGTTGTTTTTCTGAAAATATAACTCTTATTCTATCTAGCAATAACGCTACATAACATGTATTACAGTTAATAAGAAAAATATAAACGTTTTTCAAGTAGGTATTCATGACCGCCATATCGGAAATCGACCGAAGTTTCGCCTTGACGAATTTCAAACTACGATAAAAGAATTAATAACAACTTTGCTGTACATACTTATTAATAATTACCTGTAATAGAGTTTAAAATAATTTCAGCAAAAATTTTCAAGAGATTATATACTTTCCAACATTAAAT
Source organism: Andrena trimmerana (assembly GCA_951215215.1). Classification (NCBI taxonomy): domain Eukaryota; kingdom Metazoa; phylum Arthropoda; class Insecta; order Hymenoptera; family Andrenidae; genus Andrena; species Andrena trimmerana. Next base: position 24,417,963 of record OX578062.1, on the reverse strand, counting down.
ATGAGCTGTTTTAGAATATCCGCAGTAATACCCACACTTACCCTAGCGACAATACGTGTGCCTTACCTCTACCACTGTGTTTGAGAACGTGGGCCTATGATGAAGATGGGCATTATTTAATTAAAAAATTATTAAAATACGTTTTAGATAAAAGTTAGCGCGAGACTTTATCTGTAATATTTATCCGTCAGAGCTTGGTTTAGAGAGTTTATTCGTTCTGTCTATCCGAGAGGTTTCTCGTTATCTTCAACTGTTATTCGACAGTCAAATACAGCGTCACCATATATCTGACGCCCGTATCTGTCGGAACTTGGTCGCATAGGTATCCGTCAGATTTTACTGGAAGCAGTTCATGCGTAACCTTGTGGGTTATTCGAACGTCCAGATGTCGCGCAAGGTTTATCCGTTATCCTTTATCCGTAATTCGAAGCTCGATCTAGCGATATGATTTATGCGACGCTTTAGTTCGTGACAAGATTTTCAGAAGGGATAAAATCACATGTTATCTTTATTCGTAGTTATTATTCGTTGGCTTCGAATAACTGGACATTGTGATCCGACGTTGCCAGGTCGTAATACATGTGTATAAATGAACGGTTTAAATACTATGAAGCTCGAGAATGTTATAGCTGCTAGAAAGGACAATGGTAGAAAGTGGCCATATTTTGATCTGTCCGTGGTTTTTATCACAATGACGAACTACGATCACTTTTCTCTCATTTCCTGGTACATTACATTTTCGTCTGGGCTGTACTTCCGAATGGCCCCAGTGGCCGATCGACACGAGGTTTGGGGAGAAGGGTGGGGAGGGGGTGTGGACTCTAAATCTAAAATTGTTTGTTCGGGTATTTATTAGTTTCCGAAATATTAATAAAAAATTGTTAATTTTTTTGGAAATTTTTTTTGGACGTTGGTGCAGGCCTCTCTATCCTGGAGCCCTTCCGTCCCCCTATTTTTCGTTTTTGAAATTTTGTACATTTTTCCGCGCCTCACTCACTGGTCTAGCCCCAACCGGGGCCGATCGAGATGAAACTTAGTGGGTAATACGAAGGGTGTGGACCGACCCCAAATATAAAATTTTACCTTCAGCAATTAATGCGTTCAAAAGGTACAGAAGTAATTGTGCATAAAAGGGTACACCTTACCGATTTTTTTTAATCACTTTACCACGGTCCCCCCTCTTAACAATATTTCTGTTGACTTATACCGACATAACACATTCCACTTTCCAACTTGTTCCGGGTTTTAGTATTGGTTTGGGTTTGATTGGCGGCGGGGGGGGGGGGGACGCCCGCTCGCTGGCGCGTAAAGCATGGTAGCGAACCGATGTGCGTTTGGCGATGCTAAAAATGAGACAGTGGTTACACAATTTCAAAAGTTGAAAATGGGGGACGGAAGGGCTCCCGGGTAGGGAGGCCTGCACCAACGTCAAAAAAAAAATTCCAAAATAAATTAACAATTTTTTATTAATATTTCGGAAACTAATAAATACCCGAAGCTACAATTTTAGATTTAGGGTTCACACCCCCTCCCCACCCCTCCCCCCAAACCTCATCTCGATCGGCCACTGGAGCCATTCGGAAGAATATCCTTCGTCTGTACGACATTAACACAAAAATTAAAAAAAAATTAAAACCGAAATAATTTTTTCCTTTTTAGTGCAATTTTATTTTTTTGAAGTCGGTTTTATTTTTTTTATAATTTTTGTGTTAATATCGCTGCCTTCGACCGTCGAATAATGGTTAAAGATAAGCTGAAACCTCTCGGCTACACTGTCACGGATAATGCCTCTGGAATAACTTTTCGCAGCTATAGAGGCGTCGAATACTGATACGCGTTACATCGAGTTTCGAATAAACGATACGTGACGAATTTATTTCCTGATATAAAATCTCACAGATAAACTAGGTTGAATATATTCTTCAGAAAAACAAGTAGGAATAAAGGATAACCGATAGTTATCTTTCCTTAAAACTTTTAGATAAATTTTTGCCCATCACTGGCCTATGAATATACACTCGATCGGACCACCAAGTTTCTGCCGGGAACATTTTTGCAAACGACAGTACTATTGGGAGCTGAGAAGAAAGGAGACTACCCACAAGCTGAAATGTCACAGGGGCAAGAGGAATCGTCCACTCGCGTCACCTTATCCCCTCCAACACAGTTCATCCCGTGACAAAGAACCGAAAAGTAGGACTTCTTGGAGGGGATAGGGTAGAGCGAGTCTCCTTTCTTTTCAGCTCCCAATAGTACTCGTCGCTAATGTTTTATATACGGAATCGACAGATTGCGGCGATAGTTGTCGATTGAAACCAAAAAAAGCGTCGTAGCTTCACCGAGTCAAGCTTTATATTGCGCGGAAATTTCCAGACGCGGCAAAACAAACCCAAAATAGTGGCGCGCCCCCCTCCGCCGCATGCGATGCGCCACGGTCCTCACTTAGCGCGGCAAATTCTTTGATCCTTTGACTCTCAAGTGGTGTAATTGGATTCGGAACTGCAATGCGAAACTGTATCCCCCGATTTTGTTATCATCGGGTTTTCTGGAATGTCCCCAAGCATGGAAGCAAATTTCAAGACATATTCACGTCAAAATTCGTCTGCGCTAATAAATTTCCCCCATCGAACCATGCAATTCCATACAAATATATTTTTATCACCGATACATTAGGAGATATCCAGCTGTTTAGTCTTCCCGCGGGCACCCTGTACATGTCTATGTACAAAGTTGCATCCCAAAGTCAAAATCCCTCGTGAGGTCGTGGATTTATTTTACTTTTACGACTTTATACACACATAAGTACTTTAACAAGTTAGTATAACTACTGACATAAAATTTCTATTTTTACTAGACCATGTCTTTTATTGTGTGTAATTTTATATAGAATCATATTTTCATTGACATGTCATTGAATATTTTAGTATAAGTTTTTATTAAATTTACGTAGTATAATTTGTTCATATTATAACTACTTTTGCAGGTGTTGACGATGGAAGGATTATTCCTTCTAAGTTTTGGCGAAAAGGGATGTCGCTGTGGACAATTTAATTATCCATGGGATGTAGCTGTAAATTCTGAATGCCAAATAGTTGTATCAGATACGAGAAATCATCGAGTCCAATTATTTAGCCCTGAGGGCGTTTTTCTGCGAAAATATGGATACGAGTCAGCTCCGAATATGTGGAAACATTTTGATTCACCACGTGGAGTGGCGTTCAATCCCGGAGGGAATGTTGTTACAACAGATTTTAATAACCATAGGGTGGTAATTATCGATGCTGATTTTATACACGCTAGAATTTTTGAATGCGAATGTGCAGGTGGTTCGAAACAATTCTTGAGACCACAGGGTTTAGTAATTGACGATGAGGGCAACATTATTATAGCTGACTCGAGAAATCATAGAATACAAGTATTCGATTCAGCTGGCATATTAAAATGGAGATTTGGTAGCTATGGAAAAGCTGAAGATGAAATGGACAGACCATCGGGTATTGCTTTATGTCCTGATGGTAGAATTGCAGTTGTAGATTTTGGTAATAATCGAGTTCTTCTTATTTAAACGGGTTGATTAAATTATGAGAATAAGATTTTATACACGTTAATAATACGACAATGATCAAAACGTAACGTTACTGTTTTTCCCGATATTAGAAATAAGCGTGTGACGCTTAAGCCAACGTATCAAGCGTTAGAGGCAATATTTTCCTACTCATTGTATATAGTATGGAAATCCGTATAGGTTTCTTTAAAAGTTTCGGGTTTTCTCACTTTGAGTGCCAAGCAATAAGTACAAAATGAACTTTTTGTTCTGAAGTCATATCGTTATGAATGATTCCCACAGAAGAAAATATTATTTTCGTATTATCGGTTATCTATAAATTTGTGGGTAACGAAGAGAAGTAAAACTTGTTAGTACAATAGCATAGTAGAATAATCGGGGATGATTTCCTTAGTATTAACTATGGTAGTAGATAGTGAATTATAGGAATGAAATAGAGTAAAAACTTATCCTCAGAAGTTTATTCTATACCGAAAAGTTATTAAATTACATTCCACTTATTTCCAATAGTAAGACAGTTGTCCTTTTTAATTATTTTATCAGACGACGTTTGCAAATAAGAAAGCAAAATAAATTAGAAACATCACGTAGCGAATGACATGATTCATGGTCCTATTCAGTTGAAATACTCGTTACTTGGTAATTTAAAAGTAATGTAATACAAGTAACAAAGTGTTTGATATGAAGAAAATAATTATGGTCTTCAAAAAATGAGACCATCTTGTATATTGTACCTACTAAATATTTTGTTCAAAGAATACTATGTATATATTTTTTCAATAGAGAAATGGATGATAAAATCAATTTAATGACCAAATGCAAATTAAGAATATCAATACTATTTGGTATGCGCATGAACAATGTTCTGTCAATTCAATTAACTTTACTTCCAAATTTCCTGTTATTGCAATAACTATTTACATTATATGAATATTCTATATATGATTTAAAGAGTTCCATTTTGTTTTCGTTTATGAGCAGATAAATGGAATACCGCATCGGTGCGTGACGGAATAAAATAAAAAATATCAGTATATAATACTATAGTGACCGGCGTCGCAAAAATACTTAACTGTTAGTATAAATAAGTTATTAATATTATTTTCTGTTAAATATGCAATGAGATTAAAATGCAATTTGTCGAACATACATATGTATGCATGCATGATCGTTCGAATTACAAGTTTCTATATGAATGCACGTATTTAAGAAGGAATGCGAATAGCGTGAGAAGATGTGGATATATTCAAGATAATAGATGTAAGCGAAAAGGGTACCTACTGTACGGAAACAAAGAAAGCGTATTCATTAAAAAGTATCAATTCTCTCCTAATATTTTATCAATATAATGCAAGTTGCATGTATTAGAAATGTTTAAACATATCACACTTTGGATATATACGTTCAATTTGCATAATTGCCTTTTGGTACGACTATCGACAAATTAGCAAAAATGATTGCTGTCGTTATTATTTTTACAATGATAAGTTTTATTATTACTTTTATTGCCGCTTTCAGCATTTCCATTATTATAGCAGATAACATCGTTAATTATTAATATTATGCAAAGGTTGCAAAATGAATACAAATATTTCATCGAATGACATTTACTCTACGTAAAATGAGTTTTATACAATATGTAAAAATTTTATGTATCAGTCTAGAGAAATGTAAATGTCGCATTTAATTTAGTTTAATGCCAACGAACTGAAATGAGATATTAGTTACATTCGCAAGATATAAGACTGAACTAAGACTGATTTAACACAATAACAGATTCTTTGTTCCTTGTTTATTTTTATACAGTAAATAAGAGATTAAAACCGAACTGTGTTTGTGCTTCCATTTTAATATTATGTTGACAAATATCATTGAAAGCTTGTTGAATGCATGTAATATGATAAAAATAGTTTTATTTGCCAATTTTTAAGAAATACATAGAATTTTATTAAACGACTAATATTTATTTTTGTAGTAAAAGGGTATGTTAATAACCAAATTTGTTTAACACAATATTTTACATTTTAATAGTCAATCAGTAATGCTCGTATTTTTTTTAGCTAACTTTCAGATAAACAACAATCTTCCTATTGTCTGCATAGAAATGTCTTTAATAGGTATAGTTGAAACGTTAAAAAAGAAACATTTCATATTTTAAATATGATTGTACTCCATAATTTGTTAAAAATTCAGTTTTTCAACTACTGATTAAGTTTCTACGCATGAAAATATAAAAAGCGACTTTCAATATTATAGTTTATATAATTATGGAGTGTGGCAATACCATTGATCATAGTATTATAAAATAATTAATTTTATTAATAATGTGTGCTTATTTAATGCATTTTAATTGCAATGCAGTGCTCAAAGGTAAAGACTATGTCAAGTATTTAATATCATGCTCAAGTAGCGTTACAAATGGTAAAGTAATAAATGCAAGGTGGGTGCAAATGCATAGTATAACCGCATAAGGGGCGATTCCGTATAGCACAATAAGTTGTAAGTACAGAATAAATGCTTCTCTGATACATCGTTTTGTAGAAAATTGATTTTAAAATTTAGCTGGGTATACGTGTACCTATTGGGAGTAGAACATTAAGGTCGGGTTCAGATATATTGGCCGGTCAGTTCGCTTTCGCGAGCAGCGTGCTAGGAGAAATCAGCCGCCTGACGACTGTGGATTGGCAGTTGAAGTTGCTGGGCCCCCAAAGGGTATGGTGGAGTAACGGGGACGCTGCTCGACTCCGCCTGAACGAAGCCGTGTGGCTGTTGTTTATTCTAACCCATCGCGCGACGACCAGGCGTAACCCGAGAGAGAGTGAGAACGTAGAGAAAAGGAGCACCGAGACAGGCAAGCGGTGTGGTGGAAGAATACCCCTCACGAAACTCACCGGCCAATATATCGGAACCCGACCTTAGTATGCGACACTAGCGGTCGGTACGCGAACTAGTAGTAATGGCTGATGCAAGTATACCATTCATTGCGAACTGTATGCAGAAAAAAATGTTGTATAACAAATTGTAACGCTACAATGAAAAATGATCTCAATTTAAGTTTTCATAAAAGTGCCAAAAGGTGGAGTAACTAAAATTGTCCACATTACATACTTTTACATATTCCAAAATTGTGTCTAAATGTATTGACAACATTTTTACTGTAAGAAATAACTTTGAAATAAACTTTTATACTACTGAATCCATATAAACATATAGTAAAAGGTATACTTGCGTCGTCCATGTTTGTTATGTCACACTAGCGCCACCGTTCCCGCGGTGGTAGATTCCTTTGCCAATTCAAGATACAGTTTGTGGAAACACTCAGGGCCTCCTTAACCAGTGGGCTAAATGAGCTATCGCCCAGGGGCGCCGGTGATATAAGGGCGCTTAAGAATTAAGTATGTTGAAATGCTTTTTTTTTCAATTTTTTATGAGAGGAGAGCCACGACAGCCGTTAAGTCTATACAATGTGCCGCCCTGCTCGGATTGAGAAGAAACTGTAGTCTGTACGGTGTATAGAGTTGTTACGTGAAAGGTTAGGGCGCCAAATCTGTTTAGCCCAGGGCGCTCAAATTTGTTAAGACGGCCCTGGAAATACTTTGTAAACGTTAGTATATTTACATCTACGTATTATATACAACTTCATACGTGCGTGTGTGTTGCGTTATTGGATTCCCCCTAGGGTTACAAGTAATACGCTTTCCACCTCTCTCCTCGCCTGTGCATCCATTCCTTGTCTTATCTTCTAATTCTTAATTTACTCCTCTGCTCCTCATCCTCTCCTCGCTCTCTCTCTCCCTCTCCGCTCGCTCGCCTTCGCCGTCTCCCTTTCTCTTACCCTACGCTTAAACTAGTCTTAACTTAGCGCTTTCGACTATTAATTCCAAATTCTTAATTCTACATTTTTCGCCCTTGCTTCCGCTCGCACCCTCCGCCTTCGACTTCCATTTCCACTCTTTCATTCCATTCCTTCTTTCGTTCCTTCCTTCCTTCCTTCAACCCTCCTCCATCCCGCCCCCATTTCCCCCGTTCCTTCTTCCCTCTCTCTCTCCTCTTTCCCTCTAACCTCTTCATCCATTCCTCTCTCTTACCTCCTTCGTCCAAGATTTCCCTTATCTTTTCCCCGACCCCCGTTTCGTCTCCTTCTTCCCCTGTGCATCGTTCCAGCACGTGCTCCCACTTCTCTTCTTCCCCTCCACACACCCTGCATCTACTCTCCTCCTCCTCCCAATACCTTCCCCCCTCAATTTGTTCCCCAGACTGAACCTTGCTATTCTCCCGTACCTCGCTTCGCCCCATCCTGCCGCCAGGTATTTTGGGGTCTCCCTAGTCACAATCTCCCTGTACAATTTATTGTACCTTGACTGTACTATCTTTTCTCTCCTTTCCTCTCCTTGCCTCCTGCCGTCTTCCTCCGCCCAATCCTCCATCCCTTCTCGTCCCTTGACCCCTTCCCCTTCTTCCCCCTCCTGAACTGCATCCTCTCTCTCTCCCATGCAGACAATTCCGTCCCCGCTTCCTTTTATCTATCCCTTACCACTTCCAAACACCACCTGGTCAACTCCCCCCCCCCTAATCCCTACCCAGTTTCCTCCACGCCCTTCTTCCCGCCCAAGTCCTCAGACTTTTCCTCTTCGACTCCTCCCGCACCAGGTATCCCGGCGTCCTCCAGTCCACTCCCAATGACCACTTTATGAATCTCTCCTGTATCCTATCCACCTCTTCCCTTTCTTTCCACCCCCAAATCTCTGCTTCGTATCCCGTCACCGTCCACACCAGTGCATCGAACAGCCACATCCTCTTTCCCCAGTCCTTCTCGAATTTCGTTTTCCCAATTCCACAGACCTGACGCATCACCACCCCCGCCATTTTCACCCTATCCCTGATCTGCGCTTCCGGTCCCCCATTTCTCTTAAATACATACCCCAGGTACCGAAATTCCTTCACTTCCTCAATCCTCTTTCTTTTCCACCTCCAATCCACCTTTCTTTCTCCTCCTCTCCCATTCCTGAACCTTACAGAGTTGGGCATTAATAACCCTGATAACTAAATCGGGCGGCAGGATCTGCCGGCAGCTGCGCCGCAGCCTATGTCCGCATTCGACTACGGTTCTGCCGGCAGATCGACGGCAGATTCGCGGCAGGTCCTGCTGCCCGCCTGACACATCCAACTGCGTCATCTGAAGGCCACAATTGCTAACCAATTCCCTACGCGTGACGTCACATGGACCTACGCACCAACACAAATGTACCGTTTTGCTGTAGGTGTATCTCTACTCCCACATAACTAGCAAGCAGATTCTGCATTTATTAAATAATGAATTGTATTTACTTCAAAAAGTATTTATTCTGTAATTATATGTGATTACAATGTGATTACAATTGTTACAAAATAATATAAGTAGCGCATATAAATACAAAGAGGAACTTTCAATATTTACATTAACAAATCAATATACAGTATGTCCCGTAACCAGTGGTACCTAGTAGTAGACTCCTTTTTTGTGTAGAATCATCATATTCCCTGTCGTGTTCGCGCTGAAAGGGAATTGGTTAGCAATTGTGGCCTTCAGATGGCGCTGTTGGATGTGTCAGGCGGGCAGCAGGACCTGCCGTGAATCTGCCGGCAGACTCTGCTTGGCAGGGTCTGTCGGCAGAACCGTAGTCGAGTGCAGACGTAGGCTGTGCCGCAGCTGCCGGCAGATCCTGCGCTCTCCTGGCAGTACCTGCTGTCAATCTGCTGGCAGACTGCATAAAGAATATTAACAAAGTGAATAAGACAGTACAGAACAATCATAAAGTGCAGCTTCAAGCAGTAAACAGTTTCTTTTTTAAATGGCGGACGGTTCAGGTTTTCGTTTTGCTATTCAAAAGCTCAATGGTGAAAATTGGTCAGTATGGAGTTATAAAGTGGAACTTTTGCTGATAACGGACAACTTGTGGAAAGTGATTAAGGAAGATACACCTACCCCCACGAATGCTGCGTGGTCAAAAAATGATGACCAAGCTCGTGCTACGATTGGTCTTCTGGTAGAACACAATCAGTTATTGCACAAAAGGAACGTTGCGACTGTACGGGAGGCCTGGGCTGCGCTAAAAGTGTAACATCAAAAAGCTACACTAACAAGTAAGGTACTTTTGCTGAAACGAGTATGTCGAATATCACTACAATTTCAAACCATATTGAACAATTGACGGCTCTTGGACAAGAATTGCCAGATAATCTTGTAGCTGCTCTCTTACTTGGAAATCTTCCGGAATCGTACGAAACTCTTGTTACGGCATTAGAGAGTAGGCTAGAAAGTGATCTCACGTCTCAACTCGTTAAAATTAATAAAATTAATAAAATAATTTTTCCCATTTTCGAGCGCTAGTCCTCTTATTGCATCCGATTCTTCAATTTACTTTCCCCACAATTTGTTTTGCTAAGAAACTAATTTGGATTCTTTTACAGGTACTAAAGAATGTCAACGTACAATCATGACGGGGCCATCCTTGCATTACGTTAGATGTACTACTCGCATCACAGGAGTATTTTTCGATGTACCGCTCTCTTTTCTTATACATGTATATCGCATTAAAAATTGAAGAAGTAACGCTTATACAACTGATTCATAAGATGATAAATTATATTTTCATATGTTATTCCGAGAGATAAAAATTGAAACATTGTAATCAATTTTGCTGTGAAATTTGTTATTTATGCTATTGTTAAATATATTTACATTTTATTACATTCCTATCTTGTGTTTTTTTTCCACACTTGGATATACTTTTAAAATAATCACATGAAGAATTATATTTTCAATCATTTTCTTGTTATTTGTACATTAACAATAATTTATTTATATTAACTACTTCTATTAAAATAATACATAACTACTGTTTGAAATACAATAATATCTCGGCAGATCGACATACTTTGGAATGGACAGTGTTGCAGTAACAAATAACTGGAAAAGTCTGCTATTAACAAACCCGTGACGAGAGTGACAAACGGTGTGAGCGACAGGAACAGCATCCATACCTTCCCGGCTTATTCAGCTAGGTTGAACCGATCCGAACAGAACCGAACCACTCCGACTCGTAATTTATGGAGAGGAACGGAAACCTCTCCATAAATTAACGCGACCGTATTGCGACTGGTCAAAACTTTTGGTCAACCGAAAGACTCCTGACCGCTCGTCGCTCTCAAGTTCGGGCAAGAGAACCGTAAATACCAATTGGTCAGTCTCACTGACCGTGACCGCGACCGCGACCGAAACCGAAATTCTATCGGTCTCGACACCCTGCTGTTGAGGCCGTCGTTGTCGATTTAGTTGTCTTAACTTCCAGCCATTTACTATACGCGTCAACAATTATCAACATTGCGCACTCCGTGCATGATTTGGCCACGTGTTCAATATCCGCGTCGATCCATGGCCAAAAAACAAACGGTCTTGCCAATCCCTTCATCTTCACAATTCCTATGTGAGCCGCATGCAAGTCATCGAGGATTGGTCGCAGCAGAGACGGTGGCACGACAACTCGGTTCTCAAACAACAACCAGCGAGCAGCCAGGATATACTTGACCTCGGGTGCCTTTCACCCGTGGCGCGCAAGGTCCCGGCTAGCTTTCAACAGTTGGACTATCCTACCCAGATCCGGATCCTTTCTTGTTTCCAGAGCGATGTTGTCCGCGCTTACAGGGAGCTGCTTCACCTGACCCAGCACGAAGTGGTCGAATTCATCCAGCTCCATCATTTCTTCCTCCCTTCCCACGGATAGCCTGTTCACGGTGCCTATTGTCGTAGGCAGCGGTGCACGAGAACAGTAATCGGCGTTCGCGTTGGCTTTTGGGGGTTTGAATATTACCTCGTAGTCAAAATGTGACAAATAGTCGGCATAGTTAGCCATACGACTAATGCACAGCACTGGCAGTGACTTTTCCGTGTGCAAGATTTGTGTCAACGGCTTGTGGTCCGTAATTAGCGTGAAATGGCGAGCGTAGAGGTAGTGGAAAAATTTCTGGACCGCCCAGACTATAGCCAGTGCCTCCCTATCAATCTGCGGGTAACGCTGCTCGGTTGCACTCTTTGTCCGACTTGCATAAGCGATTGGGCGCTCCCGTCCGTCGCTTAGACGGTGTGACAAGACAGCACCCAATCCCATCCTGCTGGCATCCGTTGCCAACAACAGGGGTAGCGCAGGGTCATACGGCATGAGGACCCCTGGAGAAGTTAAGCTTGCGATTTAACCGAACCGAAACTAACCCTTTCCAGAGCAGCATTAAGAGCCACGATCAAGCTGTCGAAACTGTCGACGAAGACAAGGATGTCGTCGAAGAAGTTTAGGATATTGGGAAGATCCCGCAGGACTGTTTCCATTCTCCGCTGCCAGATAGCGGGGATATTCGCCGCCCCGTAAACCGCTCGGGCTGGGCGAATTAACCCGTGCGTAGGAGTATTGAGGGTCAAAGCCTGACCAAACTCCCCGTCGACCGGTAGGTGCGTGTACGCGTCCGTCACGTCCAAATGGCAGAACAGCTTGCCCCCTGCGTTCGTTTGAACAGGTGCTCCGCCCTTGGGATCGGATGCTCATTGACCACGATGCGCGGGTTCAACGTAGGCTTGTAGTTGCCTATGATACGCAGCTTCCCATTTTTCTTGACTACAACGTGTGTTGTTGAGCCTCATTCCGAGTGTTCCACTCTCTTGTAAAAACCCGACGCGAGTTTGGCATCGATTTCCTTTGCATATGCTGTCCGTAATGCCAACGGTATCTCTCGCGCTCGGCAAAGAATCGGCGCTGCTCCCGATTTCCAATGTACCCTCGCAGGAGGACCCACTGGTTTCCCTGGCGTCTCATTGAAATCATCATCATAGTGAGCTAGGAGTTGTTTCAGTTGACTCTCCTGCTCCGACGTCAAAGATGGCGCCGCCGTCGCCATCTGGTGCACCCAATCCGGGTCAGAGAACAGGTTGACGAAGTTTATTTCGCCCACAAATTGTGCGATCCACTCTCGGCCAAAAAGTGTTTCCAAATCCCCATCAACAACATAGAGATTCAGTCATCGGCTCCGACCGTCGCATTAACGGGAATGCGGTCAATGCAGCGAATGCGATGACCCGTGTAACTGGCGAATTGTCTATCGGTTGGCTGCAAAACAAAATTTCGTTTAATCGTACTTAGAATCATTCCGCTGACAATTCCGCAAGGTGCTCCAGTATCCATCTCCAGGCTGCACTCGTCGATTTGAACGTTAATCATCCGCTTGGCCGTGGAGGTCACGACGTGAATGTCATGCACCTTGTACAGACGTTGTAAAACGTCGATCTGGTCCGCCGGTAACTCGGGTTATGTAATTTGGTCTGCAGTCTGCGCCGTTTTTTTCGCCCTACAGACTCTTGCGATGTGTCCCTTTTTCTCGTGTGTCTCGTGCATGTGGACCTCCACATCCGCCACACGGCGGCTGCTCGTTCCCGACGCCCCGCTCGGCTTTCCGCGATGCACCGCGACTGTTCTGTTGCCGATTCCGGCTACGCGACGCCGATCTGTTCCCCGGGGGCTCCTTCGCGTTCGCTTGGTTCGCGGTGGCGCGTATCCTAACTTGTTCGTCGTATCACGCGTCATTGGCACCCCTGCCGTCCCAACCTTGAGAGCATGCGCGATTTCGTACGCCTCGGTAAAGGTTGCCGGTTTCTTCGGGATAATCTCGTCGCACGTCTCGCGAGATTCAAGGCCATGCAGAAATTGTTCGATCAACATTCGGTCTATGAACTCACTGTATTCGCAATAGGCGGCGCCCTGTCTCAGTCTTAGAGCCAAATCAGCAACGGTTTCGCCTTTATGTTGCGAAATCTGTCGAAACTTGATGCTCTCGGCGTATTTGTTTTTCGCCGGATCGAAATGACCAATGACCGTGTTGCGCAGCTCAGCGTACGTAATGTCCTCAGGCAACCGCGGACTCACTAAAAATTTGACCGCATTATTCAGCTCCACGCCCATGTAGACAAGGGCATAGTTCGCATGCTGCTCCTGCGGAACGCGACTCAGCTGGAGAGCCCAGTCGAAGCGCTTGAAGAAATCATCAACTGTCGTTCCGTCGGTCAAGCGGTACGCCGTCATAGAAAATGGCGGTGGCTTCTGCGGCGCGCCGGTCGTCACGCCATTAGCCCCCTCGCCTCTTCCAGCGGAGCAAGCCCGCGAACGCCTGCAACATTTCCGCTGGCACTTCCATTTTTGCTGCAGGCTGGCCACGGACGTGGGTCAACGATGATCAGTCGTTTATCCAATCGACACGACACTCGTCTTTTTCTCCTTCGTTCCGTGTAGTTCGACACTATCCCACTTCTGACACCACTTTTATGTCCTCACGAGAAGTTCAAAGTGAATAAAAGTAATCGCGTGTTAATTAGTACGAAGGTTTATTCGAGAGAGGACAATGGAGGAGAGGCCAATGGATTTCTGACGTTCCGTCGATTAAAATCATAGCAAATATCATGTAAATCGGACTATTTTTAACCAAGTCAAGTCAGCTTGAAATGATATAAATCGATATTCCATGGAATTTCCTTCATTATGGTCCGAATAACGTCGTTCTTAGTGTCAGCTTCATCGGCGAAACATAAGGAATCGATAGGTGTCGTTTTTGCAAAGATCTGATGAGAAATGCGCAAGTCGAAGGTTTCTCACTTCTTATTAGACACTCGAACCCCTTCGCGGGTCGAAAGCCATAAAATTCGGTCAGGCACTGCGAGAGGTTGTCCTCGCCACGGGGTACCAGGCCGCATCTCCTTAACGGGCGTTGCTCCAGAATTACCCTGTATTTGTTTAGGAAATAAAATAATTCTTTATTCTTTATCGTATGGATATGGAAGTGTCGCCGATGAATTCCTTGGGGTTTTCTGATGAAAATCATACCAAATGTCGTGTAAATGGGACAACTTTTACATAGGGAATAGAAATAGCTTGTGTCAATGTAGTCCGTTTTGCATGATATTGGGTATGATTTTCATCAGAAAAACATAAGGAATCCATTGGCGTCACTTCCCTTTCGACACGATGAAGAAAAGAATTTCTTAATACGCTGTAATGGATATTTCACCAATCCAGCTTGCAACCATCCCAAAAGAACCGGCCATCCGAGCGTAGAAGCAAGTGCGAAATAAAAGTAACGGTGCGCTTCTCGATTCCGCAGATGTACATACCTAAGTAGCATTTCTGACGGAAAAGAATTGTCCAGCCTTTGGGCCTGCCATTCCTGGCGCAGATCTTTGGCAGGGAAGTAACTATTTCAACAGGCAGTGCCACCCGTGGCGCCAATAAGACCGCCCCGGTCCTTGCTATTCCAGAGGGTTTTCTTCCAGTGAAAATCAGTAAATTTGCAAGCGCAATATCTTAAAAACCAGTGGAAATAAAGTGTATACATTATAGCTTATTGGATTTGTCTTGTAACGCACTATCAACTCAGGTCTTCAAAAAAATAGTTCCATTTGGAAAACCGAACTTGACCATCGTATCTTTTAAAATAATAATCGAAAACAAAATTCGTTCGCGCTAATAAATTGCCCCCCTCGAACCATGCAATTCCCTTTTTTTTTTTTATATTTTTATCGACAATACGTTAGAAGAAAACCGGCTGTCCAGTCTTAGGTGGGACACCCTGTGGCGGACCGAAAAATAAGAAATACGTGTTTTTTTATTTTTCCCCGTTTTTATAGTTGGAGGCTGAAAACTGCGTTCAAAGTTAGCGTTGAAAAATCATTTTTGTGGAAAAAATTAACTTTTTGAAAATCTGGTGAGTCAGTCATATTTTGCATTCAAAGACAGAAAATTTGTTCATTGACACTATTCCCCTATCTCTAATAGTTCTCGAGCTATTCCACAAAAATGATTTTTCAACCCTAACTTTGAACGCAGTTTTCACCCCCCAAATATGAAAACGGGGAAAAATAAAAAAACACGTGTTTCTTATTTTTCGGTCCTCGATAACATATCCAAAAATCGAAATGATCGGAGGCGGACACCTAAAATACTCTCCTTGTTAGTTGTGAAAGTCGCCCCGCTGCCCCGGTTGTCAACAAAAGGTCCCGGGCCACGTCGTCACTCCACCGTAAGGGAGTGGGAAGGGGGTCGCACCCCATGACGGGTGTAGCTACAGCACCCCCGTATGCCCCCCCCCCCCCCGTGAGAGAGGGGGGGCACGTGCAGACGGGGCACGAAAGGGAGGGGGAAGAGCGGCGGCCCACCACTTTACAAGGTGGGCCGCACTCCAAAGTAAAATAGGAGAGCGGGAGGCCCACACACCAGAGCCCCCCCCCCCGCGGGGAGCGGCGATGCTACACCGCTCCCGACAGTGCGATCGAGTTCTGGGGCAAGACGGGCGGCCTATAGCGGGCCGCCCTGGAGACACATTCCCAGCCGCCCGCCCGAGGTGGCCGCCGGGGAA
This sequence comes from Andrena trimmerana, assembly GCA_951215215.1. NCBI lineage: Eukaryota > Metazoa > Arthropoda > Insecta > Hymenoptera > Andrenidae > Andrena > Andrena trimmerana. Next base: position 24,401,972 of record OX578062.1, on the reverse strand, counting down.
TTTATTTATTTACCCGACCGCCTTAAAGGCCCCTCGGGACGCGACGACTTGGGCGGCCCGGCCCGGCCCGGCCACGATCATAGCCCGTCGCGGCCAGGTAGTAACTCGATCGCGGGATCGCAGGGCGGGGGTGCCGGGGGGCACCACCCGCCCTAGCAGCAGCGACCCCGGAAGGGGCGGCGCGGACGCGTGGTCCGTCGCGCCGCCTGGCAAGGAGATTATAGCTGGGGGAGGTCTGTTAATACTCCCCCAGGGAAGGCCCCTTTTAAGGGGATGTCGTGTGCGGAGTTGCACGAAACGCAGGGGGGAGGGTTGCGAATGAATGGCTAGTTTGCTCTCGCGCCAAGTCCCTCCCCTCAGGCGCGCAGCTCCGCACACGAGGTAGACCACCTTGGAAGTTTTAGTGGGTTCGAGTCCCACATAACCCCCTGGCCGCCCCCGCGGGCGGGGGGAATCCGTGGGGATTTCCTCCAAGTAAAAAAAAAAAAAAAAAAAAAAAGAAAGAGATGTTACAACGACGTCAGCCGAAGCGAGCACCATTGCTGTCTGCACGCCGAGGCGGCGATTCCTACCGGCACACAGCGGAATCCAAAAAGCAATGCCGCAAACCAATAAGTTGATACATACACAATAGAAAGCTAAGTATTTAAAGGATTTAATAAAACGAGAAATCATGGAGTGTAAATATTGTCCTACAGATCAAATGCCTGCAGACATGTTAACAAAAGCATTAGGTAAAATAAAATTAAAACGTATGGCAAAAAACTGTGGTCTAACTAATTAACAGTAAGTCAAGATTGGTGTAACTATCGTTGCAACGATATTTACACTATATAGAAGCAGGATAGCAGTTGGAAACCGTTGGGCCTCTTGACGCCTGGGGTTTTTCCACGACCCTTTGTCTTGTTTCTAGGGACGCAGTTCAGGGAACGATGCGGAGGCGACGGTTTTTCCGTTCAGTCTGCACAGGGCCTCCATGGTGCAGAGACATAATATCACGCAAACGGCCACAGCTGGCAGAGTTGTATTTTACCATTGTATCTTCAATATCACTTATTGTTAATAAATATATAATTCTATATTTCAACAAAGTTCTAACAAATATGTTGTTAGAATCATGGTAGTGATGTGGGGTGACCACTAATTGAAAAAATGAACTTGACAAATAAAAGATTCGATCTTTGGTATTAAATATTTATTGCATTTTTTAAGTGCCTGCTTGTGGTAGCTTTGGCATATTTAGGCGGATTAATAAAATATCTTCCACAATGTCCGGCTACATTGTAGAACGGTGGGGGGACAAGATAAATTTTTACGTCGAAAATAAGCGTTCCACACGTACTTGTGTTGGCGGAATTGCTATTAATTGTATAGGTATATACAAATGTGTAAAGAATATATATTTACTTACTTATTTATAATAATTTTTAAACAATTTGGTTATACACAGTAGTCTATAGTTATAATATGTTGCATGTTCATTTTCTACAAAATTCTGTACAATCGTTACAAGAATCGATTCTATAACCGCTTTGGAACTTATGTAGAACCTAAAAAATAAAATTTATAGGCCGGTATTCTTAGTCGCTACTTATTCTTAAGCAAATGCTTAAGCATTCGGCATCCTTTACTAGCTACTAGGTTAGTAAAGGATGCCACATGCTTAAGGGGGTAGACACGGGTAATGCAGCGCGCTGTAATACCCACATAATGTGCCCGAAACATGGGTTTGGGGGGGATACGCTTTTCGTCCTTATATGAGCAAATTTTGGGCTGGATGAGGTCTCATTCGAAAGAGGAAGGTTCAGTGCACAGCGCTCTGGTCATGGTTCGACGAAATTGTGTTGATATCTAATAATACGAGTGTTCAAAGTAGAGCAAAAGTTGACAAAATACACCCGCATGGATCCAAGTATTTTTAGGTCACTAAAAGAGTTTTGTGACTCAAATGATGACCAGAGCGCACTGCATTGAACCTTCCTCTTTCGAATGAGACCTCGCCCAGCGTAAAATCTGTTCATATAAGGACGAAAAGCGTATCCCCGTGATTGCATTCCCAAATACGAGTTACGCCATATTGGCGATAATACAGAGCAAGTCACGTGACAAATTTAGTTGAGCTAGTGGACACGAGATAGCATCTACTCGGGAGGACTGCCAACGTGGAATCATAGTAAAACTGAAGCGTTAGCTGGATACACAAGCCACAGTAAAAGCGTGATGCAGTCATTGCATGCATTTTCGGACGACTTTAGGTTAGGTTATATGCATTTTAGGCACACATTGACTAGGAACTGCTGGGAATTGTCTGCATTTACTAAATTAACGGTTTTACCGTAACACATACATCACCGCTGCCGAATATATTTTATAATTATATGGCCACATTATTTCAAATAAAAAAAGAGATTGGAATTTTTTAATAACACTGGAAGTAGTGATTTACTGATATCATATTTTCAGAATTTGGAAGTTACAGCAATTATTTGCAATTATTGCTTTTATTATTATTATTCTGACTATTGTATATAACATATAACAAGGAAAAGTCTCCAAATCGGTCAACAGTTGATTCCTTGATTTTTTTTGTAATTCCTTACGCTCCTATGCAGAGATGGGCATTATTTAATTAAAAGAATATACTTCCGAATGGCCCCAGTGGCCGATCGACACGAGGTTTGGGGGGAGGGTGTGTGTACCCTAAATCTAAAATTCTATTTAGCTTCGGGTATTTATTAGTTTCCTTTGTTTATTCGAAGGCCTTTCATCTTTGGCTTCGAATAATTTTTCATCTTTCATTATATCTTTATCCTAAGGTCGTATTCAAATATATTGGCCGGTCGATTCGTTTTCGTGAACAGCGATCGAGGAGAAATCAGCCATCACCATCTGACGATCGTGGATTTGTCTGTTGGAGTTACATGGCCACCCAAGGGTATGGTGGGGTAACGGGAATGCTGCTCGGCTCCGTCTGAACGTAGCCGTATGGCTGTTATCACCATTGAGCTATAAGTATACCTGGAGAGGGAACAGCAATAGGAAGAACTAGAGGCGACAGCGGCCTGAGGGAAATAAAAGATGAAGGGTGAACCTATCCTTCTTCTTCCTATTATCCCTCTCACTCTGTACTATCATGTAGTAAATTATAGACGTCATGTCGTGATCTGTGCTATGTTCATTGTTCTCTGTTTGTAAGACAGGGAGTGGTTCACCCGTTATCTTCCCTCTTTCTCGGACCGGCCGCCATTGCTCTGTTCCCCTCTCCAGGTGTTCCTATAGCTCAATGGTTATGACCAATACGAGATGAAGCTATCGAGAAAGAATCCTATTCTGATGTGTGTATTTCTATGCTGACAGCTCGGTTTGGCCTATACACACCAGAAGCCCGGCGCTATCCCCGCTCACTCTTGTCCTGCGAAGGCGAGAGTGAGATGGAACCAGAGCGAGTCAGAAAACGTTGAGAACAGGAACACCGAGGCAGCTAAGCGGTATCTATGGTGGGAGAATACGCGTCACGAATCTCACCGGAAAATATATCGGAATTTAAAATCTCGTTAGCCGCTCGCTGGTCGGGACCGGCGAAAGCCCGTATCATGAACCGAGCCCTAATTCCGAGGCTGAGTTTGTCGCTTCTTTCTTGCCGAGGGGGGGAGCGGGATGGAACGCTTTGCGTGCGCGGCGGGTGTGCGCGACGGGCGCGAGCGCTCAGATGGAATCGTGACTGTCCGACGCATGCGCGCCACGGTCAGATAGCCAGGCACGCAGGCCCGGATTAAGATTTTTGGGGCCCGGGGCTATCAAACCCTCGGGGGCCCCCCGTGATTGTACAGGGTGGCGGGTTGGGGGGGGGGGGGTGTAAAAAAGATATTGTACAATTAACTTTTAGTTAAAATGTTTTTTTATCTTTAATTTTGCAAATTCTTGTACCAAGTCTTTACAATCGATAGATCTTAATAATTCAGATTCAATCGTTAAACGTGTTAAGGATGATAACCGATCATCTAACATCGTCGCCCTATATATAATCTTCATTCGCTTTAGTACAGAAAATGATCTTTCCGCCTCACAATTTGCGATTGGTGTAGTTACAAATAATCTGTACGCAATGTATATGTTCGGGAAAATATCTATCATTTGTCGATCGACTAAAGAATTGGAAGTTATGGAACTCAGACAATATGTTTGATACAACATTTCTAATGAGGACAGAGTGAGCTAATCGTTTTGAACGGGGCCCCCTGGGAAAGTGGGGCCCGGGGCTGCAGCCCCCCTAGCCCCCCCTTTAAGGGGAGGTTCCGGTCTAGAGCCCAAAAAAATAGGTGATATTTAGGAATTAATTAAAGGAAAACTACTATATATAATTTCATGGGACTTGTTGCATTGTATTAAGGATGTCTTAAATTATAGAAATATATTTTTTCTTTTATAATTAATCATTGCAGACGGCCCTGAGGAGTCGTTAAAGTCAAGGTGTCAAAAAATTTATCCAAATCGGTGGGATCTGTATCTCCAAAATTTATTATCCGATTCGACTGAAACCTTTTTTATTTTGAAGATTATTCTTCTGGCTAGGGGGGAACTAGACAAAAAATACAAAAATGACATTTTTTTAGCAAATAACGACATTTTATGTTTGAAATCACTTTTCCCTGTATTTTTCGACCTTTCAACGCCTTTGAAAATTATAAATTGTCAATTTTTTGTAATTTTTTCTAGTCCCCCCCCTAGCCAGAAGCATATTCTTCAAAATAAAAAAAGGTTCAGTCGAATCGGATAATTACTTTTGGAGATACAGTTCCCACCGTTTTGAGAACACTGTTTCGAGAAAAACGCGTTTAAAGTTTTACGTGAGCGCCGAGTGGCCGGTTGTGACCCATGCATTTGCCGCTACTCAAATGCCTATAACTTGGGGAATTTTACGAATTTCAACAAATCCTTTTAAACACGTTTTCCTAAAGGGTTGAACATTCGAAAAATCAAATAAAAAAAAATCGACATTTAGACCGGAACCTCCCCTTAATCCGGGCCTGCAGGCACGGCACGAGTCTTTTTTGTGCCATAAGCGAGATTGCCAAATTCCGCCATTTATTATAATACATTTAATTAAGCTTCTTTATGACCCTACTCTTAACTTTTACACGTAGTTTAAAACTGATGTAATATAATTTGTAGTATTTCATTTAAAAATTTATTTTCTACAATGCCAACAATGAAAAGGCCATTTTGCGCCTCTTGTCAACCTTGCGCCCTAGTGGATGCCTAATTTTGCAGAGTCATAAATAATTTCAAATAAATGTAATATAATAAAGGGCGCAATTTGACAAGTTCGCCAAAGGCGCAAAAGAGACTTATGCCGGGCCTGCGTCATGATTTTAGAAGCGGTTCCCCGTGCTCACCGTAAGCGCTTGCGACCATCGCGCACGTCCGTCGCGCACAAAGGACGGAGTGTCAGGCGTCCGAAAGACGGAGCGAGACAAAATATCAACGCGTCGTTTGTCTCGTACTGTCCTTGCTCGCTTCAGTGCCTTCGCTCGCTCTCTTTCCACCTCGCTCTCGCTTTCGCCGGACAAGAGTGAGACAGAAGTGGTGGGGATAGCGAAAAATCCGTATCGTGTACACCAAACCGACCCCGTAACGATCTTAGATGCTTGAATAACCGACGAGAACCTTTGTGGCCCGAGCCGCACGAGATCGCCGTTGCTCGGCGATGTGTCATCGATTATATAGAAACAGAATTTGTTTTTTTTTCATCGTATCAATATGAAAGTGACACAAATGGATTCCTGTCATTCTCCCGATTAAATTGACAGAAAATAATTTAAATCAGACTATTTTTAACGAAACGGGCTTCCAATTCTGCAAACAAATTTTCACGTAATTTCTTTATTATGGTCCGAATAGTATCATTTTTGGGGCCAATTTGATCGAGAAAACATGACGAATTGATTCACGTCACTTTCGCAAAGATCTGATTAGAAATGCAGAACTGAAGATTTGTCACTGCTTAGTGCTTAACATTGTATGGCCCCGCTGGATTCAAGCGTCGAAACCCACGAAACTCAGCGAGTTGCATGATTGCCAGCGTGAAGGACAAGAGAGGACTTTGCATGGCGAAGGAAAGTCAGCCTTCTATTAAACTCAAATCGAGAAAGACTTTGCTGACAAACTTTACATATATTCGCATCAAATATATACTTTAATTGTAAAATTTCGACGACAAACTATTGTTGAATTTCGCCAGTTCTTACATATGCATCACTTGATTGGGAATTCCTGATGCCAGAGTTTCATGCATTTACCTATTGAAATGTTGCTTCAAGTCATCGGGAAATTGCATTGCTTCTTCTCGTACATACATATATCTGTTCGCGACTAGGTGTCACGAGTGACGCGGGTTTGGTTTCTAAAATAAATGCACATTTATTAGGGCCCTCGGTCGACAGCGACTTGAGTCATCCAGTACTGAATATGAAAATGTTCATATTTCTCATTACACCTTGATAAGAGTGTTACCACCGATGGATTGGTGAGTTTATGTCCACGAAAATGAGTCGAGACGCCAAGCAATTCGGTCTATTTTTTCTTATGAATACATGATTAGGACACACTCACTACGTTCACTAAAAATAGACCGAATTGTTCCATGTTTGGCATCATTTTCATCAGTAATGCAGTGCTCTGGTGAAGAACATACTAATACGGAGCTAATATTCTAGGCTCTAGAATCTACGATATTGCCAATGTGCAGTTGAAACGCAGGCCGCTTCACACTATCGTTTCTTAGCATTTATACGGAGTGATTTTTTAGCTCAGCGCTGTCCAGCGTAGGGGCCCCTCACGCGCCTGTTTCCGCTTCCAATTATTCTCTCGAGCGTGCCTTCCGTTGTCAAGGAGACCGCTCGACGCTACGAAGGCTGCCACGACGAGCTAGCCGAGCAAGCGTCTTCGCGGTTAGCGTCGCGTGGTATCCTTGACAACGCGAACGACAGTGGGAGAACCCTGACCTCCCGCGGGAGTGACCTTGGGCAGCGCTGCTCTAGCTAGAGTCGTTAAACGCAATGCTCGCCAACAATCATGTGTCTTACTGAGTTTCGTGGGCTTCGACGCTCGAAACCAGCGGGACTATACAATGTTGCACGCTAAACAGTGACGAATCTGAAGTTCTGCAATTTCTAATCAGATCTTTGCAAAGGTGACGTCAATCGATTCCTTACAAATTTATATATAATGTTTGTTGACTGCTTTCTGCATTGGACATTTAATTATCTTGTAATAAGTGTATTTCATGTTCTGTTTCAGTGTTTTGCTAATAAAAAAATGTCTAACCTAACAAACTTCATTTTCTGGGGACATCCCCTCATCTATTTTTCCTTTTCACTTATAATTTCTTACTGCCAACGTAGAATATTGTAGCATAAGCACATTACAAGTAATTAAAATGTACAATGAATTTTGTACATTTGCAATACCAGCAGACTTTCCGTTTAAATTTTTACAAGTACACTCAGCTCAAACGATTGTGGCCGTTCGAGATTCGATTGCATTCGAGCTTACCAGGGTCCGCTTTTTCACATCGCTAACATTCTACAGTATTTCATGAACATGGTGAGGGCACTGCCAAGCCACAGGTTCCCGTCTAGAACACTTCTAATTCATGATGAAACACCACTGTGACGGCATTTGCCTATGATTGTCATAATTATATAAATCTGCGCGATCGGCTCTGTTCACGATGCTGTAGCGTAAATGACGCCAAAAATAAATGTCAAATGACTTTTATTACAATGAACCTAAAAAAAAAATCAATAATTTTGAGACTGTAAACGATAAATTTGTAATGTCCAAAATAAATAAATCAATGGATTTATAATGGAGGACAGAAATAAATAGAGCGGGATGGTGGGGTAATAAAGAATAGAATGGAAACGAATGTTATATATTTCGTAGAGATGGCAAGACTTAGGAAACCAGAATACTGAGATGTATAAAGTCTTGTGGTATTTTATACCTCATTATTAGTGGAAATGTGTGGGACAAAGAAATACGCATTTATTTCAAAATTTACTATCCGTTATTTTATGTTAACAACGGGAAAATAAACATAACCGAAGCAATGTAGATTAAATTTTGTGACAGGACTGCGCGAACGTGTCTCATATTAAACATCATCCGTTTACTTCACGCTATATCTGTCACTCTGTCCATGCGAGCGGCGAACGCGGGCTCTTGTTGCACAATAACAACGGACAAAATAGAAATAAATGAAAAAAGTAGTAAAGTCACTTTGCCGCAATTGTGAAGTGACATTACAATGCATGGAACAATTAAAAAAAAATAAATAAATTATGGAGTAACATATGTACAAAATAAGTAGGAAATGATTCCAGTGAGAATTTATGAAAATTAAAAATACTGATTGAAGTGTTTCTTCTCCAATTTTAATAGCTGAAATCCTATTCTGGGCGAATTCCTCTTATACCCCAATCGCCCGCAACGCCCGATATTTCCAGTATATATCGCGACCGCGGGCCCGATCTGGGTGTAATTAGAACTGGCCCGCTGTAGCTTTCAATTGTTTTTGTAGACTTCATTAACTTTGGTTTCGAACAAAATCGCCATTATCCAAGATGCAGTCCGCAAAGGAACAGCAAGCATTCAGACGAGGTGAAGTGGCGGCGCTCTTTCAAAGTGGGCGCACCGCTTTGTCTATTCCTGAGCAGCTTCAGATTCGAGTGCGGACAGTGAGGAGGTACGTACAGCGGTTTAAGAATATGGGTGAGGAAGGTCTGGTAGATTTTCGTAAATTTAATGAAGGCGTGCGAAAGACTACGCTGGCAGAAGATAATGCCATCATTGAGAAAATAATTCTAAACCCATTTGAATCGTGGTCAGACGTGACCGTAAATCTAGATTTGCCAGTATGTCACAATACTGTGCGAAATTGTTTACGCGAAGCCGGCTACCACTCTCGCCGGCCTGCACGTAAGGTGCTACTGACACAAACGCACCGTGAGGACCGCGTTGCGTTTGCGTTACAGCAGTTACCTGTCACGCAATTCGAATGGGGACGGACCATTTTCACTAGAGGCCACGGTATAGTACGTGTAGTAAAAAGACACGTGTACACGTGTACACGATTATGACATATATCCGTACCTCAATCCGTGTATCTTTTAGTACACGGATGCCCGTGCACAATTTCACGTGTATTTAAATACGCGTGAATTTAGATACACGTGTATTTAAATACACGTGTACTAAACGTATCCGTACCTCAATCCGTGTATCTTTTAATAAAAAATAACTTAAATAATTAATTAATTAATTTTCTGACGCGCGTTCGAGCTTATTACTATTATTAATAAATTTTAACACAATTATAAAATTAACAAAATTTATTCAATCAATTCCCTATTTTGATATAAAAAAACTAAGGTATTTACATTTTCTGGCAATAAACGGGATCTTTTCGGCGTAACAATATTCCCAGCAGTTGAAAAAGTTCGCTCGGAAGTAACTGATGTTGCTGGTATCAGTAAATATTTTAGTGCTAGATTCGCAATTCGTGGATACTTAGTTGTCCGCATCTTCCACCATTCAAAAGCATCAAAATCAAATCTTAATTGCGATTCGGCAACATAAGTATCGTATTCTACAGTTAAATCTGTCATTTCATTCCGTTCGTCATTATTGTATAGATATTCTAAAGCAGTTTTGTGGAATGTCTTCTTCTGATTACTGTTTGTTGTACTTAGTGGTGAGGCTTCAAGTAAACGTTTCACTTTGGTACGTATTATATCCCTTACTTGTACTGGCTCGTGTTCCAGGTTTTTATATCTTGGATCAAAAAAGCAAGAAATATGATATAAAGTTACAAATGTGCTTCTATGGGCATGTTGCCATACCCAACTTTTCCGTTTAGGCATTGTTTAAACAAATCGGAATTAACGAAAATTATTTTATAATTGAGACATTGTTTAAAGTTTAAACAAATCGGAAACAGTAAAGGACTTTTCGTTCTCTTTTTGCAACAGGATGTTGCATGTGCCTCAGAACTGAATTGATGTTTGCACATAGACGTACGAAAACGAAGTAAACGTGTCTAAAAAGAAACTCGCTTATTACCAGTAATGCCTTAATTTTTTGTATCAAAATAGGTAATCGATTAAATAAATCTTGTTAATTTTGTAATTGTATAATTAGTTACAATCTGAAAATTCGTAAAACCATATTTTCCGCATATTATTCTAGTAAATATATTCAAATACATTAATTGTTTTATTAATTTTACAATCTCTCAGAGTTCTGGGATATCCATTATCCATAGATATTAAAAATCTGACGAATCAAAAGTCAAAACACGTGTATCTAAATTCACGTGTATCTATATTCACGCGTATTTAAATACACGTGAAATTGTGTACGGGTACCCGTGTACTAAAAGATACACGGATTGAAGTACGGATACGTTCAGTACACGTGTACACGTGTATTTAAATACACGTGAAATAAGGACCTCTAATTTTCACAGATGAAAAGGTATTTTCTACTGTAAGCGGTAAATCTTTGCACGTATGGAGACTCAGAGGGGATTCCCGTCTGGATCCCAAATATGTCTTGCCACGTAATAACAGTGGGCGCATCACGTGTGGTATGTGGGTGTGGGTTACTCCACGTGGTCCGGGTAGATTAATCGAAATATCACCGCATATGAACTCTGCGGAATATATTCAAATTTTAGAGAACGTACTTGTGCCCAGCGTTCGTGAATTATATTCTGTAGAGACCATGCCGGTGATTAGATTGGTACAGGACAATAGTTCAGTACACACCTCTGCTGCCGTACGTGCATGGTTTGGAAGGCACCCCGACATTGAAGTTTTACAGTGGCCAGCGAAATCGCCAGATTTAAATATAATAGAACATGTATGGGCATATATTGCTAAATCCTGGCGACCAGCTGCCAATGTAAGAACTAGGGCTGCTCTTATAGACCATACGATGCGCTCGTGGGAAAATTTAGCAGCCAACCCACGCCTATTCGAAAACCTGGGGAAATCCATCACGAAACGGTTATATCAAGTAATTGATCGTAGCGGTTTCTGGACGGATTACTAGTGCGTACCTCCAAACGCATCGCTAGGCGTTTTTCAAGGCCGCAAATATTCTCGGCGGAACAACTCTCGGATCATCGACGAAGAACATATCGGCCTTTTTAAAGGCCACACGAGGAACCAGCATTTCAAGATTGTAGTGGTTTTACTGGGTGCAAGCTATTAAAATTGAAGAAGAAACACTTCAATCAGTATTTTTATTTTCCTACTTATTTTGTACATATGTTACTCCATAATTTATTTATTTTTGTTTAATTGTTCCATGCATTGTAATGCCACTTCACAATTGCGGCAAAGTGCCTTTACTACTTTTTTTTATTTATTTCTATTTTGTCCGTTGTTGTTATTGTGCAACAAGAGCCCGCGTTCGCCGCTCGCATGGACGGAGTGACAGATATAGCGTGAAGTAAACGGATGATGTTTAATAGGAGACACGTTCGCGCAGTCCTGTCACAAAATTTAATCCACATTGCTTCGGTTATGTTTATTTTCCCGTTGTTAACATAAAATAACGGATAGTAAATTTTGAAATAAATGCGTATTTCTTTGCCCCACACATTTCCACAAATAATGAGGAATAAAATACCACAAGACTTTATACATCTCAGTATTCTGGTTTCCTTACCCTTGCCATCTCTACGAAATATATAACATTCGTTTCCATTCTATTCTTTATTACCCCACCATCCCGCTCTATTTATCTGTGTCTTCCATTATAAATCCATTGATTTATTTATTTTGGATATTACAAATTTATCGTTTACAGTCTCAAAATTATTATGATTTTTTTTTAGGTTCATTGTAATAAAAGTCATTTCACATATATTTTTGGCGCCATTTACGCTACAGCATCGTGAACAGAGCCGATCGCGCAGATTTATATAATTATGACAATCATAGGCAGATGCCGCCACAGTGGTGTTTCATCATGAATTAGAAGTGTTCTAGACGGGAACCTGTGGCTTGGCAGTGCCCGCACCATATTCGTGAAATACTGTAGAATGTTACCGATGTGAAAAAGCGGACCCTGGTAAGCTCGAATGCAATTGAATCTCGAACGGCCACAATCGTTTAAGCTGAGTGTACCTGTGCGAGCACTGGCTCAGGCCACCGCGTATACCGCGCTCCACGAACAACAGCATGTCCACGTCGGTGAGCAGTTCCAATTCGATACGCGTGTATTTTAACATCGCGTCCCACGTGAACGCCGGTAACGTACAGTAATGCGCGGGGTCCAGTTCGTAGCTCGCGATAGAGTGTATACGAAAGTTTTCAAACACGTCCGCGAGCAACAGCACGTCAGTCTTCAGGTACAAATCACTGTTCTCGCCAGATTTGACAGCGAGGTTGCTCATCCGCCAGAAGAATAATTATAAGGGCCCGGCCAGGATATCTCTCGATTACACTGAGCAACAGAGGAAGCACCTCAAGAACCTGGTGGAACGTCTTTTCTCGTCTGATGACCCTTCGTTAACCATCAGATTCAGGAATGGTGCTCCCCGGATTACTCGGAAGGGCCCGGAGGCTGCCTAAAAAAGTCAATATAGCCCCGCTGGTTTATTACCAGAACGTAAGAGGCTTGCGTACCAAGCTTCGTACGTTGTGTGAGGCTGTCGCATCGCATCACGTTAATTATGACATTTTAATTTTTGTGGAAACGTGGTTGTCTGATTGTATAGCGTCCATCGAATTAGGCTTAAGTAACTATTGTATATTTAGAAAGGATGGGAGCTCAGCTACGAGTAGGCACTCCCGAGGAGGGGGGTGTCCTGATTGCCGTTAAGAGGGGGCTGTGTGCTACCGAGCTATTCCCGTCGGTTGGTAACGTCGAACAGATCTTCGTTGGGAGCTGCTGCGTATGTGTTCGGCGCCGTTTACATACTGCCAGGGTCGCCGCCTTCAAATTATCTGACTCATTGTAATAGTATCGACGAAATTCTTTTCCGAGAGGGCGTTCTGAAATTATGTATAGCGGGCGATTATAATCTACCGTATGCCGTTTGGCAGTGCTGTCCAAATTCGACACTAGTCTAAAATCGTGCAATCAGGAGCTACGGAAACAAATATATATACATCGGTGTCACTATTGACAGAATGTTTTAATGGCCATAACTGTCTGCAATACAATCAAATTTGCAACAGTTATGGGAATACGCTCGATTTAATTTTTAATAATTTTTCAGGGACTTATGTTTCCTCCCCGGACGACTCTCTACTTCCAGAGGATTCGTATCACCCCGGCTTGGTGTTTGAATTGCAGTGCAGTACTGGCAGGCCAGCCTCGAGGGCAAATGTTAAATTTGATTTTGCTCGAGCGGATTACGACTCTATCGTGTCTGCTCTTAATTGTATCGATTGGGACTGTGCTATGGGCAATCTCACGGTTGACGAGGCCGTGGATTTGCTATATTCTAGGATGAAAATAGCAATCGAGATGTATGTACCCACGTACAGGGTTTTTAAGTCTTCCTTCCCCGGCTGGTTTTCGCGTGGACTTAGACAGACCATCATAAGCAAGAAGAGACCACACCTTACCTGGAAGCGTTCATACAGGCAGTGTGACTTCATAATTTTTTCGCGCCTTCGCTCACGTTGCAAGGATTTGTATAAACATTGCCACGCTGCCTACATAGCTAGGCTTGAAGGCAACATTTCTCACAACGTCAAGGCCTTCTGGGTTCACGTGAATTCCAGCAGGGGCGACTCTGGCTTGCCGGAGCGCATGTATCTCGGTGACGAGAGTTCGGACTCGGATGAGATAACCGCGAACCTTTTAGCTAGGCACTTTAAGTCGGTCTACGTCTCACCTTCTAGATTTTCGGCCGGCGCTGATCGGGCAAGGGATTCATGTGTACACTTATCTAATCTAAACATTGGTCTTGCAGAAGTTTTCGAGGCCATCAAGGCTCTAGACTCCAATAAATCAGCGGGTGAGGATGGGCTGCCTCCTATTTTTGTTAAATCATGCATCTTTGGACTGGCCAGATCTCTATGGATTATATTTAACCTCTCACTTCAATCTGGGACTTCCCCAGCCGCCTGGAAGTCGGGTGTGGTTGTTCCTATTTTCAAGTCGGGAGGCAAAAATTATGTCACGAACTATAGACCCATTTCTCTCCTCAGCTGTTTCCCCAAGATCTTTGAGAAGATTGTCTCCAATAAGCTTTCGGGATTAACCAGAGTCAGCCTATCCGAAGCTCAGCACGGATTTTTTCCGGGCAGATCTACTGTGACCAATCTCGCAGTTTTCTCAAATTATGTTACATCAGCGTTGGATGCTCGTCAGCAAGTAGATGTAGTGTACACTGATTTTAGAAAGGCATTTGATTCTGTTGATCACAGTATCTTGCTGAGTAAACTAAAGGCCTTTGGACTTCAAGGTGGGCTGCTGCGGTGGTTGGGTAGTTACCTGTCTAACCTGGTGGTTGCCTGTCCCAGCCCATAGTAGCATCATCAGTGGTGCCTCAGGGGTCACACTTGGGTCCATTGCTCTTTTGCATTTTTATTAATGATCTTGCGGACGCTTTTCATTTCGCTACTCCTTTGTTTTTTGCGGACGACATTAAGCTATTTGTTCGAATTGCCTCTTTAGAAAATTCTCGGAATCTCCAACGTAACCTTGACCGGCTAACTGATTGGTGCACCAGTAATAGGTTCTCTTTAAATCATTCGAAATGCCAGGTGATGAGTATCTCCCGATCACTCAGTAAGCTAATTGCCCTATACTATCTTGACACGGTGCAAATATCCCGAACGGTGAGTGTGTGTGAGCTAGGAGTGTATTACAACTCAGTGTTATCTTTGTCGAGCCATATCAGTAGATTCACTAATGCGGCCTCTAGGCAACTTGGGTTTATTATAAGGCATTCGCAAGGCTTCGTCAACAAGCGGACCCTTAAGTTGCTCTTTGACGCTTTGGTTAGGCTATTTTTGGAGTATACATCTTTAAATTGGTCTCCCCACCAAGCATACATCTGTGGTGCTCTCGAAAGAGTACAGCATAGATTTTTGCGCTTAGCATCTTATCGTCTCGGACATCCAATGCACAGATTTGATCACGATTACGGACCAGCAATGCACATTTTTAACTTTGTGTCTATGCGGCAGCGCCTTCATTTAGCGGATCTAGCTTTCTTGTTTAAGATCCTCAATGGACATATAAACTGTCCTCACTTATTGGGGTTAATTAACTTCAGTATAATGCCCAGGCCGCTGCGAAATTTTCCAGATTAAATTTTTTAGAACTAATCTGCACCTTAGCGACCCAATGTCCAAAATATGTTTGGGTGGGAACAATGTAGCCGACACTAATAGCCTCTTTGGCATTTCTATCGAGACTTTCTAGCGCTTAGTGTTAACCTCTTTTGTTATGCCGAGCTAATCCAGGCAGTCTTATGGCCATTTCTCTTTTGTATGTATTATACTTCACATAGTCTGTACACTAGTACAGACCTTCGGATGTCACAATGGGCTTGTACCGTTTAATAATATATATATATATATATATATAACGTATATATATATATATCGTCCGATCGCGTCCGAGTTTTGCCGAGCCGACCTGAAATCAAATTGCCCGCTCATGGCGGTCATGCTTGTAGCCCGAATCGAGTCTCGGGATCCTGAAACCGTCTGGATCTCGAGCAATACGAAAGTATCGGGACCCCGCCCGATCCCGCCCGAAATTTTCCGACCCGTTCCGAGGGCCGAGAATCCGAGCCGCGGGACGATCCGCACAATCCTATTCGTAACGCGTGTTCTCTCGTCATCGCAGAACACGAGTGAGCCAAAAGTGGTGGGGATAGCGCCAAGCTTCTGTCATGTATAGGCCAAACCGAGCTGCAGCGTAGAAATACACGCATCAGAATAGGTGTACCTGAGGCCTTAGCTCCGAAAAAATTCAGGGAGCTTTATTAGTCAGAACATTGATTCTTTCTCGATAGCTTCATCTCGTATTGGTCTACGTATAACTTCGTGACGCACACAACTACATATGTACTACGCTGACAATAAGAATAAATAACAGCCACACGGCTACGTTCAGACAGGGCCGAGCAGTATTCCCGTTACCCCACCATACCCTTCGTTGGCTAGGGAACTCCAACTGACAAATCCACGATCGTCAGGTTGTGATGGCTGATTTCTCCTCGATCGCTGTTCACGAAAACGAATCGACCGGTCAATATATTTGAATACGACCTTAGGATAAAGATATAATGAAAGATGAAAAATTATTCGAAGCCAAAGATGAAAGGCCTTCGAATAAACAAAGGAAACTAATAAATACCCGAAGCTAAATAGAATTTTAGATTTAGGGTACACACACCCTCCCCCCAAACCTCGTGTCGATCGGCCACTGGGGCCATTCGGAAGTATATTCTTTTAATTAAATAATGCCCATCTCTGCATAGGAGCGTAAAGAATTACAAAAAAAATCAAGGAGTCAACTGTTGACCGATTTGGAGACTTTTCCTTGTTATATGTTATATACAATAGTCAGAAGAATAATAATAAAAGCAATAATTGCAAATAATTGCTGTAACTTCCACATTCTGAAAATATGATATCAGTAAATCACTACTTCCAGTGTTATTAAAAAATTCCAATCTCTTTTTTTATTTGAAATAATGTGGCCATATAATTATAATAATCCCATCAAAAAAGAATCCCACTTAAAAACATTGTCGTAAATTAATATCCTATCAAAAAGAATCCCACTTAAAACATTGTCGTAAATTAATAGCTTCACAAAACTATTGATATACAAAATTTGCTCCAATTACAATGGCTATTTATACAACGACAAAAATGTATTTAATAATATTCAGCAGATATATTTTCATAGAAATAAATATTTTAATACGAATAAAAATTTTATTTTCAAAATACTTGGCGCTGCGAAACCGAATTGGTGTTGCTAAACTGAATAAATATGTATAAATTGCATTAAAATCTTTTTCTTTCTTTCTTGTCTCAATGGTGTCTTGTCTTGTTTTATATATTGTTTCATTTATTAACCAAGACAATTAGTTAACATTTTTTCGGTTTCGCAGCGCCAAGTATTTTGAAAATAAAATTTTTATTCGTATTAAAATATTTATTTCTATGAAAATATATCTGCTGAATATTATTAAATACATTTTTGTCGTTGTATAAATAGCCATTGTAATTGGAGCAAATTTTGTATATCAATAGTTTTGTGAAGCTATTAATTTACGACAATGTTTTAAGTGGGATTCTTTTTGATAGTGTTGCGCCGGGGCGTTTTCATCGCCGGCCACCCCGACGCAAAGGAATAGAATAACGCGGGGTTGCACGACACCACTATATTTGATACAGGACAATCGGTATATGACAGTACAACCCGCGCGTCCGAACGCTATGGCGTTCGGTACAAGACCCCCTAATGACAGCTTGACAGGCGATCGTTCCGATCGCCCTCTTCTCGCTGTGCTCTTGTCTTCGTCGCGAGCACCAGCGGGCCATGGATTCCCATCTATGGGGTGCTCGCAACAATAGGATATTAATTTACGACAATGTTTTTAAGTGGGATTCTTTTTTGATGGGATTATATACTTGGCGCACTTTTTGTACCTTTTTTGTAAAAAAAGGTAATTTTGTTGGGATTTCACACATTTTTTAGTGTTTATTGATGACTGGATAATTTTATCACCCTTTACGGGTTATTTATTTTTTTAATTTACTGTATTGTCATCCAAACTACGCACACCTGCAAAGCTTCAAGACAATTGGATTAGAGGAATTGGTTTAAATTTCAGTTTTCAGATATGAATCAAACATACAAGAAGCAAACAGAGGATCAAAGCTGAATAAAATCGTTTAATTAATATAATACTGTGTCACAATAAATTTTTTTCTCTGACGTAGATCACAGTACATCATCTTCTGCCTCGATTACCTGTAAATATATAAAAGCCATATTTTTTAGTTACAACATAACGTAGAACTTATAGAAAAAGAGTGGACTTTTGCTATAGATGTAGAGACTACATAATGTGTCCGAAGGAGGTGAGAGCGTATGGCAGAAAGTCTTGTTCGAGGAAATTTAAATGCTAATGGTAATTTAGTGAAAATGAACGAAGAGATCCAATATTTTTAACGCACAGATTATTGGTTTGTGTTAAATAAAATTTATTTAGCATGTTTATTGGTGAATTGAAATATTGTTAATGGGAAACTAATTAAATTAATGAATAGCGTGGGAGCTACTGTGGATTTTAATAAAGTAGTACGAATATCTCTCACCAAAGATTGAGAAGTATCAAGGGAGATGCGTTTTCAGCGTACTTTCTTCACTAATGTGACTTACTCTAGATTGCAAGCAGTACGCCATAATTTTCTTAATTCTTAACGCTACGCTAATTTGAAAAATTTTGTCCATTTACCTTATTTGACAAATTTCCAGAAACTTGTGCGAAACAAGATGCTTCTCTGTCTATCTAACCTTCTGCGGACAACCTCCAAACCCGTGCATCCCCTTCATTTCTATTCAAGCCTCTGCGTCCCCTTCATTTTTATCCGAGCCTGTGCGTCCCCTTCATTTCTATCCAAGCCTGTGCGTTCCCTTCATTTCTATAAGGTTTACATATAAACTCTAATGTAAAAATAGTTTGCTGGTATAAGAACAATATATTATTTTGTAGAAACTTGTGCGAAAGAAGATGGTGCTCTGTCGAAACTTCTTCAGACAACTTCCAAGTCTGTACATCTCCTACATTTCTATAAGCTCTACATAAATAGTCTATTCAAAAATTTTGGCGACTTACCTTGTTAATTGAGACAGTAATTCAGTGTCCTAAATGGTGTAGAAACTCGTGACATTTCAAGAATTTTGACAAGTTTCCTTATTTGACACTTCGCAGGTTATGATTGTTTGACACTAGCGAGAGTACGTTTATCTCCACAGATGTGCTCTCTGTCTGGCTGTCACGTGACAAAAATTTGTTCCGCGATTGGCCAAAAGTGCCGAAACCTTCATCCAATGAACGACGCGTATATTGGAGACATTTCCTCTCCCTTTCATGTTCCCCTCTTGCCAACACTTGACGTTGACGATGCTTAATTCTTGAGAACGTGAAATTCGTCAAATTGGAACTTTGCATTGAAATATCTCAGCTCATAAGGCACGTAGAACCAAAACAAAGACACTTTTCTTATGTAAATCAAACCCAAGCTATCTATTAAGACCATTCAAACTCTAATCGGATTAGCCGTTATTGAGATTCGATAATCTCAGGGTTTTTGATAGCGGGTCGTGGCGTAATAGAGACACTGTGCGTCTCGCGCTGCGCATATAGCTATATACTTGGCGCGAGACACTACCGTGTCTCTTGAAATATATTCGGCAGCGGTGATGTATGTGTTACGGTAAAACCGTTAATTTAGTAAATGCAGACAATTCCCAGCAGTTCCTAGTCAATGTATGCCTAAAATGCATATAACCTAACCTAAAGTCGTCCGAAAATGCATGCAATGACTGCATCACGCTTTTACTGTGGCTTGTGTATCCAGCTAACGCTTCAGTTTTACTATGATTCCACGTTGGCAGTCCTCCCGAGTAGGCGCCATCTCGTGTCCAATAGCTGAACTAAATTTGTCACGTGACTTGCTCTGTATTATCGCCAATATGGCGGAACTCGTATTTGGGAATGCAATCACGGGGATACGCTTTTCGTCCTTATATGAACAGATTTTACGCTGGGCGAGGTCTCATTCGAAAGAGGAAGGTTCACTGCAGTGCGCTCTGGTCATCGTTTGAGTCACAAAACTCTTTTAGTGAACTAAAAATACTTGGATTCATGCGGGTGTATTTTGTCAACTTTTGCTCTACTTTGAACACTCGTATTATTAGATATCAACACAAGCTCGTCGAACCATGACCAGAGCGCTGTGCACTGAACCTTCCTCTTTCGAATGAGACCTCATCCAGCCCAAAATTTGCTCATATAAGGACGTAAAGCGTATCCCCCCAAACCCATGTTTCGGGCACATTATGTGGGTATTACAGCGCGCTGCATTACCTGTGTCTACCCCCTTAAAACGAACAAATCGATTTTATCTAATTATCCTCTAAGCCAGGCCTGCCCGATCGGGTGCAAATACCTCCTGAATTTCTGAGATCCAGGCAACAGCCGAGTGCGGGACTGGTTACGTTGCTAACCACAGCATGGTTTGCGGGAGAACTGCAAGCTATAGACTCGTGGTACGAGCCTACATGGACGCACACTCATGCAGTTCTCTCACAAATTTCCCAACGGGGAGCAATGGAACAGTCCCACGCTCGGCTGTTACCCGGATCCCAGAAATTCAGGAGGTATTTGCACCCGATGGGGCAGACCTGCTCTAAGTTATTGATTACATAAAAAACATGTCAAATAAAAATTGTAGATTCAAATAAGGAGCATCTTTTATATTGTATTATTTTTCTCACGCGGCAAGCGGTTTTCGAGAAAAAAACGGAAAACTGAAAAAATAACAATTATTTTAATTTTGAAAGTTTAAATGCTTTTTAAAAACTTTTTATTTATGAAAGCTAAAAAGAAAATATGACCAGCAGGTTGGGGCAGCAAATGTGCCCCACCACGACCTTTCAGAGCCGTGTTGACAAAGTGTTTTTTCACTACAACTGTGCGTGCTACATCATAACCTGTCTAAGACTCCTATTCACTCTCATCCTTGACTCATTCGCAAACATACTCAATTTCTTAAAAAAGTTGAAAAACGTTTTCCTCGTGTTATTTACATATATCGAAGTCGTAAAATGATATTTAAACACACTAAAAGACACTTCAGGTATAACATTTCAGTTATTATTTAAATGGCTTGAGGGAAGAGTTTCTATAAAGATTTACTGTGCAGCTCTTGGCTCGTCCATATGAAATTGAGGACGACTGAGAACTCACCACGAGAAGGTGGCTACACGTCGAGTTCCACCCGCACCCTACCCAACCAACCAACCATTCATTAATTATAGAAATTTTTCGGGGGAACATTAAATTTTTGTTGACAATTCAACCGTCGACTGGAAATTGTGCCTTGGTTTCGAATTTGCGCATTAGGCCTCTTGATTTAAAAGTTGAACGAATAAATCCGTCCCTATTCTCGAAACCCACAACTTTCTGTGCCAATTCTGAGACTAACGTGACACATCTCTTCACTGATTGAGTGTGGGATGGAAAGTCTCTTATACCCCATTCCGGAACAAACCCGCTCTCGATCAGGTGGAAAATGTGCTCGTTCGAAACATTGCTCAAAAGAGTAGGCGACGACAACTTTGTGGAGGACCAATCAATTATATTAAAATAATCTTGAGCTTCAAACTTGAGTGTAGGTACTATAAAACTTCGTTCCTTCGTTTTTTCCTTAGAAGGTAACAATCTTGATTTGAGAATTCTCCTCAGGGCAAGTTCTCTCACGTACCTCCGTTCATCCAGCGCCATAGTCAGAAGCAAGCTTTCAAGGTGTGCGAAATATGCATTTCGTTGAATGACAGGATCAATGATTTGAAGGAGATTGTCAGGTTAGTACCTGGATGTTTGAATGGCCATGAAAAGGTGTCGTGGACTACTTATTATTGAACTTTCCTTTTTTATAGAAATCCACAGTGACATATAGGGGGTAAGTATGAATTTCACTATTTCTTTCAGCTCAGAGGAGGGATTGGATGTTGAAATGTATAAACTCAAGGTGTTATTTGCAACAGTTAACCAACGAGAACGATTGTTGAACATTTTTTTTGTTAGTTCAACGTCATTTTAGTAAAAAGGAAAGGTTTAAAAAATTTAAGAAAAACATTTTTACCCAATCTGTTCGCAATGACAAAAACTGTACTTCAATAACTGGCATTAACACCACCCAAAGCGCGCCACGAGTTGCCGCATGCGCGGTTGGACCTACGCCTCACTGCGCATGCGCCAACATAGCACGACAAGGCGCAGTCCCGCAGCCTGCCACTCACGCAGCAACCTGCGACTCTAAATTCAAATTTTAGCTCACTTCTTTTTTGCATCAAATTATGCCCCGGCGTCATCTATCTCACTACGTAGTCGCTCGACTTGTGCCTTTGTTGGAGGAGGGCCACAGTCAGCGACAAGTTGCTAATTCTTTTGGTTTAAGTCCGTCGGTTGTCAATCGTCTTTATGCTCGATTTCGAAACACTGGGCAGTACTCTCGCAGATCAGGGCAAGGACGCAGACGTGCGACAAGTTCGCGAGACGACAGGATGCTTGCCAGACATGCTCTTCGGGAGCCAACAATCGCTTCACGCGTTATTGCGGGACAATTTGTGAACAACAGACACGATCCGCCACTTCCGATTTCTAGCAGGACCGTCAGGAATTGATTGAGGGACGTTGGGTTGCGTTCGAGGCGCCCAATGCGAGTCCCGTTGCTCACTCCTACACATCGACGGCAGCGTTTGGCATATGCTCGCCGTTATGTGCACTGGGGTCAGCAGCAATGGACAAATGTCCTTTTCACTGACGAGTCCCGGTTTTGCCTCCACGGGAACGATCGACGGATTCGGGTCTGGCGTCGTCGTGGTGAACGCTATAATGCCAACCATACAAGGCCGGTCACCGCGTTCAATGGTGGATCGGTTATGGTTTGGGCCGGGGTATCACGGTACTCACGTACCCCATTAATTGTCCTTCCAGCTGGTGGGTTGACTGCTGAGCGGTACGTGGACGAGATTCTGCGCTCCGTTTTACTCCCTCTGCGTCAACGCATGGGGAACCGCTTCGTTCTTATGCAGGATAATGCAAGGGCGCATACGGCACGCCATACGATACGATTTCTGCGCCAAAATCGGATATCAGTGCACGACCATCCAGCAGTGAGTCCAGATCTGAATCCCATTGAGCATGTTTGGGACATTCTTGGGCGACGTTTGCGACGACAGTACCCGAACCTGGCGAATTTGAGGCAATTAGCAGACGCCCTCCGCCAAATTTGGAACAGAATTCCTCAAATGAAAATTCGGAAATGCATTAACATGCGCAACCGCTTGAGGGAAGTAATCGTGCGAAAAGGTGGCAACACCCATTATTAGACCAAACACACACACACACGCGCGCGCGCGCGTTGGAGGGTGAGTTTGGAGTCAGTAAATACTGCGGGAGTGACGAACCGCAGGGTCTCATCTCTCCATGTGCCACAACTCGTGGCGCGCTTTGGGTGGTGCTAATGCGAGTTATTGAAGTACAGTTTTTGACATTGCGAACAGATTGGGTAAAAATGTTTTTCTTAAATTTGTTAAATCTTTCCTTTTTACTAAAATGACGTTGAACTAACAAAAAAAAAAGTTCAACAATCGTTCAAAAGCCGCGAGAACAAAAGAAAGGGTTTTGACAGAGAAACATAACGTAAAACAGGTGATCCTTCAATTTTTCAGACCATATCGCAAGTTTAACCATCGAGGACATACGGAAAAAAAATCTGATTGGTCCGGCCTTTTGCACAGCGATTACGGGTAGTCTTAGCTCGCAAAAAACGTGGACACTTGAATGATTCCCTGATTTTCCTTGAAGTGGCATCATGCTTACCAAAAAATGGTAAATATGTAATTTTTGGGATCATTTTAAAATGGATTTTATACGATGCAAAAAAAATCTCACTACATTGGCAACTAAAGGATTTCAAAGGATAATTTCTTAGCTTTCCAAAACACTCATGACAAAATTTCTATGATCATGCGTTCGCAAGTTATATGCGTTCAAAGAGAAAAGTTCCTTTTTTGCTTTGATAGCGAATAACTCGGACAGTAAAAATGATACAACAAAACCAAAAAAACGAAATTAAAGATAAATGTTTGCTCTATAAGAGCCCTCAATTGGATTTATCTGAAAAAAAAATCTTTTGGCCCGTGCATACGTCCAAACTAGGCAAAAAATTCTGAAACTTCGTTTCCTGCGCTGCATTTTGATAAAACAGTATCATAATGGACGAAGAAAATAATTGAGTTATTGTTTCAAAAACTAGAGACTTCAAGCGTTAAAATGCTTTTTCTAAATATTCTTTGCGACCATTTTTCGCGGATATACAGCCATTTGAAAATTATCAAAATTTTCGGAAAATTATAGTGTTCCTTTAATTTTTTCCAGGAGTGTATTTATTCGTATTAAAATATTTATTTGTATAAAAATATATCTTCGGGTGATTGACCGTCGCTCAGCGTCTTCGATTGGCGGATCGACCGTCGATCTGTGACTCTGAGCTGTGTCGGTGAGATGCTGCGCCGAGAGTGAGAGTGGCGGCTTTGGGAATTGATGCATTCCCAAACAGAAATGTTATACCGGAAGTGTCTTTTGGTGTGTTTAAATATCATTTTACGACTTCGGTAAATGTAAATAACGCGAGGAAAACGTTTTTCAACTTTTTTAAGAAATTGAGTATTTTTCCCCAAATTTGAATTTTTGACGTCGATGCGCGATGGTCAAATATCATTTGATTTTCAAAAAATTTTTTTGCGATGAATTTGTACTTGCGTAAGGCAACTTTTGCGCACTATTACATTTCAAGTTTAAAAAAAAATCGGAATTCGACCCACTCTAATGTTTATATCTTCGATATTTCTGGGAATTCTTGATATATCAAGCATTGAAAATATGTAAGAAAAAGAATCGATATTTTTTAACATTTGGGTGTTTGTATCCCCTTAAATTTGCAAAAACTTGTCCTTGAAAATAAAAAATACACATTTTCTTTTTAGCCTTCATAAATAAAAAGTGTTTGAAAATTATTTAAACTGTCAAAATTAAATAATGCGTTAAATTTTTTTTAGTTTTTGGATTTTTTCGAAAACCGTGTTTTTTTATGTAAACAATAACGTAGAGGATAATTAAATAAAATCGACTTTGTGCGTTTTGGATTAATTATTTAAATACTCAAAGGCCAAGGGTCCTTTTCCCCTTATCCTATCGGGCTTAAACTTTACACAGATCTAGAGACGCGGTAGCGTCTCGACGCCAAGTACATGAAAGAAAAGACACCTTGTATATGCCTGTCGCTGCCGTGTATCTTTACTCGAAGCACAGCTATTCCAACCTAACCTGAAACTTATTTCATTAATATCTCATTACGCCTGCAATATTTTCTATATTTAATGGCATTTTTCTAATGTAACCCGCATATAAGCTTTCGAATAAGACCAATTTCAATAAAATCGGTCCACGCATGACAGAGATATCGTAATATCGTCTCATGGATCTGTCGAAAACGGTAAGATTTTTCTTCTGATTCTTCTTCTCCAGTCAAAATTTTCGTCAAACATATACATACGTATAATATAACGCGTTACACGCACACCGACGAACTAACACGTTTCGTTCTTCGTTCGTCGACTCTCGGAATCATTCGGCAGGGATCGTCGTCCGCCATTGTACATATATATACCTATGTATACTATTTTGAATTTTATAACCTACCAAGTGGGAAGTGTCAAATAAAGTAGGTTGTCCGAATTTGATTTGAAATGTCACGAGTTTTTACACTAAATAGGAAACTGAATTATTGTCTCAATTAACAAGGTAAGTCGCCAAATTTATTTAATAGATTGTTTATGTAGAGTCGCAGACTTGGAAGTTGTCCGGAGAAGGTTCGACACAGAAGCATCTTCTATCGCATAAGTTTCTGGAAATTTGTACCATGCATGTACAAAATATATATATATAATGATTTATCCTTTTCTCTTTAATCTATCTTGCGGAAATAATAACCCAACTGAGTTTCACTGTAAACACAAGATATTTATTATTTACACTTATTTACAAGGTTTAACTTAACCTACTGTACACGTTTACCTGTAAACACAAGAAACGACATTAAAAGCTATTATTCCACTAAGATTTCTGTAAGAGAGTGACACTTTATTCAAACAATCCTAATCTATTCGATTTTACAATACACGTGGCTTTTCTCTCTTATCAGCTGTGTCAGTCCGCCGTCTTGTTCTACAGGCATGCGCAATCCGTATCTTATTCAAAATGAGTTTTAAAAGAAATACGTTAATTTTACCTAACTTCTATCGTATTTCTTTTACATATATTATAACAAATTGCATTGCATTCAAATTGACAGATATTTTTATTATACCAGCAAATTATTTTTAATTTAGAGTTTTTATGTAAAGCTTATAGAAATGAAGGGGGCGCACAGGACTTGGATAAAAATGAAGCGGACGCACAGGCTTGGAGGTTGTCCGGAGACGATTAGATAGATAGACACAGCATCTTGTTTCGCACAAGTTTCTAGAAATTTGTCAAATAAGGTAAATCTACCAAATTTGTCAAACGACATAGCATTAAGAATTATTAAGAAAATAGATTATGGTGGACTGCTTGCAATGTAAAGCAAGTCACATTAGTGAAGAAAGTACGCTGAAAACACATCTCCCTTGATGCTTTTCAATCTTTTGTGAGAGACATTCGTAATACTTTAAATAATAATAAAATCCACAGTAGTTGCCACGCTATTCATTAATTCATCAATTTTTTAGATTCCCATTATTTCAATTCACCAATAAACATTCTAAATTAGTTTTATTCCAATACCAATAAATTGTGCATTAAAAATATTGGATCTTCTCGTTCATTATCGCTCAATTATTACCATTAGCATTTAAATAAACCTCCTTTGGACACATTATTTAGTCTCTACACTCACTATAGCAAAAGGCCACTCTATTTCTTTAAATAATAAGTTCTACGTTATGTTGTATAACTAAAAAAAAAGTGGTTTTTATATATATTTACAGATAATCGAAGCAGAAGATGATGCAGTGTGATCTACGTCAGACTATGTACGCACAAATTCTGCTGCACGAGCAAATGTAATAAGTACATTTTCATGTATATGTATAAATATATAATACATTTTCATGTATATGTAAAATATAAAATAAATAAAAAATTTATTTCTTTAAAATTATTACCAAGATAGATCAGAATTTATAATTTATTGGGATTTCTTTACTTTATCCTTACTTTTTGTACCCGTGACAGTGAAAAATTTGTAAAAAAGATGAAGCTGAAATTCTGAATCCCCATAAAAAACTACAAAAAAGTAAAAAAAATGCCGCCAAGTACATGAATTATCTTTGTAAAAAGAAGTGAGATCCCCATAAAAAACTTTAAAAAAGTAAAAAAATTACGCCAAGTACATGAATTAGCTTTGTAAAAAGAAGTGAGATTCCCAAAAAAAACTTTAAAAAAGTAAAAAATACGCCAAGTACATGAAAATGTCGAGGACAAAAAATAGTATTATCAAAAATCACAAAAAAAAGAAAATAGCATACATGAAAAAGTTCAGGAAGAAAAAGTGTATTATCAAAAAATAAATATAAAAAAAACACAAAAAAAAGACAAGGAAACGTGAAAAAGTCAAGGACGAATAAAGTATTATTATCAAATAAATATAATCACAAAAAAAAGAAAATAATATAATCACACAAAAAAAGAAAATAATATAATTACAATATAAAAAAAGATGTGAAATCAAAATGAGCTGCAAGTACATAAAGGTGCTTTCCAACTGCGCTTAAGATGACACAACTACATATACACAGCTAAAATGCTGTGTTATTCCATTACTCATATCGCGGACATTTTAATTAACCCATCAAAAAGAATCCCATTTAAAAACATTGTCGTAAATTAATAGCTTTACAAAATTAATGATATACAAAAATTGCGCCAATTATAACAATGACTATTTATACAAAGAAAAACAATGTATTAAATAATATAACACAACAAAAGACAAAAAAAAAATGTCCGCGGCCTGGAAGTCAAATACTTGGCGTGGCCAGGCACGGTCAAGGTGTCGTTGAATAAGAATTATTTAAAAATGCAAAATAACGAAAGTGTATTCATATTGTCAGAGTTTTAAATGGACAAATTATGTGAAAGCTTGTGAGAGGAAAGGTATGGGTGAAGATGAATGATCTTACAATTATTTTAAAACGCAATATAATGAAAATGTACTCATATTGTCTGAGTTTTAAATGGACAAATTATCTGAAAGTCTGCGAGAGGGAAGGTATGGGCATTGATGATCTGAGAATACCTTGCCTGGCCACGCCAAGTATTTGACTTCCAGACCGCGGACATTTTTTTTTTGTCTTTTGTTGTGTTATATTATTTAATACATTGTTTTTCTTTGTTTTTTTTTTATACTAATTGTAACTATTCTGGGGGGGGGGGGGGAGTGCCGCAATGAAAATCTTGGCAAAAACATTTATCAAAAGTAAATAACGGTCACTCTATTGCATATCCATAATATAGGCCAGGCATTAGTCAATTTCAAGTGAATGGTTTTAACGTATATTTGGCAAAGTGGTGTAGTACCTTAATATGAAAACAGTTCAGGGAATGGATACCAAGTATTGCACGTCCACTTTTTTTAATAAATGATATACCAATTTAGTTCTATGCCAAATATTAGATTAGTACGAAGTACTATAACGAAGTACGAAGTAGTATTATAACCCCACAAAATTACCTTTTCACAAAAAGGTACAAAAAGAGCGCCAAGTATATAATCCCATAAAAAAGAAACCCATTTAAAAACGTTGTCGTAAATAAATATAAATATAAATATCTTAAAGTGCTTTATTTAACTTTATGAAAGTAATGATATACAACAATTGCGCCAATTAACATAATGGCTAATTAAACAAAGAAAAAAAGCAATAAAAAAAAAATAAGCAGATATATTTTTAGACAAATAAATACTTTAATACGAATAAATATTTTATTCAAAATACTTGGCGCTGCGCCCCGAATTGGTATTGCTAAACTGAATAAATATGTATGAATTGCATTAATCTTTTTTTCTTTCTTTCCTTCTTGTGCGTGCGTTCGTGAATGTGTGCGTGTGCATATGCTACGTATAATATTTGAGTTAAAAAATGTGCAATAAATCTGACTGTGTTTTTAATATGTATATGTATAATATGTATTTGTTTATGTATTTTAATTTGTTGGGGTTTTTTTTTTTACTAAGTCAATTTTCATTTTTTCGGCTGCGCAGCGCCAAGTATTTTGAATAAAATATTTATTCGTATTAAAGTATTTATTTGTCTAAAAATATATCTGCTTATTTTTTTTTAATGCTTTTTTTCTTTGTTTAATTAGCCATTATGTTAATTGGCGCAATTGTTGTATATCATTCCTTTCATAAAGTTAAATAAAGCATTTTAAGATATTTATATTTATATTTATATTTATTTACGACAACGTTTTTAAATGGGTTTCTTTTTTATGGGATTATATACTTGGCGCTCTTTTTGTACCTTTTTGTGAAAAGGTAATTTTGTGGGGATTTCACACATTTTGTAGTGTTTTCTGATATTAATTTACGACATTATCGTACTGTGTTGTTTTGATTGTTGATTGATATGGAGCCCAAATGGCACCATTTTTCTTTCAGCTATTCCATAGTGTGGTGGTTTTTGTGGGCTTATTTATTTATTATCTTTTTTTGTAAGAACAAAATATAAAGATCTTTAGCCCCTTTGGGCCATTGCTTTTTTTTGATTTGCATGTCATCAGCTTCAATCCAACTACTTGTCATTCCTTCTTCTTTACATATACTGGTGTAATGGCCATCTTCAATACATGAACCACTATGAAATATAGCATTCATAACTTTATATGATTGTCCTGATATTAATACTTTGGTTGTGGGAATAGTACATATATTAAATTTACGTTTTGCTTTGACTATTTTATCATCTTGTAATGAAAATAATAGTAAACGAATAATAACTATATCTTTCGTCATTATTAATTCATTCTTGAACATAATATCATTTTCCGTACACTGTTCACATGATCCGTTATCTGATTCATACCAGTGCAAAAATCTAACGTTTAATAAATCGTTTAGATTATAGCTTCTTTTTTTCAAATTGTGAATAGGGATTGAAACAACTAAATTATCAGATGTAATTGTTTTTGTATAATCACAAGATTTACATCGAGTTTTTGATGTTACTTGGTGCTCTACAATCATATTCTGTGCACAGGGTTATAAGAAATTCGAATACATCTCGTCCCCTACAGCACACTTTATTGCATGAATGTCCCAGTTACGTTACGCTGCAACATTTGAAACATTGCACGGAATGTCCCCGAAACGTTAGAAGTACATTGCTATGTCCGCTCCTATGCAACATTGCGGGAGTTATTTCTGCAACGTTGTTTCGGGGATTTTTCAGCAATGGTCACGGAACGTTTCGGGGATATTTCATCAATGGTCACGGAACGTTCCGGAGATTTTACAGCAATGGCCAAGCATCGTTCCGGACAATAGGCCAAAAATAAAAATATCGGTAGTATTATAGTAATTATTCCGTGCTGCGAGGGACAACGACGTAGACATGAACGTATGCAGAATCGTAGTAGTATAACGTCCATGTGTCTTTAATAAATAGAAAATTCTTTTACCTCAGTAAGATTCGAACCCACGAGACCTCGAGCACCGTAGACGAACACTTTACCGCTGCAGTTACAACCGTTGATTGAAAAGATTGCTTACGAATTCGAAGTTGAACTCCTACTGTGCATAACATTAAACTCAAATTATTCAAAAATGAAGGCTCGTTTTGACAACCCCATTATATCTCCCTAATGGTGGAGCTAGATATCTCACAACAAATTCATTTCGACGCTTGATGCTATATTAAATTGATTCATATTTTATTATGAAATATCCAACGTAGTACAAGAAACGATTTTTTTTTAGTTTGTACTACATTTTTAATACACTTGTTTAACAAATTTTTTTATATGTTTTTTCATTTTCTAGTTTTTAGTGTTTGTGGATTTACATTGCACAGCTCAGACAACTTTACAAATATCTTTCATTGCCGTATACAGTTTAACAGTTTGCTTAAACCTTATCGTGATAATTAAGTAATTGTATTAATTATTCATATCACATATTTTTTATATCACATATTAATGTCCCAATTACTGCCAGAGTTCCTATTATTCCCATTCAATTTAGTGTACATAACAAAAACGTCCCGCGATGTCGAGTGCAAATTTAGAAGTCTGTATTATTGGCCGACGCTGCAGGAACGGCACCGTGTGCCGTTCAGGCAACATTCGTATATACAGTGGCGTGCAAAAGTTCCCGGCCAGATGGTTTTTTCAATTTTTCTTCCAAAAGCAAAGTCTAAAGATCTTTTTATTATTATTGCATATAAGGACATATTGTGTAAAAAAAAAACTATAAAATAAATTAACGCTGTTTGCTTTTATATATGTTTATTTCAATAATTACTAAATTAACATGTTCAAAAGTTCCCGGCCAGTCTCGGTTCTACGTCTTTAAAAGCTAAGTATTTCGAATACTAACACAAGCTGTTTCGTTCAGTTGATACAAAGTCATCAAAGCCACAACATGGCTCGGAACACGTCGGTTGAAGTACGCAAAAGAGTCATAACGTTGTCAACAAACGGGAAGTGTTCTCGTGAAATTGCTTCATTATTATCCATCGGGAAATCGACAGTAAATGATATAATTAAAAAGTATCGTGCTGGTTATGGTGTAGAAGATCTCCCACGAAGTGGACGACCTCGGAAGACAACACAAAAAATTAATCGTATTATTAAGCGTAAGTCAATGGGAGATCATAAAAAGACTGCTGTGGATATTGCAAGTGAATTACACCAAGAAAAAATTGTCAAAGTTAGTCGCTATATACAGTGACGAGAAGATTACATGAAGCTGGACTTTTTGGGCGAGTTAGTAGTAAAAAACCCCTAATCTCAAAGCAGAATAGGATGGCCCGATTAAAGTTTGCCAAAAAATACCGGAACTGGACTTTCGAAGATTGGAAAAAAGTTATTTTCTCCGATGAATCTAAATTTAATTTATTTGGAAGCGACGGAAAACGTTATGTTCGCCGCCCGATTGGCTCCAGAAATGACGTCAGATATCAAACACCAACTGTAAAGCACGGTGGAGGCAGCATCATGGTGTGGGGAGCTTTCTCTGCTCGAGGAGTTGGTCCCTTAGTACAAATTGAGGGTCTTATGAACAGCGTTATGTACAGAGATATTCTTAACTCTCATTTGCTACCTTATGCTCGAAGTGATATGACTCGAAAGTGGATATTTCAACATGACAACGACCCAAAACACACATCCAAACTGGTCAAAGGGTGGTTGTCTTCAAAGAAAATCAAGGTTTTAGTCTGGCCTGCACAATCCCCTGATTTAAACCCAATTGAGCACCTCTGGGGAGAAGTAAAGAAACGGATTGGAAGATATAAAAATTCGAATAAAGCAGAATTATTCCAAATTTTAACAGAAGAATGGAAGAAAATACCATATGATTATATTACGCGATTAATTGAATCCATGCCTCGCCGTTGTGCTGCTGTCATTGCTGCAAAAGGCATGAGTACCAAATACTAATCATAGACATTAATTAAGCAATTCAGAAATTGTTATAACATGCATTGCGAGTATTATTTTCTTTGTATAACGATCTGGCCGGGAACTTTTGAACATGTTAATTTAGTAATTATTGAAATAAACATATATAAAAGCAAACAGCGTTAATTTATTTTATAGTTTTTTTTTTTACACAATATGTCCTTATATGCAATAATAATAAAAAGATCTTTAGACTTTGCTTTTGGAAGAAAAATTGAAAAAACCATCTGGCCGGGAACTTTTGCACGCCACTGTAATACGGATTCACGCGGAGCGTTCCTGAAATGCAAACACACGGAATACAGTCTTAAATGGCAATAGTAGAGATACTGGCAGTACTTGGGACATCTAATATTTCTTTTTCACAAATATCTTTTGTCGCTGTTTACAGTTTAACACTTTCCTTGAACGGTATAGTTATATAATTCAGTAATGTTATTAATTATTTATATCACATACTTTCCGTGTTCGCCTATGTTCCCCCGGAGGTTTCCTGATACGGTTGTCCGCCAATTTCATCGATGTGCATCCTCATAGGAAATAAAACTGCCGCCAGGCAAAACAGCACCACTGAAATCCATCCAAGCGTGTGCGTCCCCATCAATTCTATATCCAAGCCTGTGTGTCCCTTTCATTTTTAAAAATAATATATATAAGCTTTACAAAAATCTCTAAATTGCTAGTATAAAAATATCTGGCAACTTACCTTGTTAATTAAGACAATAATTCAGTGTCCTATTTGGTGTCAAAACTCGTGACATTTCAAATTCGGACAACTTACTTCATTTGACACTTAGCACTTGGTAGGTTATAGCTGTCACGTCACAACAAAATTTATTACGCGATTGGCCGAAACCCACATCCAAAGAGCGACGTGCCTGAGAGACATTTCCTCACCCTTTCATACACCCCTCTTGCCTAGAAGTGTAGGACGATGACGATGAAGAAATTTACGAACATGAAAATCGGCAAATTGCCACTTTACATCGAAATATCTCAGCTCATAAGGTCCGTAGGAACAAAACGAAGACACTTTTCTCATGTAAATAGAACCCAGGCTATCCATTAAGACCATTCCAAATCTAATCGGATCAGCCGTTATTGAGATTCGGAAATCTCAGGGTTCTTGATAGCGAGTCGTGGCGTAATAGAGTCACTCTGTGTCTCGTGCTGCGCATATATATATATATATATATATATATATATATATATATATACTTGGCGCGAGACACTACCGTGTCTCTTGATTTCTTGTACACTCAGCTCAAACGATTGTGGCCGTTCGAGATTCGATTGCATTCGAGCTTACTAGGGCTGGCTTTATTGCTTCGCTATGTTGCGTGGCCGTCTGGATTCCTTGGATCCTTCATGGGGAATTTGGCGTGGAACGATGCCCGTGGAGTGCTAAGGCACTCTGCTCCTTGGACGCGATATTTTTAAGGAAATGAATAATACTTTTAATGATAATAAAATAATAAAACGATTAAAACACGAATAACTGATAACTTTAATGAACGCAACGAAATAATTGAACAATAAATAAAGAGTTTATGAGGATTTTTAATTGTACGTGTGCTCGCTTCTGCTTTCAAGGCTCGAGTGACGCTTCCAAAAGGTCTCTCGGGTCTTGTACACCTTTTGTCAATTTCAAAATGTCTAAGGCTCTAAGAGCCAATCGCAAATTTCTTAATTAACTTGCTGAATTCTTATTCGTTGATTTGACATAACAACAAGCGTTTAACTACAAGGCGCTGGAATTACACACCTAGGAGAAGGAAGGAAGGAGAAGTTCATTTATTTAAACACTCGTTGCCAAGTGGATATCGATCAGTTTTTAATCTTGAAGTCCTTTCATTAAAAGATCTCTAACTATTTTCCTATTACATTCGTGTGATCCGCCTGGAACTTCACACTTCTGGAGTTTAAATTACGCGCCGCTAGACGGGAGTCGCAACAGTACTATAAGAGAAATGTTGTAATGAATTCAGTACTAAGTACAGTATTTCATCCTATAATACTATGTTATACAACGGCTATAATTTACCTACTGTATGTGTTGTACTATATGTGTACGTATGCATACAATTATATTCAATATAACGAAATATAGGATATATAATTACCACACTAAGGCTGGGGGCACACGAGCGTTTCTTTCAACGTCTGTCACGACGGACGTCAATTTTGAGGACGTGCGTATACACCGCACACTAGCGTAAGTCTAATATACTTCAATGTATTGTCGTAACGTCCGTCAAAAAAACGCTCATGTGCCCTCAGCCTAAAGTAAAGTTCAAGTCTTACATACACTATGTTCAGTAAGCTTTGTTGTATACAGGATCTAAAATATTCTTGTAACAGAAATAAATTAATTCTTGCTATTCTTTAGTGATTCTACTTTTTATGACCCTTTTGATATTAAAACTTGAGCCGATATTATTATTACTATTGCACGGGTATAGTACCCGTTAGTTTACAGTGATGAGAACTGAAGAAAAAGGATTAAAATTAAAATTAGGTGGAACCACGTGGCGTGTGGAGAGTATAATTCGTGCGAAGCAGACAGACGAAGGAAATAGACATAAAGTGAGGTAAAAGTGCGCAGAATGGACAATGTTAAGTCCCAGAGGGGATTACTCACCTACGAGCGTACAGCGCTTGGTATACACTAGAAATCCCGACATAGAGGTTCAGCATTTTATGGTGATATAGAACAGGTAAAATGGCAACAGCGCCTCATCGACGCATTCCACTACAGCCATGCACCGGCCCGGCGCGGCGTTCGGAGAGCTGCCAGCGACTGCTGGACCGCAGTGATGCCCGAGCTTCGAAAATTTTAGGATGATCTCTTTCAAATTAACGTCGCAAAATGCATTTTACTTGTTCGCGCAAGTGCGGGTTCTAAGAGAAAATGCTGACCCTGTATGTAGGCAGTAGGTCGTCGTCGAAGATCGATATGGTACCTTGCTCCGGATGAATCTTTGATGCGGTGATCCACAGACGCGTTCTCGGTGATTATGCGGGGTCGGATTATCGGATACCCAGTCACAACAGCGCGTTGGAATGTGAGGTTTCTGGAGGTCGAACCCCTAAATAGGAATTTTGGTTGCCACACCCAATACTTGGCGACGGGTGATAGCATATTAGCGACCACTGTCTTGTTTACACGATACTTAATATTCCGAAATTGACGGGCCGACAACGTTTCATTATGCGACGTAAACTTAAGGACATACCTGAGGAGCAATTCCGCCGTGCGGCTGAGGGCTTAAGCTGGCATCTGATTGGTGACTTTGATTCTGTCGATTCCAAATTTGCTGCGTTTGAATCTTTGATGGTCACCTTATATGATCAGTACGCACCGATTAGATTAATGCGTGTCTCTAGGCCCTCTGCACCTTGGCTTACGCAGACTGTGAGGAGATTTATAAGGCTTCGCAATCGGGCAGTCACTAAATACAGAAGGACTGGGACTGCTGGTGCTTGGGATTATTATAAGCATCTTCGCAATGTAGCTAAATCTGTTATCCGTGCTGAGAAGCGGGTGTTTTTCCAAATTTTTCACTCTTGTTCCTCCTCCAAAAGACGGTTATCTAGACCCCTAGTCTCCTTAGACTTTTCTAAGACATTTGATGCGATTGATCATGACCTGCTGATGGCTAAACTTGGATATACTGGCTTGTCTTCTAATGTCCTGTCTTTCCTAGAATCGTATCTCTCTTCTCGCACTCAGCAGGTTATGCTTAACCAGTTCATGCCTACAGTCTCATCTATTCGCGCGGTTAAACGTGGAGTGCCTCAAGGCTCAGTACTTGGGCCGCTGCTATTTAGTATTTACGTATCATCCGACTGTTAGGCCAACGATACCTTTTTTTTTTTTTTTGGGGAGGGGGATAATGCTTTATGCATACCCCAGCTGTTGGGCTGGGGTTATGTGGGACTCGCCGTCGTAAGGCCGGGATACCCACTAAAAACCCCCTCCGAAGTATACCACCTGCACGTGCCCATAGGGGAGGGGGGGCACTTCTAGGTAGTACTTCCTCCCTCCCCCACCTTAAAGGGGATCGCCTCACTACCACAAAACGCCAGCATAAGGCACATGGGCCGATGGTTCCCCTTATTCCACCCGAAAAACTACGGGCGACCAAAATACATCCCTTGGTCCCCCACCATTAAGGAGGGGGGGACCAAATCGATTTACCGGACAGAAGACAATGGGGAAACGGTTAAATACGCGGACAGAGAAAAAGGGGGGGGGGGGGGGGAACACCACGAGTAAAAAGCGTCAATAAACAAATGAATGAATGAATGAATGAATGAATGAATGAATGAATGAATGAATGAATGAATGAATGAATGAATGAATGAATGAATGAATGAATGAATGAATGAATGAATGAATGAATGAATGAATGAATGAATGAATGAATGAATGAATGAATGAATGAATGAATGAATGAATGAATGAATGAATGAATGAATGAATGAATGAATGAATGAATGAATGAATGAATGAATGAATGAATGAATGAATGAATGAATGAATGAATGAATGAATGAATGAATGAATGAATGAATGAATGAATGAATGAATGAATGAATGAATGAATGAATGAATGAATGAATGAATGAATGAATGAATGAATGAATGAATGAATGAATGAATGAATGAATGAATGAATGAATGAATGAATGAATGAATGAATGAATGAATGAATGAATGAATGAATGAATGAATGAATGAATGAATGAATGAATGAATGAATGAATGAATGAATGAATGAATGAATGAATGAATGAATGAATGAATGAATGAATGAATGAATGAATGAATGAATGAATGAATGAATGAATGAATGAATGAATGAATGAATGAATGAATGAATGAATGAATGAATGAATGAATGAATGAATGAATGAATGAATGAATGAATGAATGAATGAATGAATGAATGAATGAATGAATGAATGAATGAATGAATGAATGAATGAATGAATGAATGAATGAATGAATGAATGAATGAATGAATGAATGAATGAATGAATGAATGAATGAATGAATGAATGAATGAATGAATGAATGAATGAATGAATGAATGAATGAATGAATGAATGAATGAATGAATGAATGAATGAATGAATGAATGAATGAATGAATGAATGAATGAATGAATGAATGAATGAATGAATGAATGAATGAATGAATGAATGAATGAATGAATGAATGAATGAATGAATGAATGAATGAATGAATGAATGAATGAATGAATGAATGAATGAATGAATGAATGAATGAATGAATGAATGAATGAATGAATGAATGAATGAATGAATGAATGAATGAATGAATGAATGAATGAATGAATGAATGAATGAATGAATGAATGAATGAATGAATGAATGAATGAATGAATGAATGAATGAATGAATGAATGAATGAATGAATGAATGAATGAATGAATGAATGAATGAATGAATGAATGAATGAATGAATGAATGAATGAATGAATGAATGAATGAATGAATGAATGAATGAATGAATGAATGAATGAATGAATGAATGAATGAATGAATGAATGAATGAATGAATGAATGAATGAATGAATGAATGAATGAATGAATGAATGAATGAATGAATGAATGAATGAATGAATGAATGAATGAATGAATGAATGAAT
This sequence comes from Andrena trimmerana, assembly GCA_951215215.1. Lineage (NCBI taxonomy): Eukaryota > Metazoa > Arthropoda > Insecta > Hymenoptera > Andrenidae > Andrena > Andrena trimmerana. The sequence continues at coordinate 24,363,713 of OX578062.1, read as the reverse complement.
GAATGAATGAATGAATGAATGAATGAATGAATGAATGAATGAATGAATGAATGAATGAATGAATGAATGAATGAATGAATGAATGAATGAATGAATGAATGAATGAATGAATGAATGAATGAATGAATGAATGAATGAATGAATGAATGAATGAATGAATGAATGAATGAATGAATGAATGAATGAATGAATGAATGAATGAATGAATGAATGAATGAATGAATGAATGAATGAATGAATGAATGAATGAATGAATGAATGAATGAATGAATGAATGAATGAATGAATGAATGAATGAATGAATGAATGAATGAATGAATGAATGAATGAATGAATGAATGAATGAATGAATGAATGAATGAATGAATGAATGAATGAATGAATGAATGAATGAATGAATGAATGAATGAATGAATGAATGAATGAATGAATGAATGAATGAATGAATGAATGAATGAATGAATGAATGAATGAATGAATGAATGAATGAATGAATGAATGAATGAATGAATGAATGAATGAATGAATGAATGAATGAATGAATGAATGAATGAATGAATGAATGAATGAATGAATGAATGAATGAATGAATGAATGAATGAATGAATGAATGAATGAATGAATGAATGAATGAATGAATGAATGAATGAATGAATGAATGAATGAATGAATGAATGAATGAATGAATGAATGAATGAATGAATGAATGAATGAATGAATGAATGAATGAATGAATGAATGAATGAATGAATGAATGAATGAATGAATGAATGAATGAATGAATGAATGAATGAATGAATGAATGAATGAATGAATGAATGAATGAATGAATGAATGAATGAATGAATGAATGAATAAATAAATAAATCCCCCACTAGTATAAGGATAAAAATTAGAAGATAAACCGAAAATACATAAATAAATAAATCAATAAATAAATAAGTAAAAGTCCCACGGGTAAAAAATAAATAAGATGAGCTATAAAATTTGAGATATAAAATATAAAAAATACGAAACAAAACAATACCATGGGGGGCCGGAATAAATACGCGCTAAAACGGCGGAACAACACCCTATGGAGCCGGGCAAATACATGGGGGAGACGCAGGGTGGGAGAAAACCCAACCCCAGGTCAGGGCCCACTACCCGGCGTCACCCTAACTATGGGGGCCGAGCCCCCCATACCCCACCGTGCGTTCGGGGTGTCGGAGGGGGAAGGATCCTCCTCTTTTTAGCGGGGCGATCAGTTCGAGGGAGGGGGTACTGTACCTTCCTCTTCCCCCGTTTCCTCCTGGCTGCGAGCCTTCTGGCGACCGCCTCGGCCCTAAGGGCCTTGTTTCTGGCCGCGCGGGCCGCCGCCTCCTTCGCTTGCTCCTTACTGGCCCTATCCCTCATCGAGTGCCCGCAAACGCGCGGAGCGCCTCCCAGCACTCGGGGTTCGACGTTACCCGGTCGATGAGTGATGATGTCTCGACCGGGGCCCCAATGGCCCCGGCCAACACACGCCGCTCCACCTCGTACACGGGGCACTCAGTGAGGACGTGCTCCGCGTTATCCACTGCCCCCCCACAGTCGTCGCACACGGTGGACTGTGCCTTGCCGATTCTGACTTTGAAGGCGTTAAACGAACCGTGGGAGGACAGCAGCTGGGTCAGCCAGTAATCCGATTGGAGCAGGGCCCTCCCCCCTCCAACAGCCACGAAGGTCCGGACAGTGGAAACCAACCTTCTTGTCCAGTTGAAGGGGTCGAAGACATCCCACGCCGCCTGCCAGGCCTCCAACGCGGCCCTGAGGGCATCCTTTTTGGCAACCGATATGGCCGTCGCCAGACGGGCCTCATCTCCCGCAAACAAGGGGGCACCCCTAAGGGCCATCTTGACCTCGAAATCGAGGGCCATGGCCCACGCAGGAGCCGCGTATAAAACCAGGGACTCCCACACAGAGTAATATAGGCGCCTGGCATGCACGGACGGGCCGCCTATATTCGGGAGGAGGGATGAGAGGGCCCCCATGATCCTGTCCCCCCTGGCCGATGCCTCCCTTAGGTGTTGTTTGAAGTTTCTACAGCAATCCAGCACGATGCCGAGGTACTTAATGACCTCGGAGGACATCACACTGGCGCCGAGGACCTCAAACGGGAGGACTTTGTTCCCCCTCTGACCGGTCAAGAGGATAACCTGCGTTTTCGCGGAGGCAACCTCCAATCCTGTCCTTCGGAACCAATGACCGACCCTGGCCATTGTGTTTGAAATCATCTCCTCGAGATGGGATAAATCCCTCGAGGAGAAAACCAGGGCCAGGTCATTGGCATATGCGACCGGCTGTATAAACCGGTCAGAGTTGAAAACTGCCAGGAGGTCGTCATAGACAAGGTTCCACAGGAAGGGGCCAATAACTGATCCCTGTGGAACTCCCGCCCAAATGCCCATCTCAACCAGCTCCTCCTCATTGTGAACCACGACCGCTCTATCCGAAAAATAGTCCCGGATTACAGTTCTTATGACCGACGGGACCCCCTCGCAGCCAACTCCTCCAGGATCAAGTCCCAACTCAAGGAGTTGAATGCGTTCCGGACGTCGATGGCCACCAACGCGCACAGCCTGTTCTTCTTGGCATAGTCACTTGCAATCCTGGTGACTGCGGTGGCCGCATCGACCGTCCCCACCCCTTTTCAGAACCCGAACTGGGATGGGTGGAACGCATCCCGCCCTATGTACTTCTCGATCAGGCCCTTAATAGCGTACTCCCATGCCTTACTAAGGGCAGGGAGGACGCTAATGGGCCTGTACGCAGAGGAAGACCCAGGGTCCTTGCGCGTCTTGGGTATCAGGACCACCCTCGCCCTCTTCCAGGAGGGGGGGGATAGTTCCTCTGCGCAGCGAGTCCCGCACAATATCACAAAAATGGCCTTGGTGGGCCCTGAGAACACAGGCCACCACCTGGGATGGGACCGCATTGAGACCAGGGGCCTTTGCGGACTTGATCCTGGAGGCAGCCTCCCGAATCAGTGTCTCGTCGACGGCGTTGATGACGTCGTCGACGGACCCCCTAGTGACCCAACTCATAACAGAGCTATGAGTGGGTAGCACCCAGTAATGCCGTCCTTAGTGCAAATAACGCACATCGGACAGCTGGGGCATTTTGCGATCTGGTGCCCGCTGACCCCGCACCACCTGCAGAGCTCCTCCACCGCCTTAGCCGTCTGGCAAGCATTTGCCAGGTGGCCCAGCTGGTGGCAGAGGTAGCACCTACTCAGCTTAGGGAGGACTCGGCAGCGGACGATTGTCAGCCCCGACCTGAAGCGGAGGCCTTGTGTCGAGGCCTTAATCGCATTTGTCGGGGCCTCAATCACCGCCGTTTGTGTGCCTTGCCGGTCCAGCCGAAGCATCTTCAGGTTAAGGGCCAGCGGGTCAACCTTCAGGGCCGCACCCAAGTTGCCTAGGACCTCGGGGCCCTCGACCGTGGGATCAATTCCCCTGATCTCCAAGGTCCGGTCGAGGAGAGGGGAACACACGAGGGCCGCTTCACCGAGTTTGGCCCTCAGAGAGGCGGCCATGTCTCGGTCCAACCGAGTCTTCTTGACTCCGACCACGCCCTGGAGCACCTCCCTACCCTGCGACAGGAGAGACCTGTACGTCTGCAGGTAGGACGAGGTGGGGGCGACCCTGACCAGGACCGCCTCGGGCCTCTTTCTGGGTGGTCTGGGCTTCGAGCCCGGGCCCGCGCTCGACCTCACGTTAGAGGGAGGGTTTTGGGGACCCCTAGACTGGCCATCACGCCGGTCCGCAGCGGTCGACCCCTGAGGGGGACGCTTTTGGGCCTGACGGTCCTCCGCGTGCCTGCGCCTCCTCTCCCTTCGGGCCTGACCCCGAGTGGGTTTTTGAACCCAGCCCTCCTGTTCTGGGGGGAGGGAGCCCGGGGGCCGAGGAGGGTCCCGGCCCGGGGTCAGCCCCCGGGATCTCCACGGACCCTCCCGGCTCCGGGAGGGGGGGGGGGCAGGGGCGGAGTTCCCGACAGCAATCTTCTCAGCGGGCCGGTGGGCTCCTGGGGGGTTCTTCCCCATCGCTGCGTCGCCATTCACGGCCACCTTACCGAGACCGGGGACCTCCACGGTGCTAGGAGGGTTCACCGACCTCTCCTTCTTCTTCGCCTGGTGTTTCTTTCGCTGGGTGTCCCCCTGGGAGGATTTGGGATCGACGCGCCGGGTACGCGATATCCCCAAGGAGTTCCCGTCGTCCTGGGCCTCCGCCTCGCCCCGAGGGGGGGGGGGCATCCTTCAGGGCCTCGGCAAATAGCCTTTTCTTTATGGCTCCCCCCGATTCAGTGGGGGACGCACGGGGTCTCTTCTTATCCTTCTTCCCCCCATCAATCTGGGGGGAAGACCTAGCTCCCGCGGTCTCTGGGTTCGTTTGGACCGCCATGTCCCTCTTGTTTCCCCTAACGCATTCCTGCAAGAGAGGGGGGAGGAGGCGGAGCCACCTCCTCCGCCCCCCCATCGCCCCTTTATCTTTAGCGTCACCCTGACCCGAAGACCACCGGTGAATAGCTTTTGTGGCCATTACCTCAGCAAGAGAGGATGCAGCCTTCTCGCAATCCATGGTCATACGTTCCGCGAAGTTCACCACCCCCCGCGTTGAGGAGAGCTGCTTAGTCCTGACCACCAGGGCGAAGTCGGCGCAGGTCCTCGTAAGGGCCCCCAATAATGTGGCCACGTTCGCCAACAGCCTGTCGGCCTTAGCCTCCGGGGTGCAGACGGCCGCAACGCCGGTCCCGCTGCGCACCTCGGAACTTATATGCGGGAAACGACGGACCGCAAACTCGTATTCGGGGGGGGACAAGACCCTCCCTCGGCCTGTGAGGGGCATCTTCTACCCGAGTGGCCGAGGTCGCCCTCAACCTAGCGGGCCCTATTATATCTTGGGGGAGCCTAGCGAGGAGGACCACAGGGCGCTTCCCCTTGGGCCTCGATTCCCTACATCCTCCTGATTTCTATTCACCACCGGGGGGTATCTCACCTCCCTCCTGCTTAGCTGAGAGAGAGGGAGTCCCGCTTAATTTCGCAGGTGGGCCACCTCGCCAGAGACCTCCCCCTAAAGATGTCGAAGGGGGGAGGACAATCGTTACTCACCCCCCAGGGGGTGTGTTGGAGAGGGGGGAGGTCCCCCGGGCGCCAACCCTCGATAGGGGGGGGTCTCAGGGATGATCATTGGTTCATCCACTAGGTCAATGACCACGAGGTCCGGGGTACCACACGCCGGGCGTTTACCCAGCCGTAGGAAAAACTCCCCAATCGTTCCCGCCTCCACCTTACTCGTGGGCTTACCGGGGTTACCGTTCACGTCCGCAATAGCTTCACGCCCTACCTTCTCCAAGTCCATACCAAAATCAAATTCGAAGTCCGGAAAAAGATCGCCAGGTCGAGCAGCTGTAACTTCTTCCAGGGCGTGCAATGGCACATTTGTGCCCGCCCCAGTGACACCGGCCCGCTGCTTCGGCTCGGTGTCATCGGGCTTATTTCTTATACCCTTCTCGCTACCGACGGGACCACCTAGCTCACTTACCACCTTCACACAATACAATCTAACTCTCGCATGATAGAGGAAAGGCTCCCGGAGGGCCCCACCCACCCCCAACAAAAGCTTGAGGGCGAGAGGGAACCACCGGGGACAACACACAGTAGGTGTCCCACCCGACAAGTTACATTCGCTCATTATAATAATAATAATAATTCATTTTATTTTAATTATTTAATTTTATTTACCCTTTTTATTTACAGGTACCATCGGCACCAGGGCAACCAGAGACAGTGGAAACAACCAAGGCCCAAACAGGAGAGGTGAAACTGCAGCTATCAGATGAGTACTTTCCATAAATCCGAGATGTACTACGGGCTCAATTCTCTGTGGCAAACTCTTTTATTCGTTCCAGGAGCTCACCCCACACGGGCCAAACCTGGATAGCCCAGGAAGAACCGTCGGGGGCCCATCCGGAAACAGCCATACATAAGGCTGCATCCAGATGAAGGCAAGGAAAGGCCAAGTGAGATGGGAAACAGTGGAATTCCTACCAACAGTGATGGGTTCACCTACATGGGCAAGAACCAGGTGCTCCGCCCGACCAACATACGCATGGACCCGAACGACGAAATCTGGCCGACTCTTAGCCAGGCAGGCCGCATCCCCAGCCGGTCGCTAGGCACAGAACAGGTTCTGTACGTTGCGCCCGACAGGGAACATAGCAGCCTTCCCAGAGCCCCCTCACCACGCTCAAAGTGGCCGACCCTGGAGGGGGGGGGGGGGGGGGGCCAACGATACCACAGTTTGGTGTCATTCTATTGCCGTCAAATGTACAACTAACTGTACGACGACTACGCGCAGTGTTTGCATAGGGAGATCGAAATGGTTCGCAGACAATCACGCATACGGACTAAATTGCATAAAGTGTACACCATTTCGGAATCCAAAATCGCTCTAAGTCCATACGACGACAAGCGGCATATCGTACCCGATTCGACCGACACTCTGCCCTGGGGACATTATAATATACCGTTGTAAAAAAGAAATTATTATTGTATTTATCATAAATAGTGGAATTATTGTATAATATAAAATTGTTCACAAATGTATAGAAATTGTTCGCAAATGTATAGAAATTATTATTGTATTTATTAACTCATTCATATAAATAGTGGGATTAATGTGTAAAATAAAAGTGGCCACTCATGTATATGTATATGTATCATTGTATTTTATTGAACCATGTATTTTTATTATTATTTTACAATACATTATTTTTATTTATCCAAGAACTGTGTGATTTATCAAAACCCAACCACTTGACGTACACCTTATTCCCGTTTATACGCATCACTTTTTCCACTAGATATACATCAGGATCTGTGACGCGTTGCAGCACGTGTTCATAGAATCCTCCGGCAACAGGTTTTCCACAGGAATCGACGAGCAGATACGTCGCAGGATTAGTTGCCTGTCCTTTGGCTATCTCGAACACCTCCGTTGTCCAATTCGGCGTATAGCCTTTATCGAATATGGTTTTATATTTGCTCACGCGCACAAACTCGCCCAGCTTGAATCTCGCTGGGGCAGCGATCTTTATGTTGCTGCACACGGTGGCGAGCAGCTTATCGGCGATCGCAGGGACGCATTCTGATGGTTCTATGTTTTCGTGCGTTATACTCCACAAGTAGACGCGGTAGCGCAACGGTCCATCTATAGGTTCTATTTAACGTAAACAGTTTCCACATATTGTTCTTCAAAGTTCGATCGAAGCGTTCTACGACGGAGGCCTTCATCACCGAATACGTCGAATAGTGATTAATGTCGTACTTTGTCAAGAGTTTCTGCACATCGGCGTTGTAAAATTCTTTTCCTTGATCAGTTTGCAAATTTTTCGGATATCGATCTCTAAATATCTTTGCAAACGCTTTAGTCACCTCAGCGCCACTTTTAGTCTTGAGCGGTAACGCCCACGCATACTTGCTCAGCACATCGATGACGGTGAGTATGTAGCGGTGACCCTGATTGAATCGCGAGTATGGACGCATTTCTACAATGTCAACTTGCCACAGATCATCTTATCCATGCACTATGACGCGCGTCGGCGGGAAATGTCTTCGAGCTGGAGCGTGCAATTCTTCAACGTCTGTGCTCATCGGCGACGATTTGTCAACTTCTGCCGCTGCGGTATTTTCCATAATATGTTTTAAGGGTTCCACGATAGGCTTAAAGTATCTCTCCAACACGATATCTTCCTCCATCTTGCCAGTCTTCAAAGCCTGATGTTTTTTGCGAATGGCTTTGCTGGTTAACCCACACTATTCTTTCGCGATCCTTATTCTCCAGAGTATCGATATCAATCATCGTTGTATCGCAGATGATGCTTTCCCACCGACGTGTTGATGACAATTAACCATCTCACGGTACGGCAAACTCGTTAAATCGCTTTCTATAACGTCCATTGGACATCGCGGTATCTTTGTCTATCACCGCGAAACCATACTCCCGTTGCCAACAATTACGACACAAAGCGCAGAAATCCTCGTAAGTCATGTCAGTGTTTACATGATCGTTGTACACATATTTCAAGTTGGTACAATCCTGCTTAAACAGAATCAGCAGATTCGCATTGTCGCGTATAAAATGTTTGGGAATCTTTGCGTACGTCTGACAGAGATAGAAACAGTCAACGTTCGAGTGGCGCCTCATTGCAAAGTATTCTCGTGTCGTATCTTGCTTATCGCATGCCACGTCATCAAAGATAAAAATAGAATTCGGAAGCGATTCGCTCGGTCGTATGACGTCACTGTTATTCGAAAACGAAAAGTAGCCAATTTCATGTATCGGAGTCAATAAATTCTCCAAACACTGATATTTCGACTGTTGCAACGACTTGGAATACACGTACACGTTCTCAAAGCGAACGCCGTGTGGACTTTCCAACAAGCTCACCAGCACGTTGGTTTTTTCACAATTTGATGGACCGCATATGAGGCAGCGGATAGTGTTTGGTAGCATGCCACCATGTCTGCGTCTTGTTTTCGGGGACATCATTTACGATTTATCGTCAAAATTTGTCACGCGTATCGTTACAGGTTGTCGCACGAATCGCATCCTCTCCGTGAACTGAGAAAAATGATTTTACTAGATCGAAGCGAAGACGCGCCCTATTTATAGGTCCCCGCCGAAACACGACAGCTCAGTATTCAAAATGCTTCTGATCCTATCGGATAATTGTGATATTCGAGACCTAACCTCTGAACAGTTGAAATATATACCAAAGGTTATGTTACTGCGCGAGTTTGGCAGACACATTGATCAGTTGTGGGACAGACTCTCGGAGCATATAAACGCCGATTCTGAAGCTCAACAGCATCGTCGGTGCTTGGAACATTATAACCGCCCTTGGCAGCGAACGCATATCGACGGTCCAGCACCATTGATTAAAAACTGTAGCGAATGTCACCGACGAGAGTAAAGAAAGGCTGTGGTCTGTTAAATCGCGCGATAAACGCGCTACCTATCGAATTACATATCCCGGGATACCAGTTTTGCGGTCCAGGAACTCATCTGATAAAACGATTGGGTAGAGGTGATCGAGGCATCAATAAGCTAAATATAGCTCTAAATAAGCTAAATATAGTTAATACTCTGCGATGTGGCAGACACGCAAACCATTGTGCCTTGCAAAATGTATTTAAAATATTCAACTGGTGGTCTAAACGTCAGAGACAGAGAGAAATGTTTAAATAAAATATAATCAATTTTTTAATGTATAAATGTTTTTTCTTCACCCTCCCCAACCTCCTATATGCGATGTACGCTAGATTATAGACGATAGTTATAATTATTATGTAGAAGCGTTTCGATTCACGTTCAGAGTGATACGAATAATTCAAGCGCCGTATCTTCCCAGTGGCCTGTAAATCTTGAATCCTTGTAGCCCTGATTTCAGTTCGAATCCTGTAAAATACCGAAAATTTTTTCATTTAGTCAGCAATACATACTTGAGAGCAACATGTAAATGAAACAATGCCTATTTCAGAGCATACGTTCGGTGATTTCATTTCTTTTTATTCCGCAAGAAATGGTTTCGTAAACTTAAGATTGTGTCTTGGATGAATTCTGATTCGTCTTGGGCGTGCATGTGCAAATCGTTAATCAGATCCAGCAAATGCCTTATTCGCCTGTCTTCCGATGAAACCTCTTGATGTAAGTTTTCCTGTCTGATATCTTCTTCTTGTTCTAGTTGTGCTACCGGCTCTTCTTCTTCTTCTGCTACCAGTTTTTCCTCCTCTTCTTCCTCTTCTTCTTCCTCTTCTTCTTCTTCTACTTCTTGTTCTTGTTCTTCTTCTTCTAACGGTTCTTCATGCTGTGTTTCGTTCTGTTTATCATTCATTTCCTCTGCAGATAAAGTCTCTGTTTCCTTGCATGCGTTTAAATATTCTATTAGTCTTTGTTTAGTGGGTTCTTCTTCTATTATAGCGCCAATCATTGCTTCCAGTTGAGCTTCTAACGGATCGGTAGGCTCCACTTCCGTGACTGGAGTGTCCGGAGGGATGGTCCGCGTAATTTTCTTCGAGGCATTCGCAACATTTATGTGTTCGACATCCCCCCCCCCCCCCCCCACGCTTCGTGTACGAAGTTGATACAATCCTTTAAATCGTACTTCCGGTGAAATTCGCAATTCCTCTATTCCACCGGGGTAGTCGAGGATTCGCCGTAACATTTTGTTGCGGAATGATCTTTTCATCTTTGCGATAATGCCTTGATCCATGGGCTGTAGAATGGAAGTGGTGTTAGGGGGCAAGAACATAATCTCGAAATTATCGGTCTTGCATTTGGACAGTTCTAGCTGATATCCTGTAAAGTTGTCCAACAATAGAAATATTTTACCACTTCCCCCGCTCTCTAATTGCCGTTTCCTCACGGCGGGTTAAAATGGTTTTCATACCAATCTGTGAATACTTTTCGGTCCACTCTGGCGCTTTTCTGCGATTTAAGTATCACTGGTAACTTATTTCTTATATGCTTCAGTGCTCTTGGACTTTCAAATTTATATACGCAGAGGGGGATCAGCTTGTGAGTTCCTGTTGCGTTAGCGCACAAGCCCACGCTTACACAGTCTTTCTTCACCTTCTTTCCTGAGATTCTTGCTTCTTTGCCATGGACCAAAGTTTTCGTGGGTGCTACTTTCCACGCCAGACCAGTTTCGTCCATATTATATATGTTTTCTAACTGAATGTCGTCTTCTCGTATTTTACCTGTAAAGGATGCTGTAAATTCTTCAGCAGCCGCTACATCGGCACTTCCTTTTTCACCGTAAATATTAACTAGGCGGATGTTGAGACGATTCTTGAATTTTGCAACCCATCCCCGACTAGCCTTGAATCCACGTTGTTCCTGCAAATTGTGTTGCTATTTCAATAGCCTTCTTCTGCAGCAACAGGTCGCTGATTGGGTCCCCTAACACTCTTCGTTCTAAAAACCACGTACGAAGACGATTTTCCAATTCCTCGTATTTCGGTTTCTGCACTCTCTTCATTATTCGGGTGTGGATACCCTTGCTTTCAAGTCGGTGTAATGCCAATTTATTTCGCCGAATACGGTAAACGGACTTAGGGTGAATGCAATATGTCATTGCAAGTGCAACCGATTCACCATTTTCAAGTTTCTGCACTATATCCAGCCTCTGCTGTATTGAAAGCGCGATACATTTTCTTCCACTGTTGCACGCCATAGCTTTCACTACACTTTTCAAACACTTTTCAATTTCTTGAAGAAAACTTCCGTCACGATCACCATATTTAGTCGACAGAAGTCGATCACGAACTGTGAACTAGCAGTCACCGGCAGGGGTGGGCACTTCCCATATATTTCTGTTGGCAAAATTTAGTGGGCGGCTCAATCCACAGAGGCGCTGGGATCAATAGAGTTGAAAATATTTGGTAACAGATAGCGCTGATGAGATTATTTTGTGGCGGGAATAGAACATAATCAGCACAGGAGAGTGCAGGAAAGCATCATATTGAGAGGTAAGAAATAAACTATTAACAAAGTAAGTAATTGAACCCTCCAATTATTAACGCCGCGTTAATTATTGGTCACAGATACCAGATGGGTCGTCGTACCTGGCATGTATGTTCTGTGCCTGGATGTTCAGATACACATTCAACCCGACATCGATTTCCAAATCGAGATAAAGACAGAAAACGTTTTGACGTGTGGCTTCAACTTGTGCAGAATCCAAATTTACTTGAGCTGGATCGCAAACAGGTATTTACCAATTATAGCGTGTGTCATCAACACTTTACTGCGAATGATAAGTCCTCGAATATGTTCTTGGTACGGACAGCAATACCTATACACAATTTACCACCTGCCACAGGTATTGCTTCTGCACAGTATGAGTAGATGTAGGGAGGTAATTCTCAGTCGTTGCTTATTCTTAAGTTCGTCTTAAGCATGCTGCATCCTCTACTAGTCTACGAGGTTAGTAAAGGATCCAGTATGCTTAAGACGATCTTAAGAATAAGCAACGACTGAGAATACCACCAACAGAACTATTTTTGGAAAGGATATAGAAACAAACAATGGCTACATTATTACATTTTTTGTTCATAGGATCAACACAAAAAGCATTAACCTCAGCGTCAACAGCATCAGCGTCAGTGTCAACATCAATATTACAAATTAGAAATTGCCTTTGCCAGTGCAAGCTGGTCAATGTAAGTAAAAATCAGTACAAAGATTTACATATTTCAGCTTACATCGCCAAACAGTTAATTATCGTATTTCTTCAATTTTACAATACACGATGTCGACTGCTGAGTGCACATTGTATATCCACTTTTTGTTAAATTTGGGTTTTTATATGCAACAAATAGTTCTTGACATGTTTAAACCTATTTTTTTCAAAAACACTAAAGGTGGACATATAATATTTGTGCACTAATAAATTATGCTCAGTAATATTTTACGAAATGTTACTAATACCATATGTAGATTGCGACGAATCCAGACTATAATAAAGACTATAAATCAAAATGAAAATTGCATTTCAGTAATTTATTTCCTATTTGTAATAAAATTGCATTAAAGGGGAACATATGGAACCCGCACACGTCGATTTTAATGGGGCTTTTGTATGAAGTAGTTCTCAGCAAAATATTTTGAGAATAACTTCTTACAAAAATCACATTAAAATTGGCGTGTGCGGGTTCCATATTTTCTCTTGTAACCAATACCATAATTCCAGGATTCAATTTTGCCGCTTTTCATGATTTAGTGGGCGGCACAATCCACCAGAGGGTGTTGATTTTGCCAACAGAAATATATGGGAAGTGCCCACCCCTGGCCAGGACTGCAACAAGACGCGTCCGTTTTAGGTGATAAAAATCCCTAGCGGCGCCCGCCAGCGCCACTCGTGTTCCCGCGGTTTTGAGATATGAACCTGACGGAGTGGTACGTTAGGCGTCGTCACGCAGTGTACCAAAATAAATATATATTCTTGTTATTGACCTCTTGAGTAATTATCATTTTAATAACCGCCTTACACAATCGCTAGTAAGGGCATACAATAAGGTACCACGCGACTGAAGCGGATTTCTTGTGGTTAACCCCACACTTCAAATAAGGAGTCGGTAATACACTTTGGCTGAAATATCCTTTGAGACTGAAATGCACCTCATAGTATAGACGACGTTCTATAGATGGCGCCTATATAGCAGGTAGCACTCGACGTCTTAAAACGTCCCAAGCCCGTCCCAAATACGTCCCAAGCCCGTCCCAAACACGTCCCAAGCCCGTCCCAAGCGCATACCAAAGACGTATTTAGGACTTTGCACAGATGGCGCCACTGTAGTTCCACGATGTCCTAAAACTATCGCAAAACCGTCTACAGACATCCCAAAGCCGTGCACGGACGTCCCAAGGACGTTTTGTTACCAACAGGGACATTCAGACCTACAGACCTAGAAGGGACCTAAAACGGACGTCCTCGGGACCTCGTGTACTGTGTGGGTTTTTATACAGCTTTCATAACGTGTTTGTACAGTTTTTGTATATTTGTTTCAGTATTTGCGGTCAAAGGCATGTAGTTCTACGTTAGGGTTTGAATAATTTTTCAATTTTAGGTTAACGAATTGGCAAATTTTTATGGTTCAAATCATTATAATTTTGTGAAACGGGTGCTAACGTCGTTCATGACCAATGGATGTTGAATTGTTATTTAATTGGCCTTGGCAGAAAAGGGAAAGATTTACATAAATTAAACGCAGCAACAGTTTTAATATGTAACTATCACTGTTTGGGAATAAAACTAGTTTCCCACGTCGCCACACTCATTCTCATGGCAGCACCTCGCGGACCGCGATTCAGCAGCGCTGATCTATTGGCGAGCCGTCAATCAGCGGCGATCGATCAACTGTCGCGCAATCGATGAACCAATCAGTTCAGATCGATGAGCCAATCGGGATGCCGCACGGTGCTCTAGGAGTAGAGTGAAGACGCGCAAAGGCCAGCGGCCATAGTCGTCATTCTTCTCTTGTGTGCTTTGTACTAAGAAAGTTCGTTGAATTATCGCGTCGCGAATTATTACATATTTTTGGTTTCTCTCACACTCAGTTCACCTCATTCTTAGTGCTGCTCACCGCGCAATAATTTATGCAATATCTCTGCTCAATTGAACTCTCATAATTCCACACAATTAATATAATTGTGTGGATACCACGTGGCGCAACGCGTGGTCGCGAAGAATTCACATTCTCACCTCAGTGCCGCGATAAATAATATCACTGCATCAGACTTCTCATGTGTAGACTTTTCTCACGCTCATCGACTCATCGAGTCCTTTTAATAAATCGACAAAGTGTTCACCGCAAAAGTGATAAAGTGATTCTAACCTGTCTTAGACTCCTCTCCTCTCAACTCTCACCCTCTGTTATCAATTTCTCAAACAATCACCCTTAATTTACTGTTCTTAATATTGATTACTGCAAATTTCAATGTAATGTTTCCTCGAAATTCTTCTTTAAGGTGCAGCAGAACACAGGGAAATGGCAGAGAATAGAAAAAATACGGAGCTATCTGTTTAAGTGCAGATTCATATGTATTTTAAGTGTATATCCTGCATAGTTTGTATATTCTTGTATATTGGACCTCGTAGTAGCATATTCTTGTATCTATTGTAAGTGCATATATTCTTCATTATTGCTAAATTCAATAAATGAAATAAATTGTTACCAAGTTTGCTCTTAATTTGAAAACCATTTACTTCCTTAAATTTTTATTAAATCCAACCAGTACCGTTGAACGTCCCAAAAACGTCCAGAAATCGTTTTATAAACGTTTTAAAAACGTCCAGAAAACGTCCTGAAAACGTTTTGAAAACGTCCTGAAAACGTTATAAAAACGTCCAGAAAACGTCCTGAAAACGTCCTAAAGACGTCCAGAAAACGTTTTAAAAACGTCCAGAAAACCTTCTGGTTTGTGAAAATGGACGTTTTTAGGACCTTTTCTCGATCTTTTCTGGACCTTTTCTGGACGTTTTTAAAAAGTCCTGAATGTCCGACCAGGACGTTTTAAAAACGTTTTTGTGCTATCTGGGGACCGACTTCCAAGGAAGTGGCTCCTTTGTTCTTTGGTAGAAACTCGCCATAGTTGCCAACCGCGAACTATTGCTGTTGCGACTCCCGTCTAGCGGCGCGTAGTATTGTTGCGCGATTTCGTGGGGATTTCAATAATACGGCGGGTCCGTGCCCGTGGAATGCTGAGGCATTCAGTTCGCGAGTTTGCGCGGGAATTTCAGATGGTATGAAAATAAGATGAAGCACTTCTGAATAAATTGTGTTTGGATTTTATTTACTAGCTCGACGTTTGCTGTTTTACTAGCAAGTTAGATCTGATCTTTTACAGAATGTACTCCTCGCTTGTAACCTCGGAGCACCCTACTCCTCTAATTTGGCAAGTTCTTCCGACTCCCTCCTCGGATCCCTTCGTCCAATCAAGACGGTGCCGTCCCTCCAGCTTCGTCAGTGGGTCGTCCTTCAGCCCTTTCTTCGTCCTTGGCCCTTCCTACGCGCTTCCCTCGGCTGGTGGTCGAGGCACGCTTTCCGATTACATACTTTACATACCTAAACTGCGTACAGTACATACATTTCTAACAGGTAGGCAGGCGCGCAACCCTCAGGGTCAAGACGACGTCGCCGGCGCAAAGTTTATGACTTTATGACTTTCAGCCTTACTCGAGCTGAGTTTTTACCCTAACAGGACATCGGCAATTATTGAAAGGGAGGACAGAGTTTTAAGTGATTTTACGAGACGAGCAGCTGCCCCATGGGTGATGCGGAAATCTATTGATACGAGTGTCGCCCCAATGCGCCACGCGCGGTTCATATGGTACGGGTCTGAGGCGCTCAACGCTCCTTGGCCCGCCGCGGGGGCCAAGACGCACGGCGGGAGAAAGGGGGCGTTGCCTCCGAAAAACGGCCGCTGCGTTCACTTTAGTTCCATGCCTGCTCCAAACCCTGATATAAATCTCTTTATATAACAAAGGAAAGTTTTGAATCTTAAACTCTGCCAATCCCTTAATGTTTATAATGTTTGTTGAATATAGTGTAGAGAAGGCGGTAATAAACTTAGAAATGTAAAGACACTGTTAAGAGACACGAAGACAAGTATAATTTAAACGGTTTAAAGACACGACAGTTATAATGCTAAGATATGTACACGATCACACTCAATAAACTATTTACAGTAATATTTATGACACACCACTTAATTTGTAAGAACCTTAGAATTCAAGCAAGAGATGAATTCTAACAAGAGCGGTAAAGCGATTGTTAAGCAAGCGTAAGAGCGAAAGATTGCAAACCGCCAGCAAGAGAAGCGCGTAGCGGTAAAGAAAAACACATGTGTATCGTAGCCTAGTCGCGAACAGAGAGAGCCTTCCAGGAAGCGAGATTTCTTTCCTGGAAGGAATCGTCTTCCCCTTCCATCGATCGCGAATCGATGGAAGGGGCCGCGATCGCTGCTCCACATGAGCAGGCGCGCTGTCACCAAGTGCCTGGTTAGTGCTCCTACTTAGAGATGGCGTTAATAAGTCGATTTCGTGAACACTTAAGCTTAAATGTTGCGCGACGCTAGCGTGGTGTCGCTGTTCTCCCCGCTGATTGGTTCGGGGGCCTGCTACGTCAATTACAGTAATTTACGTGTATAATGCATGGTGTATAATACGTGCGTATTATACGTGTATTATACGTTGCGTATTTTACGTACCCATCACTGCTCGCTGGTGTGTTGCATGATCACGTGAATGTAGCTACAGAAATGTATAAATCAATATGTAAATCAAGAGCTAAATTTGAAAGCCAATGATTGCGTATGATTAAGGAGAGTATTTTTAAGGATGCGCGATTCGCGGGGGCGGACGGACATCCGTGGGACAACCTACCGCTTGAAGCTGGCGCATCCTTCATCCTGATTGGCCAGAGGACTGTGAGGACGCGCAAGGATGGAAGGGGCATCACGTTCGAGGAAGCAAGAATCAACGACGGAGGACCCCGAGAACGTAAACCAATTTTGACTCTCGATTGATAAAGTCCCAAGCTGTTCTCATTTGTTACGCTATCGCTTGAACGTAGCCACAGAAATGTATATAATCGATAGTTAAATCAGGAGCGAAATTTAAAATCCTTTCGTAGTGAAAGATAGACATATGATAATGAGATACGAACCGAACGGCAAATTTGGAAGGTCTTAAGGGGGTAGACACGTCACGTGACCTGGCCGATTTGGCCGGTCGGTATTACAGCAGGTTTTTTCTGCACTGAAATGGTATTACCCATAGATACGCGGCTGCCTGTGCACGCGAGAGGGAGCTGTTTGCTATTTCCGTATTCTATTGTGAATAAGGAAATAAATTCTCAGCTGTTGCGTTGTACTTATAAAAATTTAAACGGAAAGTCGGCTGGTACTACAACCGTAGAACATTCATTGTACATTTTAATTACCTGAAATGTGATTATGCTACAATATTCTACGTTAGCAGTAAGGAAATATAAGTGAAAAGGGAAAATAGATGTGGGGATGTCTCCAGAAAATGAAGTTTGTTAGGTTAGACATTTTTTTACTAGCAAAGTTCCGAAACAGAACATGAAATACACTTATTACACGTCCTATGCAAAAAGCAGTTATGAACAAACATTATATATAAAATTGTACGGAATCGATTGACGTCATTTTTGCAAAGATCTGATTAGAAATTGCAGAACTTCAGATTCGTCACTACTTAGCGTGCAACATTGTATAGTCCTGCTGGTTTCGAGCGTCGAAGCCTACGAAATTCAGCGAGACACATGATTGTTGGCGAGCATCGCGTTTGCCGACTCTAGCTAGAAAATCACGCCGTATAAATAAATGAATAGGTCAATTAGTTAAAATTAATGAACTGTGCATGATTTTAATGACGCCTAATTTAATTGCACTTACAAACTATTACACGCGAATTACTAATTGTAATTAAAAGAATTTTTTGACGTGCAACATGAAGCTGCGCATGCAAATGGTTGGGCTCGGATTATCGGGAAAGACCTACCCATCCCACCGTTTTGCTTTCTCGCTGCGAGCGAGGACCTTCGGGCCCCAGTAGACCACCCGTTGACAGCTGAGAGCAATAAAACCAACGGGTCAGGTAAAATGTTCATGTTTGATAAGTGTTGAGGAAATTATTACCAATGGAGTTTTTAGGGTTTCTCGATGAAAATGATGTCAGATATGGAGGAATTCGGTCCATTTTTAGTGAACGTAGTGTGTGTCCTAATCATGTATTCATAAAAAAAAATAGACCGAAATGCTTTGCGTCTCGACTCATGTTCGTGGACATAAACTCACCAATCCATCGGTGGTAACACTCTTATCAAGGTGTAATGAGAAATATGAACATTTTCGTATTCAGTACTGGATGACTCAAGTCGCCGTCGACCGAGGGTCTCTCGCTGGTGCGCTATTTCATTCGCACTCGATTTACGTCGTTCAATCCCCTTGTCAAGCGGTTCAGACGAGGGCCCTGATAAATGTGAATTTATTTGGGAAACCAAAGTCGCGTCCTTCGTGACACCTACTCGCGAACAGATATATGTATGTACAAGAAAAAGCAATTCAATTTCCCGATGACTTGAAGCAACATTTCAAAACACTGCATTCCATATAAGAGCATACCGACGCCCCTACCGATTTGCGATCGATCTGCGCAGCTCCCACTACTACCCACAATTTGAACCGCATGCGATTGGTCGTGGTAATTTCCAAGGAATAACTGTTACATCCCAAACGCGGGACCTGACCGTTGTCAACGTAAACAGTGGACGAAAAGTTAACAGAGAGAGTAAGTAGAGGGCCGTGCGACGGAGAAAAACATAGGAGTCAAGCGTAGCAACGCCTCCTGAGGGTCGTGCCTGCGCGAAATCGGTATGTTCTAATGTGGAATGCAGTGTAGGTAAATGCATGAAAAGGTGGGATCAGGAATTCCCAAGCAAGTGATGCATATGAAAGAACTGGCGATATTCAACAACAGTTTGTCGTCTATATTTTGCAATTAAAGTATTTGTTTGACATGAATATAAAGTTTGTCAGTCTTTCTCGATTTGAGTTCTATATAAGGCTGACTTTCCTTCGCCATGAAAAGTCCCCTCTTGTGCTGCACACTGGCAAGAAATCGACGCCCGAAACCAGCGGGGCCATACAATGTTGCGCGCTAAGCAGTGACAAATCTGCAGTTCTGCATTTCTAATCAGATCTTTGCGAAAGTGACGTCAGTCGATTCCTCATGTTTTCTCGATCAAATTGGCCCCAAAAATGATATAATTCGGACCAAAATTAAGGAAATTACGTGAAAAATTGTGTGCAGAATTTCCCGTTGTCAATGTGCAATTGTTTGCCCGTTTCCTTAAAAATAGTCCGATTAAAATTATTTTCGGCCAATTTAATCGGGCGAATGCTAGGAAACCATTTGTGGCACTTTCATATTGATACGATGAAAAATAAACAAATTCTGTTTCTTTATAATCGATGACACCTCGCCGAGCACGGCGATCTCGCGCGGCTCGGGACACAAAGGTTCTCGTCGGTTAATCGAACTTCTAAGATCGTATTCAGATTTATTGGCCGCTGAGTTTTGTAACTAGGGGTGTGCGGGTGCCCGATTTTTCGGGCTCGGGACGGGCCGGCAACTTTCGGGCGGGATCGGGCGGGGTCCCGATACTTTTGTATTGCCCGAGATCCCGACAGTTTTGTGACACCAAGCCTCGATTCGGGCTACAAGCATAGCCGCCATGAGCGGACAATTTGATTTCAGGTCGGCTCGGCAAAACTCGGACGCGATCGGACGATATCGTTACCAGTAATAGATTAAAATTATTACCTGAGAACATAGAAAAATTATGTTTCTTACACGTTAATTTGAAATAATAAAATATTCGCCTCCTGCGTATTGTTGTTATTATGAAACATCTAGTAAATATTCCTTTTTGTATGCTTATAGTTCGTACGTTTTCTATTTTAAATCTGAACCTATTCGGAAAAAGATAATACCCTATATATTCCCTTTACATAAAGTACTAAGTATGAAGTATATTTTATTCAAATTTTAAAATATTGTCGATATAAAAATAGTCTTCTTCCCAAGTTCTGAACATGGTATTTATTTAAGTACGTATATGGACGTATTCAGTATTCATAGACTATTTGGTAGCAATGAAAATACATATATATGTAAATAAATAATAAGATACAAATTATGATTCAACAGGAGACAGAAAGGTAAAAACTTATCACTCTGGTATCGATATAAATGATATACATAATTCTTTCCGTCTCGATATCCCCGTAATAGCTGGCTTTCGAGCCGATCACGTCCGAGTTTTGCCGAGCCGACCTGAAATCAAATTGTCCGCTCATGGCGTCTATGCTTGTAGCCCGAATCGAGTCTCGGGGTCCCGAAACTGTCGGGATCTCGAGCAATACGAAAGTATCGGGACCCCGCCCGATCCCGCCCGAAATTTTCGACCCGTACCGAGGGCCGAGATTCCGAGCCGCGGGACGATCCACACACTTCTATTCGAACTGCGTATTCTCTCGTCGTCGCAGAACACGGGTGAGCCAGAAGTAGTGGGGATAGCGTCAAGCTTCTGTCATGTATAGGCCAAACCGAGCTGCAGCGTAGAAATACACGCATCAGAATAGGTGTGCCTTAGGCCTTAGCTCCGAAAAAATTCAGGAGCTTTATTGGTCAGAACATTGATTCTTTCTCGATAGCTTCATCTCGTATTGGTCTACGCATAACTTTGTGACGCACACAACTACATATGTACTACGCTGACAATAAGAATAAATAACAGCCACACGGTTAAGTTCAGACGGAGCCGAGCAGCATTCCCGTTACCCCACCATACCCTTCGGTGGCTAGGGAACTCCAACTGACAAATCCACGATCGTCAGATGGTGATGGCTGATTTCTCCTCGATCGCTGTTCGCGAAAACGAATCGACCGGCCAATATATTTGAATACGACCTTAGGATAAAGATATAATGAAAGATGAAAAATTATTCGAAGCCAAAGATGAAAGGCCTTCGAATAAACAAAGGAAACTAATAAATACCCGAAGCTAAATAGAATTTTAGATTTAGGGTACCCACACCCACCCCCCAATCCTCGTGTCGATCGGCCACTGGGGCCATTCGGAAGTATATTCTTTTAATTAAATAATGCCCATCTCTGCATAGGAGCGTAAAGAATTACAAAAAAAATCAAGGAGTCAACTGTTGACCGATTTGGAGACTTTTCCTTGTTATATTTTATATACAATAGTCGGAAGAATAATAATAAAAGCAAAATTTGAAATAATTACTGTAACTTCCACATTCTGAAAATATGATATCAGTAAATCACTACTTCCAGTGTTATTAAAAAATTCCAATCCCTTTTTTTATTCGAAATAATGTGGCCATATAATTATAACATATATTCGGCAGCGGTGATGTATGTGTTACAGTAAAAGCGTGAATTTAGTAAATGTACACAGTTTCCAGCAGTTTCTAGTCAATGTATACCTGAAATGCATATAACCTAACCTAAAGTCGTCCGAAAATGCATGCAATGACTGCATCACGCTTTTACTGTGGCTTGTGTATCCAGCTAACACTTCAGTTTTACTATGATTCCACGTTGGCAGTCCTCCCGAGTAGGCGCCATCTCGTGTCCACTAGCTCAACTAAATTTGTCACGTGACTTGCTCTGTATAATCGCCAATATGGCGGAACTCGTATTTGGGAATGCAATCACGGGGATACGCTTTTCGTCCTTATATGAACAGGTTTTACGCTGGGCGAGGTCTCATTCGAAAGAGGAAGGTTCAACGCAGTGCGCTCTGGTCATCGATTGAGTCACAAAACTCTTTTAGTGACCTAAAAATACTTGGATTCATGCGGGTGTATTTTGTCAACTTTTGCTCTACTTTGAACACTCGTATTATTAGATATCAACACAATTTCGTCGAAGCATGACCAGAGCGCTGTACACTGAACCTTCCTCTTTCGAATGAGACCTCATCCAGCCCAAAATTTGCTCATATAAGGACGAAAAGCGTATCCCCCCAACCCACGTTTCGGGCACATTATGTGGGTATTACAGCGCGCTGCATTACCCGTGTCTACCTCCTTAAGCAAGTATGAAACGGGGGACAAGGAAGAGTTTATTGTCAGAATTCATAAACACGTAGAGCGCGTTGTGCCCTTCGAGGGTTTTTCCTCCCACATCTGCGTGCCAAATTTCGTCGAGCGGGCAGCTGCTCGTCTCGTAAAGTCATTTAAAACTCTGTCCTCCCTTTCAATAATTGCCGATGTCCTGTTAGGGTAAAAACTCAGCTCGAGAACAACTGAAAGTCATAAACCGTGTGCGGGCGACGTTGTCTTGACCCTGGGGGTTGCGCGTACCTACCTGCTAGATATGTATGTACAGTACGTAGCCTATGTAAGCTATGTACTCGGAAAGCGTGCCTCGACCACCAGCCAAGAGTGGAGGGAAAACGCGAAGGAAGGGCCAAGGACGGAGAGGTGGCTGAAGGACAACCCTCTGACGAAGCTTCAAGGACAACACCGTCTTGATTGGACGTAGGGATCCGAAGAGGGAGTCGGAAGAACGCGCCAAAATTACAGGAGTAGGGCGCTCGGAGGCGACAAGCGACGAGTTAATTTGTAAGAAGTCAGATCTAACTTGTTAGCAAGACCGTTAACGTCCAATTAGAAATAAATCCCAACATAGAACTTAAATAGAAGTGTTTCTTTTACTTTTCTCCTCCTACATCGAAATTCCCGCGCATACCTACTCGCGAGTTGAGTGCATCAGCGCTCCACGGGCACGGACCCGTCGTCCTATAGACATTCCCACCAGAAATACGTAACAAAATTGGTGACAGCGGTGGGACAAAATAATTTGTGGGAAATTTAAATGTCATTTCAGTACTAAGGTTTATAAACTTTCGAACATTTGTGTAAATGACTTCGCCGGCTCGTGAGTGTGTACTGACGTAATTGAACGGGAATTATTATAAACTTTTATTGAAATCATTTCTTTTTGATCGTGCAAATGGACACAAGCATCAAAAGTTATTAAGTGCAGCCTCTCTCTCTTGGGTTTTGCGCGGTTTTCTCAAGAGCAAGGGTGAATACCAGAGACGGGTGATTTCAGTGGCCGTGCGAATAATCCCTTGAAATCACGTGCACTCGGTCATTATCCACAACTTTTGCTGAGCTACTTTCACACTTCATGGACGGATGAGAAAAGGACTCCAGGACTTGGACAGTCGGACGATTTCTTCACGGGGTTGAAGTCAACTGGATCATCGAGGTACACTGGATCAACGAAGTCAGGGTTGGACGCAGCTGGGACATCCATACGATAGCTGGAGTACTGGACGGAGTAACAATTCAAGTGACTTTATTTCTGAACTGTACTCGTTTATTATCTGTAAAAATGCCGCCGTTTGGAAAAAGGTACAGGCGATTTAGGAAAATGCGTAATTCTAGTCTGAGTGGTGGTAGTATTTTTGAGATAGAAGAGTTAATGGTAGGAACAAGTAATGCGCCAGTGCCCACTTCTGAATTTCAACCCGACGGGTTACAGTTAGTGCCGACCCAATCTACTCCTCTTCCGAGATTTAATATGTCCCTTCCGGATAATGGATCCATTCCATCCAGTAGCACGATGGTAGCAGATGCGTCGAGGTCATCTACAGGGGCTCCTATAGCTGCATTGCGCATGTCCTGTGATTTGATCGCGAAGTTCATTCCGCATTTTGACGGGAATCCAAGTTCTATTAGAAATTTTATTAGCCAGTGTAGACTTGCTGATTCTTTAATTGGACCTGAGAATAAATTGTACTTATTGGCTTTAATACGCAATAGAATGCAGAAACGCGATTATAGCAGAATAGTTGATGGGAAGGAACCCAACACCGTAGAGGGGTTGATTAGCTTAATAAAAGCCGCGTATGAACAAAGTTTCGATATTAAAAATGCACGAAATGAGTTAAAGGTTATACGGTGGAAAGAAAAGGAAACCATTGAGGAGTTCGAAACTCGGATACACGAAATTTTAGGTTGGGGAATAGAAGCTGCGCGAGAAAAATTTAATGATGGACAACTTGTAGCAATGAAAACTTTGCTTACAGAAGAAGCAATAGATGGGTTTCTCAATGGATTAAACAATGATACTATTATGCTATTACTTTCTAAGGATGACATAGGTAGTTTAACAATTGCTATTAAGTTAGCCTCTAAATTGGAGCATAAATTACTTACGTAAAAATGAGCTTATAGATTCGAAAATTTCCGCGAGTATGATGATTCCCATTCACATCCTTTATGGATAGACGCTGATTCCAATCCTGATTCGAGGGACCTGGAAAGGGTGCTTATCTGCGCAGATAAGACATCAATTGTAGGTTCCGAAGTGGACGGGATGGATGATGAAGTCTTATGTTTTGAAATGAGAAAATTGTGGCATCTGTTTTCCTAGCGCGCAGGAAAACAGCAGCCGAGTGGAATGAGGCCACAAATAGTTTACGAGTAAATTCAGATTTCTTAGTATCACCTTTGCTTGTGGGAAATGGAATTTTTGGAAGATCGCCTCAGTCGGGCACGATGCGTCGACTCGGTCGCCTGTTGCCATACGGTAACTCTCAGCCCCGGGAGCCCGCTTCAGGAGCCGTGAGAAGTAGTCTGTGCTCGGCAAGGGTGCCTGCGCTCTGTTCGGCCCTTGAGGGAACATCGCAGGGCTCGCAGTATCTTGGTTCGTGGCAGAGGTGTGGGAAGCCTATTTTATTTGCGACTGATGTCGTGGCAGAGGCTGAGGAGCCTGATGTTGTTGCGCCTGGTATTGTGGCGGAGGCTGAGGAGCCTGATTGTTTTGCGACCAAGACTGCACGAGGGATCCTCAATACAATGACTTTAATAGAATCTCTGAATGATTAATAAACTTTAGTAGAGTCTCAGTATTTGTTGCGATCAGGTGAGAATCATGAAGTGTACTTCCCATGAATAGAGGGAGGTGAATGATCATGCGGACTCGCGTGAGTGTTTTCACGGTGCCGTGTGTCGTTTATTATGACCGCCTGTGTGCACCGCTCCTTTTATTACACAGTCTCTTCACATTGGTGGCTGTACTTTCAAGTTCGACTCCAGATATGTGTGTGTGTGTGTACATATGTGTGCCCATTTATCGTTGTTCACGTGGCCCCAGAGATTCTAAGAGGGTCGTCGTTGACAGTGACGTCATTGGCACATCGAGGCACTTTGTTCTTCGAAACGCTGAAGATCCAAGGGTACGTTGCAGTGTGCGGGATGATAAATACTACGCATACAGGATCGGGTTGTTGTATTCCCCGTCGTTGCGTGTCCTCGCTAGCCATCTTTCCATGGCCACGTTCTGTTGAATTCAAATGTGCAAACATCCGATGAGATGCTCATGCGTTTAACGTTCCTGTACCCAAATCGTCACTGGCGTGGCTGTTTCGAAACTGTTGAATTGAAGGGCACTGATGTCACGAAGGGAGACTCTTCGGAAGTGTAGGAAGATATTGATCGTTTTAAATCTTCGTTGAAAAATTGAATTCAGAAGTTTGTAAAATGAAAGTAGTGTTTTGATTACTAATGTAAACGATGACAGACGGATAACTTACCATTTTCCATTTCCTACTATCGTTTGTGTAAAAGACAATTTTGTATACGTAGGAATAATTTTGTTCATGCTATGCCACACAGTTGTGATGCAAGGGCATTCCTTGATGACAAGTGCTTCATATTTCTTTTATTTTTTTCTTGTTTGAGATGCTTCTTGGCAAGATCTAAGTTTTTGGTCACGCAGAATCTTTGTTGAAATCCCTTACAGCTCTTGCTTTTTTTATTATTGGATATTTTTGATACTTTGGAATAAATTTTATAGGGAAATTGCACAGGGATTGATTGGAATGATTGTATTAGATTTGGCATGTTCTTGTATAACAAGTCTGCACATGAGGCTATGGGATTTACACCACATGAATTGGTATTTGGAGTATAGAGATCTCATACCATATGGAATTTGCTAAAGATGATGTATCATAAACTTTTGTGTAGTATTTGAATGAGTTGTTTACTGAGATTACCACCACACAGGCTAGAACGGCAGAAAATCTTAATAAAGCTAAGGAAGAAAGTAAAATGTACTTTGATAGGATTCGTAATCCTCGTGGGTTTAAGATATATGACAATGTATACTTACTTAAAGAACCGAAAACTTCCAAGTTTGATTGTAATTGGTTAGGCTCTTATAAGATCAGTCGAGTGTTTGATGATCTAAACATAGAATTAATTTTGGGAATTAATAAGTATAAAATAGTACATACCAATAAGCTGAAATTAGCGTGTTGTAAGACCAGATATTTCTGTTTCGGAGAGTTAATATAAATAGTCATTATATAATATTGTATTCATCCTATGTGTGATTTGTTTTATGTGTATGTAATCTAAAATTTTCATTTTATAAGAGTGATTATTGGTTTATGAATTACGATTATTTTATATTCTGCTTTATATATTAAGAATGAATGAGGAATTATATTGTTTTTGAATGAAATATTTAGATAAGTCTAGTTAAGGTGTTCAATGACTACTAAATATTTGCTATGTGCTGCATAATAATCGAATTAATATTAAGTACCTACATCCCTGATAACCAGGTTCGGCAGCAGGATCTGCCGGCAGCTGCGGTGCAGCCTACGTCCGCATTCAGCTACGGTTCTGCCGGCAGGCCCTGCCGGGCAGGGTCTGCCGGCAGATCGAGGGCAGATCGACGGCAGATCCTGCCGCCCGCCTGACACATCGAACAGCGCCATCTAAAGGCAACAATTGCCAAACAATTCCCTACACGTGACGTCAGATGGACCTAGTGATGGGCACCATCGAATAATTTAAAGTATCAACTACTTACTATTTAGTTGCGACATACTATCGACTATGTAGTCGATAGTTTTTAGTCGGCTGAAATCATTCGATTTAGTCAGATTTAGTGGTTAGGTTGGTGTACTTTTGTGTATTTCTTCCTTCTCCTAGAGTAAATATTGCTATATTAGGGATTTAAGAGTAAAAGAATTTCATCTAACAAAATGTTTATACAAATATCTGATATTTTGACCTACCTGTTATTCCATATTAAAATTTAAAAAAATGATTTGATTTAAATTTTGTGGATAATCTATTTCTCCTTTCGGACATAATCAGGCCAGCTTTTGAAAATATTCTTTCTGATGGTACGGAAGTTGCAGGTGAGTAGTAAGACTAGGCCGGTTCTAGACCAGGTCCTCTGAGGGGAACGCGTTGGCGGGGGGGGGGGGGAAGGGAGGGTGCGCGGGGGAGCGCGGCGGAGGGAAACAGGGGCGCGGGGCCAGCGGGGAGCGGAAGACCGGTTGCGCGCGCACGAGCCGCGGAGTGGGGGAAACCGCGATGATGGAGGGGATTAAACCGGGCCGAGCCGCCGCGGAGACCTCTCCCGACCGGACCCACCGTCGGAAATTTTTCAGAGGGGGGGAATGACCTTGGCCCACCCCCGAAAATTTTTTCCAAACCAATATGTGATGGAATTTTCCCCCAACACAGCGAAATAATAATTTATTTTTATCAGACGATGTCGGACAATGTCAGGAAAGATCGACTTTTTCACACCGCGTCTTCGGGGACGGGAAAGAGACACAGCATTACTTTAAAGCTAAATTCTAGGGAGGGAAAGAGACAACACTACATAGTGGTACAATAGCATTTTATTCTACAGTTAACAAGTTTTCAAAGCGTTCCGATTCAACGTCGCAGCGTTTCGCGCGATCTCGCGTAATTCGACTCCTCTGGAGCGGTCATGCAGGATGATGTCACATGGCAGCGCGAAGAACGAAATATGATTATGCGGCGTCAGCAGAAATCTTTTTTTCAACGCCGAGAAATAATAATTATGAAAACGACGTATCTTAAAATTACATGATGAGGAGAGAAGGAACAGGGGTAAATAAAATTGAGAAATAATATACGTTTAAGAATATATATTGTTACAAATCATAAAATTAAAAGAATATAATTTAAGATTTTGTACATCATCCACAATATGATTGATTGCACATGCTAACAATTCACAATCGATCAATGAATGCTGTTCGAAGTGTTCGCTTTCAGAAATTAATTTTACATAATCTGTTGGCGCGGTAGCGCTACGTAGAACGTCTACGAAAGTGGCATATTTACTGCTTACAGAGTACATATTTTCAGTTAGCCACGTGAACATATGTTCAATGCAATGATTGTACGTGAATAGTTTACACATCATGGCTTCAGTCATATATATGACAACGCGATTATCGGTGATTTTAATAAGTTGATCATCATGCATACGCGTGAATTCGATTCGTAAATGATCAATTTCGATGTGAGTTTGGGGCGATGTTGCGTTGCTGCGTAATCGTTGGAGTATATCCACCTCGTTTTGTAGCAGGAGCTTCCACGTAGACATTGAAAAGGTTAACTCGCTGCCTTTATTGTCGGCTATGGCGATCTCGACGCGGCACGAATCCATACCAATGCGAATTCCAATAGTTAGACGTTTATAAGCTGTTGCGGTCAGTGGATAATCGCTTCCTAGGATCCGAACGATTGATGGTTTCGGTGTTTCCATCGTTTTTAATGATACGGATCCAGAACTGTAAGAAACAAGTACATGAAATTGATACTTCGGTCGTTTGCGTTTACAGTGAATGAAGTAAATGAAAAGTGTATAGTAACGCGTACATACCTCATATTGGATTGTTGTTGTTGTTGTTGGCATTTATTTGGAAACCCACCATCGTTGCCGGTTGCGCAGGATGAATCGTTTAAGCTGCGTTTGTACATTTTTGATGTGCACTATATTTTTTATGGAGTACCGGCTGTTCCGTCAAAGTCACTGAGCGATTGATGGAATAGCATCCGAGAGCTCGGCTTAAATAGAGGTGCAATTGCTTCCCCCACCACAGCATTTTATTCTAAAACTACCAATTTTTCCATAATGTTTTTTCAATCTTAACGTCGCAGCGTATCGCGCGATTGCATGTAATTTGAGACCCACCTTCAAGGATAAAAGTCTCGACACGTGTTGAATGTAATATGATACCTGTGGAAGCGTCGAATCTTAGAATTATGCGATGTCAGCAGAAACTGTGTCGAATGATCTCGCGCGCTAATTCGTCATTCGCATGAATCATAGAAAGAATTATGCTGTATCAGCGGATATTACCTCGGGGGGAGGGGGTACGTCAAAAGAGGTAGACAGAGAGAGCAAATTCTTAGAATTATGCGATGTCAGGAGAAATTGCATCGAATGATCTCGCGCGCTAATTCGTCATTCGCGTAAATCATGGAAAGAATTTTGCGATATCAGCAGAAATTGCTTCGGGGGAGGAGGTACGTCAAAAGAGTCAGACAGAGAGAGCAAATCGTGGTATGGGTATAAATATGCGCTCTAAACTGCACAAAGCCTCAAATCGTAGCAACGTGTTGCGCGAAAAAAAGACGCTACATTTTACATTCCATTTACGATCATGGAAGAATTCGCGCAAGTAGAACGTCAATTGTTGGATCAATCTGCACGATTGATTTCTCAAAAAGAGTACCTCGCGTGGGAAGAATGGTGCAACGAGTGCATCGAATCGTTGGATGAACAGAGCCGCGTAAAACGTCCTCGATTATCGATCGGTGTTCGACAATCCGTGGTTGCTCGAATCGCGCGTCTCGAAGGATTGAAACATTCGTTGCGTGGCCGTTTCGTGCGCGAAGGTGCCGAACATTCGAGCACAGGACTTTTGTGGCGTGAAATAGACGCTGCGTTCGAAAGCCGCGTATTAACTGGTGCCGTGTTAAATTCGAACTACATCGAACCGCGCAACTTCCTTCAGGATGCGGCGACCATCGTGCTGGAGCATGTGCAAAGTGCTCTGAGGAAACATCGAAACCCCAAAGTGAACACGGTGGTCAACGGCGAATTTGTGACGGGTGACAAGCATGTTTGTAAAAGCATCAATACCCGAAACTGCGAACTCTTCCGCACATCCGATCTACAGGAGTGGTATCAGCGATGCGTCGTCGAACCCACCCTGGCATCGCTGGAAAAGTTCCAGGAACGCGACAGCGGATGGGCATTGGCGAGGATTCTCAACCTCATCATCAATGTCAATAAGTACAATCCGCTGCGCGCGGGATGTCACTGCAAGTTGCCGCGGGAATTGTTGCTGAAGAAGGCTACGATTAGCGTGCAATCTCCAGACAATGCGTGTTTCGCGTGGGCGGTGGTCGCCGCCCTCCGTCCTGCCGAACGAGACACCGCGCGCCCAAGTTCATATCCCGACTATGCGTCCGTGCTAAATCTCCAGGGCATTGAGTTCCCGATGTCTCTGGGACAGATCGGGAAGTTTGAACGGCAGAAGGACATCTCCATCAACGTGTATAGCTTTGAGATGGAGATGGAGAAGCTGAAGAAAGGCTCCACAGTCTTCCCGCTGCGCCTCACCAGCCAAAATAGGTATCGGCACGTCAACCTGCTCTACACGCCGAATCAAGAGCACGGTGATGTAGGACATTTTGTATGGATCAAGAACTTGTCCCGGCTGGTGAGCACACAGCTGAGCAGACACGAAAAAAAGAAATACATATGTGACCGGTAAGTATATAAAACTTGTGAAATGTTAAAATGTCTCACGGAAAAAAATTAAATAAAAAAAATTATGTTTTTGTAGATGTATGCACTATTTCGGATCTACCCAGAAGTTGGAGCTTCATACAGTGGACTGCGGCAAGATGAACGATTGCGCCATCCTGCTGCCCAGCGAAGGCAACAACTTGCTGAGTTTCGGCAACCACGGTATGAAGGAGCGGCTCCCCTTCGTGGTGTATGCAGATCTCGAATGCATCATCGAGAAAACAGAGGACAGCCGCCAAATTGAAGACAATAAATTACACACGTATCAACACCATAAAGTTCATAGTATAGCCTATTATATGCATTGCTCGTATGATACATCGCTGTCGACGTATCGATGTCGCCGCGACGCGGATTGTGTTTCATGGGTCGTAGACGAACTAAAAAATTTTGCAAACTTCGCCAAACCCATCTTGTCTAGTAATGTTCCCATGCTGGATTTAACTCCTGAACAGTGGACGACATTTCGCGATGCAACACACTGTCATATTTGCGAAGAACCATTCGAGACTAGCAATGTACGAGTTCGCGATCATTGTCATCTCTCCGGACGGTTCAGAGTCCCAGCACATTCGGAGTGCAATTTAAATTATAAAAACGCGTTTTACATCCCCATAGTTTTCCATAATTTATCCGGCTACGATTCGCATTTCATTATCGAGGAAATATCTACCGCTTTTGAAGGTCACGTTGACGTATTGCCTATAACGAAAGAAAAGTATATTTCCTTCACAAAAAATGTCGAAGATACGGCTGAATCAGACTCGCGAAAGTATATTAAATTACGATTTATCGATTCGTACAAATTTCTCAATACCAGTCTCGACAAATTAGCATCTTTTCTGAGCACAGATCAATTAAAAATTTTACGATCCAAATTTGAAACATTATCGGCCGAAGATTTCAATTTATTGACGCGAAAGTGTGTCTTTCCATATGAATACCTTGATTGCGCGAACAAGCTGCAGGATCCATGCTTACCGCCGCGCGAGTCATTCTACAGTTCGTTAACGGGTGAAACTGTATCCGAGACCGATTACGCGCACGCCGAGACTGTATGGCAGCGTTTCGGGATTAGAACCTTGGGCGAATACAGCGACTTGTATTTGAAAACAGATGTCTTGTTATTGGCAGATATTTTTGAAAATTTTCGCGAAAGTTGCATCAAGAGCTACGGATTAGATTCAGCACATTATTATACTCTCCCTGGTTTCACGTGGGTTGCAATGCAAAAACACACCAAAATTACATTCGAATTGCTCACAGACATCGATATGGTCATGTTTATCGAACACGGTATACGCGGGGGCTTAAGCCAATGTTCCGGAAGATACGCACATGCCAATAACAAGTACATGTCATCTTACGACGCATCGGAAGTGTCGTCGTACTTGATGTACTTTGACGTGAACAATTTGTATGGATGGGCAATGTGTCAGCCCCTGCCACACGCTAAATTTCAATGGGTCGAAGATATTGTAAATTTTGACGTATCTTCAATCGCTTCCGATTTGCCCACGGGATACATTCTCGAGGTAGATCTGGAATATCCGCAACGTCTGCACGACATTCATGCCGATCTACCGTTCTGCCCGACGCGTGCCAAACCACCTGGCAGCAGGCAGGACAAGTTACTCGCGACGGTATATGATAAGCAGCGTTACGTTATTCATTATCGCAACCTGCAGCAGTCCACGCGTCACGGTCTTCGTATTACAAAGATACACCGCGTGCTTCAATTCGCTCAATCTCCCTGGCTCCGCGATTACATCGAACTAAATACACGATTTAGAACAGCCGCGACAAACGATTTTGAAAAAAATTTGTATAAATTGATGAACAACGCTGTATTCGGTAAAACTATGGAAAATGTGCGAAATCATGTGGATGTAAAACTTTTAACACATTGGGAAGGGCGATATGACGCGGAGGCAATGATCGCGAAACCGAATTTCCACAGCAGAAGTGTGTTTTCGGAAAATTTAATAGCTGTTGAATTGCGAAAACTCGAGGTGAAATTCAACAAACCGATATACGTGGGTATGTGCATTCTGGACATATCAAAAATTTGTTTGTATGAATTTCACCACGAGTACATGTCTCCCCTGCATGCTCAAAATTGTAAAATTCTATACACCGACACCGACAGCCTCATTTATCACATTCGATGCGACGATATCTACGAGACCATGAAACACAATATCGATAGATTCGACACAAGCGATTATCCCATCGACAATGCATATAATATGCCGCATGTAAATAAGAAGGTTCTAGGGCTGATGAAGGACGAAAATAACGGTGCGATAATGACCGATTTCGTAGGTCTTAGAGCGAAAATGTATGCACTTCGCGTAGACGACAAAAAAGATACGAAAAAGGCGAAAGGCGTCAAGACCAACGTCATAGCCCGAACGATAACTTTCGACGACTACGCGCAGTGTTTGCATAGGGAGATCGAAATGGTTCGCAGACAATCATGCATACGGTCTAAATTGCATAAAGTGAACACCATTTCGGAATCCAAAATCGCTCTAAGTCCGTACGACGACAAGTGGCATATCGTACCCGATTCGACCTACACTCTGCCCTGGGGACATTACAAAATTCCGTTGTAAAAAAATAGAAATTGTATTTATTGTATAATATACTATTGTTCGCACGTGTATAGGAATTATAAATAGTGGAATTATGCTAAATAAAATTGTTTGCATATGTATATTATTGTATTTATTGAACGATGTATTATTAATTTACAATACATTATTTTTATTTCTCCACGAATTGTGTGATTTATCAAACCCCAACCACTTGACGTATACCTTATCCCCCTTCCTACGCAGCACTTTTTCCACTAGATACACATCAGGATCGGTGACGCGTTGCAGCTCGTGTTCATAGAATCCTCCGGCAACGGGTTTTCCGCGGGAATCGACGAGCAGATACGTCGCGGGATTAGTTGCCTGTACTTTGGCTATCTCGAAC
The DNA here is from genome assembly GCA_951215215.1 of Andrena trimmerana. Lineage (NCBI taxonomy): Eukaryota > Metazoa > Arthropoda > Insecta > Hymenoptera > Andrenidae > Andrena > Andrena trimmerana. Next base: position 24,329,909 of record OX578062.1, on the reverse strand, counting down.
ACCTCCGTTGTCCAATTCGGTGTATAGCCTTTGTCGAAGATGGTTTTAAATTTGCTCACGCGCACAAACTCGCCCAACTTGAATCTCGCTGGAGCAGCGATCTTTAGGTTGCTGTACACGATGGCTAGCAGCTTATCGGCGATCGCAGGGGTAACATCGCAAGGACGCATTCCGATGGTTCTATGTTTTCGCGCGTTATACTCTACAAGTAGACGCGGTAGCGCATCAGTCCATCTGTTGGTTCCATTGAGCGTAAACAGTTTCCACATATTGTACTTCAAAGTTCGATTGAAACGTTCCACGACGGAGGCCTTCATCACCGAATACATCGAATAATGATTAGTGTTGTGCTTTGTCAAGAGTTTCTGCACATCGGTGTTGTAAAATTCTTTTCCTTGATCGGTTTGCAAATTTTTCGGATATCAATCTCTAAATATCTTTGTAAACGCTTTAGTCACCTCAGCGCCACTTTTAGTCTTGAGCGGTAACGCCCATGCATACTTGCTCAACACATCGATGATGGTGAGTATGTAGTGGTGACCCTGGTTGAATCGCGAGTATGGACGCATTTCTACAACGTCAGCTTGCCACAGATCATCGTATCCATGCACTATGACGCGCCTCCGTGGGAAATGTCTTCGAGCTGGAGCGTGCAATTCCTCAACGAGTTGTCGCTTTTTGTGGCTATGGTTTCCTTTACTCTTGAATTTCGATAATGGCTGCATGTTTGATCGCAGAGGTGTCATGGACACGAATGATGAAATAATTATCGTGTACGTGCATTATGTGCTTCCCGTCGGTCCCAGGAAATTCTGGACAAGTTGCTGCTCCGTAGCAAAAGCGGTTATAGCCTCTTTAACTTTACGAATTTCGTTGGCCGGCTGTGGGATGGAATTCAACGCCTGCGATATCTTTTGAACGCTGTTTTGCAACGTCAGCATATCTTTCTGAAACACGACCAGCTTCCTCTCTAATTCTTCCTGCTGCTCGCTCAAAAATTTGTTGCTCTTTTCCACGTATAGTTTATTGGCGGCATCGGTGTCAACCACCGGCTGAGCTACGCCTCGTATCTTGCGTGGTTTTGCATCAAAGTCGGCACCAACCACGCAAAGAGCGTTATCTCGCATGTAATTTCGAAGCACACCGTTCCATTTGTAATAGTCCATTCTAGCTGCTCCACTCTTCTCGAGCGATACCCCAAACTTGTTGATCGGCATCTCGACGCATACTATGCACATCATCGGGGTGCGGTTTAACTTATATAATGAGGCCTATCTCGCGGAGTTCCTCGTGAATAGATAGAATTTCAGGATCATGAGAGTTGTTACCCGCCTGACGCGACGCTTCCAGTAAACGCAACCGATCCACCAGCTCATTGGGATCGTCCCAGTGCACGTGATTACGATTGATCTTGTTACCGTTTACCACCATGGGTCGCGGTGTCCTTAGACCTTTCCCTGCTCTACTAGCCGAAGCGCTAGGGAGTAGCGGTGCAATTACATGTTTGAACTTGTATCCCTTGTTGCTCAATGGGGGCTTTTAGCGACATGATCGCGTCTGTGGGCATTCGTCGCCAGCAGTATACTTTTGTATTTTTGTTGATCGGCATCGGTGCATACAGTATCGTCAGGAATTCTCTTGAAAATCAGTTCGTAAAGGCCGACTGTCCCTCTGTATTTTACACCATCTATGATTATATTGTCATCCTTGTCCATATCGAAAGCCTTATCCCCAAGCATTGGTCCACTATCGTCAAAGTATACGCCGTACACATAGTCAATTGATGTATTCTTATCACCACTTAGGATTGCGCTCATGTATTTTTGCCCCAGCGGACCGAAATGACTGCGAAACGTTTCTTGTCCCTCGGGTGTTTGGAGTTGTTGCCTAACACATGTTGCCAACGACTCGTTGGGACCAGTTTCGAAAACGTCATCATCAATGGTTGAGAGCGATTGTACACGAGGAAATGTATTTATTGGCGCGGGAGGAACGGGAGACTCGTTTGATGTAGCATTATGCCGTTTCCGCTTCGATTGAACCGGTGTGGAAGTTACGGGTGAATATTCCGATAACGTGTGTCGTTTCCTCTTTGCCTTGCGCGATGTGTTCCCTTTCGATGAGATTTTTGTTTTAGGCGTTAATGTTTCATTCCCTTCAACGTCTGTGCTCATCAGCGGTGATGTGTCAGCTTCTGTCGCTGCAGTATTTTCCACAATATGCTTTAAGGGTTTAACGATAGGTTTGAAGTATCTCTCCAACGCGACATCTTCCTCCATCTTGCCAGTCTTCAAAGCCTGATGTTTCCGGCGACTGGCTTCGCTGGTTTTTGCAATTTCCTTCGCTATTCTCTCGCGATCCTTAATCTCCAGACTATCGATATCAATCATCGTTGTACCGCAGATGTTGCTTTCCCACCGACGAGTTGATGACAATTGACCATCTCACGGTACGGCAAACTCGTTAAATCCCTTTCTATAACGTCCATTGGACATCGCGCTATCCTTGTCTATCACCGTAAAACCATACTCCCGTTGCCAACGATTACAACACAAAGCGCAGAAATCCTCGTAAGTCATGTCAGTGTTTACGTGATCGTTGTACACATGTTTCAAGTTGGTGCCATCCTGCTTAAACAGAATGAGCAGATTCGCATTGTCGCGTATAAGATGTTTGGGAATCTTTGCATACGTCTGACAGAGATAGAAACAGTCAACGTTCGAGTGGCGTCCCATTGCAAAGTATTCTCGTGTCGTATCTTGCTTATCGCATGCCACGTCATCGAAGATAAAAATAGAATTCGGAAGCGAATCGTTCGGTGGGATGACGTCACTGTTATTCGAAAACGTAAAGTAGCCAATTTCATCTATCGGAGTCAATAAATTCTCCAAATACTGATATTTCGGCTGTTGCAACGACTTGGAATACACGTACACGTTCTCAAAGCGGACGCCGTATGGACTTTCCAACAAGCTTACCAGCACGTTGGTCTTTCCACAATTCGATGGACCGCAAATTAGGCAGCGGATAGTGTTTGGTAGCATGCTACCATGTCTGCGTCTTGTTTTCGGGGACATCATTTGCGATTTATCGTCAAAATTTGTCACGCGTATCGTTACAGGTTGTCGCACGAATCGCATCCTCTCCGTGAACTGTGAAAAATGATTTTGATACGTCGAAGCGGTGACGCGCCCTATTTATAGGTCCGCGCCGAAACACGACAGCTCAGTATTCAAAATGCTTCTGATCCTGTCGGATAATTACGATTTTCGAGACCTAACCTCTGAACAGTTGAAATATATACCAAAGATTATTCTACTGCGCGAGTTTGGCAGACACATTGACCAGTTGTGGGACCGACTCCCGGAGCATATAAAAGCCGATTCTGAGGTTCAGCAGCATCGTCGGTGCTTGGAACATTATAACCGCCCCTGGCAGTGAACGCATATCGACGGTCCAGCACCATTGATTAAAAACTGTAGCGAATGTCACCGACGAGAGTAAAGAAAGGTTGTGGTCTGATAAATCGGGCGATAAACGCGCTACCTATCGAATTACATATCCCGGGATACCAGTTTTGTGGTCCAGGAACTAATCTGATAAAACGATTGGCTAGAGATGATCGAGGCATCAATCCGTTGGACGCAGCGTGTCGCGAACACGATATTGCGTATTCGCGTAGCAACGACCTCGGTGAAAGGCAAGCGGCAGATAATGTTCTCGCTGACAAAGCGCGAAAACGCATCGTTGCGCGAGACTCGGCTCTGGGCGAAAGAGGTGCTGCTACAGCTATTTGGGCAACTATGAAGGCCAAGACGAAAATCGGAATGGGGATGAAAACAAAAACCCGCAAAAGGACTCCAAAGAGAGCATCGCAAAAGCGGATTCTTCCGGTGGCAAAACAGGGTGGTATATTACCACTTCTCCCGCTGCTAGGTGTTCTCGGATCATTAGCTGGCGGAGCGGCGGGGATCGCCAAGGCGATAAACGATAATAAGGCGGCGCAGCATCAGTTGCAGGAAATGCAACGTCATAATCGCTCCATGGAAGGCCGTGGACTTTATCTCACGCCATACAAGCGTGGACAGGGAATATCGAAACGAAAAAAAAAACGCCGAAAAGAAAATAAAAATACCCGCGGGCGTAACTACCGATGTACAATTGGAGGAGTTGGCAAAACGAATGCGTATTCCATTCTTTAGAGGTGTGTTTATGCGCAATGCACTACCAGCCGGAGGAGTACGTCGAAACGAGAACGGTACCGTAAATTTGGACAATGTCGAGGGGCCGGGGACTCATTGGGTGGCATATGCGAAGAGAGGGTGTCGAGCTATATATTTCGACAGCTTTGGGAATCTTCGACCGCCTAAGGAATTGGTACAATATCTGGATAAAGATGTTGTGAAAATCGAATACAATCGAACGTCTTATCAGAAGTACAATCAGAGCAATTGTGGACAACAATGTCTACGTTTTCTACAAACGATCGACACCAAATTTAAGCATTGACTTCCCACCACTCTGATTCAGTACTAGTCGAGCCGTGCAGCTCTGAATATGTCGCTAACATTCACTCTAACCGGCAAGAGTAGCACCCTCGCGGTAAGCTACTTTACACCCATAGATTTGAGCGACGATGATTACGAACTTGGCCTAACAACCTTTGAAACTTATCATACAATACCGAACATCGACTGGAGCAACGATAACTTCTACTTCGTCGTAAACTATGGCATCAAAAACAGCAGTGTTGACACCAGTCCTGAAGCTATTAGGATTCCACACGGCTCCTACGAACTAGACGCCATTGCCAAGTATTTGAGACAGCGATTACTTGAGCGGTATCCTAAAAATCTCGATGACACCAGCAATGGTGACAACGATGTGTATCCTATAGTGTTGCGTCCCAACAACAACACCATGAAAAGCGAGCTGTACTGCTCGTTCGCCGTAGATTTTACGAAGCGCAATAATAACATTGGATCGCTACTGGGCTTCTCGACGAATCGGATATTAGAACCAGGGCGGTGGCACGAATCGGACGATCCAATTAATATCATGAACGTGAACATTATCCGCATAGAATGTAGCGTGACCACTGGCGCGTACAACAATGGCAAACGTGTACATACGATACATGAATTTTCTCCGAGAGTCCGCCCGCACAGATCATTTACCTTCCAATCACCGCACAGGTCATTACGGATCTAACGATACGCGTTGTGGATCAAGACGGACGGTTGCTAGATTTTCGAGGTGAAGAGATTACCATCAGACTGCACGTGCGACGACGACGATAATACGTGTGGTGCAAAAGAGATGCTTGTGTTGAACGACTCCAGAAACTCGTTTCTTCCAAGTGAAATTGTTTACACCAACAACAACAACAACTGCAACAGCTCTGATCACGCTAAAAAGAAGAGGCTCAGTGCTGCGAACATTGCATTTTTGAAATCATTGGGATTCATTGTGCGCATATAAGTTCAAAAAAATGACTGACATTCTAAGCGTTGGAGGGAAGCCGACGTTTGATGATCGCATCGTGAAGCTTGAAACTCACACATACAACCCATATGTCAACACAACGTTTGGATACAGCTATGAGATAAGAATACCGATACAGCAGCAGGATTTGTACACATTGCCGTGTGAAAGTTTCCTCTGTGTGGAGGGGAAATTGAAGATAAATAAGCCAAATGATGCGTTAACGGTGACGTTGGGAAATAATTGTGTGGCGTTCTTATTCGATGAGATTCGATACGAGCTGAATGACGTGGAGATTGATCGCAACACAAACGTTGGAATAACTAGCACGCTTAAAAACTATGTATCACTGACATCTGACGAAGACAAAAAAATGGAGAATGCCGGATGGGGCTTGAAACGACGCGATGGGTTAATAGTGAAAAATCATTTCAATTTTTGCGTCCCACTCAAATATTTGCTGGGATTTTGCGAGCATTACAAACGCATGATTATTAATGTGCGTCACGAATTGATGTTAATACGATCGCGCAACGACAACAATGCTCTGATAGGATCACCGATGTTGGAACCAGAAATTGAATTACTTAAACTACAATGGCGGATGCCTCATGTGACGCTGAACGACATTAATAAGCTATCGTTGCTACGTACTTTGGAAAGTGGACAAAACCTGAGCATTTGTTTTCTATCGTGGGATCTGTACGAGTATCCTCTCTTACAGAGCACGACCAAGCATTCGTGGGCCGTGAAGGCATCTGCACAGGTGGAGAAGCTTCGATGCGTGATCCTTGTTCTACAGACTGGTAGAAAGAATGTGATGCCCGAAGATATTACTAAGTTCAACAACTGTAAATTGACCAATGTAAAACTTTTTCTCAACTCGGAATTTTACCCATATGATGACATGAACTTGGAATTTGACAAGAATAAGCATGCCATCTTGTTTCACATGTATACGCAATTCCGTTGAATGGTATTATGGACATAGTTGCAACGAGGCATTATTCACCGTGGCTGAATTTTTACAATTTGGTCCCCTCGTGGTGATTGATTGCTCGCGACAAAATGAGTCGATCAAGAATGGCAAAGTGGATGTGCGCATAGAATTCGAGTGTAAAGAGAATGTGCCTGCAAATACTACGGCCTACTGTCTGATTCTGCACGATCGGGTGGTTGAATACAATCCGCTGACAAACGTGGTGCGCAAAATGAATTAAATTGCCACGCTACTTGTCCGCCCTCTCCTGTGCGAAAGATGTACAAAATTGAATCGTGAAAATCGAGATGCTTTACGAGAAAGGCTGCATTCTCCCGTCTGTCTTGGAAGCGAGTAGACCTCTAAATTGTACCGATTATGGCTGTACCAAGATTTGTTGACCTGCAAGGGTTCATCGTTGATGGAAGATTTGTCGTGAAGTGGCAGTCCTACGAAAGGGAACAATTCTCTCGCACTACATTTTCGGGAGTTCGACGCCGCAATATCTTCTTACAAAATCCGACAAATCAAGCATCCGGTGGTTGGTGGCAAAACATCATGGACTACGGTGGGACGATGGAGACGTTCCGTACAGTATGGCTAAACAGCTAATTTCGAAAGCTGTAGCCGATGCAATCGATGAAGATGATGGCGCATCCCATATCGTGTACGTTAAAGGGTTGCAGAAACGCGACTGGCTTGTGGATTTCCTCGATGAAAATACGAGAGCGGATGTTGTCATTGAGACGCTAGACATTGACTACGAGGATATTAAATCTCTAAATAAGCTAAATGTAGTTAATACTCTGCGATGTGTCAGACACGCAAAGCATTGTGCCTTGCAAAATGTATTTAAAATATTCAACTGGTGGTCTAAACGCCAGAGGGAAATTCATAAATAAAATATAATCATTTCTTAATGCATAAATGTTTTTTCTTCACCCTCCCCAACCTCCTATATACGATGTATGCTAGATTAAGATGATGGTTATAATTATTATGTAGAAGCGGTTCGATTCACGTTCAGAGTGATACGATTCACGTTCAGAGTGGTACAATTCACGTACAGAGTGGTACGATTCACGTTCGATTTACATTCAAAGCCGTTCACTACCCGTTCGATACACGTTCCAAGCCGTTCAATACCTGTTCGATACCCGATCAAAGTCGTTCAATACCCGTTCAATACACGTTCCAAGCCGTTCAATACCCATTCAATACCCGATCAGAGGGGTACCATAGACGTTTCATACACGTTCGATACACATTCAAAGCGGTATGGTATGGTATAGTGAAATGATGCAAACGAAGAAGGATAGGATGGTCAGTGAATAATTCGGAGAAGATTCAGATGGTAAAGATGGTCAGCGAAAATGCAGGTGGTGTACATAGAAGGAGAGGGTGGCCAGTGAAGAAGAAGGTGAAGAACAAAGGCATCCTACTTTGCAACGTATGCAACTTTAGGCATGGGTGATAAGGGTTCCTTGTGCGAGCCTGAAGATGTTGTGAGTCCAGTCGTCTGTCAAGCGACCGTTAAGTAGATATTAAAATATAATGGGATTTTATAGAATTACCCCGGAGGAAGACTCCACACAATGTTTGATCATTCCTGAGGTATGTACATAACAATGTTTCACACGTTTTTTTTCTTTTTTTTTAAGTGTTCCCACGATATATCAAGGTATCTATGTTCTGGGATTTGCAGGGTGCAGTCGGCCATGACGATGATACCGGCGACGACACCACCGACGATGACGACGATTATGACGATGGTGATGGTGATGCCTTGGCGGTAAGTGATGCTGTGATAGGATATTGTGAGGAATGTATAAATATTACCATGGGGTTAACGTGTTTTAGAACCTGTCACCACCGCCCCAGATGGAGCGTTTGCGGGATATGCTCCCTGACTGTTGCGGCCACGAAGTAGTAAGTCATAATGAACTCTTGATTTGAGCGTCCCTTCTCCTTCGGGGGTTGTACCCCCCAGGTTGTGCTACCTTGTCGAGGTCTGGGGGCTCGATCAAAGCGCTTTGATTGCTAACAGCACGTGAATACCCTGAGATTTACGTGTTTTCTACCTTACCGACGGTCGGTAATGCCACGCCCTGTTCGGGCAAGCCGATTGCTGTTGAGAATTGACTTATTAAATTCGCTCTGAGCTAACGAAAGAGCTGGTCCTTCGAGCCGGATCCCGGGATTTACAACCCCGGGGGTCCACTGCTAATCATGCCGCGCCGTCGCCGCCGTTCGGGACGTCGCCGTGGGCGCATGGTGGTCTCCGAAGTTTGCACAGGCTACGTCAACAACGCCACTACCATGACTGTGCATTTAGAAAACTGGAAAGACAGATGGCCCGGTCGCCCGTTCCGAATGCTGTCCATTCACCTAGAAGCTGGCTTGGTCTCTGTTGCTGCCGCTATGGGCGTCCTTCGCGCCTTTCACCCGGGATTTACCACACTATCCACGTCCACAACGGGCCCATTCATCGTTGCCGGAAATGGACGCCGTATAATCTTGCGTGTTCGAAGTCCGGAATGGTGGCCCGCGGATACTCCCGGTTCTCAACTTCTAGCAGCGGTATACAACATTTGCCAGTACAACAAAGACACTGGAACGTTCCGCGTTGCCTTGAAGTTCTTCATCGAGGTCGGCAACCAAGAAATAGCGGAAAGCTGTCCCAAGGAAGTCAACACCATCCCCACCTCTGAATTCTCCCGCCTACGTCTGGGAGAGGTTCCATTCCGTGCCCCGTCTACCCCACTCCACATCCCTCCAGTCCCAATACTGGACTCCAATATAAGAGACGATGCGAGCCTGTACAACGCAGTTGCATCCTCGTCTTCGAAGCGGATGGTCACCACGGCTGGGAGCGCAGACTTACAACCTGCCACCATGGAGTAGTTTTTGAAAAAAAATTTCAAAGGGGGGAGGATGTTGCGGCCACGAAGTAATAAGTCATAATGAACTCTTGATTTGAGCGTCCCTTCTCCTTCGGGGGTCGTACCCCCCAGGTTGTGCTACCTTGTCGAGGTCTGGGGGCTCGATCAAAGCGCTTTGATTGCTAACAGCACGTGAATACCCTGAGATTTACGCGTTTTCTACCTTACCAACGGTCGGTAATTGCCACGCCCTGTTCGGGCAAGCCGATTGCTGTTGAGAATTGACTTATTAAATTCGCTCTGAGCTAACGAAAGAGCTGGTCCTTCGAGCCGGAGCTGTTAGCAATCAAAGCGCTTCCTTCCCCGAAGGAGAAGGGACGCTCAAATCAAGAGTTCATTATGACTTACTACTTCGTGGCCGCAACACTGACCTCGCTGCTGCGATCGCCAACGCCGCCCGCGCTGTTGCCGCCCGAAGGGGACGATTTATATAGATATATATATATATATATTTTAATTTTTTCTTTATTTTTATTTGTGTATTGATTCTATTCCCATTTATATATCTATTTTTATTTTCATTTTATATTTTTATTTCCTATTTATATTGTATTTTTTACATTTCTTTTATATTATTCTATATTTCATCTTTCTTTTTCGTTTCTTCTTTTTTTCCATATTTTTTATTTATAATCTTTTTCAAATATTTTTTCTTTTATATTTATATTTATATTTATAATTACATTTATATTTATACTATGTTTTATATTTATATTTTTGTACTTATATATTCCTTTTTACATTTATATTTATATTCTTTTAATTTTAAATAAAATTTCTTAAACATGAATTATTCCTCCATTTTATTTACCCATCCTCCTCCTCTCCACGTCACATAATTTTAAGATTCGTCGTTTTCATAATTATTATTTCTCGGCGTTGAAAAAAAGATTTCTGCTGACGCTGCATAATCATATTTCGTTCTTCGCGCTGCCATGTGACATCATCCTGCATGATCGCTCCAGAGGAGTCGAATTACACACGATCGCGCGATACACTGCGACGTTGAATCGGAACGCGTTGAAAACTTGTTAACTGTAGAATAAAATGCTATTGTACTACTATGTAGTGTTGTCTCTTTCCCTCCCTAGAATTTAGCTTTAAAGTAATGCTGTGTCTCTTTCCCGTCCCCGAAGACGCGGTGTGAAAAAGTCGATCATTCCTGACATTGTCCGACATCGTCTGATAAAAATAAATTATTATTTTGCTGTGTTGGGGGAAAATTCTGCTGATGCTACATATTGGTTTGAAAAATATTTGGAGCTCATTCCCTCCCTCTGAAAAAATTTCGGGGGTGGGCCTCTCCCGCGGCGGAAAGTTTCGGCGGTGGGTCCGTTGTGGAGACGTCTCCGCGGCGGCTCGGCCCGGACTGATCCCCTCCATCATCGCGGTGTCCCCCACTCCGCGGCTCGTGGGCGCGCAACCGGTCTTCCGCTCCCCGCTGGCCCCGCGCCCATGTTTACCTCCGCCGCGCTCCCCCGCGCGCCCTCACTTACCCCCCCCCCGCCCCCGCGCTCCCCTCAGAGGACCTGGTCTAGAACCGGCCTAGTCTTACTACTCAGGTGTGTGTCACCTCCCGGGTGAGGTCTTTTGGGGACAATGACATGTGGGGTAGAATGAATCAGGCGCGAATCTTGCATCCAGCACTCTGAGGGTTTTGAGAGGACTCAGGCGCGAATCTAAAATCCAGCACTCTGAGATTTTGTGGGAACATGGTCGCGAATATTAAATCCGTCACTCTGAGGGTTTTAGAGGAGTCAGGCGCGAATATTAAATCCGTCACTCTGAAGGTTTTAGAGGAATCAGGCGCGAATCTGTAATCCAGCACACTGAGGGTTTTTAGAGGAGTCAGGCGCGAATATTAAATCCGTCACGCTGAGGGTTTTAGAGGAGCCAGGCGCGAATCTTACACCCTGCACTCTGAGGGTTTTTAGAGGAGTCAGGCGCGAATATTAAATCCGTCACGCTGAGGGTTTTAGAGGAGCCAGGCGCGAATCTTACATCCTGCACTCTGAAGCTAAAGGATGGATCAGGCGCGAATCTGACATCCAGCACACTAATCGATAAGGGAAGTTTAACAGTGAATTTGTATTTGAGGGACACCCGTTAGCACTCTTGTTTTCATTTTACCGTTGCATTTATGTAAAGAAAATCACTTATAATATTTCCGTGAATAGCACGGCTCGTGCAAAAGTATGTTTGTAAACACAACTGGCGCTTTAGCGTTCACTGACCGAGATCAGCTGTTGCTGCAGTTTGTTTTGGTTTGAGGATATTCGTAACCGGAAATTAGACACAATAATTCAAAGCGTGATTTAAACAAGAACGTTTATTTATTCAAAGTACGATAATATGCCGTGCATCGTTAATGCAAAAGCAGTTAATTGTTATAGAAATGCGTTTGACAGTGAGCATTAGCACATGACATTTATATAAATTGTGATTAATACAATATGAGGGTATGAATATGAAATACAATATATGATAATTAAAGGAAATGATTACACTAAGCACATATATAGAAAGTAGTAGTAGTAATAATACAAAATAATAATGATCGCAATAAGCGTTAATAATGCAAATAATATGAAATAGAATAAGCGTTAAGAATACGCTAAAATTATATAATGCAATAAGCAGAAAGAATAATAATACAAGATAATATACAGGGTGTCCGCGGGAAGACTGGACAGCCGGTTTTCTCCTAAACTATAGGAGATAAAAATATAAAAAAAATAGGGAATTGCATAGTTCGAGGGGGCTAATTTATTAGCGCGAACGAATTTTGTTTTTGATTATTATTTTAAAAAATACGATGGTCAAGTTCGGTTTTTCAAATGGAACTACGTTTTCTGAAGACCTGAGTTGATAGTGCGTTCCAAGACAAATTCAATAAGCTTTAATGTATACACTTTATTTTCACTGGTTTTTAAGATATTGCGCTTGCAAATTTACTGATTTTCACTGGAAGATAACTGTCTGGTATAGCACGGACCGGGGACGGTCTTACTGGCGTCACGGGTAGCACTGCTTGTTGAAATAGATACCTACCTGCCAAAGGTCTGCGCCAGGAATGGCAGGCCTAAAGGCTGGACAATTCTTTTCCGCCAGAAATGCTACTTAGGTAGGTAAGGAAAGTAGAGACATGATGGGGAAGCTAAGGAAAAATGCAAATAAAGTGGTGATTGTTGCTATTAATTAAGTCTTTATCACTCCAAATACAACTATAAGTTAATGATTTAACATTTTTTACACACTTTAGACTATCTGAAGTCCGGCGTCCAAGTGATTAAACTTTACAAAACAGATGGGAAAAAACCGTCCTCCCCCACTCGCTTTCGCCAGCGACCACACTATTATAACACAGTGGCTTCCTAGTGATGTATTTGTCACCTGCCTAGCATCTTTTAATTAGGGTTTAGGGAGATGCCCCATCTTAACTCGCTACCCCGTCATACTTGTCATACGAAACAAGCCGCGATCCACGGAGCCTTCTGATCGGTCATGGCTCCACTCGCCCAGGCTCGCCAAGCCGACTTGACGAGCTAGACGAGCCGAGCTAGTTCGCGGTGCCAGGAGCCGTCTGATTCCACCTGGAGAGTAGGGTGATTCTGGAGCTACGCCCGTCGAAGGATGCGGCCTGGTACCCCGTGACCAGGACAACCCGCCCGCAGTGCCTCACCGAATTTTATGGCTTTTTACGGAAAAAGGTACGAATCCTGGGCCGAACGTAGCGAATTGAGGTCGAGTCCCCGCAGTCGAGTGTGAAATATCAATTATAGCGTATTAAGAAATTCTTTTCTTCATCGTATCATAAGGGAAGTGACACCAATGGATTCCTTATGTTTTTCTGATGAAAATCAAACCAAATATCATGCAAATCGGACTACTTTGACACAAGCTATTTGTATTTCTTATGTAAAAGTTGTCCGATTTACACGACATTTGTAATGATTTTCATCAGAAAACCCCAAGGAATCCATCGGCGATACTTCCATATCCTTACGATAAAGAATAAAGAATTATTTTATTTCTTAAACAGATGCAGGGTAATTATGGAGCAACGCCCGCCAAGGAGATGCGGCGGCCTGGTACCCCGTGGCGAGGATAACACCCCGCAGTGCCCATCGAATTTTATGGATTTAGACCCTTGAAGGGGTTTGAATACCATTAAAATCTGAGGAATATCTAGGGTTTCCGCATTTCTCTTCAGATCTTTTCGAAAACAACACCCTTCGATTCCTTATGTCTTCCTTACGCCTGACCTCAGATAGTCCAAAGTGTGTAAAAAATGTTAAATCATTAACTTATAGTTGTATTTGGAGTGATAAAGACTTAATTAATAGCAACAATCACCACTTTATTTGCATTTTTCCTAAGCTTCCCCATCATGTCTCTACTTTCCTTCCCTACCTAAGTAGCATTTCTGGCGGAAAAGAATTGTCCAGCCTTTGGGCCTACCATTCCTGGCGCAGACCTTTGGCAGGTAGGTATCTATTTCAACAGGCAGTGCTACCCGTGACGCCAGTAAGACCGTCCCCGGTCCGTGCTATACCAGACAGTTATCTTCCAGTGAAAATCAGTAAATTTGCAAGCGCAATATCTTAAAAACCAGTGAAAATAAAGTGTATACATTAAAGCTTATTGAATTTGTCTTGGAACGCACTATCAACTCAGGTCTTCAGAAAACGTAGTTCCATTTGAAAAACCGAACTTGGCCATCGTATTTTTTAAAATAATAATCAAAAACAAAATTCGTTCGCGCTAGTAAATTAGCCCCCTCGAACCATGCAATTCCCTATTTTTTTATATTTTTATCTCCTATAGTTTAGGAGAAAACCAGCTCTCCAGTCTTCCCGCGGACACCCTGTAGATGTTGGTGATTTACAGTGTCATAAAAATGGTAAGTATTAATGCTTACAAGAATTGATGATGATGTTGAACACTTATATAAAAATAAACTCTGTTCACTTGTTCCCTAGATGAGGTTTTCACACAGGATTCGTGTCGAAAGAGAGGATCTCTGTCTCGGGGTCCTCGTATTTATATGTTTGTTGCGGGGTACGCGCGGTATCGGCCTTGACACATTTAAGAATTAAGTCGCAGTAGGTCTTCCGGGGTTTTTGTAAACTGAATGTCTATTTATATACATTTTTCTGTCACGTACGCCGAATATGCGTCGCAATTAGATTTCTTGGGTTTTTATGAACGGTATTTGGAGATATTCAACCCATCGCATGGATTTTGGGTATTTTAACGGGAAAGGGGTTTGAATGGCTTGGCTTTGGAGGGTCGTAGAGAAGGAGTGAGACGTGGTCTCGGTTTAAGAAGGTTTTGGGGCGAGGGACTTGTTTAGATTTAGTTTTGAGGAGGGAATTCGTGCCTCGTTGGGCGAATAAGTGAAGGAGGTTTCGTACTGACCATCTCGAGATGGGGACCGCTAAGGTACATCATCGAGGTGGAGTTTGTATTGATCATCTTGTATTGGTGACCGCTAAGGTACAACATCAAGGTGATCAGCGATTGGGGAGATGGAGTAAGAGTTGAGTTTGAGGGACTTTGGTGGAATGGTTTTGAGGTTTACTAATAGATTTTTGGAATAGAACCGCGCGAAAAATGTTGGGACGTTACATGTGCATAAATATTTTTCACTTATTTTTTTTAATTCGGGCATTGTGTGTCCATGGGTCTTCCAAAATTCTATAGCCTTTTTTTAATATCTTCATACGGCAGTTCTAAGTACTGATTTGTTATATTTTCTGCCCTTTCTGAAGGTGTGGAGCTATGTCTCGTTAAGTGCGAAACTTTATTTAAATAAAAATTCCAGAATCCTGTATTTTGGTCCTGTGACTCTTCGTCTTGTTCTGGATTCCTAACCCTATTTTCATTATGCACAACATTTAGTAAAGTTTCAATTTCTGATTGTATGGCTGTTTTTGCTGTGTGTGCATTAATATTATTTTGGAAAACTGCCGTTTTGAACCGGGGGTCTAGTATAGTTGCTGCGCTTGTAATTTTATTTGTTTCTATGTAATCAAATCTAATATCAATATTATTTAATAAATTAATTTTTAATAAATGTCCAGGCCTTGTCGTGGGTCTAATGTTTTCTATAGCATTTTGGACACCAGTTATTAACGGCACAATTTTGGAAGCTGTGCAATATTTTTCTGCACTTAGATCTGTAGTTATATATTCTATTGGTTTTAACAATGGTATTATGTCATTTATAATTTCCCACTGTTGTGCGTTTGCTGTTGCAGAATTTTTGGGGAATTTTGGTAATGATGCAGTTAAAGGAACTTTCAGTGCCAATAGTCTCTCCAACATTATGACAGAGGAGTTCCATCGTGTGTGTATATCCTGTTTTAATTTCAAATGTTGTAATTTCATTTGGGTTTGTATCTCCCTTAATTTGTCTGCTGCGGTAACACTAGTTTTAAAATGTGTGACTATAGAACGGCAAGTTTTTAATGTGCTAACAATATCTGGAATAGCTCTAATTGAGTCATTGACAACTAAGTTTAACGTATGTGCTGTACATGGCAGATGTAAATATCCCAGACTACGTACAGCACCTATCATATTGGGAGCGTTGTCAGTTACAACTGCAACAGTTTTATCTGCTATATTAAATTGTATTAAAGTGCCTCGTATTATTCTTGTTATATATTCAATTGTATGACTTTCATCTAAAACGATAGTGGCTAATACGTTTGAATATAGATTGTTTTGAAGAATGTAATGACTAGTAACCGTTAGAAAAGATTGCGTGTTTAAATTTGACCAGATATCTGTTGTAATGGTGACGTAATTTGTTTGTTCCATGTTTTTCAAAATTTTAATTTTAGTATCAGCATATACTTGCCGTAAAATGGTACGTCCTAAAGTTCGTCGAGTTGGCAATTCATAGCGTGGTTCCAGCTCTTTGACGAATTCAATAAATCCTTTATCCTCAACAATGCTTAAAGTTTGCAAGTCTTTACAAATCATGGCTACCACCAGACTGTTTAATTTCATAATTTTTGTTTGAGTCAGTTCATTTGAAATTGTCCTCAAGGTCAATTGCCTTAAATGTACGTGCGGTCTTCGCACTGTAGTTGGTAAGTCAGCATTTTGAGCTCTAAGATGTGCATTCGAAGTGGATGCCACAGGTGTTATATCCTGTATTACTGTTCCAGGTATAACAGGTGCATCACTGTCTATCAACTCTGCTGCTTTTTCATCCCGCTCTCGATTCGCTTCAAGCACTGTAAAATGTTTGCGTTTCAAGTGTTCATGCAAATTGCTAGTGTTTCCTGCATTTTTATATTCTTTTTTACATAAGAGACACATCGCAGTTGTTGGTGTCTTTTTTTCAAAATACTTCCATACTAGTGAGTGCTTTTGTCGATACATATTGTATTATATACACTAGCAACTATATACACACTACTAACTACACTATATATACACTGTTAATAAAAATTATTATAGTTTATTAAATAGTTTGTAATACAGTATAAGTAATAGTTTCGTAAACCCTTTATAACACTGTTCAAACAATGGTTTATTGAAATTATTTAAACACTGAGTACTGAGAAAGACAGTCGTTTTAAAATTGGTTTAGAACTATTTAATTTTTTAGAAAATTAGAAGTATATACGCTGATGCCGACACGTTCAGATCTACCCTCTGACTAAATCCTCGATCGTACTGAACTTGTATCGAGCCATTTGTTTATTTTACTTGTGATAAGGGGACTGCGCTAATGGGATCCTTTGACTGGAAAGGATACATTTAGATACCTAGGTCTGTTCGCTGTTGCAAGAAAAGTCACATAAGAAAATACGCTCCACAATCATATTTTCTCCCAGTTATATGAAAATTTCTTTGCGTTCTTCAATTTTGATTGCTAAAAAAAAGTATTTCAAAATTTCATATTTTTAATAATTTATAATTATTGTAATGTTGTCGGTATTATAAAATACTATAGGACAGGTTAAATATAATTATAAAATATTGCTTTTTATAGAATGTAATTAATTTATTAACATAAGCAACAATATAAATACAAAGTGCTACTAAACTTCTGAACCCCCACAGCACTAAAACGTATCTTGTACGTAACTGCTACGTAACCATCATTTTTTGGTTCGTCACGTGGGGGTCACACGAAGGTATCACCAGGGTGGAAATGTCCGCCTCATTTACATAACAGTACGCGTCACATTAAGGTCATACTTTTATATAAATTTTACCTTTCTCTGTTATCTCTCTGTTACGTAGCAACAGGATAACAGCAATAACTTTATTGTTACGTTATGGATACTATTGGTATTTGGAAGGATTATTTTAATTAAAAAAAAGTTAAATATCTGTTAGAATTTTGTTTATAAACTTTATATTATATATAACATAGCATATATATATTTGGAGAGAAAAAAATATTTGAAAAAATATATATATAAGTTGATTAATGTTTTTTCTCCTCTCTGCACTTCCTCTGCAATCCTAGACGAAACCATTCCGCTGCTTCTTTATTAAAGCTATAAATAGCTATGTTTTAAAATTTCTACTCAAACGTTTTCTGTCTGACATATGTATTAATTAAAATATCTCTCCAACTTAACCTAAAACCAATGTAATAATTGTTTATTGTAACACGCCACATTTAATCGTCGCGTAAACGTTAGATTTGGCACTCTAAACACACCGATGCTAAACGCAGTCCTTATTTTATTACGTTTCGTGCAGGAGTTTTGCAGCAGGAAACGTTACCACGTTTCGAAGGTCACGATCAGTCACTCGAGCAACCGGTAAATTATATTTCTCGTTTATGTCGCTGTTATGTTCTATTTATGAAACAAAAATTACGAAATTCTTGTGACACCTACGTTCCATGACATTTACATTTGGATTAATATGTTGCCTATACGTAAGAAGAGTTACGTAAAAATTATATGTTTTGTGTGACTTTTCAGGTATGTTCATAGGTAATGTTGCTGCTATGTTCTATCTATGTAACAAAAGTTACAGAACATTGTGATACCTGTATTACGTAGCGGTTATATTTTGTACACTCAGCTCAAACGATTATGGCCGTTCGAGATTCGATTGCATTCGAGCTTACTAGGGCTGGCTTTATTGCTTCGCTAACATTCTACAGAATTTCATGAATATGGTGCGGGCACTGCCAAGCCACATGTAACAAAAGTTACAGAATTTGTGACTTCCATGTTACGTAGTATTTACAAGTTATGCTGTGGGGGAAAGAAATAATATACATATTAAAATATTATTAAAATAATATTACTAATATTAATATCAAATATTGATAGATATATAATTATAGAATACTATTTTCTCTATATGTTGTAATTAATATCTTATTAACGTAAATAAAATATATAAATCATTATTTATGTTTTAATAGTAAAAGTTTTATATTACTGAATAAGACACATTTGATTAAATTGAAGCGACTGTTAATCGAAAATACACATGTTTAACGAATGAATTATTCGATACCGCTAACGAATGAATCTATTATGTATTTGATATAGTAAATCTCGTGATAAAATCTATTCAAAATTCCCGCCGCTTAAATTCAATTGATCCGTAGCTCCACCATATGACCGATAGCATAGTTCAAGCGACTCCATTTTATTAGTTGTTGCGCGATTTCGTGTGGTGATTTACTAAGACTGTGGGTCCGTGCCCGTGGAGCGCTGAAAGCACTCAGCTCGCGAGTTGGCGCGGGAATTTCAATAAATGAACTCTGATATTCTGAGAAAAATACTGTATATTGTTACAGGGTTGTCCTGCTGACAGGATAGATCTAACTTCTTACAAATAATCTCCTCGCTTGTCACCTCCGGGCGCCCTACTCCTTTAATTTCGGCGTCTTCTTCCGACTCCCTCCTCGGGTCCCTTCGCCCAATCAAGATGGTGTTGTCCCTCATGGTTCGTCAGTGGGTTGTCCTTCAGCCATCTCTCCATCCTTGGCCCTTCCTTCGCGCTTCCCTCCACTCTCGGGTGATGGTGGGAGCACGCTTTGCGATTACATACTTTACGCAGGCTACGTACGGTACATACATTTCTACCAGGTAGGTAAGCGCGCCCTCCCCCAGGGTCAAGAAGACGTCGCCAGCGCAAGGTTTATGATTTTATGACTTTCAGCCTCTCCCAAGCTGAGTTTTTACCCTAACGGGACATCGGCAATTATTGCAAGGGAGGACAGAGTTTTAAATGGTTTTACAAGACGTGCAGCTGCCCGTTCGACTAAATTAGGCACGCAGATGTTTAAGGAGAAGTTAAGCTATTTACTATCTTCCTTGTCCCCTATTTCAAACTTGCTTAAGACCTTCCAGATGTGCCGCTCGCTTCAAATCTTATTATAATATATCTGTCTTTCAATCAAAAGGAATTTGAATTTCGCTCTACATCTAACCTCGATATTTCTATATCTTATAGCTAACTTCACGCAATTCAACCAGCGGAACACGCAACACAGGCTACGTACGGTATGTACACTCAGCTCAAACGATTGTGGCCGTTCGAGATTCGATTGCATTCGAGCTTACTAGGGCTGACTTTATTGCTTCGCTAACATTCTACAGAATTTCATGAATATGGTGCGGGCACTGCCAAGCCACAGGTTCCCGTCTAGAACACTTCTATTTCGTGAGGAAACATTACTGTGACGCCATCTAATATAAGACACGTTCGCGCAGTCCCGTCACAAAAGTTAATTTACATTGCTTCGGTTATGTTTATTTTCCCGTTGTTAACGTAAAATAACGGATAGTAGATTTTAAAGTAAATGCGTATTTCTTTGATCTTCACATTTCCACTAATAATGAGCGTCTTAGATTATAATCTATGAGGACTGCTAGGAATAAAGTACCACAAGACTTTATACATCTTGTTGAAGTTAATGTTTCTGTACTTTAATGTATATTCGTCTGTAATCTTGTACTACATTTTTTTTTCTTCATTTATCACTAGAGTTAGGTTGGTATGAATGTGATGTGTGTATGCTTTGTCTCTGAATTCTTCTCCGCTCTCTCGCTACTACGAGTCTGTTCTATGTACTCTGTAAAAACTGAACACAGCCTTTCTAACGTATTAAAAGTATATTTTATCCAATGTGAAGAGTTTATTTATTTATCAATCGCAATCACGGCAAACTCTATCAGGTTATGGGCCCAGATGTATGCTGTACACTGCGAGAGATTGAAAACTTCTTTGCATTGAGATTTATTTGGATTACGAAGATAATTGAGGTTATACGACCACGTGCTCGTGTCTGATTAAGAAAATTAAGTAGGAGATGTCTCAGACTACATCAAATATGGCACCTATAGTGATTGGGGGAGGCACGCCAGGAATTGAAAAGCTAGAAGGCGTTAGTAACTATAATAATTGGAAATTCACAATGAAAATGACTCTGATTGAGTACGGATTGTGGAAATCCGTCACAGGGGCAGACACAGATCCTGACAGGGATCAGCGTGCAATGGCGAAAATATCGCTAGCTATTAAACCAAGTTGCTATTCATGTATACGTGCTGCTACGACATCCAAAGAAATTTGGGAGACTCTTCAAAAAGAATACGAGAGGAAGAGTACATATAGAAAGTTATCGTTGTCGAGAAAACTTCATCGAATTAGATTGGAGGATTATCG
Source organism: Andrena trimmerana (assembly GCA_951215215.1). NCBI lineage: Eukaryota > Metazoa > Arthropoda > Insecta > Hymenoptera > Andrenidae > Andrena > Andrena trimmerana. The sequence goes on along the minus strand of OX578062.1, from coordinate 24,308,834 downwards.
AACCATGTCGGAATATATAAACGAAATACTTTCAATCGTCCAGCAACTTGCTGATATAGACAAAGAAATGGATGATGAAGATGTAGCGACATGTTTATTGAATGGACTTCCTGATGACTATGAACCAATGATAATGGGCCTGGAAGCCACGCATGATCAAAATAAAAAGATCACATCCGAAGCTGTGAAGTCACTGTTACTTGACAATGCTTGCCGCAAGGAATCCATTGATCACGAGAGTGCTCTGATTACCAAAAGTAAATCTAAATATAGTGGAACAAATAAGAAGAAAAAGATTCCAAATTTTGTTCCAGTATGCCATGAATGTAAGAAGGAAGGTCACATTCGACCAAAATGTCCACAATTGAAAAAGGCAAATCAGAAAAAGAACGATGATAATACTGACAATAAGAATAACACTAAGGCATTACTCTATACAGTTTCCATGTCTGATACTGCCTTGGCTTCGACCATTTCACTGGGTGATGATGATTGGGGCATAGACAGTTGTTGTACAGTTCACATGAGTAAAAGAAAAGACTGGATGACAAATTACTGTGATGATGTGAAGTCTACGGTTACAATAGCTGATAAAAATACAATGTCTGGTATTGGTGTTGGAAACGTGGACGTTGATATTGTCTGTGACAATAAGTCGGTTGAAAAAACAGTTACTGACGTACTACATGTTCCAGACTGTACTGCTAATTTGTTGTCAGTGAGCAAGATAGCAGAAAAAGGAAAAATACTAATTTTTGATGACAAAAAATGTTATATTTACGATAAAGCTGACTGTGATATAAATGGACATTATTCAATAACAGGTACAAATGTCGGAGGCATTTATAAATTGGATATAGCGATAGAACCTGTCAATAATGACAAAGCCGCAGTATTCCTAAATGAAACAAATGCACCACAAGAAACATGGCACAGGCGTCTTGGCCATCTCAACCATAAAGACTTAATTAGGTTAAAAAATAGTCTAGCTGATGGTATGTCTTTCAAGGAGTCCGAGGAATCACCATGTGTACCGTGTATAAAAGGGAAACAAACCAGAAATCCTTTTCCCACTGAAGGAGCGAAGCGAGCAACGGAACGACTGGGTCTGATCCATTCTGATGTATGTGGACCGATGTCAGTACCCTCATGGGGTACTACGCCGGCGGATACCGGCATAATAAGGGGGCGGACCCTGGCGAGGACCCCTCCGGAGCGTCGCTTACAATCGGAGGGCCTCGTCAGGAGTGGGGCGGCTGCAGCACCGAGGCTGCAGCAGGAGCCCGCTAGTATCCACCCTATGGGTGGGACTGAGGGGGGAAACCCCCATAATCGGCCCTTTTCAGGGCCACTGGGGGCGCCAGTGGGTGGCCCCACCATTAGAAGTGTGGAGGTCCTGGGTAGGGTGGGAGGAGATGGGGGGGGGCCCTGTATCAGGGTCCAATGCCCCCGAACTCCCCCCCCCCCGTCGACTCCGATGTCAGAGGCGCTGCCTCGCGCTAAGCGCATGACATCGGAAGAGAAACTTGAGGCCCGGCTTGAAGAGGTTGGATCACTCCTCAGGGAGTTGGTCCGAGAATGCCGGGACCTCAAGGCCACCGTCGCAACGGGCAAGGTGACCAAGGCCAGGGTAGATACCCTGACCGACGGTATCATCGACCGTTGCGAGGTGGCGTCGACGGCCGTAATAGAGGCCCAGGCCTACCATGACGTGGTGGTTTCCAGGGCCAAGGCCAAGGGGAAGCCGGCAAAGAACCAGCCGAAGGGGCTGGTTCAGACCAGGCTGCCGGTCACCCGAAGGCCGATGACCATGGATATGGCCACCCAGACGGTGGAGGTGTTGGACCCTCGGGGACCGGGTATCTCGGTCCCCGGGGAGGCCCAGGGTGCCAGTCCCAGGGTTGTGGTGGGCAACAAGACACCTCCCCCTAAGAAGGGGGGAGTGGCGAAGACCCCACAATCTAAGGGGAAGGGGAAGAGGCCACGGTCCTCCCCCAATGAGGTGGCGACGGTGGGGTCTAAGAAGAGACTCTTCTCCGAGGCTGTTGCCTCGGCCCCCGTCGCTACCCTTAAAGCCTCGGGCCCTGGGCTAACTCACGCCCCCCCCCCCCCGGTTGGGGAAGAGGCGGGGCCCTCCGGTAAGGTTGGAGGTGGTCCTCCACCCCCCCCCCCCCCCCGTTGTAGGCGTGACCCTTTTGAGAGGGTCACGAGGAAGAAAAAGAAGAAAAAGAAAACCAAGGAGCCACCTGCCCCCCAGAGTGGGGCTCAGGGTACGCTGGTACCGAGGGCGCTCCACAAGGTGGGGCCGAAGGGGAGCACTCCCCGTCAACCCCCCCCCGAGTGGGAAAAAGCCGGGGTCTACCCCTATTAGGGGTAAGGCGGGTACACCCCGCCCTGGTATGGGGAAGACGGGGGCTCCCCTCCTCACATCCGCGGGGAAGCCTCGGGCTCAGGCCGCTCCGCCCAAAAAAAGGGCGAGGCCGGCTAGAACCCGCCCGGAGGCAATTTTAGTGAGGGTTCCGGAGGGGGGTCAGTTTATTGACACCTACCGGACGACCGTGACCTTGGGGCGTGCGGCCTTGACTGATGTCAGGGCCGTGAAACGCACGCGCCTGGGGCACGTGCTTTTAGAGCTTGGTCCCAAGGTCAGTTCGACCTTGATGGCCAAGGAGCTCGTAAAGCTCTCGTCCGGTAAGGTGTCCTGTACCCCCCTCCAGGACAGGACGGCCCTCGAGGTTAGGGACATCGACCCTATGGTCGATGCCCCGGCCCTCCTGGAGGACTTGGGCGCGGCCCTTAAGGTGGAGGTGGCCGGTCTGGCGGTCCGTTCGATGAGAACTACTCTCAACGGGACCCAGACCGCGGTGGTGGAGGTGCCCACCACCGCCCTCCCGAAGGGCGCGGAACCCGTCCGTTTTAGGACGGGTTTGACCGTGGTGCGAGCCAGACCACTGGTGAAGAGCACGCGATGCTTCGCGTGCCACCAGCTGGGACATCTGGCCGCCGCATGCCCCACGGTCCCCAAGGGTAAGGAAATGTGTAGGAGGTGCGGGGCCCTGGACCACGCCATTGCGGCTTGCAAAGGCGTGGCCAAGTGCCTTATCTGCTCGGCGCAGGGGGTAACGGGCCCTAAGGCGGCGCATGTTACTGCGTCGCTGGCCTGCCCTGCCATTAGGGCGAATTCGGCTGCGGGGGGGCCAAGATCTGGTAGACCCGGTCAATGATCCAGATCCTGCAAATCAATCTCGGCAGGGGCAGGCTCGCTCAGGATCTGATGATCCAGAATGCCTGCCTGCTTGGGGTTGACCTCGTGGTCATCTCCGAACCATTCAGGATGTTACCTGAGCGGATAGGGGATGCCACGGGGGATGCAGCGATCTGGGTGACCGGGTTTAAGGGTAGGCATGCCTCCCTTACCCCCCCCTGCTGCTGCCGAAGGCATAGCCACCGCGATCGTGGATAACACGGTCGTGGTGAGCTGTTACTGCCCGCCGAGCAAGAAGGGCCCCGCCTTCCTAGGATACCTCCAGGAGCTCGAGGCCATAATTTTAAGTATTTTAACCCCGGGGAGAGGGGTAATCCTTGCGGGGGACTTTAATTCCAAGTCCCCTGCATGGGGGGGGGGGAAAGATTGCAGATAGGAGGGGCCATGCGTGCATGGCTCTGCTGGCGAGGTTGGGCCTGGTGCCCATTAGAGTTCCGGGACGTTGTACGTTCCGGACGGGCAGGGGCTCGTCCTTCATTGATGTTTTGTCCGTGGACAGGAGTCTGGCCGGGTTGGTTCGGAGGAGCGAGGTGCTTCGGCACTTTACTGCCTCCGACCACCTTTACGTCCGCCACACCCTGGCAAAACCGGGTGTGGCTCGCCGATCACCCGGCGGCGGCTGGACTCCATATTCAATGAAGGATGTGGCCCCGGAGTCGATTTTGGAGGGTTTCCGCGTTCTGCGGAACGCCCTCCCGACTCCGCCCTCCTCGCTGGCCACGCCTGTGGGCGTGGCTGCCCCTCCCCCTCCGCCGGAACCGTCCGGTTTTACGGACGAGGTTCCGAGGGCGGAGGGTCTGCAGCGACTCCTAGAGGGGGTCAGTGCCCGGGTCCTCAGGAAGAGGTGTCTTCCAAGGGGGACCCGGAAGCCCAACCGGTGGTGGAATGCGGAAATCGCCGACGCTCGCTCAGCGATGCATCGTGCCCGTAGGCTCCTCCAGAGAAGTAGGAGGAGATTAGATCCCTCCTCCCCCCGCCTCGAACAACTGAGGCGGGACTTCTCCTTGGCGAGGCGTGCAGTTCAAGTTTTGATCTGGCGCTCCAAGGAGAAGCTCTGGAGGGAGCTGTACGGCACGGTCGATGGCGATCCGTGGGGGAAGCCATATAAGATAGTTATGGCTAGATTGGGGGGGAGGAAACCAAACATGGTTATGACGCGGGAGCAGGTTGGCGGGGTACTTGATACCCTTTTTGCCACTGCCCCGCTCCCTCCCCTCCCTTCCCCCTCACCAGCGGTTGGGCCTGCGCGTACGCACGCCCCCCTCTTTTCGCGTCCCCTCCCCATGCGACCCCTCTCCTCGTTTTGGAGGGGAATCCCGGAGGTTACGCCCGAGCAGGTCGACAGGGCCCTCTCGCGTATCAAGCCCAACAAGGCCCCCGGACTCGACAGAGTCCCATCGGGGGTCGTGGCCTGTGTGGCCAGGGCACATAAACATCTGATACGCGAGATGGTTGCCGACACTTTACAGCGCGGTGGAATCCCGGCTTCGTGGAAGATGGCAAGAGTCATCTTGATCCCGAAGCCGGGAAAGGATCCCCTAAGCCCGAGGGCATATAGGCCGATCTCCGTACTCCCAGCCTTATCCAAGGTATGGGAGTACGTCATGAAGGAGATCCTGGAATCCCAGCTCGGCAGGGATCCATTCCATAAAAACCAATATGGTTTTCGCCGCGGTGTTGGCACCATGGAGGCGGCCTCCGAGGTTGCTCGGTTTGCCGAACTCTCCAGGGCCCAGAACAAGATCTGCCTTCTCCTGTCCTTCGATGTTCAGAACGCGTTTAACACCCTCCGTTGGGAGGTTGTTCTGAACGAGTTGGATAGGAGGGGTGTCGACCGTTATGTTCGGGCGCTCCTCCGGGAATATTTTAATAATCGTAGGATCACGGTGCACTCTTGTGAGGGCACCGTGGTCCGTTCTAGGACCCTTTCTGTGGAACGCCGTGTACGATGGACTCCTCACCGAGTTGGATATGGGCGGGGCGGGGCGTGCGATAGCGTACGCCGACGACCTCGCCCTTTTGTTTTCGGGTAGGGACCTCCCGCAGGTCAGGTTGCAGATGGCTTCCGTGCTGCCGAGGATTGGAGCCTGGTTCCAGAAAACCGGCCTTTCCTTGGCAGCGGAAAAAACGGAGGCCATCCTCCTGACTGGCCACAGGATCGAGAAGACAGTACGTCTTCCGATCCTGAACGCCACTGTCACCACGGCGGCCAGGGTCCGGTATTTGGGGGTGATTTTTGATTGCCTCCGTAATTATCGGGCCCATCTGGGGGAGGTTTCATTAAGGGCGGATAGGGTCTCAGGAGCGCTTTCAGCGATCCTGCCCAACACCCGAGGCCCATCCGCCCATGCCCGGAGACTCTATATCTCGGTGTGGGAGTCCATCATTTTATACGGGTCGCCGGTCTGGGCTGTTGCGCTGGCCAAGGAGAATGCACGAGCAATTCTCCGCCGTGCTCAGCGCACAGCCTTGATCCGATGTACAGCGGCATACAGGACCGTGTCCTTTGCCTCGCTCTGCGTTTTAGCAGGGCGAATGGCGCTGTACATCAAGGCCAAAATGGGGCGCGCAATTTTTTGCGCGAAAGCGCAGGACAGGGAGAACCCCACCCTTGGTGGCGACCCGGACATTTTAAAGGCGCGTGCCCGTCTCCACAAAGCCGCTGCGTTAACAGCGGCTATGGAGGAGTGGCAGGCGGAATGGGACAGGTCCCCACCCACTGGGTGGGTGAGACGCCTGGTCCCGGCGGTCGGTACTTTCGTCGACGCCTCGGGCCCCTCAGCAATGTCGGACTATTGGTCCATGCAATTGCTGACGGGGCACGGGTCTTTCCAGAAATTTTTACATAGAATCGGGAAAGTACCCTCCGAGGCGTGTCTGGTCTGCGGGGCGTCCCGGGACGACGCAGAGCACGTGCTCATTGCATGCCCGGAGTACGCCCCCCAGCGCGAAGTGCTGACCGCCTGCCTCGGGGCACCGGTGGAAGTCTCCACGTTGGTGCCCCTTGCCACTTCCTCCCCGGAGAGATGGGCCGCGTTCCGGGAGTTTGCGGCCTCCGTCATGGGGGCCCGTCAAGCGTCGGAATTGGAGGCCGACCGCCTCTTCCGAGCGGAGCGCGTGCGGATGGCCCAGGAGGCTGCGGCCGAGAGGGCCCGCGCGCGCACCAGGCTCGCCAAAAAAAGAAAGAGGGTCGGCCCCCGATGATCGCGAGGGGGGGGGGGGTGATATCCCCCCCTGACGGTGTCCCTATGCGGGGAGCCGTTTTCTTACCGCGTTTTTTATTGCGTTTTGTTGTTTTTATCCGGGTTTATCGCGTTTTTACCCGCGTTTTTATCCGGGTTTTTTATGGTGGTGGGTTTTTATTTTTTTTTTATGGTGGTGGTGGGTAATTTAAGTTAGTTTTTAAGCTAGCTTAAGTTTTTATTTGCGGCGACGCACGCACTATTGTGCAGCGTCTTGAGGCCGGGGAGTCCACTCAGATTGAGTGGACACCCAGTCGGTGGTTTCCCCCCCTCCCAAAGCTTAATTTGGGAGTGGGGGATGTTAGCGGGGCCTCATTGGTAACAATAGCGGCGCCCGACGGACTACATCAGAAGTTCCGGGCGCCGCCATGAGGCCCACCATGGAGACCACCAGAGGGGGTTTTTAGTGGGTATCCCGCCTATGTTATAGGCGGGGAGCCCCACATAACCCCGACAACAAATGTTGAGGTATGCGTAAAGCATTTTCCCCCTCGTCAAAAAAAAAAAGCTGTGCATTGGGCTCGTCCATCGATGACCAGGATCGGTTCAGTGACCCAGTGACACAAGTTTTCAAGTTGCAGGTGAATTTTCGACAAGGGTGAGTTTTAGTTACATTATTGGCAACTATTATTTTTTAAGCCTAACGCAGGCTATGGCTTATTTCCGGCGATAATTCTCAAAATTCGGGGTATGCGTAATTGCATTTTCCCCCTCTTCAAAAAAAAAAAAAAAAAGAAAAAAAGTACCCTCATGGGGTGGTTCTCGTTATCTCTTAACTTTTACTGATGATTTTTCACGTAAAACTTTTGGATATTTGTTAAAACGCAAAAATGAAGTGTTTACCAAATTAAAAGAATTTAAGGTTCTTGTGGAGAATCAGATGAGATCCAAAATTATGCGTCTTTGAAGCGATAATGGGAAAGAATACTGCAATAGGGTTTTTGATGACTACTTAAAGAAAAATGGCATTATTCACGAAACCACAGTCCCATATAATCCTGAACAAAATGGAGTATCTGAAAGGTGCAATAGGACTATTATAGAAAAAGCACTTGCGATGTTGGAGGATTCAAGACTGGAGAGGCGTTATTGGGGAGAGGCTGTTAATACAGCCATTTATCTGAAAAACAGAAGTCCTACAGTAGCCATCAAAGATGCAACACCTGAGAATTATGGACAGGTAATAAGATAAACATTAAATACTTAAGAGTGTTTGGATCTAGGGCATTTATACATATACCAAAGGAAACTAGAACCAAATTAGATCCTAAGTCCAAGGAACATATTATGGTAGGATATAGTGAAACTACTAAGGGTTATAGATTAGCTGACCCTGAACGACCAGGGAAGGTCGTAATAGCGAGAAGTGTAATATTTATTGAATCCGAAAGGGTAAATACTATTGAAACCCAGACCATAACTGAGATTGCAGAGCCATTACAGTTGATAAAACAGGAAACTGCATGTGATACTGACTCAGAGGAGACGCTTGATACATCCGAGGATAATTCATCTGAATGTAACGATGAGGAGGAACTAGATCACGTTTCTTCCACATCAAGCTATGAAAGCACTGAGGAAGGAACTGCAGAAGTTGCTGGACGTGTTCGCAGACCACCGATCTGGATGAAAGATTATGAGACAAATTTTCATGTCTGTGTTTTAGACGATAATCCACAAACAGTTCAGGAAGCGTTTGACAGTCCTCAAAATATGGAATGGAAAAGGGCTATGCAAAAAGAATACGATTCCATGCTAAAAAATAAAGTCTGGGAATTGGTTGACAGACCGAAAAATGTAAATATAATTAAATGTAAGTGGGTATTTAAAACAAAAACCGATACTGCTGGAAATGTGGAAAGGTTCCGAGCACGTTTAGTTGCTAAGGGATTCACACAGAGGTATGGAGTGGATTACCAGGAAACCTATTCACCAGTTGTGAGGCACTCCACGATCAGGTCATTGTTCGCAATGGCAAATGAGACGGATATGGATATGGACCATTTAGATGTAACCACCGCTTTTTTGAATGGGGATCTCAAAGAGGTGATATATATGGAGCAGCCAACGGGTTTTGAAATTGAAAATAAAGTTTGCCTACTAAAGAAAAGCATTTATGGTCTGAAACAAGCAAGCAGAGCTTGGAATGAAACTGTGAACAGGGTGTTGACAAAAGTTGGTTATGTGCAATTGTCATGCGAACCATGCGTATATGTAAAGAAAATGTCAAAAGATTCTATGGTTATCGTGGCTTTATATGTTGATGATTTCTTTATATTTAGTAATCATAAGGTTGAAAAGAAGAAATTATTTATAGAATTGCAAAGACATTTTGATGTTAAACATCTTGGTCCAATTAAGAATTGTCTTGGTGTGGAAATCCAACGGGACAAAGACAAAGGAAAAATTACAATAAATCAAAAGCAATATGTGAAACGATTATTGGAGCGTTTCAAGATGACAGGTGTAAGATCTTTAGCGACTCCTATGGTAGCTGGTGAAAAATTGGACAGACCAAATATGGACAATCATGTAGTTGATAAGAGTATCCCATATCAGGAATTAGTTGGATGCCCTGCTAACCATCTGCCTGCAGTCTGCCAGCAGTTGGACAGCAGGGTCTGCCAGGAGAACGCAGGATCTGCCGGCAGCTGCGGTGCAGCCTACGTCCGCATTCAGCTACGGTTCTGCCGGCAGACCCTGCCCGGCAGGGCCTGCCGGCAGATCGAGGGCAGATCGACGACAGATCCTGCCGCCTGCCTGACACATCGAACAGCGCCATCTAAAGGCAACAATTGCCAAACAATTCCCTACACGTGACGTCAGATGGACCTACGCACCAACACAAATGTACAGTTATTGCTTTGTGTATCCCCTCCCTTTCTACTCCACGTGAATAATTGATAGACGGGAGAAATGGAGCAGTGGATTCTGCTCACTTAACCTGTGAGCAGATTTTGGAGTTTGTTAAATAACTTTTCTATTTACATGTTTCAAAAGGTATGTATTTGTCTTTAAAAACATACAATGGTTACAAATATAAAATAACAAAAATGGCACATATAAATCAGCTTTCAATATTTACATATAGAAGTGGTGATTCTAGATGCAAACATAAGTCAATTTTTTTGAGAACGAAGGGCGATATCAGAAACTTTTATACTATATTCTAGACTTATATTTTTGCATAGAATCACCACTTCTTCTTCGCTTGTGTTGAATCTGAAAACAAATACAATATTAGTATAAAATTGAAACGATACTGGGAAAGTACCGATCAATGAGTAATTTATTAAACAGGCGCTGAAAAGTACCGAATGGTGTTCATTGCGAACATCGAGAGTTAAAAACTTTGCTTCAGTGATGCTGAAGTAAAGTGAGCACTGAAAAGTACTGTTTGGTTGTATACGTTTAAAAATACTGGCGCTGAAAAGTGCCGATTGTTGTTCCTTATGAACGCCGAGGAGCAGTTCCCGTTGTATTCGTTTAAAATGGGCACTGAAAAGTACCGTTTGGTTTCTTCGCCACTGTAAAAGGAGACACATCTCTACTTTTAATGGGCATATTTCTGAAAAATAAAATATTACAAAATGAAATATATAAAATATAAATTGTGACTTTTACTGTCATGACACTAAATGTCGTGATGTTTAATGTTATGTTAAAACGGACCTTCTTCAGGGATCATCAGCTTCTTCTCCGGGCTGCTGGTCGCTCCAGAAATCGCGGGGCATTCGTAGTTCCTGGGCTGACGATGCTGGACGACGCTTCCTACAGCGTAGCCTCTCCTTTGCTGCCTTGAGCTCTGCTTGCATCCGCAACTGGAAGTCCGACCGAGTTGGCTTGCGGAACCTTTGGTTTTGAATCACACCGTCTGAAAAAGAAATGTATGCAAAGTACGTTAGCATCAGTGGAACATACAGTAATAGTAGCAATAATTCTACGTAAAAAAATAAAAAGTGCTTATTGTTTCGTACCAAAAATCGCCCTCGCAATGCGGGTGTCATATAAGGATCTGAGTCCTTCGCGGCCAAACCACGTAAATGACGATGTTACGTCGTCCGGCAGTGCTTCCTTGAAGCAGCACTTGACCGCTCCCTTCAAATCATATCCCCCCACGTATTCGAAATACTTTACCTAAACAAAGCGAGTAAAGATTGATGTAAGTATATATTATATATATAAAAGTAAATAAAAGAATAATTTCGTTTTCACTTACAACTTTGGAATATGTATCGTCATCGATGTCCTCAAAGCAGTCAACCTCCTGCACCTAGGACAAAGGGAGGACTGCTGGTTTTGTTGGTTGACCAGCATTATGGGTGGCCTGGATAGATTTCTGAATACTCATCAACAGAGTATTCATTCTTCTGCAAACAGAACGGATGGAGACGTTACGTATTAATAAACACAATACACGCGATACTTACACTAGCTCGGCCTCGATCCGATCACGCCCCGTGAGATCTTCCATGCTCCTGCGAACATTAACATTTATAAGAAAATGTCTATATAGCAATATTTTTATGGCAAAAAATGAAACATGTAAATTTACACATTATCAGGAGGTTGAGTCGGCGCTGTATCATGCTGCGACGGCTGACTGTAGATCACAGTGCCGCGTGCAGACGTTGATGTCCCTGGATCTGCGAATCCGTCCAGGACAGGAACATTGACCGCATCAGTATCCTGGAACACAGAAATATTGGGGCTAACACTGGGAACACCCTGTGTCGATGTTGAACCCTGTTCCTGCAGGACCATCCTCAAATCATGGATGTCCTGATCGATCGTTGGTCTCGGCGCGGTCGTCGTCCTTCGCCGTTTCGGAGTTTCCTCCTCCGAAGAAGTTGTTTGATAATGTGTGGGTTTCGCGACCACACGTTTCTCTCTTTGGCTCATGGCCTGTAAGTAAAAAAAGTACATGTTACAATACTTAACAAAGGCGTGTTAGCTGTTTTTTACATTTTACATGCAATATTTTATGCACCACCTATTCAAGACCAACCTATATAACGTGCTACTCAATAAGTGGAGTATAATTCGACAAAGGCTACAACAGTAGAAAACGTGCAAATGACCCATGCAGAAACATTCGAACCAAACGATAAAATAACTCATCACCAGAGATTAACAAGGATACGTGTAAGTATGGTTTTACTTGTGAAGAGCAGTACAAAAGAAGAAAATGTAAATATTATAACACGTCACTCACCAGAAAATAGTCGTAACTTACCAAAAACAGGAGACGAAACTAAATAGGGAAAACGATTTTTTTTTTTTTTTTTTACATGGTGGAAATCCCTAACGGATATCTCACCCCCGTGGGAGGGGTGAGATTATGTGGGGCTTGCACCCACTAAAACCACCATGGTGACTGCCTTACGCGAGAGGCTTACACAAGGGAGAGGGACTGGCAGCGAGATACTTCTAACGATAATAAAGATGGAAGAATTTAAACACTACGGCTTCTCGCTGTGTGTAATAACGGCAACGACATAACTACGAGTTTCTAAGGGGATGGGATCGTCGTTATTGCCAGTGGGCATATTACCGTGAAAAGGCATTCTAAAACATTTGGCGCGAACCTGATCGGGGGAGATATATAAAATGTCTTGGCTCAATGTAGCGCATTTATATAAGCCAAGAGCCGAAGACATTATGCTGTGATCATAAAAATCATCGACCTCTAGAAATTTTTTAATACCTAAACTATAGGAGTTATCGGAGAACATGCTAATATTAAAAATTAAGCAGATGGAGCCGTCGACTGAGATGAAACAATTATCGCGAACATTTATGCCCAGAGAAATGCCATTGAACTTTATCTTACGGTATTGAGAAGAATTGGTGTCGTTACTAAGCGGTCTAGATACGCGAATAGATGAATCGATATTGCAATGAATATTTGTGCCATGAAGTTGTCTCTCCCTCATCCTATTGGAATATTGTTGGAGAGGAAGACTTGGCTTTCTAAGAAATTTACTAAAAATGGACATGTTATTTTCATAAGGAAAAGCAGAATATGAATCTAAATTACCAAGACGTCTGACATCGTTGGTTAAATGAAGAAGGCCATGGACGTTATAGCTATTAAAAGTTGGGCCATAAAGTTCTTCGTTACGAAGAACAAATTTCTGCAAAGCTAACTCTGCGAAACTCAAGTGTGGGATCGAAGGGGATTCTGAAACTAAAATCCGTATGGCCGCGTGTAATAATAAAAAATGCATGTATACGGTTTTCTCCAGTACACGATTCAGTATAACTGGCCCTGTACACAGAAGGAACTGACGAAATTCGGTGGCTTTATATTTAGAGCATTGTTCAATAGCTCTGGGACGTCTAGCAAAGTCTGAAGAGCAATATCTGCTAAGACTATTCAATCTCGCAGACAGTAAAGAAATGTCTGCGCGGCGCAATTTTGAGAAAGGTGAATACTCTCCATGCACCCACGCAGACAACAGTTTCTTCACTACGCCCAAACATACAAGATGCATATACTCGAAAGGTACTTGCGAAACCATTCCCATCGGTAGCGATGACAATGGGCTTGTACCTTCCTTGTGATGCTTCTGGTCTAACCGTCTAATGTAATCCTCGTCGGTTCGAGGTGAATGGTTTATCCCATCGAAAGCGTAATGCTTACCGTTCAGGGTACCAGAAACCGTACATTTGGAACAAGGACGGATAGACATATGCCCACGATGATTTAACGCAAATGCTCGAGCTGGTGCGTCAGTAATGAAACACCTCAGTCGTACGGGCAACTTAATAGAATGAAAATTTATGCCTCCGTTGGACATGATGGCCCTGACGTCAGCAATAAATTTCTTAAAGAAAATATTGGGGTCGCATGGTTTTTGGGGACCTTTATAGATGCCTACCACTATCGGCTTTATATCGGGAATATTTGCAATCCTACATTGGACAGGCCAAATATGAATGGAACCTGATTTGTCCAAACTACATCCGTCGGTATGAAAATCTAATTCTAACTGTCTAACCAAAGATACCGACAAAGTGTTAGGGAGACTTTTAATAATTTCTGTTTCCAGATCGAAATGAACGTATTCTCCTGGTGCCACGACGAATGTGACAACAGGATTACGTGGCGTAGATACAAGTGTTCTAACATCCCGAGGCAACTGGGAGAAGCTGTTGATGGCCGTCACCTCGGAATGAACGAGAATTTGAAACAAACGCGAACAGGGAAGTAGAGCCTCGACCAATCACGAATGTTCGCAAGGCGGCGCAGCCAATCCGAGCGTTCCCCACTATACCGCCACAATGTTACCTCGTGGTACCCTTTGTTCGACGTGGTACCATTTGTGCTCGCAATCGAACGCTCGGATTGGCTGCGCCGCCTTGCGAACATATTATCTCTCCTTCGAACACATTCCTGTTTCTCCCAGTTGCCTCGGGATGTTAGAACACTTGTATCTACGCCACGTAATCCTGTTGTCACATTCGTCGTGGCACCAGGAGAATACATTCATTTCGATCTGGAAACAGAAATTATTAAAAGTCTCCCTAACACTTTGTCGGTATCTTTGGTTAGACAGTTAGAATTAGATTTTCATACCGACGGATGTAGTTTGGACAAATCAGGTTCCATTCATATTTGGCCTGTCCAATGTAGGATTGCAAATATTCCCGATATAAAGCCGATAGTGGTAGGCATCTATAAAGGTCCCCAAAAACCATGCGACCCCAATATTTTCTTTAAGAAATTTATTGCTGACGTCAGGGCCATCATGTCCAACGGAGGCATAAATTTTCATTCTATTAAGTTGCCCGTACGACTGAGGTGTTTCATTGCTGACGCACCAGCTCGAGCATTTGCGTTAAATCATCGTGGGCATATGTCTATCCGTCCTTGTTCCAAATGTACGGTTTCTGGTACCCTGAACGGTAAGCATTACGCTTTCGATGGGATAAACCATTCACCTCGAACCGACGAGGATTACATTAGACGGTTAGACCAGAAGCATCACAAGGAAGGTACAAGCCCATTGTCATCGCTACCGATGGGAATGGTTTCGCAAGTACCTTTCGAGTATATGCATCTTGTATGTTTGGGCGTAGTGAAGAAACTGTTGTCTGCGTGGGTGCATGGAGAGTATTCACCTTTCTCAAAATTGCGCCGCGCAGACATTTCTTTACTGTCTGCGAGATTGAATAGTCTTAGCAGATATTGCTCCTCAGACTTTGCTAGACGTCCCAGAGCTATTGAACAATGCTCTAAATATAAAGCCACCGAATTTCGTCAGTTCCTTCTGTGTACAGGGCCAGTTATACTGAATCGTGTACTGGAGAAAACCGTATACATGCATATTTTATTATTACACGCGGCCATACGGATTTTAGTTTCAGAATCCCCTTCGATCCCACACTTGAGTTTCGCAGAGTTAGCTTTGCAGAAATTTGTTCTTCGTAACGAAGAACTTTATGGCCCAACTTTTAATAGCTATAACGTCCATGGCCTTCTTCATTTAACCAACGATGTCAGACGTCTTGGTAATTTAGATTCATATTCTGCTTTTCCTTATGAAAATAACATGTCCATTTTTAGTAAATTTCTTAGAAAGCCAAGTCTTCCTCTCCAACAATATTCCAATAGGACGAGGGAGAGACAACTTCATGGCACAAATATTCATTGCAATATCGATTCATCTATTCGCGTATCTAGACCGCTTAGTAACGACACCAATTCTTCTCAATACCGTAAGATAAAGTTCAATGGCATTTCTCTGGGCATAAATGTTCGCGATAATTGTTTCATCTCAGTCGACGGCTCCATCTGCTTAATTTTTAATATTAGCATGTTCTCCGATAACTCCTATAGTTTAGGTATTAAAAAATTTCTAGAGGTCGATGATTTTTATGATCTCAGCATAATGTCTTCGGCTCTTGGCTTATATAAATGCGCTACATTGAGCCAAGACATTTTATATATCTCCCCCGATCAGGTTCGCGCCAAATGTTTTAGAATGCCTTTTCACGGTAATATGCCCACTGGCAATAACGACGATCCCATCCCCTTAGAAACTCGTAGTTATGTCGTTGCCGTTATTACACACAGCGAGAAGCCGTAGTGTTTAAATTCTTCCATCTTTATTATCGTTAGAAGTATCTCGCTGCCAGTCCCTCTCCCTTGTGTACGCCTCTCGTGTAAGGCAGTCACCATGGTGGTTTTAGTGGGTGCAAGCCCCACATAATCTCACCCCTCCCACGGGGGTGAGATATCCGTTAGGGATTTCCACCATGTAAAAAAAAAAAAAAAAAAAAATCGTTTTCCCTATTTAGTTTCGTCTCCTGTTTTTGGTAAGTTACGACTATTTTCTGGTCAGTGACGTGTTATAATATTTACATTTTCTTCTTTTGTACTGCTCTTCACAAGTAAAACCATACTTACACGTATCCTTGTTAATCTCTGGTGATGAGTTATTTTATCGTTTGGTTCGAATGTTTCTGCATGGGTCATTTTCACGTTTTCTACTGTTGTAGCCTTTGTCGAATTATACTCCACTTATTGAGTAGCACGTTATATAGGTTCGTCTTGAATAGGTGGTGCATAAAATATTGCATGTAAAATGTAAAAAACAGCTAACACGCCTTTGTTAAGTATTGTAACATGTACTTTTTTTACTTACAGGCCATGAGCCAAAGAGAGAAACGTGTGGTCGCGAAACCCACACGTTATCAGACATCAACATCTGCACGCGGCACTGTGATCTACAGTCAGCCGTCGCAGCATGATACAGCGCCGACTCAACCTCCTGATAATGTGTAAATTTACGTGTTTCATTTTTTGCTATAAAAATATTGCTATATAGACATTTTCTTATAAATGTTAACGTTCGCAGGAGCATGGAAGATCTCACGGGGCGTGATCGGATCGAGGCCGAGCAAGTGTAAGTATCGCGTATATCGTGTTTATTAATACGTAACGTCTCCATCCGTTCTGTTTGCAGAAGAATGAATACTCTGTTGATGAGTATTCAGAAATCTATCCAGGCCACCCATAATGCTGGTCAACCAACAAAACCAGCAGTCCTCCCTTTGTCCTAGGTGCAGGAGGTTGACTGCTTTGAGGACATCGATGACGATACATATTCCAAAGTTGTAAGTGAAAACGAAATTATTCTTTTATTTACTTTTATATATATAATATATACTTACATCAATCTTTACTCGCTTTGTTTAGGTAAAGTATTTCGAATACGTGGGGGGATATGATTTGAAGGGAGCGGTCAAGTGCTGCTTCAAGGAAGCACTGCCGGACGACGTAACATCGTCATTTACGTGGTTTGGCCGCGAAGGACTCAGATCCTTATATGACACCCGCATTGCGAGGGCGATTTTTGGTACGAAACAATAAGCACTTTTTATTTTTTTACGTAGAATTATTGCTACTATTACTGTATGTTCCACTGATGCTAACGTACTTTGCATACATTTCTTTTTCAGACGGTGTGGTTCAAAACCAAAGGTTCCGCAAGCCAACTCGGTCGGACTTCCAGTTGCGGATGCAAGCAGAGCTCAAGGCAGCAAAGGAGAGGCTACGCTGTAGGAAGCGTCGTCCAGCATCGTCAGCCCAGGAACTACGAATGCCCCGCGATTTCTGGAGCGACCAGCAGCCCGGAGAAGAAGCTGATGATCCCTGAAGAAGGTCCGTTTTAACATAACATTAAACATCACGACATTTAGTGTCATGACAGTAAAAGTCACAATTTATATTTTATATATTTCATTTTGTAATATTTTATTTTTCAGAAATATGCCCATTAAAAGTAGAGATGTGTCTCCTTTTACAGTGGCGAAGAAACCAAACGGTACTTTTCAGTGCCCATTTTAAACGAATACAACGGGAACTGCTCCTCGGCGTTCATAAGGAACAACAATCGGCACTTTACAGCGCCAGTATTTTTAAACGTATACAACCAAACAGTACTTTTCAGTGCTCACTTTACTTCAGCATCACTGAAGCAAAGTTTTTAACTCTCGATGTTCGCAATGAACACCATTCGGTACTTTTCAGCGCCTGTTTAATAAATTACTCATTGATCGGTACTTTCCCAGTATCGTTTCAATTTTATACTAATATTGTATTTGTTTTCAGATTCAACACAAGCGAAGAAGAAGTGGTGATTCTATGCAAAAATATAAGTCTAGAATATAGTATAAAAGTTTCTGATATCGCCCTTCGTTCTCAAAAAAATTGACTTATGTTTGCATCTAGAATCACCACTTCTATATGTAAATATTGAAAGCTGATTTATATGTGCCATTTTTGTTATTTTGTATTTGTAACCATTGTATGTTTTTAAAGACAAATACATACCTTTTGAAACATGTAAATAGAAAAGTTATTTAACAAACTCCAAAATCTGCTCACAGGTTAAGTGAGCAGAATCCACTGCTCCATTTCTCCCGTCTATCAATTATTCACGTGGAGTAGAAAGGGAGGGGATACACAAAGCAATAACTGTACATTTGTGTTGGTGCGTAGGTCCATCTGACGTCACGTGTAGGGAATTGTTTGGCAATTGTTGCCTTTAGATGGCGCTGTTCGATGTGTCAGGCAGGCGGCAGGATCTGCCGTCGATCTGCCCTCGATCAGCCGGCAGGCCCTGCCAGGCAGGGTCTGCCGGCAGAACCGTAGCTGAATGCGGACGTAGACTGCACCGCAGCTGCCGGCAGATCCTGCTGGCGGACCTGGTTATCAGGGTGCTTAATGTATCTTGCAGTTAGTACTCGTCCAGATATCGCACACGCGACCAGCGTATTAAGTCAGTTTAATAACTGCTATGATGATAGCCACTGGCTGGCCGCAAAGAGGGTACTAAGGTATTTGGCAGGAACGATTGACCGAGGACTGGTATATGAAAAATCTGGGAAGCAATTGGAATGCTACGTGGATGCAGATTGGGGTGGATGTTTGCTAGATCGAAAATCCTATACAGGATACGTAATGAAAATGGGAAACTGTGCCATAAGCTGGGAAAGCAGAAAGCAGAAATGTGTGGCACTATCTAGCACCGAAGCTGAATATTTAGCAATTTCAGATGTACTGAAAGAGGTTGTTTTTACCAAGAGACTATTTAAACAGTTATATGAAATTGATAATTGTGTTAATATATTTAACGATAATCAAGGTGCGCAAAAACTATTGTATAATCCGGTTTTTCATAGACGCACGAAACACATTGATGTGAGCGGGAACTATATTAAGGATATGTTAGAGAAAAATGATATCAAAGTTCTTTATCAAAATACTGCAGATATGCTTGCAGATATGCTTACCAAAGGTTTGAGTAAGGATAAGCATATGTATTGTACCGATATGATAGGTGTAAGAAAAATAGATGTAACCTAGATTAAGGGGTAGTGTTGAAGTTAATGTTTCTGTACTTTAATGTATATTCGTCTGTAACCTTGTACTACTTTTTTTTTCTTCATTTATCACTAGAGTTAGGTTGGTATGAATGTGATGTGTGTATGCTTTGTCTCTGAATTCTTCTCCGCTCTCTCGCTACTACGAGTCTGTTCTATGTACTCTGTAAAAACTGAACACAGCCTTTCTAACGTATTAAAAGTATATTTTATCCAATGTGAAGAGTTTATTTATTTATCAATCGCAATCACGGCAAACTCTATCACATCTCAGTATTCTGGTTTCCTAACCCTTGCCATCTCTACGAAATATATAACATTCGTTTCCATTCTATTCTTTATTACCCCACCACCCCGCTCTATTTATTTGTGTCTTCCATTATAAATCCATTGATTTATTTATTTTGGACATTACAAATTTACCGTTTACAGTCTCAAAATTATTGATTCTTTTTAAGTTCATTGTAATAAAAGTCATTTGACATTTAATTTTGGCGTCATTTACGCTACAGCATCGTGAACAGAGCCGATCGCGCAGATTTATATAATTATGATAATCATAGGCAAATGCCGCCACAGTGGTGTTTCATCATGAATTAGAAGTGTTCTAGACGGGAACCTGTGGCTTGGCAGTGCCCTCACCATGTTCATGAAACACTGTAGAATGTTAGCGATGTGAAAAAGCGGACCCTGGTAAGCTCGAATGCAATCGAATCTCGAACGGCCACAATCGTTTGAGCTGAGTGTACATACATCAAGAGACACGGCAGTGTCTCGCGCCAAGTATATACCCAATTAGCACAGAGATGTCTCAGCGACATCTTTCAGACGTCTGCGGCAGTCGTTCCCGTCGTCTGTGAGACGTCTTGAATGTCGCAGCTAGGCCTGGGTTTGGTCTTCTGCACGGCTGTTGTTACAAAATAGTACGCCTTCAAGACGTGTTTAAAGTCGTCTCAAAGACGTTTAATGGACGTCTCCAAGACGTTTTTAAAGCCGTTTCAAAGACGTCTTAATGGACATCTTTAAGACATTTTTAAAGACGTCTTTGAAGCCGTATCAAATATGTTTAAAGGACGCCATTCAGACGGTTGAAAAAGCGTTTAAAAGACGTTACTGAGACATCTTTATTAAGCCTAAATTGGGTCAGATACAGCTTTTAAAAAGACAATATTAGAACGTACTTGAGACGTTATTATCAGGTTTGTAGATTAGGAAATACCTAAATGAAAAATGATTAGAAAACGTATTTAAAACATTTGTCGATATAGGAATTAGATTTAATACAAATCTAACGGAGGAAATGGTGTGAAAAATAAAGTAGAGTTTAATAAAATATGTATTTAACGGTTACTTTTATTCGTATTATTACATATGTTTAGTAAACGATCATCTACCGCATTATTATGTGTGTTTACAGAAGTATCAACGAGGAACTAATAACTATATAAATATACTTATACAATACTTAAAAGTATAAATAAAGTATTACAAATGCAGACATGGATGGCTACGGTTCTGCCCCGTCAGACTCTGCTCCCCAGATTTGTTTAGCAGGGTATGATGTTGTATCAACTATATGTTGTATTTTACATATTATTACGTGGAAGCGGGTGGTTCTTGAATATGAAGTGCACAGTCAATTTTTGTATGCAATAATAATAAACTATATTAACCATAATAAATAGTACAAAAATATAATGCCTTATCACACACCATTGCAGTAGCCTATTCTGTTAGAGCAGCGCCATACGTTAATACATACATTCCAGGGGTGGGCACTTCCCATATATTTCTGTTGGCAAAATCAGCACCCTCTGGTGGATTGTGCCGCCCACTAAATCATGAAGAGCGGCAAAATTGAATCCTGGAATTATGGTATTGGTTACAAGAGAACATATGGAACCCGCACACGCCGATTTTAATGTGATTTTTGTAAGAAGTTATTCTCAAAATATTTTTCTGAGAACTACTTCATACAAAAGCCCGATTAAATTCGATGTGTGCGGGTTCCATATGTTCCCCTATTAGGCAATTTTATTACAAATAGGAAATAAATTACTGAAATGCAATTTTCATTTTGATTTATAGTCTTTATTATAGCCTAGATTCGTCGCAATCTACATATGGTATTAGTGACATTTTGTAAAATATTACTGAGCATAATTTATTACTGCTGTTACGTATTTCTTGTGGGAATGTCTATAGGACGTCGTGGGCCCGTGCCCGTGGAGCGCTGAAGCACTCTGCTCGCGAGTACGTTTGCGCGGGAATTTCGATGTATGAAATGAAACACTTCTGGATAAAATGCTATGTTTGGATTTTATTCGGATTTGGATGTTGTCTGTTCTGCTAACAAGTTCGAAGTGACTTCGTACAAATTAACTCGTCGCTTGTCGCCTCCGAGCGCCCTACTCCTCTAATTTTGGCGCGTTCTTCCGACTCCCTCTTCGGATCCCTTCGTCCAATCAAGACGGTGTTGTCCTTGCAGCTTCGTTAGAGGGTTGTCCTTCAGCCACCTCTCCGTCCTTGGCCCTTCCTTCGTGTTTTCCCTCCACTTTTGGCTGGTGGTCAAGGCACGCTTTCCGAGTACATAGCTTACATAGGCTATGTACTGTACATACATATCTAACAGGTAGGTACGCGCAACCCCAAGGGTCAAGACGACGTCGCCCGCGCACGGTTTACGACTTTCAGCTGTTCTCGAGCTGGGTTTTTACCCTAACAGGACATCGGCAATTATTGAAAGGGAGGACAGAGTTTTAAATGATTTTACGAGACGAGCAGCTGCCCGCTAGACGAAATTTGGCACGCAGATGTGGATGGAAAACCCTCGATGGGCACAACGCGCTCTACGTGTTTATGAATACTGACAATAAACTCTTCCTTGTCCCCCGTTTCATACTTGCTTAAGACCTTCCAAATGTGCCGTTCGCTTCGAATCTAATTATCATATGTCTATCTTTCATTACAAAAGGATTTTAAATTTCGCTCCTGATTTAACCATCGATTATATACATTTCTGGTGCTACGTTCAAGCGATAGCGTAACACTGCACAAATATTATATGTCCACCTTTGGTGTTTTTGAGAAAAATAGGTTTAAACATATCAAGAACTATTTGTTACATATAAAAACTCAAATTTAACAAAAAGTGGATATACAATGTGCACTCAGCAGTCGACATCGTGTATTGTAAAATTGAAGAAATACAATAATTAACTGTTTGGCGATGGAAGCTGAAATATGTAAACCTTTGTACTGATTTTTACTTACATTGACCAGCTTGCACTGACAAAGGCAATTCCTAATTTGTAATATTGATGTTGACACTGACGCTGATGCTGTTGACGCTGAGGTTGATGCTTTCGGTGTTGATCCTATGAACAAAAAATTTAATAATGTAGCCATTGTTTGTTTCTATATCCTTCCCAAAAATAGTTCTGTGGGCGGTATTCTCAGTCGTTGCTTATTCTTAAGATCGTCTTAAGCATACTGCATCCTTTACTAACTTCGTAGACTAGTAGAGGATGCAGCATGCTTAAGACGAACTTAAGAATAAGCAACAACTGAGAATTACCGCCCTACATCTACTCATACTGTGCAGAAGCAATACCTGTGGCAGATGGTAAATTGTGTATAGGTATTGCTGTCCGTACCAAGAACATGTTCGAGGACTTATCATTCGCAGTAAAGTGTTGATGACACACGCTATAATTGGTAAATACCTGTTTGGGATCCAGCTCAAGTAAATTTGGATTCTGCACAAGTTGAAGCCACACGTCAAAACGTTTTCTGTCTTTATCTCGATTTGGAAATTGATGTCGGGTTGAATATGTATCTGAACATCCAGGCACAACACATAAATGCCAGGTACGACGATCCATCTGGTATCTGTAACCAATAATTAACGCGGCGTCAATAATTGGAGGGTTCAATTACTTATTTTGTTAATAGTTTATTTCTTACCTCTCAATATGATGCTTTCCTGCACTCTCCTGTGCTGATTATATTCTATTCCCGCCACAAAATAATCCCATCAGCGCCATCTGTTACCAAATATTTTCAACTTTATTGATCCCAGCGCCTCTGTTGGATTGTGCCGCCCACTAAATTTTGCCAACAGAAATATATGGGAAGTGCCCACCCCTGATACATTCAGAATAAAAGCATGCAAACAACACGCATAAAGGAAACTAAATAGTAAACGATTTTCATTGTACCTTAACATTTATAGACACATCGTATTATGTATACATATTTGTTATCAGATTATTAATGCTTATGTAGGAATTATGAATACATGATATATGCACTTTGAATATATAGTACACGTTAGAATACACAGACTATATACGAAGTATATATACAGAGAATATAAAGAATATGTGTACAGCTTGTTACACGGATTTTGTGAGTTTATAATTACAAGTGTATCGTTAACAATTTTCTGGCATTGTGTACTACCGTTGCGAAGAACCACAGGGGTCCTTGAGTAGAGTAGGGTGGGCTAAAAGCCTCGTTTTTTGTATAAACCTATGTAAAATTTAGTAATAACATTCTAGAGATATCTGGCGTTAGTTTGTATAAACTATAACTATTATGCTTTACTTTCACCAAGTTCATTTGTTGATACTGTTATTTTCTGTTGAGTTATACCACAAAAATTTTGTCAATGCAAAATGGACTTCTTGCCCCACGCACGGGGCAAAAAGTCCATTGCAAAGGGTAGAAAGTCTCTAATGTCTTTTCGTGTAATATTGAACTAAATAAGTAAAAGACACTTTTCAAATCAACAAATATTTATTAAACCAATTCTTTTTGGTATACAATATTGAAAGGAAAGCATGATTTCTGTAACGAAAAATAAAAATATAAGTCAGAGATTCACTTTGAACTAAACACTAAATAAATTGGTCAACTAGAACAAAAACATTATTTAAAGGCTTTGGCATCATTAATGATGGGTCGGATGCAATAAGGGGACTAGCGCTCGAAAATGGGAAAAATAATTGTCCAAACGCTAAGATTGGAAAATTAAATGTGGTTAAACTGCATTTTAAAAAATATCTATCCATCTATCTATCCATCTATCTATTTATCTATCTATACTATATACTTATTATTATTATTATTATTATTTATTATATAAAGAGAGAGCAGATTTTTATGTTCGCGCAAAACACTAGACCTATTGAACCGATCTTCCTCAAAATTTGATACGTTATTCCTGCATACTCTAGGACGGACATAGGCTATGTAGCATGTCTCAGAAACGCATTATTAAAATGTAATTTATATGTAAACATTTCATGTGTACGGCTGCTATGCAGACCACGTGACCTGTGTATACGACAGTCTACTTCGCGCGAACATACGCATATTCGGCCCGCGCGTTACCTCGCCCGTAACAGAACCGCGTAGTCACCACCACGTGGCGAAGCTTCTCGAGCGCTTTCTCGGGAGAGAACTGAATTACCGCGGATATACAGGGTGTCCGCGGGAAGACTGGACAGCCGGTTTTCTCCTAAACTATAGGAGATAAAAATATAAAAAAAATAGGGAATTGCATGGTTCGAGGGGGCTAATTTATTAGCGCGAACGAATTTTCTTTTAGATTATTATTTTAAAAGATACGATGGTCAAGTTCGGTTTTTCAAATGGAACTACGTTTTCTGAAGACCTGAGTTAATAGTGCGTTCCAAGACAAATTCAATAAGCTTTAATGTATAAACTTTATTTTCACTGGTTTTTAAGATATTACGCTTGCAAATTTACTGATTTTCACTGGAAGAAAACTGTCTGGTATAGCACGGACCGGGGACGGTCTTACTGGCGTCACGGGTAGCACTGCCTGTTGAAATAGATACCTACCTGCCAAAGGTCTGCGCCAGGAATGGCAGGCCCAAAGGCTGGACAATTCTTTTCCGCCAGAAATGATACATAGGTAGGTAAGGAAAGTAGAGACATGATGGGGAAGCTAAGGAAAGATGCAAATAAAGTGGTGATTGGTCTTTATCACTCCAAATACAACTATAAGATAATTATTTAACATTTTTTACACACTTTGGACTATGTGCGGTCAGGCGTCCAAGTGATTAAACTTTACAAAACAGATGGGAAAAAACCGTCCTCCCCCACTCGCTTTCGCCAGCGACCACACTATTATAACACAGTGGCTTCCTAGTGATGTATTTGTCACCTGCCTAGCATCTTTCAATTAGGGTTTAGGGAGATGCCCCATCTTAACTTGCTACCCCGTCATATTTGTCATACGAAACAAGCCGCGATCCACGGAGCCTTCTGATCGGTCATGGCTCCACTCGCCCAGGCTCGCCAAGCCGACCTGACGAGCTAGACGAGCCGAGCTAGTTCGCGGTGCCAGGAGCCGTCTGATTCCACCTGGAGAGTAGTTGGGTCACACACTGCACAATTGATACAGGGTGATTCTGGAGCTACGCCCGTCGAAGGATGCGGCCTGGTACCCCGTGGCCAGGACAACCCGCCCGCAGTGCCTCACCGAATTTTATGGCTTTTTATGAAAAAAGGTACGAATCCTGGGCCGAACGTAGCGAATTGAGGTCGAGTCCCCGCAGTCGAGGGTGAAATATCAATTATAGCGTATTAAGAAATTCTTTTCTTCATCGTATCGAAAAGGAAGTGACACCAATGGATTCCTTATGTTTTTCTGATAAAAATCAGACCAAATATCATGCAATTCGGACTACTTTGACACAAGCTATTTGTATTCGCTATGTAAAAGTTGTCCGATTTACATGACATTTGTAATGATTTTCATCAGAAAACCCCAAGGAATCCATCGGCGACACTTCCATATCCATACGATAAAGAATAAAGAATTATTTTATTTCCTACACAGATACAGGGTAATTATGGACCTACGTCCGTCAAGGAGATGCGACGGCCTGGTACCCCGTGGCGAGGATAACACCCCGCAGTGCCCATCGAATTTTATGGCTTTAGACCCTTGAAGGGGTTTGAATACCAATAAAATCTGAGGAATGTCTAGGTTTTCCGCATTTCTCTTCAGATCTTTTCGAAAACCACACCCTTCGATTCCTTATGTTCCGCCGATGCAATTGACACAAAGAACGACGTAATTCGGACCATAATGAAGGAAATTAAAAATTCATTTCCATAATCTCAAGCTAATTTCGTTAATAATAGTCCGATTTGCATGATATTTGGTCTGATTTTCATCAGAAAAACATAAGGAATCCATTGGTGTCACTTCCCTTATGATACGATGAAGAAAAGAAATTCTTAATACGGAATAATTGATATTTCACCCTCGACTGCGGGGACTCGACCTCAATTCGCCCAGGATTCGTAACTTTTTTCGTAAAAAGCCATAAAATTCGGTGAGGCACTGCGGGCGGGTTGTCCTGGCCACGGGGTACCAGGCCGCATCCTTCGACGGGCGTAGCTCCAGAATCACCCTGTATCAATTGTGCAGTGTGTGACCCGACTACTCTCCAGGTGGAATCAGACGGCTCCTGGCACCGCGAACTAGCTCGGCTCGTCTAGCTCGTCAAGTCGGCTTGGCGAGCCCGGGCGAGTGGAGCCATGACCGATCAGAAGGCTCCGTGGATCGCGGCTTGTTTCGTATGACAAATATGACGGGGTAGCAAGTTAAGATGGGGCATCTCCCTAAACCCTAATTGAAAGATGCTAGGCAGGTGACAAATACATCACTAGGAAGCCACTGTGTTATAATAGTGTGGTCGCTGGCGAAAGCGAGTGGGGGAGGACGGTTTTTTCCCATCTGTTTTGTAAAGTTTAATCACTTGGACGCCTGACCGCACATAGTCCAAAGTGTGTAAAAAATGTTAAATAATTAACTTATAGTTGTATTTGGAGTGATAAAGACTTAATTAATAGCAACAATCACCACTTTATTTGCATCTTTCCTTAGCTTCCCCATCATGTCTCTGCTTTCCTTACCTACCTATGTATCATTTCTGGCGGAAAAGAATTGTCCAGCCTTTGGGCCTGCCATTCCTGGCGCAGACCTTTGGCAGGTAGGTATCTATTTCAACAGGCAGAGGCAGTGCTACCCTTGACGCCAGTAAGACCGTCCCCGGTCCGTACTATACCAGACAGTTTTCTTCCAGTGAAAATCAGTAAATTTGCAAGCGCAATATCTTAAAAACCAGTGAAAATAAAGTGTATACATTAAAGCTTATTGAATTTGTCTTGGAACGCACTATCAACTCAGGTCTTCAGAAAACGTAGTTCCATTTGAAAAACCGAACTTGACTATCGTATCTTTTAAAATAATAATGGAAAACAAAATTCGTTCGCGCTAATAAATTAGCCCCCTCGACCCATGCAATTCCCTATTTTTTTTATATTTTTATCTCCTATAGTTTAGGAGAAACCCGGCTGTCCAGTCTTCCCGCGGACACCCTGTATATTTTCTGCAAAATAGAATGACGTATCCCCACCATAATTTTTTACGAAAATAATTTTAAACACGATATATGTAAATATTTTACTTACCGCGTCTTCAAATTCCTGTCGATTTTGTAATATCTCCTCCAGCATCTTGAAATCGTTTACCGATTTCAATGGAAATCCAACAATTTCTTTTTTTTCCATAATGGAAATTCGGTTTTTTGGGGGTGCGTTCCCTTCAATTTTTTTTACTGTATACTTTAACAATTTGGCGTTGTCCATCGCAATTTCTCGAAGCATATGCACCTGAGTTGTCACAAACTTGCAGTGTTTGCAACATCCGGGGCTCTCGTTTTCTAGAAATTATTTATTACATTTCAATGATAAAAAAGAATTTACGCCCACAGTATCTTCACACAAATGCATATATTAGCAATTACCAATGATGCCGTGAGAGGTGATGCCGTGAGAGGTGATGCCGTGAGAGGTGATGCCGTGAGAGGTGATGTCGTGAGAGGTGATGCCCTGAGAGGTGATGCCGGGCGGGGTGATGCCGGGCGAGGTAATGCCGGGCGAGGTGATGCCGCGCGAGGTGATGCCCTACGAGATTCTCTCGCGCGAGATGCTCCTATATGAGATACTCCCGTGCGAGGTTCTATCGTGAGAGGCTCAGTAGGTAAGCTAAGGGAGTTCTGGACCAAGTTGGGGCGAGGGGGTGAGGCGGTGCGGGGGGGTACCGGTCGCTGGCGCGGGGGCGAGGTGGGGAGGGGGGTACCGCACTCTTCCGCGCGATGGGTGCGGGGGTGAGGCGGGGAGGGGGGGTACTGTACTCTTCCACGTGATGGGTGCGGGGGTGAGGCGGGAAGGGGGTACCGCATTCGTGGGTTAGGGGTGACATCACAGGGGAGGAGGATTTCAAGATGGCGCCTCGCGCGCAACCGTTGGCGCTGTAATTCAACACCGATAACTAGTCAAGATTAATTAACCTAAATAGCGTAACCGTCTCATGAAAGAATGCAACGTCGCGCTCGTATAAACATCCACCGACGAAATGTAATTCAACGCGCTGTCGCGATAACTATTCGAGAAACGATTAATCTAAATAGCGCAACTGCCTCATGAAAGAATGTAACGTCGCGCTTGTATAAACATCCGTAGACGAATATTTTAAAGTTTGGGACCGGTGCCTTATCACCAACGCTGTAATTCGATATACGTGGTAACGCATCGGACGCATGCTACAGCGTGTGGGAGAGAGAGAGAGAGAGGGAGAGAGAGAGAGAGAGAGAGATTCAATGAAGTACTCGTGAACCGCGTGAGGATAACATTCGAGACTAAAACTCTCGAGTTTTCCCCGGCATCGAGTAACCGCCAACCAGTCAATAGAGTACTCGTGAATCACGCGAGGATAACATTCGAGGCGGAAACTCTTGAGTTTTCCCAGGCGTCGAGTAACCGTCAACTCGTACTTAAACCGATAGCAAAGTCTAAGGAAACCTTACACTCATGGATATCTGATTTACATCAGACCAGTGTCAGGACCGCCCATACTACCTATCCTAAAATACAATTGTCATTCGCTAAAGGCGGAAAAAAACCAGACATCTGGCTAACAAACCTAGCCCGATTCTACGGTCGGATCGTCTTACCAGGGTTGCGGTTTATGATCGCATTGTTCTGCGAGTCAGCGGTATGTACAGTTTCGAGGTTGCCACTTACCACCCGCTGACAGGGCAACTCGACGGAGTGAAAGATACTCGAAATTCCCAAAGAAAACGGTACGATGTCGATTGCCTCTTGATCATCCGACATACAAATACCCACCCCAACGAATGCTTTACGAATAAGTAATTATCCACCGTATTAGTAGGAAAGGATATTATAAATGAATCGTTACAGGTATTAACATGAAAATCATCCATTTATTAAAACATATACGCGTACTATAGTGGTACATGATTTACATCGCGCAACATGGATTGCATTCCTAACACTAACAATTCGCAATCAATCAAAGAATGTTGTTCAAAGTGATCGCTTTCGGAAATTAATTTTACATAATCTGTTGGTGCGGTAGCGCTACGTAGAACGTTTACGAACGCGGTATATTTACTAGCTACAGCGTACATATTTTCGGTCAACCAAGTGAACATATGATCGATGCAATGTTCATACGCAAACAGTTTTCGCATCGTGACTTCCGTCATGTATAAGGTAACGCGATTATCGGTGATTTTGACGAGTTGATCATTGTGCATGCGCGTGAATTCGATTCGCAAATGATCAATTTCGATGTGGGCCTGGGGTGTTGTTGCGTTGTCGCGTAATTTTTGAAGAATGTCAGTCATATTTTGCAGTAGGAGCTTCCACGTAGACATTGAGAAGCTCAACTCGCCACCTTTATTGTCGACTATGGTGATCTCGACGCGGCACGAATCCATGCCAATGCGAATTCCTATCGTGAGTCGTTTATACGCTGTTGAGGTCAACGGGTAATCCCGCCCCAGGATTCGTACGATTGATGGTTTTGGCGTTTTCGCTGTTTTTGGCGTTGCGGATCTAGAACTGTAAGAAACGTATACACGGAATTAATACTCGGTTCGCTTGCGTCTACAGTGAAAGAAGTAAGTGAATGAAGTATGTGAAAAGTGAAAAGTGTATAATAACGCGTACGTACCTCATATTGGATTGTTGATGAGGATGTTCCTGCTGACGTTTATTGGGGTAATCACCATTGATGGCGGATGAATCGTTGAAGCTACGTTTGTACATCTTCATATGCGCTATGTACGATTATACTGATCGGTGAAGAAATTGACGCGAGCGATACTTGTTAGCACTCGAGCGAACGTGGTGTAATGACAATCACAGGACTGACCAACGTCGCTTTTATACAGATTCACGTACACGTACACACACCAATGTGCAAGAGAATATTGTATCAATGATTGTGATGATCATGGTTGTGTTACGGCACAAACATTAATATGAACAGCGCGCGATAAATTCAAATGGCGTGCGCGGCAGATTCAAATAGCGTACGCGCTAAATTTAAGATGTACACGTGTCGCAGAAGAGTCGAAGACGATTCGCGGTGTGAACCATAAAATTGCACTATAAGCTGGAATAATTAGTATCAAATCATCGATGGAGAAGAAACTGTGATACGGACACCCCCACCACACCTACTCCACGACTACCCCTACCCTTCAACGTGCAGGGCTGGCCCTCTAGCCTAGAGAACCGAAATGCATATAAGGACGTCGACCGTCACCGCACGGGCTAGTGCGTTTTATAATCAGTACATAAACATCTTAAAAAAAAAACATAATGTCAGCATTTGATTATATCAGATCACCACTGAGGCGCGGAATGAATGCAGCTATGATGCAGCGATGCATCGTAAGTATAGTTGTGTAAATTGAATTGGTGCGTGTATTTCATTCGACGATATTATATTGAAGTTGTGCGTTTGTTACAGCAACGGCATGGGGAAATTGAGCGTGCATGTATTGAGGAGCGTGATGCTGTGCTTCAAGAAATCGTAAGTATAGTTTTTTTCTGTTTATGTAAATTGAATTGGTGCGCGCATTCAATTAGGCAGTCTTCTAATGAAGTTGTACATTTATTATAGCATGAGCGTGATACTTTGATGCGGGCGTGGCGCGCGGAACGGCGAGAGTTGATCAGCCTTGTCGTAAGTGATGTTTCAAAAAATTATATTGATTCGCATACACCATTAAACAATGTTTTAGTCGATTCATGTGTCCGTGGAGTATCTAGGAACGGTCGGACGTCTCGTAAGTGATGTTTCGTAAAAATTGTATTGATACGCATACATTAATCGACGTTGTTTTAATCGATTCACACGTCTGTTTCAGCGTCGAGAAGACATCGAGGCGCACGCGCGGGATGGTGACCTAGACGTTATAATCCAACTACTCGTAAGTGATGTTTCGTAAAAATTATATTGATGCGTACACATCATTCGATGATGTTTTAATCGAGTCATGTGTTTTGTTTCAGCGCCGCGAATACCCTACGAGGCGAGATGGGCGGATCTGCCGCGAATTACGACGCAGGATCCAGGATGCCAGACGTACGTGGCGGGAAGACACCAACAATATCGACTTCCTGGCGTTTGAGGGCAACTTCTGGGATTTACCTCACCTATTTAAGGAGTGAGTATAAGTGAAATGTATTTGTTTGATGTTACACACGCTAATACCAGCGTTTAAATAATAATACTAATAATTTGGTGTTTTCTCTGTGTGTTGCAGGAATTAAGATCAACCAGTTTTTTTTTCAATATATATATATTTTTAATAAATGAATATATTTTTAATAAATACATATATTTCTTTTTATAAAATAGTGTATGTTTATTAATGACCATCCATGCATGTATACTTAAATTATAAAGTCAGTATTCGCGTCTAACAACGTTCGTATGGAAGGGATGGATATTCTCACTCGCGGGTAAAGCGGGGTAGTCGCCACTGTCGTTGTACTCATCTTCGCCGTTGTACTCGTCTTCGCTGCGTTTCTCATCGCTATAGAAAATAGAAAAAAATTGCTACATATTCGTTTCTCTGCATATGACGCGTAAAGTAGATGCAATGCGTGTGTATGACTTACATTAGGTGTCGCTACGTATATAATTCCATACTTTATGGACATTCTCCAGCGCGCAAACACCGCCGTCGTTGTGAAACGCGCATCGTGAGGTATTCGTTGAAGCCATAGACTTCAGGTTAGGAACGTCGGGATCCACGGTGTCAGGCTTGATACCGCAATAATCATCGTCAACGTCGTAGCCGCCGTCATCCTCAGCGGTTCGAGCGTTGGTAATCTTTTTCCCCTTCGGCTTGTACACATCGCAGATATCCTCGACGATTATGTCCGGTAGTAGTTGCAGCATCCAGGTTTTCTTTTCCGCACCTTTCACGATGGCGAAGTCGATGTTTGCGAGCGCGCTGGCGAGCAGTTCCGGAAGTTTCCAGTATGGAACACAGCCATCCGACCAGTGGAGACCGTGATGATGCTTCGCGAGCCAGGACGCTTGACATTTCTCGAACGAATTCAGATGATTCCAGAAGTATGGCGGCTCGAAGATCCAGTGGCTGATCGTCGACGTTTCATCGGTATTGCTGCTGCTGTTGCTTGTGCGAATCGCGATCTCTTCCACGACGAAATCACGTTCGGTTTTGAAACCTTGCATGTCGACAACGGCGAACATCATTATTCGTATAAGTAGTAGCGTCGGTGACGAATCAGTAACTGCGGACTTTGACATCCACATCATCGTTTTAAAACAGTAGCAGTATCCGCAGTAGTAGTAGCAGTATTAGTAGTAGTAGTAGTAATAATAATCGTTCACGCACGCACACTATATTAGTTTGCGTACCACGTTGGTTAAAGGGTTGTATTCGACTATACGATCGTGTATCATCAAACAGTACGCGGTAGTATTAGCGGGGACATTTTCTTTGAATTCAAAATCTATTCGCACGTCCACCGTGGCACTCTTCAACGACTCGTTTTGCCTAGAACAATCTATGACCGCGATAGGTGCGTATTTGTGGAATTCGATCGCATTCAGCAATGGTTTTCCGTGACCATAGTACGATCGACGGAATTTCGCGTACATATCGTACAGGAGCGCGTATTTATTCTTATCGAAATCCAAGTTCAAGTCGTCGTACGGAAACGCTTCGGAATTTAGGTAGAGTCGAAGGTTCGTGAGATTATTCGAGTCAAATCTGCTCGCGGATTTATCGGGACAATTCTTTCGATCAGTTTGCGTGCCGAATAACACGTATCGAGGTTTCTCGATTTGCGATGTAACTTTCACGGTCCACGTGTGTTTCGTTCTAGCTTGCAGTAACGGGTACTCGTGCAAGCTCCACGATCGGAAACTCATCGCGATCGGACGACCGCTTTCCAGGATACGCAGCATCGATAGTTTATTCACTTCCTCCAAAACGACATGGGGCATACGCCACTGCACCTTGCGTATCTCCAGTTTCGGCCAAGCAGTGGCGGAGGTGCAGTGCATCACGTTCGTATCGACTCGTGATCGTATGAGGATCAGCTCGTGCCGCGCGTTCATCACGATATGTTTGTAATCCTCGCAGAATCCTAATAACACGTTCAGGGGTACGCAGAAATTGAAAGCACCCGAATGAAAAATGTCGTTATCGTAATCGATGGCATAATTCCAACCAGCATTCGCGAGCACTTTGCTTCTATCGGCCGACAACGAAACGTAATTTTTCAACGTGGTAGTGATTCCCGGATTTCGGCAACGATCGATCTCGACACCGTTCAATTCGTATCGAATCTCATCGAACATGAACGCGACGCAATTATTGTCTAGAACAGCGGTCGTGGACGTTGCCGGACCTGTCGCGGTCTGTGCCGTCAACGTGCCACGACCTTCGATGTAGAGAAAACTTTCGCACGTAAGCGTGTACAGATCTTGTTGCTGTATGGGGATTCTTATCTCGTCGCTATTGTCGAACGTCGTGTTGGCGTACGGATTATACGTGTGTAACTCGATCTTCGTGATACGATTGTCGAAGGTTGGCGTATTCGCCACATCCAGAATAATCGACATCGTGGTTGCGTGTCTAATAGGCAACGATGAATCCTAGCGATCGTAGGAAACGTGCGTTTCGGCGAGTCAACCGCTTGCTTCTCCTTATGGGTCCTCTTCTTACCGCTCCACCAGTCTTTATTCTTCTACTTTCACCTATCGATAAAGGGTCGCGCCGATGACGCGAGACAGAGACGCCTGGAGTAGCAGCGGCAGCGACGATTGATGATTCGTACGTGCGATCTAACACTAACATACTACACACGCGCGCATACGTGTGCGGTCACGTTACCTATCGCGCGGACGTCGTTGAACGTGCAAACGAATCGTTATTTCTTCGCCGCGAAAATCTATAGGACGATCGTATTGATCGACGATGCGTAGCGTTAGATCGTGTATTGCTCGTGCGACGATCGGCAGGTAAATGACGTGTCGCGGAGTTTCCGATATCTTATATCCCGGCGGTACGCGAGGTGAAAATTCGTGGATAGTGTGTACCGGTTTATCGTTGCTGTACGCGCCGGTAGTTACGTTGCACGTTACTCTGATCACGTTAACGTTTATAATATTCACGGGAACGTCGAACTCGTGCCAGATTCTCGGTATTAAGACACGATTCGGGGAAAATCCTAACAACGAGCCTACATTGTTGGGTTTCGTAAAGTCTACAAAGAACGAACAGTACATCTCGCTTTTCATGGTGTTGTTGTTAGCTCGTAGGATTAGAGGGTACTTGTTGTTATCGTCGTCATCGTCGTTACCGCGTTTCCGAGGATATCGATCGAGTAATCGTTGCTTCAGATACTCGGCGATAGCGTCTAATTCGTAGGAACCGTGGGGGATCGTAATGTATTCATGAGCGGCGTCGACGACGGAGTTGTTTTCGGTGTCATAGTTCACGATGAAATAGAATTTATCGTTGCTCGAGTCGATGTTTGCTATCGTGTGAAACGTCTCCAAGTCCGTGAGTCCTAATTCGTATTGACCATCACTCAACTCTATCGGTGGGAAATAATTTACCGTTAGCACGCTGCTGCGACCCGTTAACGTGAGCGTGAACGACATATCATAGATTACACTCGCGAGACGGAGAGAAAGGAAGTGACGCGCGCGTACGAATACTCGGCAATTTATCGATATTATGTGTCTTTATTAAAGAAAATATGGATTGCCATTACGCATGGTTACATTGAAACGAAATCTTAGTACGTATGCCATAATTTCATAGACTTTTGCTGTAAAAATTGCATGCATAAGCGACCGCAATTCATCTCGTCGAAACGTTGAAAACGATTGTGATTGTACGTGATCGTTGTACCGCGTCCGAAATAATGGATCAATTCCGTTGGTGGTCGCAGATTCCCAAAACTATCAAAGTACTGTACTCGTGAACCGCGTTTCGCGTACGCGACCCAGTGTGTACCGGTGCCACGATTCTCATCCAGATTCGCGATACCGCATTCGTTGCTGCGTGCGCGCGTGGGAAGCGTGTCGCGCATAAACACCCCTCGAAAGAACGGAATGCTGGCGCACTCGCGCTCTAATTGCAGGTTCGTCATAGGTTGTTGGTTTATCGCCGCCACCGTCGCCATGCGCCTACGCGATCGGCGTTTTTTTTTTTCTTAGTCTGCACACGTCGTTGGCGCCGCCGTCTCGGGTTCAAGCCCGCGCCTCGCTTGTACGGTGTCAGGTGCATCCCTCGCCCTTCCATCGCACGATGATGACGCAACGTCTCTTCCAGCTGTTTTCGAGACGCCTTCGAATCGTTGACCGCTTTGGTTATACCAGCCGCTCCACCGGCCAATGCACCGATAGCTGATAAAGCAGGCAATACGAACGGAAGAAATTGAATAAAGCCACCGCGTTTCGGCACTCGTAGATTACGATGTCGTCGACGCCGTTGCGGATGTTTCCTTCCAGACTTTCTCTGTTTACGTTTCGTCCTTCTCATACCCATGCCGAGTTTAGTCTTAGCCTTCATCGTTGCCCACACTCCAGTCGCGGTTGCTTTTTCGCCAAAGGTCGCGTCGTTCGCGAACACTCGTTCTCGCGCTCGTTCGGCTAACGCACGATCAGCCTCGTGTCTTCCCTCTAAATCCTTTCGACGAGAGTACGCGATATCGTGATCGCGGCACGCTACGTCCAGGGGATTCACACCTTCGTCGCCACGAGCCAATCGCATTAGCAAACGCGTTCCCGGTCCGCAGAACTGATAACCCGGAACGTGTAGTTCGAATGGCAGACGGTTTATGATGCCGTTCACGAGACCCGATCCAGTCTTCTTCTTCTTCTTCAGATTCTTCTTCAGATTCTTCAGATTCTTCTTGTATGACGTCACAGTCGTTGATGCTATCATATACGTTAGATTAATCACGATAGCTACTACAATAATAGACGCGTACGCACGCTTCACCGATCACAGTGATAGTGACCTGCGCGACGCGTACCACGAATATAAATAGTCATCCTTCGTTACACGCGTGCGAGTACCTGAGAAACCCCGCGAACATGCGATTCGCGAAACAGTCGAACGTTATTCGCGTAACCGCGAATCGAATGCTCGAAGATGATAGGGATGCGAGTCGAGCGAACAGACACGGCCCGCTGCTGCCGAATAGTGTGCGAGGTGTGATTTGTGGACCGTCAGGGTGTGGAAAAACGAATGTGCTTTTAAGTATGCTAGAGAGCCCGAACGGTTTGCGTTTCGAGAACGTGTACGTGTACTCTAAATCGTTGCATCAGCCAAAGTATCGCTATCTCGAGCATGTGTTGTCGCTGGTCGACGGAATCGAATACTTTCCCTACTCGGACAACACTGAGATCGTTCCACCGAGAGACGCTCGGCCCGATTCGATCTTCGTGTTCGACGACGTGGCGTGCGACGAACAGAACACGATACGCGAATACTTCTCTATGGGTCGTCACTCGAACGTGGATTGCTTTTATTTGTGTCAGTCGTACGCTAGAATACCTAAACATTTGATCAGGGACAACGCAAATTTTCTCATGCTATTCAAACAAGACGGCACGAACTTGCGCCGCGTGTACAACGATCATGTGAACACCGACATGACGTTCGAGTCGTTCAACGACTTGTGTGCGAGATGTTGGCGTCGACGATACGATTTCGTGGTGATCGATAAGGATAGTTCCATGTACGAAGGTCGGTATCGAAGAGGATTTAACGAGTTCGTCGTAGCTCGCGGACATTAGTAAACCGCGAGTCGTTCATCGAGCAACACGAAATGTCTAACGAGCCGACGATGATGACAACGCCGATAACCACGAGCAACGTTGACGCGAAGCATTCGCAAAAACATCACCGATGTCATCGACAAAAAGGAACGAAACGTCGTCATATCCCAGGTGATCGGTGGGGTGCGAACATCGAATGTCAGACGCGTTAGGGGCAGCGCAGGCGGCGCGGGCTGCGCGGGCACGCGACAAGGTCGAGGATTGCCCATCGACGAATCGATGACGGTCACCGATAACGCGATCGATTACGTGTACTGGGACGATCCGAACGAATTGGTCGATAGGCTTGGATTGCTCGTAGCATCGCGCGCGGCAGGTCACACGCGTCACGATAACGAAATCGCATCCATCGTGGAGGAACTTCGCGAGTCGTTATGTCGGTGAACAAGTTTGGCACCTCGTTACGTAATAACAACAATAACAGCAATAACAACATCAATAACAACGAAGTGACGATGATAATGACGAGACTATTGTCCTCGGCGGATGAACGCTTTAACCAAAAAATTGAAACGGCTATCGCGAGCGTACGACTGGACGCCGCGTATCAACGATCTCAACTCGAGACGCGAGTACAACGAACGATGTCGGATATCGTTAACGCGCAATTGTCCCAACTAGAGGAAGATTTAAATACCACGATGGAACGACGCTTCGATCACTTGAAAGCCAGACTCGAAGAGTTCACGACGTCGTCGACTGCGATAACAACCACGGATCGGTACAAACGAAAAGCAAACGAGGGTCTACGACGACGATGACGATGATCAATGATTCTGACAATATCGGCTACGACTACGAAACGACTAATAACGAACGATCGCGAAATACGTGCACCGATTGTGTTTTACGTACGCTCGAGGAACTGATACTAATTCTAACGTCTTTGGAACGTCGCGACCACCCCCGACCACCCGCGAAGCATGAACAAGGAGCGAGTACAACTAGTGAACGAATTACACGCCCCGGCTAGACGGAATTTCCCACGGCGTAGCGTCGTGATTCGCGGCTACGATGATTTGTGGCAGGCCGATTTGGTGGAGATGCGTCCGTACGCGAAGCAAAATCGTGGATATCATTACATACTAACGATCATCGACACGTTCAGCAAGTACGCGTGGGCCATACCCGTGAAAACGAAAGGTGGACGCGACGTGACCGCGGCGTTCACGACCGTATTGCGGCAGAGCGATAGATGTCCGCGAAATTTACAAACCGACATGGGAAAGGAGTTTTACAACGTGGAGTTTCAACGATGCGCGAAGATGCGCAGGATCAACCACTACTCCACGTACAGCGTGATGAAAGCGTCGATCGTCGAACGTTTCAATCGCACGCTGAAAAACCTCATGTGGAAACAATTCTCCTTGAACGCGTCCTATCGCTGGGTCGACCTGTTACCTGCGCTCGTACGCACCTACAATCATCGCAAGCATCGGACGATCAACGTCCGACCCGTTGACGTGACCCCCGTGACGCGTTTGTCATTCGCTGTGAATGAACCGCCCTCCCCCTCTGCATCGAAAGGCGTTCGACTCCGCGCGAAATTCAACGTCGGTGACAAGGTACGCGTGAGCAAGTTCAAGACCCTCTTCGAGAAGGGGTACACTCCGAACTGGTCGACCGAGGTATTCGAAATCGTAACCGTACAACGAACGTTCCCGGTGACGTACATTCTGCGCGATTCCGCGGGAGAGCCGATCTCGGGTGGATTCTACGAGTACGAACTACATTCGGTCGCGAATCCGGACGTCTATCTGGTCGAGAAGATTATTCGTCGCAAGGGGAATCAGGTGGACGTTAAGTGGCTCGGATTCGATTCGTCGCGGAACTCGTGGATACGCGACAAGGATATTCTTTGATTCGTTATCATGCTTGATGTTACTGGAACGAATAAATGAATGAATAAAATACATATAAATATATACATTGTCCGTTTATTCGCATTCTCATTCTTCTTCGTGCATATAAATTATATTCGAAAATATATATATATATATATATATACTAATACGTATAAAATACAATTTTGGTTATATTCTACGCTATACATATATTACATACCCATAAATAAATAAATAACATATCCATAAATAAATAACATATACAAAAGAAACATATGTACATGCAAAAATACAAACATACAAGCGTTCTATACAATGGGATTCTCGAGGGACTCGTCAGGCTCAAGCTCGAGCTCGGGGATTCGATAATGTCCCCACGGAAGGGTGCTGACCCGATCGGTTAAAATATATCGCTTGTCATCGAACGGACTGAGCGCGTTCTTTTCGCCACTCACGGAATACACCTCGTGCTGGTTGCAGCGAATATTGTTTTGTCGAATCGATTTTTCGGTGAGATCGCCGAG
Organism: Andrena trimmerana; assembly: GCA_951215215.1. Classification (NCBI taxonomy): domain Eukaryota; kingdom Metazoa; phylum Arthropoda; class Insecta; order Hymenoptera; family Andrenidae; genus Andrena; species Andrena trimmerana. Next base: position 24,269,295 of record OX578062.1, on the reverse strand, counting down.
ACAGCGAATGTAATCATCGAATTGTATATCGTTCGCGACCACGTGTCTCCGCACACCCTTCACTTTTTTAGTTTCACTCGTAGACCCCACTGCCGCGTGAAACGTTCTAGTCGCGTACATCTTAGACCGCAGTCCGACGAACTCGATCATCAAGGCGCCGTTATTCTCATCTTTCATGAGTCCCGGAACCTTTTTGTTTACGCGGGGTATACCGTACGGATTGTCCACCGCGTAATCACTCGTGTCGAATCGGGCAACGTCACGCTTCATCCTTTCATACGGATCCTCGCATTCCACACTATACATTAAACTGTCGGTGTCGGTGTATAGAACCTTACACCGATCACCGAACTCCGCGCGCATATATGCATACTGAAATTCATACAGACATTCCTTCGATACATCGAGCACACTCATACCCACGTATATCGGTTTGTCGAACTTAACTTTCAGTTTACGCATTTCGATTGCCACTAACTGCTCCGAGAAGATCGTGCGACTGTGAAAGTTCGGTTTCGCGATCAGCGCTTCCGCGCCGTAACGACCGTCCCACCGCGTCACCAGTCGCACGTCTACGCGATTCCGAACATTTTCCATTGTCTTCCCGTACACCGCGTTATTCATTAATTTGTATAGAGTCTTTTGAAATTCACTAGTAGCGCGTGTTCTCAAATCGGTATTCAATCGGATGTAGTCGCGTAACCAATGCGACTGATCAAATCGCAACACCCGATGAATTCGCGTCACGCGTAAACCGTGTCGCACGCACTGTTTTAGGTAGCGATAATGGATGATGTATCGCTCCTTATCGTCGAGCGTGGCAAGCAGCTTGGTCTGTTTTCCTCCTGGCGCGTGCTCGCGCACCGGGCAGAATGGAAGGTCGGCGTGGGCGTCATGGATCTTCTTGGGATACTCGATGTCTACCTCCAGCAGGTATCCCTCAGATTCCTCGGAGTCCTCGCCGTCGGGTAGGGATGATACGTTGAGTGCGGCCACTGTCGCATCATCCAGCCATTGAAACCCTCCTTTCGGCATAGCCTGCGACATCGCCCAGCCGTACAAGTTGTTGACGTCGAAGTACATTAGATACGTCGATGGCTTCGACTCGTCGTACATCCCCGCAGGCAGGTGCTTGTTGTTGGCTCGCGCGTACCTGTGCGAGCACTGGCTCAGACCGCCGCGTATGCCACGCTCCACGAACAGTAGCATGTCCACGTCCGTCAAAAGTTCTAATCGTACACCGGTGTACTTGAGCATCGCGTCCCACGTGAAACTTGGTAGCGTGAAATAATGCGCAGGATCCAAATCGTAACTCGCGATACAGTCGGTGCGGAAACTTTCGAATACGTCGGCGAGTAACAGCACATCTGTTTTCAAATACAAATCACTGTACTCGCCCAATGTCTGCACGCGAAAGGAATTCCACACGTTCACGGCGTGCGCGTAATCAGGCTCCGACGCGGCATGATCGTTCAGCTGGTTATAAAACGCTTCGCGGGATGGTAAACGCGTATCGTTCAGTTTGGAGTACGACGATACATAGTCGTACGGGAAGACGCCCTTCCTGGTCAGGAGATCGAACTGATCGTTCGATAGGGATTGAAACTCGCGTCGTAGAATCGCGAGTCGTTCTTTGCCGAGGTCCGAAGCGAGTTTCTCCAGACTAGCGGTCAAGAACTTCAACGAATCTATGAAACGAAACTTCAATCCCCTATTCCAATCATTGTTCTCGGCGTCGATTCCCTTGACGTGTTTGGTGAACGATATGTACCGCTCCTTCGTCACTGGCAGCAGGTCGATCTGCCCCTCGAACGCGGACGCCAACTCCTTAATTACGAAATGCGCGTCGTAGCCTGATAAATTGTGAAACACTACCGGTATCGTGTACGATCTTTGAAATTGTAAGTTGCACGACACGTGGGCCGCGCCTCGGTACTCGCCCGTCGAGTGGCAATGGTCGCGCACTTTTTTATCCCCATCGACGAACGGTTGTCCGCACACGTGACACGCGATTGTTTCGTTAAAATTTTGCCACTGTTGATCCGTCAACGAGTTCATTGGTTTCGCGTTCCGCAACCACGAATACGCATTGTCCGCAAAGTCTCGAAGTTCTTGCACGAACCATTTCACGCACTCGGTTTCGTGACGATACGCCCGATAACGGCACAGAGACGCGTCGGTGGAGCAATGGATGTAGTATCCTACGCTGTACGCTCTGTGCTGCTGGTACGCGTACGTCTGACTCCGCTCCGCAGACTCGACGTCTTCCAGCATGCATTCGAAGTCCGCGTAGACGATGAATGGTGCTCGGTCCTTGTGTTTGAAATTTTTGAATTGCAACCATTTATCCTCCGCGGACGGCAATTCGACGGCACACTCGTTCAGACGTTGGCAGTCCACGTTGTGCTTCGTCAATTGCTCGGACGAATGGAAGAAGCTGAGACATCTGCAACGATAATAGTATTAATAATAATCAAACAAAAAGAATAAATAGTATATCAATTGAAAATTCCATATTTGACTCACCTTTCGCAAACGAATACTTGACCATTGTGGTTGCTGAGTTGCTTCGATACGAGCCTTGACATGCTGCGAATGCACGTGAAATGATAATGCTGGGAGTCCTTGGGATCCGGCACCAGTAGCAGATTCGCGTGTTTCTCCTGCTTGTCCTCGGTCAAAGGCAGAGGTGCGCAGCTTCCGTCGGACCACGTGTACACGTTTACAGACACGTCGTTCAACCTCTCGAATTTCGTCAGCTGGTTCAACGTTACGGGAAGAGTCATATCGTTCGTGCGAAGCACCTCCGAGTAGTGTGGGTACGATGCGGCCCTATCCCCATGCGTAGCAGCAGGATACAAACTAGCGACGACTGACCACAAGAAGCACGCATTGTCTCTACTCTTTACGTTCACAACCGCCCTTTTAAGAATGATCTTGCGCAGAAGTGGTACGTCGCAGCCGGCTCGAAGTGGATTATGCTTATTAATATTCACTAGAATATTTAGCACAGCCTTTAGGGTCCATCCACTGTCACGATCTTGAAACTCTTCGATCGCCACTAACGTGGGAGTGACCACACACCGCGAATACCACTCGCGCACGTTCGATGTCCTGAACAGTACGCGATTTCGCGTCCCGAAACTTTTCATATCTGTATTCGCGTTTAACATAAACTCCGCGTTCAGGACCGTATTCACGACCACACCAGAATGTTCTCTGATAGCGTCTGTCACGCGCGATAGCACCATTCGTCGGGCCCCTGCCAAAAATTGACGCGGATCGATGTAACCCACGTTAATGACCGCACCAGTTGAAATACGATTCCGAAACGCGGTTTCCACATCCTCCCATACGACCTTAGGTGTCGTCAACCGACCCGAAACTCCGAGTCCTACTCGCGAAAACCGTACCCGCACGATCGTGCGCAATGTCTTGATACGCGCGATTAGCGATGCCAGACGCTGCTTCGATGCCATTGACACTCTTTCGCCGCACTGATACTCGATGATGAGTCGCAAGCACGTGTCACACTGATTCACCCAGTCTCGGAATTCCGCAACACTGCGTAAAAGTCCGGATATTCGGGACAAAACCCCGTACGTGTCCATGAATACCTCCATGTTTATTTCTTCTGCTTTAATATTCAATTAAAAGGTACGAGTGGTTGATGCAACTCTTCCACCTGATACGGTTCTGATCCAAATATCGAAAACTCAGGGGAAGAATGATCGCGAAGATGTTTATCGAACAACTGCGTGACTCTGATTGAATGTACTAACCACCTACACTGGCCGAGATTCATGAGTCGTTATCGCTCCGAATTCTTTTCTTCGAACTCTCTCTCACCCTCAACGTTTCAATCAGGTGACGTGATGTAGCGCTTGCTCGATGCGTTACCACGCGTATTGAATTGCAGCTTTCATGATAAGGGTGTTTACACCCATCACGGTGGTCTCAGTTTTCAAAATACGTTGGGCGCTGCCCGAATAATTATCGCGCTATACTTCCATATGCATGTGATCGCGAAGCAGTCCCTTAAAATCAGTTCTCAAATGCTACTGCGGCAGTCAAGACATACGTTACCGCGAGAAACGTTTTAAGAAATTATTATATCTAAGTAGCGTACCTTAAGTGCAATTGCTTCGAAGTGAATCGCTTTTGAAGTGGATTATTTTTTTGGAAGTGCATAATTTTGAAGGAGCCTGCTTTTGAAGGATATCGTCAGTCGTTCAACGCACGGAAATACAAGCGATTATACCGTAAGTTTCCATTATCATATTTTAGTGAATCGTTGTGTTAGTAACTTTGAGAATTATAAGAAAAATTGGTTTCAGATTATGTCATTACCCGTGAATTTGAATCGCCCAGCTTCCGGCACGATCACCTCTGCTGTGATACCGATCCATACGTATAGCCCGAAAGTATACGTTACGTGTCAGAATGTTGAAGTTCAAACCGAAGAAATTCGGAATGACATCGTCCACGAGGCTGAAGTTGCTCACGATGGCGATATTTTTTTAAAAGTTTTTCACAATGCTGACACCGCAATTGATGAACCGCCGAATGATCATTACGGGGATGAGCAATTTTGGCTGAATCGACATGCTCAACACACATACTTTTTAGATGACGACGATGATGATGATAATGATATATTTGGAAATATATATCAGCGGCATCGTGCGGGTGCTCCACAGAGCGTGGTTTGGCGAAACTGTGTCAATGCCAAAAAAATTAATTTTGACGCAGTTCATACGAATGCAGTATCGGGGCTTAACGCTTGCGACATTGCAATTCAGACCGAGCCCGAGCAAATTGACGATGAGAATGTACTCGGTGAAATCGTCGATGATGATGTTATTTTTATCGACGATGAGGATAGTGCCCTATTTGATGGCGATGTAGTTGAGTGGGAGAATTAAGTTTAATAAATTATTCAATCTTGAAAATCTTAATATTAATATGTCAGGTTTACTTACCTATCTTCCACCTCCCCTGTAAAGCGGTTGCGTTATTTAGATTAATCGTTCTCGAATAGTTATCGCGACAGCGCGTCGAATTATATTTCGTCGACGGATGTTTATATGGAGTGGTGTTGCATTCTTCGTGAGACGGTTGCGCTATTTAGGTTAATTAATCTCGAATAGTTATCGGTGTTGAATTACAGCATCCACGTTAGATCCTTTCGCGCCTTATCTTTCACGCCTGCGCGCCGATCCTCGCACGCGTATGAAAATTCCGCGGTAACGACACGTGTTCAAAGTACCTTAAGCATCCGGCAGATGGTGTCAATATAAAATGCGCGCGACACCATTTGAAATTTTGAAAATGCATCCCCCTCTCCCCTGTGACGTGTCCCTCTTACCCACGAACTCCGTCGACGCCATCTTGAAATCCTCCTCCCCTGTGACATCACCCCCTCACCCACGAACGCGGTACCCCCTTCCCGCCTCACCCCCGCACCCATTACGTGGAAGAGTACAGTACCCCCCCCTCCCCGCCTCACCCCCGCAACCATCGCGCGGAAGAGTGCGGTACCCCCCTCCCCACCTCGCCCCCGCGCCAGCGACCGGTACCCCCCCGCACCGCCTCACCCCCTCGCCCCCACTTGGTCCAGAACTCCCTTAGCTTACCTACTAGGCTCTCCTGTGCGTGGGGCTTCCAGAAATAGTATCTGAAAATGAGAATAAATTCTGTCAAAGAGATACTATTCATATACTAACTGATGGACACATTAAACATGAGCTTTGCAAACCGCGCGATGTAGTGCCGTGCGTGGTGTTCCCGCGCGATGTAGTGCCGTGCGTGGTGCTCCCGCGCGATGTAGTGCCTTGCGTGGTGCTCCCACGCGATGTAGTGCCTTGCGTGGTGCTCCCGCGCGATGTAGTGCCGTGCGTGGTGCTCCCGCGCGAGGTTCTCCCATGCGATGTAGTGCCGTGCGTGGGGCTCCCAGAAATAGTATCTGAAGATAAGAATTATTTCTGTCAAAGAGATAGTATTTAAATACTAACTGCAGCATTGAACAAAATTAAATCGGAAACGTGTGGAAAGCTACTTTAAATTAAATTGATACTCGAGATGTATTAGCTTTGAAAGTAAATATAATAAATGTAAACACGTTTCGAAGTAGAAACATGTGCAAACATAACTTTGCAGAAACGAAGGTGAGCGCGCAAATGCGTACAAAGCACTTATTGACCCATGACCTGCGTGTGAGTCCTATGTCAAAAGAATAAGTAAAAGTCGAGTAATCACCAGTAGGCGAACAAAACATATCGATGCGTTTTACCATTTCATTGCAGAAAATGTACAAAATTAGAAAATGAGTTAATCGCTTAATCGCAATAACAAACAGAATTATGTAAGTATCTCTATATAGATATTATAATTTTTATACGACTTTCTTTTTTATTATACTTTCCCTTTGTATTTACCCACCTAATAAGGGATCGGTCTTCCTCATCTTAGGAGGTGGCGATGTAGTACACTTATCCCTGCTCGAAAGTTTCTTTGTACTAGTATTTCGTGTTTTTTCCATCTCCAGCTCCAACAATGAATCCAAGGTTTTTTGTGCCTTATTCGCCGCTGCTTTAGCCGTATCATAATCATCTGCAGGCATACATTAGTAAGTAATCGGTGTACAATCAACCATTATTTAATATAATGAATACTGATTATTGTAATATTTTCAATGTACCAAAAATGGTATTTGTCAATATTTTGACGGTATGCTGCGGCCATGTAGATGCAGGTGTTTTGCATGTACGTATTGCAGTGGTTATACGGTCTTGCTTGAATGTTGGCCAATAACATTTTCTCGCTTGGAGCCATGTCGACGGAACTGCCTCGACCCTCCCATCGTTTAAAAAGTGGACCACGCTCCAACCGTGTTCCATGACTTCTATAATTGTATTTTATGAGTAATTTTATTACTCGGAAAAAAAATGCACAGGTCAGTAGTATTCTGACGTTAACAAGTATAAATATTTGCAACAGGAAAAACATCGAAACCTGGATGATTTGTATGGCTAGAAGTTGGAAAATATAAAAATTGAAAGAGCATTTTGTTAGTGTTTCGGAAGAGTCGTATGTAGTAACGGAAAAATAATAATTTTGCCTTCTGTTTCTAATTTGACACATTTGTAAGATATGTCTGTGACATTAAAAATTTGTAATGGACCCAAATTAGCTGCAACGAATATTCCTAAATGAGATGATTTAAATGGATCTGTATAAAAATCTGTTAGTGTCAAAAATTGTTTACCAATTATTTTCCGTTTATTATTGACTAAAACTAAATTGTATATAATAATAATGCTGCCGTTGTTAAGACAGCAGCAGTTATTAGGATTGTTAATTTTTAAAGTGAAATCTGGAAATACGATCCTTTTGAATTGACTAGAGTCGCGAACAGTGTTGATTAATGGACCTCGATAATGTTGATGTATAAAAAAAGGGTATTCTACGGTAGGGTGCAACTTTTCCGGTAAAGAATTCATTTTTTCTGATTGGCGTTTGACTATTTGTTCTAATGGTTGGTGACCCTTCCTAACGCACTTCGAAATGCCCTGTAAAAAGTTCTCGAATGGAAAGCAACTGAAGTCGTCAAGTGGGCCATGATTTTTTACATCTTGTGTAATATGTAAAAGATTGTGAATGTTGTGGGACACGTATTGTTGGCCATATAATTCAATAAATTTGGAAACAAACTTTTGCAACAGGTCAGCTGCGCGATCAATGTAGACAGAGTGTCTTGAATTTGATAGGATAACGGATGCTATATGTAAATGGAGAAAGTTTCTATATCTGTCCTCAGTTATGATGCGGAATAAAACTACAGGTCCTGTATAGAACAAAAATTGACGAAATTCTGTTGCCTTCCATCGTTTTAAATCATCCAGTCTTCGAGGTTTTCTATTAAATTCTAATGGAATATTATTCTGCAAATCTATTAATTTGGAAGATATCTGGGATATTGTGGGTTTTGCGCGGGGTTCGCCACCACACCATAGCTTCAGAAGTACTTTTTTAATTACGCCGAGACAAATTAAATGCATGTAATCTAGAGGAAAAGAGTTAATCATATCGATGCCGGGAATATTTTCTATAATTGATGTGCCATGATGGTGCTTTCTTCCAAGTTGTAATCTAAAATCAATGTCTGTTCTTAAAGGAATATTGTTTGAATCTGGAAAACAAGTTGTACTGGCTACTCTACCGCCTCTGATATGGCATTTACTGCAAGAATAATAGCCAGTGTGACCTTTTATATACTTAATCAAAGATTTAGCAGGGACATCACAAAGAAATGATTTGATTTGAATAAAAAACAGTTGTCCATTAATGGCGATTCTATGGTTAATAAGTTCTATGGCTTCATTCACAATATCTTCGAGAAAAGAATTGGCATTTTTAGGTTTATCATACCCATGGTATATGCCGATCATGGCTATATCTTTAAATCCTGCAATATTGCATAAAATGGGGTACACCTGGCTACTGGAACTCTTAGAAATTGGTAGACCGTCAACGTTGATATTAATATAAATTGTATTATTTTGAATGTGAGATGCACCAAAAGATTTTATAAGATGTTTAATACTATTTTTTAATCCAAAATGATAATAGTGTCCTGGCTCAACACATTTTGTCACGACTTGTCTTGCTGTTTTTAAAAGTGTTCTGGCGTCAGATGGCAAATCAAGTGAATATGATTCCTTCAAAATTGAAAGCAAATGGTTAAGTGTACTATGAGGAACGTTGCGTTGCAAAGCCCACTGGGCTAGAGGAGAAGAGGAATTATGACTATTGGCCGGATTTTCTTCTACACGCGATTGACAATTGACACTATTTTCAGAAATATTAAAAGAAAGTTGGGAGCTACTGCCAGACGAAGGATGGATATCAATAGCCAGATCAGGAAATGAACTTGTAGAACATGAATCTAAATGACAATTAACATTATTTTCAGAAGTATTAAAAGAAAATTGGGAGCTACTGCCAGGCGAAGGATGGATATCAATAGCCGGAGCATGAAATGAACTTGTAGAACGTGAATCTAAATGAGTACCAGTGCCAGGTGAAGCAGAATCATTAGTTTGAAGAAAATCAAGTAAAATTTGGTAATTAGTGGCTGGTATTATGGTGGCGTCTTCCTGAAGGGACTTATCGAATGCTCTTTTAGCACGCATGTAATACTTGTTCAATGGAAATCTGTCAGACATTATTGCGATGGGGAAGAAGTAAAATATGTAAAGACTGTACTACTTTAAAAGAAAAAGAGTAGTTTTAGAAATATATAAATACGGAACTTACTTGCGAGTAGTAGAAAACACTAATGCACTAAAAAAATACACCGAAGTATTCACACTTGGAAATACCAAATAAGGACGCTTCAAATCGCTTGTTCGTACGTGAACGGCGGATCCACGATAACTGCCGTAGCAGAGTTTGCTGTGATGTGGAAGAAGGCACCCTCGCCATCCCCACTCCGTGGCCTCAACCCCCGGTGGACACGCCTGTGGCAAAGAAGGGTGGGGAGTGGTCGGTCCCCGACTTGAGGCCCCCATATCAACCGCCGCACAGTGGGCTGAATATATGCTTCAAGCGCGAAACAAATATTATGTCTCTAGCAGTGTTATTGATTAAGTAATGAAATATATTGGAATGATAGATATATACATGATATTAGGAGGACAAAAAAACAAAAATATCGACGTGCGTTACGAAAACTACTTAGCACGTTTCGGTTTGCCACGAAAAGAAGCACGTTTCATCGTTTCTGACGAATACTAGCACGTTTCGTCTTCCGCCGCAGAGAATAGCACATTTTATACTGTTGCGGCGAAAACTAGCACGTTATACTGTTTCGCCACGAAAAAGAGCACATTTGGGAATTTGCGGCGAAAACTAGCACGTTATCTGGTTTGGCCACGAAGAATAGCACGTTTTGGATTATACTGCAGACTGCAAAACTATTACGTTTCAGCGCGTGGTCAGTTTAAAAAAATTCAACTGTTGAAAATATTGTTTAATAAATAATAATTCCATCTATAATCTCTATACTACCCAGTACCCAACGAAGCATAATTTTCTCATAGTTCGGTTGCTTAATTCTAAATAAAATCACGGTATCTACTAAGTTAAATAAAGGCATCTTATAGTTTTATTAATGTACATGTTTACATATTTACTTACAATTATTACCGTTATCACTCATTTCACCAAGTAAACGTTAATTACGAAGTCTCCGAACACGGATACTTATATGGGTCCGCAAAAATCAAATCGTGTCGGTTGCTGTGGTATAAATTTTTTTGTAGCCAACCATTCCAATTTGCTTCTTTTCATCGCTACAAATGGTAAGTACATACTACTTTTCGTGAAAAATCACTGAAACGTGTTAGTTTTCGCAGCGAAAGACGAAACATGCTATTTTTCGTGGCAAGCCGCTCAAACGTGCTAGTTTTCGCAGCAAAAGACGAAACATGCTATTTTTCGTGGCAAACCGCTCAAACGTGCTAGTTTTCGTGCTAGTTTTCTATATCTGATACTATAGCCTAAATAATTGAATTCACATTAATTATTTATACAGAATAATACATACTGTCATAATATTTATCTATTTTATTATTCTTGGGGGGGGGGCGGTCGCCCCCTCTGGATCCGCCCCTGTTTAGAGTCACAGTTTTCACTTGCATATATTGTCTTTTTAAGGGGGCACGCCTACCTAGAGCGGTCGAAACAATGCGCTTCTTTGGGATTTTTTTCTAGAAAAACCGTTACACTTTTATCAATAACTATTCGTCTCTTGTTAAGAGTACGTCTAAAGGACAGTTCAGTATTTTTTGCATTAAAGAATATTAAAAGATTTGAGAGTCATAGGCGATGACCGGGATATCCTTTTTTTAAAGCGTTTTGCGGTGACCATCGTAGCTCGTAGCAGAATCATCTGAAACGAAAAATTCGAATAGTTTTCGATAGAGTATGAAATCCGCATCGTGGAGAGACACAGGAAGAAAAGGGGCAGTCCGCTGACAGCGCGTGGTTCCGCCTGCGTCGTCCTCCCTTCCAATTAAAGACTGATCCCTTATCTTTCAAGTATAAACATCCGCTCGAATTTCAAAACAAAAGCACGCGTTGATGTATTCCGCGCGAGAGAAGGTGGGCCTCATGTTCGTGACGCGAACAAGACCACCCCCGGTGCTTCCTATTCGAGCGGGTTTTCTTCCAGTGAAAATCAGTAAATTTGCTAATGCAATATCTCGAAAACCAGTTGAAATAAGGTGTATACATTATAGGTTATTGAATTTGTGTTGAAACGATCAAGATAATTGTGATCTCTAAAAAAATAGTTCCATTTAAAAAACCGGACTTGACCATCGTATCTCTTAAAATAATAATCGAAGAAAAAATTTGTCTGCGCTCATAAATTTGTCTCCTCGAACCATGCAATTGCATATATTGCTACATTTCTTAAGGGCAAAGGAATAGAATTTGAAACCACGGCGCCTTATACGCCACAGCAAAACGGCAGGGCCGAAAGAGAGATGCGAACCATTGTAGAGAGTGCAAGAGCCATGATGCATTCGAAAGACGTACCGAAGTATCTGTGGGCGGAGGCTGTAAATACCGCGGTTTACATTTTGAATAGAACCCCCACGACACAGACCAAGGATTCTACACCGTATGAAACCATTACTGGTAGAAAACCGACTTTGTTGCATACAAAGAAGTTTGGATGTCAGGCTTATGCCCTCATGCCTAAATTGCACCGAACTAAGCTCGATGCAAAAGCAAAGAAAATGATGTTCGTTGGATATGATGCGAATTCGAATAATTATAGGTTACTTGATCCAATAAGCAAAAAGGTCAGAGTTTCCCGTAACGTATTGTTCAATGAAAGTCGATAAAGGAGAATGTTGTGCGTCTCCATGCTGATGATAACACGCACCAAGATGAGAATGATTACAGCTCACAAGAAGAGGGAGGCAACGATGACCTACAGAGAAGGGTGGAACATGACTCCATGGGACCCGAACCTATTATCAGTACGCGGCATGATCAGTCGAGCAGGGACGAAGACCACGTTGAGGAAGAGAATCAAAGATACGAATTACGCCCTAGAGGTTCCTTGAATCGACCGACGAGATACTGTGCAATGGTAAGTGAATTAAACGAACCACAATCATTCACAGAGGCAATGAGTGATGAAAATGCAAGGGAATGGAAAGAAGCGATCAAGGAAGAACTCAAAGCGCATGAAAAGAACGAGACGTGGGGGCTAGTACCGCTGACATGCAATATGAAAACCATAGGATCAAGATGGGTCTTCAAAAAGAAATACGCACCAACAGGTGAAATCTCGAGATTCAAAGCGAGACTCTGTGCAAAAGGATTCTCTCAAAGGCAAGGAATCGACTACCAAGAAACGTTCTCGCCAACGACAAGATATGACACCATCAGAACTGTACTTTCGTCAGCAACAACAAAAGGGTATGAAATAATACAATTCGATGTCAAAACCGCGTTTCTGCATGGAAAGCTGGAAGAAGACGTTTATATGCTACCACCAGAAGGTACAAACATAAAGCAGGGGCTCGTTTGTCACTTACAAAAGTCATTATATGGACTGAAACAAGCTTCGAGGTGCTGGAACACCAAGTTCGGTGACTATCTAGCGAGTCTCAACTTCCAACAGGGTCGCGCGGACCAGTGCATTTACAAGAGAGAGTATGATGGAACGACTGTCATATTGATATTATATGTAGACGATGGGATAATCATGTCCTCAAGCAAACAAACTCTGAAGTACATAATTGGTAAGTTGCAGGAAATTTTTGAAATCAAGGTTTCTGATCTGTCCAATTTCGTTGGCATGGAAATTGCATATGACAACTGCAAAGGACGAATTACAATTCATCAAAACGGCTACATAAAAAGGGTTATAAACAAGTTTAACATGGAAGATGCAAAGACGGTAAGAACCCCAGCAGATCCACATGCCAAATTGGGTCACGACACTGGTCAAAGACATCAGAACCCAGTATTTCCTTATAGGGAAGCAGTGGGATCTCTAATTTTTATAGCGACTGTTAGCCATCCCGACATAATGTACGCGGTGAATCAAGTTAGTAGATATCTCGCAAGTCACAGTCAAGTTCACTGGAACGCAGTCAAGCGTATTATTAAATACTTAAAAACGACTGCAAACTATGGGCTCGAGTATAATAAAAATCAATGTTTTTCAGGTCTTGTTGGGTACTCAGATTCTGATTTTGCAAACGATGTCAGCGAGAGAAGATCAACAACGGGCTATGTTTTTCTTATGAATGGGGGACCAGTAACGTGGACCAGTCAACGACAGCGAACTGTGTCTCTGTCAACGACCGAAGCTGAATACTTCGCAGCTTCTGATGCAACGCGAGAAGCCATTTGGTTGCGACAATTACTCCAGGAAGTAAATGATCGGGTACTGGATTCAACGCGAATTTGCATAGGCAATCAAAGTGCGATTTGTTTAGTTAAAAACCCTGTATTTCACAAACGTTCAAAACACATCGACGTTAGGTATCACTACATTAGAGACAGGTACAAGACTAGTGAGATCAATGTAGATTTTGTTCCCACAGAGGAACAGTATGCCGATATTTTCACCAAGGCAATTCCGCGTGATCGTTTCGAAGCACTGAGATCAATGATAAATATAAAGGCGATTGAATAACTTTGTCGTATTAGCGCGACGGCTTCAATGAAGAATACCTAGTTTTAAGTTCATTCTGTTCAAAGTTCATTAACATAGTAGTTGCTTTGGGTTACCATGTAAGATTTTAGGGCGAAGTAAGGCGCTTGATTAGAGGGAGTGTTAAGCTTTTGAAATCGCGCGCCTTTGCTATCCGAGTGTGTGTGAGTGTGCGTGTGGTCGTTGCGTCGATCTCCTTTCACTTGTCATGCGGTACGTTGTGCGACATGTTTGTCTTTTTCATTTTTGCTTATCTTTTCTTAATAAATAGTTTAGTTCCTCAATAAGGGGTTATCAAGTTTATTTCCTTAAAAGAACAAATAAAAAATCTTCGAAAACATTCGACTATTGGCTGTGGCATCGAACATTTTGAAATAATTAGATGTCAACGGAATGGACTAGAAAATGTGTATTATGTAGAATGCAAAATGTGCAAATACACAGAGCACATATCCTGTCTTCGGAAGAGTGATGCCACTATGGATATCAACCGCGCCGCTGTTTCCGCAACAATGATGACGGGCGGCGGATATAATCAACTGGAGGACATAATGACTGCCGTGAATGTGTCCTGTATGACGAAAAGGATCTACGAGAACTGTCAGAATGACCTAATCGATGCCCTCGAAGAGGCCGCACAACGCGAAATGGAAGATGTTGGAAAAGAGGAAAAAGCATTGCCTATAGCAAGAGGCGACGTACATCCAGAATCCGGTGTACCCTTTATCCCAGTTGTCGCAGATGGTAGCTGGATGAAAAGGTCATACCGCGAAGGAGATTACAATTCTCTCTCTGGCGTAGGAGCCATCGTGGGATACCACACAAAGAAAGTGCTGTACATCAGCGTGAAGAATAAATTCTGCATGACATGCCAAATAGCATCTACGAAGAAGGAAGAACCGCGCGAGCATCGTTGCTTCAAGAACTGGGGTCGTAATCACAGTTCAAATGGCATGGAAAGTGTCGCTATTGTCGAAGGCTTCAAATGCAGCATAGATATGCACGGACTAATATATTCTACACTAGTTGCCGATGGCGATAGCAGTGTGTACAAGAATATATTGGACAATGATCCATATGAAATGTACATGGTGCGGGTACGAAAAATAGAATGCACCAATCACCTGCTACGCAATTTCAGTAGAAAAATAAACGAAATCGTAGCAAAAGGCCGCAATAAAGAACTAAGAGCTGTCGTACATAATAATGCTCTCCGCCTACGCACTGGTATAAAGAAAGTTGCGGAATACCGGTTCCAAGAAGAAATAACACTCGATCAACGAATACAAAATTTGAAGGAAGACTTGACGAATGTACCGAGTCACGTTTTCGGTGAACATAAAGAGTGTCAGAGGTTAGCATACTTCTGTAATAAATACTCTGATCCCAACAGAGTAGACTACGTTCCACAACTGAGAGAAGCTGGTATTTATCAAAGTATCGAAGAAGCGATGCAGCCACTTTCCACTAAACCTGACAGTTTGCTGCACGGTCTAAATAACAATGCCGTTGAAAGTTATAATAATATCATTGCTAAATTCATCGGAGGCAAAAGGATAAACTTTGGACGAGGGGGCTCGTATCAGGGTAGAGTCTCCGCTGCAGTCGTCCAATATAACACGAAAGAGGCGTTTAGCAGATTGAGTATGGCAATGACTAAAGAGCCGACAACCATAGTAAAAAAGCTGGAAAAACGGCGGAAGCGTGCAGCAGAAAAGGCAATGGAATATAAAAAAGAAGCGAAAGCATCCTCCTTCCCAAATAAAAAACAATCGTGCGACCAGGATTACGGCCCCAGTGCAGAAAAACCAGATATGGAAGAGACAGTATACTCTTCCGAGTGTAAAAGGCACGCGGCTATACTTCACAAGTGGCAAACGACGCGATACAAGATCGAAATGGAAACTCGCGATCAGGCGAATAGCAAAAAGTGGATCGGTTATAGGAAGAAATTATTAACTGCATCCAATTTCGGCAAGGTATGCCGATTACAAAAGAACACACCACGGGCAAATACTTTGAAGAGTATGATGTACCCGCAACTCGAAAATTTACGTTCTCTCCAATGCGGAAGAGAAAATGAAGCAAACACCTTGCGACAAATGGAAGAAGAATTAGGAATCAATATTCTAACGTGTGGCCTCTTCATCGATGCCACTGTGCCTCACTTAGGTGCAACTCCTGACGGCCTCGTGGACGATGATACCATCATCGAAGTAAAATGTCCCGAAATGGCGAAGGATTTGTCGCCTGCTGAAGCAATAGAGCATCTTCCTGCAATACGGCGTATTTTCCGGGGTGATGAAATGAATAAAAATCATCCCTACTATTATCAAGTGCAAGGACAATTGCACATAACGAATAGGCAACGGGCTTTATTCTGTTTATGGACGCCGAAAGGAATGAAAGTTATAATAGTACCAAGAGATGATAGCTTCTGGGCAACAGAGATGGAGGAAAAACTGAAGAAGTTCTATGAGGACTGCATGTTGCCAGAAATAATAGATAGCAGATACAATCGACAACAGCCGATTAGAGAACCTCCGTACATAAAAACAAGAGGAACATGTACGAGTAGAAAATAAAGTACATAAAACGATGGATGACAACATCGCAATAGCACCGGCGAGTGCATCCAGCGGATATAAAGAGCCGTCGAATAAGCAATGGCAATCCAAAGTCAGTAATGCACCGGCGAGTGCATCCAGCGCATATGAAGAGCTGTCGAATAAGTAATGTTCCCAAATGTGAGTAAGAAAGTATGTAGAAGATACATACGGAGAGTGAATAGGACCGTCTATGACGGGGGTGGTGGTGGGCCTTTTCACACTCTCCTAATAATAAATACCTATAGCTATTCTTTCATATCAAGTGGAAATGACATGTATAAAAGCATAAGTATGACACATACTTTTGTTATTCAAATAATTGGATTAATTGGAAATCATCATGAATGTATCTCTCATATATGAATTTGCTTTAGATATTTCCACCAACCAGTATCAACGTTGAAAATCATGCTCTATGAAGCGAGGAAAGGAAGGCAGTCTTCTCCGCAAACATAAAGATAAGTAAATAACATACATACATTTACATTTTTATTGCATTCAGATTACAACTCGTTCTAACTTTTTATCACAGGTTCTATGACAACTAACTGGAATCAAAAGGGGTCAGTGCCATTCCAAGAAAATATTTATGAGAAATAGGACACAATACTAATGGTTTCTTCAGTAAGTGTAAGTATCAGTTTTTACATTCAAGTGGTATAAACACAAAAAATAATTTTTATTAAATTTATTTATTTTTGCAGATCAAACCAGAGTGTACATATGAACACTGGACTGAGGAATATCGTTGCAACTCCCACAAATGCAGGGTGGAAGAGGTACCCCTTTCATGACGCCGAACGGCCTAGTGAAAATGTGCAGGAGCGGATTTTCTGTCAGCTGGAGGACCAGATTTTCTGTCCTCGAAGTGACAGAAAATATAACCCATACAGCACACTCTCGTTGCAGCATAGTTGCAGCGTAGTTGCGGTGCAAGATTGCAACGATGCACGCAACGTTGCCGCAACTATGCAGCAATAATTCTATGTCCGCTTGCTGCAAAGTTGCACGGCAACTTTGAGGCAACTTTGCACGACAACTTTGGGGCAATGAAAAAAAAAAAAAAAAAATGGAAAAAAAAAATAATGCCAACAGTGAGATGCGACCTGCCGACCTCATGGTTACTAGTCGGGAGCGCTAGGCACTCGCCCACCCTGTTTGTTGGTCGTCACTTTCAATCAAATGTATATAAGGGAACTCCACATTTTTCAAAGTCGATTTTCTCGAATTTGGCTGAATTCTTACTACTTTGGAAAATTAAAGTCCGAGTAAAGACCTTCGCGTACACTAACAGGGACGTTCGGCAACCCGGAAATTCAGAAAATTATGAAACTCGGTGTGCAAGTAGAGTAGTTCATCCGTAACACAACCCTATTTTTCGTTGGTGCCAAAAAGCATTTTTTAGGGGTGAAATCACCCCTTGAAGAAAATGCAGAATTTTCTTTTCCGTCGAATATCTCGAGAACGGTGAGAGATATCGAAAAGAAGTTTAAACAAAAGTTGCATCCTTCTTTTATATCTACAAAACCGCGTAAAAACTATTTTCGAAAAATTCATATTTTTCAAGTTACCCCCACCACCAACTCTTAAAATTAAGTTTTTGTATTTTGTAAATATACGCTAGCATACCTCTGGATAATCCCTTTTCATACATATAAATAGTTTATGTGTTATATTTTTTTTGCAAACAAATAAAACCTCTATTACCGAATTTGAAGTCCATTTTGGCAGTTTCCATTAATAACATGGTTTCTTAAAGCCATATTTAAATTCGTATTTATGTAAGGTTCAGACAGCTTTCAATTATTTAAGCAAGGCAGTACGTACGTAAAATTACATCCAAGGTAAAACTAATTAAAACTAATCAATGACGTGCATGAATCATTATGATATCAGCGCATTCGTACATGCATTACTTCAAGTGTAATCTTATTAGGCTCTTTTGGAAGCCACGCGATAAATAAATAATGCGTGAAGATTTACAATGACTTTGCAAAATATATATGTTATCATTGAAATTACGCAGAATCGCATTCATGCCGATAACCTTGTCGAACCTTCCGATTTGCATGATGCATATGGATATGAATTTTAAATGATTTATAAATCAATTTTACTTACCTGTCCCACTAATAACATGTATATATATATATAATATTACAATATTATAATATTACATTAAAGATATTAATATTAAATTTAATTATAACATTATAGGAGTTTTCATGAACGAAGTGGTTGCATAAAGCAATATTTTAACATTTGCAGTCTCTTTTTGTACATGCTATATTGTGTGATTATACATTGGAAGAAATATACTAGTAGAAAACGATAAATATATTGAAAATTACGGTTTATAATTGGTACAATAATGATATTCTTCATAGAAGTGATTAAAACAAAAATACTTGCCACACCATGCACATCACATAAAAGCCGACTCCCCACAAATACTACATTTGGGTATAAGCTTGTCATTTCTGAAGTAACAGAAATCTACAGGATTTTGAAATTCGCTGGGATGCGTTTCTAGATATCCGCTTTTAAACCAAGCATATTGAAAAAGGTTTTTGAATCTAGGCGAAGAAAACTGGTTATGGGTTAGGGACTGCAATTTAATTATTTCATTGCGTAAGTGCAAATTGACATCTCTTTCTTGGAGAATCACATTATCCGAAAATGTCCGCACGAAATTTTTCCAAATCCGGAATCCAAACACATCTAAAGGCTGAACGATGCCCGTCGTTTTTTTTTGGAATCGTTGAAAAAGTTACTTCCTTGTCTTGTGGAATCAACTGCTGTAACTCATTTGGGCAGTGTCCCGTCCACGAGTCGAGTAGGAGCATGCTTCTACGGCCAGTATTCGGTAGATATACTTCGCTAAACCAAGTTTTAAAATGTTCAGACGTGAGTTTTCCTGACTTTGAAGCTCCGATGTAAATATTAACCGGACGGAACAGAGTTCTTTGCACTATCGGACCAAGTGTTCCTGTAGATTCCTTCAAAACTATGTATAGTGGTGAAAGAAGACGTCCGCTTGCTGATATAATAGGCATTATAGTGTAGCTATGTGTTGTAGAAGATACCGATTGAATCGTCGCTTCTACTGTTTTTACTCCTAATTTCGCCAATGTTCGCCCAGAATGTATTTCAAGGTTGAAGCCACTCTCGTCTGCATTATAAATTTCTTCAACTCCGACAGCTGGGATGCTAGACTTTACGCGAGAAACAAACGATTCTGCGATATTTTTAATGTTGTCAATATCTTCAAACGTAAATTGCGTCCTGAATGTTGTTATCTTGCGGGACACAATTCTATGCGCAGTCTTAAAGTTCCAAATCCACCATTTACCTGCCACGAATTGGGGTCGGTCCACTTGGTTTTTTGCCTCCAAGGCCCACAATCTTAAATTCATGTCATGAACAATGGATCTTCTGTCACAAGCTTCTTCAAACTTTTGCAGTACATATTCCCCAATAAATGCAAGTTTGTCTGCATTTGTTCCACCTCTCTCTACACTCGCCTCCCACCTGTATAGCTGCTGCAAAGATTTAACCATGCGATAATTTTTCTGTACACTGGCAAGCGTTCGACGTGCCTTTTTTGCGCTTTTCCAAAACGTTACAGCTTTTCTCTTATAACTTAAGTCAACTTGTCCACCTTCATCATCAACAGTACATTCTGCAGGTTCAAAACTGTCTTCTTCTTCTGCAGGCATAATGTACTCTACAAATTGTGCACCATGTGGTTCTGATGGATCGGCATAATCGAGCACATAATCATGTGCAATTAATGGTAGGGAATGTATGTTTTGAAACTTTTTTATAATGTCCCGAATTTCATTGTGCAGTTCCGTTTCTACCGGGATTATAGGTGTCTGTGTTATACTTGCAATTTGAAACGTAGTGGCTAACATGTGTATCACGTTAGCAACATTAATCGTCTTCATTTTAAAGAAAATTGTCTCTCAAACAATGATCACTCACTTTTCTCAATTGGATGGTAACTGACTGCTGCCAAAAAAGTAACTGCCGTTGGCTACATCCGCGGGAATATTTATATCACTCAAAGACGCGAGTACAAAAACATGTTTACCGAAAACTCGGAAAATCTGAAGGTTCGACAAGGTTATCGGCATCAATGCGATTCTGCGTCATTTCAATAACATATATATTTTGCAAAGTCATTGTAAATCTTCACGCATTATTTATTTATCGCGTGGCTTCCAAAACAGCCTAATAAGATTACACTTGAAATAATGCATGTACGAATGTGCTGATATCATAATGATTCATGCACGTCATTGATTAGTTTTAATTAGTTTTATCTTGGATGAAATTTTACGTACGTACTGCCTTGCTTAAATAATTGAAAGCTGTCTGAACCTTACATAAATACGAATTTAAATATGGCTTTAAGAAACCATGTTATTAATGGAAACTGCCAAAATGGACTTCAAATTCGGTAATAGAGGTTTTATTTGTTTGCAAAAAAAATATAACACATAAACTATTTATATGTATGAAAAGGGATTATCCAGAGGTATGCTAGCGTATATTTACAAAATACAAAAACTTAATTTTAAGAGTTGGTGGTGGGGGTAACTTGAAAAATATGAATTTTTCGAAAATAGTTTTTACGCGGTTTTGTAGATATAAAAGAAGGATGCAACTTTTGTTTAAACTTCTTTTCGATATCTCTCACCGTTCTCGAGATATTCGACGGAAAAGAAAATTCTGCATTTTCTTCAAGGGGTGATTTCACCCCTAAAAAATGCTTTTTGGCACCAACGAAAAATAGGGTTGTGTTACGGATGAACTACTCTACTTGCACACCGAGTTTCATAATTTTCTGAATTTCCGGGTTGCCGAACGTCCCTTGTAAGTATAAACAATTTCTGAGATGGACAGTCCTGAAGGTCCCCTTGTTAGTGCCGCGTTTCGACCTGATCTGTCCCACTGTGCGCCGTGCTCGCCTTCATGGAAACATCAGCTTGGCACATGGCACCAGTAAAGTAGATTCTGACTTATGGTTGGAACTGATTAAATGGTTGCCTTCTCCGACATATATTTTATATTTTAGTTCATTATCCAGGATGTCCGCGGGAACAGTAAACACCTGGATATTTCCTAACGAATTCGAGATATAAAAGAAATTGTTTATATGAAATTGCATGGTTGGAGGGGGCAAATTTACTGGGGCAGACGATTTTTTTCTTTGATTATTATTTTACTAGATACGATGATCAATTTTTTTTTTAAACGGAACTCTTTTTTTTAATACATCACTTGATAGTGCGTTTCAAGACGATTTCAATGAGGTATAATATATACACTTTATTTCCGCCGGTTTTGGAGATATTATGTTTTAAAATTTGCTAACGCCGCAAAGTTGCGAAAAAGTTGCGGCATAGTTGCGGCATAGATGCGGCAAAGTTGCGGCAAAGTTGCAGCAAAGTTGCGGCAAAGTTGCGGCATAGTTGCGGCAAAGTTGCAGTGCAATATTGCAAAGCAACTATGCAGCAACTATGCAGCAACAATTCTATGTCCGCCTCGTGCAATGTTGCACGGCAACGTCGCAGCAACCATACATCGACATTGCGCTGCAACTATGCAACATCGCAACCAAGTGCAAGGTTGCTGCGACCATCCTGCAACTTTGCCGCAACGAAGTGTGCTGTATTGTAACCTATATGCTATACCCGATTTCCTAAAGATACTGTTGCGGCGTAATAATAATGTTTCGGAAGCATGATAAAAGTTCACAAATGTAGCGTAATAGAACGCAATAGCCGCTAAACATTTATTGTCATATGGCATATACATAGTTTATATTTTTTGTCACTTCGAGGAGGGGACCACGTAATAATCACGCGTTGGATTCAACATCAAACACAATTTTATATATGTTTGTTCATAACTGCTTTCTGCATAGAATGTGTATTTCAT
Organism: Andrena trimmerana; assembly: GCA_951215215.1. Taxonomy (NCBI): domain Eukaryota; kingdom Metazoa; phylum Arthropoda; class Insecta; order Hymenoptera; family Andrenidae; genus Andrena; species Andrena trimmerana. Next base: position 24,246,993 of record OX578062.1, on the reverse strand, counting down.
GATCTGTTTCAGTGTTTTGCTAATTAAAAAATGTCTATCCTAACAAACTTCATTTTCTAGGGACATGCCCTCATCTATTTTTCTTTTTCACTTATAATTCCTTACTGCCAACGTAGAATATTGTAGCATAAGCACATTTCAAGTACAATGAAATTCTACGTTTGCAGTAGCAGCAGACTTTCTGTTTAAATTTTTACAAGTACAACGCAACAGCTGAGAATTTCTTTCCACATTCAAAATAGAATATGGAAATAGCAAACAGCTCCCTCTCGCGTTTACCGGGCAATCGTCGATCTATCGGTATTACCATTTCTGTGCAGAAAAAACCTGCTGTAATACCAACCTGCCGAATCGGCCAGGTCACGTGACGTGTCTACCCCCTTAAGTCTGTGGGAAGGTTTGATTAATTCAAAATCTGTGTAAATACTGGTACATAGAGGAGTGGTTTATTAAATGGTATTTGTTTGATAAGTGTAAAATCCCGTGAACAATCAATTGTGTGCGTCTGTACATTTCTTTAACTCAATTCGTAACATTATTTTTTGGTCCTTCGAGCCGGATAATCGGCCTCTGCAGTTTATCGGGTAACAGTGAGTGAATTTCTGAGGTGTTCTTCACACGTGCCCGACCGTTGTTCGTCCATATTCCGCTGGTTAACATGGCCGACCTGATCGAAGAACAGAAAGAGACCATCAGAAGAGTCTCCAGAGTGGTGGAGAATTTGAAAAAGCTGCAGGACCGAAGGTGCAGTGCGCTCGCGCTTAGATACGCTTGAGGATATGTGGGCGGATATCAAAACGCTGCACCGGGGCATCGTCAAGGCCGCTGAAGAGCACATTGCGCTCAGGTCAGACGATTATTTCACTAAGGATCTGTTTGACCCCGCGGAGGAATCGTATATGGAACTGAAGGGACTTTTATTGGACATTTTAAAACCAGCTGGAAAATTATTACCGGCCAGAGGTACGAATTCAAACGCAACGGATGCTGAGGTTGAGTCGAGGTCACGCGCTGTTTTGCCTCGAATCCCTCTTCCCTCGTTCGACGGTCGTTATTGTGATTGGCCGTCCTTCCTTGACTTGTTTGTGTCATTAATCGTGAAGGATTCTTCGCTCAGTGAGGTAGATAGACTTTACTATCTGAAAATATGCCTAAAGGGAGAAGCCGCGGGGAATTTGAAAAATTATACAACCACGGAGGATAACTTTACCTTGGCATGGGAGACTTTGCAGGGGCGTTATCAAAATAAACGCAAGCTCGTGCGGGCGCAGCTCACCACGCTGTCGAGTTTGGCTCCAGTGGAAAAGGAATCGTCCTCTGAGCTGAAACGACTACTCTACGATACCGTTGCTGTAGTTGGAGCCTTGGAGAAACTCGGGCGACCTGTCACGAACGCCACTGACTGGTTGGTGCACATCACCGTGGAGCGTCTGGATAAGCTGTCACGTCGAGAGTGGGAAACGTCCTTTGGCACCTCCGATGAGGTGCCAACGTTCGACGACTTGAAGGCTTTTGTGGACAAGCGGATTGACACCGTAGAGGCCCTTGAGGATCAGCGGGGCGGTGCTGACCAACCGGGAAAGAAGAAGACCGCTGCAAAGGGTGCCAAAGTCCACCAAGTCTCCACCCAGTCTAACCCTGCCAAGGAGTGCAGCCTCTGTAAGGGCAAGCACTGTGGCTTTCTGTCCTGTGTATCAGAAGAAATCTCCAGCAGAGAAGCAGGCGGTCACCGAGTCACTGCACCTCTGTGTGAACTGCTTGGGGAAACATCAATTCGACGCATGCCAGTCAGTCAAGAAGTGCAGGATTTGTGACGAAAAACATCATACCTCTCTTCACGATGTTCAACGCCCAACCGAGCAGTCAACGTTCCATCACGCCGCGCTGCAAGGTTTTCATTCAGCCCGGGTGATTCTCAGCACCGCTCGGGTGAAACTACTGGATCCCATTAGACCAGATGTCTTCGTGCGAGCACTCATTGATCCAGCGAGTGAGGTGTCCATCATTTCGGAATCCCTAGTGCAACGACTGGCGCTCAGTCGTAGGGGTGCTCGAATACCCTTGCTCGGAGTGGGCGGTGCCCGGTCGCGCTGTACGAAAGGGTACACGATAATGACTGTTGCATCCCACTGCAACAAAGAGTGCCGTCACGAAGTGTCAGCATTAATCTTGTCGGAGCTCTCTGGACACGTACCGTAGAAGTTCCCAGAAGAAAGGACGTGGCATCACCTGTAAGGACCCAATTGCGGATCCGTGGTACCAGCGGAATGATCCAGTGGAGCTGCTCTTAGGTGCCAACGTGTACAACAAAATCCTACGCTGTGGGGTGCGGCTTGGAGGCCCTAACGCTCCCGTTGCCCAAGAGACCTGTCTGGGACAACGCTGACCAATTATCGGGCACATCTTCTGTCCACCACTGCACTGTGGACAAGGATTTGGTAAGCATTTTAACCACATTTTGGGAGCAGAAAGAAATTTCCGTAGTTGTACCACCAACGCCGGAGAATGAAGAGTACGAGCGGCACTTCCTGCGGACATATCGACGCGATGATGAAGGTCGCTTCATAGTGAGATTGCCCTTCAAGACAACTCCAAGCTTGGGCGATTCCTGACGTGTAGCTTTGGGGACTCTGGAGACCATGCAGCGCAGATTCCGGCGATCAGCGAGTCTGTAAAAGGCGTACAAGGATTTTATGACAGAGTACGAGTCAATGGGGCACATGACTCGCGTTACAGATTCAGGCGGGAACCTCGCCAAGCACGACGGATTCTACTTGCCGCATCACGGGATGTGGAAGGAGACGAGCACAACTACTAAACTCAGAGTGGTGTTCAATGGGTCGTTGAAGACCGACAACGGAAGGACACTCAGCGAGTTCCTCCACACAGGGCAGAATTTGCTCCCTCTACTGGCGGAGGTGCCCTTCCGCTGGCGAAAGTACGCAGTGGCTTTCACGGCTGACGTAGCCAAAATGTATCGCCAGCTTCGGGTACAGAAGGACGACTGGCGATGGCAGAAGATTCTGTGAAGCCAACATGCTGACGAGGCCCCTCAGGAGTATCACCGGTGCATCCACCAGTTGGCACACGAGGAAGCTACGAGGTATCCAGGGGCGGCGAGGGTCGTCCGTCGCGACGTCTACGTGGACGATGTCCTATCTGGAGGTTCCACGCTGGAAGAAGTACTCATGGCGGGCGGGTTCCCGCTCCGAAAATGGGCTTCCAATTCTAGGGAGCTGCTGAGCGGCATAACCGTGGACGACGCAGAGGCTACTCGGAGCTGGACGTCTTCCAGCCCATACAGCGTGTTGGGAATCGAGTGGCTGCCTTTCGCTGATTGTTTTCAGATTACAGCCGCAGACAGCCCAGGCGCAGCAGCAGCCACCAAGAGAACTGTGCTGAGCAAGACGGCCCAGCTGTTCGACCCTCTGGGATGGTTGGCGCCAGTGACGATCGTAGCCAAGGTCCTGATCCAGGAACTGTGGCTACTGAAGAGCGATTGGGACACTCCGTTGCCACCACTGGAGGAGCAACACTGGTCGCAGTTCGTGCTGAAGCTACTGTTTCTAGCAGGCATCCAGATTCCCCGCTGGCTAGGGTGGCTGCCGTCCAGTAGCGTAGTGGAATTGCACGGCTTCGCAGATGCTTCCGAGCGCGCCTACGCAGCGGTCATTTATCTCCGAGTTGTCGACGCGTCGGACACATCACGATTTACGCTGGTAACTGCCAAAAGCAAGGTTGCCCATTAAAGCAGGTTTGGATACCTCGGCTAGAGCTCTGCGCCGCGTGGCTGCTGACACGCCTAGCGACACATACACTCACCGTTCTGGAGCTGGAGAAGGTGGACGTAAACCTGTGGAGCGACTCTCTTGTGGCTCTGGGGTGGATTCGAGGGCATCCGACGCGATGGACAACATACGTGGCCAACCGGGTCTCCTCAATCCAGCAGAAGATGCCACTTGCAGTGTGGCATTACGTCCAAGGCCCCGACAACCCGGCGGACTGCGCGTCCAGAGGTCTATCACCAAGGGATCTCGCTGATTTCGCCCTCTGGTGGACGGGACCGAGCTGGCTCAATTTCCCCGATCTATGGCCTAGGATGGAGTCCAGAATCCAGGAGCCGATCTTGGAGCAGCGAACCAGGAGTCTTCATACCCAACTACCTGGGGAGGACGAGCACAAGGGGAAGCGGCCAGCACACCTCACATCGGAGAAAATCCATGCGGCCCGAAGACGACTGGTCCGGATGGTGCAGCGACAGGCCTTTTCAACGGAGGTCAACAGCCTACAGAACAAGCGGAACATTCTGTCAAAGAGTCGTCTGCGGAAATTAAGCCCTTTCTTGGACGAGGAAGGGCTATTGAGGGTAGGAGGGCGACTTCAAGGAGCCTTGCTGCCATACGACCCGACTCACCCGCTCATTCTGCCGGATGAGTCTCCCCTGGCAACCCATCTACGATGTCTTCACGGAGGTGTCCAACTTACGCTGGCAACAGTCAGACAGGAGTGCTGGATTCTGAGGGGTCGTCCGATGGTAAAATCGTGTCTGCGAAAATGCGTTATTTGTTTTAGGTGGAGACATCAACCTCCTGTGCAATTAATGGGGACTCTCCCCCGCGCGCGGGTCATTCCTTACAGACCGTTCATGAGAGCCGGTGTCGACTATGCCGGCCCCATTCAGGTGCGCTCCGGGCGGGGGCGTTGATACAAAAGCGTTAAGGGATACATTGCCTTATTCATCTGCCTGTTAACAAAAGCAGTCCATCTGGAGTTGGTGTCCGATGGAAGTGCTGAGACTTTTCTGGCCGCGCTCAGGAGATTCGAGGCTCGCAGGGGGATTTGTTCAGAGATATATAGCGATTGTGGTACCAATTTCGTGGGAGCCAACCGCGAGTTGCGATGTCTCCTGCGCGCTGCCCTTCTAGACGGCCGCGACCATTGCCGCGGAGGGCATTGAGTGGAAGTTCAATCCACCTGCGGCCCCTCACTTCGGCGGCTTGTGGGAGGCAGCGGTAAAGTCTGTCAAGCACCACCTCCGACGACAGATCGGTGAGCAGAAACATACTTTCGAGGAAGTGTCCACGCTCCTAGCCGGGATCGAAGCGTGCCTGAATTCGAGACCTCTGGCGCCATTGCCGGACGACCCTGAGGACCTTCAAGCATTGACCCTTGGTCATTTTTTAATCGGAGGTCCACTGATCGCCATTCCTGAGCCTAGCTTGGAGGTGTTGCCGATGTCCAGACTCTCCCGGTGGCAGTTAGTCCAACAAATGCAACAACATTTTTGGCGCCGGTGGTCGAAGGAGTATTTGAATACTCTGCAGACGCGAGATAAATGGTGTCAGGTACAACCTGCAATTCAAAAGGGGTCATTGTGCCTCTTAAAACAGGAACTTCTTCCACCGACAAGGTGGCCGTTAGCCCGAAGCACTTCTGTGCATCCAGGCTCGGATGGACTCACACGAGTAGTCACGGTGAGGACCGCGAAAACAGAAGTTAAACGACCTATGAACAAGGTCATTCCATTGCCCATACTGGCGGAGAAGAGTCTGGACACGGCCCACTCCTCCGGTCAATAAGGCTAACCTCAAAATTTTATAATTGTATTCACTCACCTTTCTCTTTGATTTTTTAATATAAAAAAATGTCCGTCCAGTGTGTCTGCGATAGTCGTATCTTCTTTACTCGGCGGTTCACTACACGTGTCTAACGCTCGTAACATCATTCCACTTTGTTTTACACGTGTATTATATTATTAATTACTTTGTAGGCACATTCTGCGCATTTACGGCCACGCGGGCAGTCACTGTTCGCGCTTGGACGCCGGCGGCGCCCTCTCCCGTCTGTGCCGGTTGAAGCCCACGATGGAACACGCATTTCGAGAAGCACGGTTAGGAGTGCAATATTTCGTCAAGCTCCTTGACGAAGCGGGCGGGAAATGTTGGAGACAGAGTGAGGAAGGGGACCATCGACGTCACGAGCAAGGCGATGCTTGATGTTAGACCTCGGCCGCGGGCCGATACAAATCGTCGAGTGTTTACAAGGGAACAGAGTGAGCCATCTCTGGGTGTCCCCAGCTAATTACGATGTCTCTCTCGATTCGTAATTACGTCACCTAAGTTCACGTGACTTCCCGGAATCCTGACCAGGATTCCGGGAGACGAGATTTCCGCCTTCTTCTCGCTTCGAGTGCCGAACGGAAAGCACGTTTCTCGATCGCGCGGAGTCTCTCTTAAAATCGAGCAGTTTCAAGTTTATGTGGCCAGAGCGCTGGCGCGGTGTATAAACGTTACCAAAAATCCAGAATTATCTTAAGTCTGTGGGAAGGTTTGATTAATTCAAAATCTGTGTAAATACTTGTACATAGAGGAGTGGTTTATTAAATGGTATTTGTTTCATAAGTGTCAAATCCCGTGAACAATCAATTGTGTGCGTCTGTACATTTCTTTAACTCAATTCGTAACAATTATTAAACATATATATGCACGTACTATAGTGGTACGTGGTTTACATCACGCAATATGGAATGTAATTCTAACACTAACAATTCGGAATCGATCAATGCTTTTCGAAATCCTCGCTTTCGGAAATTAATTTCACATAATTCGTTGGTACGGAAGCGGTACATAGAACTTCCACGAAGGCGGCATATTTACTGCTTACAGAGTACATGTTTTCAGTCAACCAAGTGAACATATGATCGATGCAATGTTCATACGCGAACAGTATACGCATCGTAACTTCCGTCATGTATAAGGTAACGTGATTATCGGTGATTTTAATAAGTTGATCATCATGCATACGCGTGAATTCGAGTCGCAAATGATCAATTACAATGTGGGTTTGGGGCGATGTTGCCTTGCTGCGTAATCGTTGGAGTATGTCCGCCTCGTTTTGCAGTAGGTGCTTCCACGTTGACATTGAAAAACACACCTCGCAGCCTTTATTGTCGGCTATGGCAATCTCGACGTGGCACGAATCCATGCCAATGCGAATTCCAATAGTTAGACGTTTATAAGCTGTTGAGGTCAGTGGGTAATCACGCCCCAGGACCCGTACGATTGTTGGTTTTGGTGTTTTCAACGTTTTTGGTGTTGTGGATCTAGAACTGTATGAAACATGTACACGAAATTAATGCTTCGTTCATTTGCGTTTACAGTGAAAGAAGTAAGCGAATGCAGTAAGCGAATGAAGTAAGTGAAAAGTGTATAGTAACGTATACGTACCTCATATTGGACTGTTGATAATGTTGTTGTTGTTGACGTTTATTTGGAAACCCACCATCGTTGACGGATGCGCAGGATGAATCGTTTAAGCTGCGTTTGTACATTTTTATACGCACTACGTATGATTCTCATCGACGGAAAAAATGACGCGAGCGATACTTGTTGGCAGTCGAGCGTACGTGGTGTAATGCAGTCCGCAGGACCGCCCCGCGTCATTTTATACTGATTCACGTACACGTACAAATCAATGTGTGGAAGTATATATTGCATCACGTAGTGCAGTGTCGCGCTTACTCCAAGGGCTACCGCGACAATATTTACTGAAATCACCGATAATGCATTCTTTGCGAACGATATCGACGATGCTATATTCAACGATGATGTTGTCCAGTGGGATAACTAAGTTAAATAAATTACTAAAATCATGAAAATCTATGTACGAATTCTTTTCGCCCTTACGCGCTTCCACGACGCATGACTTACAGCTCCTCGAGAATGATGCTTGAGACGTCGTTCTCGATCATGTAAATACTCGGAACTCTACCCCGAATAATTATCGCTCTATGTCTACGATTGTTGCTTACGCGAACGCAACGCATAATTAATTTCTTCATTACACGTGCGCTGTATCGGTCCCACGGTTCAAATATCAAAACGCGTTCAATCCTGACCAAATATAAACACACTGCATGGCGCGGTGCAATGTCGTGTTTACTCCATGGGCTATCGCGACGATTAACTTACAGCCTCCTCGATCGTGAAAATACTCGGAACTTTTCACCGAATAATTATCGCTATATGTATACATCATTGCACGTGCACTGCATCGGTCCCACGGTTAAAATATAAACACACGGCATGAAGTGCGTGCACGTAGGTGTCATAACGCGTTCAATCCTGTTGCGCGCCCTGATTCCTTATCTTTTCTCAGAAAAATCTTTTCTCCTGGTCCACCCTCTTTCTCAGAAATCATAATCGAAGACGCGATTTGAATTTCCACGAATCGGTTGCGGTCGCGTCAGTGCACCGATCCCCGTACGCGTACGGAGATTGCGCAGCGGCGACGCGTGCCCAAAGTACTTTAAACATCCAACAGGTGGCGCCAATACGAAATGTATGAAAAATCTGGAAAATCTACCAAGGCGGTCTCAAATACCGACGCGGATCCAAAGTTCCTTAAACATCCAATAAGTGGCGCCAATACGAAATGCGCGAAACGCCATTTTGAAATTTTAAAAATCCTCCTCCTCCCCTGTGACGTCAGCTCCTTCGTCCACGAACTCGACCTGCGCGCGCGACGCCATTTTGAAAATGTTGAAATCCCCCTTCCCCTGTGACGTCATCCCCCTCACCCACGAACTCGGTCGACGCCATTTTGGAATCCCCCTTCCCTGTGACGTCATCCCTCTCACCTACGAACTCGGTACCCCTCCCCGCCTCACCCCCTCGCCAATCTCGTGCAAGAGCGCGGTACCCCCCGCCCCGCCTCACCCCCTCGCCCTAGGGGCCAGAATCAACATAGCCTAACTACTGAGGCGCAAGGAGCTGTTGCGTGCGATACGCAAGGAGCCGTTGCGTGCGATTTAGCTCGCAGCTGAACAACGAGGGACAGCAACAGGAGCAGCGGCAACAGCAGTCGAGGCCCCCCGACACCGAAGGACGGCAGCGGGAACGGCGACGGCGGTGGAGACCCGCGGACATCAGAGCGGTTTCGACGCTCCAGCGAGGATGCTGAGGGAGAGCGGAACCAGGATGTCGTTGCTGGGTTGGCTCCGGAAGCTTGAGAAGCCGACCTACGAAAAGGGAGCCGAATTCTAGTAGTATCGTTCTCATTGGGTAACGTAAAATGTAATGCGGGCGTACGTCAAATAGGAATGACTACGCACCGAAGTTGGCTCTTTCGCGGGTAACCGACGTGTAACAATGTATGTTTTAAAACCTATACGAATGCACTAACTGTGGCTCCGCAACACAAACAAGTCAAGACGTCCTTCAAATCAGAATAGGTCCATGGAAAAAGTAAATAGTCGAACGCTATGTATCATGTTTGTAACGTTTCCACGCGTGGCGTATCGCGCTTCACAGGAGTTTGGGATTGGTTCGAGTGGCGTGTGATAAAGAATTAAAATTCAAGAATAAGAATTAATCTTAATAGTGTTTATTTAATAAAACACCTCTAAATTGTACAAACAAACAAAAATTAACGCTTTATAATATTAAAGGAATTAGAATAATTAGGTTGCGACTCTCCGTCGGTACTAGTGTGCTTGGGAAAAGGCCCCGTAGCCATCTACTACGCTCCGTTGCGCAGGCTCGATGACGTCAAACCAATCAACGTCAAGGTGGTAAACGGAACGGCGCCACCGTCAAGTCAAGCCAAGCGACGTGATTGGCTTGGCTAGACTTGACAGTGGCGCCGTTTCGTTTACCACCTTGACGTTGATTCGAATATTAATTTAAAATCGATTATTGTTATATTTATTAATAATTAACAGAATTTTAAATACATGTTTGGAAAGAGAATTTCCATAGCATTAAAATGAGTGAATATTAAAGCATTATCTTTAAACAGTGCCGAAATGTTGGAGTTAAAGTGATAATGTGTCGACACATATCATTCAATTTTTCAAAAGTTTAACTTTTAATATCTCGAAAAACATTCGAGATAAAAAGTTAAAATTTTACACAGTAAAATTATATACTTCAGTTTCTCGAGGTTATCGACGGACTCTGTTATTATAATTTAGTATTTAGAGTAACTAATCTTTTATTTGGATACGGCCGATGAGATAAAAAGTAATATTTTATTTAGATACGGAAGATGAGTTAAAAAGTCTTCAAGCACGTGCAGAAAGCAAAAATTTGAATGCCGCTGATATGCTGATATCGCCCCAAAATGTACAGAGGGAGGAATCGATAGATCTACCTCTCGACGAATTGAATCAATTTTCTTGTTCAACGCCAATTAACAAGGAATCACCGCCTTCGCTTTCAACTCAATTATTAAAGTTCACAGTTAATAAAGAATTTTTTACCATTAACATTAACGAGTCAAAGGCAAGTAGCGTTCCTAGTGGCGCTACAGATATATTAAACATAGTTGGTGATTCTTGGATCAATAGTACGGAAAAGGTGAGGGAATTAGAAACATCTCATCACAATAATGTTAATTCCAAAAGTTCAGAGAATGAAAAAGCAGCAAATAGTAGTTCTTTTAGTGATGATAAGAGTGATCCCAATGGTGTAGATTATGAACCAGGTGAAAGTTGTACAGTTACATCTGCTCAAATTTCCGAATCAAACTCTAAATGTATGGAATCCATTCCACCGGAACATAGCTCAAATGTAGATATTCGATATGTACACGTTCCTGTCTCAAAGGATCATGCAAAACGAACAGTAAAAAGATATTTTTGTCCTTTTTGCAAAAGTTTGCAAACGAAATTTGACCGGCAGCTTCAACTGAAGCATAAGACGGAATCTGATGTTCAAAAATTTATAAATCTATGAAAGGGAAGTCACGAACGACGAAAAATCATCGGAACGATTCGTGATTATGGCAATTATATTCACAATACTACATCTGCATTAAATACAGGGATAGTTATAACATCTAGGCAACGTCAACCTAAATACGATAATGCTGCTGAAGATTATATTTATTGTACAAACTGTAAAAAGCTTTTATCTAAACGTACCATACGCCATCATTATAAAAAATGCAATACGCAACATAAAGGAGGTGTACGCGAAATTACCGTTATGGGGAGACGATTAGCTGGATACGTTTATATTTGTGCTAATGATGTGCTCCGTAAAGTTGTATTCCCTGTCATGCGAGATGATGCGTATACTCGATCAATAAAGTACGATGAACTGCTAATTTTGCACGGCAATAAACAATGCGATAAGTATACGAGTACGCATCAGCATGACATGATAAGAGCACATTTAAGATTGTTAGGTCGCTATACGCTCGCAATCAGTTATTCAACCAGATATTGATGATTTTGCATCAATTTTTCGACCGCAATATTTTGATGCAGTCATACAGGCAATTAGGATAGTTGCCCATTGGGATAGGGGAATAATGTGGTTTAAGGGGGTAGACACGGGTAATGCAGCGCGCTGTATACCGACACAACCTGGCCCGAAACATAGGTTTGCGCGCTGACGTTGTTTGTCCTTATACGAGCAAATTTTGGGCTGGGCGAGGTCTCATTCGAAAGATGAAGGTTCAATGCAGCCCGCTCTGCTCATGATTCAAAGAGATTGTGTTGATATGTAATAATACGAGTGTCCAAAGTAGAGAAAAAATCGACAAAATGCACTCGCAGATTCCATGTACTTGTAGGTCTCTAAAAGAGTTTTGTGACTCAAACGATGAGCAGAGCGGGCTGCATTGAACCTTCCTCTTTCGAATGAGACCTCACCCAGCCCAAAATTTGCTCATGTAAGGACAAACAACGTCAGCCCGTGATTGCATTCCCAAATACGAGTTCCGCCATATTGGCGATAATACAGAGCAAGTCACGTGACAAATTTAGTTGAGCTAGTGGATACGAGATGGCGCCTACTCGGGAGGACTGCCAACGTGGAATCATAGGGCGGTATTCTCAGTCGTTGCTTAAGCAAGCGCTTAAGCATGACTTAACAAAGTTCGCCTTATTCAAATAAGGCGAGCTTAAGACTTCATGTATTTTCAGTCCGAACTTAAGATTTGCTTAGAGAAGAAGACGGTGCTTAAGGCTTGCTTAGTCAAGCAAATGCTTAAGCAAATCTTATATTACGTTCGGCAAGCGTCGGAAACTTTCCAGTGTAGCCGAGCAGCATTATCCAATGAGGAATGGTTTTGAAAATGCGGCTTGCTGTGTTTGCGCGGTATTCCCCCTTATTCGTCCTTACGCGCCAGTCAGTAGCACGTGCTATTCTAAAAAATGGCAAAGAACAGTAAAAAACACTACAGCGATGTAGAAAAACATTTATTTGTAGCATTATTAAAGGAATACGGGCCTATCATAGAGCAGAAGAAAAGCGATGCTAGTTCTATTAGCGCTAAAGAAGAAGCGTGGGACGATATATGCCAGAAATATAATGCTTCGCATATAATATCCGCTAAGGTAAGGGATTTGTTTATATAAAAATGGCAATGAAATATATACCCGAACGTAATTATAATAAAGAATTGCAAAATATAGTTAAAAAAAAGTTTCATAGCGTGTGTTTTAAGAAAGGTTATATATTTTAAGAGCTGAAGGTGGTCAATTTTGAAGGAAAGAAAGACGTTTAATTTTTTATAAGAACGTCCAAAGTTCGGTACCTCGCACTGCCCCTGCACTGGTGCCAGAAAGTAACTTGAATTGGTTGTTTCTGATAGAAACGAAGAAGCTCTATAAAGAATCAACCAATTCAAGTCATTTTCTGGCACCACTAAACTAGAAAACTGAATTCTCTATTATGTGTAGAATAAGACGTAGTAAATAGCTTAACTTTATTACGTTCATTTAATAAACTATTTTATATAATCATTGCAGAGAACAGTTCAGCAACTGAGAAAACTATGGAGCAACATAAAAGCTGCACAGCGGGGGCTGTTAACAAAAGAAAGGCAGGCAACAATGGCAACAGGTGGTGGCCCAGCACCACCACCCGTTGTCATTGACCCAGATGTTGCGGAGATAACGCCTCATATATAATACTCCAATATTATTCTCGTCAAATTCAAACGAGGAAACCAGAAACGGTTAGTAATGTTATGATATTAATAAAATGCTAATGAAATTAGTCAAAATGAATAATGATTGTTTTGATGAGTAGAGCGACAACACATAATGTTTAGTGCCAACGAAGTGGCAATAGAAACCATGGTAGAAGGACTGGTGGAGCCCTGTGCTGAGGCACACACATGCCTACCTACAGACACATTAGAAGTTACGCAAACTAATGGTAAAATATGTATTTTTTTTTATCTTGAGAAGAGTATAGTAGGGAACATAATTTTTTGTAAGTTCATTATCTCATTTCTATTATTTTCAGGTCCTGTGGAAAAAAAGAAAAAAAAAACACCCGCTTCTTCTGACCTTGAAGAATTAAAACTTGATAGAATCAAGTCAATGATCGACGACGAGAAGAAACTTGCACTTCTGATTTATAAACACCAGGAATTAAAAAACCAAAAGGAAATGGAATTTCTGACAAAGAAATACGAATTGGATTTGCGGAAATCGGCCGCGGAAGCGGAATTAGCGGAGAGCCAATTACAAAATTTTTAATAGTAAACTTTTTATTACATACTTTTTATTAATGTTAAAATTGCTCAATTGTTTTTAAGTAGGTGTACTAATATAAATGCTCAAGCTAAACAGTGGTATGACCACATGTCTGTACTGAAAACAATATTTAATTTATCTAAGCGATAAAGATTTAAGAACTTTAATGGGCGCTTGCAAACCTATAGTATCAATAATGTGATAATTAGTTCTAACATATCAAAAATATCATAAGTTAAGGAGAAATGTTCAAAAAGGCGATGAGAGTCATATTTTTGTAAAGTTTTAAATGTGTTTATTTTAATGTTATAAAAGAAGCTATTTTATTTGCTTTAAATAGAGCATCAACGTTCAACTAATGATAGGGCTTGCCGCGCCTGCCTATAGCCATAATGTTGCTACCAATGTATTATTTTGTTAGCGTGCGCAACGCCCTGTAGTGGTTTGGTTTGAAAATAAATCGCAATATAAAAGTGTGTATTGTATTGTCACGTCCCGGGTGAGGTCTTTTGGGGACAATGACATGTGGGGTAGAATGGACTCAGGCGCGAATCTAAAATCCAGCACTCTGAGATTTTGTGGGAACTTAGGCGCGAATATTAAATCCGTCACTCTGAGGGTTTTTGAGGAGTCAGGCGCGAATCTGTAATCCAGCACACTGAGGGTTTTTAGAGGGGTCAGGCGCGAATATTAAATCCGTCACGCTGAGGGTTTTAGAGGAATCAGGCGCGAATCTGTAATCCAGCACTCTGAGATTTTGTGGGAACTTAGGCGCGAATATTAAATCCGTCACTCTGAGGGTTTTTGAGGAGTCAGGCGCGAATCTGTAATCCAGCACACTGAGGGTTTTTAGAGGGGTCAGGCGCGAATATTAAATCCGTCACGCTGAGGGTTTTAGAGGAATCAGGCGCGAATCTGTAATCCAGCACACTGAGGGTTTTTGAGGAAAGCCAGGCGCGAATCTTACATCCGTCACGCTGAGGTTTTTAGAGGAATCAGGCGCGAATCTGTAATCCAGCACACTGATCGGTCAGGGAAGGTTTAAAGGCGAATGGTATCCGGGGACACCCGTTAGAGCTTTTGTTGTGGTTTGGCACGATAATTGGATTTACTGTTGCATCGAGGTAAAAGACACTCGTAATGATTCAGCAAAATCAGCTATTCTTACGGTTATACGAAACCTATACGAAAGTAAGTTAGTAAACACTGCAATGCTTTCCGCGGTCGTTGCCCGTAATCAGCTGTTCCGGCAGCCTGGTTGGATTTCGGGATCTTCGTAGCCGAAGGATTAACACAATGACTCGAAACGTTAGTTAAGCAAAACGGTTTATTAGTTTAGGCAAAATATATGTGCACTGTTTGTGAAAGTGCTTTGTTGAACATATTATGCGTTTAGACATTAATCATTGGCACAGAACATTTATAGAAATGGTTATCAATATATAAAACGTGATTATGAGCGTGACATACAGTATATGGTTAAGATAGAATGATATAAGCAATAAGCATTGATAAGAACATGAAATATGATTGAGATGAGCGTTAATAATACAATATAATAAAGCAACAAGCGTAACAAGACAATATAATATGAAAGCAATTAGAATAGCAATACAAAATAATAGGTGAACGCAATACGCGTAGAAATACAAAATAATATGAAAGCAATACGAATAGAAATACACAATAATATGTATGGAGATGATATGCAATATTTTAAATGGTAATATAAATTCTTACGGTAGTTGCCGTTGAACACTGAATTTATGTTCGTAATTGAGTACTTTGAATAATACTGCGGTTAAATAAAACTTTAGAATAGATTTTCGTAGAACGAGTCGTTGATTGATTTCCGTAGAACGAGTCGTTGATTGATTTCCGTAGAACGAGTACGAGCTCTCGCGGTTCCTCGTATTTATACTAATTACAATCTTTTCGGCTTGAAGGGGGGTGCGCAGTACGCACCTTGACATATTCACGCATATGCGTCGCATAAACATTTCGGGGTTGTTGTAAGGACCAAAGGTTGGTCTATATTTAAACTCGTATTTTCGGCACGTACGCCAGATAATCCTCGGGATTATCCTTCTGGGGTTCTTATACATGTGATTTGGTAATGCTCAACTCCTCGAATGGGTTTTGGGTGTTTTTATAGGAAAGGGGTGATAATGAATTTGACTTCTTTGGTCATTTAGTGGGCTTGAGACGTGATCTCGATTTAAGAGATAGAAGGGGCGAGGGACTTGTTTAGATTCGATAGGAGGGAAGAGTTTGTGCCGCGTTGGGCGAATATGTGAGGGAGATTCATTGATTGACCGTCTTGAGATGGGGACCGCTAAGGTACATCGCCAAGGCGGTCGAGGTCATGGAGAAAGGGTAAGAATTGAGGTTTGAGGAGTTTTAAGTGGAGTTGTATAGTGGTTTATGAAGAAATGTTATTTTATCTGCGAGCGAAAATTTGTGGGACGTCACAGTATAAATAGTCATACAGAAATTGTATTCGAGTTGTCTGGTTTTGAAGAAAAAGAAATTAAAAGATATACTTTTGTTTACTGATAATGGAAACTTTTATTTTGTATAATAGTTGGTCTACAGTATTACATAATTGTGTTTCATATTTAACATGGAATTGGAAATGCTTTATATATTAAGGTATTCTATACTTTATTATATAATTTGTGTTCCTATTTCCTAATGATAAAAGTACTATTAAACATGATTTACCTGCAAAATGTTTATTATTAAATGATGACATTTAGTTTTATCTCGATGTGTTCCAAATAATCCGAATTCACTGTATTAAGTATCAAAATTGATATGCCGCCGGCATTAGCATTACCCGATGTACACCACGAGGAGGTTGCTCGGTCGGACTTTGTACATCATGGTGGCTCTGAAAAGAGCCGATTTGTGTGTACGTGTGTACTCAGTTGAAAAGTCGAGCAATTAGGGCCTCACGGACAGCAAAGCCATTAGCATTTCCTACATTTTGCGCTTCAACCACTGGTACATCTTCATTATCCTCATCATTGAAATCATCATCTTCTGGCAATACGTCATTGAAGATTAACGACATGTTGTGCAACACAGCACATGCCACAACAGTTGATGTAGAAGAAATCAGTTTCGTCATTAATCCTCGCGACAAACATGGGAACCTTCGTTTCCAAACGCCAAAAGTACGTTCTACAATTATGCGCGTTCTGCTTCGGATATTGTTGTAGCTGCAATGGTACAACAGTCAATAAATATAATCCTTTTTTCATACTGAAAACCTTAATAATTCTAAAAAAAAAATAGAATACTTACGTCATTTGTTCGTCTGTTTGTGGATTTGGAAGTGGTGACATTAGAAAGCGTAAGCAGGGATACCCTCTATCGCCAACAAGTATGCCATCCAGTTGTCGTTCCAAGTACCGCATATACAGTGCAGAGTTTTGAAATATGCGGCTGTCATGAGCACTACCCGGCCACTCGGGTACTATGTCCAAAAATTCCATTCTTGGACAGACAACAGCCTGCAACAAAGATCATAATTTTAAAAATGAAACGAAACCTTGGAGATTAAAAAAGAAAGTGATATTCAATCATAGGCGATTAAACAAAATATTTTTTAATTGATGAAAACCTACTTGCACATTGAGTGAAAAGTATCCTTTTCGATTCCTAAATACTTCGGCGATATTTTGGAATCTCGTGTTCACTAATCGCACGTGCGTGCAGTCGATAGCGCCATTTCCTTTCCCAAGGTCAAGGAATAATCGTCGATTCTCCATGCGAGCGTCAACATCTCTCGGCATTTTAATAAAATCCGAGATTAAACTTGCAAGTAAACTACTTACACGAAAAATAATTTTGGACACTGTTGGTTGGGAGATCTGCATCGAGTCACCTAGTAGTTGCTGCAAATAGATGTATTTTAAACAATTTTCCTCGTGCACACTCTTTAATTATCAATATTTCGGACGTGAAAAATAGAATACATATTTCTAAATTACCTGAAAACTGGAAGTTGCAAAATACCGTAAGGTCGCGAGCAATTGAAATTGCGGTGGAATTGGTAAGCCACGATTATTTATTTTTGCAACCCCTTCAATAATTTTCGGCAAAATACCGTGTAACACCGATTCCTTATTAAACCTGAATCGCATTTTAAATTCGTCGTCGTCGTACTGCTCGAAAGGATTTTGCCTGTCACGAATATAACGTCTAATAGCAGGCGTATTATCCACTTCATCGTCAGTCGTATCATCGATATCGCTAATATTATTAATATCCATATCAATGAAATCAAAATCTAAATCCATTTTTACAAGGTTCACTTTTTCGGCAAATTCCACTCGCTTCCTTTACCCAAATAATGGCGGTGAATGGCGTATAAGACGGACTTAAGTCATCTAAAAGGTTGACTTGAAAATATAACCTCACTTTGGAAGAATAAGGTCGTCTTAAGACGTTCTTATTTGACTGAGAATACATACGGACTTAAGCCATGCTTAAGAAGCGACTGAGAATCTCGAATAAATAAGATTTCTTAACAAAGTAAATGCTTGAGTCGATGCTTAAGTCGATGCTTATTTGCCGACTGAGAATCTAGATGGGGTCTTAAGCAAGTGCTTAAGGCGAACTTAAGAATAAGCAACGACTGAGAATATCGCCCATAGCAAAACTGAAGCGTTAGCTGGATACACAAGCGACAGTAAAAGCGTGAAGCAGTCAATGCATGCATTTCCGGACGATTGTAGGTTAGGTTATATGCATTTTAGACATACATTGACCAGGAACTGTTGGGAATGTATACATTTACTAAAGCTTTTACCGTAACACATACATCATTTGAAATCGCGGTCGTATTTATGTTATAATAATTGTGGCAGTTAGAGCAACAACGGGCTAATCTGCAAATAAATTTTTCCTATTGTACATCGATGGCTTTGCACACATATTGTTTGTCCACTTTTAGCGTTTATGAGAAAAACAGGTTCAAACATTCAATGGTACTTTATAAATAAATACATTTTGCATTATTGTATTATCATATATATGTAATATAGGTATCACTGAAAATATGGAATTAGTAGTATAAGTTAGAATCTGCAAAATTCTAATAATTATTCGATAATAATGCTTGGAAGTTGGACATGCTATTGTAACCAAGTACAGAGGAGGACATACTATACTGAATGATATTATATAAAAATGAATGAAAGGAATAATACTGGAAATAATTTCACTTCAATATTATATTTATTTTGAAAATAAGAGCAATAAAATACCTAGTAATTCGCCGTAGATATAGGAAGACTTAAAATTTGTTTTATCTATTGTCACATTTTTCCAAGACTATTTTCATCCTCTGGCATGGACACACAACATTTGTGCACTCAGCATAATAAATTTATGGACATACAATAAACAAAAATATCATTTTTGATAAATTTATAAAAAAGATAAAAATATAATTTTTATGCTGCATAAAGAAACAGTCAAGCACTATTTTTGAATATAAAAACTCAAATTTCATAAAAAGTGAACATACAATATGTGTGCACTAAGCCATCGATATGATTACTAGAGCCTATTGGAATACGTTATTGCTACTAACTCACTTTCGAAAAAAATGTGGGTTAGTCCGATGTTGCTCTCACTGCCTCAATTATATGGCAAAATACCAGAGAGATGAGCATTATAACCCGAGCCAATTTTTATTTGAAACGTGGGGAATTCAATTGTCGGCCATGAATAATTTTCTCGTGTTTATTTGTACTTTCTCGACTAAATATATGATTCGCAACTAAAGTACTAATAAATACGAGAAAATTATTCATGGTCGACGAATAAAAGGCTTTCGAATAACAAATATGATAAAAAATGATTTATTTTAATTGTAGAAATTATATATAGCACCCCCCCCCCCTCCTCTTCCTCCTCTGCCTCCTCTTCCCCCTCTTCCTCCTCTTTCCCCTCTTCCTCCTCTTCCACCTCTTCCGCCTCTGTATTGGATCCTCCTCAGATTCTTTTTTATGTCGATCCACTGTAATATAAAAAATAATCATAAATCTTATGATTACTGCAATAATGTTTTCACACTTTCGTGAGAATGTAAGAAATGTTTCCGTAAGATCACTTACGTTTCTACATACCTGCTTTTTATATTCGAGCGTAATCCTCATCCAGAGGATTTCCGCCCTGTTTGGACTCCGTCGCGAGGACGGAGTTCGGCTCCTCGTTCCATGCCGTCTTCGCGACGGAGTCCGACTCCTTGTGCGACTCCGTCTTCATGAAAGATGAAATTCAATCTACTAGATAGAGAGTTCGATATATTTATTTCATTCCTAACCATGTGTAGCTTTGAAGGTCATAGTATACCATATGGTTGAATTTGTCTTCACAGTCGCTTTCATACTGGATAGTCAAATATATAGCATTACATTTAAAAAACAGAGGGTCGCCTTCGTTTCAAGGAAAATATTGCGAACACCAAAAATTGAGTTATCGTATTATGTTGTGTATAAAAAACAGTAAAAGTTATCCCTCTTCAATTTTTTACAAATACTTACCATATTCGAGAACACTGTATAAGAATAGCAGATATAGCCGCTTGGCCGCTGCGAGTACCGCACGGCTCAGCCAGTCGAGCCGGTGTGATTTGACGCCGCGTCAACTTTCGGCAACTTTTACAGGGCCAATTTTAAAATGTCCATATTTTTTAAAATTCGTCCATCAAGGGGATGAATAGAACTAAATTCTCCTTTTTTCTTAGATTTTTAAAATCGC
The DNA here is from genome assembly GCA_951215215.1 of Andrena trimmerana. Taxonomy (NCBI): domain Eukaryota; kingdom Metazoa; phylum Arthropoda; class Insecta; order Hymenoptera; family Andrenidae; genus Andrena; species Andrena trimmerana. Next base: position 24,226,721 of record OX578062.1, on the reverse strand, counting down.
GCCCGATGTTAAAATCCTGCATTTGTTTAAAACAATTGCACAAAAATGTTTCAAATTTTTGTTTTTTTAAACTGAAATAATTTTTTCTTAAAACTTTAATGTCTTTTGTATAAACACCGTAAAACTCATCTCCATCCGTTTACTACTTCCATAGTTATAATTTACTGAAAAAATGTTAGAACTTATCTTCAAACAGCTGTAAAATCGACAATTCTCAAAATTTTTAAAAATCATTTGAGGTACGTTTAAATATCACTAAGGACTACAACATATTCAAATTTCAGAAAAGTGTCCGATTTCGCGTGGAATGTCCCTATTTTCAAATGTCCAACATTTGTGAGTTTAAAATTTTCGATTTTTCCACTTAGAAACTATATAATTTCCATCACTTGTCTTCAGTTTCAACTAAAGGAGGCTATATTGCACCCTGTATACCTTTCCTAGACATTTCACGGGTAAATTATAACATAATTTTCTTATTCTTCTTGAGAATGAATACACGAACCTCACCGTGTGAATCTGCGCATCGACATTGAGAGGCTGCCTTGCGAGGCACGCCTCGCGGAGTGGAGAGTCTAGAGAATACCTCGATCATGTTCACTTTGCGAGGCAGACTCGCGCGGCAGTGTCGCGTTACTTCCAGCATGATATTTGCATCGCCCGAACCATACGATTTTTGCTCTAGGAGCCGCGAGGCACCTTTGACCACGTCGAAAAACCGATGGCTGATGGCTCGTGCGATGCAAATATCATGCTCGAGATAGCGCGAGCCTGCCTCGTAAAGTAATCATGGTCGAGGTAGTCTCTCCACTCCGTGAGGTGTGCCACGCGAGGCAGCCTCGCAATGTCGATACGCCACTTGAGAAACACGCGGACACTCAAACAATCACAGTTCACTCAATAGATTTCGCACAAAAAATTACAATACAATGACGGTCATGAAACTTCACCCGGAATATGCCTAAATACAGTATTGGGTTGAAAGTAAAATGTAGAAGCGTGTCAGTTATTATAAAAGTGGCGTCGGTCGATATTAAAAAAAAAAGAAATTGAACTTTACGTTTATTATATATCATGTTGATATAATACGTAAAAAATAAGTGAAATGTAACAAACGAAAAATTTGGACTAGGATCACTTTCATAATAACCGGCACATATAGTGAAAAAGACAGGGAGAGTAAGCGTAAAGGTACTTACGATGTTTACAGCTCGACAGTCGCTTTTTTTCTGACCATCGAGCCTTTGCTACCCTCAAGGGTGGGCAAGGCCCAAACTGCCTTTCTCACTCCCTCAAGATTTTGTATTTCACTCGCACCAAGGACCGAGCGGGGCGTCATCGGCCCGCGTAAAAGTTCGAATGCGCAAAGGTTTGAAAATGCGGCGCGTGCCCGCGCATACTTGCGGGGTGGTACTTCACCGTCAGGCAAGTGGGAAAGGATAATGGTAGAACGAAATATGAATTCCTCGCTAAAAAAGTCGGTGATACGTCAAAAGAATATGCACAGGATAATCAAAAATTCTTTCCTGTGTACATTTCTGAGCACCAGACAGTATTCCCGGAAATACATACAATCTACGTAAATGTATCAGCATACCACCAATCCTAATGAGAAAGAGAGGAACAGGCCGCGTATATCCGTCCCTTTCCCACTATCTTCTGTTTAGCCTCTCAGTATCTGTAACCAATGCAGCGAGAACGCTAGCTGATCAGTTTCTTGTCATTTGCACTACGGTGAAGACGGAGAAAGCAATCGGGCTTTTATTTGATGCGCGGATATTTGTGAATTGTTCCATTTCCGCGTGGTTTGTCACTGTAGTGTTGATAAGAGTATGTGTGTGTATGTGTGATCATTCACATTCATTATTGTGATGGAATCCGCAAATGCAAGAAATAAACGCTATTTGAAGGGTGATGGAAAAGTGAAGCAGCCTACGGTAGCTGCAAAGCGTTTGTCCAAAAATACGAAGCGTCGAGGAAGGTAAGTTATGTGTTATATATTCTTCAAATATGAATATCAACAGCTATCTTTCACGCTTTACGTACACATATTCTATGCTATGCGCACCGTAACGCATGTCGTTACTTTACCCCTCTTGCTCCACTCAGTCTATTCCAATTCGTACGTTCATCATTATTTAATTAATTAATAATTCGATTTATACCGTGTTTGGACTCATTTTCATGTGAAAAACGTCAGCAGCGCGTTCCTGCAACTTTCATGCCGATGAGACGCAATGTAGAAATTTTAAATTTCGTTATATATGTTATACAAATTATATGCGTTTTATTACCATAAAACGTTCAAACTATACGCGTTTCGTTAGGTATGTTTCCTTTATAATGCTGTTGCAACTATTTCAATCGTTGTACGTAATTTTGAGGGGATAAAACATGCACTTTAGATTTTATTTATGTGATGTAGAAAGATAATGTTTAAAATTAGCAACAGTCATCGATGATTTGCGATTCGATGTTCAGTATAATATGTAGTACATACTTGTGGAATACGAAATACAAAGTGTTTTTTCTTTTGTGGAATTTTGCCCACAATATATACGTACATGTGTAGCTTCAACGAAAGTTCTTCATCGAAAAGCGCAGTCTTCGAAACATTCGCCTCAGGCCTCACTGGCACCCTTTGTCCCAGCCCGGGGAAATGTTTACGACATCTCAAGTACCCTGCAGTTGTGGATACTACTACGCGAAAAGAGAATTCTATTCCGTAGAAAGATGTTTTCACACAGATTTTCTCGTACACGTTACACGATGTAATAATGTCGGTATCGACCAAAAATGGTCCACATTGTATCATGTTTGCTCTCATCCTAATCAGAAAAATGTTATGAATATTTGAAAAAATGTTTATGCAGGAAAAAATTAAAAGTAAAAAAGTCGAGCCGTTATTGTTATTGAAAAATTGTTGCGTATCTGCATAAGGTTGTCAGCAACATTATGCAGGACCGCTTATTTAGCGGAGACGAACACCTACAAGAGTGGTGCACCGCGGCCCGAATCGCCGAGAACGCGATTAATAAAAATCCTTACGTTCACATTTCAAACTTTATCATTATGAAGATGGTCATTCCAGGGATTTTTGTGGTCGCAGAATCGGATTCCGAGGTCAAAATTGTTATTACTGTACTACTGTTTGATTCGATTATGTTATTTGAAGTTAATTAAAAATTAGCGTTTCTACGATAGCAAAAGCTATTGAGCGCGCTGAAACTGGAAAGTCAATATTTTGTATAAATTCACACTTCAGAGATTGAAATAGCTTTCATTTACCTTATAAGATGAAATTGTGTATTCGTTCTATGTTATTGAAATATATAAAAAGTTATAAATAACTGAAATATAAGAAATTATGCGATGGTCGTTTTTAATCGCATGTTACATTTTTCGAAATCGTTAGGCATCTTTGAAACTTATATTATTACATAGTCTATAGTATAAGGAATGTATGTGCGAAAGGAGAAGTTGCACTTTTTTGCGACTTCCGAGTAATAACCAATTATGTTGGCGGTAATCAGGCCGCTTGTGCGGAAGAAGTGTCTGCGACCAGCCAACATGCACCTACATATATTTTTGAAAATACCTGTGACAATATGGAAATTTTTTCTCGATATAAGTCGTAAATAAAATTGTTTTATAGTAATTTTTTTAAACAGATACAACAATGTATTCCTAAAGCATTCGGTAAGAATTGCATTTTTTTCTGTGTCTGACGGGACACACTGTATATCTTACGTGCAAGTCTTGAAACACGTGCTAGCTAAATTTTAACTTTACCTTCGTTTGCTGTATTGGCTAGGTGAACATTTTATTACTTTATTAGTTTGCGATACCAGCGCAGGCCGTGATAATCCTCCGCACGTGCGGAATCTTAGGCGTACTACCTGAACGAAAATTAAACTCCGCGCGGATAGAAAATGCAAGAAATCATCGGAAAGGCAATCACGGGGTGACACTGAACAGTATTCACCTATTGTAGAATTAATTGTTTCGCCATTAACTGAAACAGAAACCGACGAGGGTACAGACGAAACACAGTATACCTATGTGTTTAGAATGAAATGTGAGTTAACGTAAAGATTAACATATTAATTATTTGCATATTTGTATATTTAATTACTATCACTTTCTATTTTACATATTTTTTCTTCCATATTTTCTAAAATATATGTAGATGCATGTTGGCTGGTCGCAGACACTTCTTCCGCGCAAGCGGTCTGATTACCGTCAACATAATTGGTTATTGCTCGGAAGTCGCAAAAAAGTGCAACTTCTCCTTTAGCACATACATTCCTTATACTATAGACTATCTAATAATATAAGTTTCAAAGATGCCTGACGATTCCGAAAAATGTAACATGCGATTAAAAACGAACATCGCATAATTTCTTATATTTCAGTTATTTATAACTTTTTATATATTTCAATAACATAGAATGAATGCACAATTTCATCTTATAGATCAGGGTTGACTAACTGGCGACTCACGAGCAGCCGGGGGCTCCTCCGCCTTGCTGCCACGCTGAACAGCCCCCTCCATACCTACTATTCACTGACGATCGCAGTCGAATTCGTCCGTCTCTACACAGACATAAATACATTCGGACGGACGAATTCGACTGCGATCGTCAGTGTTTAGTAGGTGTGAAGGGGGCCGTTCAGCGTAGCAGCAAGGTGGAGGAGCCCCCGGCCGCTCGTGACTCGCCAGTTAGTCAACCCTGTTATAGATAAATGAAAGCATTTTCAATATCTGAAGTGTGAATTTATACAAATTATTGACTTTTCAGTTTCTACGCGCCCAATAGCTTTTGCTATCATAAAAACGCTATGTGTGTTAACTTTTCAAAAATTTGATACCATAATTAACTTCAAATAACATAATCAAATCAGACAGTACAGTAATAACAATTTTGACCTCGGAATCAGATTCTGCGACCACAAAAATCCCTGGAATGACCATCTTCATAATGATAAAGTGTGAAATGTGAACGTAAGGATTTCGCGTTCTCGGCGATTCGGACCGCTGTGTGTTGGTAATGTGTACGTAAGCGATCGTCATCACGCACACCTTACCACCGCTCCTGTAGGTGTTTCCCCTCCGCTAAATAACGCTGTGTCTCTCTAGGTATTAGTAGACCAAGGCACTGGCTTTATTTCTCGGCTGCTATGACCCCCGTTCTATCCTCCTCTTTTACGACCCATTGACAGCGACAAAGTAACCGCGAGCATAGGAGAATACTGTTCGCTGAATACCTATACCTATATCGTATAAATTCAAAATCGAACCGCCGGACGCCTTTTATTACTTACCAACTACCAGGCGTGTGCGGGTACCCGACTTTTCGGGCTCGGGACGGCCCGGAAACTTTCGGGCGGGATCGGGCGGGGTCCCGTTACTTTCGTATTGCTCGAGATCCCGACCGATTCGGGATCCCGAGACTCGATTGGGGCTACAAGCATAGCCGCCATGAGCGGGTAATTTGATTTCAGGTCGGCACGGCAAAACTCGGACGCGATCGGACGATATCGTTACCAGTAATAGATCAAAATTATTACCTGAAAACATAGAAAAATTTTGTTTCTTACACGTTAATTTGAAATAATAAAATATTCACCTGCTTGTATATTGTTGTTACAATGAAACATCCAGGAAATATTCGTTCGTACGTTTTCTATTTTAAATCTGAACCTACCCCGAAAAAGATAATACCCTATTGAAGTATATTTTATTATGATTTTAAAATATTGTCGATATAAAAATAGTCTTCTTCCCAAGTTCTGAACATGGTATTTATTCAAATACGTATATGGACATATTCGGTATTCACAGACTATTAGGTAGCAATGAAAATACATATATACAGGGTGTCCCACCTAAGACTGGACAGCCGGTTTTCTCCTAAACTATTGGTGATAAAAATATAAAAAAAATAGGGAATTGCATGGTTCGAGGGGGCCAATTAATTAGCGCGAACGAATTTTTTTATCGATTATTATTTTAAAAGATACGATGGTCAAGTTCGATTTTTCAAATGGAACTATTTTTTTTGAACACCTGAGTTGATAGTGCGTTCCAAGACAAATTCAATAAGATTTAATGTATACACTTTATTTTCACTGGTTTTTAAGATATTGCGCTTGCAAATTTACTGATTTTCACTGGAAGAAAACTGTCTGGTATAGCACGGACCGGGGACGGTCTTACTGGCGTCACGGGTGGCACTGCCTGTTGAAATAGATACCTACCTGCCAAAGGTCTACGCCAGGAATGGCAGGCCCAAAGGCTGGACAATTCTTTTCCGCCAGAAATGCTACTTAGGTAGGTAAGGAAAGTAGAGACATGATGGGGAAGCTAAGGAAAAATGCAATTGAAGTGGTGATTATTGCTATTAATTAAGTCTTTATTACTCCAAATACAACTATAAGTTAATGATTTAACATTTTTTACACACTTTGGACTATCTGAGGTCAGGCGTCTAAGTGATTAAACTTTACAAAACAGATGGGAAAAAACCGTCCTCCCCCACTTGCTTTCGCCAGCGACCACACTATTATAACACAGTGGCTTCCTAATGATGTATTTGTCACGTGCCTAGCGTCTTTTAATTAGGGATTAGGGAGATGCCCCATCTTACCTCGCTACCCCGTCATACTTGTCATACGAAACAAGCCGCGATCCACGAGCCGTCTGATCGGTCATGGCTCCGCTCGCCCGGGCTCGCCAAGCCGACTTGACGAGCTAGACGAGCCGAGCTAGTTCGCGGTGCCAGGAGCAGTCTGATTCCACCTGGAGAGTAGTCGGGTCACACACTGCACAAATGATACAAGGTGATTCTGAAGCTACGCCCGTCGAAGGATGCGGCCTGGTACCCCGTGGCGAGGACAGCCCTTCGCTGTGCCTCACCCGATTTTTATGGCTTTTTCCGGAAAAAGGTATGAATCCTGGGCCAAACGTAGCGAATTGAAGTCGACCCTCCGCAGTCGAGGGTGAAATATCAATTATAGCGTATTAAGAAATTCTTTTCTTCATCGTATCGAAAGGGAAGTGACGCCAATGGATTCCTTATGTTTTTCTGATGAAAATCATACCAAATATCATGCAAATCGGACTACTTTGACACAAGCTATTTGTATTCCCTATGTAAAAGTTGTCCGATTTACACGACATTTGTAATGATTTTCATCAGAAAACCCCAAGGAATCCATCGGCGACACTTCCATATCCATACGATAAAGAATAAAGAATTATTTTATTTCCTAAACAGATACAGGGTAATTATGGACCTACGCCCGTCAAGGAGATGCGGCGGCCTGGTACCCCGTGGCGAGGATAACACCCCGCAGTGCCCATCGAATTTTATGGCTTCAGACCCTTGAAGGGGTTTGAATACCATTAAAATCTGAGGAATGTCTAGGGTTTCCGCATTTCTCTTCAGATCTTTTCAAAAACGACACCCTTCGATTTCTTATGTTCCACCGATGCAATTGACACCAAGAACGACATAATTCGGACCATAATGAAGGAAATTAAAAATTCATTTCCATAATCTCAAGCTAATTTCGTTAATAATAGTCCGATTTGCATGATATTTGGTATGATTTTCATCAGAAAAACATAAGGAATCCATTGGTGTCACTTTCCTTTCGATACGATGAAGAAAATAATTTCTTAATACGCTATAATGGATATTTCACCCTGGACTACGGGGGCTCGACCTTAATTCGCTACGTTCGGCCCAGGATTCATACCTTTTTCCGGAAAAAGCCATAAAAATCGGGTGAGGCACAGCGAAGGGCTGTCCTCTCCACGGGGTACCAGGCCGTCGCATCTCCTTGGCGGGCGTTGCTCCATAATTACCCTGCATCAGTTTTAGAAATAAAATAATTCTTTATTCCTTATCGTATGGATATGGAAGTGTCGCCGATGGATTCCTTGGGGTTTTCCGATGAAAATCATGCCAAGTGTCGTGGAAATCGGACAACTCTTACATAAGGAATACAAATGGCTTGTGTCAAAGTAGTCCGATTTGTATGACATTTGGTATGATTTTCATCAGAAAAACATAAGGAATCCATTGGCGTCACTTCCCTTTCGATACGATGAAGAAAAGAATTTCTTAATACGCTATAATTGATATTTCACCCTCGACTGCGGAGGGTCGACTTCAATTCGCTACGTTTGGCCCAGGATTCATACCTTTTTCCGGAAAAAGCCATAAAAATCGGGTGAGGCACAGCGAAGGGCTGTCCTCGCCACGGGGTACCAGGCCGCATCCTTCGACGGGCGTAGCTTCAGAATCACCTTGTATCATTTGTGCAGTGTGTGACCCGACTACTCTCCAGGTGGAATCAGACTGCTCCTGGCACCGCGAACTAGCTCGGCTCGTCTAGCTCGTCAAGTCGGCTTGGCGAGCCCGGGCGAGCGGAGCCATGACCGATCAGACGGCTCGTGGATCGCGACTTGTTTCGTATGACAAGTATGACGGGGTAGCGAGGTAAGATGGGGCATCTCCCTAATCCCTAATTAAAAGACGCTAGGCACGTGACAAATACATCATTAGGAAGCCACTGTGTTATAATAGTGTGGTCGCTGGCGAAAGCGAGTGGGGGAGGACGGTTTTTTCCCATCTGTTTTGTAAAGTTTAATCACTTAGACGCCTGACCTCAGATAGTCCAAAGTGTGTAAAAAATGTTAAACCATTAACTTATAGTTGTATTTGGAGTAATAAAGACTTAATTAATAGCAATAATCACCACTTCAATTGCATTTTTCCTTAGCTTCCCCATCATGTCTCTACTTTCCTTACCTACCTAAGTAGCATTTCTGGCGGAAAAGAATTGTCCAGCCTTTGGGCCTGCCATTCCTGGCGTAGACCTTTGGCAGGTAGGTATCTATTTCAACAGGCAGTGCCACCCGTGACGCCAGTAAGACCGTCCCCGGTCCGTGCTATACCAGACAGTTTTCTTCCAGTGAAAATCAGTAAATTTGCAAGCGCAATATCTTAAAAACCAGTGAAAATAAAGTGTATACATTAAATCTTATTGAATTTGTCTTGGAACGCACTATCAACTCAGGTGTTCAAAAAAAATAGTTCCATTTGAAAAACCGAACTTGACCATCGTATCTTTTAAAATAATAATCGATAAAAAAATTCGTTCGCGCTAATTAATTGGCCCCCTCGAACCATGCAATTCCCTATTTTTTTTATATTTTTATCTCCAATAGTTTAGGAGAAAACCGGCTGTCCAGTCTTAGGTGGGACACCCTGTATGTAAATAAATAATAAGATACAAATTATGATTCAACAGGAGACAGAAAGGTAAAAACTTACCACTCTTGTATTGATATAAATTGATATACATAATTCTTTCCGTCTCGGTCCTCTCGCGTAGTAGCTGGCTTTCGAGCCGATCGCGTCCGAGTTTTGCCGAGCCGACCTGAAATCAAACTGCCCGCTCATGGCAGTCAGGCTTGTAGTCCGAAACGAGTTTCGGGATCACGAAAACTTCGGGATCTCGAGCAATAGGAAAGTATCGGGACCCCGCCCGATCCCGCCCGAAATTTTCCGAACCGTCCCGAGGGCCGGGTACACGAGCCTCGGGACGATCCGCACACTCCTACCAACTACTCCAATAAGTGAAACTTATACATATTCCTGTTTGGCATCTGTTCCATCGGTCATAATGGTACAAACGTTTTTTTTTATGAATGAGGTACTGGAAGCGATGTCAAGGTCAAATTAGTTTTTTGTAATAGAACAGTATATTCTTTTATTGAGTTATCACAGGATGGAATTTTGATTTCTCGCTATGTATCTATTCGGGGATTTCGTCCGGGTAATACGTAATCGGTATCCCCATCGGTGGGTAGGGTTGACTTTATCTAAAATAAAGAAACGTAACCGAGATCTTGATCACATCGAATGATCAATGAAGAATAACGTCTCCAGCCTAGTAGAACGTTCGGTCCCGTTTCCTGGCAATATCGATCGCGAAATTTTTCATGCATTCCTGAGTACCACAAACATCTGTCCGGACGTAAGAAAAGTAATTATATATTTCTTGACTGAAGCTAAAATCCAACTGACCCCAATGGTTATACAGGCAAAAATTTTGCCCATCTGGGCTACAGGCAGGCAGCCATTGCCGAAAAACCGAAAACAACGCTTCGCGCCCCCATCGACTCGCCTTGTGCGGGGTAACGAAAGTCGAGGTTAGTCCTACGCTTTCGAAAAACTATCTAAAGAGATAGGGTGATGCGTGTGCAAGCGTGCTCGTTGACGAGAACCAGACGGATCTCCAATACCGGCGCGGTCAAGTAGGGTTTACTACGCGAAAGGCAAACGACACGTGTTTCTCGGACCCTTCGTTTCTTCGTTATTTTACAACGTTCCATAAAACCAAATACCATCCTGAGTAGTAAGACTAAGCGGGTTCTAACTCAGGTCCTCTGAGGGGAGCGCGGGGGCGGGTGGGAAGTGAGAGCGCGCGGGGGAGCGCGGCAGAGGGAAACATGGGCGCGGGATCAGCGGGCAGCGGAAGACAGGTTGCGCGCGCACGAACCGCGGAGTGAGGGAAGCCTCGATGATGGAGGGGATCAGTCCGGGCCGAGCCGCCGCGGAGACCTCTCCAGATCGGACCCACCCCCGAAAACTTTTTCCGAGGGATGGGACGGCTCCTGAAAAAATTTCTCGGGGCGGATCCTGTCTGAAAATTTTTTTTTTCAGACTCGATCCGCTCCCTGAATTTTTTTCCAAACCATTATGCGACATACAGACATTTATTTCCAATGCAGAGAAATAATTTTTTTAATAAATGATCCAGCGAACCATTATGTAGCAAACAGAAATACTTTTTTCTGAACCAATATGCAGCAAGCATTTTAAAGTTTTTAACGCTAACAGCATTCTAAAGCGTTCCGATTTAACGTCGCGGCGTATCGCGCGATAACGTGTGTAATTTATTTATTTATTTATTTATTTATTATACGGGAAATCCCATGGTATACAAAAGAATATAAAAAACTAAAAAACTAAAAAACTAGTGAAAATTAACATAGAGTCTGAATACAAAATTAGCAACAATTAATACTTAGTATATAGCAAAAAACCGTTATAACCTTACAAAAACAGATCCACTACGTTATACCACTCTGGTAATAATCAATCCTGTGAAGTAACATCCGAAACGAATTAAGGGAGCACAGGAAGGGGTCCGCACTGCTAAAATGTTGGTTTACAGTACTCATTGCCCTATTAATAGGGTCACACGCATAAAACCGATACTTCGGCAGACTAGAGACAAAAATAGGCCTTGACCGCAAGCCCCTCACTGGCGCATTAAACTGAACTAAGGACAACAAATAAGGACTGCTTACGAAGCCATTAATAATCTTATACAGAAACATCGCATCCGCAATATGCCTACGATTTTCCAGAGTGGCTAACTTAAGAGATGAAAGTACGTGGCGATAATCATGGTCAGTTCTGTCCATAGGATTACCTTGAGTGCATAAGGCAAATCTCAAAAATTTATGCTGCACACTTTCAATTGCTCTTATATATTTCGCATGCCTAGGGCTCCAAATGATCGAAGCATATTCAACATGAGGCCTGACAAGGGCCACGTATAACAACCTCAGGGTTTCTATTTTCTTAAAATGCCTTGCAAACCTGGAGATAAAACCTACTGCTCTCATGGCCTTATTAATACAGCGCGTATAATGAGGCCTGAAATCGAAACAGGGTGTTATGCAGACCCCAAGGTCAATGACCTCATGAACTTCCCTTAGCACAACACCTTGTAAATAGTAGGTGTAATTGACAGGTGACCTAGAGCGAGAGGCACTAAGAACAACACACTTATCCGTGTGCAGCTGCATCCTATTAGTCACACACCAACGCTCTAGTCTTACCAAGTCCTCCTGCATACTGCGAGCATCTTCGACACCCTGAATTAATCTAAACAATTTCAAGTCATCAGCATATAAGAGAAAATTGGTGTTTGCAAGAATATCAGCGATATCATCTATAAATATATTAAACAATAAGGGCCCCAGATGCGACCCCTGAGGAACGCCAGAGGAAACACCAATCGGAGATGAAAGACAACTCGATACCTTGACAAACTGCTCACGCCCTGTTAGATAGCTTTTTATCCAGGTTAAAAGGGACCCTCCAAACTCCCATAATGAGAGTTTACGAAGCAACACCGAGTGGTCAACAGTATCGAAAGCCTTCCGAAAATCCGTGTATACCGTGTCTACCTGTTGGCCTCCGTCAAGGGCACTAGATACAAAACTATGATACACCGCCAGATTAGTGGATGTGGAACGATTCGGGACAAAACCATGCTGTTCAGGACAAATGACATTAGATAATTGAGAGGACAACAACTCAGTGACTATCTCCTCAAATACCTTAGGCATTAAAGATAGTTTACAGATAGGACGATAATTACGTACATCAGCTCGGTCACCAGCCTTAAAGACTGGAGTTACGAGACTAGACTTCCATATCTTGGGAAAAGCTCCGGTAGTAAGTGAAGCATTAAAAATATTCCAAAGAGGTCTCGCTAGAATAAAGCTGCACTGTTTTAGGAACAGAGGGGGAATGCCATCGGCACCCGGGCCCTTTTTCATATCAAGACCACTGAGCTTAGTGAAAATATCACTAATAGAAACAAAGAGGTCATTCAGGATAAGATTCTTTTCGGAGATATGACCAATGTCTAAGGCCGATGACTGTACACTAGGAGTAGTATAAACAGATCCAAAGTAAGTCGCAAAGAGATCTGCGATTGCCAAACTCGACGAAGCAGTTGAACTGTCATTGCACATAGAAGCAGGAAATCCCTGGTTACCTCGTTTGGCATTCACAAAGCTCCAGAAACCCCTTACATTATCCTGTAGCGAAATTTCAGTAGTTTCGACATACGCGCGGTAATCCGACTTAGTTAATAATTTACACTGCGATCGAATACTAGAAAATAACAAGTAGTCACTTCTAGAGTTTGAGGTTTTGTACATCTTGTGCGCTCGCTTCTTGTCACGAATGAGCGATTTCAATCGAGGCGAAAACCACCGAGGATAGAGCGATGGTCTAAAGGTCCTCACAGGGAGAAAAGCCTCAATGACATCATTAAGGTGAGAATATAGACTGTCCACTGCAAAATCAGGGTTAATACCCCTGGACTCGGAATCCCAGTCAATTGCATTTAAGTGATTAATAATACTAGGATAATCGCCTCGCTTGAAATCGAAATAAGTGACACAATCACGACTCATTTCAGTTGACACAACTAAATCAGTTAAATACACATTTAACGGTGTGTGATATTGATCAGGAGAGATTAGGACATCAACGGCGTTGTCTACTGAAATTAAGGTGTCTTTAACAAAAATTAAATCTAGGAAACTATTAAACGAGTTAGAAATAGTATTCGCCTGAGCTAGGCCGCAGTAGCTATATCCCCCAAAAAGAAGATCAATGGCAGTTGACTCAAAAGATGGAATACCCGATTTTTTGGAACAACTTAGACCCAGACCAGAAGTCCAGACTGCATGAGGGAGATTATAATCTCCAAAAAAGCAGAAAACATCTTCACTAAAGTCTTGAAAAATCTGCGAAACACAGCCAACATGTTTCTCATAAAGATCCGGATGGGAGGCTGGCGGGAGATATAAAGCCCCAAAAATAATGTACTTATTCTGAAGGCGTACCCGTACAAAGATCTGTTCCAGATCATCCCATATGGGATGAATCCTAAAGATAGACAACGAGCTTTCAACTGTTACAAGGACTCCTCCTCCTCTTGAGAAGCTACTAGTGCGAGAGGATCTATCCACTCGGAAAATATTAAAATTACTCAGGCCCAGCTCAGACGAAGAGATAGACTCATTGAGCCAAGTTTCTACAAAAATGAGAATATCGTAATGAACAGCCGAGCACATAATAGCGTTCTTTAAATGTTCTAGTTTGGTTCTCAGCCCTCGAACATTCTGATAGTATACCATGGGACGACTTATTGGTTTTTTGAGGCAGGATCACGAGTTGGTATTCGTTCGACGATGGTCGGCACTCCATGAATATACCTGATAGTCTTATTCATGTCCCCCTGCTGGTGAAATTCCCTCAGTTTAACCCTGAGCAGCTCCAAAGCTTGACGCTGTGACCTGGTCTTATCGTCAGTAATATTGCACGGCCCAGAATAGCGGGACTTGCCTCGCAAGATGTTGATAACAGCCTCAGATGAATTCAAGGCTACACACAGGGGCCTAGGAGCTGAGTCATTACGTTTCCCAAGTCTACGTAATGTTAGATCAGAATAATCAGAGGGATGGATCTGATCCAGTATGGATCTAACCCCTTCAAGGTCATGGGAGCGAGAGAGATCTGGCAGGGAATTAGGCGATTCCGGCAACCCATGGACGATGATGTTCTTCGCTCTCGCCTGCCTGTCTTTCATCTCAGCCATGAACTTCTCCATCTCCAGGGGACCCGTTGACTGCTGACCGGACGAGCCCGCGAAATCCTGTTCCAGCTGGCGTACACGACCATCAAGGTCCGACGTTTTAGATTTAAGGTCGGCAAGTTCGGATCTGATGCTAGAGACCATTTCTTCACGAAATATATTAAATTCGTTCCTTATTATCTCCCTCACCACGTCTTTCATCATGTCTCTCATTATCACCTTAAGTTCATCGACAGTAGGAAAAGTAGGATACGGCATAACCGACTGGGAGCTGATGACGTTGACATCAACAACCTCAGCTGATCCCGGTAAACACCCGTCCTTTTAAGACAGCCAGGATGAGCCACGATATCACAGCGAGCACAGGTGACTGGATTTACCACAGCCGTTCCACATCCTCTGCACTTTTTAACTGGAGGAGCCATGAGACACAATTACGCCACTCTACTCCTTAATACAGGTCCCACAACGACGAGTTTGTCAAAAAACGAGAACAGTCACCAGGACAGAAAGAGTCCGCAGAGCCCACAGATACGTAGATTAAAAATGATTCAGCCGTCGTTTACGTATGTCTTCAAAGAATCAGAGTAAAGGGCTAGCGCCCAATCAGGAACCACAACTATGGATCGCACACTCCCGAAAAATTGAGATTTCAAGATTAGCACAATAAGACGAGAGATACTTGGAATAACGGAAAGAAATAACGGCTACGTAGAGTCAAAACAAAATACGTGCTGCGTTGACGGATGACAAAGTCAGACTAATTTAACTCCTTTGAGAAAGCTATGCGAGACGACGTCATTTGACAGCATGAAAAAAAGTATGAATAAAATAAACGCTGAATCTTAGAATTATGTGGTAAGGAGGATGATGGGTAAATAAACTGACACAATGACATACGTTTAAGAATATAGAACATGAATCGAACGTGAATCGTACCACTGTGAACGTAAATCGAACGTGAATCGTACCACTCTGAACGTAAATCGAACGTGAATCGAACGTGAATCGAACGGGTACTGAACGGCTTTGATCGGGTGTCGAACGGGTATTGAACGTGAATCGAACGTGAATCGTACTACTCTGAACATGAATCGTACCACTCTGAACGTGAATCGAACCGCTTCTACATAATTATAACTATCGTCTTAATCTAGCATATAGGAGGTTGGGAAGGGTGAAGAAAAAAAACATTTATGCATTAAAAATTGATCATACTTTATTTATGAATTTCTCTTTGGTGTTTAGACCACCAGTTGAATATTTTAAATACATTTTGCAAGGCACAATGCTTTGCGTGTCTGCTACATCGCAGAGTATTGACTACATTTAGCTTATTTAGAGATTTAATATCCTCGTAGTCAATGTCCAGCGTCTCGATGATCACGTCAGCTCTCGTATTTTCATCGAGGAATTCCGCAAGCCAGTCGCGTTTGTGCAACCCTTTAACGTATACGATATGGGATGTGTCATCTTGTTCTTCGAAATTAGCTGTTTAGCCATACAGTAAGGAACGTCTCCATCGTCCCACCGTACTCCATGATGTTTTGCCACCAACCATCGGATGCTTGATTTGTCGGATTTCACAAGAAGATATTGCGGCATTGAACTCCCAAAAATACAGTGCGAGAGCATTGTTCCCTTTCGTATGGAAAGAGAGGAGAGAAGGAAGACGGGTAAATAAAAGTGAGACATTTTATATATATGTTTATGATATACAGAGTGTCCCACCTAAGACTGGACAGCCGGTTTTCTCCTAAACTATTGGAGATAAAAATATAAAAAAAGTAGGGAATTGCATGGTTCGAGGGGGCCAATTAATTAGCGCGAACGAATTTTTTTTATTGATTATTATTTTAAAAGATACGATGGTCAAGTTCGGTTTTTCAAATGGAACTATTTTTTTTTGAAGACCTGAGTTGATAGTGCGTTCCAAGACAAATCCAATAAGCTATAATGTATACACATTATTTCCACTGGTTTTTAAGATATTGCGCTTGCAAATTTACTGATTTTCACTGGAAGAAAACTGTCTGGTATAGCACGCACCGGGGACAGTCTTACTGGCGTCACGGGTGGCACTGCCTGTTGAAATAGATACCTACCTGCCAAAGGTCTACGGCAGGAATGGCAGGCCCAAAGGCTGGACAATTCTTTTCCGCCAGAAATGCTACAGAAAAGCCAACACAGCGGAATAAGGTCCATTTATACAGCGACCGAGCCGAGCCTTCCGTGCCGGGCGGAATCCCTATGCTAAAGCTTATGGAGAGCTCGGAACCTCTGAGTCATCCGGGGCGTCCGGGCCCGGCCGTGCTCGGCGGCTCCTCGTCGCCCGCTGGGCCCGTGCTCGGTGGCCACTCGTTGAGACGACTGGAGTGCGTGCCCTGTCGAAGTGCAACGTTGCTAGATTTTATGCTCCCAACACGTAGGGTAAATCCGAGAGACGCGGTCGAACTAATATAAAATGGCTATTAAAACTAATAAAGTAAAATTATTTATGAGTGAATACAATTACAGATTCATTGATATTTAATTTGTTTACGCTAAACAAGTAAAGAACACATGGAAGAAAAATTGAACTACCTACTTGCGGTTAGTAAGGCAAATGAATACAAAAGTGAAGAAATAAACTAAATAAACAAATATAATAATAAAAAATAAAAATAAACAAAAATAATAACTCGACCATCTCACCTTTCTGCAGCGAGAGATGGTCTTCTCGTTAGCTTTCAGAGGAAGAGTTAATATGGCCAAATACTTTGGCTGCACGACCGCGTCTCCGGGATTTACCCTAGAGGAGTCATACCTGACAAGCGAAGGTCCCGAGGTGTAGCTTCATGACTTTATTGCCTACGCCTTTTTAGCTGGTCGAAAGCGAGTGACTGATCAGTTCTGAACAAATCTTCGACCAGTGAAGACCTTTGAGTTCTGTCATTCGTAATGCCTTATACATTTCCTATGGAGCACTTAGCTATAATGGCAATTATATTGGAAGAACCTCAAAACAGAAGAAGGCAGAGAAGGTGGAGTGTCCACCCTCTGTGGAAAAATAGAAGCCAGCAAGGAGAATATCAAATTTACAATACGCTAATTGACCATGAGGACAAATTTTACAATTACTTCAAGATGTCCAGAAATACGTTTGATGCCCTACTGGATAGAATCGAACTACTAATAAGCAGAAACGATACAAACTGGAAGCGGTCGGTATCACCGAGAGATCGCTTAGCAATCTGTCTGAGGTAGGTACAGAAGTTTATTTGTTACATGTGCAGGAAATAACAGAAAATAGTAATAATAAACGAGCACAAACCGCAGAATACAAATATGCAGGGTGTCCGCGGGAACAGTAAACAGCTGGATATTTCTTAACGTATTCCAGATAGAAAGAAATTTAATAGACCAGACAAATTTTTTCTTACATTATTATTTAAACAGATACGATGGTCAAGTTTGATTTTTTAAATGGAACTATATATTTTTTTTACAAATCACTTGATAGTGCGTTTCAAGACAAATTCAATAACCTGTAATGTATACACATTATTTCAAATAGTTTTCGATATTGCGTTTGCAAATTTACTCTTTTTGACTGGAAGAATATTTCTTCACTTTTGTATTCATTTGCCTTACTAACCGCCAGTAGGTAGTTCAATTTTTCTTCCATGTGTTCTTTACTTGTTTAGCGTAAACAAATTAAATATCAATGAATCTGTAATTGTATTCACTCATAAATAATTTTACTTTATTAGTTTTAATAGCCATTTTATATTAGTTCGACCGCGTCTCTCGGATTTACCCTACGTGTTGGGAGCATAAAATCTAGCAACGTTGCACTTCGACAGGGCACGCACTCCAGTCGTCTCAACGAGTGGCCACCGAGCACGGGCCCAGCGGGCGACGAGGAGCCGCCGAGCACGGCCGGGCCCGGACGCCCCGGATGACTCAGAGGTTCCGAGCTCTCTATAAGCTTTAGCATAGGGATTCCGCCCGGCACGGAAGGCTCGGAAGGCTCGGAAGGCTCGGCTCGGTCGCTGTATAAATGGACCTATATTCGAAGCTGAGAATGAGATCAGCGCGGTTGTGGCGAATACAAATGAAAACGGTATGTAAGAAACTATTTATGCTTCTGCTAGTGCATGGAACATTAATTTGAACAATTACATAATTTCCAAATAACCATGTGACTCATACCACGAAATTCGTCCACAGATGCGTCAGATGCTACAAAAATACCCATGCTGGACAAAAATTCCCCGCGAGCAAAGGAAATTACCAGTGCAATTGTCCGCAAGATAATCGTTCATTGTCAGCCGTTTTCAATGGTAAGCGACACAGGCTTTCAACAATTAATGAAGGTTGTGGAGCCGAGGTATTCGATCCCCCGCCGTGCGACGTTCGCCGAGGAAATGATACCTGATAGATACCGAGCCGAACGGAAGAAAATTCAGGACGTAATCAGCGAGGATGTCAAAACTGTACGTATAATTTCTCCAATGTTCGTGAAATTTGTCAGTATCTTTTATGAGCAAATTTCACGTTCGTCGGAATCGCTTTCTTCTCTCCCTTGTCACGTACAATATTTTTTTCAACACCTGCATGAAAGGTGTGTTTTGAAAGCCTGCTGAGCGATTCGCAAAGAAATATGCATGTTCGATTGCTTTTTTATTCTGTCGAAATTAATAAATAAGACTATTTATTTTCCAACAAATCGATAACGATTAGTCGAACAACAGCATCTTCATACCACAGGGTAACGTCAATGTCCAGTTTCTTTGGGAGGAAAGTAAGAAATTGCGAATACGCATGCGCGAATACGTCTGAAATTGGTCATTTTGCTCCCGCTGCTGCAGGCGTAAAAAAACACACATTTTCATGCAGGTGTTGAAGAAAACACGTTTCTGACTTGATTTATGATATTCACATCTTTTAACTGTTTTGGATTAGAAACGAACGTTTGCATTCACGACAGACGGCTGGACGTCGCGGACACTGGAAAAATACGTGTCGCTGACGGTCCATTATCTTAATGGAAAATTTATATTAATAAACTATACGCTTCATATTCTCTGTGTAACGGAAGCGCAAACGAGCGAGAATCTAATCGCGATGCTCAAGAACTGTTTGAGCGAGTGGGGGTTGAACGATACGCAATCCAAAATTTACTTTACCACGGACAACGCCTCAAATATTGTTAAGGCTATTAAATTGTGCGATACGTGGGAGCGTATCCCTTGCTACGCTCATACTCTGCAGGTATATAAACAGGAGATATTTAAATGCAAAAATGAATAATAAATCATTCACATTTCATATTTAATGCACCGAGTTCTTTTCAGTTGGCCATAAACGACTGCGTGGACGATTCTGCTGATCTGACTAAAATCATAAAAAGATGCAAACATATTGTAGGATTCTTCCATCGGTCAGCATCGTCAACCGAAAAACTAAAAGCTGAACAGAGGAAGATAAATCCAGACTCGAAGCCCCTCAAATTAATTTCCGACCTGAGCACGCGATGGAATTCCCAGTTCGACATGCTCAATCGCTTACTAGAGGTAAAAAAAGCGCTTGATGTGGTCCTCTGTGAGCCACGAACGCCGGACCATTTGTCAAAGTGCGAGTGGTCCAAAATCAAACAGTATTGCGATACATTGCGAGTTTTTAAAGAAGCGACGCTAATAATGACGCGGGAAACTGAGCCTACGCTGTGCCGTTATATATCTTCAATATACGGCATACGGAAAAAACTGGTTAATCCATTGCAGAATGACGAAACGGCCGACACGTGTTGCTCAGACTTCCGACAAAATTTATTGGCAGAGCTGAATATCAGATTTGATTTTATTAATAATTCAGAATCATTGATACTCGCAATGATTTTGGACCCTCGTACCAAAGATCGTCTATTGCCGGCAGACAAAAAAGCGGCGGCTCACAGAGTCCTGTATTCAGCTGCTTCCGAGTACCTCGACGTAAGCGACGTGGGTGGGGAAAATGTGCAATTGAACCAAACATCACGTGAGTGTGAAACAGTAATAAGATTATGTGATACTGTGTTCAATGTTGTCCGTTATATATTTTGTTTCTAGAAGCAAGACCAGCGCCAGATGCGACGTTAATGGATTTTTTCGACGATATTGGTAGAAACGACATAGAGGGTGTCCGCGGGAAAGCTAAACAGCCGGCTACCTCCTAAACTATTGGAGATAAAAATATAAAAAAATAGGGAATTGCATGGTTCGAGAGGGCCAATTCATTAGCGCGAACGATTTTTTTTTATTATTATTTTAAAAGATATGATGGTCAAGTCCGGTTTTTCAAATGGAACTATTTTTTCAAATTCAATAAGCTTTAATGTATACACTTTATTTTCACTGGTTTTTAAGATATTGCGCTTGCAAATTTACTGATTTTCGCTGGCAGAAAACTGTCTGGTATAGCACGGACCGGGGACGGTCTTACTGACGTCACGGGTGTCACTGCCTGTTGAAATAGATACCTACCTGCCAAAGGTCTACGCCAGGCCCAAAGGCTGGACAATTCTTTTCCTTCAGAAATGCTACTTAGGTAGGTACATCTGCGGTATCGAGAAGCGCACCGTTACTTTTATTTCGCACTTGCTTCTACGCTCGGATGGCCTGTTCTTTTGGGAGGGCTGCAAGTTCGATTAGTTAGGTTAGGAGGAGTGAAAGTTGCTAAACTAAATTTCAATCATAGGGAGCAGATTGTATCAGAACCATGCGGATTTGCATTCCTCAACAAACGGCTGCTCTCTTGAAGAGGCCCTCTTCACAGCAATGCCCACCTTCTCTCGCACGGAATACGTTAACGCTTGCTTTTGTTCTGATATTGAAGCTCGTGTTTATACTCGAGAGAACCACGCGTCGACAGCGGGCTACCCCTTTTCGTCCTGTGTCTCTCCACGAGCCGTATTGACGGTGGATTGTAGGAGCGTAGATATCTGGATGCCAGTTATTGAATTCAGGAGACGATAGAAACATTTTATTACAAAACACACATGTACTATAATTAAAGTAAATCGTATTCCTCTCGGGCAGGAGTACTGATAATGATCGAACTTGCGCCCCACTTCGCGCAGACCAATTACACAGAGGGTAGTCGGGTCACACACTGCCCAAATGATACAGGGTAATTCTGGAGCAACGCCCGTCAAGGAGATGCAGCGGCCTGGTACCCCGTGGCGAGGACAGCCCTTCGCTGTGCCTCACTCGATTTTTTTGGCTTTTTCGGGAAAAGGGTACGAATCCTGGGCCGAACGTAGCGAATTGAAGTTGACCCTCCGCAGTCGAGGATGAATTATCAATTACAGCGTATTAAGAAACTCTTTTCTTCATCGTATCGAAGGGGAAGTGACGCCAATGGATTCCTTATGTTTTTCTCATGAAAATCATACCAAATTTCATGCAATTCGGACTACTTTCACACAAGCTATTTGTATTCCCTATGTAAAAGTTGTCCGATTTACACGACATTTGGCATGATATTCATCAGAAATCCCCAAGGAATCCATCGGCGACACTTCCATATCCATGCGATAAAGAATAAAGAATTATTTTATTTCCTAACCAGATACAGGGTAATTATGGAGCAACGCCCGTCAAGGAGATGCGGCGGCCTGGTACCCCGTTGCGAGGACAACCCCTCGCAGTGCCTGACCGAATTTTATGGCTTTCCACCCGCGAAGGGGTTCGAGTGCTTAATAAGAAGTGAGAAACCTTCGACTTGCGCATTTCTCATCAGATCTTTGCAAAAACGACACCTATCGATTCCTTATGTTTCGCCGATGAAGCTGACACTAAGAACGACGTTATTCGGACCATAATGAAGGAAATTCCATGGAATATCGATTTATATCATTTCAAGCTGACTTGACTTGGTTAAAAATAGTCCGATTTACATGAAATTTGGTATGATTTTAATCGACGGAACGCCAGGAATCCATTGGCGCCACTTCCCCTTCGATGCGATGAAGAAAAGAAGCAAACATTTGAAATCCTGAACACTTCTCACTTCTTAATGGTATTCCAAACCCTTCGAGGGTCGAAAGCCATAAAATTCGATGGGCACTGCGGGGTGTTGTCCTTGCCACGGGGTGACGGGCGTACCTCCAGAACTACCCTGATGAAATAAAGGTGGAGGATGCCACATCTGGTTACCAGAAACTAACCGGACTGATCGGCCGCGGTGTCTTGCCAGAGTCGCGGTTTATGAGCGGATTTTCCGCGCGTCGGCGGTAGGCAACGGTACATAGTATGGGTCCGAAGTCATCGTACACACTACCCATCGACAGAGCAATATACGGATTAACTCAGACTGGACAATGTCACCACGTTTTTTATTGGCCTTTACAAATTTGGCAAACAGATATTGTCGAAACGTTCTTGGAAAAATAATAAATTATCGATCGTAAAGAGCGAATGAATTTTCGTCTGGCTCTGAGTTCGCTTTTGTCCCAACGCACGCGAGAAAGATGCCTCAAATATAGGAATTGAAAAGTATTATCCACCGTCAATACACCTCGTGGAGAGACACAGTAAGAAAAGGGGTACACCGTTGAGTGCGCGTGGTTCCGCCTGCATCGTCCTCCTTTCAAATTAAACACGGATTCCTTATCTCTCGAGTATAAATCCTTATCTCTCAAGTATAAACTCGCGTTGGAATTTCAAATCTGGTTAGGAAATAAAATAATTCTTTATTCTTTATCGTATGGATATGGAAGTGTCGCGGGTGGATTCCTTGGGGATTTCCGATGAAAATCATGCCAAATGTCGTGTAAATCGGACAACTTTTACATAGGGAATACAAATTGCTTGTGTCAAAGTAGTCCGAATTGCATGACATTTGGTATGATTTTCATGAGAAAAACATAAGGAATCCATTGGCGTAACTTCCCCTTCAATACGATGAAGAAAAGAGTTTCTTAATACGCTGTAATTGATAATTCACCCTCGACTGCGGGGACTCGACCTCAATTCGCTACGTTCGGCCCAGGATTCTTACCTTTTTCCGGAAAAAGCCATAAAATTCTAGGGGCACTGCGGGGTGTAGTCCTCGCCACGGGGTGACGGGCGCAGCACCAGAATCAGCCTGTACCTACCTTTTTAAGAAATAAAACAATTCTTTATTCTTTATCGTATGGATATGGAAGTGTCGCCGATGGATTCCTTGGGGATTTCCGATGAAAATCATGCCAAATGTCGTGTAAATCGGACAACTTTTACATAGGGAGTACAAATAGCTTGTGTCAAAGTAGTCCGAATTGCATGACATTTGGTATGATTTTCATGAGAAAAACATAAGGAATCCATTGGCGTCACTTCCCCTTCGATACGATGAAGAAAAGAGTTTCTTAATACGCTGTAATTGATAATTCACCCTCGACTGCGGGGACTCGACTTCAATTCGCTACGTTCGGCCCAGGATTCGTACCTTTTTCCGGAAAAAGCCATAAAAATCGAGTGAGGCACAGCGAAGGGCTGTCCTCGCCACGGGGTACCAGGCCGCCGCATCTCCTTGACGGGCGTTGCTCCAGAATTACCCTGTATCATTTGGGCAGTGTGTGACCCGACTACCCTCCGTGTAATTGGTCTGCGCGAAGTGGGGCGCAAGTTCGATCATTATCAGTACTCCTGCCCGAGAGGAATACGATTTACTTTAATTATAGTACATGTGTGTTTTGTAATAAAATGTTTCTATCGTCTCCTGAATTCAATAACTGGCATCCAGATATCTACGCTCCTACAATCCACCGTCAATACGGCTCGTGGAGAGACACAGGACGAAAAGGGGTAGCCCGCTGTCGACGCGTGGTTCTCTCGAGTATAAACACGAGCTTCAATATCAGAACAAAAGCAAGCGTTAACGTATTCCGTGCGAGAGAAGGTGGGCATTGCTGTGAAGAGGGCCTCTTCAAGAGAGCAGCCGTTTGTTGAGGAATGCAAATCCGCATGGTTCTGATACAATCTGCTCCCTATGATTGAAATTTAGTTTAGCAACTTTCACTCCTCCTAACCTAACTAATCGAACTTGCAGCCCTCCCAAAAGAACAGGCCATCCGAGCGTAGAAGCAAGTGCGAAATGAAAGTAAGGGTGCGCTTCTCGATACCGCAGATGTACCTACCTAAGTAGCATTTCTGAAGGAAAAGAATTGTCCAGCCTTTGGGCCTGGCGTAGACCTTTGGCAGGTAGGTATCTATTTCAACAGGCAGTGACACCCGTGGCTCCAGTAAGACCGTCCCCGGTCCGTGCTATACCAGACAGTTTTCTGCCAGCGAAAATCAGTAAATTTGCAAGCGCAATATCTTAAAAACCAGTGAAAATAAAGTGTATACATTAAAGCTTATTGAATTTGTCTTGGAACGCACTATCAACTCAGGTCTTCAGAAAAAATAGTTCCATTTGAAAAACCGGACTTGACCATCATATCTTTTAAAATAATAATAAAAAAAAAAATCGTTCGCGCTAATGAATTGGCCCTCTCGAACCATGCAATTCCCTATTTTTTTTATATTTTTATCTCCAATAGTTTAGGAGGTAGCCGGCTGTTTAGCTTTCCCGCGGACACCCTGTAGATGAACCCACCGACACCGTCGAAAAAGAAATGAACATTTATATGGAGGAAAAACTAAAGCCGACAAATACATATATTTTGAAGTGGTGGAGGGAAAATGCGGCGAAATATCCAAAACTAGCCCACGTGGCAAACCACATTTTGGGCGTGCCGGCATCGCAGACGTATAGCGAGAGGCTATTTTCGCGTGCCGGCAACATAGTGACAGAAAAACGCTCGTGCCGTCTATCACAGAGGGTAGAACAGTTATGTTTTCTGTCGGCGAATATGCGTCGATAACATTGGTAAGTGTAAAGAAACCTTATTAATTTACTAATGTGAGATGTACGAACTCCATTGACTTTTAACTATCTAGCAGTCCCTGCAAATGTGTTTATCTCGCTGCAGCAGATCTACGTGGCACAAAATCGGCTCTTTTCAGAGCCACTATGATGTACGAAGTCTGACCAAGCAACCTCCCCACGGTGTACATCGGGTAAAGCTAATGCCGGCGGCACGTGACCATTGCAGGACTTTTCAAGGTCATCGCAAGGTCAAACACCAGTATGATATGTCCCCCATTCATATTACTACCGTGTTCTTACATTATTTAAATAAAAAAATTAAATTGTGTGTTTGTTGTTTAAAAATTATTCGTCTATTTATTTATTTATGCGTAGACTGCGGAAGTTTATCCAAGTATGATATGCTGCGAATATGCAAATATGCTGAAAAAGGTAACGAGGGGTTATATTCAACCTCTTTTATAAAACTGTAGTATACTAATAATTATACTGTAATAATTATATATTATACGTATCAAGCCGTTGTACCTACTATTGAATTACACTATTAAACTTTTTAACATATGAAACTATTAAATTCTAATGGCGAGGTTCACCAACCTAATTTGTAAACAAATTCCGTATCTGCAAAAAATATGAAAAATATGCAGAATGTGCAACGTATATCCAGAATATTCAAAATGTGTAAAATCGAAAATATATTTTTAACATCCTCTTAATGATGAAACATACTTCTGTCAAACTCCCGCTTGTTTAAGTCATTCCAATAAAAACATGCATTTACATATACTTCCGCAGTCTATATTATAATTGTGTTAGATTTACATAACCTATTTCCAACCTATCTGCTCGACGTACAGTGTACAGACATACATTCGGGCCGTCTGCCGTGTCGTTTCTTTCGGCCCGCTTGAAATAATTCAATCCGCTTGGTTCTGTTCGAGCCGCCCGCTTACTTCGGGCCGCTTGAAAAATTCAAGCTACTTGGTTCTATCCAAGCCGCTCGGTTCATTCGGGTACTCGGCTCGGCTCGATCGTTCAAGCCGAGTTAGGCTCGGCTTGCTTTTTCCGGGTACTTGAACAGCTAGAGAGGTGACTGTGCACACTGATCATAAACCGTTAGTGTCAATAATAAATAAGCCGTTCAAAGATGTTCCTCCCAAATTACAAAAAATGCTATTAAAATTGCAAGGCTATAATTTAAATTTGATGTACAGGGTGTCCCACCTAAGACTGGACAGCCGGTTTTCTCCTAAACTATTGGAGATAAAAATATAAAAAAAATAGGGAATTGGATGGTTCGAGGGGGCCAATTAATTAGCGCGAACAAATTTTTTTATCGATTATTATTTTAAAAGATACGATGGTCAAGTTCGGTTTTTCAAATGGAACTATTTTTTTTGAACACCTGAGTTGATAGTGCGTTCCAAGACAAATTCAATAAGCTTTAATGTATACACTTTATTTTCACTGGTTTTTAAGATATTGCGCTTGCAAATTTACTGATTTTCACTGGAAGAAAACTGTCTGGTATAGCACGGACCGGGGACGGTCTTACTGGCGTCACGGGTGGCACTGCCTGTTGAAATAGATACCTACCTGCCAAAGGTCTACGCCAGGAATGGCAGGCCCAAAGGCTGGACAATTCTTTTCCGCCAGAAATGCTACTTAGGTAGGTAAGGAAAGTAGAGACATGATGGGGAAGCTAAGGAAAAATGCAATTGAAGTGGTGATTATTGCTATTAATTAAGTCTTTATTACTCCAAATACAACTATAAGTTAATGATTTAACATTTTTTACACACTTTGGACTATCTGAGGTCAGGCGTCTAAGTGATTAAACTTTACAAAACAGATGGGAAAAAACCGTCCTCCCCCACTCGCTTTCGCCAGCGACCACACTATTATAACACAGTGGCTTCCTAATGATGTATTTGTTACGTGCCTAGCGTCTTTTAATTAGGGATTAGGGAGATGCCCCATCTGACCTCGCTACCCCGTCATACTTGTCATACGAAACAAGTCGCGATCCACGAGCCGTCTGATCGGTCATGGCTCGGCTCGCCCGGGCTCGCCAAGCCGACTTGACGAGCTAGACGAGCCGAGCTAGTTCGCGGTGCCAGGAGCAGTCTGATTCCACCTGGAGAGTAGTCGGGTCACACACTGCACAAATGATACAAGGTGATTCTGAAGCTACGCCCGTCGAAGGATGCGGCCTGGTACCCCTTGGCGAGGACAGCCCTTCGCTGTGCCTCACCCGATTTTTATGGCTTATTCCGGAAAAAGGTATGAATCCTGGGCCGAACGTAGCGAATTGAAGTCGACCCTCCGCAGTCGAGGGTGAAATATCAATTATAGCGTATTAAGAAATTCTTTTCTTCATCGTATCGAAAGGGAAGTGACGCCAATGGATTCCTTATGTTTTTCTGATGAAAATCATACCAAATGTCATGCAAATCGGACTACTTTGACACAAGCCATTTGTATTCCTTATGTAAGAGTTGTCCGATTTCCACGACACTTGGCATGATTTTCATCGGAAAACCCCAAGGAATCCATCGGCGACACTTCCATATCCATACGATAAGGAATAAAGAATTATTTTATTTCTAAAACAGATGCATGGTAATTATGGAGCAACGCCCGCCAAGGAGATGCGACGGCCTGGTACCCCGTGGAGAGGACAGCCCTTCGCTGTGCCTCACCCGATTTTTATGGCTTTTTCCGGAAAAAGGTATGAATCCTGGGCCGAACGTAGCGAATTAAGGTCGAGCCCCCGTAGTCCAGGGTGAAATATCCATTATAGCGTATTAAGAAATTATTTTCTTCATCGTATCGAATGGAAAGTGACACCAATGGATTCCTTATGTTTTTCTGATGAAAATCATACCAAATATCATGCAAATCGGACTATTATTAACGAAATTAGCTTGAGATTATGGAAATGAATTTTTAATTTCCTTCATTATGGTCCGAATTATGTCGTTCTTGGTGTCAATTGCATCGGCGGAACATAAGAAATCGAAGGGTGTCGTTTTTGAAAAGATCTGAAGAGAAATGCGGAAACCCTAGACATTCCTCAGATTTTAATGGTATTCAAACCCCTTCAAGGGTCTAAAGCCATAAAATTCGATGGGCACTGCGGGGTGTTATCCTCGCCACGGGGTACCAGGCCGCCGCATCTCCTTGACGGGCGTAGATCCATAATTACCCTGTATCTGTTTAGGAAATAAAATAATTCTTTATTCTTTATCGTATGGATATGGAAGTGTCGCCGATGGATTCCTTGGGGTTTTCTGATGAAAATCATTACAAATGTCGTGTAAATCGGACAACTTTTACATAGGGAATACAAATAGCTTGTGTCAAAGTAGTCCGATTTGCATGATATTTGGTATGATTTTCATCAGAAAAACATAAGGAATCCATTGGCGTCACTTCCCTTTCGATACGATGAAGAAAAGAATTTCTTAATACGCTATAATTGATATTTCACCCTCGACTGCGGAGGGTCGACTTCAATTCGCTACGTTCGGCCCAGGATTCGTACCTTTCTCCGAAAAAAGCCATAAAATTCTATGGGCACTGTGGGGTGTTGTCCTCGCCACGGGGTGACGGACGTAGCTCCATAATTACCCTGCATCTGTTTAAGAAATAAAATAATTCTTTATTCTTTATCGTATGGATATGGAAGTGTCGCCGATGGATTCCTTGGGGTTTTCTGATGAAAATCATTACAAATGTCGTGTAAATCGGAAAACTTTTACATATGGAATACAAATAGCTTGTGTCAAAGTAGTCCGATTTGCATGATATTTGGTATGATTTTCATCAGAAAAACATAAGGAATCCATTGGCGTCACTTCCCTTTCGATACGATGAAGAAAAGAATTTCTTAATACGCTATAATTGATATTTCACCCTCGACTGCGGAGGGTCGACTTCAATTCGCTACGTTCGGCCCAGGATTCATACCTTTTTCCGGAAAAAGCCATAAAAATCGGGTGAGGCACAGCGAAGGGCTGTCCTCGCCAAGGGGTACCAGGCCGCATCCTTCGACGGGCGTAGCTTCAGAATCACCTTGTATCATTTGTGCAGTGTGTGACCCGACTACTCTCCAGGTGGAATCAGACTGCTCCTGGCACCGCGAACTAGCTCGGCTCGTCTAGCTCGTCAAGTCGGCTTGGCGAGCCCGGGCGAGCGGAGCCATGACCGATCAGACGGCTCGTGGATCGCGACTTGTTTCGTATGACAAGTATGACGGGGTAGCGAGGTAAGATGGGGCATCTCCCTAATCCCTAATTAAAAGACGCTAGGCACGTGACAAATACATCATTAGGAAGCCACTGTGTTATAATAGTGTGGTCGCTGGCGAAAGCGAGTGGGGGAGGACGGTTTTTTCCCATCTGTTTTGTAAAGTTTAATCACTTAGACGCCTGACCTCAGATAGTCCAAAGTGTGTAAAAAATGTTAAATCATTAACTTATAGTTGTATTTGGAGTAATAAAGACTTAATTAATAGCAATAATCACCACTTCAATTGCATTTTTCCTTAGCTTCCCCATCATGTCTCTACTTTCCTTACCTACCTAAGTAGCATTTCTGGCGGAAAAGAATTGTCCAGCCTTTGGGCCTGCCATTCCTGGCGTAGACCTTTGGCAGGTAGGTATCTATTTCAACAGGCAGTGCCACCCGTGACGCCAGTAAGACCGTCCCCGGTCCGTGCTATACCAGACAGTTTTCTTCCAGTGAAAATCAGTAAATTTGCAAGCGCAATATCTTAAAAACCAGTGAAAATAAAGTGTATACATTAAAGCTTATTGAATTTGTCTTGGAACGCACTATCAACTCAGGTGTTCAAAAAAAATAGTTCCATTTGAAAAACCGAACTTGACCATCGTATCTTTTAAAATAATAATCGATAAAAAAATTCGTTCGCGCTAATTAATTGGCCCCCTCGAACCATCCAATTCCCTATTTTTTTTATATTTTTATCTCCAATAGTTTAGGAGAAAACCGGCTGTCCATTCTTAGGTGGGACACCCTGTATGTGCCGGGTAAAAAAATGTTTATATCTGATACGTTGTCAAGACCAGCAACAGGGCAAGATCCGGTTATGAAAGAAGTAAGTGATGATGTACAGTTATATGTAAACATGTTTAGAGCGAATCTATGTATAACGGAAGAGAAGTTAAAGGAAATAACAGAGGCAAGGGATAATGATATTGCATTACAAATAGTCAAAAAACACTGTAAAAACGGATGGCCAAAAGAGAAAAATTTATGTGAGTGTGAGGCAAAAATATACTTTAATTTAAAAGATCAATTAAATGTTATTGATGGATTAGCCTTCAAAGCAAATGCTTTAGTTGTTCCGATATCGATGAGAAAAACAATACTAGAACAGATTCATAACGGGCATCAAGGTCAGAGTCGAGGTGTTATATATTGGTCGAATATAAATGTTGACATTAAAAATAGAGTAGAACAGTGTGAAGTATGTTGAAATATAGAAAATGTAACATAAAAGAACCAATGTTATCACATACTGAAACATATGTTCCTTGGCAAAAAGTAGGAATAGATTTGTTTCATTTTCAAAACTTAACATATTTGATTGTAATAGATTATTACTCGGAATATATGAAGATTGTGCTATTAAATAAGAGTAGTAACACTAAAAATGTAATAGTACATTTAAAGTCATTTAATGCGCAGGAATTTAAAGTATTCACGAAAGAGTGGGACATTGGTCACACTATGTCAAGTCCATATTGGCCAAAGGACAATGGGTTAATAGAAAGAGGAGTACAAATAATAAAGAAACTACTTAAAAAATGTCAAGACAGCGGAACAGATCCTTATCTTGCTTTAATGCAATATAGATCAACTCCGAAAGGAAAAATAAATGCGCCGAGTGAACTACTTATGTCGAGAAAGTTGCGAACAGTAATACCAGTTAGTTGGAAAACATTAGAACCAAAATTAGTAGATAAAGAGGATCATAGGAAAATAAGACAGGAGACGAGGATGTAACAAACCCCAAAACTGCCCTTTTCTTTTTTTTTTAATAAACTTAATTGTTTGGGATTGGCCCAAACGGCCACAGGCCAAGACGGCTGACGCGACCAAGTCGCGGTATGCACGATCGCGGTGATGAGATCGGTCGGGCCATCTGTTGACGCGCACCTCAGCTAATTAGGCAGCTCTCTCGCTTCAGCGCGTGGGCAGCTTTGTCCTACCGTTGCGGTCCTCGTCCTGCTCAGGACGATCAGCTGTTAGGTGGGGTGCTGACGTCACAGAATTCGGTGAACCGATACGATCCATCACCGCGATCGCTCTCTTCTCTGCGAATCGTTGGTACGGCAACAAGTTCTCTTAGGCCGCGTACAGACTTGAGCACGAACGCGAACGAGGCAAGCCGAGGCAGACCCGAATGCCTCGGGTTGGAAAAATTGTGATTTTTGTCCTGTGCGTTCCCGCACGAGGCAAGCCGAGGCAAACTGAGGCAAATTGAGGGAATTTCTCGATGTTCCTTCAGTTGTTCGCGGACCACAGAACGAAAATGTCGGATCAGGATATTGCAGTGGCTTGTACAAGCTTCGTTATTTTGCAAAGGTTACTGAAAAAAAAGAAAAAAGTGCGAAGACGTTGGTGGTCGTCAGAATTATATATAAACAGAAGACGATTAAATAACGTCAACGACACATTTTTATTGACGGATGTGTTAGCCGATGCAGATAACGGGAAATTCAGGAATTTTGTTAGAATGTCCGAGGGAGATTTCAGTATTCTGTTAAATGGTGTAAAAGAGAAAATACGAAAAAGTGATACTACTTTTCGTTTAGCTATTCCGCATGAGGAAAGATTGGCATAAATGCTGTTATTTTATTGCACACTGAAACATCTGTTTTGAGGAACCTACATTTTTCTTTTTGAACTAACAGTTTGTCCATATCTTTACTCGCATACGAATCATTTAATTGTTCTCCCTTAACCTTTAGAGGGCCGGAATTTTTTCATTGAAATTGTAAATTTTATTTACTTAAAATTTATGCATATATAGCACCAAAATGGCCGGCAAAGTCTCCAAATTCCTAGGTGGCCACTATAGTGGCCAGCCCGGCCCCGAACGGTATGGCATATATTTGAATTTTTAAAATTTGAACTTGAAATGTTTCTAAGGATTTTTGATATCGCTAATCACGATTCTCAAGTCAGATTATCAAAATTTTATGCAGAAACAGTGTTGCCATCCTAAACAAGCCTAAATGAATAACGGCAGTTACATTCATATATTATTCTTTCCTTTGGCGTTACCCAGGGCTAACGACATGGACGTAGAAAGTTTTGTAGCTCTTTTCTTGTTTTTGGCGTTTTTTGTGTTATTTTTGGATGTTTTTTTATTTTTCTGATTTTACTATAATGCATGGGCATTAGTGAGTTGCACGACTGCAGCTCACATAATAAATAGTAAAATCAGAAAACTAAAAAAAAAAAACCAAATCCAAAAATAACACAAAAAAAGAGCTACAAAACTTTCTACGTCCACGTCGTTAGCCCTGGGTAACGTCAAAGGAAAGAATAATATAAGAATTAAACTGCTGTTATTCATTTAGGCTTGTTTAGGTTGGCAACACTGTTTCTGTGTAAAATTTCGATACTCTGATCGAAGAATCGTGATTAGCGATATCAAAAACCCTTAGAAACAATTTCAAATTTAAAAATTTTCAGTGGCCACTATAGTGGCCAGCCCGGCCCTCTAAAGGTTAACTCACACACATTGTAGGGTAATCCCGGGAGACGCGGCGGGGCTGGAGAGTTGGTCGAAACAGTTGATTTCTAGAGAATTAATTGTTCTGAACTTTAACACATTTTTACATATACACAGATGTAGAGTCTGAATATAGCACAACTCGACCAACTCTCCAGCCCGGCCACGTCTCCCGGAATTACCCTATGCATATTCACATATCATATGTATATGTATACGTGTATATGTATGTGTGAAGTGGCTCGTCTTTCCCTTGCTTTCGCCGCATGCCTCGGGCCGATCCAAAGTTATCGGTTCGGCCCAAGGCATGCGGCGAATGGTGCCGCGGCACGTCCTGCCTCGGAACGACACCCGCAATGAGCACGAATTAATTTTTTTCGACCGATAGCGTGCGGCGAAAAGCCCCGAGGCAGCGGCGAACGGCCCGAGGCATGCGGCGAACGGCTCCGAGCAATTCACCGACGTGCAACACTTGCATACGCATTCTGCCTCGGCTTGCCTCGTTCGCGTTCGTGCTCAAGTCTGTACGCGGCCTTAAAAGTCGCGTGCTTGCGCGTCACTGGAACGTTCCAGTCAAGTGTAACGAACTGCTTAGTTCAAATTCTGTTTCTCGCGGACTCTCGCGTTAAACTAATAAGTGCTCTTTGTTTCTAGTTTAATTAGACACTCGTGTAAATTATTGTGCAACGTTTTGTAAATATATTGTGACTGTGACCTTAGTGTAAACTTAACGACTATTCTTAACTGCTATCCTTATCGATTATCTTATACACTAAATTAAGCCTAAATCTAAATCTAATTCGCGAGCGCTCGAAGCTTCGACGTTTCGCTGCTGAACAATCATTTAAATACTTATATTCTTATTATATTCCTATTATTCTTACTCTTATAAGAGTGTTTAGCATTAATATTAATATTAGTTCAGGATACCGCGAGACGCGAGTATGACAAAAGAGAGAATTGAGGGTAAAGGAGTGGGAGAATCAAACGCATGCGCGATCCTCAGTTGATCAGCGGATCGACGAGAGCACGGATCAGAAGCAGTGATTGTGATTTGTGCATGACAAATGAGAGAGGGAACCGAGCGTTCCACGCGTACGCCTGCGCATTAACCAGTCGCTTAGTAGACCGACTAGAGAACGGATCTAGCGAGACGAGAATAAGTGATACGTAATAGTCGAAACCCATTCCTATTGGTGCGCTCCCAGTATCCAGAATGTGTATAAATACGGGCACGAGAGCCCAGAGATAACATTCAATACCATTCAATGCAAAAGGATCATTTAAAGCTAATAGCCGATCCCGACATAAATTAATGCTCCAACTTTGGAAGCCGCTTTGTAAGCCCCTCGGTTCTGTTGAGCGTTCCAACCAAGGCCATTGTCGCCAGGTTTGACGAGACGTTCCAGCCTTGGAAGCCGCTTTGTAGGCCCCTTAGTTTGTTGTAGCAAGATTATTAATTCTTATTCTCAGGATAGTAATATTACTCCTGAGCAACGAGGGAACAAGACTATTCCAGGTGGCAATACCGCCCCTAATGAAATGGAGAACAATTCAAACGATTCTCGACTTAACATATTCAATTTCCTAGATCTATAAGCTAATTCCTAAATTATAAGCTAATTCCTATATCAACCGAGAGTCATAATCTTTAAACCAATTCCTATATCGACCGAGAGTCATAATCTATAAACCAATTTCTATATCGACCGAGAGTCATAATCTATAAACTAATTCCTTCCATTCGACTAAACGTCATTATTAATTATTTAAGTTATATTATTCCAAATCGATCGTTTAAACGGGCATTTCTTTTGTAACGACCTAGAGTCGCAACCCAAGACGATCAGCTTTACTTTTTAACGACCTAGTGTCGCAACCTAATTAATTTCTTTAATTTCTTTAGTATTAAGGCGTTAAGTTACATTTTATGTATCATTTAAAAGTGTTTTTCTTGAATAAACACTATTTAAGTTAAATTCTTGTTCTTGAATTTTAATTCTTTATCGCACGCCACTCGAACCAATCCCGAAATCCTGTGAAGCGCGTTACGCCACGCGTGGAAACGTTACAAGGAACAAAACAAAAATGTATTATGATAGAGGAGCGAAGTCATTACCGGAACTGCAAATAGGTGATAAGATACTATTTAAGAAAAAACCTGGAGATACGAATGTCTGTGGAAAAATAATAGAGAAATGTAAGGAACCTCGTTCATACATCATTGAAAGTCCAGACGGGCAATATACAGGGTGTCCCACCTAAGACTGGACAGCCGGTTTTCTCCTAAAGTATTGTCGATAAAAATATAAAAAATAGGGAATTGCATGGTTCGAGGGGGCAATTTATTAGCGCGAACGAATTTTGTTTCCGATTATTATTTTAACAGATACGATGGTCAAGTTCGGTTTTTCAAATGGAACTCTTTTTTTTTGAAGACCTGAGTTGATAGTGCGTTCCAAGACAAATCCAATAAGCTATAATGTATACACTTTATTTCCACTGGTTTTTAAGATATTGCGCTTGCAAATTTACTGATTTTCACTGGAAGAAAACCCTCTGGAATAGCAAGGACCAGGGCGGTCTTACTGGCGCCACGGGTGGCACTGCCTGTTGAAATAGATACTTACCTGCCAAAGGTCTACGCCAGGAATGGTAGGCCCAAAGGCTGGACAATTCTTTTCCGTCAGAAATGCTACTTAGGTAGGTACATCTGCGGAATCGAGAAGCGCAACGTTACTTTTATTTCGCACTTGCTTCTACGCTCGGATGGCCGGTTCTTTTGGAAGGGATGCAAGCTGGATTGGTGAAATATCCATTACAGCGTATTAAGAAATTCTTTTCTTCTTCGTATCGAAGGGGAAAGTGATGCCAATGGATTTCTGGCGTTCCGTCGATTAAAATCATACCAAATGTCGTGTAAATGGGACAACTTTTACATAGGGAATAGAAATAGCTTGTGTCAAAGTAGTCCGATTTGCATGATATTTGGTATGATTTTCATCAGAAAAACATAAGGAATCCATTGGCGTAAATCCATGTAATATTGTAACCTCGCTCCGTGGAGGTTACTCTAAACGGGCGGGTGTTGAGAGAATGAGGCAAGGTGAACTTGGTATAAGGGGTGTTTATTCGTACTGGTGATTTACAAGGTACCCGGCCAGGTCTATGCTGGCTAACAGAGTATTCTCGGCTTACACTAGAGCTTAACCTAAGTCGGAGTCGGAGCGCGGGCGCGGCGCGTAGTTCAGTGCGTTTCGGCGGTGGGGACAGGAGTGGGGGGTGTTGGTCGTTCTGGTGCCCTGGCTGTGGTCTCCACCAATGGCCCTGACCGGGAAGTCTTGAGTCCGTTCGCCCAGTGGGTATAACCCGCGGGAGAGACGGAGACTGTAGGATGTCCTCCGGGACAGACGACGTCTGACCCTAAGATTGACAGGGGATGTCGACCTGCGTCTAGAGATCGGCGAACTCGCGTTTCTCTAGGAGCCGTGGAGGTTGGGGAATCCAAAAGTACGCAGTAATACAGCTTGTATGCACAAGAGATTTACTGGGAGAGTTCTGATCGGTTGCCTGAAACGCTCGTGACAGACTCTGCCTGACGGGCCCGTCGCGCTGGCCTATATGCAGCGCCGCGGCATCTTCGCGAGCGAGAGCGCCGCTCGGCGCTCGGCCATGTCGCGGCCGCGCTCGGTAGCGGCGGGCCGCGCCGGGCGCGCGTGGTGGAGGAAAGATTCGCGTCCCACCGTAACTAACTCGTTGCAATATAAGTAATTAATATAATTACTTAGCACTATAGCGTTTAAGCAAACTGATAAACTCAATATATGGAACATTTTTCAAAGAAAAATCTGAGCCACTCACTAATCCCTACCTCTACTTGTATTTTTTACAATTAAGTATCTTATACAAAATGTAGGGTAAGAGATACATTTGTTGGTATTATCAGTTATTGTTGGCGAAATATTGTCCAATTATGCCAATAATAACTGACAAAAATGGGGAAGGTTTAGATAAGAAACTTCAGGTGAATGTGAAATATTTAATTAAATTCAGTTACTGCAAATATAATTAAATATTTTTCTCTAACACCTGAATTTCATATCCAAATCTTCTTAACGTGTCAACAAATGTATTTCTTATTCTACATATTACAGTATGCAGATTCTGAGTACAGTATTGTCTCCGTATGTATTCACTGTTCGGGACCGGCGAGTAACCCGTATCGTGAACAGCGACCCTAATTCCGAGTGTTCGTTTCTCGCTTCTTTCTGGCCGAAGGGGGGAGCGAGATGGAACGCTTGCGTGCGCGACGGGCGTGCGCGATGGTCGCGAGCAGTTACGCTGCCTACGGGAACCGCTTCGCAAAGTCTTGACGCAGTCCCGGCTCAAGTCTTTTTTGCGCCCCAGGCGATCTTGTCAAATTACACCCTTTATTATAATACATTTATTAGAGTTTATTGATGACCTTACTCTGAATTTTTATTCGTAGTTTAAAACAGATGCAGTACAATTTGTAAAATTTCATTTTAAAGTTTATTTTCAACAATACAGGCAGTGAATACAGTCATAGATAATTTGATGTACTGTCATTAATGTTGTATTTGTAACAGTCCATCGAGGTATTGTATTTACAATAAAAGATGCAGTGATCGCAATGATCGTTGCCTGTAAGCTTGGCTGGTCCCTATAAGCAAAATTAGACGGCTGCCTAGGGCGGAAAGTCGACAAGAAGTGCAAAATGGTATTTTCATTGCCTGTATGTTGAAAATAAACTTTAAAATGAAATATTACAAATGGTACTGCATCTGTTTTAAACTACGAATAAAAATTCAGAGGAAGGTCATCAATAAACTCTAATAAATGTATTATAATAAAAGGTGTAATTTGACAAGATCGCCTAGGGCGCAAAAAAGACTAAGCCGGGCCTGCGTCATGATTTTGCGAAGCGGTTCCCGTGGTCACCGTAACTGTTTGCGACCATCGCGCACGCCCGTCGCGCACGCAAAGGACGGAGTGTCACGGTGCCCGAAAGACGGACCGAGACATTAACGCGTCGTCTGTCTCGTACCGTCCTCGCTCGCTTTCAGTGGCTCTCGCTCGCTCTCGTTCCATCTCGCTCTCACCTTCGCCAGAAAAGAGTGAGCCAGAAGTGGTGGGGATAGCGAGTAACCCGTATCGTG
The DNA here is from genome assembly GCA_951215215.1 of Andrena trimmerana. Lineage (NCBI taxonomy): Eukaryota > Metazoa > Arthropoda > Insecta > Hymenoptera > Andrenidae > Andrena > Andrena trimmerana. The sequence continues at coordinate 24,188,402 of OX578062.1, read as the reverse complement.
TACACCAAACCGAGTACATACGGAGACAGTACTGTATATTTAATTTTCCCGGCATGTGTCGCCATATTGAATTTTAGTTCAATCAAAATCTTTCATAATGTAGATGGGGTGCAAATACTAAACAAAAGTTTTGCTTGAGTTCCTACCCCCTGCAGACAGTCGAACCCGAGGCTTAATAAAAAGTATTATCCAATCAATCAAGGCGTTATCATGTATAACAGGGTTGACTAACTGGCGACTCACGAGTTGCCGGGGGCTCCTCCGCCTTGCGGCCACGCTGAACGCCCCCCCCCCCCCCCCCATACCTACTGAACATTGACGATCGCAGTCGAATTCGTCCGTCCCTACACAGACATAAATATATTCGATTGCTACGGCCGGCCACGGCCATACGTTTACATATAATTATAATTAATACGACAATACGAAGTGATATATACTTACTTTAACTCGCCTCTGTGAATGTGAACGTGCACATTGAGGCTGGGTCATGTTATTGACAAGGGATGTATATCCACATCAATTTTTGTTATGGCTATCCTTAACAGCGAAGATAATGAATGGTCCGTTAATCTTGACCGATATTTACTTTTTATATTTTTCATAACGGAAAACGCACTTTCGCATCTGTATGTAGAACCAAACATCGACGAAATTTTTAACATAAATCCACCAATTTCGGATATATGTAAACGTATGGCCGTGGCCGGCCGTAGTAATCGAATGTATTTATGTCTGTGTAGGGACGGACGAATTCGACTGCGATCGTCAATTTTCAGTAGGTACGGAGGGGGCCGTTCAGCGTGGCCGCAAGGCGGAGGAGCCCCCGGCAACTCGTGAGTCGCCAGTTAGTCAACCCTGATGTATAACATTAAGCAATAGTTCATGTATAGTTCATAATCTTCTAAATATTGTGGGGTTCTTCTTATCCTTTCGTGTTTTATATTTCCTTCTTCCTCCTGCGATTCTTCCACCTTTGTATTTACTTCTTCCTCCTGCGATTCTTCCACCTCTTCTTGATCGCTTACGTTTCCTTTTTCTTTATCTTGATATGTTATTTGTTTTTGTACGTTATTTGTTTCTTTTCCTTCTTTACTTGTTTCATATTTTATTTGAGTTTCATTAAATTTGACGTCTCTTGATGTCTCTATTTCTTCAGTAGTCGGATACCATAACCTATATCCATTCCTTGAGTATCCAACCATCCTGGTTTCGTGTGCTCCGGTCTTTCGATTTTTTGTTAATGTAAATATTGAAAGTTCCTCTTTGTATTTATATGCGGTACTTATATTATATTGTAACAATTGTAATCACATTGTAAGCACATATAATTAAAGAATAAATACTTTTTGAAATAAATAGATCTCATTATTTAATAAATGCAGAATCTGCTTGCTAGTTATGTGGGAGTAGGGATACACCTACAGCAAAACGGTACATTTGTGTTTGTGCGTAGGTCCATGTGACGTCACACGTAGGGAATGGGTTAGCAATTGTGGACTTCAGATGGCGCTGTTGGATGCGTCAGGCGGGCAGCAGGACCTGCAGCGAATCTGCCGGCAGAATCTGCTTGGCAGGGTCTGCCGGCAGAACCGTAGTCGAATGCGGACGTAGGCTGCGCCGCAGCTGCCGGCAGATCCTGCCGCCCGATTTGGTTATCGGGGAATGTATTAAAAAACATGTTTCCATTTAAAAAAATAAAGTTGATCTCCACATGACCTTTACGCGTCCATATAGGAAACTCTCATACCAGATAATATGCCCCCTGAAACCATTTCACTTTTGGCTGACACATTTTGTAATATCATCAACCGTTTTAAAGATATTCAAGTGGGAAGATTTAAATGGATTACTCTGCATACATACATACAGGGTGTCCCAAAAATGCTGCGGTTCCTTGAAGGGGGTGATTGCAAACAACTTTTTCCTTTACGAAAATTCTCTCCGAGGTATCGTTAACGAGATAATAATAGAAAGCACCGACCAATCAGAGCGCGAGCCTTCCGCTGGAGCTCCCGCGCTAGCGTGGCCGCGCGCCGGGCCGCGCTGCGACTACGAACAAGCAAGGCGGCATGCACCAGGGGGGCCAAGCCGTCATTGTTTGGCCGAAGTTCCCGTTTAGTTAGCACCAAATAGGTAGGAGGCGCTAGGTACATCACACACACATACCTAGGTGTATCAGTGAGCACGACACACAACCTTTCGACGTTGGTGAAATGTTACCATGACGACCGTCGTCATTTTCAATTGTTTGGGGCAATTTGGCGCCGACACGAGGAAATATAACCCACGTGGATCAGGCATCACATAAGCTAAGTAATTTTTGTAATATACCGTCTTTGAGATATTGTAAGTTTTTTTATTAATTGCTTCAATTTAAGTTTCAGATTATGTCCGGGCCTAAGAAGTGCGTAGTGAAAGGTTGCGAATCGGGAAATAAACTACTCAGGGCATTTCCCGATATCGTTAAAGACCGAGAGAGGTGCATAAAATGGATTGCTGCTTGCGGCAATCCATTGTTAATGCACCAATCTCTTCACAACAGGAAGATCTGCGATGCGCACTTCTTACGTATCTGCAAATTACAAAGGAAGCTTTGTAAGACTGCTGTTCCAACGCTTCAACTTCCAGGTATGTTTAATATATAAGGTGTACGTTTCTTAAAATGTGCTGAAAATATAGTAAGGGGTGATTCTAGAGGTGAAAATAAGACGAAAATCAAGAATAACGATTTCGCGTTTGGGCCTTCATTTTGCAGTAATAATGGTTTAAAGTTAAATTTCTATCTCCTGAACTAATAGTCGGAGGACACTGCGCTTTTATAGTTACATTATCGACTAGCAATAGAACAAAAAAGTATTCATACATTTTTCTGTATCTCTTAAGGTTTAACATTTATAAAGTTTATAATATTCGAGATTCCTTCCTTACTGACATCTCGGATTTTAAAAGCTTTATAAATGTTAAACCCTAAGAGATACAGAAAAATGTATGAATACTTTTTTGTTCTATTGCTAGTCGACAATGTAACTACAAAAGCCCAGAGTCCTCCGACTACTAGTTTAGGAGACAGAAATTTAAATTTAACCCATTATTACTGCAAAATGGAGGCTCAAACGCGAAATCGTTAATATTGATTTTCGTCTTATTTTCACCTCTGGAATCATTTGCATGGTTTACATATAATTTACTTTACTAAAAACTATTTTAATATTTTGTAGCACCAATTGATGTAAGCTGCTTGCCACAGCATGCAGTTCACCATCAGGAGGTACCGGAAGTAAGGGAACCGTTAGATGTACATATTGGTAAGGAAATACAAATATATACTTATTATAAAATTTAGAATGCATGTGTTTGTTTTTTTTAAACTTAGAATTTAACTAGTTTATACAATATGAATATTTGTAATTTGTGTTACAGATAATAATGGACCCTGTGGAGGGATTGGCCGCCTGGAGGTTCAGCAAGCAGCTGAACGTATGGAGGTCCATACTGGTAAGAAAATACAAACATTCGATACTGTCTCCCTTGTTTCAACTGTTAGAATAACAGATATTTTTCAATAATAATGAATAGTAGCGTAGTAGTACAATTTAAATTTTTCTATCTTTATGCCATTCCGATCAGCAAATTATTAATTTTCGTACGAAGCCTCTGTAATGGCCGATTTCTTCCCTTCAGATTCGAGTTAACGAATTAATCATTTGCAATAAATTTTACAGATACTGGATATGCTGTTGCTGGTACCTCTGGACAATCATTGCGGACAAGGAAAGGTACTGTGACGTTTTATATTAGAAACTATTCTTAAGGTTGTTTTTCCAAAATCCAGTTCCTTTAAAAACTCCCTTAAACTTCTGCTATTTGTGCTGTGTTTTTTTTTGCATGCATAAATTGTTTTATCTTTCACTATTTAGCATCTGTCCTGAAATTGTTCAGGGCAAGTAGGAGGTCCAGCCTTTCTCCAGAAGAGGTGCGGCAGTATAACGTAATTGTCTCCTTAATGAAAGCAAGGAGACAAATGCGTAAACGTCATACGGAACGTTTGCAACATGCCCAAATGTTGCTAAACCGTGGCTTTGCGGAACGCATTGAAAGTCTGCCATCAACTGTGCAAGATTTTTTTGCACTACAAGTCCGTAACATGGGACGACCTAAGTTCAAGAGAAATTACAGTTTAAATGACAAAATTTTTGCGCTTTCATTGCTGAAGCAAAGTCCAAAGGTTTATCGATACCTTTCCAATATTTTCCTCTTACCAAGTACAGAGACCTTAAGAAAACTAGTCACTAACATCATTGTATCTCCCGGTATTAGTAAGTCTGTCTTCAACAGCATCGAAAATATACTCGACAATTTCGAGGATTCGCGGTACAGATATTGCATCTTATTATTTGACGAAATGAAGCTTGGTCCCCGGCTTCATTATAATGTCAAATCCGATACTGTAGAGGGACTAGTAGATTTCGGGTTTTCGCGTAATAGAGACATTGCAGACCATGTTCAGGTTTTTATGTTAAGAGGGATATTTGTAGATAAACCGTGGAAGCATAGAGTGTCGTACTCCTTTTGTAGGGGCACCGCTTCATGGGAGTCGATAGCGCGTACATTTAAGGCCATAGTACGGGAATACACTCTTATACGCTTAAGGGGGCCGTCTCACCGGGCCTTGAATGTGTGCGTACGCTCACACCAGCTAAGTTAAGCGTGTACGTATACGCGTGTAGCAAACAATCCGTAAATTACAACTTTCGTCCTGGAATCGGCACGAAGGAAGTTTTTGCGGGTACAGTTGCCTTCAGTAGACATCTGTGTAGGGTGGTCTGGTGCGTTTGAACGCTAATAAGCACCCAACTTTGAAATAATAATGAATTTATGACTCGAAAACTGTCAGAATGAAGCTTCAAGGCTTCTCCGTTGGTGGCGCTAATGGTGCACTGCAGCCATGTAGCACCAGCGTGACGTATAGGCAGGGCCGACGCGAAATTAGCTGGCGCCCTTCTGCAAAAAAATTGTTGGTGTCCCCAAATTTTTGCACTTGTTTTCTATTTAATATGTTTAAAAGAATTACATTTATATTTAGTTTATGTGGGGTGTTAGATTCCTTCATTATTAAGCGTCCGATCTAGTTTTTTTAGCGTCCCATTCGGCTGGCGCCCTTGTGCGGCGCATGGTTCCGCCGGGCCTGCGTATACGCGATGTAGTAAACAAACCGTAAATTACAACTTTCGTCCTGGAATCGGCACGGTGGACGTTTTTGCGGGTTTAGTTGCCTTCAGTAGACATCAGTGCAGGGTGGTCTGGTGCGTATGAGCGCTAATAACCACCGTACGTCGAAATAATAATGAATTTATGAATCGTGTACTGAGACAGACTCGAGAAATGACAGAATGAAGCTTCAAGGATTCTCCGCCACCGGCGTAGATGGTATATTCGTGCATTGTACCATCAAAACCGGGGGAAGTCCAATCTAGCCCATAAATGTAGGAAAGACATAGTTGCCGAGACGTATCGAGAGTCGAATCGCGCTGTTGCCGCATTTCCCCTATCACTATTTTGTCCTCAGGGAGGCTTGAATGAATTACGGCGAAGCAGTTGGAGAACAGAGATGGGCAAAGATAATATCTGGATAAACTCAAATAAAATATACTACAGTATTGTCTCATTACGGGCTCGATTTGATGTACACGATGTGGACTTTTCGCTATCTCCACCACTTCTGTCTCACTCTTGTCCGGCGAAGGCGAGAGCGAGCGAGAGGCACTGAAAGCGAGCGAGGGCGGTACGAGATAGACGACGGGATGATGTTTTGTCTCGTTCGGTCTTTCGGACGTCTGACACTCCTTCCTTTGCGTTCGCGGCCGTCGCGCAGGCAAAACGTTCCATCTCGCTCTCCCTTCGGCCAGAAAAAAGCGAGAAACGAACACTAGGAATTAGGTTTCTGTTCGCGATACGGGCTCAACGCCGCGCCGCACAGTGGGGCAAAGTGACGAAGTTTGTTTCATAATCAAAGAACTTTTGATAGAAATGAGATAGAGCGATGATTTTTTTTAAAATTAAAGTTGAAAGATTGCAGAATAAGGGAAAATTAATTAAATTATGATACGAACGTTGTTTACCTTTGAAAATCTGTGTTAAACTTTAAATCGATTTTTTTTCAAAATCCTGAAGTAGTACATAAATTTTGCGAACGGATATGAAATCAGCACGACAAAATCTATAGCAAATGATGTACAACGTGTCAAGAAAAAATTCTAACCGAACATGATATTGGACAAAACATATTTTTGTTGTAAAATGGAGAAGAGGAATTACATAGAATGACAGAAGATAATATTAAGGCTCCCCCAAACCAACGCGAATATTGCCGCGCGGAGCCAATCCGCCGCGGATCAGATTTTTTTTATACGTGTCGGCTTATGGGCGCCTTATTTGATCCGCGGCGCGAATATTCGCGTTGATTTGGGGGAGCCTTTACAGTATTGTCTCGTTATCGGATCGCTGGTCGGAACCGGCGCGGGCGTTGAGCCCGTATCGTGAACAGAGCCCGAATTCCCAGTGTTCGTTTCTCGCTTCATTCTGACCGAAGGGGGGAGCGAGATGGAACGCTTTGCCTGCGCGACGGACGCGGACACAAAGGACGGAGTATCAAGCGTCTGAAAGACGGAGCGAGACAAAACATCATCCCGTCGTCTGTCTCGTACCGTTCTCGCTCGCTTTCGGTGCCTCTCGCTCGCTCTCGCCTTCGCCGGACAAGAATGAGACAGAAGTGGTGGGGATAGCGAAAAGTCCACATCGTGTACACCAAACCGAGCCGCTAACGAGACAATACTGTATTCTTCGAAACATATACACTTTTTTATCTGTAATTGTCCATTTCAAAAGAAAGCGTCATATGTTTTTAGAAGAATTATAACATTCATAAATTTCATTACGTTCGGCGTGTTATACTTCGGTGATGTACCTTATTGAAATTGTATGCTTTGAATTTACACACTGATTATACAAAATATTACATCCTTCAATGTGCAAATTAGTATTGTTTCATTGACATGTTTCCTAACTTCACTACTCAATCTCTCTATCTTTCATTATTGCTATCCTCCTTTACGTTCAGCGAGGCTCTGATGCTAGACGCAGCAATCGGACGCGCTACATCTACAGCTGATGCGGAGGGAAACACCTACAGGAGCGGTGGTTATGCGTGCGTGACTGACGCTCGCAGTTCCGCACACATAACCACCGCTCCTGTAGGTGTTCCCCCCTCCATCAGCGGTATTGAAGTCTGTTGATCCCTGCCTAGACGCAGCTCTCGTGCCGTATTCCTCCAAGACTTCTCAGTAGAAGGAGCTGTGGCAACAGCGCGGCGGAGACAGAGAGAACAAAAAATGTGGCAACTATGCGTCAAAAATTAGTCTACATAGAGTACCTGGAGATGTCACCTCTGTAGAAGTTCTTTTTATCGACCGCAATAGTTTCTTTAGGGTCCGTCTGTTTACTGGGGACTCTTCGATCGATTCGGACCAAAACAAAAAGGAGACGGCCCCCTTAAGAGTTGTTGCTTCGGTTTGCGATTAAGGGTCAACAAATGTACGCGCGATTAAGCAATTACTTTTCGATACGAAAAGAAATTGCACGTCGGCTGAAGAGGGGTTCATCATGGTAGATGAACAAAAGATAGTACCACTGTTTGATCCGCCTCATTTATTAAAATGTATTAGAAATAATTTGTTAACGAAGGATCTTCGTTATACTCTGGACGGTGTAGAAAGAACAGCAAAATGGTCCCACTTCGAGGATACTTATTTCATTGATCGGTGTAGAGGTGATTTTAGAACTTTGGTCAATATTACGGAACAGCATGTCGTTCCAAGTAGAATTAAGAAGATGCGTGTCAAATATTGTACACAAGTTTTCTCGCGTAAAGTAGCATCTCTTATGGAACTTATGAGCACTACTGAGGCGGAAAGTGCTTGAAAATCCAGAAAGATGTCAGCTTCGGGAATAGATACGGCGATATTATTTCTAAATTTAAATTCACTTTTCGACAGTGTCAATAGTATGGCCATTTTGGATAACGAAAGTAACGCCGCAGATATTTGGAATAAGTGTATAAACTTATTCCAAAGTATGCGATTTATCAAACGCAAAGCGGGAGATAAAGAGTATCCTCCAGCGTTGCAGAATTGGATACATACCCTGAAAGGGTTCAAAATTCTTAAATCTTATTTGCTGGATCTTGGGTTTGCAGGATTCAGAACCAGAGATTTTAACCAAGATCCTTTGGAAAATTTTTTCTCGCTGGTAAGGCAACATGGTGGAAGAAATACAAATCCGATTTGTTCAGTATTTACCGGATACTACAAGTCATTGTTCATAAATTCATTGTTTTCCAACTCTGGAAGACAAAACTGCGAGGCAGATTGTAGTGAAAATTTGTTAAATGTTAAAGAAATTTTCGAATTTTCCTCTCGTAATCAAAATTCTCAACTTTCTAATAATGCAATACCAGTAGTAGCTGTAGAATCAATAGAGTCAATTTTGCAAAATTATGATGCTACTACTGTAAATTTAGATTACTTAGAACCGTTTATTCAAGCTTGTGCTACGTGTTGCCAAGCTTTTTTAACACAAAAAAATTTAATAGTACAATTTATGCGAGAGGTTTATGTTTTAACTAAATACTGTTTCGATAACTTCGCGGAACATTGTAATTTCAAAATTTTAATTGAAACTTGTATAAGCCTTTCAGTTGATGTCAACCTGAGCAATTGCCCTTTAGGGCATCTCAAAGTGTATTTGACCGACAACTATGTCGATCATGTATTAAAGCAATGTATTTCTTCCACCAATAGGCTACTATACTCGAGCTCATTTTAGAAGGAACTTATTTCGCGCATGTAGAATGAGCTCATTGGCCGGTATTCTCAGTCGTTACTTATTCTTAAGCAAATGCTTAAGCATCCGGCATCCTCTACTAACCTAATAGCTAGTAAAGGATGCCGAATGCTTAAGCATTTGCTTAAGAATAAGTAGCGACTGAGAATACCGGTCATTGGCTCCGAGGGAGCGTTTGTTTGGGGTATAGCCAATAGTAGCATGTTTTGGCACCAATGGGCGCCAACATGCGCAGAACCGATCTAAACTCGTCGGTCGGCAAGTTCCTTCTTCAATGAGCTCGAGTATAAATTGTTCCGAAGAACCTATGATTCCAATGTCTGGTTTGTCATTATGTGCTTTGACGTATGGCAGATCACATTGAAAGCAAAGGTTCTAATTGTGCTTTTGTATAGGGGGGAGGCACCAGTAGTCGACCATGTATCAGTAGTCGACCACTTTCAGAAAAACATGAAAAATAAGGTTTTCAGAAGTGACGATCTTTTGAACAAAGAGCAGTTCTCTAACTGCACTCTATCTACACTCCGGTCAAAAGATTGTCATATCTAACAACCTTATTTTTCATGTTTTTCTGAAAGTGGTCGACTACTGATACATGGTCGACTACTGGTGCCTTCACCCTATCCGAATCTACTTTTAAGTCTTTTTGCATGTATGCAATTGCAGTATGAGTGTGTTATGCGTTTTTTATTATGTATATATGTTTGGCTGTCGGACTGTTGCATGTGTGTTTAATTTTTTATATTGCCTGTGCGTTTCATTTTTATATTGCCCGTGCGTTTCATTTTTTTTATTGCATGAGTGTTTGACTTTGTATATTACATGAGTGTTTGACTTTTTATATTGCATGAGTGTTTGACTTTTTATATTGCCTGTGCGTTTCATTTTTTATATTGCATGAGTGTTTGACTTTTTATATTGCATGAGCGTTTGACTGTTTATATTGCATGTAGGAGTGGAAATGAGTGTTTTGTATGTGCATGGGGTTAGCGGTTTTATTCGGTATAAATCCGACACTGCCTAGCAGTGCGGATCCTACTAGGCGTCTTTTGAAGATTCCCGCTGTTTTCCCTCGTAAAAACAACAAAAAGAAAAAAAAAATTTGTGAACAATTTAATTATTTTGCAGATTCTATTGATGTCAACGAATTGAAGCAATTTGGGAAATAGAGTAAAATATTTTAAGCGTTGTATAAATTTTGTAATATTATTGTTGAATTTAATATGATCATTGTTATTGTAATAATTGTAATGATGAATATTATTTAAAATTAATAAAGAATTTGTATATCATTTAATATATATTTATGTATCTAATTATACTTATACTTTTAATTATATTTATATTTTCAGAAGGTAAATCGGAGCAAGTACGGACGTGATTCAAAGGACCCCTGTCATTTCTAAAATAAAATTTAAAAGATTAAATTTTGGAATGACCAGAAATCCTTCAAATGGCGTCTTCACTTTCCCTGGTTTACCTTTTCTAAGGCCTTCTGACCATGGATCGTCGCGTCAGTGACGCGTATGCAGCAGATAGAAGGATATACAAAGAAATTGAATATATTTTCTTTTCCTAAGAAAAGAAGAAATATTAAATTTCAATGTTTATCCTTCTATCTGCTGCATACGTGTCGCTGGCGCGACGATCCGTGGACAGATTTTAAAGTAAGCGGTGCATTACAGGTATACACATACACATACGTCCCGATTCACACATTCCCAGTTTAGTAGGCACCTAATAGGTAGGAGGCGCTACAAACTTTGCTTCAACTTTCGTAAGAGGGAAGCTCGCCCCCCCCCCCCCCCTGGCATGCAGCGAAGGAAATTGCGTAGAATGGTAAATGAAAAAGATGTAACAAAAAAATCGAAACTTTTGTCATGGTTTGTTTGGCATTTAAAGTGCACAATGAAAAAAGGATAAATGTATGAAAATCACGTGTAACGTAAAAAGACGAATACAGAGTTGTTTCTTTTTAGAAGAATCAAAAATAATAATTATTTGGAGTGAAAGGATAAGGAACACGTAAATTTCCTTTTTTAATAACATACAAACGAAAAGGTAATGCAACAGAGAACGAGTGAAAAGTGATCGTAGTTCGTTATTGTGATAAAAATCCGTAGTTCAATAACGGCCAACACTGTTGTTGATAATGAATAAATCCGTTTAAAAACTGCGAAGAAAAATTTACGTACGGAAATTTGGAGAATTATCGCCGGAAATAAGCCACAGCCTGCGTTAGGCTTAAAAAATAATAGTCGCCAATAATGTAACTAAAACTCACCCTTTCGGAAATTCACCTGCAGCTTAAAAACCTGTGTCACTAGGTCACTGAACCGATCCTGGTCATCGACAGACGCGTCAAGTGCACAGCTGATCTCAGGTACACGACAACATCCAACGTTAAGGGTCGCAACGTCAAGTGCGTCCGGGTTAATGCACCGAATATTCACTTCACTGCACGCCTACTAACACTGACCACTTAATTTATTATTCATGGAACGTGTTGTTCATACGTTATAAAATTTGGTGGAAATGAATTTTTACTTGGCGTTCGGAGCCGTGGGGATTCTTGCACAAATTCTCACGCTGCAGCATTTGCGTCCCCGTTGTTCGGGAGGTACACCCAGAACATCGTGTAATACTCTTGAGCAGAAAACATTTCTGCGACGTGATTGCTTGCTGACTGACAAGATTTTTTCCAAGCGACTTCTTCTACCCCCAAAAAGTTTCTCTCGTTCCATTATGAGTTGATCCCCACCAGGCCAAGAGACATCAGGTAAAAAGAAGCCAGCACATTTTCGAAGCACACGTGCTTCGCAGAAGTGCAACGAACGGATTATCGTGCACTTTTACAAAAGTCCGCGTTCCGTCCTTTTACTGCCAATGTACCACCCATTGCTTCGAGGTAGGCAACAGACACCACGTGTTTCGGTTCGAAAGGGTCCGAAGAGAAGAGAAACAGAATGTCCTCGACTTGCTATAAAGAAAAAAATTCTGTTTCCAGTTTCCGATACCCAGAGTTCACGTCAGCAACGAGGCGGAACCAACTAAGCCGTAAATTACCCAAAAGTGTAGGAAACCGCGGGGGCGGGCGGGGGGTTATGTGGGACTCGAACCCACTAAAACCACCAAGGTGATCTACCTCGCGCGCGGCGCTGCGCGCCTGAGGGGAGGGATTTGGATGCGAGATTAAGCTAGCGATACGTTCGCTACCCTCCCCCCCTGCGCTTCGTGCGGCACCGCGCGAGGTCCCCTAAATACGGGGTCGTCCCTGGGGGAGTATCACAACCTCCCCCAGCAATGGTCTCCGGGACCGGCGACGCGCGACGGATCACGCGCCCGCGTCGCCTCTTCCGGGGTCGCTGCTGCTAGGGCGAGTGGTGTCCCCCGACACCCCCGCCCCGCGACCCCGCGATCGAACTCCTACCCGGCCGCTTCGCGCGATTAACGGTACGATCGCGGCCGGGCCGGGGCGCTGACGGCCCTCGGGGGGGGGGGGGGGCGCCCATGCCGCCTGACGTCGGTCGGACGGCTGGCTAGAACGCCTACGGGGCGGCCCGACACCGGCCGCCCGTCGCGCCCCGAGAGCTCGATCGCTCTACGGGGAGCGGTCTAAACCACCGCTCCCCCAGGGGGGGGGGGCCCTTAACTTGGACCCCCCCGTTTATCCACCCCCTGCGACACTGTCTCGTCGCGCAGTCAGCGGCGGCCCCTGTCAACCGGAGCCGCCGCACCTCCCTCCCACCGCAATAGTGAAATGCTCTGACCGATCAGCCTGATTAATTTTTGGGAACTAGCAGTAAAAAAGTATTATTTAACATCAATACGGCTCGCGAAGAGACACCGGAAGAAAGAGAGCATGTAGTTCGCTCACTGCGCGTAGTCACGCCCGCTTCGTCCTACCTTCAAATTAAAGACGGATCCCTTATCTCTCGAGGATAAACACGCGCTCGAATTTCAAAACAAAAGCACATGTCGACGTATTCCGTGCGAGAGACGGCGGGCTTGAAGTCCGATTAGCCCTAATCTAACCAATCTGCCCTGCATCCCTCCCAAGCGGCCACTGTCCTGAAGAGGCGGCCCTCTTCACAGCAATATCTCTACCCCAAGGCCCACCTTCTCTCGCACGGAATACGTCGACGCGTGCTTTTGTTTTGAAATTCGAGCGCGTGTTTAGAGACGAGAGATAAGCAGGCCCGATTGGCTAGTTTGGGACCAATCGAAACTCAAGCCCATCTTCTCTCGCACGGAATACGTCAATGACATCGAAAAGTTCTGCGCCCAGTCTCAGGTAAAGCAACCGCGCGCGATTATAGTCACCTGACCGTACCGCTACAACCCCATATTTCTTCAGTGAGGTCAAATAACAGGTCGACAGAAGAATTGCAGGAGAATTTTACTAACTCACTCTTGGCCAATGACACTGCTTTTGTAATAATCAGATGTGTAAGTTCCAGCTTGTCCTTATCTTGATTATTTGTTGAAAAAGTGTCATTGCTCAATGGAAGCCACAAGAAGGTGACCGTGGCGTACTGTTCTTGACCGTCGACTCAAGGAACAATACGGTCATAAACCGCGACCTTCTTTAGACTACGTTGATGATCAACGCAGTTAGTTTTTACGATTGATCAGAAGTAATACGAAACGTGGGAAGTCTGGTAATCGAAAGAATTAAGGTACATGGCCGATCACGGGTGTTTAAAATTTATGACCGGGCCTTCTTACTTCCATCCTCCTGACCCATCCTTAACCTCTGCTAATGGAAAAAGCCCACCACCTTCTCGTGGTTTCTATTGAGCAATGACACTTTTTCAACAAATAATCAAGATAAGGACAAGCTGGAACTTACACATCTGATTCTTATTATTATTATTATTATTATTTAACGGGAAACCCCTTTAGTATACAGAGCTAACAATTAATACAATTAGTACATAGTACATAGTACAAAATATAAATATATAAAATACCATAACAAAAATATAAAAATATAAAAATATAAAATAGAATATAAAATAAAATAAAAAACCATATTTTAACATAACGTAACATTAATAAATTACATCAATAACATCAGCCAATACATAAATCACATATCAGTCTGCATTATCTCGCGTTAACTACGACGCAAGAGAAAACTTTGGCTATTGCGAAAGGAGATGCCTAAACAAATGCTCACGAAAACGAGCAAGCGAACCTGCAAACAGGTCAATGCCATCGCAGCACAGATTCAACTCTTCCATAGCCCGATTTATGGGATCTACGGTAATGTGTCTATAGGTGGGGACCCTCGGTACAAAAAGGGGTCTTGGACGCAGTGACCTTTGTGGGGCATGATAACAAACTAGTGCCACAAGCTCGTGACAGTTTATATGACCGTTGATTACCTTATAGAGGAAGAGAAGATCGGAACAGACGCGGCGACTAGTGAGAGACATAAGCCCAGTAGTCTGTAAGGCTGGACGATAATCATGATCGCAAAACCGCATAGGGCTACCAGATAACCTCATGGCTAGCCTCAGAAACTTGTGTTGGAACCTTTCGATTAAGCTAATATATAGCTTATGTCTAGGGTTCCAAATTACAGACGCGTACTCTAAATGAGGTCTCACCAGCGCTACGTATAAGAGCTTGAGCGTACGGATCTGCCTGAAGTGTTTCCCAACTCGAGCTATAAACCCGAGGGTTTTCATAGCCTTACAAGAGATCTTCCGATAGTGGTTACGAAAATCAAGCCCTGACCCGAACATGACTCCAAGGTCACTGACTTCCACCACATCAATCAATGGCGTGTCGCAAAGCTTATACGTCGCCACAATGCCACTGGCAGCCCTATGGGATCTCATAACGACACATTTAGCCGCGTTCAATTGCTATTTGTTAGCGTCACACCACCGTTCAAATCTACCAAGGTCACTTTGCAAGAACTCCGTATCACGCGCAGAACTAATAGACCGGAATATTTTTAGGTCATCAGCGTACATGAGAATCTTGCTATGTTGGAAAATCCCCTTGAGGTCATTGATGAAAAGGAGGAATAGGAGGGGACCAAGGTGTGAACCTTGAGGGACACCTGAGGAAACAGCAATCGGAGAGGATAACTGGTCACGCACTTTAATAATCTG
Source organism: Andrena trimmerana (assembly GCA_951215215.1). NCBI lineage: Eukaryota > Metazoa > Arthropoda > Insecta > Hymenoptera > Andrenidae > Andrena > Andrena trimmerana. The sequence continues at coordinate 24,173,373 of OX578062.1, read as the reverse complement.
GACACGGCCTTCCAGATAGCTGCTGATCCATGACAGAAGCGACCCCCCGATTATTATAAAAGCAGTGTCATTGACCAAGAGTGGGTTAGTAAAATTCTCCTGCAATTCTTCTGTCGACCTGTTATTTGACCTCACTGAAGAAATATGGGGTTGTAGCGGTACGGTCAGGTGACTGTAGTCGCGCGCGGTTGCTTTACCTGAGACGGGCGCAGGACTTTTCGATGTCATTGACGTATTCCGTGCGAGAGAAGGTGGGCCTTGGGGAGGAGATATTGCTGTGAAGAGGGCCTCTTCAGGACAGTGGCCGTTTGGGTGCAGGGCAGATTGGTTACATTAGGGCCAATCGGACTTCAAGCCCGCCGTCTCTCGCACGGAATACGTCGACATGTGCTTTTGTTTTGAAATTCGAGCGCGTGTTTATACTCGAGAGATAAGGGATCCGTCTTTAATTTGAGGGTAGGACGAAACAGGTGGGACTACGCGCAGTCAGCGGACTACCCCTTCTCTTCCTGTGTCTCTCCACGAAGCGTATTGATGTTGGATAATACTCTGTAATTTCTAGTTCTCCAAAATTAATCAGGCTGATCAGCCAGAGTATTTCGCCAGGATAGCGGTTTATGACCGTGTTGTCCCGCCAGTCGGCGGTAGAGAACGGTTTCCTACAGTTTCGGATAATTTATGACTTAATTGGTTCCGCCTCGTAGCAGACGTGAACTCAGGGTTTTGGAAAGGGGAAACAGGAATGGTAACAATTTTCTTCTTTATGGCAACTCGAAGGACCTTTTCGAACCGATACACGTGGTGTCTGTTTTCTATCTCGAAGCAATGGGTACATTGGCAGTAGAAGGACGGAGCGCGGGCTTTTGTAAAAGTGTTCGGTGCACTTCTGCAAAACACGTGTGTTCCGGAAATGTGCTGGCTTCTTTTTACCTAAAGCCTCTTGGCCTGGTGGGAGTTAACTCATAATGGAAACAGAGAAGCTACTTGGGGGTAGCGGAAGTTGCTTGGAAAAAATCCTGTCAGTCAGCTAGCAATCGCGTTGCAGAAATGTTCACGGCCCAAGAATACTACAAGATGTTCTGTGTGTACGCCCGGAACAATGGGGACGCAAGTGCTGCTGCGCGAAAATTTGCGCTAGAATATCCTGCTATCCAAACGCCAAACAAGGATACATTTCGTCGGTTAGCGTCGAGGCTATTTTCGACGGGGTCCATGATGCCGCGAGGCAGCGAGGTGGGCAGACCCGCAGCAGCGCGAATCCTCGACGCCGTTGAAGCCGACCCCACGATCAGTGTACGCATCTTGAGCCGTCGCCTAAAGTAAGTCACAGTTCAAGAAAACTGCAGCAATTATTAATTAAGAAAAAAAATTTATCTAATAGTGGATGTTTTTGCATTTTGTTCTAGTGTCAGCAAGACGACGATACACCGAATCCTGAGGGATCGCAGGTTGCATCCGTACAAATATGTACGGGTGCAGCATTTGCACGCCGGGGATTACATCCAGCGGGTTCAATATTCCAGGTGGCTGTTGGGAGAAGTGCTAAGGAATCCGTCGTTCACCACATACATATTGTGGACAGATGAAGCAATTTTCAACAGGGAAGGTTGCTTCAATTCCCACAATATGCATGTGTGGAGCGACGAAAATCCTCTAGCACTTCGTCCACGTGCAGCACAAGTCCGTTGGTCGATCAACCTATGGGCCGGCATTTGTGGTGAATTTATCGTTGGGCCGTACATTCTGCTAGACAGGCTGGACGGCCCAGCGTATAAATATTTTTTAGAACATGTTCTGCCGGATCTTATGGACGATATTCCATATGAGATCCGACAGAACATGTACTACCAGCATGACGGAGCTGGGCCACATTTCGCCAATATTGTCCGCGCTTATTTAGGTGAAACCTTTCACGACAGGTGGATCGACCACGGCGGGCAAGCGGCCCACGTTGCGTGGCCTCCACGGTCACCGGATATGAATCCGCTGGATTTTTTCTTCTGGGGCTACCTGAAGGTAATTTGATTATTGCTGTTACTCTTTACTTATTCCCGTTGTAGATATTTTTTTTTACTCACGTTTTGTATTTGTTGTACAACAATCATTTCAGAATGAGGTGTATCGTCAGCCGGTGGACACGCCTGAGGAAGCAATTGCGCTTATCCACGCAGCGGTGGAAAACATAACGCCGCAAACATTACAAGGCGTCCAAAGACAACTAGTTCTACGCGCTGAAGTATGCGTGGACAATGACGGTCGCCATGTAGAGCAACTCATCAATTAACAACAATCGGCCCCTTACGGGGCCACCAATTTTTAAAACGTAGGAACAACACGTTCCATGAAAAGTAAATAAAGTGATTAGTGTTAGTAGCCGTGCAGTGAAGTGAATATTCGGTACGTTGACCTGGACGCACCTGACATTGCGACCCTTAACTTTAGGTAGTGTCGTATACCTGGGATCAGCTGTGCACTGGGCATCTCCCTCCAGGGTCAACCACCTTGAGCGTGGTGGGGGAGCTCTGGGAAGGTGGCTATGTTCCCCTTCGGGTCGTGGGCGGGGGATTTATCCCTTACCTAGAGGCCGGATGGGGGATGCTACCTTCCTGGCTAAGGGTTGACCACCCTCCTTGCGGTCCTGTTATAGGAGACATTATTTAAAAAGATCCGTTCCTCCGGGAAGGGATGGTGGGTGGGCGGTACGGCCACCATCTGATGTCCCCTCCGCTGCGGCGAGGTCGCTGGGTGGCCCTGAGCAGGGTGACCCGGGCCCCGTGGCTAAAACATCAAGAGGGTAATCGCGAATTGCTCATGTAGTTATTTTACCATCGTTCAATTTCGGGTGAATCTCCGTGCATTGATTATTCTCAAAGCTCAATCAAGTGTCAGCTCACGCACGCTCGATTAATATAATCGTAACGCGGACCACGTGGTCGCAGATCCACGTGGATACATTTATATCATCTCATTCTCAGCAGTCAATCATTGATATCAATAATATACTTGTAAGGCTACTGCAGAATCAATCTCTTTTCACTGAGGGGCAGAATTTACAACTCTGCCTCACCATCATCACTGAACTCTCAATTGTGTTGTAAATAAACTTGACGCTACTCATTTTAAGTGCTGTGTTGTGTGCACCTTTTCACCGTCGGTCCTAACCTCACTCTCAACCGGCGTGCTCACCGTTGCACTAGACAATCTCAAACAGTACCCTAAATCTAAAATTCTATTTAGCTTCGGGTATTTATTAGTTTCCTTTGTTTATTCGAAGGCCTTTCATCTTTGGCTTCGAATAATTTTTCATCTTTCATTATATCTTTATCCTAAGGTCGTATTCAAATATATTGGCCGGTCGATTCGTTTTCGTGAACAGCGATCGAGGAGAAATCAGCCATCACCATCTGACGATCGTGGATTTGTCAGTTGGAGTTCCCTAGCCACCGAAGGGTATGGTGGGGTAGCGGGAATGCTGCTCGGCCCTGTCTGAACGTAGCCGTGTGGCTGTTATTTATTCTTATTGTCAGCGTAGTACATATGTTGTTGTGTGCGTCACGAAGTTATACGTAGACCAATACGAGATGAAGCTATCGAGAAAGAATCAATGTTCTGACCAATAAAGCTCCCTGAATTTTTTCGGAGCTAAGGCCTCAGGTACACCTATTCTGATGCGTTTATTTCTACGCTGCAGCTCGGTTGGGCCTATACATGACAGAAGCTTGGCGCTATCCCCACCACTTCCGGCTCACTCGTGTTCTGCGATGATGAGAGAACACGCGTTACGAATAGGAGTGTGCGGATCGTCCCGCGGCTCGGATTCTCGGACCTCGGAACGGGTCGGAAAATTTCGGGCGGGGTCCCGATACTTTCGTATTGCTCAAGATCCAGACGGTTTGAGGATCCCGATACTCGATTCGGGCCTGTGATGCCAGATCGGGGACGGGTTTCCTCGAGAATTTCCCCCACCTCGCGCATACTATGCCGGAGCAGCGTGTCCGTGAGCTCGGCGATTCCGAGTCCAACTCACGGACACGCAGCTCCGGCGTAGTGTGCGCGAGGTGGGGGAAATTCTGGAGGGAACCCGTCCCCGATCTGGCATCACAGATTCGGGCTACAAGCATGACCGCCATGAGCGGGCAATTTGATTTCAGGTCGGCTTGGCAAAACTCGGACACGATCGGCTCGAAAGCCAGCTATTACGAAGGGACCGAGACGGAAAGAATTATGTATATCATTTATATCGATACCAGAGTGATAAGTTTTTACTTTCTGTCTCCTGTTGAATCATAATTTGTATCTTATTATTTATTTACATATATATGTATTTTCATTGCTACCAAATAGTCTATGAATACTGAATACGTCCATATACGTACTTAAATAAATACCATGTTCAGAACTTGGGAAGAAGACTATTTTTATATCGACAATATTTTAAAATCTGAATAAAATATACTTCATACTTAGTACTTTATGTAAAGGGAATATATTATTTTAAAGCGATCGCAATAAACGATACAAAACTTTTCCTTGAAAAAGGTCTAAACGCAGACCGAAACGCCGGAAATTTTTAATTCTTTAACTTGCAAAATAGCTTTTCAACGTTCAAACTGACCGAACTAGCGCGCCGAAATCAATAATTGTTTATGGAATATATAGGGTATTATCTTTTTCCGGATAGGTTCAGATTTAAAAAAGAAAACGTACGAACTATAAGCATACAAAAAGGAATATTTCCTAGATGTTTCATAATAACAACAATATACAGGAGGCGAATATTTTATTATTTCAAATTAACGTGTAAGAAACATAATTTTTCTATGTTCTTAGGTAATAATTTTAATCTATTACTGGTAACGATATCGTCCGATCGCGTCCGAGTTTTGCCGAGCCGACCTGAAATCAAATTGGCTGCTCATGGCGGCTATGCTTGTAGCCTGAATCGAGTCTCGGGGTCCCGAATCGGTCGGGATCTCGAGCAATACGAAAGTAACGGGACCCCGCCCGATCCCGCCCGAAAGTTGCCGGCCCGACCCGAGCCCGAAAAATCGGGTACCCGCACACCCCTAGTTACAAAACTCACCGGCCAATAAATCTGAATACGATCTTAGAAGTTCGAATAACAGACGAGAACCTTTGTGTCCCGAGTCGCGCGAGATCGCCGTGCTCGGCGATGTGTCATCGATTCTAAAGGAACAGAATTTGTTTATTTTTCATCGTATCAATATGAAAGTGCCACAAATGGATTCCAGGCATTCTCCCGATTAAATTGACCGAAAATAATTTAAATCGGACTATTTTTAAGAAAACGCGCTTTCAATTCTGCAAACAAATTTTTCACGTAATTTCCTTAATTTTGGTCCGAATTATATCATTTTTGGGGCCAATTTGATCGAGAAAACATGAGGAATCGACTGACGCCACTTTCGCAAAGATCTGATTAGAAATGCAGAACAGCAGATTTGTCACTGCTTAGCGCGCAACATTGTATGGCCCCGCTGGTTTCGAGCGTCGATTTCTTGCCAGCGTGCAGCACAAGAGGGGACTTTTCATGGCGAAGGAAAGTCAGCCTTATATAGAACTCAAATCGAGAAAGACTGACAAACTTTATATTCATGTCAAACAAATACTTGTAAAATTTAGACGACAAACTATTGTTGAATATCGCCAGTTCTTTCATATGCATCACTTGATTGGGAATTCCTGATCCCACCTTTTCATGCATTTACCTATTGAAATGTTGCTTCAAGTCATCGGAAAATTGAATTGCTTTTTCTTGTACATACATATATCTGTTCGCGAGTAGGTGTCACGAATGACGCGACTTTGGTTTCCCAAATAAATTCACATTTATCAGGGCCATCGTATGAACCGCTTGACAAGGAGATTGAACGACGTAAATCGAGTGCGAGTGAAATAGCGCACCAGCGAGAGACCCTCGGTCAGTGAACGGAGGAAATGCTATGATCCCCTGAGGAATTAGCGGTGGGAGAACGTCAAGCCAATCAACGCCAAGATGGGAAAGGTAACGGCGCCACCGTCGAGCCAAGCCACCCAAGGCAAGTAACGCCGTAGCCAACCAGCGTCGACAACAGAGTCTCGACGGTGGCGCCGTTACCTTTCCCATCCTGGCGTTGATTGGCTCGACGTTCTCCCACCGCTAATTCCTCAGGGGATCATAGCATTTCCTCCGTTCACTGCCCTCGGCCGACGGCGACTTGAGTCATCCAGTACTGAATACGAAAATATTCATATTTCTCATTACACCTTGATAAGAGTGTTACCACCGATGGATTGGTGAGTTTATGTCCATGAACATGAGTCGAGACGCAAAGCATTTCGGTCTATTTTTTTTATAAATACATGATTAGGACACACACTACGTTCACTATAAATGGACCGAATTCCTCCATTTCTGACATCATTTTCATCGAGAAATCCTAAAAACTCCATTGGTAATAATTTCCTCAACACTTATCAAACACGAACATTTTATCTGGCCCGTTGGTTGTATTGCTCTCGGATGTCAACGGGTGGTCTACGGGGGCCCGAAGGTCCTCGCTCGCAGCGAGAAAGCAAAACGGTGGGATGGGTAGGTCTTTCCCGATAATCCGAGCCCAACCATTTGCATGCGCAGCTTCATGTTGCACGTCAAAAAATTCTTTTAATTACAATTAGTAATTCAGTTTGTAAGTGCAATTAAATTAGGCGTCATTAAAATTATTCACAGTTCATTAATTTTAACTAATTGACCAATTCATTTATTTTTTAATTCATTAATGTAGTGCTCTGGTGAAGAACATCGTAATACGTAGCTAATATTCCAGGCCCTAGAATCTACGATATTGTCAATGTGCAATTGAAACGCACGCCACTTCACACTATCGTTTCTTAGCATTCATACGGCGTGATTTTCTAGCTAGAGTCGTCAAACGCGATGCTCGCCAACAATCATGTGTCTCGCTGAATTTCGTGGGCTTCGATGCTCGAAACCAGCGGGACAATACAATGTTGCATGCTAAGCAGTGACGAATCTGAAGGTCTGCAATTTCTAATCAGATCTTTGCAAAAGTGACGTCAATCGATTCCTTACAATTTTATATATAATGTTTGTTCATAACTGCTTTCTGCATAGGACGTGTAATAAGTGTATTTCATGTTCCGTTTCGGTGCTTTGCTAGTAAAAAAATGTCTAACCTAACAAACTTCATTTTCTGGGGACATCTATTTCCCCTTTTCACTTATAATTCCTTACTGCCACCGTAGAATATTGTAGCATAAGCACATTTCAAGTAAATGTACAATGAATTTTCTACGTTTGCAGTACCAGCCGACTTCCGTTTAAATTTTTATAAGGACAACGCAACAGCTGAGAATTTCTTTCCTTATTCAGAATAAAATTCGGAAATAGCAAACAACTCCCTCCCGCGTTTACCAGGCAATCGGCGATCTATCGGTATTACCATTTGTAACGAGTTAGTTACGGTGGGTCGCGAATCTTCCCCCCACCAAGCGCGCCTGGCGCGGCCCGTCGCTACCGAGAGCGGCCGCGAGATGGCCGCGCGCCGAACGGCTCTCTCGCTCGCGAAGATGCCGCGGCGCGGCATATAGGCCCGCGCGATGGGCCCGTTAGGCAGAGTCTACCACGAGCGTTACAGGCAAACGGTCAGAGCTCTCCCAGTAATCTCTTGTATAACCAAGGTGTATAACTGCGTGATTTTGGTCTCCCCCACCTCCACGGCTCCTAGAAGAACGCGAGTTCGCCGACTTCTAGACGCAGGTCGATATCCACCGTCAATCTTAGGTTCAGGCTTTGCCTGTCCCAGAGGACTTCCCACAGTCTCCGTTTCTCCCGCGGGTTATACCCACTGGGCGAACGGACTCAAGACTTCCCGGTCAGGGCGACTGGTGGAGATAACAGCCAGGGCGCCAGAACGACCACCACCCTCCACTCCTACCTCTTCCGCCGCCACGTATCGAACACGCGAACGCGATCGCGACGCGCCGCCCGCACTACGCCGCGATAGGATAAGTCTTAGGATAAATCGCACAGACTCTGTTAGTCAGCACAGACCTGGCCGGGCGACTCTTTTGTACCTAGTTGTTAACATTAAAGAACCGTTACCCAGTACACTGTGTCTCACTCGCTCGACCACCCCGAACCTCCGTTCGATTGCTACCGTTCACGGAACGAGGTTACACATTTCTGTGCAGAAAAAACCTGCTGTAATACCGACCTGCCGAATCGGCCAGGTCACGTGACGTGTCTACCCCCTTAAGTTAGTTTTAAGTCTTTTATCGCGGGACGCAGCACCTAGTGCAGCGCTTGAGACCGGGGAGTCCACCCTGATTAACAGGGTGGACACCCAGTCGGTGGTTTCCCCCCTCCCAAAGCTTAATTTGGGAGTGGGGGGATGTTAGCGGGGCCTCACCGGCAACGATAGCGGCGCCCGACGGACTACACCAGAAGTTCCGGGCACCGCCATGAGGCCTCTGTTGGAGACCACCAGAGGGGGTTTTTAGTGGGTATCCCGCCTATGTTATAGGCGGGGAGTCCCACATAACCCCGACAACAAATGTTGAGGTATGCGTAAAGCATTTCCCCCCTCTTCAAAAAAAAAAAAGCTGTGCATTGGGCTCGTCCATCGATGACCAGGATCGGTTCAGTGACCCAGTGACACAAGTTTTCAAGTTGCAGGTGAATTTTCGACAAGGGTGAGTTTTAGTTGCATTATTGGCAACTATTATTTTTTAAGCCTAACGCAGGCTATGGCTTATTTCCGGCGATAATTCTCAAAATTTCCGTACGCAAATTTTTCTTCGCAGTTTTTAAACGGATTGATTCATTATCAACAACAGTGTTGGCCGTTATTGAACTACGGATTTTTATCACAATAACGAATTACGATCACTTTTCACTCGTTCCCTGTTGCATTACCTTTTCGTTTGTACGTTATTAAAAAAGGACATTTACGTATTCCTAATCCTCTCACACCAAATAATTATTATTTTCGATTCGTCCAAAAAAAAACAACTGTGTCTTCGTCTTTTTACGTTACACGTGATTTTCATCCATTTATCCTTTTTTCATTGTTCACTTCAAATGGCAAACAAACCATGGCAAAAGTTTCGATTTTTTTGTTACGTCTTTTTCATTTGCCATTCTACGCAATTTCCTTCGGTGCATGCCGCCTTGCTTGTTCGTAGTCGCAGCGCGGCTCGGCGTGCGGGCACGCTAGCGCGGGAGCTCCAGCAGAAGGCTCGCGCTCTGATTGGTCGGTGCTTTTTGTTATTATTTCGTTAACGAAACCTCGGAGAGAATTTTCGCAAAGGAGAAAGTTGTTTGTAATCATCCCCTGAATCACCCCCTTCAAAGAACCGCAGCATTTTTGAGACACCCTGTATATATAGGAGAAGCAATGTGATTACATTTTTCCTATACGTTTCCACATTATTCGTCGGATAGGCGCCAAATTTTACAGCTGTGCCTACTGAACGTGCAGGTTTTAGTAAAAGTGCCAGTTAAAAAAAACAGTTCTTTTTTTTATTTAAATTCAAATAGGAAACCAGAATACAACAGGTTGTAAGCTCTATTCATGACACATGTATACAAGAATTATTTCGTTTATATTCTTTATTTGACAGCATTGTAATTTAAATTTCTCGTCCCATTATAGTAGAGTTGCGTGCTATAGGTATGAAATACAACATTGTAAACAGACAACTAATTGCAGAAAATGAATGATTTGTTTAAAGCCTTTGTAACGTCCCAACATTTTTCGCGCGGTACTATTCAGAAAATCTATTAAAAATCTCAGAATCACTCCACCAAAGTCCCTCAAATTCAATTATTACCCCTTTTCCCCAATCGCTGATCACCTCGATGATGTACTTTAGCGGTCCCCATCTCGAGATGGTCAGTACGAAACCTCCTTCACTTATTCGCCCAACGAGGCACGAATTCCCTCCTCAAAACTAAATCTAAACAAGTCCCTCGCCCCAAAATCTTCTTAAACCGAGACCACGTCTCACTCCTTCTCTACGACCCTCCAAATCCAAGCCATTCAAACCCCTTTCCCGTTAAAATACCCAAAATCCATGCGATGGGTTGAATATCTCCAAATACCGTTCATAAAAACCCAAGAAATCTAATTGCGACGCATATTCGGCGTACGTGACAGAAAGATGTCTATTAATAGACATTCAGTTTATAAAAACCCCGGAAGTCCTACTGCGACTAAATTCTTAAATGTGTCAAGGCCGATACCGCACGTACCCCGCAACAAACATATAAATACGAGGTCCTGAGAGGCCGGAGTTTAGTATGTTCATGATTATTACCGATATTTTCAACATTATTATTATCACCAGTATTTTCAGTAGTACTACAAGTATTCATTTTAGTGAAAATTATATAGTGAAACCATTAAAATCAGTTATCTACGGCTTCTACCGTAAGCAATCAATTATTATTATTATTATTATTCATTATATCATTCCCATTTATAATTTCGTATTATTATTGCTTATTGCTTTCACTTATTATCTTGTATTTATAACTTTCATTTCGTCTATTGCTTTCGCGTATTAACGCTTATTATTTTCATATTATTCTATTTACTTAAAGCTTATCGTATATATATATATAATTGAATTACTACTACTTTTCTATACGCTTATTGCGATCATTTATATTTTGTATTATTACTATTACTACTTTCTATATATGTGCTTATTGTAATCATTTCCTTTAATTATCGCATATTGTATTTCATATTCATACTTTTATATTGTACTAATCACAATTTATATAAATGTCATGTGCTAATGCTCGCTGTCAAACGCATTTCTATAACAATTAACTGCTTTTGCATTAACGATGCATGGCATATTATCGTACCTTGAATAAACAAACGTTCTTGTTTAAATCACGCTTTGAATTATTGTGTCTAATCTCCGGTTGCGAATATCCTCAAATCAAAACAAACTGCAGCAACAGCTGATCTCGATCAGTGAACGCTAAAGCCCCAGTTGTGTTTACAAACATACTATTGCATGAGCCGGAAATATTATAAGTGATTTTCTCTACATAAATGCAACGTTAAAATCAAAACAAGAGTGCTAACGGGTGTCCCCGGATACCATTCGCCTTTAAACCTTCCCTGATCGATTAGTGTGCTGGATGTCAGATTCGCGCCTGATCTATCCTTTAGCTTTAGAGTGCAGGATGTAAGATTCGCGCCTGGCTTTCCTCAAAAACCCTCAGTGTGCTGGATTACAGATTCGCGCCTGATTCCTCTAAAAACCTCAGCGTGACGGATTTAATATTCGCGCCTGACCCCTCTAAAAACCCTCAGTGTGCTGGATTACAGATTCGCGCCTGATTCCTCTAAAACACTCAGTGTGCTGGATCACAGATTCGCGCCTGACTCCTCAAAAACCCTCAGAGTGACGGATTTAATATTCGCGCCTAAGTTCCCACAAAATCTCAGAGTGCTGGATTTTAGATTCGCGCCTGAGTCCATTCTACCCCACATGTCATTGTCCCCAAAAGACCTCACCCGGGACGTGACATATTTTTGGTGACAGCGGTGTGGGATTTACGTTTACCGTTGATAAGAAATAGATTCTGTGACGCGGTACCCACAAAGTCCCACTATTTAAAATGTGCATTGAACACCCTAGTCGGTGTCAACCATCTTACCGGAGCCGCAGATTACAAAGTTTGACGGCATATTTAAACGCACTAACCTGCATTTCGGGAGGCGTAGCTACAACCATTGACGGCAGCGAGATTTGCCTAAAGTGCTCTAGCCTAATGCCCACGGATACGGTAGAAGTATACTGGACCCATTATTATTATACGTATAGAACTCCTGTCTATTGCCCTCGGTGCAGAAAATCATTAATTCCAGAACGCCCAATAAGAAACTGCATCGAGTGCTTTGAAAGTTATTTGCTCTCGAATAAGAGCTACCGTCGGTTCGATAATTATCAAGAATAACTATAGTTATACCCCGATTTGTAAATAACGGCTGCCGGTCGCCGAAAGTATTAAAATCCTTCAAAACGCCACTTAAGAAATACAAAGTATCATGTCCTTGTACGGCGATACCGAGGACTCTCGCATTATGGCTCAAAACGCGGGTCCTTCCCCTAACACTGTAGTTACAGCAATCGCTGAAAAAAGGGAGCAGGTGCAATTAATACAGCAAAAGCAAGCCGAAATTGAAAACTTGTACGCGGAATTTGTCGTAGACCGGGAATCTAATACGCGTTCAGGCGTAGTCTCCGGTTCGGACGGCCCCGCGTTGGAAGGTCTCTCCAGGCGGATTCAAACCATTCGCGGAATGATGGAAAAACTTCTTGCACCCCCGCCAACGGCGAATAATTTTGCCACTCCTGGTTCCTCACGTTTCGATAGGAAACCAATAATAAATTATAATAATATTCCGGACCAGGATCCAACACCCCAGATCACGTTAAAAGACGCCATAGAAACCGTCCCTAATTTTAACGGTTACAACATATCCGTTTTGCAATTCGCAAGAGCCTGCAATAGGGCTAAGGCTCTGATTCCCTCGCAAGCCGAACCCCAGCTAGCGAGGTTGTTGACAAATAAACTGCAAGACCACGCTTGCTTGGCCGTTGAGGATAGGGTTTTTGACTCCGTGAATGATTTAATAAAACAACTCAAACGAACATTCTCCCCCGCGAAAACTTCGGACCACTATCGTGGGGAACTTGCCAATATTATTAAAGGACCTAACGAACACGTACTAGAATACATCTCGCGTGTTAAGGATCTCCGATTCGCTATTTTGGAAGAGGACAGAGAATATTATCGCGACTTCGCACGAAATCACCCCGATGACTTAGATCGTTTAACGTTGGACTCATTTGTGGATGGCCTTCCTCCCCATATGCGAACAAGACTATTCCAACATAATTTCGAAACGCTCGATGAAGCTTTCGAGCTAGCTGTACTCGTGGATAAGAAGATTGAAAGGGACCATCAAAGGTTTTCCGAACAAGAGGCTCCTAAATTAATATGTCAAATTTGTAATAAGACAGGACACGACGCACTGTCCTGCAGAAGTAACAAAAAAATAGCCTCCCAACCGTCCGAACGATATCCCCAAAACCGAGTTGCGGGATATGGTAATCAGGCCCCTAACCCTTTGCTCCCTTACTGGGACAAAACTCGACCTCCTCCCTCAAGACCTACGGAGGTGCGAATCTGCGATTATTGCAAGAAGCCCGGACACGCGATCTCAGAATGCAGAAAACGCATCTTGCCCAACCACAGGGACCCTAGAACCTTGTGGGAAATGGAATCAGAAAGTACCCCGTCGGGCACCGACGGATACGAACAGTGGAGTGGGCCAAACAGGAGCGCACCCACTTACGATTTAACCGAAGACACAAGCAATACCGTAAAAACCGGTATCATTCAAATAAAAAAAATTGGTCAGGCCCCGTCTGTGAGAATTCACTCACCAGACGTCCGGAAAACAGCCGATGTAATGATCAACACCAGTACTGGGGTAAATGTGCCAAAATTTCAGGACATCAATCCGACGCAAGTGCTATTAAGTGGCACCTCTCTGGACCCAGTTTCCACCCTTGGAACAATGAGGGTACTACCAAAAGAGACTAAGACGTCTAAATGCGTCACTCCTATCCCAGCCCTAACAAAAATCAAGTCCCTCTTACCCCAGGATCCGTCGATCCACCACATCGAGGCATCCGTGAAGGTGCACTCACTACCATCCCTTTTGCATTACGCTAAATCAACCCTTCCCATAAAACCCCATGAGTCTCTCGCGGTTACGCTGAAACCGGACCGACAGAAAATCCACGCTGTCCTGAACTACTCAGCACCTTGCACACCCGAAGGAATTAAAAATTGCCTCGGACTGTCTAGATACTACATGACGTTTATCCCGGAATTGTCTGAAACGGCTCGGCCTTTGACCTCACTACGGAAGAAAGACACTCCATTTGACTGGAGATCGTCCCAACAAACCGCTTCTAACCACTTAAAGTCGGCATTGCCGAAGGTACCAATCTCGCAATGTCCGAACTTTGAAATGGAATTCCGTGTCACTACAGACGCCCATAAAAATGCTATAGGAGGGATATTAAGCCAGAAAGTTGTTAGAAAAACCCTGCCAATCACTTACACCCCCTGCATTCTGAATAACGAGAAAATTTTACAAAAATCAATCTCCGAAAAACACCCGAATCCCGGGAAAAGCGATAAAGTCACTGAAAATTCACCTCGTAAACCTCCTGTAAGCGGAAAATGCTCCAAACGACCACGCGAAAAATCGGACGACGACTTGGAAGACAGGTCCAAACATAAGCCAAGCAGCTCCAAGAGGCCTCGATTCTCCAGTTCACCGATCCATGTGGCAACGAGCGAAAGCAACCCCGTCGACCCTGCAATTCCCACATCCAACGCTCACCTTAGAAAAGAATCGAAAAGGATTAAACTGCACAGAAAGATGCGCCGGAAAATATCACCTGTAGAAATTCCACTACGGTTCCCCCCAGAAAACATACGTGAACGACTACCTATAACAAAAGCAAACAACACTTATAAATTACCCATACAGGGTTTATTCGTAAAATATTTAGTGTGCGTGTTTCTCAGCCTATTAACATTAATTAAGACCGCTGATGTATTCATTAAAAATTTCATTTATCACTTCGGAGCTCTTAGAGCCATTCTCACCGACCAAGCAGCACAAAATACTCGCAATTTCACGAAAGCAGTACCACGGGAATGTAAAATACAACAATTCCGAACCAGAGACTTTCACCCACAGACAAACGGCTCTTTAGAGAGATTGCATCTCATTGTGACCGAATGCTTAAAATTGTTAATCGGTAGATACAGTGACTGGTACGAATGGATTAACTTGTCCGCATTCTCATATAATACTGGTGTCCACGAGGGCACTGGATACACAAAGCATGAACTATTTTTCGCGAAATTTGCAATACCCAGCCGGACCCCGGTTCTGGAAGTCAATGAAAACGAAACATATCTTGGTTGCCTTTCAAAACTGAGTAAGAAACTGCGAAATAAAAGACATTATGATCACCCTGCCCACGTGCGCGAGAGTCCCGGTTGACCGCAAGTCAACACAAACTTTAATCATTTTTCTATCATAGATAGTTACTACTGCAACATTTATTGCAACCACCATTAAATACGCGGCTATGCCGTCCAAAGGAAGGAAGGAAAATCACACCCCTCCTCCCTAAAGTCATCTCATATATCATCATCAGGGAGGCGTCTCCGCAGACAGTAATCACCATCGATGACTCCCTCTCCACCAACATCAGTCAACTGAAAGCAGCTCCAAGAAGACACTACCCCTTCGCCCCGTATAGACCCCTCTTACAAAACAAACCACCCGTACCTTATGGTAAGAAATGTACCCATTTCTTCATATAAGGGGGAAGGTGTAACGTCCCAACATTTTTCGCGCAGTACTATTCAGAAAATCTATTAAAAATCTCAGAATCACTCCACCAAAGTCCCTCAAATTCAATTATTACCCCTTTTCCCCAATCGCTGATCACCTCGATGATGTACTTTAGCGGTCCCCATCTCGAGATGGTCAGTACGAAACCTCCTTCACTTATTCGCCCAACGAGGCACGAATTCCCTCCTCAAAACTAAATCTAAACAAGTCCCTCGCCCCAAAATCTTCTTAAACCGAGACCACGTCTCACTCCTTCTCTACGACCCTCCAAATCCAAGCCATTCAAACCCCTTTCCCGTTAAAATACCCAAAATCCATGCGATGGGTTGAATATCTCCAAATACCGTTCATAAAAACCCAAGAAATCTAATTGCGACGCATATTCGGCGTACGTGACAGAAAGATGTCTATTAATAGACATTCAGTTTATAAAAACCCCGGAAGTCCTACTGCGACTAAATTCTTAAATGTGTCAAGGCCGATACCGCACGTACCCCGCAACAAACATATAAATACGAGGTCCTGAGAGGCCGGAGTTTAGTATGTTCATGATTATTACCAGTATGTTCATGATTATTACCGATATTTTCAACATTATTATTATCACCAGTATTTTCAGTAGTACTACAAGTATTCATTTTAGTGAAAATTATATAGTGAAACCATTAAAATCAGTTATCTACGGCTTCTACCGTAAGCAATCAATTATTATTATTATTATTATTCATTATATCATTCCCATTTATAATTTCGTATTATTATTGCTTATTGCTTTCACTTATTATCTTGTATTTATAACTTTCATTTCGTCTATTGCTTTCGCGTATTAACGCTTATTATTTTCATATTATTCTATTTACTTAAAGTTTATCGTATATATATATATAATTGAATTACTACTACTTTTCTATACGCTTATTGCGATCATTTATATTTTGTATTATTACTATTACTACTTTCTATATATGTGCTTATTGTAATCATTTCCTTTAATTATCGCATATTGTATTTCATATTCATACTTTTATATTGTACTAATCACAATTTATATAAATGTCATGTGCTAATGCTCGCTGTCAAACGCATTTCTATAACAATTAACTGCTTTTGCATTAACGATGCATGGCATATTATCGTACCTTGAATAAACAAACGTTCTTGTTTAAATCACGCTTTGAATTATTGTGTCTAATCTCCGGTTGCGAATATCCTCAAATCAAAACAAACTGCAGCAACAGCTGATCTCGATCAGTGAACGCTAAAGCCCCAGTTGTGTTTACAAACATACTATTGCACGAGCCGTGCTATTCACGGAAATATTATAAGTGATTTTCTCTACATAAATGCAACGTTAAAATCAAAACAAGAGTGCTAACGGGTGTCCCCGGATACCATTCGCCTTTAAACCTTCCCTGATCGATTAGTGTGCTGGATGTCAGATTCGCGCCTGATCTATCCTTTAGCTTTAGAGTGCAGGATGTAAGATTCGCGCCTGGCTTTCCTCAAAAACCCTCAGTGTGCTGGATTACAGATTCGCGCCTGATTCCTCTAAAAACCTCAGCGTGACGGATTTAATATTCGCGCCTGACCCCTCTAAAAACCCTCAGTGTGCTGGATTACAGATTCGCGCCTGATTCCTCTAAAAACCTCAGCGTGACGGATTTAATATTCGCGCCTGACTCCTCTAAAACACTCAGTGTGCTGGATCACAGATTCGCGCCTGACTCCTCAAAAACCCTCAGAGTGACGGATTTAATATTCGCGCCTAAGTTCCCACAAAATCTCAGAGTGCTGGATTTTAGATTCGCGCCTGAGTCCATTCTACCCCACATGTCATTGTCCCCAAAAGACCTCACCCGGGACGTGACACCTTTCATATTTTCTAATAGGTACGTCCCACTTTAGGTCAGATTTATATAAAATTTAAATATGTTAACAACTTTTTAACAAAAAAAGACTTCCGTGTTTCCATAAATGGACAGAATAGCGTCCAGATGAATTACCAATGCACTTTCCCTGACTTTTAACCTAAACTGTGAAGAATTCCAGACTTTGAGAATACATAAAAAGAGATTTGATGGAATCCAAAATGTTCATTCAAAGGTTCAAATAAAAATGATGCGATGCGGAATAAGTCCCCGAAATATACATTTCATGTATATCGCGGGACCTCAAAGAAAACAAATAGTATACGAAAACCTCAAACTTAGCGCGTATTTTGGGGGTGCATAGAAAAAATTCCTATGTATGCATATGTTTAAAATACAATTCGGGAACCTGGTTACAAACCATACCTGATACATGTTTGTGTTTCCACTTGTATTAGTAAATAAGTTATTTTAATTTATAAACTAAAGTTTAAAAAAAAAAAATGGCCATTTCAAGAAGATTCCTGAGAATTAGCGGACTTGTTTAACTTTTGAATCAAGCTGTGTTCCAATTGTATGAGCGTTTGACCGTTGGCCACGTGAGGATGTGCCAGTTTGAGGTTAGGCGCAGAGATAAAGCACAGTGTTTTTGAGAAATGTACAGAGTCAACTTTTATTTAGACACTCGCGGAGTGAGTCACAAAATGCAATTAAAACGTGAGCGGTGAGAGGAAGCACGTTGTGCAGAAATTGATGTTTGTAATCTCGTTGAGATATGTCGCGCAAGTAAGACCACGCGGCCGCGCACCGACCATGATCCACAATCGATGAAAACGCGTGAGAGAGACTTGAGTTTTGAGCGATATTAGTGAGCACCGATATAAATGAGCACTAAATTGCTGTTGAGAGAAATACTTTGTGAGATTCACCAGTTACAGGTCAAGATTTGAGATCACAAAAATCACGCGTCCCGCACAGTACTCTGTATGAACAAGAATGATGAGCAATATGGCCAATCGATTTCCGTTAGTCGTCTTCTCCAAAAGTCTGGAGGATCGAACGACGTGGGGAAATGCGATTGGCTGAGCGTTCTGTCGCTGACAGCTGATTGGTCTAGCGATTGTGGATCGGGCTTGTCGCTCCGCGGTCCAGGAGGTGCTGCGGTGAGTTGGGTGTGGCGGTGATCGGAACTACCGAATCTCAAACACCAATCTATGCGCTTCGCACATGTGTGTATGTAACATCCCACGAGGACTCGAACCAGTAATTACCGACCATCGATAAGGTAGAACCGATCTACACTATCGCGGAACCAACCTGTATTATCGCGCACAAGCTTTGTACATAATTTTAGATCAGCGCTGCCCAGCGCAGGGCCCCTCACGCGCCTGTTTCCCCTTCCAACCTTTCTTTCCCGCAGCGTGCCTTCCGTTGTCAAGGAGACCGCGCGACGCTACGAACGCTACCACGACGGGCTAGCCAGGCTATATAGCAACTGGTCTGTCGCCTGTTTAGCGTCGCGCGGTATCCCTGACAACGTGTATGAGAGTGGGAGAACCCCGAGCTTACGCGTAAGCGACCTTGGACAGCGCTGTTTTAAATATACAGTATTGTCTCCGTATGTGCTCGGTTTGGTGCACATGATATGGGTTCCTCGCTATCCCCACCACTTCTGTCTCACTCTTGTCTGGCGAAGGTGAAAGCGAGATGGAACGAGAGTGAGCGAGAGCCACTGACAGCGAGCGGGGGCGGTACACACGGCTCAAACGATTGTGGCCGATCGAGATTCGATTGCATTCGAGCTCACTAGGGCTGGCTTTTTCGCCTCGCTAACATTCTACAGTATTTCATGATTACGGTGAGGGCACTGCCAACCCACAGGTTCCCGTCTAGAATACTTCCAATTCATGTTGAAACATCACTGTGGCACCATCTGCCTATGATTGTCATAATTATATAAATCTGCGCGATCGGTTCTGTTCGCGATGCTGTAGCGAAAATGACACAAAGGATAAATGTCAAATGACTTTTATTGCAATGAACCTAAAGAAAATCATAATAATTTTGCCACTATAAACGATAAATTTGTAATGTCCAAAGTAAAAAAATCATAGTATTTATAATGGATAACACAAATAAATAAAGCGGGAAACTAGAGTAGTAATGAAAAGAATAGAAACGAATGTTATGTATTTCGTAGAGATGGCAAGGGTTAGGAAACCATAATACTCAGATGAATAAAGTCTTGACCAAAGTAAATAGATCAACGGATTTATAATGGAAGACACAAATAAATAAAGCGGAATGGTGTAGACCAAAGAAGTACGCATTTATTTCAAAATCTACTATCTGTTATTTTATGTTAACAACGGGAAAATAAACATAACCGAAAATTAAATTTTGTGACAGGACTGCGCGAACGTGTCTCGCATTAAACATCATCCGTTTACTTCACGCTATATCTGTCACTCTGTCTATGCGGGTAACCAAAATAAGTAAGAAATGGTCCGGAGGAGAATTTATGAAAAATAAAAATACTGATGGAAGTGTTTCTTCTTCAATTTTAATAGCTGGAATCCTATTTTGGGCGAATTCCACTTACACCCCAATCGCCCGGAACGCCGGAGATTTCCATTATATATCGCGACCGCGGGGGCCCGATTTGGGTGTAATTGGAACTCGCCCGCTGTAGCTTTCAATTGTTTCTGGAAACTTTATTACATTTGGTTTCGAAAAAAATCGCCATTATCCGAGATGCAGTCCGCAAAGGAACAGCAAGCATTCAGACGGGGCGAAGTGGCGGCGCTCTTTTAAAGTGGGCGCACCGTTTCGTCTATTTCTGAGCAGCTTCGAATTCCAACGCGGACAGTGAGGAGGTACATTCACCGGTTTACGAATTTGGGTGAGGAAGGTCTGTTTGACCTACGTAAATTTAATACGGGCACGCGGAAGACTACCCTGGCAGATGATAATGCCATCATTGCGGAAATGGTTCAAAACCCATTTCAATCGTCGGACGACGTGACCGTAAATCTAGATTTGCCAGTATGTCACAATACTGTGCGAAATCGTTTACGGGAAGCCGGCTACTACTGTCGCCGGCCTGCACGTAAGGTGCTGCTGACACAAACGCACCGTGAGGACCGCGTTGCGTTTGCGTTACAGCAGTTACCTGTCACGCAATTCGAATGGGAAAGGACCATTTTCACCGATGAAAAGGTATTTTCTACTGTAGGCGGTAAATCTTTACATGTATGGAGACTCAGTGGGGATTCCCGTCTCGACCCCAGATATGTCTTGCCACGTACTGACAGTGGGCGCATCACGTGTGGTATGTGGGGGTGGGTTACTGCACGTGGTCCTGGTAGATTAGTCGAAATATCACCGCATATGAACTCTGCGGAATATATTCAAATTTTAGAGAACGTACTTGTGCCCAGCGTTCGTGAAATATATTCTGTTGAGACCATGCCGGTGATTAGATTGGTACAGGACAATAGTTCAGTACACACCTCTGCTACCGTACGTGCATGGTTTAGAAGGCACCCCGACATCGAAGTTTTACAGTGGCCTGCGAAATCGCCAGATTTAAATATAATAGAACATGTATGGGCATATATTGCTAAATCCTGGCGACCAGCTGCCAATGTAAGAACTAGGGCTGCTCTTATAGACCATGCGATGCACGCCTGGGCAAATTTAACAGCCAACCCACGCATATTCGAAAACCTGGGGAAATCCATCCCGAAACGGTTAGATCAAGTAATTGATCGTAACGGTTTCTGGACGAATTACTAGTGTGTACCTTCGAACGCATCGTTAGGCCTTTTTCAAGGCCGCAAATATTCTCGGCGGAACAACTCTCGAATCATTGACGAAGAACATATCGGCCTTTGTAAAGGCCACACGAGGAACCAGCATTTCAAGATCGTCGCGATATACCTATAATGGAAATCTCCGGCGTTCCGGGCGATTGGGGTGTAAGTGGAATTCGCCCAAAATAGGATTCCAGCTATTAAAATTGAAGAAGAAACACTTCCATCAGTATTTTTATTTTTCATAAATTCTCCTCCGGACCATTTCTTACTTATTTTGGTTACCCGCATGGACAGAGTGACAGATATAGCGTGAAGTAAACGGATGATGTTTAATGCGAGACACGTTCGCGCAGTCCTGTCACAAAATTTAATTTTCGGTTATGTTTATTTTCCCGTTGTTAACATAAAATAACAGATAGTAGATTTTGAAATAAATGCGTACTTCTTTGGTCTACACCATCCCGCTTTATTTATTTGTGTCTTCCATTATAAATCCTATGATTTTTTTACTTTGGACATTACAAATTTATCGTTTATAGTGGCAAAATTATTATGATTTTCTTTAGGTTCATTGCAATAAAAGTCATTTGACATTTATCCTTAGTGTCATTTTCGCTACAGCATCGCGAACAGAACCGATCGCGCAGATTTATATAATTATGACAATCATAGGCAGATGGTGCCACAGTGGTGTTTCAACATGAATTGGAAGTATTCTAGACGGGAACCTGTGGGTTGGCAGTGCCCTCACCATATTCATGAAATACTGTAGAATGTTAGCGAGGCGAAAAAGCCAGCCCTAGTGAGCTCGAATGCAATCGAATCTCGATCGGCCACAATCGTTTGAGCCGTGTGTACGAGACAGACGACGCGTTGATGTATTGTCTCGCTCCGTCTTTCGGGCGCCGTGAGACCCCGTCTTTTGCGTGCGCGATGGTAGCACGCACTTACGGTGAGCACGGGATCCGCTTCGCAAAATCTTGGCGCAGGCCCGGCTCAAGTCTTTTTTGCGCGCTAGGCGTACTTGTCAAATTGTGGCCTTTATTTTTATACATTTATTTGAGATTGTTTGAGATGAGAACGGGGTGAGCTTGATAAGAGAGGAGTCTAAGATAGGTTAGAATCACTTAATCACTTTTGCGGTGAACACTTTGTCTATTTATTTAAAAGACTCGATGAGTCGATGAGTATGAGTGTACACTGAGTAATGTCTACACATGAGAAGTCTGATGCAGTGATATTATTTATCACTGCCTGAAACGAATGCGTGAGAAATGATCCGCGTGAGAACACCACGTGGCGTCCACACGATTGTACTAATCGGCGGACTTATGAGCGTTCAAATGAGCTGAGATATTGCACAAATTATTGCGTGGTGAGTAGCACTGAGAATGAGGTGAGCTGAGTGTGAGAGAAACCAAAAAATATGTAACAATTCACGATGCGATAATTCAATGAACTTTCTTAGTACAAAGCACACAAGATAATGGCAAAAATGGCCAACTTCCGCAACCGCATCTTCTCCGTTCTTCTCTAATCTCGACGCGGCTCGCTGATTGGTTCATCGATTGCGGCGACAGTTGATCGATCGCCGCTGATTGGCGGCTCGCCAATTGATCAGCGCTGCTGAATCGTGGTCCGCGAGGTGCTGCCATGAGAATGAGTGTGGCGGCGTGGGAAACTATTTTTATTCCCAAACAGAGATTATCTATGACTTTACTCTGCAAAATTAGGCAACTGCTACGGCGTAATGTTGACAAGAGGTGCAAAATGGTCTTTTCATTGTTGGCATTGTTGAAAATAAATTTTTAAATGAAATACTACAAATTGTACTACAATGGTTTTAAACTACGAGTAAGAATTAAGAGTAGGGATATGAAAAAGCTCAATTAAATCTATTATAATAAATGGCGGAATTTGGCCAGCTCGCCTAGAGCGGAAACATAAAAACTATATATAATCGTAGTCGTAAGCAATATTATTATACTCATTATTAGAAATAAGTGTTGTTTGAATAAAGTCATTGTTACGTTTTAAGTTGGATTCTACTCCTTAGTTCTACCAACGAACCCCCACCTATCCTATACTCGAGGGGACGGCGCTCTCCTCTCGAAAACCTGTTAGCGTTCAGTCGTCCCCGGGCAACCGGACGTTACAGGTCGGATATTTTTGGTCACAGCGGTGGGATATCTCATTGAAAAGGATATTTTCGCTTCGTAAAATCACTCCAAAAAGTGAGTATTTTCTTAGAAATTTTTTTTTCTTGGTAAATAGAGACTTAAAACTTCACAATGCCTAACACACTTGGAGAAGCAATGGCTAACCTAACAATCAATACGGAGACTCAAAGAACTCCAGTAAATATAGACAATCCAGAAACTATAGAAACGGTAGAAACTATTGACGATGAAAATATTCCAGGAACTTAAAATCCTCAAATTAATATGAATACAGCTACGAATGTATATCCTCACCTACCACACATCAGCTTACGCGACACAGCAGACACGGTACATTTTTTCAATGGTAGAAATATACCGTTACATCAATTTATTAAAAGTTGTCGACATGCACAACGCATGGTAAACCCTAACGCAGAATACGGATTAGTCCAGCTCATAAAAAATAAGCTATACGGACAAGCTTCAAGAGTAATTTTAAGCGGAAAATATAATACAATTAGCGACCTCATATTTGTACTAAGCTCGCGTTTCGCCCCATTACACACATCAGTCCAATTATACGGCGAATTATCAAAAATCGCGCAACTACCGAACGAAACAACAGTAGACTATACCAGCCGTATATCTAACTTACTCCTACAAATTAGACATTGTAATACAATAAAAGTACCGGGGCACGAAGCTCAATTCAATATTAACGCAGAACAAAATGCTGTTAAAGCCTTTCTAACGGGTTTAAAGATCGAAATAAACAATAGAATACGTGAATACACCTACAGCAGTATTGATCGTGCTACCAATGTCGCCATAAAAGCGGAAGCCGAATACAACGAGTATCAAGCAAGAACAAGAATAACAGCAGGGATAACACAAATTAATCAATGTCCAAATTGCCTTGGATACGGCCATGATGTCACCACCTGCAGTAGCCAGCAAGTTTCACGCGCCGACTGGCAACAAAATCCTGCCAATATTGTAAAAAAATAGGACACACAATAAAAGAATGTAGAAACCTCAACAAAAACCAAAGCACTACATTTTGTGACTTCTGCCGAAGGCCGGGTCACACAACGCAAGATTGCAGAAGCCAAAGTTACACAAGTAGAACTCCTCAAATCAACACATATTGTGATTATTGTCAGAGACTGGGTCATACAATACAAGAATGTGGACGCCGAGCATATGCAAACATTTACTGCGAATACTGTAAATTCAGAGGCCACTCGCCCGGGCACTCCGTCCGGTCCGGGTGCAGCGTTCTTGGAACGCAAATGCGTGGAACAAATGTTGCACCGCGGACGCGAGCTCCTCTTCCGCGACCCTCGGGGCATCCGCAATGTCGGTGCCCCACGTTAATTCCCGGTCTCCCGACTCATCGGCGCCACCGGCCCCTGGAACCGGGGGAGGGGGAAACAGCGCCGACAGGACGTCGAGGAGAAGCCGAGGTTCGAGGCCCTCTGTGACAGGGGGCGCCCAGGGTCCGAGTTTGATGGACACGGTCCTGTACGGGCGCCCCCAAGGGTCCTCGTTGAGGATCGCGAGGAACTCGTCGCAGGAACGGGTTTTAGCCCGGGCGATGGCCTCACAGAGCTCCCTATGCGCCGCGCGGAACGCGGCGCGGAGCTCCTGAAGCCGGCCCTCCGTGATCCGCCGTCGATCCCAACGGCGGGCCTTGGTGTACTGGCGTCGTGCCTGTAGGCTGACGGCACGGAGATCCGCGATCTCCGACGACCACCAGTACACCGACCCCCGACCCTCAACCGGCACCCGGGCCCTCGGCATTGTGGCGTCGCAAATAGCTTGCAACGCGCGCTGGAGCCAAAGGGCGCCAGTAACGGGGTCGTCGAGGACGTCGCCCGGCAAAGGAGGCCAGGCGACCACGGAGGACGCCATCTGGGCCGCGCCAGCGTCAAGCTGATTGAGCGCCCAACGCGGCGGCTGTCTACGAGCTCGAGGGGCACGGGGAGGCGGGAGAGCGGAGGTGGCCAGAATCACGTACATGTGATCCGATCCCGGCACTGAATCCTCCGCCACCCAGCAGTCCGACGTTAATGCTGCGGCTGCAGGGTTGACCCAGACGAGGTCTATTTTTCCCAACAGTGTGTCCCTGCGGGTCGGGGTTGCCTGCATCAGGTTCGGCCGATCGATGAAATATCTCGGCCTGACCCAGGATACCTACTGACGGTTTACGCGGCACTTTCGGGTCCTGGGCCCCCAGTTAGAGCGACAGGTGTGTGCATTCGCACACATCATGCCCAACCTGGGAGGCCCTCACGAAGCAGTTCGGCGGCTATACGTGACGGTCGTTCGGTCCATGGCGCTCTACGGAGCCCCGGTATGGGCCGGCGACCTGGAGGACTGTCGCGCTGGGCGTGAACTCCTTCCTAGGGTTCATCGCCACGCGGTCCTCCGTGCCGTGCGGGCATACCGCACGGTGTCACACGCCGACCTGTCGGCGCTGGGTGGGTCTCCCCGTTTTCATCTGCTCGCGAAGATGGAGGCGGAGGTTTACTTCGCCTCCCACGATCTCCGTGGAGCGAGGAACCCCCTTGCGCCGGATGGAGCTGAGGTGCGGAGTCAGGCCTGGCGACGCATGGGAGCCAGGTGGATCGACTGGCTCTCTCTCCCCGAACATCGGGAGAGACGCGTCGTCGGGGCGCTCCTGCCCATTCTCGCCGAATGGGTGCGGCGTACGTACGGCAGGCTCACCTTCCGCCTGACGCAGATGATCACCGGTGTAGGGTGTTTCGCTGATTATCTGTGTCGCATAGGGCGGGAGGAGTCGTCGCAGTGCCACGGCTGCGGCCGGGGCGTCGAGGACTCGGCGGACCACACTCTGGCTAGGTGTCCGCAGTGGCTGGACAACCGCCGGGTCCCCCAGCGGCAGCTGGGTCCCGACCTCTCGCTTCCGACTGTCGTGAGTCGGATGGCGGAGGGTCGGTACTGTTGGGTGGCCGTCTCCTCATTCTCCGAAGACATCATGTTGGAGAAGGAGGAGGCTGAGAGGGACCGCATCACGGCGGGTCTTCGGCCCCGCGCGGTGCCTCGGAGGCGGCGCGCGAGTTGACCCGTGGCCGGGGGAGGTCATGCGGCGACTTAGTTCGGAGAGTCGCCCCGCTCCCCCGATTAAAAGGACCCGGGTCGCGCCTTCACTCCCCCGTGAGGGGAGTGGGCCGCACTCCGTAATGGGTGCGGCGGCGACAGACCCTTCGTATGCCCCCCTCCCGGTGAAAGAGAGGGGGCGCGGGTGCAGTCGGGGGGTATCCGTGGGGATTTGCTCCAAGTAAAAAAAAAAAAAAATCAGCCAGGCCCTTCCTACAAGTGGGCCTGGATTACGCTGGACCGTTCACTGGGCGCTTCTGCTCATTCTCGGTGAATGGCCGTCGCGCGGGTATGGCAGGCTCACCTTCCGCCTGACGCAGGTGATCACCGGAGTAGGCTGCTTCGGGGATTACCTGTGTCGCATCGGGCGGGAGGCGACGTCGCGGTGCCACAGCTGCGGCTCGGGCGACGAGGACTCGGCGGATCACACTCTGGCACGTTGTGGAGAGTGGCACGATGACCGCCGGGTCCTCGAGGCGCAGCTGGGCCCCGACCTCGACCTTCCGACTGTCATGCGTCGGATGGCGAGAGATCGGGGCTGCTGGGTGGCCATATCCCTCTTCGCCGAGCAGATCATGCTCGACAAGGAAGAGGCGGAGGGGGACAGAGTACGGGAAGGGCACCCGTCCCGTATTCTGGCCCCCAGGAGGCGGCGAGCGCGGGATAGATGACCCGTAGCCGGGGGGGATAGTGCGGCGACGTAACTAGTCGCCCCTTCCCCCCCGCTATGGCTCCGGCCGCGCCGCCGCGAGTCCCCCGAATCGTTGTCCGGGGGACGGAAAGGAGGGCCGAGGGGCCAGTCATCAGCAAGGCACCCCTTGGGCGCGTGCCCCTCCCCCCCCCCTAGTAAGCGTGAGGGGGGGGCGAGAGCAAGGGAAGGAGGAGAAGGGCGGCCCCCCACCAGCGTTGGGCTGTCCCCTCCCGACAGGGGGAAGCCGAGGCACGGGAGGGCCCCACCTACATTCTCGAGGGCCCTCCCCCTCGCGTAGGAGCGGCAGTGAAAGCCGCTCCCCTGTGGGCGATCGAGCTCCACCCAAATTATCGGGGCAAACGGGCAGTTATGCGCCCGCGCCCCCGAACTGCAACAGTTCATGGGCCGACCAGGTCGGAGCTCGATCGCCGGGAGCCGCGGAGTGGGGGAACGGGGGTTTCCCACCCACTCTAGCAGAAGCGGCCCCGAGGCGACGCGGACGTGTGATCCGTCGCGCGTCGTCGGAGTAATTTGGGGGGGGGAGATGAAAACTCCCCCCAGGGAAGACCCCGGCTAGCCATAATAGCCGGGGTTGTAGAGGGCGGCGTTGCAAAGCGCCGGAAGGGGGGGCAAGCGAACGAATCACTCGCATGCTCTCGCACAAGTCCCCCCCTTCAGGCACGCAACTCCGCCCTCCGAGGACGATCACCTTGATGGTTTTAGTGGGTTCGAGTCCCACATAACCCCCCCCGCCCCCGCGGGCGCGGGGTATCCGTGGGGATTTCCACCAAGTAAAAAAAAAAAAAAAAAAAAAAAAAACGTTCACTCTGTTGGCCTCTCGGGGCAGGGGCCAGCGAACGCACAAGGGTTATGTTGCTGTCTTCGTGTGTCTAACCACGCGTTCCATTCATCTAGAAGTTGTGTCTGATTATAGTACAGACGCTTTCCTCGCTGCATTGCAGCGCTTTACCTCGGGGCGAGGTCTCTGCCACACCATCCACAGTGACCGAGGTACCATCTTCGTAGACGCAGGACGGGAGCTGCGTAATCTGGAACCTCTCTGCAGCAAAAGTGAGGTTAGGCAGGCCCATCTACTAAACGACGATATAACTTGGCGATTTAACCCACCTGCTGTCCTGCACTTCGGGGGAATTTGCGAGGCTGCCGTCAAGTGTACGAGCCACCACCTGCGGAGAGTCGTCGGCGAACAGCACCTCACGTTTGAGGAGATGACGACACTGCTTACACAAATTGAAGCGTGTTTGAATTCTCAACCGCTGCAACCGCTGGAGCGATGACCCGGGAGATGTCACGGCCCTTACCCCGGGGCATTTTCTGGTTGGCGGGCCGCTTCTCGCCGTTCCGGATCCACTGGTGGAGGACGTCGCCAGGTCACACTTGTCGCGATGGCATCTACTGCAGCAAATGAGGCTGCAGTTTTGGCGTAGCTGGTCGAGGGAGTATCTGCAGTCGCTTCAAGCCCGTAATAAGTGGACACGGCCTCACCCACAGCCCCGGGTTGGGAACATGTGTATCTTGAAAAGTGAACTTCTGCCGCCCAACAAGTGGCCACTCGCACGAACCACGCGGTTGATTCCCGGACCGGACGGGTTGACGCGTGTTGGTCACGTGAAAACTGCGCGATCAGAATTCGTACGACCAATTGTTAAGTTAATATACTTACCTTCTACACAGGTTGACGAATCCACGGATCCCGTCACAAATGCACAAAATCGAAGGACGAAGGACGATCTCCAAATGGGCCGGCGGCGCAGCGAGCCGTGATCCGATCACACCACAACGCCTGGGCCAATCAGCGTCACGACTGCAGGGGCAATCATTCATCTGTCGACGAAGGCGGGCGGGAAATGTGCGAGAAATCGTACTTATCGCGCCATCTCCCGAGCGCGACAGAACCCAGACGTGATGATTCATTGTACGCCCCCCCCCCCCCCTTGCTCATGTGGAGCAACGATCATATCTCCCTTCCATCGATCACCGATCAGAGCGCGGGAGAGATCGGGATTCGGAGATTCGCGGATTCGAGGAAATCGACGGCGATTTCCTCGATCTACTAGTCGACGAGCCGTCCGAGAGGTAACACCTGACTATTTCGCTTCATCCGCTAATGTTTGGGATTGGTCTCCGAAAAACGACCAATCGTTGTGCTTGCGCTTCATCACTGTGCGGCGCGGGTTTTGAACCCACTTCTGGTCCCTGTTTCTCGGCTGGGCGATCGCGGAGACGGACCAGTCGGGCCATCTCTGAATTGACACCTGGACTAATTACCGGTGTACGCGCTCTCTTAATTGTCATTGTCTCTCAACATGTACGTGGGCTGCGTTGATTGGTCCGGTTTCGATCTTCCGATCCGGTGTCTTGGCCCGAACCGTCTCCGCGATCGCCCACTTCTTCGTGAATCGCGGTACGGGAACCATCGCTGCAAAGGCCGCGGTTTGCAAGAGCTATCGGCGCTCCGATATAAATCCTGCTGGATTTACGAAGGTTTCTTTAAAGTTTCCTAAAGTTTATTCTAACTATAATAAGTACCTTTTGTTTAAAAAGAGTTAAGGGTGCTCACTCGAAGTTTATAAAAAAAGCAAGTTTATTCCGTAATTATAACTTATAACTAGAATCTAAGACTATTAGTTAAGTGATTTAGTTACTATAAACAGTTGCTTATTAACTAAAGGCAAGAGCGTAGGTGCTCCTCGTTCTTGTTCAAACAGCTAATCACTTGCTTGCTTCGCTTAAAATAGCTTCGCTTTGTACCGAGAATCGTGCCGATTCCACGTGCATTGCGCTGTTTAACTAGACACATCCTACCGCGTAGGAAAACTAGTGTCGCTAGCTTAAATAGACAAAATTCAAGATAATTGTGCTCCATAAACTCTTTATTGTAAATAACTGTAAAATAGACTTATACTTAGGATTAAAATTAGTGTTTAAGTTAAAGGCTCTAAAGTTAAACAGAAACCTCTCGCGAATCCCTAGTTCCTACAACGTGCGCGATCCTTGATATTACTAACTGTTACGTCCCTACTTCTTATTCGAGGCCCAAATTTTAGGAAGTTTATATCTCTAATCCATTTTCGAGCAAATCCTGGATTTCTGTGCTCTGCGATAGTTGAGCGCAAGATTTTATGTCATTAACGCGGGATATTATACTGCTTACCTCTTCGACGTAGGTAGGGCGCAAGATTTCTCTCGGCCTATATCGGAACGAGGCTGGTAGTGGTACAGTATGGCGATAGGCCGATACAGACACACCTCACGGATATCAAAAATTGTGAGCGTCTTGACGTACGGTACGGCAGTGTGAACGGCTAATTCGTGCGGAACAAGAGCTGTCAATCTCGCTCGCCGCGGTCCTTATAAGCGCAGGCCGTGTATCTTCACTCGCGAGAGGCCACGCGGGGCCGCGGCCGCCAAGCGGTCGCGGCGCGAACTAAGGCCTTTGTTTCGGCGTCGGGCGTTCGGACGGCGCGTGACGTCACTTCGTCACACCCCCTCTCTACTTCGGGGATGGACAGAATGGATGTTATTCGAACGTGGGTAGCCATTACAACTCCCTCTCGGCCGCTCGCCGTCAGGTACAATGCTGCTTATCCTTTTTTTTTTTTTTTTTTTTTTTTTTACTTGGTGGAAATCCCCACGGATAGCCCGCGCCCGCGGGGGCGGGCGGGGGGTTATGTGGGACTCGAACCCACTAAAACCACCAAGGTGATCGTCCTCGGAGGGCGGAGTTGCGTGCCTGAAGGGGGGGACTTGCGCGAGTGATTCGTTCGCTTGCCCCCCCCTTCCGGCGCTTTGCAACGCCGCCCTCTACAACCCCGGCTATTATGGCTAGCCGGGGTCTTCCCTGGGGGGAGTTTTCATCTCCCCCCCCCAGATTACTCCGACGACGCACGACGGATCACACGTCTGCGTCGCCTCGGGGCCGCTTCTGCTAGAGTGGGTGGGAAACCCCCGTTCCCCCACTCCGCGGCCCCCGGCGATCGAGCTCCGACCTGGTCGGCCCATGAACTGTTGCAGTTCGGGCCGAACCAAGCGGGGGCGCGGGCGTACAACTGCCCGCTTGCCCCCGATAATTTGGGTGGAGCTCGATCGCCCACAGGGGAGCGGCTTTCACTGCCGCTCCTACGCGAGGGGGAGGGCCCTCGAGAATGTAGGTGGGGCCCTCCCGTGCCTCGGCTTCCCCCTGTCGGGAGGGGACGGCCCAACGCTGGTGGGGGGCCGCCCTCCTCCTCCTTCCCTTGCTCTCGCCCCCCCCCTCATGCTTATTAGGGGGGGGAGGGGCACGCGGCCGAGGGGTGCCTTGCTGATGACTGGCCCCTCGGCCCTCCTTCCCGTCCCCCGGCCAACGATTCGGGGGACTCGCGGCGGCGCGGCCGGAGCCATAGCGGGAGGAAGGGGCGACTAGTTACGTCGCCGCACTATCCCCCCCGGCTCCGGGTCATCTATCCCGCGCTCGCCGCCTCCTGGGGGCCAGAATACGGGACGGGTGCCCTTCCCGTACTCTGTCCCTCTCCGCCTCTTCCTTGTCGAGCATGATCTGCTCGGCGAAGAGGGACATGGCCACCCAGCAGCCCCGATCTCTCGCCATCCGACGCAAGACAGTCGGAAGGTCGAGGTCGGAGCCCAGCCGCGCCTCGAGGACCCGGCGGTCATCGTGCCACTCTCGGCAACGTGCCAGAGTGTGATCCGCCGAGTCCTCGTCGCCCGAGCCGCAGCTGTGGCACCGCGACGTCAGATGCGACACAGGTAATCCCCGAAGCAGCCTACTCCGGTGATCACCTGTGTTGTGCCCAGGCAACGCCCAAGCACACGTGTCACCGCTATACATTATACATATTATATTACGTTCGTTATGAAACGTTCGAGACGTTTCCGAGCTAAGACAGCCGCTAAGCAACCGAATCTGCAAAATCAGCAATATGCGAACGCATCGCTGCGACCGGGCATGGTAACGCGTACCACGCCCAGGAGGGACATAAAAACCAATTCGACACCGCTAAACGGGGATTCTAGACTCGGCTCTCGACCTGTTAACACGGCTAAAACTTTTGTACACCTCAGTCTAGTTTAGTTAAAGTTTGAATAAAGACTTAGTCTCTGAATTGAAACGTACTTGGTGCTGTTCACCCAGTAGATCCTAATCTTTTGTTCACTCCCGAACCTACGATATCGCCAAATCCCGTACCAGCCTTGCGAGCCATCACGCAGGGCACAACACCTGCGTCAGGCGGAAGGTGAGCCTGCCATACCCGCGCGACGCCCATTCACCGAGAATGGGCAGAAGCGCCCCGACAACGCGGCCCTCCCGATGTTCTGGGAGGGAAAGCCACTGGAGCCATTTGGCTTCCATGCGCTGCCGGGCCTGGCCCCGCGCCACATCGCGTCCGACTGCTGCAGGGTCCCCCGCCTCGCGGAGATCGCGGACGGCGGAGTAAACCTCCGCCTCCATCTCCGCGAGGAGATGAAATGGGGGGGACGCAGCCAGAGCGGACAGTTCGGCGTGTGACACCGTGCGATAAGCTCGCACGGCTCGGAGGACCGCGCGGCCATGAACTCTTGCCAGTAGTTCTCGCCCAACGCGGCAGTCCTCCAGGACGTCGGCCCATATAGGGGCGCCGTAAAGCGCCATGGACCGAACGACCGTCACGTATAGTCGCCGAACACCCTCGTGAGGGCCTCCCAAGTTGGGCATGATTCGCCCGAAGGCGAATACCTGCCGCTCCAACCTGGGGCCGAGGGTTCTGAAGTGACGCGTGAATCGCCAGTAGGTATCCAGGGTGAGACCGAGATACTTCATCGATCGGCCCACCCTGATACAGGCCTCCCCGATCCTCAGGGACGCTCTGTTGGGGACACCACTCCCAACACGGTCCGCGAGCCACATCGCCTCGGTTTTCTCCAAGGCGAATCGCAGACCGAGCGTCTGGATCGCGAGGATGACGCGTCGCAGTGCCTCTTCCGCGCGAGCGATGGCCTGCCGCCAATTTCGCCCGGAGGCCACCACCAGGGTGTCGTCCGCGTAGCAGACGAGCGACACCTATGGCGATGGCATCTCCACCCGCAGCACCGCGTCGTATGCTATGTTCCATAGCAGGGGTCCTAGCACAGACCCCTGCGGAACGCCGCGGTGCACTACGGTCGCGCCGTCCCCGTCCCGGCCGACGTATGCGACCACCCGTCCGCGGAGATAGTCCCGGATCAGGCGGCGAAGGTAGAGCGGGGCGCTGTGGTACAGCAGCCCCCGCTCAATCGCCGCCCAGGAGACGGTGTTAAACGCGTTGGCTATGTCGAGTGACACAACCACGCTCACACCGCCCCCCGCGGCCGCCCGGCTAGACAGCGCTCGAACCAGACGAATGGCGTCAATGGTCGAGCGCCGCTGTCTAAAGCCGAATTGGCGATCGGAGAGATCCGGGGCCACGGCTCCTAGGTGGTCGCGGAGGCGGGAAGCAATGATACGCTCCAAGAGCTTGCCCGCCTCGTCCAACAGGCATATCGGCCGGAACGACGAGGGCGACTCGGCGGGTTTGCCGGGCTTGCGCAGCAGGACCAGCGTCGCCTCCTTCCACACCGGGGGGAAAATCCCGGACTTCAAGACGGCCGTAAACAGCCGCTTGAGCCCGTCTCCTAGGGCGCTCAGGGCGCAGGCCCATACACGCCCGGGCACTCCGTCCGGACCTGGAGCCGCGTTCCTCTGACGCATGCGCGTGATCGAGGAAGCGAGCTCCTCGTCGCTGACCCCGGGGGCGTCCGACGTATCGACGCCCCGGATCAACCATGGATCCCCGGTCTCGTCGACGCCGTCCTCCCCCGGAACAGGGGGAGGGGGAAAGAGCGTCGACAATACCTCGGTGAGGAACCGGGGATCCAGGCCCTCGGTGACTGGGGGCGCCCAGGGACCGAGCTTGATGAAAACTGCTCGGTATGGGCGACCCCAAGGGTCTTGGTTGAGGGTCGCGACGAATTCGTCCGCCGAACGGGCTTTGGCCCGGGCGATTTCTCCGCGGAGCTCTTTGCGCGCCGCAGCGTACGCGGCGCGCAGCTCCGGGAGTAGCCCCTCCGGCACCCGTCGCGGATCTTTACGACGGGTGTTGGTGTATCGGCGACGGGCGACCTGGTTCGCCGAGCAGAGCTCGGCGATTTCGGTCGTCCACCAATACACCGCCTTCCGACCCCCGGTCGGCGGCCTGGTCCGCGGCATGGTTGCGTCGCAGATGCTCTGCAACGCGCCGCGGAACCAAACAGCGCCACTAACGGGGTCGTTCAGCACGTCGCACGGCATAGGAGGCCAGGCGACCACGGAGGAGGCTAAACGGGCCGCGTCGATGTCGAGGCGCCCGAGCGCCCAACGTGGGGGCCGCCCGCCAGCTCGAGGGGCACGCGGAGGCGCGGCGGCGGAGGTGTCCGTGAGAACGTACAAATGGTCGGACAACGTCTCGACCTCCTCCGCCACCCGGCAGCGTGACGTCTTGGCGGCGGCCGCGGGGTTGACCCAGACCAAGCCGATTACCGACTCGCCCCGCGGGCCGCGGTACGTCGTCACGCCGTAGGGGTTCTTGAGCGAGAACCCCCTCGCCTCCGCCCACTCGAGTAGTTCCTCGCCCCGAGAGTCCGTCCGGGGAGACCCCCATTGCACAGCATGTGCGTTGAAGTCTCCCATTAGGACGACCGGCCGAGATGTGTGGGGGGCGATAAAAGCCCCCATCTCGTTTAGCCGGTCTTCGAACTCCGGGACGCTGAACCTTGGCGCGAAATAGCAGCCCACCACGAGGAATTCCCCCCAGCGTGCGGCCATCCAGCCCCGCCCGTGTCGGACGACCGAACACGGCGGGGCGCCCCTTCCCACCTCCCACATCATCGCCACCTGCCGATCCGGGTTGGTGGACCGAGAGCATCGGTCCTCCAGCGGATACGGCTCGGCGGCGACGACCAGCCCAACCCCCAGCTCCACGCGAGCCTGCTCCAGCAGGTCGTGCGCTCGCATGGAGTGGTTGAGGTTAGCCAGCAGGAACGGAGGGCCGCGAGGCATTAAGTTGCCTTACTGCCGGCCTCCTCCGGTTCCTGCCCGGGCTGGATTTTCTCCCCGTCCACGGGGGGCGGTCCAACCGCGGTGTCGCCCGTCTCGGGCGGGACGGATCCGCCCCCGTATGACGCCGCGACGGATTGCGCCAGCTCAAGCGCCTCCTTGCGCGCCGCGTCGCCGACCTTCCCGGCTCCCTCGTCCAGCTTTGGGGGAGGCGCCTCTTTCCTCGGTTTGAGGAACGCCTTCCTCCCGCTGGTTTGGGGTCCAGAAGGAGGGGGGAGCTCTGGGATGCTCCCACCCTTGCCCTTCTTCTTGCCGGACCTCTTCAGGGAGTTGCCCAGCGTCGGCGACGAGGCGCCGCTTGCCGGGGCGTCCGACTTCTCTCGCTCCTTCCTCTTCCCCGCCCCAATGCTGCTTATCCTAAATTTAACCTAGGGGGTTGCAACCCAACGCACTTATAAACTACCCATCACCGGTTCTTATGCTAACTTAATTCCTACTGGCGCGGGTTGAGTTCCGCGGGAGCAGTCGGCCGCCAGCTCCGGACCTCGGTACCGAGGTCGCCGTTGCGGAACCGACTCCCCAGAACGACGGCGGTCGAGGTTGTGACCGCGTACACTCGTCGCGGTCGCATGGCGTCCGGGTGGAACACGACCATGCCGGGGCGTTCGGTGGCCCAGCTCCACGGACGTCGTGCTGCGGCTGGTGGGGCCGCTGGGGGGCCTAAACGGCCTGGCCGTACCAGCGGCTGCTGCTGCGTCGGTGCTACGGGTGGCGGTGGCGTGGCCGCTGGGGGGCCCTGAAGGCCGGGCAGTGCCAGCGGCTGCTGCGTTGGTGGCATGGTCGGCGGTGGCGTGGCCGCTGGGGGGCCTTGTAGGCCTGGCAGTGCCAGCGGCTGCGGCGTCGGCGGCATGGTCGGCGGTGGCGTGGCCGCTGGGGGGCCCTGTAGGCCTGGCAGTGCCAGCGGCTGCGGTGTCGGCGGCATGGTCGGCGGTGGCGTGGCCGCCGGGGGGCCCTGTAGGCCTGGCAGTGCCAGCGGCTGCGGCGTCGGCGCCTGCCGGCGGTTTCCCGGCGGGGTTTTTCGTTTTCGCGTTTGTGGCGGGGGAGTCGGGATGGTCCCGGCCCTTGGCCTCCCGGCGTCGGGGCTGGTTGACTGGACCGGGGTCCTTGCTGGACTAGCCCCCGCGGTGGCTGTTTGGGGCCCAATACGGAGGTTGCCCAGTTGTCGGAGGTCCAATGGCTGTTGGTGGCTTCCGTGGGCAACCCGGCGTCGGCGGGTAACGGCCCCGTGGTACGTGGGGTTTGCCGGCCCCGCGGTGGTGTTCGGTCGTGTCTCGAGGACCATGATTTCCTCGGCGGGCCTCCGTCGGGGAGCGGGCACTCGAGGTGGCGGACCTCGGTGTCGCGGAGGCGGTCCCCCGGTCGCGTGCACCGGTGCGGGCTACGGCCGGTCCTCGACTATGCGAGCTCGTCGGGGATGGTGCTCCGGAGGGCCCACCAACTCGGAGCCCAGTGGTACGGCGGTATTTCTACCGGTGCTTTCTGGCGTTGCAGTTGTTCTACTTCATGGCATAGTCGCTTGTCACTTGTGGGTTTTTGCGTTCATTTGTTTCGGCGCTTATATCTTGGTGCCGTGCATCTTCGCTCGCGAGAGACCTTTCGTCGTCGCGGCCGCCTAGCGGGCGTGGCGCGAACTCGGCTGGTTGGCGCCACTTGTTCGCTTGGCGTGTGGCGGATACTTCGGCGGCGCTGTCCGCGCTCGTTGGTTCGCGGGTATCGCACGGCTTCAGGTCACTCAGGTGCGCGCGCACGGTCTTTCCGCGCGCTCCCTTGAGCACCACTACATTCGGGCCCGTGAATTTGAAGACGGTATATGGACCGGCGAATTTTGGCGCCAGCTTGGCGTTGAAGTGTTTGGCGGCGGCGCTGAGGTGGTGCTCGCGCTTCAGGACTCAGTCGCCGATCGAGGGGCGCCACTCTCGGCGCCGCAGATCGTAGTGATGCTTCTGGTTCTGGTGGGCTCGTGCCAGATTCCATCTGGCGAGTTCGATTCGGTCTTTGATGTCCGTTAGACGTTGTTGCCATTGGTTGATACTTTCTGGCGTTGGTTCTTCGGTTATGTTGTCGGCGGTCAGACGGGGGTCTCCGGGAGCTGCGAGTTCTCGGCCAAAATTTAGCGCGGCCGGTGTGCTCCCGGTTGCCTCGTGTCGCGCGGTGTTGTAGGCGAAAGCGATCTCGGGTAGCCAGGCATCCCACGTTGTGTGGTCCCCATCGGTGAATTGGGCGATCATCGTTTTGATCACCCGGTTTGCACGTTTTACTGGGTTGCATTGAGGGGTATACGGCGGTGTCTTCCGATGGTCGATGCCGTATTCCCGGAGTAGGCCGGTAAACTCCCGGCTTTCGAATTGTTTGCCGTTGTCGGTGATAATTCGGCGTGGACACCCGAAGCGCATGACCACCCTCTCGCGGAATGCTTTGGTAACAGCCGGGGCGGTGGCTTGTCGGAGAGGCTGTAATTCGATCCACTTCGTAAATTTGTCCTGCATTACCACGACCACCGTGTGGCCTTTCTTCGACCGTGGGAGTGGCCCGACTAAGTCGGCCGATACCACCTCCCACGGGTAGGCTGCTGGCGTGGTATGCATGAGCCCGGCTGGCGCCTGTTGTGATACCTTGTATTCCTGGCATTTCGTACATTGTCGTACGTGGCGGGCCGCATCGCGGAACATCCCGGGCCAGTAATATTTTCGGGCCAGTGGGGCGGTAGTTTTACTGACTCCGAGATGCCCAGCGGTAGGGGCGTCGTGGTTTGCCCTCAGTATCTCTTCGCGCCGAGTGCGTGGCACGCATTGCTTCCACTCGTCCTCGCGGATTTGGTACTCGGGGTGGAGGAGCGGTGTCTCCGCGACGGCTTGTTTCTTCCTACTGTACCAATCCGGTGGGGCGGCCGTATCCACATCGGCGATCTCGCCATGTCGTGACAGTGCGTCAGCTACGAGGTTATTCTCGCCCTTCCGGTATTCCATCTTAAAGTCGTACTGCTGGAGTTCCAGGCTCCAGCGTGCCAAGCGTCCCGAGGGGCTGTCGATTGATTGTAGCGATTTCAATGCTTGGTGGTCGGTGAGGACGGTGAACGAGTAGCCCTCTAAGTACGGGCGCATCTTTCTGATGCCCCAGACCACTGCCAAGCATTCCTTCTCGGTTACCGAGTAATTCCGCTCGGCCGCATTAAGGGGGTAGACACGGGTAATGCAGCGCGCTGTAATACCCACATAATGTGCCCGAAACATGGGTTTGGGGGGATACGTTGTTTGTCCTTATATGAGCAAGTTTTGGGCTGGATGAGGTCTCATTCGAAAGAGGAAGGTTCAGTGCACAGCGCTCTGGTCATGGTTGGACGAAATTGTGTTGATATCTAATAATACGAGTGTTCAAAGTAGAGCAAAAGTTGACAAAATACACCCGCAGGAATCCAAGTATTTTTAGGTCACTAAAAGAGTTTTGTGACTCAAACGATGACCAGAGCGCTGTGCATTGAACCTTCCTCTTTCGAATGAGACCTCGCCCAGCGTAAAATCTGTTCATATAAGGACAAACAACGTATCCCCGTGATTACATTCCCAAATACGAGTTCCGCCATATTGGCGATAATACAGAGCAAGTCACGTGACAAATTTAGTTGAGCTAGTGGACACGAGATGGCGCCTACTCGGGAGGACTGCCAACGTGGAATCATAGTAAAACTGAAGCGTTAGCTGGATACACAAGCCATAGTAAAAGCGTGATGCAGTCATTCAATGCATTTTCGGACGACTTTAGGTTAGGTTATATGCATTTTAGGCATACATTGACTAGGAACTGCTGGGAATTGTCTGCATTTACTAAATTAACGGTTTTACCGTAACACATACATCACCGCTGCCGAATATATTTTATAATTATATGGCCACATTATTTCAAATAAAAAGAGAGATTGGAATTTTTTAATAACACTGGAAGTAGTGATTTACTGATATCATATTTTCAGAATGTGGAAGTTACAGCAATTATTGTTTTTATTATTATTCTTCTGACTATTGTATATAACATATAACAAGGAAAAGTCTCCAAATCGGTCAACAGTTGACTCCTTGATTTTTTTTTGTAATTCTTTACGCTCCTATGCAGAGATGGGCATTATTTAATTAAAAGAATATACTTCCGAATGGCCTCAGTGGCCGATCGACACGAGGTTTGGGGGAGGGTGTGTAAACCCTCCCCTAAATCTAAAATTCTATTTAGCTTCGGGTATTTATTAGTTTCCTTTGTTTATTCGAAGGCCTTTCATCTTTGGCTTCGAATAATTTTTCATCTTTCATTATATCTTTATCCTAAGGTCGTATTCAAATATATTGGCCGGTCGATTCGTTTTCGTGAACAGCGATCGAGGAGAAATCAGCCATCACAATCTTATTGTCAGCGTAGTACATATGTAGTTGTGTGCGTCACGAAGTTATACGTAGACCAATACGAGATGAAGCTATCGAGAAAGAATCAATGTTCTGACTAATAAAGCTCCCTGAATTTTTTCGGAGCTAAGGCCTCAGGTACACCTATTCTGATGCGTGTATTTCTACGCTGCAGCTCGGTTTGGCCTATACATGACAGAAGCTTGGCGCTATCCCCACCACTTCTGGCTCACTCGTGTTCTGCGATGACGAGAGAACACGCGTTACGAAAAGGACTGTGCGGATCGTCCCGCGGCTCGGATTCTCGGCCCTCGGAACGGGTCGGAAAATTTCGGGCGGGATCGGGCGGGGTCCCGATACTTTCGTATTGCTCGAGATCCAGACGGTTTCAGGATCCCGAGACTCGATTCGGGCTACAAGCATGACCGCCATGAGCGGGCAATTTGATTTCAGGTCGGCTTGGCAAAACTCGGACGCGATCGGCTCGAAAGCCAGCTATTCCGAGGGGACCGAGATGGAAAGAATTATGTATATCATTTATATCCATACCCGAGTGATAAGTTTTTATTTTCTGTCTCCTGTTGAATCATAATTTGTATCTTATTATTTATTTACATATATATGTATTTTCATTGCTACCAAATAGTCTGTGAATACTGA
Organism: Andrena trimmerana; assembly: GCA_951215215.1. NCBI lineage: Eukaryota > Metazoa > Arthropoda > Insecta > Hymenoptera > Andrenidae > Andrena > Andrena trimmerana. The sequence continues at coordinate 24,133,059 of OX578062.1, read as the reverse complement.
ATACGTCCATATACGTACTTAAATAAATACCATGTTCAGAACTTGGGAAGAAGACTATTTTTATATCGACAATATTTTAAAATTTGAATAAAATATACTTCATACTTAGTACTTTCTGTAAAGGGAATATATAGGGTATTATCTTTTTCCGGATAGGTTCAGATTTAAAATAGAAAACGTACGAACTATAAGCATACAAAAAGGAATATTTCCTAGATGTTTCATAATAACAACAATATGCAGGAGGCGAATATTTTATTATTTCAAATTAACGTGTAAGAAACATAATTTTTCTATGTTCTCAGGTAATAATTTTAATCTATTACTGGTAACGATATCGTCCGATCGCGTTCGAGTTTTGCCGAGCCGACCTGAAATCAAATTGGCCGCTCATGGCGGCTATGCTTGTAGCCTGAATCGAGTCTCGGGGTCCCGAAACTGTCGGGATCTCGAGCAATACGAAAGTATCGGGATCCCGCCCGGTCCCGCCCGAAAGTTGCCGGCCCGACCCGAGCCCGAAAAATCGAGTACCCGCACACCCCTAGTTACAAAACTCACCGGCCAATAAATCTGAATACGATTTTAGAAGTTCGAATAACAGACGAGAACCTTTGTGTCCCGAGCCGCGCGAGATCGCCGTGCTCGGCGATGTGTCATGGATTCTAAAGAAACAGAATTTGTTTATTTTTCATCGTATCAATATGAAAGTGCCACAAATGGATTCCTGGCATTCTCCCGATTAAATTGATCGAAAATAATTTAAATCGGACTATTTTTAAGAAAACGGGCTTTCAATTCTGCAAACAATTTTTCACGTAATTTCCTTAATTTTGGTCCGAATTATATCATTTCTGGGGCTAATTTGATCGAGAAAACATGAGGAATCGACGGACGTCACTTTCGCAAAGATCTGATTAGAAATGCAGACCTGCAGATTTGTCACTGCTTAGCGCGCAACATTGTATGGCCCCGCTGGTTTCGAGCGCCGAAGCCCACGAAACTCAGCGAGTCGCATGATTGCCAGCGAGAAGGACAAGGAAAATCAGCCTTCTACAGAACTCAAATCGAGAAAGACTTTGCTAACAAACTTTATATTCACGTCAAATAAATACTTTAATTGTAAAATTTAGACGACGAACTATTGTTGAATTTCGCCAGTTCTTACATATGCCCCACTGGATTCGGAATTCCTGATCCCAGAGTTTCATGCATTTACCAATTGAAATGTTGCTTCAAGTCATCGGGCAATTGCATTGTTTCTTCTCGTACATATGTATATCTGTTCGCGAGTAGGTGTCATGAATGACGCAACTTTTGTTTCCCAAATAAATTCACCCCTATCAGGGCCCTCGCTCGAACCGCTTGACAAGGAGACCGAACGATGTGAACCGAGTGCGAGTGAAATAGCGCAGCAGCGGTACACCCTCGGTCGACGGCGACTTGAGTCATCCAGTACTGAATACGAAATGTTCAAAATTTCTCATTACACCTTGATGATAGTGTTACCATTCATGGATTGTTGGTGAGTCAAGACACGAACCAATTCAGTCTATTTTTTCTTATGAATACATGATTAGAACACACTCTACGTTCAATAAAAATTGATCAAATTGCTCCATGTTTGATATCATTTTCATCGGGAAATCCTAAAAAATTCATCAGTAATACTTTCATCAATACTTATCAAAAACACGAACATTTTATTTTTCTGTACTGGCTATTTTATCTAGCTCGTCGGTTTTATTGTTCTCGGCTGTCAACGGGCGGTCTACTAGGACCCGAAGGTCCACGCTCGCAACGAGAAAGCAAAACAGTGGGGTGGGTAGGTCTTTCCCGATAAACTGAGCCCAAAGGCTTCTCAACAATTGAAACATTGGAAGACTGTACATATTCTTTCTGATGCTTTCGGCGATATGCGCAACCATTTGTATGCCCGGTTTCATGTCTAACAAGTCAGGCGAGTTTGAAACCAGCGGGGCCATACAATGTTGCGCACTAAGCACTGATGAATCTGAAGTTTTGCAATTTATAATCAGATCTTTGCGATCGTGGCGTCAATCGATTCCTTATACTTTCTCAATCAAATTGGCCCCAAAAATGATACAACTCAAACCATAATTAAGGAAATTACGTGAAAAAATTGTTTGCAGAATTGAAAGCCCGTTTCGTTAAAAATAGTCCGATTTAAATAATTTTTTCATAAAAAAAATGCGCAGGCTGGATGCGCGTGATTATTACGTGGCTCCCTCCATATACATATATAGACGGATCAGAAGATGGGACTATCGGCGTGGGGAAGGAAGGCTTGGAGGGGTAAAGGCATAGGTTCAGATACAGGCACGTCGGTTAGCTTCGGATGCATTCGGCATGCATAACCACAGCGTTATCCGATTTACTCGTATCGCTCCCCTTACCGCGAACCTTGCCACCCCCCTAAGCTTACGCTCCGCCGTCTATATATGTCTATGGTCCCCTCCTCGAAGTGACAGAAAATATAACCTATGTATACGCTATATGACAATAAATGTTGAGCGGCCATTTCGTTCTTTTGCGCTACATTTGTGAACTTTTTATCATCCTTCCGAAACAGTATTATTACGTCGCAACAGTATCTTTAGGAAATCGGGTCTAGCATATAGCTTATACCCGATTTCCTAAAGACACTGTTGCGGCGTAATAATAATGTTTCGGAAGGATGATGAAAAGTCCACCAATGTAGCGTAATACAACGAAATAGCCGCTAAATATTTATTGTCTTATAGCATATACATAGGTTATATTTTCTGTCACTTCGAGGAGGGACCACATAATAATCACGCGTTGGATTCAACATCAAACACAATTTTATATATGTTTGTTCATAACTGCTTTCTGCATAGGATGTGTATTTCATGTTCTGTTTCAGTGTTTTGCTAATTAAAAAATGTCTATCCTAACAAACTTCATTTTCTGGGGACATGCCCTCATCTATTTTTCCTTTTCACTTATAATTCCTTACTGCCAATGTAGAATATTGTAGCATAAGCACAGTTCAAGTAAATGTACAATAAATTTTCTACGTTTGCAGTACCAGCAGACTTTCTGTTTAAAATGTACAACGCAACAGCTGAGAATTTCTTTCCTTATTCAGAATAGAATACGGAAATAGCAAACAGCTCCCTCTCGCGTGCACAGGCAGCTGCGTATCTATGGGTAATACCATTTCTGTGCAGAAAAAACCTGCTGTAATACCGACCTGCCGAATCGGCCAGGTCACGTGACGTGTCTACCCCCTTAAGCGTTCGACTGGCGTACGCCACCACTCGTTCCTGGCCGTCATGGTCTTGCGTGAGGACTGCGCCAAGGCCGCCCTGGCTGGCGTCTGTTTGTAGTACAAACGGCCGGTCAAAGTCGGGGCACGTTAGCACCGGTGCGGTTGCCAATTGGTGGCGGAGCGTTTCGAAGGCGGACTGAGCTTCTTCGGTCCAATTCCATCGCGTTCGCTTCTGGAGGAGTTGGTGCAGCGGTGCGGCTGTTTCCGAGAACTGGGGCATGTATCTCCTGTACCAGGAGATCATCCCCAGGAAACGTCGCAGTTCGCGTAAATTCTGCGGACGAGGCGTGTTTCGAATCGCTTCGACTTTCTCGGGGTCTGTCTTGACCCCTTGGTCGGAGACGACGTGACCGAGATATTGCAACTCCGTTTGGCAGAAGCGGCACTTTTCTTCGTTTAGTCGGAGCCCCGCTTGTTGCAGTCGGTGCAATACCTCTCGTAGGTTCTCTAGATGTTCCTTGAACGTTCGGCCTAAGACAATAATGTCATCCAGGTACGCAAAGGCCCGTGGCTCCAGGCTCGGTCCTATGATGCGGTCCAGTAGTCGTTGGAACGTGGCGGGGGCCGAGTGGAGGCCGAACGGCATGACGCGGAACTGATATAGTCCCCGTCCGGGAACGGTAAAGGCCGTTAGCGGGCGACTCTCCTCGGCCAGCGGTACTTGCCAATATCCATTTGCGAGGTCCAACGTTGAAATGTAGCGCGCCTCGCGCAGTTTGTCAAGCGTCGCCAGGACCTGTGGTAACAGGTAGGCGTCCTTCTCGGTTACGGCATTAACTCGGCGGAAGTCGATACAAAATCGCTTCTTTTTCTTGCCTTTCTTAGCGACCATGACCACGGGTGAACTCCACGGACTGCTGGACGGCTCGATTACTCCGTCGGCCAGCATTTGGTCCACTGCCTCATTAATTAAGGCTTGCGTGGCTGGGTTCCTAGGCATGTATCGCTGTTTGATCGGTTCGGTCGTCTTCAGACGTATTCGGTGCTCGGCGAGGCTGGTCATGCCTCTTATTTTTCGGAGCGGCGGTAACTCTTCGTCCAGGAGTTGTTGTAGAGCGGCTTCTTGGGCCGGCGTGCATCGTCGGATGCCGGGGACCTCCACGGTCGCGGTTTCGGCGTGGCGCGTCCATCGGTGTGCACCGATCTGCACGTCTACTCCCAATAGAGCGGTATGCGATAGACCCGGAAGCACGGCGTACGTGTGCCATACTGGCTGGTCGTGTATCGAGGCGGGTAGTGTCATTTCGCCTCGCAGTGGTACCTCCGCGCCATCTGCGACGCTTGCCGTGAAGGTGGCGGGTGCGATAGTGTATCCCCGCTTCTCACAGGCCGCAGCGACATCTGGTCGTATGAACGACCGTGTTGCTCCGGTGTCGACCAGGGCCCACCAGCGGATATCTCCTATTTTAAAGGCGAGGTACAAACGAGAGTCGTCTCTTATTGGCTCAGTTGAGGCGTTGTTGCCTGGGCGTTTTGTCGGTCGCCTCGGTTGCCGCGCCCGGCCTCGTTTCCCGAAAAGGGATTGCAGGTACAGTCTCGGGAAGTACGTCCGGCGGTGCCACAGTAGGAGCAGAATAGTTTGCTCGCTCGTTTGCATTCGGGGCGGCGATGGCCGCGCCGACCGCATCGCCAGCAGCAAGTCGCTCGGTCGTAGTCGGCTTGTACTTCCGCTAGCCCGCTGCTACGGGTCGCCTCGGCTTTCCTCTCCGGCCGTCTTTCGGGTTTCGCGGTCTCTTTCCGCCCAGTGCCGGCGGCTTCTTTTTCCTCGGCCGTGACCTTGTCTTGGGCGGCGGCCAGTTTCATTAGCTCCGGTAACGTTGTGAACTCGGTTCGTTTAATATACCGACGGTACTCTGGTCGGAGGTTCCGGTAAGCACGGTTTACCTGTTGTTCCAGCGTGTACTTACCGTATTGTTGCATTAGCGGGAGCAAGTCTAGTATAAAGTCTGTGGCCGTCTTTTGTGGCCGTTGAACGCGCCGGGTAATTGTTTCCTCGAGCTCGTCTTCGTCTTCGGCAGCGAGGAAGAAGGCTCGGAAGTCCGTGACGAAATCGTTCCACGACTGCCATTCTGTGCGGCGGAGGCGATACCATCCTAATGCTCTCCCCTTCAGGATTTCGGAGAGGCATTCCACTATCTGGTTGGGGTTGACCTTGTAGCTATGTTGCAGGTCTCCTAGCCTTTGTAGGAACTCAGCGGCTCCGGGTCCGCCGTCGTAGCGGGTCCCCCACCTCCTGATATTTCCATTGCTGTGGCCTCCACGGCATTAAAGCTGATGCCTGTGTTGGTGGGTGTGGTGGCGTCTGCCGGATTCGCGGTGTCGCTCGAGATTGTTATCGTTGGTGGACCCATAACTGCGTTGGCTCGGCAGTACGCGGTAACCCGTTGGCGTATTTCGTCGAGGTTGCCAGTGGCGTCAATCCCGTACCGTTCCGCGACTTGAATTAAAACCGCTTTCCGTAGCTCGTACACCCAGCTTACGCTTATGCTCATTCGCCCTTCTCCTCTTCAGCATCCCTGTTCGGGCGCCAATTTGTAATCGTGTTTGGTTGCGGAATGATTGCCGGTGGGACGGAGAAGGGATAGGTTGCCAACTCAGTCGGTAAGGCCGGGTTCGGCGAATGAGCAATGCGGTGGTTAGAATAAATAGGTATGTGTATTCCCTCGTGGGCTGTGTCAATTATTTTTGTACATAAATTCCGAGCGCGCGTCGGAAGAGCTACGGTGTTTCGGCGCGTCGTTTCGCGGCGGCGGCGAGGTTTCGGCGAGCAGTAGGATCGGGGATGCGGTGTAGAGAACGTTCTGCTCGGGACGGCCTTAGGAGGCGCGTCCGTCCGAAAGTCGTGTAGCGGAGGTTCGAAGTGCAATAGGTCTCCGGCCTAAGGGGCGCAGAGATACCTCTTCGACGTAGGTAGGGCGCAAGATTTCTCTCGGCCTATATCGGAACGAGGCTGGTAGTGGTACAGTATGGCGATAGGCCGATACAGACACACTTCACGGATATCAAAAATTGTGAGCGTCTTGACGTACGGTACGGCAGTGTGAACGGCTAATTCGTGCGGAACAACAGTAGTAAGGGAAGGCCGGTTCTAACGCAGGTCCTCTGAGGGGAGCGCGGGGGCGGGGGAGGAAGTGAGGGCGCGCGGGGGAGCGCGGCGGAGGGAAACATGGGCGCGGGGTCTGCGAGGAGAGGAAGACAGGTTGCGCGCGCACGAGCCGCGGAGTGGGGGAAGCCGCGATGATGGAGGGGATCAGTTCGGGCCGAGCCGCCGCGGAGACCTCTCCAGACCGGACCCACCGTGGAAAATTTTTTAAAGGGAGGGGACAGCCCCTGAAAAAATTTCTGGGGCGGGCCGAGTCTGAAAAATCTTTTTTCCCCAAATATTTTTTCTAAACCAATATGTGATGGAATTTTCCCACAGGTGAACACAGAGAAATAATAATTTATTTTTCATCGTACGATGTCGGGAAAGATCGGCTTTTTGCAAACCATGTATTCCGAGGAGGGAAAGAGAGAGCATTACTTTAAAAAGCTAAATTCGAGAGAGGGAAAGAGACAGCGCTACTTGGTGGTACAATAGCATGCATTCTACAGCTAACAAGTTTTCGAAGCGTTCCGATTCAGCGTCGCAGCGTTTCGCGCGATCTCGCGTAATTCGATTCCTCTGGAGCGGTCATGCAGGATGATGTCGCATGGCAGCGCGAAGAACGAAATATGATTATGCGGCGTCAGCAGAAATCTTTTTTCAACGCCGAGAAATAATAATTATTAAAACGACGAATATATGTTTAAATGATAATTTATTTTAAAATTAAAAGAATATAAAATTAAAAGAATATAAAATTAAAAGAATATAAAATTAAAAGAATATAATAAAATAAAAACTAGAATATATAAAATAAAACAAAAATTAATGATGTATAAAAATAGAAATATAAAAGAAAAAATGAAAACGACGAATCTTAAAATTACGTGGCGAGGAGGAGGACGGGTAAATAAATGGAGAAACGATATATATGTTTAAATGATAATTTATTTTAAAATTAAAATGAGGGGGATGAGGGGGGCGATGGTGGCGATGAGGGGGCCGGGGGTGATGGGGGTGATAGGGGCGATGGTGGCGATGGTGGCGATGGTGGGTGTGATGGCGGTGATGGTGGCGATGGTGAGGGTGGCGATGGTGAGGGTGGCAGCGGCCGCGGCCTACCCATGTTAATCCACGGTGGCGATGGGGACCGCGGCCGCTGCAGTTGCCTCATCCTGACGTATGGCACCCAAGGGTGTCGCACCCGTGCGGTCCTCACGGGGCCCGCATGCGCGCCGGCTGCAGCCGGTGCCGCCTCCACCAACCTCGCCTCCAGCATAAAAAACATGTCCTGGAACACAAACGTCGATATAATAATGATATATTAAACATCATAAACATCAAATGCATAAAACAATGCAATGTATTACATACCTGCGGAGGCGGTGGCGGCGACGAAGGCGGCGACGGCTGCGGCGACGGCTGTGGCGAGCCCCAGTCGTTGGACCACACGGGGGATGGTGGTGGCGAACCCTAAAAGATAGAAACCCACGATATAATATCACCTGATTTGAACTCAGTCGATTTCAAAGATTAAACGCGATAAATGTTAAAAATATTGCAAAGTACATACCTCGGGGTCACACTCAGGGGCGATTCGTGATAGTCCCATTATTGTCACACAAAAAAAAAACACAGCAATCTCAAAAAAAATTTTGTGTTAAACGACTGGTAGCTGTCAAGCTTTGAAGACAACTGGTCCCGCAGCGCTCATACAATTTGTCGCCCATGCCTAAAGTTGCATATGTTGCAAAGTAGGATGCCTTTGTTCTTCACCTTCTTCTTCACTGGCCACCCTCTCCTTCTATGTGCTCCACCTGCATTTTCGCTGACCATCTTTACCATCTGCATCTTCTTCGAATTATTCACTGACCATCCTATCCTTCTTCGTTTGCATCATTTAACTATACCATACCATATCATACCACTCTGAACGTAAATTGAACGTGTATTGAACGACTTTGATCGGGTATTGAACATGTATTGAACGACTTTGATCGGGTATTGAACGTGTATTGAACGACTTTGATCGGGTATTGAACGTGTATTGAACGACTTTGATCGGGTATTGAACGTGTATTGAACGACTTTGATCGGGTATTGAACGTGTATTGAACGACTTTGATCGGGTATTGAACGTGTATTGAACGTGTATTGAACGACTTTGATCGGGTATTGAACGTGTATTGAACGACTTTGATCGGGTATTGAACGTGTATTGAACGACTTTGATCGGGTATTGAACGTGTATTGAACGACTTTGATCGGGTATTGAACGTGTATTGAACGACTTTGATCGGGTATTGAACGTGTATTGAACGACTTTGATCGGGTATTGAACGTGTATTGAACGACTTTGATCGGGTATTGAACGTGTATTGAACGACTTTGATCGGGTATTGAACGTGTATTGAACGACTTTGATCGGGTATTGTACCACTCTGAACGTGAATCGTATCACTCTGAACGTGAATCGAACCACCTGAACGTAAATCGAACGTGTATCGAACGTGAATCGTATCACTCTGAACGTGAATCGAACCGCTTCTACATAATAATTATAACTATCGTCTTAATCTAGCATACATCGTATATAGGAGGTTGGGGAGGGTGAAGAAAAAACATTTATACATTAAAAATTGATTATATTTTATTTATGAATTTCTCTCTGGTGTTTAGACCACCAGTTGAATATTTTAAATACATTTTGCAAGGCACAATGCTTTGCGTGTCTGCTACATCGCAGAGTATTAACTACATTTAGTTTATTTAGAGATTTAATATCCTCGTAGTCAATGTCCAGCGTCTCGATGACCACGTCCGCTCTCGTATTTTCATCGAGGAAATCCGCAAGCCAGTCGCGTTTCTGCAACCCTTTAACGTATACGATATGGGATGCGTCATCTTCTTCATCGATTGCATCCGCTACAGCTTTCGAAATTAGCTGTTTAGCCATACTGTACGGAACGTCTCCGTCGTCCCACCGTAGTCCATGATGTTTTGCCACCAACCATCGGATGCTTGATTTGTCGGATTTTGTAAGAAGATATTGCGGCGTCGAACTCCCGAAAATATAGTGCGAGAGAATTGTTCCCTTTCGTAGGACAGCCACTTCCTTCGCGACAAATCTTCCATCAACGATGAACCCTTGCAGGTCAACAAATGTTGGTACAGCCATTATCGGCACAATTTAGAGGTCCGCTCCCTTCCCAGACAGACGGGAGAATGCAGTCTTTCTCGTAAAGCGTCTTGATTTTCACGATGAAATTTTGGTATGATTTTGACACATGAGAGGGCAGGCAAGTAGCGTGGCAATTTAATTGATTTTGCGCACCACGTTTGTCAGCGGATTGTATTCAACCACCCGATCGTGCAGAATCAGACAGTAGGCCGTAGTATTTACCGGCACATTCTCTTTACACTCAAATTCTATGCGCACGTCCACTGTGCCATTCTTGATCGACTCATTTTGTCGCGAGCAATCAATTACCACGAGGGGACCAAATTGTAAAAATTCAGCCACGGTGAATAATGCCTCGTTGCAACTATGTCCATAATACGTTTTACCGAATTGCGTATACATATGATACAAGATGGCATGCTTATTCTTGTCAAAGTCCAAGTTCATATCATCGTATGGGTAAAATTCCGAGTTGAGAAAAAGTTTTACATTGGTCAATTTACAGTTGTTGAACTTAGTAACGTCTTCGCTCATCACATTCCTTCGACCAGTCTGTAGAGCAAGGATCACGCAGCGCGGCTTCTCCAGCTGCGCAGATGCCTTCACGGCCCATGAATGCTTGGTCGTGCTCTGTAAGAGAGGATACTCGTACAGATCCCACGATTGAAAACAAATGCTCAGGTTTTGTCCACTTTCCAAAGCACGTAGCAACGATAGCTTATTAAGGTCGTTCAGCGTCACATGAGGCATTCGCCATTGCACTTTAAGTAATTCAATTTCTGGTTCCAACATCGGTGATCCTATCAGAGCATTGTTGTCGTTGCGCGATCGTATTAAAATCAATTCGTGACGCGCATTAATAATTATGCGTTTGTAGTCCTCGCAAAATCCCAGCAAATATTTGAGTGGGATGCAAAAATTGAAATGATTTTTCACTATTAGTCCATCGCGTCGTTTCAAGCCCCATCCGGCATTCTCCATATTTTTGTCTTCGTCAGATGTCAGCGATACATAGTTCTTAAGCGTGCTAGTTATTCCAACGTTTCTGTTGCGATCAATCTCCACGCCGTTCAGCTCGTATCGAATCTCATCGAATAAGAACGCCACACAATTATTTCCCAACATCACCGTTAACGCATCGTTTTGTTTATTTATCTTCAATTTCCCCTCCACATAGAGGAAACTTTCACATGGTAATGTGTACAAATCCTGCTGTTGTATGGGTATTCTTATCTCATCGCTGTATCCAAACGTTGTGTTGACATATGGGTTGTATGTGTGAGTCTCGAGTTTGACGATGCGATCATCAAACGTCGGCTTCCCTCCAATGCTTAGAATATCAGCCATTTTTAAAACTTATATGCGCACAATGAATCCCAATGATCTCAAAAATGCAATGTTCGCAGCACTAAGCCTCTTCTTTTTAGCGTGATCAGAGCTGTTGCAGTTGTTGTTGTTGTTGTTGTTATTGTAAACAATTTCACTTGGAAGAAACGAGTTTCTGGAGTCGTTCAACACAAGCATCTCTTTCGCACCACACGTATTATCGTCGTCGTCGCACGTGCAGTCTGATGGTAATCTCTTCACCTCGAAAATCTAGCAACCGTCCGTCTTGATCCACAACGCGTATCGTTAGATCCGTAATGACCTGTGCGGTGATTGGAAGGTAAATGATCTGTGCGGGCGTTTCCGATATCTTATATCCTGGTGGAACTCTCGGAGAAAATTCATGTATCGTATGTACACGTTTGCCATTGTTGTACGCGCCAGCGGTCACGCTACATTCTATGCGGATAATGTTCACGTTCATGATATTAATTGGATCGTCTGATTCGTGCCACCGCCCTGGTTCTAATATCCGATTCGTCGAGAAGCCCAGTAGCGATCCAATGTTATTGCGCTTCGTAAAATCTACGGCGAACGAGCAGTACAGCTCGCTTTTCATGGTGTTGTTGTTGGGACGCAACACTATAGGATACACATCGTTGTCACCGTTGCTGGTGTCATCGAGATTTTTAGGATACCGCTCGAGTAATCGCTGTCTCAAATACTTGGCAATGGCGTCTAGTTCGTAGGAGCCGTGTGGAATCCTAATAGTTTCAGGACTGGTGTGAACACTGCTGTTTTTGATGCCATAGTTTACGAGAAAGTAGAAGTTATCGTTGCTCCAGTCGATGTTCGGTATTGTATGATAAGTTTCAAAGGTTGTTAGGCCAAGCTCGTAATCATCGTCGCTCAAATCTATGGGTGGAAAGTAGCTTACCGCGAGGGTGCTACTCTTGCCGGTTAGAGTGAATGTTAGCGACATATTCAGAGCTGCACGGCTCGACTAGTACTGAATCAGAGTGGTGGGAAGTCAATGCTTAAATTTGGTGTCGATCGTTTGTAGAAAACGTAGACATAGTTGTCCACAATTGCTCTGATTGTACTTCTGATAAGACGTTCGATTGTATTCGATTTTCACAACATCCTTATCCAGATATTGTACCAATTCCTTAGGCGGTCGAAGATTCCCAAAGCTGTCGAAATATATAGCTCGACACCCTCTCTTCACATATGCCACCCAATGAGTCCCCGGCCCCTCAACATTGTCCAAATTTATGATACCGCTCTCGTTTCGGCGTACTCCTCCGGCTGGTAATGCATTGCGCATAAACACACCTCTAAAGAATGGAATACGCATTCGTTTTGCTAACTCCTCCAATTGTACATCGGTAGTTACGCCCGCGGGTATTTTTATTTTCTTTTCGGCGTTTTTTTTTTTTTGTCGTTTCGATATTCCCTGTCCACGCTTGTATGGCGTGAGATAAAGTCCACGGCCTTCCATGGAGCGATTATGACGTTGCATTTCCTGCAACTGATGCTGCGCCGCCTTATTATCGTTTACCGCCTTGGCGATCCCCGCCGCTCCGCCAGCTAACGATCCGAGAACACCTAGCAGCGGGAGAAGTGGTAATATACCACCCCGTTTTGCCACCGGAAGAATCCGCTTTTGCGATGCTCTCTTTGAAGTCCTTTTGCGGGTTTTTGTTTTCATCCCCATTCCGATTTTCGTCTTGGCCTTCATAGTTGCCCAAATAGCTGTAGCAGCACCTCTTTCGCCCAGAGTCGAGTCTCGCGCAACGATGCGTTTTCGGGCTTTGTCAGCGAGAACTTTATCTGCCGCGTGCCTTTCACCGAGGTCGTTGCTACGCGAATACGCAATATCGTGTTCGCGACACGCTGCGTCCAATGGATTGATGCCTCGATCACCTCTAGCCAATCGTTTTATCAGATGAGTTCCTGGACCGCAAAACTGGTATCCCGGGATATGTAATTCGATAGGTAGCGCGTTTATCGCCCGATTTAACAGACCACAACCTTTCTTTACTCTCGTCGGTGACATTCGCTACAGTTTTTAATCAATGGTGCTGGACCGTCGATATGCGTTCGCTGCCAGGGGCGGTTATAATGTTTCAAGCACCGACGATGCTGCTGAACCTCAGAATCGGCTTTTATATGCTCCGGGAGTCGGTCCCACAACTGGTCAATGTGTCTGCCAAACTCGCGCAGTAGAATAATCTTTGGAATATATTTCAACTGTTCAGAGGTTAGGTCTCGAAAATCACAATTATCCGACAGGATCAGAAGCATTTTGAATACTGAGCTGCCGTGTTTCAGCGCGGACCTATAAATAGGGCGCGTCACCGCTTCGACGTATCAAAATCATTTTTCACAGTTCACGGAGAGGATGCGATTCGTGCGACAACCTGTAACGATACGCGTGACAAATTTTGACGATAAATCGCAAATGATGTCCCCGAAAACAAGACGCAGACATGGTAGCATGCTACCAAACACTATCCGCTGCCTAATTTGCGGTCCATCAAATTGTGGAAAGACCAACGTGCTGGTGAGCTTGTTGGAAAGTCCACACGGTGTCCGCTTCGAGAACGTGTACGTGTATTCCAAGTCGTTGCAACAGCCGAAATATCAGTATTTGGAGAATTTATTGACTCCGATAGATGAAATTGGCTACTTTACGTTTTCGAATAACAGTGACGTCATCCCACCCAACGAATCGCTTCCGAATTCTATTTTTATCTTCGATGATGTGGCATGCGATAAGCAAGATACGATAAGGGAATACTTTGCAATGGGGCGCCACTCGAACGTTGACTGTTTCTATCTCTGTCAGACATATGCAAAGATTCCCAAACATCTTATACGCGACAATGCAAATCTGCTGATTCTGTTTAAGCAGGATGGTACCAACTTGAAACATGTGTACAACGATCACGTAAACACTGACATGACGTATGAGGATTTCTGCGCTTTGTGTCGTAATTGTTGGCAACGGGAGTATGGTTTCGCGGTGATAGACAAGGATAGCGCGATGTCCAATGGACGTTATAGAAAGGGATTTAACGAGTTTGCCGTACCGTGAGATGGTCAATTGTCGTCAACACGTCGGCGGGAAAGCAACATCTGCGATACAACGATGATTGATATCGATAGTCTGGAGATTAAGGATCGCGAGAGAATAGCGAAGGAAATTGCAAAAACCAGCGAAGCCATTCGCCGGAAACATCAGGCTTTGAAGACTGGCAAGATTGAGGAAGATGTCGCGTTGGAGAGATACTTCAAACCTATCGTCGAACCCTTAAAGCATATTGTGGAAAATACTGCAGCGACAGAAGCTGACACATCACCGCTGATGAGCACAGACGTTGAAGAGAATGAAACATTAACGCCTAAAACAAAAATCTCATCGAAAGGCAACACATCGCGTAAGGCAAAGAGGAAACGACACACGTTATCGGAATATTCACCCGTAACCTCCACAACGGTTCAATCGAAGCGGAAACGGCATAATGCTACACCAAACGAGTCTCCCGTTCCTCCCGCGCCAATAAATACATTTCCTCGTGTACAATCGCTCTCAACCATTGATGATGACGTTTTCGAAACTAGTTCCAATGAGTCGTTTGTAACATCTATTAGACAGCAACTCCAAACATCTGAAGGACAAGAAACGTTTCGCAGCCATTTCGGTCCGCTGGGGCAAAAATACATGAGCGCAATCCTAAGTGGTGATAAGAATACATCAATTGACTATGTGTACGGTGTATACTTTAGCAATAGTAAAACGATGCTTGGGGATAAGGCTTTCGACATAGACAAGGATGACAATATAATCATAGATGGTGTAAAATACAGAGGAACAGTCGGCCTTTACGAACTGATTTTCGAGAAAATTCCTGACGATACTGTATGCACCGATGCCGATAAACAAAAATACAAAAGTATACTGCTGGCGACGAATGCCCACAGACGCGATCATGTCGCTAAAAAGCCCCCATTGAGCAACAAGGGATACAAGTACAAACATGTAATTGCACCGCTACTCCCTAGCGCATCGGCTAGTAGAGCAGGGAAAGGTCTAAGGACACCGCGAGCCATGGTGGTAAACGATAACAAGATCGATTACGTGCACTGGGACGATCCCAACGAGCTGGTGGATCGGTTGCGTTTGCTGGAAGCGTCGCGTCAGGCGGGTAACAACTCTCATGATCCTGAAATTCTATCTATTCACGAGGAACTCCGCGAGATAGGCCTCATAATATAAGTTAAACCGCACCCCGATGATGTGCATAGTATGCGTCGAGATGCCGATCAACAAGTTTGGGGTATCGCTCGAGAAGAGTGGAGCAGCTAGAATGGACTATTACAAATGGAACGGTGTGCTTCGAAATTACATGCGAGATAACGCTCTTTGCGTGGTTGGTGCCGACTTTGATGCAAAATCACGCAAGATACGACGCGTAGCTCAGCCGGTGGTTGACACCGATGCCGCTAATAAACTATACGTGGAAAAGAGCATTAAATTTTTGAGAGAGCAGCAGGAAGAATTAGAGAGGAAGCTGGTCGTGTTTCAGAAAGATATGCTGACGTTGCAAAACAGCGTTCAAAAGATATCGCAGGCGTTGAATTCTATCCCACAGCCGGCCAACGAAATTCGTAAAGTTAAAGAGGCTATAACCGCTTTTGCTACGGAGCAGCAACTTGTCCAGAATTTCCTGGGACCGACGGGAAGCACATAATGCACGTACACGATAATTATCGCATCATTCGTGTCCATGACACCTCTGCGATTGTTTTGACCCGTGATTGATCATTTAGATCGTTCGGGTATTGATGGCGTTTGCACGTAATGTGCCGACTATATGATTTACTCGAAGGACCATCCCTTTTGTTGGATAAGGGAAAGAAATAATGGTACAAATGTAGCTCTACTAAACGTGATGTGTGTGTATTGAAAGCTCGTTTCTATCTGACTTGCGAGGCGTACATCCCTTTCGCAAGAAAACTACGAAACCCAGTCATTGGTTGTTGACAAGAACCGGGGTGAGAAAATCGCTATGACTATTGGTCGTCTGAAAAAGTGGGCGAAATCAAGACCGTGGTGGGAAAACGTCGCCGGCGAGGACAACTCGACCTTTCCCCAGCGTGCATCTGGCAATACTCAAGGTCAAGATCTTTCTAAATTTTGACGAAGATTCGGGTTTAACCCCGAGAGGTAAACATCTGCAACGCAGACGACCAGGCTAGACCTCGAGTACTGCCTGCCGTAATAAATTTTACAGCCCTGTCCCTGTTACAGGGTGTCCCGGCAAAGGGTGTCCAATTGACGCATCGACATGCCGCCCGCCTTGAACGGTCGCGTTCAACTGAGAATACAAAAATGCAAAAATCTACGTCGCAAATGAAAACAAATAAACCGCATAACAAAAAAAACAGATCGTGCGTTAATGTATAAACATCAAACTTATAAGATCTAATGATAATGATCAAACGATACAACACAACAACATCAATAATAATAACTTAAGAGTAACGTATGTCGAATATAAGTAATACAAAATACACGGTTAGTTAATAATATTATAACCGATATACAAAGAAAGTCAAAAAATTAAAATATTATACAACGACGATAGTAATGTCTTTAGGGGTTGGTCTTCCCCGCTTGTGGCAATACACAAATTCTGGTGACTGGTCGCTTAATGATTCCATCAGCCACCTTGATGGTTGCCACTCGAACTACGTTGTCGGAACCAGGATGTAGCTCCAAGATTCTACCCAGATGCCACTGTAGAGGTGGGGTGTTGTCTTCTCGGATGACAACAAGAGTGTCAACCTGGAGTACGTCCACCGCCGATGACTTCCATTTACTGCGTTGCTGCAGTTCATGTAAATATTCGACGTGCCATCGCTTCCAGAAATGTTGAACAGTCTGCTGAATAAGCTGATACCGATTAAGCCGATTCTGTCTACAATCGAGTAGATCAAGTTGCGGTGCTGCTGTCAGAGCATCGCCAATTAAAAAATGTCCCGGCGTGAGAGGGGTAAGATCATTAGGATCACAAGAAAGAGGATGAAGAGGACGGGAATTCAAACATGCTTCAATTTGCGTCAACATTGTATAAAGTTCCTCAAACGTCATTCGTTGCTCACCTATGACTCGCTTTAAGTGGTATTTAATAGATTTCACCGCGCTCTCCCAGAGACCTCCAAAGTGTGGTGAGCGTGGTGGTATGAAATGCCATTGAATCTTTTCTCGCGATAGTGTATTCTCTACTTGTTCTAGATGCATTTTACTGTTTAATAAATTGCTCAACTCGTTTAGTTCGTTTTTCGCACCTACAAAGTTTGTCCCATTGTCAGAGTAGATATGTTGAATACGCCCTCTCCGCGCCATGAAACGGTACAAGCAATTCAAGAATGCATCGGTGGACAGGTCCGTGGCAAGCTCAATATGAACAGCCTTTGTCACAAAACACACAAAAATACAAAAATACGCCTTGTGCGTTACGCGACTCCGTCCCTTTTCTTTCAATAACACCGGACCCGCGTAATCCACTCCGCAGGTACTAAAGGGTCGAGCAGGTGTCACCCGCGAGGCAGGCAGGTTACCCATTATATAATTGATGCCAGTCGGCTTCACTCTAAAGCATTTAACGCATTGGTGCAAAATCCTCTTTACTGTGTTTTTTCCTGATAAAATCCAAAAACGAGTGCGCAATGACGCGAGCGTGTGCTGAGAACCTGCATGCAACAATCTTTGATGTTCATAGTTAATTACTAGAGTTGTAAACGGGTGATTTGCAGGCACAATTACTGGATGTTTCTGATCATACCTTATAGGGGCGTTTACAAGTCTGCCGCCCACCCTAAGGACATCGGCACTATCAATAAATGGATTCAGTGGTAACAGTTGACTCTTTGATGGAAGTGGTTTGCTATTTTTCAACGCAGTAATTTCTGCGGCAAAATGTTCTTCTTGAACAAGTTTCACTAAAGCATTTTCTGCGTTTATCAGTTCACGTGCGGTCAAGTTACCGGAATTAATAGGGTTTGCATCCCGTGCCTTAATTTCGCGAGTTCCTTGACCTCTAGCCTTGCTTAATGTGTTGATAAACCTCAGGCAATGCGCTGTGATGCGCTGTAATCTTATATAAGACGAATACCGCGAGAAGAGTTCACATGGTTTCTTCTTCGTCGCTGCGATGCAAGCTACCTTTGTTTGTCGTTGTTCCGGCAAATTATCCAGTGGCGCATAATTTGAATATGGCCACTGATTAGCCATTTGTGATAACCACGATGGTCCAACCCACCATAGAGAACAATTTATTAATTTATCTGGACTGGTACCTCGTGAAATAATATCAGCTGGGTTGTCTGAAGATACTACGTGTCTCCAACTATCGACATGGGTTAACGCTTGAATTTCTGAGGTACGGTTAGCTATAAAAGTTTTCCACCTATTTGGTTGCCCTTGTATCCATGCCAAAGCTATCGTGGAATCACACCAATAATATTCGTTATCGATATCTAATTGTATGGCTTGTTTCACCCTTGCGGCTAATTGAGCTAGAAGAAGGGCTCCGCACAACTCTAAACGTGGTAAAGAAACTGATTTCAAAGGAGCAACCCGAGATTTAGAACACAATAACCGAACCGTCCATGCACCCTGCTGGCTCAAGGTCCGCAGGTAGATGCATGCGCCGTATGCCTTTTCCGAAGCATCCGAAAATCCGTGCAGTTCTACCTGCCGGGCATCGTTACACATAACGCGTCGTGGAATTACCAGGGACCTAACGATATTGAGTTCTGCTCGAAATATTGACCAATGTGTGTGTAAATCTTGAGATAGACTTTCGTCCCATCCTACTTTTAATTGCCAAAGTTGTTGCATTACTAGCTTGGCCTTTGTGACGACAGGACCTAGCAGACCAAGTGGGTCAAAGATTTGCGCGATTTCAGAAAGAATTACGCGTTTGGTTATTCTAGCCGAAAGATCCCCTTTTACAGCATAGTGAAGTTCATCAGTACCTGTCAACCACAACAAACCTAAAATCTTACACTCCTCATCACTTGTCTTGATTTCTAATGTACCTTGAAACTCACTTGCTCCTAGTGCGCGACTATCGTTACTTGCCCATTTTCTCAGAGGGAACCCAGCTTGATCTAAAATCTGAATTAGTTCCCGTTTGAGCTTCTGAACCTGGTCTAAAGTTTCACAACCAGTGAGAAGGTCATCAACATAAAAATCTTCGATGATTACGCGACTAGCGACCGGAAAATGTTTGGATTGTTCCTGCCCTATTTCTCGCAATACTCGCGTGGCAAGGAACGGAGCTGAGGCCGTACCATATGTGATCGTATTTAACTCGTACGTACTAATCGAAGAATTGGTATCTGAACGCCAAAGAATGCGTTGATATCTGCGATCCTCGGATCGGACGAGCACCTGTCTATACATTTTTTCTACATCAGCCGAAAGAACGAATTTGTGTTTCCTGAAGCGAAGCAATATTGAAAACAAATCGCTTTGTACTGTCGGACCCACCATCTGAGCATCATTTAACGACACTCCAGAAGACGTTTTTGCTGAACCGTCAAAAACAACGCGAAGTTTGGTTGTTGTATTAGTCTCCCTACATACGGCATGATGTGGTAAATAATAATTATGTTCAGTCCTCACTGACAGATCGTCAAGTCGAGTCATGTGCCCTAATGCCTCGTATTCTTGCATAAATTGCTGATATTGCAATCGTAATGTCGGGTTTCGAGTTAGTTTACGTTCTATACTAAGTAATCGGCTTTCAGCTTGACTCTTTGATTCACCGAGTTCGACAATTCTATCGTTAAAGGGAATGCTAACTACGTAACGTCCTTGTTCGTCACGTGTTGTCGTGTTACTAAAATGTCGTTCGCAATCGTCAACCTTTGGAATGTGTTGATGTGTCGAACTGTGGTTTTCAATTTCCCAAAATTGTGAAATCGCATGTTGTAAACCTTCGTTCGACACTGCATGACAAACGTTAGAATCCTTGGTCTTATTATCGAAATTCCCGCTCAACTGTCCTCCTAATATCCAACCGAGTCGAGTTTTATGCCACACCAAATCCCCGGAACCAATTCTTTGTTGACCGACACAAAGCAATTGCCAGAAAAGGGCGGCGCCGATTAGCAGGTCAACTCGACCAGGCTTCGCAAAGTGTGGGTCAGCTAGTGTTATGCCCGCAGGTATAGGGATGCTCATCCGATCAAGAGGTACGTTCGGCATATCGTCTGTAATTTCTTTTATAACAAAACACGACAAATCTGCCCGGAAACTATTACACCTAGACTTCATTGTTACTCGCGCCCTTGAATGGATGCTATTACCCGACCTGCCTAATCCAATGACATTTGCGTTAACGGAAATGTGAGTTATTCCAAAATCTTTACAAAATGATTCTGTGATAAAATGGGCTTGTGATCCTACATCTAACAACGCTCGACATTCATGTACGTTGCCCTGACTATCTTCGAGAAGTACTACTGCGGTTGATAAAACGGTATAATTGGATGATACGCTAGCGGTGTTAGACACGCAAGATTCGGACGAAGCGTCACGTGTTACAGCGCTGGTTGAAGGTTGCACAGAATTTACATTATCCGCAACCGCATTTTCGATATGTAAGAGAGTGTGATGTTTTTTACCACATTTTCGACAGTTTCCACGCGTACAAGCCTTGATGCTATGCCCGAGTAAAAGACAGTTAAAACAACATCGTAGCTTCTTAACAGTCTCGTGCCTATCCGCGTGAGACATTGCCTTCAACTTGAAACAATATTGTAACATGTGTTCTCCGTTGCAAAGTACGCACTGATTTTGCGTGCTTGCCACATGACTCGCTACAGATGATTGGAATTTATTAGATGGCTTACTATTATCACCTTGTTTAGGCGAAAACTTCTTTACAGTACCTAACGATTTTGAAGCTGTTCGTTCAAGAAGTTTCGCTTGTTGTTCTAGGAATTTTGTGAAATCACTAAATGTCACTGTATTCAAAGATTTGATATATTCTTCTTCCCAATCCTTAAAGGTTACTGAATCCAATTTTTCTGATAAAATTAAAATGATTAATGTATCCCAAGAGTCAACTGATTCGCCTAATGCGCCCAAAGCGCGAATGTGGTTACGTGCATTATCTATGAAATCACGAAGCTCGGAACCAGATTGTCTTTGAATGGATGGCATTCGTAAAAATGACGTTGCGTGGTGGTGAATCAACGCCTTGTGATCTTCATATCGTTCTTTTAATGCAGCCCATGCCGCACTATAATTTGCATTAGAAATACCCAGAGTTTGTACTACACGTGCTGCTGGACCCTTTAACGCTGAGTTTAAATAATGGAAGCGCTGAATATCAGTAAGCCTTGTGTTTCCTACAATGAGGGATTCGAATGTTTCGCGGAATTTCAACCACTGACTATAATTACCGTCAAAATTTGGTAAATTTATGGTTGGGAGTCGCGGCAATTCTTGTGTGTCTGTGATCAAAGGCATGGGTGAAATGCCCGGAGATACAAATCCCGTGGCAGGATTCTGATGCCCTTGTGGCATGCGAATGCGTGATATATGTTTCTCGACCGTTGTTATGATTTCGAAATACATCGATTCAAAAGTGTCGCGATCAATAGCGTGCGCAGCTTCCTGACTAGTTCCGGAAACTAATTCCTCTATTTGAATTTGAAGTTGATCAAACTTGTCGTGCAACGGAACGTTCATATGTAAACGCTTTTCTAACACATCAACGTCTGTGTCATTACCAAATGTTTCGTAAAAATGCTTAAAACGAGTCAGAGCTGCCTTGGTATGACCGCGACTGGCAATAAGTGATTTTAATTCTTCCATATTGGTTTGATGTTTACGCAAATCAAAGAAATGAAGAACGACTTACGGGAAGGTGAAGTTGTACGAAAGATTGGCGATGCTAGCAGTCCAGATCACTGATGCTTCCACCTATCTCTTTCAATGGCGGTGAAGTCCTACGATGATGTCAGCTGATGCTGTTTGATGCACAGTGCACACACCTTTGCTGCCACAGAATTGACCTCACCAACTATCTCGTCCAGGGGCGGTGATGTCCAACGTCGACGTCACCTGATGCCTTCCTGAATGCTATGATGCACACACCTCCGCTAATGCAGATCCGACAGCCCCAACTATCTCGGCCAGGAACGGTGATACCGAATGCTTCACCTGATGCCCTCCTGGTTGCTATTTGGCTGTCATCTACTTGATTCAACAGGCGTGCGGCACCAACGAACTTGTCAATTTGCTCTTCATTTCCAACTGCTTGCAAAGAGTCACCGTACGATGTGGAACGTTGCAATTATTCGAACACCGTAATATATATCCGGCTCGAAGGACCAATGTTTTGACCCGTGATTGATCATTTAGATCGTTCGGGTATTGATGGCGTTTGCACGTAATGTGCCGACTATATGATTTACTCGAAGGACCATCCCTTTTGTTGGATAAGGGAAACAAATAATGGTACAAATGTAGCTCTACTAAACGTGATGTGTGTGTATTGAAAGCTCGTTTCTATCTGACTTGCGAGGCGTACATCCCTTTCGCAAGAAAACTACGAAACCCAGTCATTGGTTGTTGACAAGAACCGGGGTGAGAAAATCGCTATGACTATTGGTCGTCTGAAAAAGTGGGCGAAATCAAGACCGTGGTGGGAAAACGTCGCCGGCGAGGACAACTCGACCTTTCCCCAGCGTGCATCTGGCAATACTCAAGGTCAAGATCTTTCTAAATTTTGACGAAGATTCGGGTTTAACCCCGAGAGGTAAACATCTGCAACGCAGACGACCAGGCTAGACCTCGAGTACTGCCTGCCGTAATAAATTTTACAGCCCTGTCCCTGTTACAGGGTGTCCCGGCAAAGGGTGTCCAATTGACGCATCGACAGCGATCAAACATGAAGCCATTATCGAAATCCAAGAGTAAAGAAAACCATAGCCACAAAAAGCGACAACTCGTTGAGGAATTGCATGCTCCAGCTCGAAGACATTTCCCACGGAGGCGCGTCATAGTGCATGGATACGATGATCTGTGGCAAGCTGACATTGTAGAAATGCGTCCATACTCGCGATTCAACCAGGGTCACCACTACATACTCACCGTCATCGATGTACTGAGCAAGTATGGGTGGGCGTTACCGCTCAAGACTAAAAGTGGCGCTGAGGTGACTAAAGCGTTTACAAAGATATTTAGAGATCGATATCCGTAAAATTTGCAAACCGATCAAGGAAAAGAATTTTACAACACCGATGTGCAGAAACTCTTTACAAAGCATGATATTAATCATTATTCGACGTATTCGGTGATGAAGGCCTCCGTCGTGGAACGTTTCAATCGAACTTTGAAGAACAATATGTGGAAAATGTTTACGCTCAATGGAACCTACAGATGGACCGATGCGCTACCGCGTCTACTTGCAGAGTATAACGCGCGAAAACATAGAACCATCGGAATGCGTCCTTGCGATGTTACCCCTGCGATCGCCGATAAGCTGCTAGCCACCGTGTACAGCAACCTAAAGATCGCTGCTCCAGCGAGATTCAAGTTGGGCGAGTTTGTGCGCGTGAGCAAATTTAAAACCATCTTCGATAAAGGCTATACGCCGAATTGGACAACGGAGGTGTTCGAGATAGCCAAAGTACAGGCAACTAATCCCGCGACGTATCTGCTCGTCGATTCCCACGGAAAACCTGTTGCCGGAGGATTCTACGAACACGAGCTGCAACGCGTCACCGATCCTGATGTGTATCTAGTGGAAAAAGTGTTGCGTAAAAAGGGGGATAAGGTATACGTCAAGTGGCTGGGCTTTGATAAATCACACAATTCTTGGATAAATAAAAATAATGTATTGTAAAATAATAATACATGGTTCAATAAATACAATGATACATATATTATTATTATTATTATTATTATTATTATTATATGTCTTTATTTCACCATTACAATTAAGATTACAATGGCGAGTAGGCGAGGTTCAGCATTAACTGCTGCTCTACAACCTAACCTAAAATATGATATATATATATGAGTGAACAGTTTATTTTTACACATTAATCCCACTATTTATATGAATGAGTTAATAAATACAATAATACTTTCTATACAGTTGCGAACAATTTTATATTACGCAATAATTCCACTATTTATAATAAATACAATAATAATTTCTATACATTTGTGAACAATTTCTATACATTTTTGTGAACAATTTTATATTATACAATAATTCCACTATTTATAATAAATACAGTTTCTATTTTAAAATGGAATTTTGTAATGTCCCCAGGGTAGAGTGTCGGTCGAATCGGGTACGATATGCCGCTTGTCGTCGTACGGACTTAGAGCGATTTTGGATTCCGAAATGGTGTACACTTTATGCAATTTAGACCGTATGCATGATTGTCTGCGAACCATTTCGATCTCCCTATGCAAACACTGCGCGTAGTCGTCGAAAGTTATCGTTCGGGCTATGACGTTGGTCTTGACGCCTTTCGCCTTTTTCGTATCTTTTTTGCCGTCTACGCGAAGTGCATACATTTTCGCTCTAAGACCTACGAACTCAGTCATTATCGCACCGTTATTTTCGTCCTCCATCAGCCCTGGAACCTTCTTATTTACATGCGGTATATTATATGCATTGTCGATGGGATAATCGCTTGTGTCGAATCTATCGATATTGTGTTTCATGGTCTCGTAGATATCATCGCATCGAATGTGATAAATGAGGCTGTCAGTGTCGGTGTATAGAATTTTACAATTTTGAGCGTGCAGGGGAGACATGTACTCGTGGTGAAATTCATACAAACAAATTTTTGATATGTCCAGAATGCACATACCCACGTATATCGGTTTGTTCAATTTCACCTCGAGTTTTCGCAATTCAACAGCTATTAAATTTTCCGAAAAAACACTTCTGCTGTGGAAATTCGGTTTCGCGATCATTGCCTCCGCGCCATATCGCCCTTCCCAATGTGTCAAAAGTTTTACATCCACGTGATTTCGCACATTTTCCATAGTTTTACCGAATACAGCGTTGTTCATCAATTTATACAAATTTTTTTCAAAGTCGTTTGTCGCGCTTGTTCTAAACCGTGTATTTAGTTCGATGTAATCGCGGAGCCAGGGAGATTGAGCGAATTGAAGCACGCGGTGTATCTTTGTAATACGAAGACCGTGACGCGTGCACTGCTGCAGGTTGCGATAATGAATAACGTAACGCTGCTTATCGTATACCGTCGCGAGTAAGTTGTCCTGCCTGCTGCCAGGTGGTTTGGCACGCGTCGGGCAGAACGGTAGATCGGCGTGAGCGTCGTGCAGACGTTGCGGATATTCCAGATCTACCTCGAGAATGTATCCCGTGGGCGAATCGACAGCGATCGAAGATACGTCAAAATTTACAATATCTTCGACCCATTGAAATTTAGCGTGTGGCAGGGGTTGACACATTGCCCATCCATACAAATTGTTCACGTCAAAGTACATCAAGTACGACGACTCTTCCGATGTGTCGTAAGATGACATGTACTTGTTATTGGCATGTGCGTATCTTCCGGAACATTGGCTTAAGCCCCCGCGTATACCACGTTCGATAAACATGACCATATCGATGTCTGTGAGCAATTCGAATGTAATTTTGGTGTGTTTTAGCATTGCATCCCAGGTGAAACCAGGTAAAGTATAATAATGTGCTGAATCTAATCCGTAGCTCTTGATACAACTTTCGCGAAAATTTTCAAAAATATCTGCCAATAACAAGACATCTGTTTTCAAATACAAGTCGCTGTATTCGCCCAAGGTTCTAATCCCGAAACGCTGCCAGACAGTCTCGGCGTGCGCGTAATCGGTCTCGGATACAGTTTCACCCGTTAACGAACTGTAAAATGACTCGCGCGGCGGTAAGCATGGATCCTGCAGTTTGTTCGCGCAATCAAGGTATTCATATGGAAAGACACCCTTTCGCGTCAATAAATTGAAATCTTCGGCCGATAATGTTTCAAATTTGGATCGTAAAATTTTTAATTGATCTGTGCTCAGAAAAGATGCTAATTTGTCGAGACTGGTATTGAGAAATTTGTATGAATCGATGAATCGCAATTTAATATACTTTCGCGAGTCTGATTCAGCCGTATCTTTGACATTTTTTGTGAATGAAATGTACTTTTCTTTAGTAATAGGCAATACGTCTACGTGACCTTCGAAAGCGGTAGCTATTTTCTCGATGATGAAATGCGAATCGTAGCCGGATAAATTATGGAAAACTATAGGGATGTAAAATGCGTTTTTATAATTTAAATTGCACTCCGAATGTGCTGGGCCTCTGAATCGTCCGGAGAGATGACAATGATCGCGAACTCGTACATCGCTAGCCTTGAATGGTTCTTCGCAAATATGACAGTGTGTTGCATCACGAAATGTCATCCACTGTTCAGGAGTTAAATCCAGCATGGGAACATTACTAGACAAGATGGGTTTGGCGAAGTTTGCAAAATTTTTTAGTTCGTCTACGAACCATGAAACACAATCCGCGTCGCGGCGACATCGATACGTCGACAGCGATGTATCATACGAGCAATGCATATAATAGGCTATACTATGAACTTTATGGTGTTGATACGTGTGTAATTTATTGTCTTCGATTTGGCGGCTGTCCTCTGTTTTCTCGATGATGCATTCGAGATCTGCATACACCACGAAGGGGAGCCGCTCCTTCATACCGTGGTTGCCGAAACGCAGCAAGTTGTTGCCTTCGCTGGGCAGCAGGATGGCGCAATCGTTCATCTTGCCGCAGTCCACTGTATGAAGCTCCAACTTCTGGGTAGATCCGAAATAGTGCATACATCTACAAAAACATAATTTTTTTTTATTTAATTTTTTTCCGTGAGACATTTTTAACATTTCACAAGTTTTATATACGTACCGGTCACAGATGAATTTCTTTTTTTCGTGTCTGCTCAGCTGCGCGCTCACCAGCCGGGACAAGTTCTTGATCCATACAAAATGTCCTACATCGCCGTGCTCTTGATTCGGTGTGTAGAGCAAGTTTACATGCCGATCCCTCTTTTGGTTGGTGAGGCGCAGCGGGAAGACTGTGGAGCCATTCTTCGACTTCTCCATCTCCATCTCGAAGCTGTACACGTTGATGGAGATGTCGTTCTGCCGTTCAAACTTCCCGATCTGTCCCAGAGACATCGGGAACTCAATACCCTCGAGATTTAGCACGGACGCATAGTCGGGATATGAACTTGGGCGCGCGGTGTCTCGTTCGGTAGGATGGAGGGCGGCGACCACCGCCCACGCGAAACACGCATTGTTCGGAGATTGCACGCTAATCGTAGCCTTCTTCAGCAACAATTCCCGCGGTAACTTGCAGTGACATCCCGCGCGCAGCGGATTGTACTTATTGACATTGACGATGAGGTTGAGAATCCTCGCCAATGCCCATCCGCTGTCGCGTTCCTGGAACTCTTCCAGCGATGCCAGGGTGGGTTCGACGACGCATCGCTGATACCACTCCTGTAGATCGGATGTGCGGAAGAGTTCGCAGTTTCGGGTATTGATGCTTTTGCAAGCATGCTTGTCACCTGTCACAAATTCGCCGTTGAACACCGTGTTCACTTTGAGGCTTCGACGTTTCCTCAGAGCACTTTGCACATGCTCCAGCACGATAGTCGCCGCATCCTGAAGGAAGTTACGCGGCTCGATGTAGTTCGAATTTAACACGGCACCAGTTAATACGCGGCTTTGGAACACAGCGTCTATTTCACGCCACAAAAGTCCTGTGCTCGAATGTCCGGCACCGTCGCGCACGAAACGGCCACGCAACGAATGTTTCAATCCTTCGAGACGTGCGATTCGAGCAACCACGGATTGTCGAACACCGATCGATAATCGAGGACGTTTTACGCGGCTCTGTTCTTCCAACGATTCGATGCACTCGTTGCACCGTTCTTCCCACGCGAGGTACTCTTCCTGGGAAATCAATCGTGCAGATTGATCCAACAATTGACGTTCTACTTGCGCGAATTCTTCCATGGCTGTAATCTGTGCAACGTGTTACAACAAATTGAAGCTTTGCACAGTTCACAGCACGTTTTTATGCATGATTTGTTATGTCTGTCTTACTCTTTTAGCGTACACCCTCTCTCAAATGCATTGCATGGAAAAAAAATGACGATCCATCCTAATATGGTTCTATGCAGTTTCTGTCGATGCAGCATAATTCTTTCTATGATTCACGCGTATGACGAATTAGCGCGCGAGATCGTCCAACAAATTTTCTGCTGACACCTATTTTCTAAGAATCGTTGTTTCGGCTGACACCTATTTCTAAGAATCATTGTTTCTGCTGACCCAGAATTCTAAGATTCTACGTTCTCAAAAGTATCATGTTACATTAGCATTGCAAAAAAAAATGACATCATCTCGCGCGATACGCTAAGATTGAAAAACATTATGGAAAAGTGGTAGCTTTAGAATAAAATGCTGTGGTGGGGGAAGCAATTGCACCTCTATTTAAGCCGAGCTCTCGGATGCTATTCCATCAATCGCTCAGTGACTTTGGCGGAACAGCCGGTACTCCATAAAAAATATAGTGCACATCAAAAATGTACAAACGCAGCTTAAACGATTCATCCTGCGCAGCCGGCAACGATGGTGGGTTTCCAAATAAATGCCAACAACAACAACAATCCAATATGAGGTATGTACGCGTTACTATACACTTTTCATTTACTTCATTCACTGTAAACGCAAACGACCGAAGTATCAATTTCATGTACTTGTTTCTTACAGTTCTGGATCCGTATCATTAAAAACGATGGAAACACGGAAACCATCAATCGTTCGGATCCTAGGACGCGATTATCCACTGACCGCAACAGCTTATAAACGTCTAACTATTGGAATTCGCATTGATATGGATTCGTGCCGCGTCGAGATCGCCATAGCCGACAATAAAGGCAGCGAGTTAAGCTTTTCAATGTCTACGTGGAAGCTCCTGCTACAAAACGAGGTGGATATACTCCAACGATTACGCAGCAACGCAACATCGCCCCAAACTCACATCGAAATTGATCATTTACGAATCGAATTCCCGCGTATGCATGATGATCAACTTATTAAAATCACCGATAATCGCGTTGTCATATATATGACTGAAGCCACGATGTGTAAACTATTCACGTACAATTATTGCATTGAACATATGTACACGTGGCTATCTGAAAATATGTACTCTGTAAGCAGTAAATATGCCACTTTCGTAGACGTTTTACGTAGCGCTACCGCGCCAACAGATTATGTAAAATTAATTTCTGAAAGCGAACACTTCGAACAGCATTCATTGATCGATTGTGAATTGTTAGCATGTGCAATCAATCATATTGTAGACGATGCTCGTAGTACAAAATCTTAAATCATATTCTTTCAATTTTAAAATATATATTCTTAAACGTATTTCATTGTACTCAATTTTATTTACCCCTGTTCCTTCTCTCCTCATCATGACCCGATCAAAGTCGTTTTCATAATTATTATTTCTCGGCGTTGAAAAAAGATTTCTGCTGACGCCGCATAATCATATTTCGTTCTTCGCGCTGCCATGCGACATCATCCTGCATGACCGCTCCAGAGGAATCGAATTACGCGAGATCGCGCGAAACGCTGCGACGCTGAATCGGAACGCTTCGAAAACTTGTTAGCTGTAGAATGCATGCTATTGTACCACCAAGTAGCGCTGTCTCTTTCCCTCTCTCGAATTTAGCTTTTTAAAGTAATGCTCTCTCTTTCCCTCCTCGGAATACATGGTTTGCAAAAAGCCGATCTTTCCCGACATCGTACGATGAAAAATAAATTATTATTTCTCTGTGTTCGCCTGTGGGAAAATTCCATCACATATTGGTTTAGAAAAAATATTTGGGGAAAAAAGATTTTTCAGACTCGGCCCGCCCCAGAAATTTTTTCAGGGGCTGTCCCCTCCCTTTAAAAAATTTTCCACGGTGGGTCCGGTCTGGAGAGGTCTCCGCGGCGGCTCGGCCCGAACTGATCCCCTCCATCATCGCGGCTTCCCCCACTCCGCGGCTCGTGCGCGCGCAACCTGTCTTCCTCTCCTCGCAGACCCCGCGCCCATGTTTCCCTCCGCCGCGCTCCCCCGCGCGCCCTCACTTCCTCCCCCGCCCCCGCGCTCCCCTCAGAGGACCTGCGTTAGAACCGGCCTTCCCTTACTACTAACAAGAGCTGTCAATCTCGCTTGCCGCGGTCCTTATAAGCGCAGGCCGTGTATCTTCACTCGCGAGAGGCCACGCGGGGCCGCGGCCGCCAAGCGGTCGCGGCGCGAACTAAGGCCTTTGTTTCGGCGTCGGGCGTTCGGACGGCGCGTGACGTGACTTCGTCACAAATTATTCAATTTTTTTGATGATTTGAAGGATCGATTAGTATTAAATTGACCACGTAAACAGATTGACCTCTAGTATCTAGCGACATAGTGGGCAGCTGACTGCTCGCCGATGACGCTTTCAACGGAGGAAAATCTGAGTTTTTTATTCTCATTTCTACGGTGGTACATTAATAAAAACTTTGAATGCCCAAAAGATTAGGAACAGGCAGGTAAAATAATTGAAACACACGAAATACGATTTTAACACTTTTATTAATAACAAATAACTTCACTTACAACTGTCACTTAAACACTGATCGCACCTTGTAGTGGTGGATTAAACTTCTTGAAATTAATAAATTTTGAGAATATTAAGTGATACTGTATATAATGAATATGATAATGAGCATAGTAATAATAATTAATTAATTAACTGATGAACTCCGCGGGTGGTCGGTCCCTTTTTTATAGGGCAGTCGATCACTCCTTCTCCAGGTTTGTCACATGACAATTAAGACGGTGGGAGATGAAATCTTCCAATCATCTGCCGTGGGATCCACCTGAAGAATTCTTTCCATTGGACTATCCGAGAGTTTTGTTTACTGCAGAATTAGAGATATTACGCACCTATTTCGGTGTCTTCTGCGTGACTTAAGGGGGTAGACACGGGTAATGCAGCGCGCTGTATACCGACACAATCTGGCCCGAAGCAGGGGGTTGGGATTTTTCATCATTCGTCCTTATATGAGCAGATTTTGGGCTGGGTTAGGACTCATTCGAAAGAGGAAGGTTCAATGCATAGCGCTCTTCTCATGATTCAACGAGATTGTGTTGATATCTAATAATATGAGTGTCCAAAGTAGAGCAAAAGTCAACAAAATACACCCGCAGAATCCAAGTATTTTTAGGTCACTAAAAGAGCTTTGTGACTCAAACGGTGAGAAGAGCGCTCTGCATTGAACCTTCCTCTTTCGAATGAGTCCTAAACCAGCTCCAAATTTGCTCATATAAGGACGAATAGTGAAAAATCGTGACTGCAGTCCCAAATACGAGTTCCGCCATATTGGCGATAATACAGAGCAAGTCACGTGACAAATTTAGTTCAGCTAGTGTACACGAGATGGCGCCTACTCGGGAGGACAGCCGACGTGGAATCATAGCAAAACTGAAGCGTTAGCTGGATACACAAGCCACAGTAAAAGCGTGATGCAGTCAATGTATGAATTTTCGGACGATTGTAGGTTAGGTTATATGCATTTTAGGCATATAACTGTTGGGAACTGTGTACATTTACTAAATTAACGCTTTTAGTGTAACACATACATCACTTGAAATCGCTGTCGAATTTATGTTATAATTATATGGCCACATTATTTAAAATAAAAAAAGAGATTGGAACTTTTTTACTAATACTGGAAATATTGATTTACTGATATCATATTTTCAGAATGTGGAAGTTACAGCAATTATTTGCAATTATTGCTCTTATTATTATTCTTCCGACTATTGTATATAACATACAACAAGGAAAAGTCTCCAAATCAGTCAACAGTTGACTCCCTGACTTTTTTTTGTAATTCTTTACGGTCCTATGCAGAGATGGGCATTATTTAAATAAAAGAATATACTTCCGAATGGCCCCAGTGACTGATCGACACGAGGTTTGGGGTAGAGTGTGTGTACCCTAATTCTAAAATTCTATTTAGCTTCGGGTATTTATTAGTTTCCTCTGTTTATTCGAAGGCCTTTCATCTTGGGCTTCGAATAATTTTTCATCTTTCATTATATCTTTATCCTAAGGTCGTATTCAGATATATTGGCCGGTCAATTCGTTTTCGCGAACAGCGATCGAGGAGTATGGTGGGGTAACGGGAATGCTGCTCGGCTCCGTCTGAATGTATCTGTGTGGCTGTTATGACCAATACGAGATGAAGCTATCGAGAAAGAATCAATGTGCAGACCAATAAAGCTCCTGAATTTTTTCGGAGCTAAGGCACACCTATTCTGATGTGTATTTCTATGCTGACAGCTCGGTTTGGCCTATACACACCAGAAGCTTGACGCTAACCCCATCACTTCTGGCTCACTCTTGTTCTGCGAAGGCGAGAATGAGATGGAACGAGAGCGAGTCAGAAAACGTTGCAAACAGGAGCACCGAGGCAGGCAAGCGGTACCTATGGTGGGAGAATACGCGTTACGAAACGCACCGGCCAATATATCTGAATGTAAAGTCTCGTTAGCCGCTCGCTGGTCGGGACCGGCGTTGAGCCCGTATCATGAACGGAGCCATAATTCCGAGGCTGAGTTTCTCGCTTCTTTCTGGCCGAAGGGGGGAGCGGGATGGAACGCTTTGCGTGCGCGACGGGCGCGAGCGCTCAGATGGAATCGTGACTGTTCGACGCATGCGCGCCACGGTCAGATAGTCAGGCACGGCACGAGTCTTTTTTGCGACATAACCGAGCTTGCCAAATTCCGCCATTTAATATAAAACATTTAATTCAGCTTCTTCATGACCTTACTCTAAACTTTTACTCGTAGTTTAAAACCGTTGTAATATAATTTGTAGTATTTCATTTAAAAATTTATTTTCAACAATGCCAACAATGAAAAGGCCATTTTGCGCCTCTTGTCAACCTTACGCCCTAGCAGTTGCCTAATTTTACAGAGTAAAGTCATAAATAATCTCAAATAAATGTAATATAATAAGGGGCGCAATTTGACAAGTTCGCCTAGGGCGCAAAAAAGACTTATGCCCGGCCTGCGTCAAGATTTTGCGAAGCGGGTCCCGTGCTCACCGTAAGCGCTTGCGACCATCGCACACGCCCGTTGCGCACACAAAGGACGGAGTGTCAGGCGTCCGAAAAACGGAGCGAGACAAAATATCAACGCGTCGTCTATCTCGTACTGTCCTCGCTCGCTTTCAGTGCCTTCGTTCGCTCTCTTGCCATCTCGCGCTCGCCTTCGGCGGACAAGAGTGAGACAAGAGTGGTGGGGATAGCGAAAAGTCCGTATCGTGTACACCAAACCGAGCCCGTAACGATCGTAGATGCTCGAATAACCGACCAGCACCTTTGTTGCCCGAGCCGCACGAGATCGCCGTTGCTCGGCGATGTGTCATCGATTATATAGAAACAGAATTTGTTTTTTTTTCATCGTATCAATATGAAAGTGACACAAGTGGATTCCTGGCATTCAACCGATTAAATTGACAGAAAATAATTTAAATCAGACTATTTTTAACGAAACGGGCTTCCAATTCTGCAAACAAATTTTCACGTAATTTCCTTAATTATGGTCCGAATAATATCATTTTTGGGGCCAATTTGATCGAGAAAACGTGACGAATCGATTCACGTCACTTTCGCAAAGATCTGATTAAAAATGCAGAACTGACGATTTGTCACTGCTCAGTGCGTAACATTGTATGGCCCCGCTGAATTCGATCGTCGAAACTCACGAAACTGAGCGAGTTGCATGATTGCCAGCGTGAAGGACCAGAGAGGACTTTGCATGGCGATGGAAAGTCAGCCTTCTATAGAACTCAAATCGAGAAAAACTTTGCTGACAAACTTTACATATGTATATTCGCGTCAAATAAGTACTTTAATTGTAAAATTTAGACGACAAACTATTGTTGAATTTCGCCAGTTCTTACATATGCATCATCTTGGTTGGGAATTCCTGATCCCAGAGTTTCATGCATTTACCTATTGAAATGTTGCTTCAAGTCATCGGGAAATTGAATTGCATTTTCTTGTACATACATATATCTGTTCGCGAGTAGGTGTCACGAATGACGCGACTTTGGTTTCCCAAATAAATTCACATTTATCAGGGCCCTCGTCTGAACCGCTTGACAAGGAGATTGAACGACGTAAATCGAGTACGAGTGAAATAGCGCACCAGCGAGAGACCTTCGGTCGACGGCGACTTGAGTCATCCAGTACTGAATACGAAAATGTTCATATTTCTCATTACACCTTGATAAGAGTGTTACCACCGATGGATTGGTGAGTTTATGTTCACGAATATGAGTCGAGACGCAAAGCATTTCGGTCTACTTTTTTTTATGAATATATGATTAGGACACACACTACGTTCACTAAAAATGGACCGAATTCCTCCATTTCTGACATCATTTTCATCGAGAAATCCTAAAAACTCCATTGGTAATAATTTCCTCAACACTTATCAAACACGAACATTTTATCTGGCCCGTTGGTTTTATTGCTCTCGGCTGTCAACGGGTGGTCTACGGGGGCCCGAAGGTCCTCGCTCGCAGCGAGAAAGCAAAACGGTGGGATGGGTAGGTCTTTCCCGATAATCCGAGCCCAACCATTTGCATGCGCAGCTTCATGTTGCACGTCAAAAAATTCTTTTAATTACAATTAGTAATTCAGTTTGTAAGTGCAATTAAATTAGGCGTCATTAAAATTATTCACAGTTCATTAATTTTAACTAATTGACCAATTCATTTATTTCTTAATGCATTAATGTAGTGCTCTGGTGAAGAACATCATAATACGTAGCTAATATTCTAGGCCCTAGAATCTACGATATTGTCAATGTGCAATTGAAACGCACGCCACTTCACACTATCGTTTCTTAGCATTCATACGGCGTGATTTTCTAGCTAGAGTCGTCAAACGCGATGCTCGCCAACAATCATGTGTCTCGCTGAATTTCGTGGGCTTCGACGCTCGAAACCAGCGGGACAATACAATGTTGCACGCTAAGCAGTGACGAATCTGAAGGTCTGCAATTTCTAATCAGATCTTTGCAAAAGTGACGTCAATCGATTCCTTACAATTTTATATATAATGTTTGTTCATAACTGCTTTCTGCATAGGATATTAGGATGTGTAATAAGTGTATTTCATGTTCCGTTTCGGTGCTTTGCTAGTAAAAAAATGTCTAACCTAACAAACTTCATTTTCTGGGGACATCTATTTCCTCTTTTCACTTATAATTCCTTACTGCCAACGTAGAATATTGTAGCATAAGCACATTTCAAGTAAATGTACAATGAATTTTCTACGTTTGCAGTACCATCCGACTTCCGTTTAAATTTTTATAAGGACAACGCAACAGCTGAGAATTTCTTTCCTTATTCAGAATAAAATTCGGAAATAGCAAACAGCTCCCTCTCGCGTTTACCAGGCAATCGGCGATCTATCGGTATTACCATTTCTGTGCAGAAAAAACCTGCTGTAATACCGACCTGCCGAATCGGCCAGGTCACGTGACGTGTCTACCCCCTTAAGGGGGTAGACACGGGTAATGCAGCGCGCTGTAATACCCACATAATGTGGCCCGAAACATGGGTTTGGGGGGATACGTTTGTCGTCCTTATATGAGCAGATTTTGGGCTGGGTGAGGTCTCAATCGAAATAGGAAGATTCGATGCAGCCCCCTCTGTTTATGGTTCGACGAGATTGTATTGATATATAATAATATGAGTGTTCAAAGTAGAGCAAAAGTCGACAAAACACATCCGTAAGAATCCAAGTATTTTTAGGTTACTAAAAGAGTTTTGTGGCTCAAACGATGACCAGAGCGGACTGCCTCTAGTGATGGGATTTGAAGCGCTTCGAAGCGCTTCGAATCTATATATATGACGAAAACTTCGAAGCGCTTCGAACATGATTCGAAGCTCTTGAAAAGTCTTGGTCGGCTTCGAAGTCTAAACGGATTCGAAGTAGTGATCGGCTTCGAAGTCTCGAAACTCTTGGTTCGAACCTCGGTAGGTACCCCGTGGCGAGGACAAATTTTATGACTTTCGACCCTCGAAGGGGTTTGAATACCATTAAAACGTGAGAAATGTCTAGGATTTCCGAATTCCTCATCAGATCTTTGCGAAAACGACGCCAATCGATTCCTTATGTTTCGCCGATGAAACTAACACCAAGAACGACGTAATTCGGACCATAATGAAGGAAATTCCATGAAAAATCGAATTATATCATTTGATGCTGCCTTCGTTAAAAATAATCCGATTTACATGAAATTTCATATGATTTTCATCGGAAAAACATAAAGAATTCATCGGTGTCACTTCCATATCCATACAATAAAGAATAAAGAATTATTTTATTTCGGAAACAGGTATAAATCCTCGGCCGACCGCAGGCTGCGGTCCCCAGCGATTCCAGGTCGGCGCCCCGCTGTCGAGGGTGAAATATTCATTTCAGCGTATTAAGAAATTCTTTATTCTTTATCGTATCGATATGGAAGTGAACACCAATGAATTCCTTACGTTTTTCTAATGAACATCATACCAAATGTCACGCAAATCGGATTACTTTTGCACAAGTAATTTGTATTGCATATACTGTCCAGACCACCACCGCTGACTGACTCGCGGGACAATATAATCATAAACCGCGACCCTGGCGAGACACTCTGGCCGATCAACCTGGCTAGTTTGTGGCTAATTCACTTTGAAACAATTTTTACTTCTTCATCATATATATTTTTATAGTTACTGATATTTGAAGATAATGAAGAATTCATTACATTTTTTATAATTATAAAATTTCATTAAGGATTTTGTTATACTTCAGGGTAACCAGATGCTTTTTCAGGTATAATTATATATACTTGATAAAGGTTTGTGTTTACAATACAACAAGAATTGGGCGCGCGAACGCGCGCTTTCTGTTTTTAAAGCATTTTCTTCGTCGCAATGCAAAGTCGTCAGGACAATCTCACATCTGTGCAGCAGACTTTTGGGACTCTGTACCTGCAACTACACGTCGTGTTCCTGTAAATGCGAATCCGAAGTAGGTTTTCTCTTTTCTATTTTTGGAGGAGGCTTTTTTTATGACAGGGTTGCCTTCGTTGAGGAAAATGAATATGAAAACGGCAGAGTCTTCTAAGCAGTCGATGCGAACGTGTCGTGCCTGAATACAGATAATTCGTGACATTTTGTACAACAGTACTATTTCGTCTGTCAAGTGACAGCTTGTGTCAGCATTTCGTGCGAGCGATAGTACGGTGAATCTAATTCACAGATCGGTAAAGTCGTGACCGTGCTGAACGAGTGAGTGTAATTTTTGTACGTATCAGAAATGTCAAAACGATCGTGGGTTTAGGCACATTGCAAAGAAAGCAATGACGGAGAAGTACAATGCATGCAATGTTGTAAGCAGTTTAAAACGAACAAATCAACAAATGTATTAATAAAACATTTGCAGAATGTTCATAATTTTCAAAAGCCACAAGAATCTTCTGAATCATCCGGCATCCCTTATACAGGTAAGTACGGTGTATATTGTACATTCACCGCGCAACGCATTTGGTCTGGCCTTTCTTTCCCTGTTCAGTTATAACAGTAGTCTTGATATGTTTTTAGATAATGACGAAAGGAAATTAAAACTGGACAAAATGCTAGTAGATTTAATTGTAGTGGATCTACAATCATTTTCTATTGTCGAGGATAAAAGTTTTCGAGCTTTAATAAATTATCTGGTTTCAAAATACGTTATCCCATGCAGAAAGACAATGAAGAAGTTCGTGGATGATGAGTACGTAACGAAAAGGCGTATTATACAAGCAGAGGTTGATGCTGCTTCCGCTGTTTGCATCACTACTGATACATGGACCAGCGTGAACTTAGACAATATTATATCAGTTACATGAAAAAAATACCGGAAGCCACACAGCTCATGCGTTATCGCAAACATTACATAACATATTTTGCCATTGGAACATAAACGAGAAAATAAAATGTGCTGTAACAGATAATGCGGCAAATATGCTTGCGGCTGTAAGAAATCTAAACTCAGTTTCTAGCGTTTCCTGTTTCGCACATACAGGGTGTCCCACCTAAGACTGGACAGCCGGTTTTCTCCTAAACTATTGGAGATAAAAATATAAAAAAAATAGGGAATTGCATGGTTCGAGGGGGCCAATTAATTAGCGCGAACGAATTTTTTTATCGATTATTATTTTAAAAGATACGATGGTCAAGTTCGGTTTTTCAAATAGAACTATTTTTTTTGAACACCTGAGTTGATAGTGCGTTTCAAGACAAATTCAATAAGCTTTAATGTATACACTTTATTTTCACTGGTTTTTAAGATATTGCGCTTGCAAATTTACTGATTTTCACTGGAAGAAAACTGTCTGGTATAGCACGGACCGGGGACGGTCTTACTGGCGTCACGGGTGGCACTGCCTGTTGAAATAGATACCTACCTGCCAAAGGTCTACGCCAGGAATGGCAGGCCCAAAGGCTGGACAATTCTTTTCCGCCAGAAATGCTACTTAGGTAGGTAAGGAAAGTAGAGACATGATGGGGAAGCTAAGGAAAAATGCAATTGAAGTGGTGATTATTGCTATTAATTAAGTCTTTATTACTCCAAATACAACTATAAGTTAATGATTTAACATTTTTTACACACTTTGGACTATCTGAGGTCAGGCGTCTAAGTGATTAAACTTTACAAAACAGATGGGAAAAACCGTCCTCCCCCACTCGCTTTCGCCAGCGACCACACTATTATAACACAGTGGCTTCCTAATGATGTATTTGTCACGTGCCTAGCGTCTTTTAATTAGGGATTAGGGAGATGCCCCATCTTACCTCGCTACCCCGTCATACTTGTCATACGAAACAAGCCGCGATCCACGAGCCGTCTGATCGGTCATGGCTCCGCTCGCCCGGGCTCGCCAAGCCGACTTGACGAGCTAGACGAGCCGAGCTAGTTCGCGGTGCCAGGAGCAGTCTGATTCCACCTGGAGAGTAGTCGGGTCACACACTGCACAAATGATACAAGGTGATTCTGAAGCTACGCCCGTCGAAGGATGCGGCCTGGTACCCCGTGGCGAGGACAGCCCTTCGCTGTGCCTCACCCGATTTTTATGGCTTTTTCCGGAAAAAGGTATGAATCCTGGGCCGAACGTAGCGAATTGAAGTCGACCCTCCGCAGTCGAGGGTGAAATATCAATTATAGCGTATTAAGAAATTCTTTTCTTCATCGTATCGAAAGGAAAGTGACACCAATGGATTCCTTATGTTTTTCTGATGAAAATCATACCATTTATAATATTAAAGACAGTTTTTCAACAAAACATGTAATTGATTTAACCTCAATACACGTTACCAATATTACAGCCATTTTTCTCTATAACAATGGAATTTAGTACAGAATCGAAAGTCTCCATTTCTAAAGTTATAGTAGCCATTAAGCAATTACACAAGTGCCTCGAATTAAATCGCGAAAATATTTTAGTCATAAAATTAAAGGAGATGACATGTTACTATTTTAATCACATAGAAACTAATTCAGCACATGCAATGGCGACAATTCTCGACCCACGTTTCAAAGTCGTAGGATTTAGGTTCACCGAAAATGCTGAAAAAGCAAAGAAATTAATAATAGATGAAATATCTAATATAAAGGTGGCAGTTACTGCCGGTACCTCATCCGACACAAATAACGTAACACCTAATCCTAATAACACATCAGTGCTGTGGTCGTCTTTTGACAATGAAGTGATTGAAAGAAATTTGATTAGTGCACAGAATTGTGGCCCGACAAACGAACTCGAAAATTACATAGCAGAATGTTATGCTGCTAGAACTTCCGATCCATTGCAATATTGGCAAAAAAATACATCTACGTATCCGAACCTCGCGAAATTGGCGAAATCAATTTTGTGCTGTCATGCCACATCGGTGCCTTGCGAAAGAATTTTTTCGACGGCGGGAGAAATAATCAGTCTGAAACGAAATAGATTAAAAGATACCAGATTAAATCAAATCTTGTTGCTAAAGAAGCAATAAAAACATTATTAATCGACATTATTAATACGACGTTGATTATTGTATAAGCAATATACAGTATTGTCTCCGTATGTACTCGGTTTGGTGTACACGATACGGGTTACTCGCTATCCCCACCACTTCTGGCTCACTCTTGTCTGGCGAAGGCGAGAGCGAGATGGAACGAGAGCGAGCGAGAGCCACTGAAAGCGAGCGAGGACGGTACGAGACAGACGACGCGTTAATGTTTTGTCTCGCTCCGTCTTTCGGGCACCGTGACACTCCGTCCTTTGCGTGCGCGACGGGCGTGCGCGATGGTCGCAAGCAGTTACGGTGACCACGGGAAGCGCTTGGCAAAATCTTAACGCAGGCCCGGCTCAAGTCTTTTTTGAGCCCTAGGTGATCTTGTCAAATTACACCCTTTATTATAATACATTTATTAGAGTTTATTGATGACCTTACTCTGAATTTGTATTCGTAGTTTAAAACAGATGCAGTACAATTTGTAATATTTCATTTTAAAGTTTATTTTCAACAATACAGGCAGCGAATACAGTTATAGATATGTAATTTGATGTACTGTCATTAATGTTGTATTTGTAACAGTCCATCGAGGTATTGTATTTACAATAAAAGATGCAGTGATCGCAATGATCGCAGCCTGTAAGCTTGGCTGGCCCCTATAAGCAAAATTATACGGCTGCCTAGGGCGGAAAGTCGACAAGAAGTGCAAAATGGTCTTTTCATTGCCTGTATGTTGAAAATAAACTTTAAAATGAAATATTACAAATTGTACTGCATCTGTTTTAAACTACAAATAAAAATTCAGAGTAAGGTCATCAATAAACTCTAATAAATGTATTATAATAAAGAGTGTAATTTGACAAGATCGCCTAGGGCGCAAAAAAGACTTGAGCCGGGCCTGCGTCAAGATTTTGCGAAGCGGTTCCCGTGGTCACCGTAACTGCTTGCGACCATCGCGCACGCCCGTCGCGCACGTAAGCGTCCCATCTCGCTCCCCCCTTCGGCCAGAAAGAAGCGAGAAACGAACACTCGGGATTAGGGTCGCTGTTCACGATACGGGTTACTCGCCGGTCCCGACCAGTAAGTACAAATGGAGACAATACTGTATATATATAAGCAATAAATTTATTCTTTTATGAATTTTGTGCCAGTTATTAGAAAACGGTTTCTATTTTAGTTCATTTTCTTTCTGTCATTCCCTACATATCGACATTCGTAATATGTACACACTGCAAGCTATAAAAACGAATAACGTGTAGATATAAATGTATATATGATAATTCGGACTTTAAGTCGAACTTAACCTCGACTTCATACCTGTTTCAGAAATAAAATAATTCTTTATTCTTTATCGTATCAAATTTCATGTAAATCGAACTATTTTTAACGAAGGCAGCTTCAAATGATATAATTCGATTTTTCATGGAATTTCCTTCATTATGGTCCGAATTACGTCGTTCGTGGTGTCAGTTTCATCGGCGAAACATAAGGAATCGATGTGTGTCATTTTCGCAAAGATCTGATGAGAAATGCGCGAGTCGAAGATTTCTCACTTCTTAATAGGCACTCGAACCCCTTCGAGGATCGAAAGCCATCAAAATCGGGTGAGGCACTGCGAAGGTCTATCCTCGCCACGGGGTACCAAGCCGCCGCATCTCCTTGACGGGCGTTGCTCCACAATTACCCTGTATCTGGTTAGGAAATGAAATAATTCTTTATTCTTTATCGTATGGATATGGAACTGTCGCCGATGGATTCCTTGCGGTTTTTTGATGAAAATCATTACAAATGTCAGGTAAATGTTTGGTAATAAAGTGTTTCTATCGTCTTCTACATTCAATAACTGGCATCCAGCATCTACGCTCCTACAATCCACCGTCTATACTCCTCTTGGAGCGATACAGGAAGAAAAGGGGTAGCCCGCTGTCGAAGCGTGGTCCTCACGAATGTAACAAACCCCAAATCTGCCCCTTTCTTTTTTCGTTAATAAACATAATTAATAATTACTTAAATACTTATATTCTTATTATATTCTTATTATTTTACTTTTATAAAGTGTGTTTAGCATTAATATTAATATTTGTTGCGGCCGCGATGTAACGCGCCGCTCAGCGGTGATTTAAATGTGCGTGCGAGAGAGTGTCAACATCATGACGCACCGTCCGTTAAGACGGTTACGCGGTTCCCACGTTGTTGCAGGGGGATTCGAGCTCTTCCGGGTATCCGGCAGTCAGTACCACGAATACCGTTGGATCATAACAACACGCTCCCGCACGCACGAACAGCCTTATCTTTGTCGCCTCGCGACCCATCGAGTTTTGGAACCTCGATAAAACGGCTCGTCGAGCCACTCGCGCATAGTTATTGTACATAGTTGTACAGATCTCTGTTTCGTGCTCTCTGCGTGTATTGTGTGAGTCGTGTTTGTTCGTGGTCGAGTTTTGTGTGGAGTGTTCGTCCGTTAGTGTAAACGACGCCCACTTAGGCCAAATAAAAGTGACGTCCAGTGGCGTATTTCATGTAAACAGTGCCTAGGGCAAGCGTAGAATTTGCGCCCCCCCCCCCCCCGCCATGCATATCATTCCAATTCCATTTTTTCTTATTAACTTCTTTATTAAAAGTGTTCATCACACAAAACATTTTATTTTCTCGATCATATACAAACTACATCACTATTTTTCTAGCTTTCACTGCTGCAAACTTGTCTATGATGTCCTCAAAGTTGGTCCTTTCTACTTCTTCTCTCTCCACACTTAATAGGGCAAGATCACACAGTCTGTCTTGGCCCATAGATGCTCTTAAGTAGGAAAGAATCAAATTTAACTTACTGAATGATCTCTCACAGCTAGCAATAGAAATTGAAATGGTTAACATTACTTGTGTTGCAATGCGCATATTGGGGAAAACGCCCTCATCTCCATACTGTACGATGAAATTGAGAAGCCCTTCAGGCCTTGAAATTTTCACAGTGCGAGTCAAAAGCAACATTCTACAATCCAAAATTTCTTCATAAAGCTGCTCCCCATTAATATCACAGCTGTAGCTTTTGCCCAAACTTGTGCACATATTTTTTAAGTTGATACTTTCAACACCGTAACACAGTGTGTTGACGTCTAGAAGGAACCCGAACTTTGAATCTGCATCTTGCAACAGAGCGAATCTTTCGTCCATTTCCACGTGAAGACGGTCGAATGATTCCTTCATGACTTTCTCCATTTCTTGTCTAGCGGTTAATCCTGCGTCTCTCGATCTCTCGCCGGGCATCATTTTCTTTCGTCTTCGACGTCTCTCAATCTCAATATTAAATTTTTGACAGAGGGCGAATCCTGTATCCAGTGGCTCATTGACTAAAGCTTCTCTTTCGGCGTAAAAATGATCTCTGAGACCTTTCAAATCCAGGGCGGCATCGTGGAAATTCATCGTAGGATCTTGCAGCCTCTTTTGAACTCGGTCAATTGAAATGAGAGCTCCGTTCCAAAATCCTAATAAAGTTAGGAATCTGTAATTTAACAAGCTTTTGGATAGCTGTTCCGCTTCACTTCTTGTTTCACTGTTCTCGTTCTTATCGCTTATCATCGCCTGAAGAACTGGAAGTATCTTTTCAATATACTTGCTGACGGGCCTCACAGCTTCCACCCTTGCACTCCACCTAGTTTTCGATTCCGACTTTAAAACCACGGGAACGGCGGTTTTCAGTTTTTCCCAGCGCTGTGTTGAACGAGCGAAGAAGACATAAAGGGCTTCGATTGTTCCGAAAAACGTGACCATCAATGCATCCTGATTTGCTGCATGCACACCCACCAAGTTGAGTGAGTGATTGTCGCAATTTACAAACATCGCCAGGTTATTTTTCTCCTTAATTCGTTGACTAACGCCGCTTTTGTGTCCTGCCATCACAGCAGCGTTATCATAGCACTGGGACCGACAATCTCCTATGTCCATTTCGTCCGCCTTTAGTTGCTTCATAATTACGTCAACGAAGCTCTTCGCATCCTTCTGCTTTATTTCAATAAAACCAAGGATAGACTCTCTAACGCGGACTGTTTTTGTTTCAAAATTGACTTCTACGTATCTCACAACTTCAGACATCTGCTGTCAGTGTGCCTGATCAGGAGTCGAGTCAAACATTAAGCCATAATACTTGGCCTTACGTATGCTTTGTAGTAACCGCAGCCGAACACTGAATGCCATTAGGTGGATGAATTCGTTCTGCACACTTGGTGAAAGATAAGATGTTGATCCAGGCTGTTTTTCTGCTTGAACTAGGTGCTCTTTCATGACAGGATCAAAAACGGAAAGCAGTTTCAGTAAGGCTAAGAAATTACCCACGTTAGAGTCATCGGTCGTTTGACTCCCTGTGCCCCCGCAGAGGTAGGTTTTGTGTGGCAAGGAATTTTATGCAATGAAGGACTCTCCTCACGATTTCACGCCACTTTTCCTTTTCCCTTGCAATCTGTGCCTGAAGTTTTACAGCAATTACTCCTCTATTTTCAACTAGATTTCTTTCCACTTCTTTCCATTTTGTGAAGGAAGCGCGGTGTATCTTGGCATTTTCATGAACGCCCATCCTTTCTGGTGCTTTCCAATTGTTGAACCCTGTTTCCTGTTCCAATGCAGACTGATGGCTTGATGCGGAAAAGAGAAGGCAGCAAAAACAAAATGCTATAAACAATTACTCGGAGAATAGATTAGCCATGAGCGAATAACTTC
Source organism: Andrena trimmerana (assembly GCA_951215215.1). Classification (NCBI taxonomy): domain Eukaryota; kingdom Metazoa; phylum Arthropoda; class Insecta; order Hymenoptera; family Andrenidae; genus Andrena; species Andrena trimmerana. The sequence continues at coordinate 24,088,191 of OX578062.1, read as the reverse complement.
CTCGCCACGGCCATCGGCTAATTTCCTCTTGAACCAATTTTTATTCATACAGTGATTATTTGTTGGAGCGAAAGGTCCCTCGCTATTCTGGAAATACTTTGCACCCAGCCGTATTATTTCTGTCCTCAACGAGTCAGACAATAGTGTTTTTCCTGTGTTCGTGTCGAATTTAAGAAGTCCAATGTCATGCTGTTCAATCACATCTGGAATCACAGTTGTAGGCTCCAGTTCACTAGATTCAGATTCGTCAATGCGCTCGACGTCACCACTTCCGCCTCTACCTGGTTCTTCTGCCAAGTCCTTTACCTCATTACATTTGACTGAATTGACCTTCTCCTGTCATACACTGGAATTTGATCCACCATCGCAATCCAACGTAGCAGGTTGAGACGCATCGGACATCCGACATGTCGAACTACCTGACGTACTTGCTCCGGCCTCTTTAAAATAGCTTCGAAAAAATTTACTACATTTTTCGGCTTCATTCGCCTCCAACTTTCGTCTTTTTCGCCCTTCAGCTCCACTTTCCTTTTTAGATTTCATTCCTTCCATTATTTTCCTACGCTTACTTTCTTCTTTCCCGCGTCCACGACCGTTTTCCACGCGTATCCTTCAAACCACTCGTTCGCACCACTTCACGAAATTGGTCGAAGCCACGATTGACTGTTTTATTTAGTTGCTGTGGTTACGGTGGACGCGTTCATTCGGACGCGTATAGGAAATCCCTCTTTTAAGGCAGCCACACACGGTCCAGTCGGCCTGTCAAGTCTGCCTGCGCAGGCCGGCCTGATCAGGTCGACCGGGCGCCCGTAGTGCCTCCACACGCTCCGTTCAGCCTGACAGGCTGGCCGGATGGTGCATCCACACGCTCCGACCGTTTCGGAAAGAAAAAAATTATTTATTCTTTATCGTATCGGTATGGAAGTGATGCCGATGGATTCCTTATGTTTTTCCGATGAAAATCATACCAAATTTCATGTAAATCGGACTATTATTAACGAAATTAGCTTCAGGTTATGGGAATGAATTTTTCATGAAATTTCCTTCATTTTTGTCCGAATTATGTCGTTGTTAGTGTCGCTTTCATCGGCAAAACATAAGGAATCAATTGGCTTCGTTTTCGCAAAGATCTGATGAGAAATGCGGAAGTTAACAATCTTTCTGACTTTCTTTTGGTCGAGGGTCCCGAGGTCCCTTCCTCGGTATCATATGGCAGGCAAACCTTTGGTCTCCACTACTCTAAACACTCTCTGTCCTTCAATCGTTAGCTGTCGCGAGCCACGAGTCTCTGTTTAAACTGGCGACGATCACTAGACATATACGTTCCACACATAGGAACTTGGTATTGGCCGCGGCGTCAGGCCGACCGAATCGTTTTTCGATTTTCCTGCACAGTCCTTATCGCGCTGGAAAAATAAACTTTCTCCTACCGAAATTTACTGAATATATACTACAGGGTGATTCTCCAGCGACGCCAGTCAAAGCGATGCCGCCTGGTACCCCGTGGCGAAACACATCACCCAGATGACCAACCACCTCAAGTTGATCGCTGTGTCCGTTGCTTCGGAATAAATGAATAGAAGTTTTTCGCAAATATCTCGAAAACAAAGATTCGTCATTAGTTTTGTCCCATGCTGGCGCATACGCTGTCACGAACGTCTACTGTAGGTAGGTTTACGGCAGAATACATTGTAGCAGTAGCAGCAGTTTTTCGCGAATATCTCGGAAACGAAAGTCGAGCGACGGTAACATGTATAGGAAAAAGTTGTTTTGAATCGTGTCCCCGATAACATATCCAAAAATCATTGAAATCGGTGAGGATGGAAAACTTCTAAATAATTACCAAATTTATTCAAGAAACACTATTTCTTTCGGCTTTTTTGGGCCCCCCCGGCATTGGCGCCCAGGGCACGGGCCCCACTTGCCCCACCCTAGATACGCCACTGGTGCCGTCCCATCAACTAGTGGATGTGTTAATCGTGTTGAAGTGCATCCCTTCCCTGGCCCTACCAGTGGCAATCCATACCGCCTTTCCAAGGCAATCGTTTAAACAATATTAGCTCAGGATACCGCGAGATGCGAGTACAATGAAAGAGAGAATTGTATGTAAAGGAGTGGGAGAATCGAACGCATGCGCGATCCTCAGTCGATCAGCGGATCGACGAGAGCAAGGATCAGGAGCAGCGATGTGTGCATGGCGATGAGAGAGGGAACCGAGCGTTCCACGCGCGCCTGCGCATTAACCAGTCACTCAATAGACCGACTGGTTGCGCAGAGAACGGATCGTGCGAGATAAGAATGATTGACACGTAATAGTCGAACTCCGTTCCTATTGGTGCGCTCCCAGTACTCCGAATATGTATAAATACGGGTAAGAAAGCCCAGAGAGAATCATTCATATTCATATGACTAACCAAGACGCTAGTAAGAATCATTTAAGGCTAATAGCCGATTCCAACATAAATTTAATGCTCCAACTTTGGAGGCCGCCTTGCAGGACACTTAGTTGTCGAAGCTAAGTTATTACTATTTATTATTCTCAGTTTAGTAATATTACTCCTGAGCGACGAGGTAACGAGATTATTCCAGGTGGCAATACCGCCCCTTTTGAAACAAAGAAACAATTCAAAAGATTCTCAGCTTAAACATATTCAATCTCCTAGATTTATAACCCTGATAACCATCTGACGCCAATCTGACATCAGATTGGCAGCAGGGTCTGCCGTGAGAGCGCAGAGCCTGACGTCAGATCCGTAGTCATCTGTGTCCGCATTAGGCTGCGGTCTGAGGTACAGAGCCTGACATCAGGACCTGACGTCAGATGAACAGCATCAGATCCTGCCGTTCGCCTGACATTAGGGACCTTATAAGTAGAGTCACGCAAACACATCCTCGATTTTGATCGGTGCCATTTTTTGTCAAAGGTGTGAAAATACAAATGGTGGTGTAGTATAGCGCCATATAACTCTTCTATACGTAAACAACGTTACTTGGAAGAAGTTCAAAAATGATATTTTAGAAAAATGCCTGGATGTTGTGTGGAAGATTGTACGCACTCGTCACAGAAAGGCTTTATTATGAAAGTGTTTCCCCGTGATCCTAAAAGAAGAGCAGAATGGGCTGCTAATGTAGGACGAAAGAATTGGAGTCCAACCAATTCTTCGTTTCTCTGCGAGGTTAGTTTTGGTGTCTAGTCTTCATTTTTTCAATAAAATAAAGTACACTCTTTTATTTATTAATTTATTTCGTATATACCGCCACTATGCCGACATTTATTTCTTCACACCTTTGACAAAACATGGCGTCAAACCGACCTAACTTAGACGTGATTGCGTGACTCTACTTACAGGGTCTCTACCTGACATACAGTAACAGCGCCATCTGAGGGTCAGAATTGGCAAACAATTCCCTACGCGTGACGTCACACGGCCATCCCTACACGTGACGTCACATGCACGTGGCTACGCACCAACACATTTGTACCGTGATTGCTATACGTGTGTCCCCCCACCCTTTCTACTGCGCGCAGGGAATTTGTAAGCAGCAGTTTCGGAGCAGATTATGTTCACATAACCTACGAGGTTTATTAAATAAGGTCTAAATTTATTTGTAAACGTATGTTTCTTTATTTTTAATAATACATCAATATATGTGGCACATATATATAATTTATTCTGAAAACAAATACAATATTAGTATAAAATTGAATTGATACTGGGAATGTATCAATCCATGATTATTTTATTAAACGGGCGCTGAAAAGTGCCGATTGATGTTCATTGTGAACATCGAGAGGTTGTTTACGTTTTAATTAATTAAAATGGGCACTGAAAAGTACCGTTTGGTTTCTTCGCCACTGTAAAAGGAGACACTCCTCTACTTTAAATGGGCACATTTCTGAAAAATAAAATATTTACCATATTTAATTATCGTTTTCCCGCGACAGTAAATCGTGACTTTTACGGTCATGACACTAAATATCATGACTTTTACTGATACGGACCTTCAAAGGTCAGCTTCTTCTTCGGGCTGCTGGTCGTCCGTCCACAAATCGTGGCGCATTCGCGATACATTGGAGGCTGCTGTCGCGCGAGGACCACGCTTTTTACTTCGGACCCTCTCCTTGACGGCTCGAAGTGCCTGCTGGATCAACCGTTGAAAATCAGTTCGGAGCGGCTTGGCGAAGTGAAGATTTCCAGACACCGGTTCTGAAAAAGTAATGCACGCAAAGTACGTTAGCATAATTATGCATAAAAACATGGAAATGCTTATTGCCGGGTACCTCATGGTACCCTTTGTTCGACGTGGTACCTTTTGTGCTTGAAAGGGATCGCTCGGATTGGCCGTACACTTTGGCGGTACAGTGGACTACGCTACGGATTGGCTGCGCCGTATTGCCGACATTCGTGATTGGTTGGGAATCTACTTCCTAGTTCGCGTTTGTTTCGAATTCTCGCTCATTCTGAGGTGGCAGACGTCGACAGCAATACCAAAGAATTCCGAGAGATATATTTCTTATATTCAAGCGAATCCGAGACATCCAGAAGACGTAAGTAGTTATGGAATTTAATAATTTCAAATTGTCTACGTCGCGGAAATCGATACACGCATTATCGGCGAGACAAAAAAGGAGGGTTATGCGCGAGATGCGAAATAACTTACGCGTGCGATACCGTTCCGGATTGAATACGGTCAGTAGAGTCGCGGATAATACTTCTACCGTGCAAGATGCTGCTAGCACATCTGCAGGTTGTAGTTCGTCCGTTCCTGTTAATTTAATCCCCGATAGATTCAGTATTAGGCGCGATATAAATGTAGAAGACGCCGGTCCTTCTACTTCCACGTCACGCGTTTCTTCTATCCACGAAACAGTTTCATTGTCCTGTGGTACTTTCTCCGAGCCATCTTTTCGCCAACGTTTAGCGTCTTGTTTCGTAGACAGGGAAATAATATATTATCTCTCCTTCGAACGCATTCCTATTTTTCCCAGTTGCCTCAGGATGTTAGAACACTTCTCGATACGCCACGTAATCCTGCTGTTACATTCGTCGTGGAACCAGGAGAATACATTCATTTCGATCTGGAAACAGAAATTGTTAAAAGTCTCCCGAATACTTTGTCTGTATCTTTTGTTAGAGAGTTAGAATTAGATTTTCATACCGACGGATGTCGTGTGGACAAAGGTTCCATTCAGTTCTGGCCCATCCAATGTAGGATTTCAAATATTCCCCGTATAAAGCCAATAGTGGTAGGAATCTATAAAGGTCACCATAAGCCACGCGATTCCAATATTTTCTTTGAGAAATTTATTGCAGACGTCAAAGCCATCATGTCCAATGGAGGTATAAATTTTCATGCCAGTAAGTTGCCCATACGTCTGAGATGTTTCATAGCTGACGCACCAGCTCGAGCATTTGTGTTGAATCATTTTGGGCATATGTCTCAATATTCCTGTTCCAAATGTATGGTTTTTGGTACCTTGAACGGTAAGCATTATGCCTTCGATGGTATAGGTCATTCTCCTCGTACCGATGAGGAATATCCTAAACGGTTACACGAGAACCATCACAAAGAAGGTCCAAGCCCATTGGCATCGCTACCGATAGGAATGGTTACGCAAGTTCCGTTCGAGTATATGCATCTTGTATGCTGGGGCGTAATGAAGAAACTTTTGTCCGCGAGGGTATCTGGAAGCTTTACATTTTTGTCAAAATTGCCCGCACTGAACATTTCTGTGATATCTACGAGACTCAACAGTCTCGGAAGATATTGTCCCTTGGACTTTGCCAGACGTCCCAGAGCTATTGAAGAATATTGTAAATATAAGGCGACCGAGTTTCGTCAGTTCCTTCTATATACAGGGCCAGTTGTACTGTATGGTGTACTCAACAATGACATATACAAGCACTTCTTAATTTTACATGCGGCCATAAGGATTTTGGTTGCAGAATCTCCATCGAGCCCACACTTGAAATTCACAGAGTCAGCTTTGCAGAAATTTGTTCTTCGTAACGAAGAACTATATGGCCCGACTTTTAATAGTTATAACGTCCATGGTCTTCTTCACTTAACCAACGATGTCAGACGTTTTGGTAATTTAGATTCATGTTCTGCTTTTCCCTATGAAAACAACATGTCCTTTTTTAAAAAATTTCTTAATAAGCCATCTCTTCCTCTACAACAATTTTCCAACAGGATGAGGGAGATACAATCACATGGCACAAACATTCATCGTAATGTTGATTTTTCTATTCGCGTATCTAGACCCCTTACTAACGACACCAATTGTTTTCAGTACCGTAAGCTAGAATTTAATAACATATCTCTAGGCACAAATGTTCGCGATCATTATTGCATCTCAGACAATGGCTCGATCTGCATAATTTTCAATATTGGTATGGACAAAGATTCGTATCGTTTGGGTATGAAAAAATTTTTAGAAGTCGATAATTTTTATGATGTCGGCATAGAGTCTTCGGCTCTTGGCATATATAAATGTGCCACATTGAGCCCTGAAATTTTATATATCTTCCCCGATCAGGTTCGTGGCAAATGTTATAGAATGCCTTTTCGCTGTAGTATGTCCACTGACACAAACCTCTCAGAACCCCGTAGGTATATCGTTGCTGTTATTACGCACAGCGAGAAGCCGTAAGATCCATAGTATTTAAATTCTTCCACCTTTATTTTCGCTAGATGTATCTCGCTGCCAGTCCCTCTCCCTTGTGTAGCTTCTCGCGTCAGGCGGTCACCATGGTGGTTTTAGTGGGTGCAAGCCCCACATAATCTCACCCCTGCCACGGGGGGTGAGGTATCCGTTAGGGATTTCCATGTAAAAAAAAAAAAAAAAAAAAAAAACACTTCCCTTTCTAGCCTCGTCTCTTGTTTTTGGTAAGTTGCGACTATTTTCTGGTGAGTGGCATGCTCTATAATATTTACATTTTCTTCTTTTGTACTGTACTTTCCTTTATACTGCATTCCACATTAGAGCATACCGATTTCGCGCAGGCACGACCCTCAGGAGGCGTTGCTACGCTCGACTTCTATGTTTTTCTCTGTCGCACGGACCTCTACTTACTCTCTCTGTTAACTTTTCGTCCACTGTTTACGTTGACAACGGTCAGGTCCCGCGTTTGGGATGTAACAGTTATTCCTTGGAAATTACCACGACCAATCGCATGCGGTTCAAATTGTGGGTAGTAGTGGGATCTGCGCAGATCGGTCGCAAATCGGTAGGGGCGTCGGTATGCTCTTATATGGAATGCAGTATAGTATTGCTCTTCATAAGTAATATTATATTTACACGTACCCTTGTTAATCTCTGTTGATGAGTTATTTTATCGTTTGGTTCGAATATTTCTGCATGGGTTATTTTTTCACGTTTTCTACTGTTATAGCCTTTGTCGAGTTACACTCGAATTATTGAGTAATACATTACCTTTGTTCGTCTTGAGGTTTGGGCTCGGTTAATAATGCATGTAAAATAGGAAAAACAGCCAACACGCCTTTGCTAAGTATTGTAATATGTACTTTTACTCACAGGTTGACATGTCGCAGCGAGAGAAGCGTGTGGTCGCCAAACGAGCGAGGTACCAGACGTCTTCTACGGAGAAGGAAGCTCCGAAAAAGAGGACGTCAACCGTGCAGAAGCAATCCATCGATCGGGACATCCAGGATTTGAAGACAATCCTGCAGGAAGCATATAATCTAACGATAAGCATATTTCTACGACTAATCCAAGTAACGTTCTTATGTTACAGAACAGTCCTGCTGCAGCCAGTTTTCCTGCCCTCGCAATATTAAGGGATCATCACGATCCAGGGGCGTCGTCTGCACGCGCCACAGTCATTCGGAATGAGCCGTTGCAGCATCATACAGTGCAAATACAACCTTCTGCTAATGGGTAAATTTACATGTTTCTTTTTTTTTTATTATAAAAATATTGATAGTGTGAAGTTTTCTATTATAAATGTTCATGTTCGCAGGAGCCTGGAAGATCGCACGGCGAACGTCGAGACGGAGCTATGGTAAGTATTGCATGTTATCGTGTTTATTAATACGTTACGTCTCCATCCGTTCTGCTTGCAGAATAATGAATACTCTGTTGGAGAGTGTTCTTCAATGTGTGCAACCCACCCGTAATGGTCCACCAAGCAAACCAGCAGTCATTCCTCTCTCGTCATCGGAGGAGGTGGACTGTTTCGAGACCATCGACGACGAAACGTATTCCAATGTTGTAAGCGAAAGCGAAATTATGATTTTATTTACTTTTATATGATACATACTTACATCAATCTTGACTTACTTTGCTTAGGTTCAGTATTTAAAATACGTGGGTGGGTTCAGCATGAAGGAAGCGGTCGGGATTTGCCTGAAGAAAGCACTGGTCGACGACGTGACACGGCTCTTCACGTGGTTCGGCCGAACAGGACAAAGGCCGTTGTATAACACTCGTATCGTGATGGCGATATACGGTACGAATCAATAAGCATTTCCATGTTTTATGCATAATTATGCTAACGTACTTTGCGTGCATTACTTTTTCAGAAGCGGTGTCTGGAAATCTGCACTTCGCCAAGCCGCTCCGATCTGATTTTCAACGGTCGATCCAGCAGGCACTTCGAGCCGTCAAGGAGAGGGTCCGAAGTAAAAAGCGTGGTCCTCGCGCGACAGCAGCCTCCAATGTATCGCGACTGCGCCACGATTTGTGGACGGACGACCAGCAGCCCAAAGAAGAAGCTGACCTTTGAAGGTGCGTATCAGTAAAAGTCATGATATTTAGTGTCATGACCGTAAAAGTCACGATTTACTGTCGCGGGAAAACGATAATTAAATATGCTAAATATTTTATTTTTCAGAAATGTGCCCATTAAAAGTAGAGGAGTGTCTCCTTTTACAGTGGCGAAGAAACCAAACGGTACTTTTCAGTGCCCATTTTAATTAATTAAAACGTAAACAACCTCTCGATGTTCACACTGAACATCAATCGCCACTTTTCAGCGCCCGTTTAATAAAATAATCATGGATTGATACATTCCCAGTATCAATTCAATTTTATACTAATATTGTATTTGTTTTCAGAATAAATTATATATATGTGCCACATATATTGATGTATTATTAAAAATAAAGAAACATACGTTTACAAATAAATTTAGACCTTATTTAATAAACCTCGTAGGTTATGTGAACATAATCTGCTCCGAAACTGCTGCTTACAAATTCCCTGCGCGCAGTAGAAAGAGTGGGGGGACACACCTATAGCAATCACGGTACAAATGTGTTGGTGCGTAGCCACGTGCATGTGACGTCACGCGTAGAGACGGCCGTGTGACGTCACGCGTAGGGAATTATTTGCCAATTCTGACCCTCAGATGGCGCTGTTACTGTATGTCAGGCGAACGGCAGGATCTGATGCTGTTCATCTGACGTCAGGCCCTGATGTCAGGCTCTGTACCTCAGACCGCAGCCTAATGCGGACACAGATGACTATGGATCTGACGTCAGGTCCTGCGCTCCAGATCTGGTTATCAGGGAAGCTAATTCCTACATTGAACGAGAGTCATTATCCACAAACTAATTCGTACATCGACCGAGAGTCATTATCCACAAACTAATTCCTACATCGACCGAGAGTCATTATCTACAAACTAATTCGTACATCGACCGAGAGTCATTATCCACAAACTAATTCCTTTCATTCGACTAAACGTCAATATTAATTATTTAAGTTACATTACTCCAAATCGATTTTTTTGTACCGACCAAGAGTCGCAACCCAAGACGATCAGCTTTACTTTTTTGTAACGACCGAGAATCGCAACCTAATTAATTTCTTTAATTTCTTTAGTATTAAGGCGTTAATTTACGTTTTCATGTATCATTTAGAAGTATTTTTCTTGAATAAACACCATTAAGTTAAATTCTTGTTCTGGAATTTTAATTCTTTATCGCACGCCACTCGAACCAATCCCGAAGCCCTGTAAGGAGCGTTACGCCACACTCGAAACCGTTACACGAGTATAAACACGAGCTTCAATATCAAAACAAAAGCATGCGTTGACGTATTCCGTGCGAGAGAAGGTGGGCATTGGGGAGGAGGTATTGTTGTGAAGAGGGCCTCTTCAAGAGAGCAGCCGTTTGTGAGGGATGTAAATCCGATTGGTTCTAATACAATCTCCTCCCTATGGTTGAAATTTAGTCTAGCAACTTTCACACCTCCTTTCCTAACCAATCGAACTTGCATCCTTCCCCAAAAGAACCGGCCATCCGAGCGTAGAAGCAAGTGCGAAATAAAAGTAACGGTGTGCTTCTCGGTACCGCAGATGTAGGGGAAGTAGGGGCATGACGGGGTAGCGAGGTAAGATGGGGCATCTCGCTAAACCCTAATTAAACGGTGCTAGGCACGTGACAAGTACATGATTAGAAAGCCACTGTGTTATAATAGTGTGGTCGCTGGCAAAAGCGAGTGGAGAGGACGGTTCTTTCCCATCTGTTTTGTAAGGTTTAATAACTTAGACGCCTGACCTCAGATAGTCCAAAGTGTGTAAAAAATGTTAAATCATGAACTTATAGTTGTATTTGGAGTAATAAAGACTTAATAAATAGGTACAATCATCACTTTATTTGGATTTTTCCTTAGCATCCCCATCATGTCCGTACTTTCCCTACCTACCTAAGTAGCATTTCTGACGGAAAAGAATTGTCCAGTCTTTGGGCCTGGCCATTCCTGGCGTAGACCTTTGGCAGGTAGGTATCTATTTCAACAGGCAGTGCCACCCGTGGCGCCAGTAAGACCGTCCTCGGTCCTTGCTATTCCAGAGGGTTCTCTTCCAGTGAAAATCAGTAAATTTGCAAGCGCAATATCTTAAAAACCAGTGGAAATAAAGTGTATACATTAAAGCTTATTGAATTTGTCTTGGAACGCACTATCAACTCAGGTCTTCAAAAAAAAATAGTTCCATTTGAAAAACCGAACTTGACCATCGTATCTTTTAAAATAATAATCGATAAAAAAATTCGTCTGGGCTAATAAATTGGCCCCCTCGAACCATGCAATTCGCTATGTTTTTTATATTTTTACCGACAATACTTTAGGAGAAACCCGTCTATCCAGTGTTCCCTGAAACACCTTATAGAGCCCCAAAATCGAGTGACACTGAAGACGATAGAGTGAAAGGTCTATTCTGTACCTGGTCTGTGACGGAACCATTCACACGAAGGTACAAGCAAATAAAACTATACATTGTCGAGATAAAAACCATATGCAATTTACCCCAGTTTGCATATTAGAATTAAAACTAACATGCCAAAACTACCTTGGTACAGTAATTTGTCGTTATTGTCCCGGTTTTACCATGCGTAGTACGCCTGGTGACTATCATTTCTTGGAATCATTCGGTCGAAAGTGAGAACGAAAGAGTCGACGGTAACTTCGTGTCAACTATTTCGTTCCCTCTCGCTCGCTCTTCGGTTTTCTCACTCGCGGCATCGGCCACACGGAATAGCATCACGTTGTACGCCCGCCGCCAGCCCCGTTCGTCGAGTTTATTACAACGAATTACTGTATTTTGGCAAAACGAACGGAAAAACTAAATAATCGAATCCAACACATTTACGAAATACAGACATACACGCAAAGCAAACGAAGAGGATTAATAAACGGAATAGGATGAATAGCAAAAACACTTTTCGGTACAGTAGACGCGAGCGACGCGGAAGAGATAAACTCTCATTTCGCAGAGGTAGACGAATAGTTTCGGAGACAATCGCATAGAAAGATTAAAATGAGATACCCTATACATATATAGATAGGTACATATATGTATAATACATCTATCGCAGTAGATATACACGGAAGATGTACATTAGAGTGGGTCGAATTCCAATTTTTTTTGAAACTCGAAATGTAATAGTGTGCAAAAGTTGCCTTGCGCAAGTACAAATTCAACGCAAAAAAAAATTGAAATCGAATGATATTTGCCCATCACGCATCGAGGTAAAAAATTCAAATTTTGGGAAAAATAGTCAATTTCTTAAAAAAGTTAAAAACTTTTTCCTCCTTTTATTTACATTTACCGAAGTCGTAAAATTATATTTAAACACACCAAAAGACACTTCCGGTATAACATTTCAGTTATTATTTAAATGGCTTGGGGAAAAACTTCTATAAAGATTTACTGTACAGCTCCTGGCTGATCCATATGAAATTGAAGACGACTCAGAGCCCACCACGAGAAGGTGTGGCTACACGTCGAGTTTTACAGCGCTTTGCCGTATACATTGTAGGTAATACGTTATCGTGGATACGTCGAGCGGTCGACAATCGTCTTTTGGGCAGTTAGTCATTTACTTTCTTCTTCACGTTTGGCTGCTTGTCAGTTGCGCTTTGGCACTTCTGTACGATGAATGGTCCACAAAGACACTTTACAAGAAAAGACTTTGACTGTCCGCTTTTTGGTCCTCCTAAGGATTTGCCCACTTCTAGGCTGCCGACGTATGAAAACGTCTTAAGATGCTGTTTTGAGGAACGGTATAAACTTACTGTAGAGCTAAACTACGAGAAAGTTAACTTTTCAACTATTGCGATTACAGTCGCAAAGAAGGTCAAGGCTTTATTTGACAAGTCCTCCATTCCAACAGTTACTAAAAACAGAATTATGAAAATGGTTCAAGCATATCATGATTTGTATTACAATTTGAGGAAGTCTTACATGAGGGACAAATGCAAGGATAATTACAAAGCAAACGTTTGTAAACTCAAACAGGAAGCATTGCGGTTGTTTGACGTATCGTACTGCAAATGTCTTATGTCGCTAAAATGCACCTGTGAACAAATTAAGGTCAATTGCAAATGCACACGACCCATTTCTGTTAATTGTCATTGTGAAAAAGCGAAGAAAATACCTCTCATTGAACTAACATTTCTGTATGATCAAAGAAACGAAAGAATAGGGAAAATTGGATCATTTGATAGAAAAACATCCGAAATACTTGCAAAAAGGTTACAGAGACAAATTTCTAGTCATCCAGATTCCAAATGTTCAACTGCCGATACCTTGGTCTCAGATGACATCGTCCTGGTCGATGAGTCTGAGCAAGAAGCTATACATACTCACCAACCATCTGCAAAGGACTTTATTGTTTCAAAACACTACCGCTATGGATTGCCTGATTCTAATTCTACGCCATACTAGCAGATGAGACTTCAGCTAACTTCGACGGTTTTAACATGTGATAGATTCGGCATTTCAGATAGAGCGACGGCGGCCATAGCCTCCAGTGTTTTTAAAGACGTTAGAATCATCACTAAATCTGACACGACACTTGTTGTGGACAAAAGTAAAATTAGGAGGGAAAGAGCACGAACAAGATCTAGCTTGAAGGATTCTGAATCAAATATTATTCTTCGTGGCCTATACTTCGACGGTCGAAAAGACAATACCCTTTTCGTTGAAACAGAGGGTTCGAAACGCTTCCGCAGGGTGATGGAGGAGGAACACATTGCACTCCTTCAAGAACCGGGATCGAAGTACATAAGCCACATTATTCCAACGACAGGTTCCGCAAAACATGTAAGTGACTCCATCATTGCAAAACTCGCTGTGTTGTATAGTAAATACTGGCTGGAAGAATGGTGTTATCCATAACCTTGAAACTCATTTGGAAAGACCTCTCCAATGGGTAATCTGTATGTTGCATTTCAATGAATTGCCATTCAGACACTTATTTGCCTGTCTCGATGGTGCAACTGCCGGACCTCAGTTGTTCTCTGGTTCAATTGGGAAGTCTCTGTCAGACTGTCACAAGCTTCCTGTGCGTGAATTTGAAAGAATCGATTGCTTCATTCCTCCAACAGATCGAGACGATCTCAGTAAAGACAGAAATATCTTTTGGATATTTCCCAAGCAATTAAAACGGGTGTCTGCTCGCCAGATTTAGCTGTAGCACATCCCGGTCCACTGTGCCATTCTCGTTGGTTAACTGCTGCAAATAACACCTTGAGGTTATACATTTCAACACCCAATCCCTCGTCTGAGCTGAAAGAAATAGTGATATTCATACTTACCTCCTATATGCCGCTGTGGTTTTCTATAAAAAAGCAAAGTTCAATAATAAGTGGTCCACGGCACATGGCCATTTTCATGGCCATTCAAACGTCAAGGTACTTACCTGACAATCTCTTTCAAATCATTGATCCTGTCATTCAACGAAATGCATATTTCGCACACCCTGAAAGCTTGCTTCTGACTAAGGCGCTGAATGAACGGAGGTACGTGAAAGAACTTGCTCTGAGGAGAATTCTCAAATCAAGATCGTTACTTTTTAAGGAAAAAACGAAGATACGAAGTTTTATAGTACCCACCCTCAAGTTTTATGCTCAAGATTATTTTAATATAATTGATTGGTCCTCCACAAAGCTGTCGTCGCCTCCCCTTTTGAGCAATGTTTCGAACGAGCACATTTCCCACCTGATCGAGAGCGGGTTTGTCCCGGAATGGGATATAAGAGACTTTCCATCCCACACTCAATCAGTGGAGAGATGTGTCAAGTAAGTCTCAGAATCGGCACAGAAAGTGGGTTTCGAGAATAGGGACGGATTTATTCGTTCAACATTAAAATCAAGAGGCCTAATGCGGAAATTCGAAACCAAGGCACAATTTTCAGTCGACGGTTGAATTGTCAACCAAAATTTAATGTTCCCCTGAAATATTTTTATAATTAACGAATGGTTGGTTGGTTGGGTAGGGTGCGGGTGGAACTCGACGTGTAGCCTCCTTCTCGTGGTGAGTTCTGAGTCGTCCTGAATTTCATATGGACGAGCCAAGAGCTGCACAGTAAATCTTTATAGAAGCTTCTCTTCCAAGCCATTTAAATAATAACTGAAATGTTATACCGGAAGTGTCTTTTGGTGTGTTTAAATATCATTTTACGACTTCGGTAAATGTAAATAACACGAGGAAAACGTTTTTCAACTTTTTTAAGAAATTGAGTATTTTCTCCAAAATTTGAATTTTTGACCTCGATGCGCGATGGTCAAATATCATTCGATTTCAATTTTTTTTTTTGCGCTGAATTTGTACTTGCGTAAGGCAACTTTTGCCCACTATTACATTTCGAGTTTCAAAAAAAATCGGAATTCGACCCACTCTAACGTACAATGTACATCCCTAAATATGACAATCCTCAAATATATGCGATAATACTTTTTGCATAAACGCGACAGATATGGATGCAGATACAAGTATCATTATTGATTCATACAGTGAAGGTGCTGACTTCTGTTAGGCGCAATGCACAAGGAATATATAGGAAACGCCTAGGAGTAGCCGCTTCTTTCGTTGTGTAACTGTGGTTGGTACGAGGAAATCAAATTCACTCGATGTACATATTATATTCTTAATTTTTGCAAGGAAAAAATATATTAAAATAGGTTTAATTTAAAAAAAAATCATATATTATACGTGATTGTTTATCGATTAATACAAAAGATGTACACTTAGAAAAAGATATTTTTTAATTTTTTAAAAAGTGTAGAGTATAATAACACAGGTATGTTAGATATATTAATTCTAATATAAGATATATATCTATACAATTTTGTTATTTAAGTAACATACAGTTTGTTAAAGAGTTAAATAGAACTACCCAAATAACAGATTTTATAAACAGTACACTAATAGATAATTAGATACTTACAAAATGTCGGTAAAATTTTGATATAATTTTATTTCAAATAGTTAATAGAATAGTTAAAATACAATATTCATTTATTATACGCACTACTAGAATACATTGGTAAAATAATTTGGAATTTATTAAAAAAATATTACTACCATCCAGCATTTATATTGTTATCTGGGTATTCATGGACGGATCTTCTTATAGAAAATCTTCTTATAGAGCTTCTTATAGAAAAGTTTCTAATTAACACTACGGGAACATTCCAACTTCGTGTGAATGTAGAGCATATTGGAGTATGCAAGGAGCAATTCTTTTTCCCGCGGAGATTCACTCTGAAAGGGTGAAATCAGCGCTTAAAGTTACCGCACTGTGTCGTTTTTTTTAAATATATCTTTGTAACGGTTCAAAATATAACAAAACTTTAAATATGAGAACTGTTCAGATTTTTTGCTCTATCAAGCTACCAAAAGAAAAATAAAGACATATTAAAGAAATAAATAGACGCGATAACTTTAAGGATTGAATTCGCCCTTTCAGAATAAATTTCCGCAGAAAAAATGAGCGTCGTAGCTTCACCGAGTCAAAAGTTATACTGCACGGAAGTTTCCAGACGCGGCAAAACGAACCCAAATTGGTGGCGCGCCCCCTCCGCCGCCCCCGATGCGTCACGGTCCTCACTTAGCGCAACAAATTCTTTGATCCTTTGGCTATCGAATGGTGTAACTGGATTTTGGATGTAGACCATAGATTCGGAGATACAATGCGAAACTGTATCCCCCAATTTTGTTATCATCGGGTTTTCTGGAATGCCCCCCAGTATGGAAGCAAATTTGAAGACGTATTCACGTAAAAAATTGCTCCTTGCGTACTCCAATGTGCCCTACATTCACACGAAGTTTCATTAAAATCAGTATTCGCGGGTTGGGAATGTTCCCTTGTAAGAGGCGTAAGGGTTGGTGAAATATCGTTTCAAGTTGATCAGGTATTTTCAAGCGATTGTTTCTATCGGAAAAGTTTGCCTAACTCGCCCCACGGTTTGAACATGTGCCGACACTAATGAAATGTTTTCTATACCCTTATATAAGATACAAAACACATATTGAACAAACTGTACCAATGTACCATTCTAATCATTTTATATCGAAAGATTTTAATATGAAAATAAATAATATTTCCTAAAGTTATATATATAAAGTTATATATCAATATTAGACCGTATGAAGCAAACAGCTACTGCAGCATGTACTGTCATTTGCAGAAAAGAAGGCGCCCGGACGCTAAGCGGAGCAAAGGGCTTACTTTTTATTGGCCGACATTGTCGCGTTGGTCAATGCGGGCAAAGTAGCCCCCTTGCCGCGCTTAGCATCCGGGCCCATTCTTTTCTGGAAACGACAGTAGTAGTACCAATAACACCGCAGGAAGTAGCAAAGTTGTGCAGGCTATTGATCAGGAGGTTTCAATAATACACTAAAGCCAACAGATATTACGTTGAGCACTTCATATATACCTCGAGAATATGCTACTAAAATTTAAATATTATATGAAAATCAGTAATTGAAATTGCATATTGTTACAAGTTGTTGAATAAAGCTTTATCTTGTATAAGGGTATGAAAAAATATATACAGTTATGACTCCGATAGTGCGTGCAGCTGGGGGATTTCTGTAAATTAAGCGAATTATCATAGAACTACGAGACCCCTTTCATCTTGGCTACTATGAGATTCAATATAAACTTCTTCTATAGAAAGTGTAAAATTAAGTTAATACAGTAGATCAAACTGAACATCCGCTTGGCGAGAGCTAAGTAGCAAAAAGCACTGCAAAAATGACATTAACGTAAATATTTATGCTATGTTGAAATGTTAATTAATACTTCCCAGCAAATTATAATTATCAAATAAATAGTTTGGAAACAAATATAATTTTTCACATCTTTTTGGTTTCTAAGTCAAAAAATTTCATAACACAATATCATAATTTTTGTAACCATGTTATATTGAACATATCCATTTCGATGTTAACACATGGAAACAAAAATCATTTAGTTTATCATGACAAACTATATGAGTCATAATTCTTAGGTTAAAAATTTTCTTTACTTGTTGGTTAAAATTTCACATATAATTTTTATATCTGATACTACTAATAAAGTTTTATTAACGAAAATGTAATTAAATAGGTTTATAACCTTTATCAAATGACATTAATCTAATATGCTAATAAAAACAGGTAATAAATTTTGTTAATGCTGAATATTCCTTTGTATAAAAATGATGTATGTATATGAATATACTGCTTTTACAGAACTTTGTTATGATATATTTGATAAGAGAATATGTTGTATAAAAACAATGGTATATTACACATATTCGTAAACGCGTAATAATAATAAAAAAGATATACTTAGAGCGGCATTCAAAATCTTATTACCAGCACTACTTCTAAACGCAGCTGCATCGCCCATTTGGAATGTATAAGTTGGACTTGACATGCGTCCATCGCCACCATTACTGAATGCAAGTACACGTAAATGGTACGCTTTACCGGGACTGAGATTGGTAATGTCAGTTTCTAATTTTGAACCACCAAGTATAATAGTATCATTTGCAGTGCTCATGTCTTGATCCAATTCCCAAACACGTATCTTGTATCCTATCAATGGTTCTTCTTCTAAACTTGGTTGTACATAACGCCATACAACTCTAACCGTCGACGGATTTACACCGAACACATTCACAGAAGACGGTGGCTTTTGTGGTGCTTTTCTGTATGTTCTTTCCAGATATCGTTCGCTTTCGGGACCTTCTCCAGCAGAATTATATGCCATTACTTTAACATAGTAGTAAGTATCGGGCTGCAAACCAACTACAAGAGCCCAAGGTCTTGTACTTCGAGATAAATAATATACTGCATCTTCTTCACGATTGCTTTCCTTCCAATATTTTATTCTATGACCTATCAACTTGCCTCGTATCCTTTCACGAGTCTGTTCGATTGGTGCCCAACTAACTTTTAAACTAGTACTGTTATAGCTATGAGCAACAACCTGTTGTGGCGCTACTTGTGGCATGTCTTCTGCGCTAAATATTGTAACTGCATCGGAAATTGGTCCGAAACCTAATGCATTAATTGCTTGAACTTTAACTTCGTATTCTGTATAATAGAATTGTTGTGGTATTTGTATGACACTTCGTCCAACATTTCCATATTCTTTTAGGGACAATGACTGAAATTCTGTTTCATGATACTTTCGACGCCAAAAGACTTTATAGTAAATTTGTGGTCCGTTTTGATCAGAGGGGGGCAAAGGGTCCCATGAGATTGTAAGATCTCCAATCTTTCCTCCACCTCCGCCTATATTGGATGGAACTTTGCTCGGTTTATCTGATAGAGTACTGTGTTGTGGGGAAGGTGATGAAGGTAAGCTGTATCCCAATTCATTAAACGCAGATACACAAAATTCGTAGGTGGTGTAAGGATTTAAAACACTCTCTAAATAAGCTTCCTTTCTGCCATTATATCTATCTATTTCCACAGCAGTAATATCTGAAATAATACACACATTTTAGGAATTTGTATCAGAGAATTTATCAGTAATGTAAGTTATACTTCTTTCTACATACTTTCTATGATATTAAACCATGTATGATTCCAATTCGTTCTGGCGCTTACAGTATACATGATAATAAGTTTACCATTAAGAGCACCATCAGTCCAACGTAATGTTGTGGAAGTTTTTCCAATATTTACAACTTGCACACCTCCAGGTGGTCCCGGTGGCCCTTCTATTGTGACTGTTGTTTTACTAGAGATTTGACCGACTGCACTTTTAATTATACATTCATATTCTCCTCCTTCCGCAAATGTAGCATTTATAATATTAAGTTGTTCACTATCAATATGCAATCTTGGATTGTTCATTAAATCTTCATCTCTGATTCGTAAACCATTATGTTTCCATATATATGCTACATCTAGCATTTCATCTATCTCCCCCATACAACGTAGAGTTTGATTTTGCATTATTGCTGTTGTTATGCGTTGCGGCAATCTTTCCACAAATTGTGGGCCATCTTTATTTAAAAATTAACATTTTAAACCCAACTTGCTAAAATAAGTGAGTGTTGTAAACAAAAATTAACTTACGTAAAACTATTAACCGTCCGCGAGTTTCATCCGTTCCGTATTGATTTGTTGCGGTGCAAACGTAAGTACCTTCGTCATCCCTCGAAACAGGACTGATTATAAGATTACCAGTTTCTAATATTCTTCGTCTACCGCCAGAACCAATTACATTTCCATCCTTTTTCCAAACAAATTTTGGTCTGGGTGCAGCTTCAGGAATGCAGAAAATTGTAATATTACCTCTTTCGGCTGCATAAATTTCAGGCTCCATGGGTCGTTTCTTGAAGGATGGCTTTAATGCTACAATTTTTAAAAAGTAATATATTAACACTACTGTAATTTTCAAACATCTGAATTTCAAATCTAAATCTTTTACTTATTACATAACTGAACTAACTAATACATCGGTAACTTTAGTTACAGTTAACATATAACTTCTAATTTTCGTAGGATATAATTATTAATAGGAAAAATACTCTAGTTCAGTGTTTCCCAACCTTTTTTGAGTCTCGACCCCCTTTCATAATATTCGAATAACCTGCGACTCCCCCCCCCCCCCCCCCCTCCATATAAGATAAGATAAATTTAATAAGATAAAAATCACATTAAAAATAGGTATTTCGGATTATAATTCTAACATAATAATATTCAAAAAAAAAACCGTTGCGACCCCCCAGAAAACCCTCTAGCCTGCACTTGAAAACCCTGATAACCAGATCTGGGGCGCAGAGCCTGACGTCAGATCCGTAGTCATCTGTGTCCGTATTAGGCTGCGGTCTGAGGTACAGAGCCTGACATCAGGGCCTGACGTCAGATGAGCAGCAGATTCGCATCAGATCCTGCCGTTCGCCTGACACGTATAACAGCGCCATCTGAGTGTCAGAATTGGCAAACAATTCCCTACGCGTGACGTCACATGGCCGACCCTACACACCAACCCAAATGTAGCGTTATTGCTGTAGGTGTATCCCTACTCCCACATAATAAGCTAGTAGATTCGACAGTTTATTAAATAATTAATTCTACTAATTTCAAAAAGGATTTATTCTTTATTTAATAATATACAGGATTGGTGATTACAATTGTTACAAAATAATATAAATAGCGCATGTAAATTCGAGGAAGAACATTCAATATTTACATTTATAAATCCATATACAATACGTCCCGTAACCAGTGGTACCTATTAGGTGCGATATTAGAAAATTTTCTTTATTTTCGACTTCTTTTTGCTGTAGAATCACCACATTCCGTATTGTGTTAGCGCTGAAAACAAATAGAACCTTAGTATAAAATTAAACGTAACGTATGAATAAACAGGATACATGCGATACCTACTTCAGCTCCATCTCCGCACAGCACACACACCAGGCGATCATGCATGCTCCTGCGAACATTAACATTTATAATAAAACATGAGTTTAATTATTATCTACTAAACAAGACGCTAAACATTCGCACTTCGTGCATAACCATAATTTTCTGTCTTGCAGATAATGTGAAACTCGATTTTTGCGACGTAGATAATTGGAAATTATTCAATTGCATAATTACGTTTGCCTTCTGGATACGTCGAGATGATTTGTCTGGATATTGATGGATGAAATTACTTGGAATATTCTTCAATTTTGCCAGCACTGACTGCCACTGCCAGTGACTGCCACCTCGAAAACGAACGCAAACTGGACGTAGAGTCTTGACCAACGCTCTTGAATCGACGCTCGAATTGGCTGCGCCATAGTACCGAAACTCGTAATTGGTCCAGACTCTATGTCCAATTTGCATTCATTTTCGAGGTATGAGATGACAGTCACTGGCAGTGGCGATCAGTGCCGGCAAAATCGAAGAATATTCCTAGTAATTTCATCCATCAATATCCAAACAAATCATCACGACGTATCCAGAAGGCAAACGTAATTATGCAATTGAATAATTTCCAATTATCTACGTCGTGAAAATCGAGTTTCACATTATCTGCAAGACAGAAAAGTATGGTTATGCACGAAGTGCGAATGTTTGGCGTCTTGTTTAGTAGATAATAATTAAACTCATGTTTTATTATAAATGTTAATGTTCGCAGGAGCATGCATGATCGCTTGGTGTGTGTGCAGTGCGGAGATGGAACTGAAGTAGGTATCGCATGTACAGTATTGTCTCCGTATGTACTCGGTTTGGTGTACACGATACGGGTTACTCGCTATCCCCACCACTTTTTTCTCACTCTTGTCTGGCGAAGGCGAGAGCGAGATGGAACGAGAGCGAGCGAAAGCCACTGGTCTCGCTCCGTCTTTCGGACGCCGTGTCACTCCGGCGCACGCAAAGCGTTCCATCTCGCTCCTCCCTTCGGCCAGAAAGAAGCGAGAAACGAACACTCGGAATTAGGGTCGCTGTTCACTATACGGGTTACTCGCCGGTCCCGACCAGTGAGTACATACGGAGACAATACTGTATACTGTTTATTCATACGTTACGTTTAATTTTATACTAAGGTTCTATTTGTTTTCAGCGCTAACACAATACGGAATGTGGTGATTCTACAGCAAAAAGAAGTCGAAAATAAAGGAAATTTTCTAATATCGCACCTAATAGGTACCACTGGTTACGGGACGTATTGTATATGGATTTATAAATGTAAATATTGAATGTTCTTCCTCGAATTTATATGCGCTATTTATATTATTTTGTAACAATTGTAATCACCAATCCTGTATATTATTAAATAAAGAATAAATCCTTTTTGAAATTAGTAGAATTAATTATTTAATAAACTGTAGAATCTACTAGCTTATTATGTGGGAGTAGGGATACACCTACAGCAATAACGGTACATTTGGGTTGGTGTGTAGGAACGGCCATGTGACGTCACGCGTAGGGATTTGTTTGCCAATTCTGACCCTCAGATGACGCTGTTATACGTGTCAGGCGAACGGCAGGATCTGATGCAAATCTGCTGCTCATCTGACGTCAGGCCCTGACCGCAGCTTAATGCGGACACAGACGACTACGGATCTGACGTCAGGCTCTGCGCTCTCACGGCAGACCCTGCTGCCAATCTGATGTCAGATTGGCGTCAGATGGTTATCAGGGAAACATAGTTACGTTCAAGCTAATCCCATAATTTAGTTAAGTAATGAATTAGGCTTGCAGTAAATTCTTTTCCCAAATATAGATTCTCTTCCGATTTCATTGAACTTAAGATGAATAGTTGAGTACCAACTTACACAAAACTCTAAGTTGTGCAGACGAGTATTTCGTCTTTAATTGATTTTTTGCACGGCATTGATACATAGCTTGATCTCTTTCTGGATTTAGATATTTTATACTTAACACATTGTCTTGTATAGAATATCGATCCTTATCTTCAGGATGAAGTGTTTCAATATCCAATAATTCACCATTCCTAACCCAACTATAAGTTACATCTGGTATACCAAACGCTTCGCAAGTCCAGGTTAATTCTCCTCTGTTATCTGTGTGTTTATCCACTAATGGAATTGTAAAATTAGGAGCAGCTTGTATAGTTAGTCTCACAGAATTTTCAATTGATAATCTGTCATTGTAAACTCTACAGACATACTCTCCTTGATCGTCGACATGTACTTTTGATATTATTAATACCCGGTTATAACTAATTGTGTGTGCTCCACGTGGTAACAGTGCCCCTCTTCTTGTCCAATTGTATGACGGAACAGGGCTATATAAAAATTAAATAGTATTTATATTCTAATTGTGTAATTATTAATGGCGTTAGTAAAATTAATCAAATGGAAATCATTATATACCGACATATACAATATGTACATGGCACGGCTGTAACTATTCCTATTGCATATTCAATATGACTATTCATTTGCATATTTTTACTAAACAACTTACTATCCAAATGCAATGCATTCGAGTCTCACTTCCTCTCCAGCAATTGGAGCCTCTGGAAATGCTTTCGGAAAATTATTAGGAAACTTTAACTGTTGAAATGAAGCTGAAAACCAAAAGAACCTATAAGAATATTACAAATCGCATACTGTAGGAAAAGTTGAAATTATATAAGTACGTATCCCATATTTGAATGATAGGAGATAATACATAATTGACAAAAAAAAAGTACTTACAATGTGGATCAACTCTCAATGGAAAGAATGGCCCATTACGACCAGTATCAGAGGCAACACTTTGAACATTGCAGGAATAGTTTCCACGATCAATCATTTCTAATGCAGAAAAATAAAGCGCCCCATCATGGGAAACAAAGACACGTTTATCTTCTTCCACAAAATTAGGAAAATAATCACGTGCCCAATAATATTTTACCCCGGGAAAATGTTGAGGTGGATCACAATATACAGCTTTACCCCAATTTTGATCTCCACGTTCCTCAGAGCGTTTTAAATTAAATTCCAAGATATATCCAAATGACAATTCTACACTTTCAGATATAATTGTACCAAACTCATTTGTTGCTTTACAATGATATGAACCTCTGTCTTCTGTCTAAAAACAATTAGTCAATATTCTTGAAATGATTATCTCTAAACACATAAATCTTATAAAATTGTAAATACGATTACCTGATCAGGTTCATAAATAATTAAAGTGCCACCACTGACTGTATATCTGGTATTTTTTAGTGGATCTATTTTTGTTGCAATTAATCTATCATTTTCATAATCTTCCTTAAACCATTCATAAGTTGGTGCAGAATAACCACCAGCAAGACAGCTTAAAGAAACATCATTACTTATCTTTCGTTTTGATACATCAAATACTTTATCTACTGGTTGTTTAATAAAGTATGGCCCTCTAGGTATTTGACTGGGGTTACTAATTTCAATGCCGTACTGATAGGTACGATCATCTTCTACTAAGTTATGTAAATTGGATATTGGAGCTTCGCAAATATATAACAATTTTTCTCCGCCAGTTATTTTTTCCAGTCCCCAACGTTGTAGATTATTATGATAACAATATGCTAAATAGTCTCTAGCAAAGAAATTATCATTTGGTTCAGGTAAAAATGCATTGTCCATATTTAGTAACTGAGTATTATCTCCTTCATTTATCCAGTTTCCATTTTGATACTTCATACCAGTGTACCATTTATGATGTTGAGGATCTTGCCATAACAACTGATATAATATAAACCCATGTTCCTCCAAGGAATTAATCGTAACAAGATCGCTTTGGTAAGCTTGACAATTTTTTCTTGCTTCTTCTCTTTCCTTAAGTGGACTTTTTATAAAACGATAACATGATTCTTGGAATATTATCCAGTGTTGTGGACATCGATGCATTATTTCTCCGTACAAAACATTTTGAGTAAGTACATCCGGTGAGACAATAAGAACATATGCCAACATTATTTGTATATAATACATTGCTATGCGTATTTCGATGTTGTTGATAAGTTATTAAGTTCTCTGTAATTATAAATTATACCATTAGCTACTGCAAATTGTTTAGTAAAGTAAAATGGAAGACACAGTGTCATTATAGTTTCATTACATTAAATGAAATTAAATATTTGTCAAAATGCACCGTTTTCACAAAAGTTTATGAAGTTTTAGCATGGATGAACTGATCAATGTATTAGATGAAAACAAATTCACGGTTTTTGAGAAAATAGCACGTTTGCGACATATAATTTCTTATCATTTAATCCTTTCAACGAGCAGAATAATTTTATGTAAAAAAATTATATTAATTTTGAATGTTATGAATAATTTTGCGGCAAGTTTGTTTTTACAAATATCTACCAATCCAGAGGTGTAAAACCACCCACGAAAACAGTGACCATCACTTTTTGTACACTTTGTATAAATATAATTTTTTCTTCTTTTACAGTGACAGTAATTTCATTCATTACGTTAAAAATTCTTCACAATCGCAGGTTAATAAATCAGTTTTACAATAAAGTGAATGATTTCAAATCAGTACCTAATTTTATAATACCACTTCTCCTACAGCACATTTTGTTGGAGGAAAGTTACAGAACCGTTTTTGCCATATTGCAATGTTCTAGGTTGAATTGCAATTTTACAGCAATATTGTGGAAACATTGCCGTGCAATACTGCAATGGCAACGATTGTGCAATGGTCTTGGAATCTTGCGCACACACTGCCGTGGAATATTGCAGTGGCAACGTTCGTCCAATAATCCTGGAATATTGCGCACACGTTGCCGTGAAATATTGCGCACATATTGCCGTACAATAGTCGTGGAATATTGCGTATATATTGCCGTGCAATATTCCAGTGGCAACGGTCGTGCAATATATCGGCAATATTACGCACTAGGGTGTCTCTCGTATACTTTTGGTGAAATTTTTCTTCAAGATTTTCTTCACGGCACCCCCCCCCCCCGCCCCGCTCGCAAATTGTTCTAAATAATAAAAAAAAAATCTGTCTACAGTTTGAGCCCGATCGGATAACAGGAGAAGAAGCTTCTGGGCCCTTGAACATTCAAATAATTATTTAACAGCTCACAAAGTCGATTTTATATAATATCCTCCGAGTTATTGATTATATAAAAAATATGTCAAACATAATTTGTAGATTCAGACAATATACATTGTATGTTGTATTACTTTTTCTCGTGCGACAAACGGTTTTCGGAAAAGCCCAGAAAACTAATAACAAATAAATAAAAAACATTTTTATTCTTCAAATTTTGAAAGTCTAAATCCTTCTCCAACACTTTTTATTTATGATGGCGAAAAAAATGTAATTTTCATTTTCGAGAACTGCGTTTTAAACATTTAAGGGGGCATATATCAAGATATGCAAAAAAGATAAAACAATTTCATATTTTCAGTGCTTGATATGTCATGAATGTTTGCTGATAATTAGGAATCGAAATTCGTAAAAATATCGAAGATATAGACATTAGAAGTGAAGTATGCTCATTGGTGACAGACACGTACCAGCATTAACCTTTAGGGTGGAAAATAAAAAAAATACACATTTCTTTTAGACTTCATAAATAAGAAATGTTGGAGATACATTTAAATTTTCAAAATTTAAAAAAAAAATGGGACATGAAATCTTGCACTTTTTAGGCAATAAAAACGAAAATATGAATCAGATAAAAAATCCGCGCTGTCAAAAACCTGAGTAATAGTGTATCATATAGCCATGCAAAATTTGAAGTAAATCGGTTGAATAGTTTTTGAGTAATAATGGGTAACATGTTTCATAATCATGATTTCGAGAAAACTGCATTTGGATACCTCACTTCTGATGTCTATATCTTCGATATTTTTGCGAATTTATGTCCTTAACTATCAGGAAACATTCATGACATATCAAACACTGAAAATATGAAGAATAATTTTCTTTTTATCATATTTGCGTATCTCAGTACATGCCCCCTTTAAATATTTGAAAAATAGTTCTCGAAAATAAAAATCACAATTTTTTCCGCCTTCATATATAAAAAGTGTTCGAGGAGGATTTCAAGTTTCAAAATTTGGAAAAAGAAAATTTGTTTTTCAGTTTTTCGGTCTTTTTTCGAAAACCGTTAAGAAAAAATAATACAACATAGAAAATTCACCTTGTCTGGATGTACAACTTTTGTTTTGAGATATTTTTTTATGTAATCAATAACATGGCGGACATTATATGAAATCGTCTTTGTGAGCTGTGAGATAATTATTTAAATGTTCAAGGGCCCAGGGGCACCTTTTCCCATACTCCGATCGGGCTTAAACTTTACACAGATTTTTTTTAATATTTGGAACTATTCGGGGGGCGTGCCGCGAAGAAAATTCAAAAGTTAAAAATAAGAGCCACCCTATTGCGCACACATTGCCGTACAGTATTCCTGCAATGTCACCTACCATTTAAACCTAAAATATTTCCGTTGTCTTTAATGATAAGAGAAAATCCATATGGAACAAAATGTTTGCTTCAGAGAGGCAATTAGTGTGATGGAGATTTTTTTCTCAGGGTCATGTTTTCCGAAATTTTAAGGTCGTCGACGTTTATTTTAATGGGATAATGTATTTGTATAAGTGTAACGCAGGGCTGCACAAAGAACCGTTTTTTAGCGTCTAGCTGCGAGCAACCTGCCGAAGCGTCCAACTGTTCCGTTGCTAAGGGTAAAATCAGTGACGAAAACTGCAGTAGTGTAGGTGCGTGTTCATAGGCGCGTAGCATAAGTACATATGGGTGGGTTCCTTATGGAGCCCCAGTGCAGAGCAGGTCCGGTAATATGATTCGGGGGGATCATGAAATTTCCAACACATTTGGTACTGCCGATATTTCCTATGACTTCACGGATCGATTTTACTGATAATAAAACATTTATTACTAATAATTCTTATCTTTTCACCGACACATACAATGTTTAGAAAGTACTGCATATTCCTTAACTCCCCGTATATCGTTACATGAACAGATTACAACGCAATTTTTTTGCTGCCCAAATTCACTCTAAGCGGGTGAAATTAACCCCTGAACATATCAAAAATGCCAAGGAAGCATGTTCGTAACAGAAAGAAAGAAAGTGATCGGAAAGCACAAGCAGTGAGACCTCAACGAATGCCCAAATGGAATTCGAACTGGATGTAGCAGCAATAAAACAGCCGTCCCAGGGTATAGAGAACCACTACAAAAGAATCATCGAAGAGTTGAAGGAGACGATCCTAAAACTATCAAGGGAGCTCGAAGAGGAAAAGGGAAGAA
This sequence comes from Andrena trimmerana, assembly GCA_951215215.1. Lineage (NCBI taxonomy): Eukaryota > Metazoa > Arthropoda > Insecta > Hymenoptera > Andrenidae > Andrena > Andrena trimmerana. The sequence goes on along the minus strand of OX578062.1, from coordinate 24,059,701 downwards.
AGAACAAAGGCCATTACAGGAAAGAGGAACCAGGGGTAACAACCTACAATAGATTCGAGCTACTGAAAGGAGAAGGGAACTCAGCTGAACACTAAGCAACGTCAAAGAAGGCGCCCCAATATGTGACGAAAGAGTTGCAAATAGGGAAGAAGCGGCGGAATCTCAGCCCAAATAATCAAAACTCAAATAACAAAAGGAAAGGCAACGTCGGCTCCGTGTTGTGAAACAGAGATTACACAGGCAAGGAGGAAGAAGCGGACTCCTATGGTACGAGTGGAAGAGTCAGCTCCAAAGAAGCTAAACCACCGCTAATCAATATATTAAACAATTCAGCAAACCATATAATAGAGACTTTACAAAACTCAGGTACTTCGAGCAACTTTCATATTAAAAAAATTAACTCGTTTAAGCACCTACAGGTAAACTCAATTGAAGATTTTAAAAAAGTATGCGTACTTCTGAAGGTAGGGAATATCGAGTATTTCACATAGGTACACTCGGGGACGAAATCGGCTTCCCTCCGGAAATTTGGCAACGTTGCATGTCGGGTCCCCCTGTGTCGAAGAACCACTGAGTTATACCTAGTGACAATGGTGACAATTTTACAAGTTATTACTTAGTTTGCTAAAATGAATTGTGCTTGATAAAACATTACACGTAAGAGGATGATGGGCTCGATTCCTCATCTATTTGGCAAAGAAGTAGCATGTATCGTAGGTAGAAAGTTTTTAGACTGCCAGGCCGAAGTCTAGGTAAACGCACAAAATCCCCATATCGGTGTTCCAGCACGGGAAGGCGAGGGAAGGCGTTTTGTTCGCCGCGACCCCAAGGTAGCCGTCGTCCGCATAAGACCCTCTCACTTGCACATAAAGCCCTGTCCTTGTTTAGCACCATCCCTGTCTACCGCATGCTCTCCGTCACTCCCGTGCAGCGAATTGGCGCTAAGAGGCTAGTTATTTCTTACGAAGGAGCAATATCGATGGTCCTCACTATCGATAGTTATCGGTATTGAAAATCGTGGGTTGATATCCGTGCAATTCTAATCGCTTTGCTTAAGAACTGCTGCTAAACCTGATAAAGCATTAAACTTAGCATAATAATAATCAAAAACATCGATGTTTTCCTAATGGATTTCGATGTTTTTGATTATTATTACCTATGCTAAGTTTAATGCTTTATCAGCTTTAGCAGTAGTTCTTAAGCAAAGCGATTAGAATTGCAAGGATATCAACCCACGATTTTCAATACCGATAACTATCGATAGTGAGGACCATCGATATTGCTCCTTCGTAAGAAATAACTAGCCTCTTAGCGCCAATTCGCTGCACGGGAGTGACGGAGAGCATGCGGTAGACAGGGATGGTGCTAAACAAGGACAGGGCTTTATGTGCAAGTGAGAGGGTCTTATGCGGACGACGACTACCTTGGGGTCGCGGAGGACAAAACGCCTTCCCTCGCCTTCCCGTGCTGGAACACCGATATGGGGATTTTGTGCGTTTACCTAGACTTCGGCCTGGCAGTCTAAAAACTTTCTACCTACGATACATGCTACTTCTTTGCCAAATAGATGAGGAATCGAGCCCATCATCCTCTTACGTGTAATGTTTTATCAAGCACAATTCATTTTATCAAACTAAATAATAAGTTGTAAAATTGTCACCATTGTCACTGGGTATAACTCAGTGGTGCTTCGACACAGGGGGACCCGATATGCAACGTTGCCAAATTTCCGGAGGGAAGCCGATTTCGTCACCGAGTGTACATACCCAAAAGCGAAAAGCGTTGACCTTAAGGATATGGATGGGGAATTTGAGGAGCAAGAGGTTCTCCTCGACTTACAAAAAATGCAAATTGAAAATATCAAATTCCTGAGTGTTAGAAAATTTCAAACCAGGAGTTCCATTAATAGTAATAAGAAACTTCCTATTTTCATAGTTAAAATAGACGCGAACAACAATATAGATAACCTAAAAAATAAAAATAAAAACGGTCTTGTATTCTACAGGGTGTCCGCGGGAAGACTGGACAGCCGGTTTTCTCCTAAACTATAGGAGATAAAAATATAAAAAAAATAGGGAATTGCATGGTTCGAGGGGGCTAATTTACTAGCGCGAACGAATTTTGTTTTCGATTATTATTTTAAAAAATACGATGGTCAAGTTCGGTTTTTCAAATGGAACTACGTTTTCTGAAGACCTGAGTTGATAGTGCGTTCCAAGACAAATTCAATAAGCTTTAATGTATACACTTTATTTTCACTGGTTTTTAAAATATTGCGCTTGCAAATTTACTGATTTTCACTGGAAGAGAACTGTCTGATATAGCACGGACCGGGGACGGTCTTACTGACGTCACGGGTAGCACTGCCTGTTGAAATAGATACCTACCTCCCAAAGGTCTGCGCTAGAAATGGCAGGCCTAGAGGCTGGACAATTCTTTTCCGCCAGAAATGCTACTTAGGTAGGTAAGGAAAGTAGAGACATGATGGGGAAGCTAAGGAAAAATGCAAATAAAGTGGTGATTGTTGCTTCTTTATCACTCCAAATACAACTATAAGTTAATGATTTAACATTTTTTACACACTTTGGACTATCTGCGGTCAGGCGTCCAAGTGATTAAACTTTACAAAACAGATGGGAAAAAACCGTCCTCCCCCACTCGCTTTCGCCAGCGACCACACTATTATAACACAGTGGCTTCCTAGTGATGTATTTGTCACCTGCCTAGCATCTTTTAATTAGGGTTTAGGGAGATGCCCCATCTTAACTCGCTACCCCGTCATATTTGTCATACGAAACAAGCCGCGATCCACGAGCCTTCTGATCGGTCATGGCTCCACTCGCCCGGGCTCGCCAAGCCGACTTGATGAGCTAGACGAGCCGAGCTAGTTCGCGGTGCCAGGAGCCGTCTGATTCCACCTGGAGAGTAGTCGGGTCACACACTGCACAAATGATACAGGGTGATTCTGGAGCTACGCCCGTCGAAGGATGCGGCCTGGTACCCTGTGGCCAGGACAACCCGCCCGCAGTGCCTCACCGAATTTTATGGCTTTTTACGGAAAAAGGTACGAATCCTGGGCCGAACGTAGCGAATTGAGGTCGAGTCCCCGCAGTCGAGTGTGAAATATCAATTATTGCGTATTAAGAATTTCTTTTCTTCATCGTATCATAAGGGAAGTGACACACCAATGGATTCCTTATGTTTTTCTGATGAAAATCAGACCAAATATCATGCAAATCAGACTACTTTGACACAAGCTATTTGTATTCCCTATGTAAAAGTTGTCCGATTTACACGACATTTGTAATGATTTTCATCAGAAAACCGCAAGGAATCCATCGGCGACACTTCGTTAAGATGGGGCATCTCCCTAAACCCTAATTAAAAGATGCTAGGCAGGTGACAAATACATCACTAGGAAGCCACTGTGTTATAATAGTGTGGTCGCTGGCGAAAGCGAGTGGGGGAGGACGGTTTTTTCCCATCTGTTTTGTAAAGTTTAATCACTTGGACGCCTGACCTCAGATAGTCCAAAGTGTGTAAAAAATGTTAAATCATTAACTTATAGTTGTATTTGGAGTGATAAAGACTTAATCAATAGCAACAATCACCACTTTATTTGCATTTTTCCTTAGCTTCCCCATCATGTCTCTACTTTCCTTACCTACCTAAGTAGCATTTCTGGCGGAAAAGAATTGTCCAGCCTCTAGGCCTGCCATTTCTAGCGCAGACCTTTGGCAGGTAGGTATCTATTTCAACAGGCAGTGCTACCCGTGACGCCAGTAAGACCGTCCCCGGTCCGTGCTATATCAGACAGTTTTCTTCCAGTGAAAATCAGTAAATTTGCAAGCGCAATATCTTAAAAACCAGTGAAAATAAAGTGTATACATTAAAGCTTATTGAATTTGTCTTGGAACGCACTATCAACTCAGGTCTTCAGAAAACGTAGTTCCATTTGAAAAGCCGAACTTGACCATCGTATCTTTTAAAATAATAATCGAAAACAAAATTCGTTTGCGCTAATAAATTAGCTCCCTCGAACCATGCAATTCCCTATTTTTTTAATATTTTTATCTCCTATAGTTTAGGAGAAAACCGGCTGTCCAGTCTTCCCGCGGACACCCTGTATACATAATTAAGTGGGAAAAAATTAAGAAAAGGAAACAGATACAATGCAGGAGGTGTCAATGTATAAGGCATTCGGCGGTAAACTGCAATTTAGAGTATAGACGAGTGAAGTGCAACAATAAACACAACCCGGGCGAGTGCAAGGTAGCCCATATAAACAGTAGAGGTGTATCGGCAGTCGAACCATAAATTGTAACCATAAGGTGTAAATTGTAAAGAAGTTGGTCACTCAACATCATATATGGCAGGCTTGGGAATTAAGTGAACGGAGCGGCCGATTTTCAGAGGCAACGCCTCCTTTCTCCCGCCGCGCGTCTAAGCCCCCGCGGCGGCCCAGCAGCTTGGAGCGCCTCAGGCCCGTACCACGTGAACCGTGCGTGGCGTATTAGGGCGACATTGTATCAATAGGTTTCCACATCGTCCCAGAGAGCGCGATTGTCGATGGATGTTTGTTTCGTCAACACGCCACGCGCGGTTCATATGGTACGGGCCTGAGGCGCTCCAAGCTGCTGGGCCGCCGCGGGGGCCAATACACGTTGCGGGAGAAAGCAAGCGTTGGCTCTGAAAATCGGCCGCTGCGTTCATTTAATTACCAAACATGATATAGGTGCCCAAAATTAGTAGAAATGAAAGCCTTAATTAAGGAAAAGAGAGAAACCAACTTAGCTAAAAAACTGAAGCATGTTCACAACATAAATAGCCTAATTAAACCTAACAAATCTTTTAATACAACAGTAAGGGGAAACCAAAGCGTAAAAGAAATACCAGTCAACTCTACCAAAACTAACGCATCCAATATAGTATTTGCTCAGGCAGCGTATAACATTACACCCTCTCAGATCCAGTTTTTAGAAGACATTACACGTAAAACTCACAATGCAATAGAATAGCTGAACAAGTAAAAGTAAATTCACAGCGGATAAATGCCATACGAGAAATTCTGGATATTAAGTTGTAACAGAGCTCTTCAATAATCAATCATCAAACAAGATTTTACTACAGAACTTAAGTCTTTTCGATAAATGTAATTTCGATTATAACGAATAAAAGAAGGGCAACGCTTACAGAATTTTTAGGCTGGCATAACCCAGACATTGTCTTACTATGCGAAACGAAGACGAATGCATCCCATAGATTGTATTTTAAGAATTATAATTTGTTAAGGCGGAATAGATCGCATGCGAAACAGGGTGGGGGTACCACCATTCAAATTAGAATGAAGCGGGGCGGGGGTACACACACACATACACGGTGATGAGGCGGGGAGGGGGTACCGCCGATGACTCATAACGCGTTGTCGGAAGCGCAAAAATTCGAAGCGATCCGACACCCTCTTATCGCGGCAAGGTCAGATCGCGCCCACGATAACCAGGTCGCAGCCGCGCAATCCGCACGCGCAGGTGTGACAGCTGCGTACGATTCGCGACGTTCGAACAAGGAGCGCGAGAGAGAGGTACGATATACATCTATCTCTTCTTTCTTTCTATCTCTCGGTCTGTAGACAAAACATAGGGAGGTATTACGCGTAGAAGATGCAAGTCAAAACCTGGATAGTCCTCGCGTAAACATCTATCATAAACATATAGCTGTAACGATCGGAGGTCCACTTCCGAGAATAATGCGCAGTATTTTCGTGCTGCACGAATTCTCAGAATCGCGAAAATTCAAAGCGGACCGGCGCGCTTCTATCGCCCGAAGGCTAGATCGCGCTCACGATAACCGCGTCGCAGCCGCACAGTCCGTACGCGCAGGTGCGAAACTCGTGTACGATTCGCGACGTTTGAATTTGGAGCGCAAGAGAGAGAGAGAGGTACGATATTCATGTCCCCCTTTCCGTTTCCAGACAAAACAGATGTTATACAAGATGGACTTGATAAAATATATGCGATAATGATTGAAGGTATACTTCCGAGAATACTACGCATTTCTTACCGCGATCACGCAACTCCAGAATATTTTGTGTAGAAGATTAAAGCGATGTAAGCTAATACTTTTGATTAATAAAACATATTCGGTGCGAGAGATGTGATACTGTGTGAAGGTCCGGTTCCAAGCATTAGTTATCACTCTATACTCATGAGAGCGTAAATACAGCTGTATCGACATTGCGTAGGTCATGCGATTCACGATCACGCAAGTACAGTTACAGTGCAGGAGACTATACAGTAGAATGTATGGTATTCGAAATTCATAATAGTTATAGATCAGCGCCGTTCAGCCTACCGTTTGGCGGGCTCGCCGCCGACAAGTGTTTACCCCGGGCAGTCTGACCTGTTACCCTATCGGGCAACTCCTGAACGGCGTTGTTATAAATGTTTCGAGATCCTAACATACCTAGTTAATAATGAAGATCGAAAGAATGGTAGTTTTATGAAGGGATCGTGTAAGGTATCAGATAATACAGGTATTTGTGTGAAAAAGTGTTACATTTATTGGTAAAGTATATCAACATGTATACATTATTATGGTACGTTGCGAGCATCGCGTATCATCAAATCCAAGCCCAACGCTAATACTTCACAATCTAACAAAGAATGCGGTTCGAAGTAGAGCTCTTACTTTTCTACCCGTCGGGTACCCGTCTACCCAAAACAACTTCAAGCCGTTGAAAGTAGTATTGTTCGATCATATTTGGCTAACATTAGACTACACCACAGACAATACTACATTCAATTGCTTGAAGTTATCCCGGGTAATGTCCTGGTACCCGGGTACCCGTCGGGTCAAAGGAAGAGCTCTAGTTCGAAGTATTCGCTTTCGGAAATGAGTTTTTCATAGTCCGCGGTCGATGTCGTAGCGGAGCGTATAATGTCTACAAACAACGCGTATTTGCTGCTTACGGAGTTTAGAATTTCCGACAACCACGAGAACATATGACCGATACATCGATTGTATTTGAACATTTCGTGTATCGTAGCTTCGGCCATGTATATGATGGAACTACCATCCGATATTTTAGCAATTCGTTGATTGTTGATTCGTGTGAAATCGATGAGCAAATGATCAACGATGATGAAATAATTATAATTATTATTATAAAAATTAGAAATATTATAAAAAATTTAAATATGGTCTTGATGCGATGGAGTTGCGTCCTTACGGAAACGTTGAAGTATCTGAAGCTCATGCTGTGGCAGAAGTTTCCACGTAGACATGGGGAAAGATAGTTCGTTGAATTTGCTGTCGTCTATCAAGATTTCAACGCAACACAAATCCCGACGGACACGAATTCCAATTGCGAGGCGTTTGTATGTGGTCAAGGTACTATTGCTCGGCCGAAAGAAGATCTCTAGCAGGCGGTCTCGGGCGATGCAGACCGTCGCTATGACGATTGGTCGAGTCACCTATTTGGGCACACTTCTAAAGACGGGGCTCACGTATTTTGGTTATTGTCTGAAGTAGGCACATATATTGTCACACAGAGCGACGAAGAGAGCGAACAAAACACATCGAGATCGAGTGGAATACAGCGATCTGACCGACGAACGCCAAAGCAATAGCGTAGGCAGCTCAGACGGTTAACTATTAATTAATATATAATAACATAAAAATTTCCTTATTTTTCACAATATGTTCAGGAAAGTATTATCCCGATACCAAACCAATGATAATACTTTCCTATCGGGTTGAAAAAGAACTAGAGGAATGATAGGAAAGATTTGTGCACAGGATGCTGTACAGATATGACGAACAACCAGAGGAGAGTACTTTAAACACGAGACAGCATAAGTGGAGTTTCCATCTTTGTGACATACGCAACCAGGAGGATTATACGAAAAGCGGAGAGATGTGATCACACTTACGGACACAGTAGGAGAAACGCAGACAGAAGTTTTGGACACGCTGAATCAAGGAAGTAAGACGAGAGGTGAGAAAACGAATATATAAGACGTCACAGTATTGTGAAAGGAGAAGTTTTTGAGTAATGGAGACAATATGTCGAGAGGGATATAAAAGACGCAGACGATTAAAGGCTTGGCGACATACAGTAGAGACATGGTTTTCAAAAGTAAGGGTAGAATCGAGTGTGATTCCCAAATTCCGGATAGAGGTGACAGGATGCAGTTGGACGGAGTCAAGTGTGACAGTAATGGGAGGAAAGGTACGGAGGAGGAAAGAAGAGCCGAGCACAAGAAGAGAGGATTTAGAAGGATTAAGTCTGAGCTCATGTTGAACCGCCCAATCAGATATTTGGGTCAGATCAAATTCCAAATTATTAACGACTTCGTTAATGTTGTTCGGCGCAAAGGTGGATATAATCTGCATGTCGTTGGCGTACATGCACGAAATATTCGTCTTAGTGAGACGAAGCAGATCAGCAACGAAAATATTAAATAACATAGGACCTAACACAGAGCCTTGTGGAACTCCGCAACTCACCGCACGCACAGAAGAGAATTTTGGCCCATCACGGTTTAGCATAACCTGCTGAGTGCGTCCGACCAGATAGGAGCGAAACCATGAAAGGGGCAAAGGAGACAGTCCAAAAAATGTCAATTTAGCAATCAGCAGGTTATGATCGACGGTATCAAACGCTTTGGAGAAATCGAGAGATGTAATAAGAGCGATTTTACGGGAGTCCATAGCACGTAAGATGGAGTCAGTGATAAAGAAAAGAGCGGTGGTCGTGCTGTACCCACGTCTGAAACCAGATTGGAGATCAGGTAAAGCATGAACGGACGAGATAAAAGGTGAGAGTTGAGCATAACATAATTTCTCTAAGAGTTTAGAGAGGAAGGGGGGCTGCGAGATAGGGCGAAGAGAATTAAGGGTTGATGCTAGGGAGTTTTAGGGATAGGTACGACGATATTGTTCTTCCAAATGGACGGATAGGTGCCAGAGGAGATGTTGTGATTAAATATATGGATTAGAGGATCGAGGCAGAAAGGAATGCAGTACAAAAGAAGATGACCGGATAGGTCGACCGGATTCGAGGAGGTGAGTTTGATATATGTAAGGACTGAATAAAGGTCAGCGGATGTAAAGGGTGAGAAAGAGAAGTTCGACGACGGGTGTATATGAGAATTATTCAGAAAACTATCAATTGTTTCAGATGAGATTCTAGTAACCGGGACGGAATCGATGAAGTGATTGTTGATAGAATTAGGATCAGGGAAAGGAAGAAAAGAATTAGGATCTCACCGAGGACGATAATAGCCAGCACGAGTGATGAGATTCCAGAATTGTTTACAAGATTTGGAAGAGGATGAAAGATGATTGAAAAGAGCGCGTTTTTCGGCTCTAACAAGGATGTATTTTAGGTGTCCGCCTCCGATCATTTCGATTTTTGGATATGTTATAGAGGACCGAAAAATAAGAAATAGGGGAAGGTGGGGTAAAACGGAACGCTTAACTTTGGAGGGTGATAACTTAAAATCGGGAGGAGAAAAAGACACGAGACTTCAACAGGAGTCTTCAGTGGACCTTAGACAACAAGAAAATCAAGGTCATTGTTAAGAAAAATCTTTGGGAACGACGGAAAATGAAATTTACCGGAGGTATTGAAATCTTCGTCTCGCTCAAATGGTGGGGTAAAACGGAACACCCACTCGAAGACCGTGTAAACGTACAAAATCTTTATTTTTATGATTTAAAATGTATTAATTTATGTTAAAATTTATAAATACATGTTTTAGGTATAACTATTGCAAATAAAATATAACAAAAATATATATTATACATATAAGAGAAAATATTTTATTAGATAACATGAAAATTACGGAAAATAATCAAATATAAATGTAATATCGTAAAAGAAGGATAAATTAATACAGTTTGTTTATTATTTTATGAACAATAAGCGGGCCGGAATCACCCGCTGGCTGGAATTATACCCCGCTTTCCCCTACACGCGGATTTTTACATGAATATCAATACTTGCACGGAGAACACTTCTGCATTAAATAATTATGTTATTTATTACAACTTAAACTAACAGTTTGATCGAATGAAAGATGATCTCATACATCATAATTTTCTATACAAAATCAATTTTTTTAGAAACAAGGATAGTAATTGAAAGTTTAATCTACAATCTAATAATTAAAAGAGATAATAAACACGTACTAAGAGACGTTTCCATTATTCCCCATGTATACTAGGCGTTCCGTTTTACCCCGCGAAAAGTGTTCCGTTTTGCCCCACGTGCAGTCATTTAATAAACATTTAATATTTACACTTCAGCGTGAGGTAAAGAATTTTTTATATACGTCAAAATGTAGCGTAAGGACCATAGAATCCAACGATGTACTTGCCGTTATTAATTTTCGAAATCCAAGTACCGAAAAGTGGTCGAAAGTCCAACGCAATATTGAAACGTCGATACCAGAAATTTTTCCAACTCTCTTAATGGAAAAATAACTTGTGCAGGGGTCTATGGTCTATCACAAAATGCTATGAGAACCCTTTGGTTCCTTGTCACGCAATACCAACTCATTCGCTGCTCTTATCTAACAGAAACATTGGTGTTCCGTTTTACCCACCCGTTCCGTTTTACCCCACTTTCCCCTACGTGTTTTTTTATTTTTCCCCGTTGTCATATTTGGGGGGTGAAAACTGCGTTCAAAGTTGGGGTTGAAAAATCATTTTTGTGGAATATCTCGAGAACTATTAGAGATAGGGGAATAGTGTCAATGGACGAATTTTGTGTCTTTGAATGCGAAATATGACTGACTCACCAGATTTTCAAAAAGTCCATTTTTTCCTCAAAAATGATTTTTCAACCCTAACTTTGAACGGAGTTTTCGTCCCCCAAATATGAAAACGGGGAAAAATAAAAAAACACGTATTTCTTACTTTTCGGTCCTCTATAACATATCCAAAAATCAAAATGATCGAAGGCGGACACCTAAAATACTCTCCTTGTAAGAGTTGCGGTACAGAGATTGCGGAGCTGCTTATAGCGGCACCAGTGGGAAGTGTTGACAGTCCTAAGAAATTTCGAACTCGCCTGATTATGCATGCGCATAAGTTTGCGTAAATTAAGAGTCAACCATAGCGCGGACGGTCGTGTAATACGCACACGCTCAATGGGAGCAAAGTGATCAAATAATGTAAGTGTAAGGGAGTAGAATAAATTAACTTTGTCGTCAATAGAGCTGGTTTCGTATATAGGCGACCAATCGATCATAACAGCGGCAGCGTTAAAAGCATCCAAAGACATATCGCGTAGATTTCGGCGTAGCACCAAGCGAACGGTGACACGTGGTTTGACCATATTTAGTATGGCATAGACAAGAGAATGATCGCTTGCGTGGGTCATGTCATAGACACCGCTAGAATTAACCGGCAGATCATTGCTAATCATGATTAGCGAGGAAGAGGTGTTAGTCACCCGTGTAGGTAAATTAATAATCTGATTAAGAGATAACAGCGACATAAATAGGTTAATTGAATCGAAACCAAGAGAATCGGATGAGCTGACATTAATATTAAAATCGCCCATGCAAATGATATGATCAGAGAAGTTATATACATAAAGTAAGTAATCAAGCAAAGAGTCAATAGCAGATAAAGAGCAAGTTGGCAGTCGGTAGACAGTGAAAAGTGCGAGGCGCTTGGTGTTAACTGTAATATGCAGGCCAACCAAATCAAGCAACGGATCAATTTCAGATACATCATATACAACATTATTGTTAGTAATTGATGTGCAACAAATGTCGCGTTTAACATAAACAGCAACACCCCCGCCACGTTGTTTAAGACGAGAATTCCGGTCAGACCGAAAGAACGTGTAACCAGGGATAGTAAGCGAGGACGAAGGTATGGCATCGGAGAGCCATATATCACTTACGGATAGAACATCGAAATTAAGGCTAGAGAGCAAATCAATTATATCTGAAAAGTGCGCAACCAGTGACCTGATATTTATGTGAGCAACCGAAAAATGCTTGGTATTAATTACTAACGTGTTATTTACTAAGCTAGAGCTAGAACAAGATTCGTTCGCGGTAAAGTACGAAGACGACGAGTTAGATGAAGGTGAAAAGAACGCAGCAGATCTTGAAGAGACATAGTCAGGAGTGAAGAGAAGATGTGAGGCCCTAGAAGAGGCATGGTTCGAAGGTGAAAATGGTCCAATGCTGTCCGAGTTGGTCCGAGTGAATGGAGAATTTGACGGAGTATGTTGTGAACTGCCAGGAGGATGAGACTGATGTAAAACATTAAGCGGCAGTCAGTTAATGGTGCTTGGAGAACCACGCGGCACAGAGGAGATCGGCACAAACGTTCCTGTAGGTGGTCCAGCTGGTCCAGCTGTGCTGACAAGCTCATTTCCAGATTGGGGAGCCTGAGGGGGGAAAAACCGAGTAGCTTTTGCGCTGCTATCCTTGCGAACATATGTAACGCCTCTTCTCATCCAGACGTACTGGAAGTTGTGGATTTTGACAAATGGTTTCGCCTCCATAAAAATTCGACGCTCCTGAGCAGATGATCTCTCGTTTATATAAATCATGGTTTCCGGCCAATTTGGAAAGGCTTCCGCAGCTTTCAGATCTTTGTTAACTCTCTTCTTGTTTAGCCAGGAGTCACGAATGATGGCAGTTGTAAAGCGCACTATCAACGTTTTATTTTTAGCCTTCTTACTGTTGATGCAGGTGGCTGCTGCAACATCCGCATTGGCGAAAGGAACACTGATGGCAGCAGCAATAGAGGAGATAACTTCCATTATAGGGGTATTAGGGAAGTCCGGTAGTCCCGTGACGGCAAGTTCATAGTGCCAGTTAACTTCCTGAAGTCGTTGAAGTCGCCGCGATATAGAAGAAATCATCCCTGTTGGCGCCGCATCCGTTGTAGTAGGTCCGGGGGCATTAACGCACGTATCAATGCGCCGCTCAAGGTTATCGCATCGCGTCGAAAGTTGTTGTTGTTGAGCGGAGGATAGACCACCAACACGTCGAGAAACGTCATAAAATGATCGCTGCAGATTTTCGACACGCTCCATACATTCACTCAGCGCAGAAGTGATGTCATCGAGCTTGGAGAGACTCGGTTCTATGTCACTCAGACTGTGAAGTTGACCTCGAATGTCAGAAAGAGTAACATTTATATTAGACAGATCATCCGGGGTATACGACATACGAGCCGGATAGCTGGTACTTGGCTGGGAGACAGAGGAGACCGGGAGACAGAGGAGACCTGATGGTGCGGTAGTTGGAACAATCATCCTGTGATTGTTGTTTAGTTCGACAACCACTGCACAGACCTAACTTTGGTAAAAATTTCGCACATTGTGCACAAGTAGGCCTGGTGCTACGACGCCGATAAGGTAGTACTTAGCGTTAGTAATTGGCAATTCGTTGTGCCGAAACTAGATGGCACCTGACACCTGTGTGACGTTTAGCACTGGCCCACTGACCCAGTGAAGTAGACTGTATATTGTATGTAAACAGAGCTAGAGTTACAAAAACATCAACGGCTGAAGACAATGGCTCAACGATCGATAACTTCCCAGAATTGGCGATATTCTTTCCAGAATATGCGTCAGCAGCGACGAGAACCGGCTAGGCTGATTATGACCAACAACCACTTGCACTCTAGCTATGAGATGAACTACGTACACACCCACGAAAAAGCGGTTTGCTCGTGAAAATTATTTGTGTACAACGTAAAGCGCCACCTGGCAGGTGATTCTTGATGCATGCTTCAGCGCGGAGAATCAATTGCCTTTGGATGCTCTGTAATTTTTGCGGCGTTATGTTCGCCATCGCTGTGTGAATCAGTGCAACTGCTACTTCAGGGGTATCCACCGGCTGACGATACACCTCATTCTGAAATGATTGTTATACAACAAATACAAAACGTAAGTAAAAAAAGAATACCTCCAACAAGAATAAGTAAAGAGTAACAGCAATAATCAAATTACCTTCAGGTAGCCCCAGAAGAAAAAATCCAGCGGATTCATATCCGGTGACCGTGGGGGCCACGCAATGTGGGCCTCCTCTTCATGGCCGCGGCCGATCCACGTGTCCTGAAAGGTTTCACCTAAATAAGCGCGGACATTCAAGGTGTAATGTGGCCCAGCTTTGTCCTGCTGGTGGTACATGTTCTGTCGGATCTCAGATGGAATATCGTCCATAAGATTCGGCAGAACATGTTCTAAAAAATATTTATACGCTGGGCCGCCCAGCCTGTCTGGCAGAATGTACGGCCCAACGATAAAGTCGCCACGAATGCCGGCCCATAGGTTGATCGACCAACGGACTTGTGCTACACGTGGATCTGTTTGGAATTTGTAGGAAGGACGAGGCAGGCGGGACCTCGCGCAGACAGCGGACTACCCCTTTTCTTCGTGTGTCTCTCCGCGGGGCGTATTGATTTTGGATAACACTCTTTAATTTCTAGTTCTCCAAAATTAATCAGGCTGATCGGCTAGAGCAGGCATGCACAGGAGCCCCAATTCCGGGCGCGAGCGCACATTCGAGCTCGGGCCGAGCTCGAGCTTGAGCTCCGAGCTCGTGCAAGACAAGCGAGTCCGCCAACGGAGTGGGGAGCGGCTGGAGTAGTGGGAGCGGAGCGTCACAGGCTGCCGCAGGGGTTTCCAGAGTTTGACGCTCCGAAAATAAGGCACATTTTGTAGAATTTTTGAATGAAAAGTATTGAGTATTATAATTCCAATCTCTGTACTTTTATTAACGGAAATTTGAAAAATGTGTTCAAATTTTTGTATGCAATAATAGTAATTTGGTTCAAAGTTATAATGGTAGTAGTAATAGGGGTTTGAAAAAAAGTTTGTTGCTGACGAGCATGATTTTGGCTGTCGTAATCATCTGAAACAAAAAACGTAAATTTTTCTTAATCTATATGAGTGTGGTTATCGTATGAACTTTACTTCATGTTGAACGAATAATGTGAAAACGCACAAAAATGGTTGTATTTCAAATGAAAACATTAATTTTTTTGGAAAAGCATTTGTTAGTTTTCTGTGTTGTAAAATTGGATTTTTCCAAATAATTACTTCATTCTATGACGCTCGTGGCAGACTCTCTACTTCATTCTAGTTCACACGATAACCACACTCATATAGATTAAGACAAATTTTGCGTTTTTTGTTTCCGATGACTACACGACAGCCAGAATCATCTTCGCCAGCAACAAACTTCTTTTAACCCTTCTTACTACTATCATTTTAACTTTAAACAAAATTATTATTACTACATACAAAAATTTAAACATTTTTCAAATCTCAATTAACCCTCCGTATCCTGTGCCTGAGTCAATTTTAACCCACCGCTTGAGATTACTGATGCACACAGTGACGGAGCTGTGTATGTCAGTCGCGGCCAACCGATCATTTAGCTGTGGGGGGTGTCATAAAAGCATAAACTGGGTCTTTCCGGTGATCGTGTTGGAACAACAATGTGAAGCTGCAGACAATACCATACTTTCCTTGGAGAAAACAAAATGGGCATACGGCCTCTGTAGTCATAGTGTTCTCCACCACGAAACCTTATACCGAAGAGTGGGGAGTGAGCATATTACGGTCGTGCTCGAGGGCGCACCGACTGCCCTAGGGCAGACTTGGTGTGCACCCCTGGGCTAGAGCATTTCGCCAGGGTCGCGGTTTATGACCGTATTTTCCCGCTAAGCGGCGGTAGAGAACGGTTTCCTACAGTTTTGAATAATTTATGACTTAATTAGTTCTTAATTAGACTTAAGTTTAAGACACCGTTAGTTTCGGTGAGAACACTTCGTCTTTGATTTATTAAAATGCAATGTAATTGAGTGTAAGTTTGCACAAAGATATTATTGATCGCTGCGCTGCAGAGTGTGTGTAACACTGATTTCCACGCGGATGTACCACGTGGCGTCCATGCAATTATACTAATTGGCAGTATTATGAGTGTTCAAAGAGCTGTGTGAACTAATCAGATGAGTATTCACAATGACATGAGTTTTCACAATGATATTTCGCAGAGAATTGTGTGTGAGAGATGCAAGAGATTGATACAGAAAACCGCGACGCGTATTCGACCGATCAGACTAGGAAGTAGGCACACACGAGAGTGCGAGCAAGGCGGACTTCCGCTTGCGCGTCTTCTCCGTTCCCCTGGATTGTCAATGCGGCGCGCTGATTGGCCTATCGATCTTCGATGATTGGTCGATCGATAGGCGCTGGCGGGCGGATCGCGCGTCGATCAGCGTCGCTGTATCGCGGTCCGCGAGGTGCTGCGGTGAGTGTGAGTGCGGCGGAAATAGGAACTATCACATTCCCGAACACCGACCCCACGATCAACGTATTACCCATAGATACACGGCTGCCTGTGCACGCGAGAGGGAGCTGTTTGCCATTTCCATATGTTATTTTGAATGTGGAAAGAAATGCTCAGCTGTTGCGTTGTACTTTTTAAACAGAAAGTCTGCTGGTACTGCAAACGTAGAAAATTCATTGTACATTTATTTGAAATGTGCTTATGCTACAATATTCTACGTTAGCAGTAAGGAATTATAAGTGAAAAGGGAAAATAGATGAGGGGATGCCCCCAGAAAATGAAGTTTGTTAGGTTAGACATTTTTTTACTAGCAAAGCACCGAAACAGAACATAAAATACACTTATTACACGTCTTATGCAGAAAGCAAATATGAACAAACATTATATATAAAATTGTAAGGAATCGATTGACGTCACTTTTGCAAAGATCTGATTACAAATTGCAGAATTTCAGATTCGTCACTGCTTAGCGTGCAACATTGTATAGTCCCGCTGGTTTCGAGCGTCGAAGCCCACGAAACTCAGCGAGACACATGATTGTTGGCGAGCATCGCGTTTGACGACTCTAGCTAGAGAATCACCCCGTATAAATGCTAAGAAACGATAGTGTGAAGCGGCGTGCGTTTCAACTGCACATTGACAATATCGTAGATTCTAGGGCCTAGAATATTAGCTCCGTATTACGATGTTCTTCACCAGAGCACTGCATTACTGATGAAAATGATGCCAAACATGGAGCAATTCGGTCTATTTTTAGTGAACGTAGTGTGTGTGTCCTAATCATGTATTCATAAGAAAAAATAGACCGAATTGCTTCGCGTCTCGACTCATTTTCGTGGACATAAACTCACGAATCCATCGGTGGTAACACTCTTATCAAGGTGTACTGAGAAATATGAACCATTTCATATTCAGTACTGGATGACTCAAGTCGCCGTCGACCGAGGGCCCTAATAAATGTGCATTTATTTGAGAAACCAAAGCCGCGTCACTCGTGACACCTACTCGCGAACAGATACATATATGTATGTGCGAGAAGAAGCAATGCAATTTCCCGATGACTTGAAGCAACATTTCAATAGGTAAATGCATGAAACTCTGGGATCAGGAATTCCCAACCAAGTGATGCATATGTAAGAACTGGCGAAATTCAACAATAGTTTGTCGTCTAAATTTTACAATTAAAGTATTTACTTGACGCGAATATACATATGTAAAGTTTGTCAGCAAAGTCTTTCTCGATTTGAGTTCTATAGAAGGCTGACTTTCCTTCACCATGCAAAGTCCTCTTTTGTCCTTCACGCTAGCAATCATGCAACTCGCTGAGTTTCGTGGGTTTTGACGCTCGAATCCAGCGGGGCCATACAATGTTACGCACAAAGCAGTGACAAATCTTCAGTTCTGCATTTCTAATCAGATCTTTGCGAAAGTGACGTGAATCGATTCGTCATGTTTTCTCGATCAAATTGGCCCCAAAAATGATATTATTCGGACCACAATCAAGGAAATTACGTGAAAATTTGTTTGCAGAATTGGAAGCCCGTTTCGTTAAAAATAGTCTGATTTAAACTATTTTCTGTCAATTTAATCGGGAGAATGCCAGGAATCCATTTGTGTCACTTTCATATTGATACGATGAAAAAAAAAACAAATTCTGTTTCTATATAATCGATGACACATCGCCGAGCAACGACGATCTCGTGCGGCTCGGGCCACAAAGGTTCTCGTCTGTTATTCGAGCATCTAAGATCGTTACGGGCTCTGTTTGATGTGCACGATACAGACTTTTCGCTATCCCCACCACTTCTGTCTCACTCTTGTCCGGCGAAGGCGAGAGCGAGATGGAAAGAGAGCGAGCGAAGGCACTGAAAGCGAGCGAGGACAGTACGATACAGACGATGCGTTGATATTTTATCTCGCTCCGTCTTTCGGACGCCTGACACTCCGTCCTTTGTGTGCGCGACGGGCGTGCGCGATAGTCGCAAGTGCTTACGGTGAGCACGGGAACCGCTTCGCAAAAACTTGACGCAGGCCCGGCATAAGTATTTTTTGCGCCTTAAGCGAACATGTCAAATTGCGCCCTTTATTATATTACATTTATTTGAGATTATTTATGACTTTACTCTGCAAAATTATGCAACTGCTAGGGCGTAAGGTTGACAAGAAGTACAAAATGGCCTTTTCATTGTTGGCATTGTTGAAAATAAATTTTTAAATGTGTAACGAGTTATTGTCGGTGGGACGACGATCTTGCCCCCCCCCCCCCCACCACGCGCCCAACCGCGAGGACGCGTACCGCGCTCTGCCAACGGTCTTGCCCCCCACCACTCGTCCGCGGGTACCAAGAATCGGCGCGAGATGGGTAGACAACGAATGTCCTTCTCGCTGCCGAAATCCGCGGACGAGGACATATAGGCCGGGGGCATAGGCTTATTTGGCAGAGACCGCCTAGAGCGAGCGTACCAAACAGTACACCTCTCCCAGAGACCTCCTGTACGATTCCACGTTCTTGTGTAAAACACTCGTTCTTGCGAAAGACAAGCGCCCGTGTTCGCACCAGTTCCCGTGCGTCGACAGACTGAGTCTCTGTGTCTTTTTGAATTCACCCCCTCCCGGTTCCCAGAAGGACAGCGTGAGCCATCCTCTGCACGCAGGCCGTTATCACTTATCGATCTCCCGAACAAATTCATCACCGTTCTCGAGAGCGTCCTTACAGTCTCTGATTCACCTACGGGTTGTGCCCACCGAGTGACCGGACTCAAGACTCTCTGACCAGGGTCTAACGGCAGGGCTTGCCCGCCAAGACACCGAACGGTCAAATCGTCTATCCCCTTCCCCTTCGCCGCATCGTCACCGATTCTGATACGCGCCGCGACTCGCGCCGCGATACACACCGGGACTCGCGATAGATTAAGCCGTACTCACACTGTGTGCCAGCATAGACCTGGCCGGGATATTCTGTACATAGTTCCTAAGGCAAATAAACTGTCGTACTCCACACTACCTCTGCGTACGATTATTCAATCGGCAGCCCTGGACCTCCGTCCTGAGCTGGCGATACGGTACCTCCACCGTCCCACCGGTAACCCCGCGTTCTACGGTTACAAATGAAATACTACAAATTATACTACAACGGTTTTAAACTACGAGTAGAGTAAGGTCATGAAGAAGTTCAATTAAATGTATTATAATAAATGGCGGGATTTGGCAAGCTCGCTTATGGCGCAAAAAAGACTCGTGCCGTGCCTGGCTATCTGACCGTGGCGCGGATGCATCGAACAGTCACGAACACGATTGCATCTTAGCACTCGCGCCCGTCGCGCACGCCCGCCGCGCACGCAAAGCGTTCCATCCTGCTTCCCTCTTCGGCCAGAAAGAAGCGAGAAACTCAGCCTCAGAATTAGGGCTCCGGTCATGATACGGGCTCACGCCGGTCCGGACCAGCGAGCGCAGGGTTGCCAGATCAAGCCTGATCTTTTGCCGGAGATTTCAATTTGGAGTGGGGAAAGTGAGAAAAAAGGGGCGAAGAAAAAAACAGGCATCTAAAATTCATTATAATAATGACTTCTTATAAAGGAGTAATAATAATAATAATAATAATAATAATAATAATAATAATAATAAAAGTATTATGAATAGTTATTAGAATTTGTTACAGATTTGAATAGATTTCTATTTTGTTTATGGCACGCTGCAACATACTCTCTATTCTGCCGGTGATTGTTATTGTGCCTGCCTGAGGCCGGAGACAACGGTTCAAAACCCGAGGTTCCGGCTGAATGCCGAAGATCTGGCAACCCTGAGCGAGCGGCTAACGAGACTTTACATTCAGATATATTGGTAAGTTTCGTAACGCGTATACTCCTACCATAGGTACCGCTTGCCTGCCTCGGTGCTCCTGTTCGCAACGTTTTCTGACTCGCTCTCGTTCCATCTCACTCTCGCCTTCGCAGAACAAGAGTGAGACAGAAGTGGTGGGGATAGCGCCAAGCTTCTGTTGTGTGTAGGCCAAACCAGGCTGCAGCGTAGAAATACACACATCAGAATAGGTGTGCCTTAGCTCCGAAAAAATTCAGGAGCTTTATTGGTCAGAACATTGATTCTTTCTCGATAGCTTCATCTCGTATTGGTCATAACAGCCACACGGCTACGTTCAAACGGAGCCGAGCAGCATTCCCGTTACCTCACCATACCCTTGGGTGGCCACGTAACTCCAACAGACAAATCCACGATCGTCAGATGGTGGTGGCTGATTTCCGCTCAATCGCTGTTCGCGAAAACTAATCGACCGGTCAATATATCTGAATACGACCTTAAGATAAAGATATAATGAAAGATGAAAAATTATTCGAAGCCCAAGATGAAAGGCCTTCGAATAAACAAAGGAAACTAATAAATACCCGAAGCTAAATAGAATTTTAGATTTAGGGTACACACGCCCTCCCCCAAACCTCGTGTCGATCGGCCACTGGGGCCATTCGGAAGTATATTCTTTTAATGAAATAATGCTAGTGATGGGCGTGATACCGCTCAAGCAGTATCGATACCTAGCGGTGAAGTATCATGGCATCTCAAGTAAGTATGAGTACCGTAGGTATCAGAAGGTATCGATACCTAAATGATACGTACTCAAAAGGTTCGATCCTTGTAGGTATCAACAGCTTCGCTGGACTTGGTATCGATACTATTCGAACCCGAAACAAGCATCCATAGGTATCGAAACAGGAATGAGTACTTGGAAATAATCGATTCCCAAATGATACCTACAAAAGTCTCGGTCCTTTAAACTCGACTGCGTTCAGGTTCGACGAGATGCCGCGTGGCATCCAGATGGCGGGGGACCCCCCCCCCCCCCGGCGATGCCTCTACGAGTGTTGCGACTTTCGACCCTTGAAATGGTTGGAATAACCATTAAGAAGTGAGAAATCTTTCAGTTCCTCATTTCTCATCAGATCTCTGCGAAAACGACGCCAATCGAACTTCGCACAATCTGTAATGCCATCTTTCTTTTGAAATATGTCATCGCTTTTTCAGAAACTGTATGACTTTTTGTAAATCTTTTTGTTTCAATAACATATGTCTTCAATTTTAAGTTCTGATTTATTTCATTTAAGTTTTGTGAGTATTGATAATAGTCCATGTACATATCTGTTGCCATACAAATTTTATTATTATTTTGCACTTCTTCTCACACTCGCATTTTTTCTTCGATGTATCTTTCATCTAGCATGGTTTTTACGGATTGCCTACTAGGTAACTTATACTTGAAATCGAAAAAGTTTAATACGTTTTTAAATTCTACATGTTCGGCGATCGAAAATGGTTGAAGATTCATAATCATTACATCTAAAATTAGTTCATTAATGTTTTCTCTTGTGAAAATAAAATAAATAAATGACAATGTTGTGTCTCTGTTGCAATATTATCGGTGTATACATAGGAAGGCAGAGTACACGACCAAAACGAAGCGGTTCGTGACAGCACCTAAAGATCGACTGCGTAGGTGGAACGGCGAAGCAACCGAAGATAACGCGCCGAACACTCGAGAGCGATCCACAGGTCAGGGTTGGCCGTGTTAGCGGCAACGCCGTTTTCCCCAAAAAAGAGGCAACCCAAAATGCACCCCTATGACCCGATCGCGTGAAGCTGCGCCGAACGAGCCCTGACGAGCGAAGGGGGATGCGAGAGGGAGACAAGACAGCCCCGAACGTACTGTAATTGTCTCGATAACGGCCTTCGTTTTGATAACAGCCATTACTCTTTGTAACGTCAAGCGACGAGCAATAAAATATATATTGGTGTTGGTGGCAGACAAGCTACATTAATATATTGCGACTACCTAATTTTGTCAACAACACTTACGATGTCTCAGAAAAGATCATGGGTTTGGAATCACTTCAAACCTACCGACCAAGATTGTGAAGTGGAGTGCAATGAATGTACGAAACGATTGAAATTTAGCAAGTGCACTACAAACATGATTAAACACCTGAAGGTTCATGGGATATTGAAAGAAACAACAGCACAAGATACTGGAGAGAATTCGGAATTTACTACATATGCAGGTAATACGCGCGAGAGAACAGATTCCTTGCGTGGCCTTTTTCAGGCAATCGCTTCGACATCGGTTCAGCGGAAAACATCGGAAAGCCCCCGAACAAGGCGTTGGTACTTACTACTTGGTACATCCAAAATCCAATTTCATTTTTAGGACAGGGACTGACTACTTGGTCGATTCGTCTGTTCTCGTGCACGCGTTCTGAACTAAGTGAATAATTAACTGCAGAGACACAACATTACCATTTGTTTATTTATTTTCAGACACCAACGTTAAAAAAGGAAAGATTGACGATCTAATATTAGATCTAATAATTACGGATCTTCAACCATTTTCGATCGTCGAAGATGTAGGATTTAAGAATTTATTGAAGTTCCTCGATCCCAAGTATAAATTACCCAGTAGAAAAACATTAAAGACAATGCTGGATAAAAGATATTTAGAAGAAAAGGAGCGAGTGCGAGAAAAACTGCAAACTGTAGATAAAATTTGTATCACTACAGATACGTGGACCAGTATAAATACTGACAGTTTTATTGCGGTGACCTGTCATTTCATCAATGAAAATTTCGAATTAGAGACATATGTTATCGAAACTGCGAAATTTGCAGGTAGCCATACAGCTTGTGCTATTGCGAATCGTTTAGACGAAATTTTCCTCACTTGGGATATACAACATAAAGTAGCAGCAGTAGTCACTGATAATGCTGCGAATATGACAGCTGCTGTGAAACAGCTTTTCCTTCCAACAGACAATATATTCTGCTTCGCACACACTTTAAACCTCGTTGTCAAACATGCTTTGGACAATGTAACAGAAATTTCTGTGTTACGGGAAAAATGTCGACGAATAGTTACATATTTTAAATCAAGTTCCCTCGCAACCGATAAACTCAACGAAGTTCAAACAATGTTGGGTCTACCCAAATATAAATTGAAATCGGAAGTAGCGACTCGGTGGAACGCAACCTATGAAATGTTTGACCGATTGCTGAAATTAAAATCACCGATTATAACAACCCTGTCCTCTCTTAAAACTAACTTTGAAAAACTAACGGAATGTGAATGGGATACATTACCAAGAATAATACAAATATTGCAACCATTTTTTTTAGTCACTGAAGAAATAAGTGCAGAAAAATACGTCAGTATTTCGAAAATTATTTTATTCAAAAAACGATTAATCATTTTTACTGACATGTGTCAAGACGAAGGTGTTACGGGTATACTGTCCGCAGAATTAAGATTACAATTAAATAAGTATATCCATAATTACGAAACCAATGAAAGATACTCCATTCCCGCATTGTTGGATCCACGGTTCCGAGATTTATCTTTTGACAACCAAATATTGGTTAATGAAATAAGGAAACAAATAATTAATATTGCGAATCCGTTGGAAGTAGTAGGACATCCAACTGTATCGTATGAAGCAGTTAGAGTTCCAGAGGAAGCCTCTTCGTTTTGGGCAACATTTGACACCCAAGTACTAACGAAAAATACGATTGCGTGCACAAGTGGTGTGTCCGCAGAATTATCTAACTACATGAAGGAACCATATTTACCAAGGCATGAGAATCCACTCTCATATTGGAAAACAAATAGCGTAAAATATCCAATATTGGCTACACTTGCAAAGGAATACCTCTGCATAATGGCAACATCAGTACCTCCGGAAAGAGTATTTTCAAAAACAGGCGAGATAATTAGTAAAAAAAGAAATCGACTAAAAGATAATATCGTAAATAAAATATTATTTTTAAATAGGTAAAAAAATTAGTCTTTTAGTACGTTTATTTCTCTTACTTCCCTCATATCCATTCTCTTTCCTTGTCAAAACATTCGGGGGTCCCGCGATATGATTTCGATTAGGTACCACAATTTTGTGGTTTCCCTTTCCCTGCTCACTAAAATAAGAGAGTGTGGTAAAAAATACCTACTCCATTTGTGATTTGTATTACTTGTGTAAAAGTAGTCCGATTTGCATGACATTTGCATAAAGAATTTATTAAGACGTTGAAATGAATATTTCACCCTCGACTGCGGGGCGCCAACCTCGGCTCGCTGCGGTCGACCGTGGATTTATGTATGTTTCAGAAAAACTAAATTCTTTATTCTATATCGTATCGATATGGAAGTGATACCGATGGATTTCTTATGTTTTTCCAATGAAAATTATACCAAATTTCATGTAAATTAGACTATTTTTAACGAACTTAGTGTAAAATTATATAAATCAATTTTACATTTAAGTTCCTTCATTATGCTCCGAATTACGTCGTTCTTGGTGTTAGTTTCATCGGCAAAACATAAGGAATCGATTGGCGTCGTTTTCGCAGAGATCTGATGAGAAATGCGGAACTGAAAGATTTCTCACTTCTTAATGGTTATTCCAACCATTTCGAGGGTCGAAAGTCGCAACACTCGTAGAGGCATCGCCGGGGGGGGTCCCCCGCCATCTGGATGCCACGCGGCATCTCGTCGAACCTGAACGCAGTCGAGTTTAAAGGACCGAGACTTTTGTAGGTATCATTTGGGAATCGATTATTTCCAAGTACTCATTCCTGTTTCGATACCTATGGATGCTTGATCCCGGTTCGAATAGTATCGATACTTTACTGTTGCCGTGATACCAATTCCACTCAGTACTCATTTCAGCTCCTACTGGTATCAAATGTCGATACCAAGTACTTACAATTTCGATACGTATCGAACCTTCCAAACGAGTACTTTGGGTATTGAACTACTTGAAACTCATGAGAAAGACTGGTATCACGCCCATCACTAAATAATGCCCATCTCTGCATAGGAGCGTAAAGAATTACAAAAAAAATCAAGGAGTCAACTGTTGACCGATTTGGAGACTTTTCCTTGTTATATGTTATATACAATACTCGGAAGAATAATAATAAAAACAATAATTGCAAATAATTGCTGTAACTTCCGCATGCTGAAAATATGATATTAGTAAATTACTACTTCCAGTGTTATTAAAAAATTCCAATCTCTTTTTTTATTTGAAATAATGTGGCCATATAATTATAACATATATTCGGCAGCGGTGATGCATGTGTTACAGTAAAAGCGTGAATTTAGTAAATGTACACCTAGTCAATGCATGCCTAAAATGCATATAATCTAACCTACAATCGTCCAAAAATACATACATTGACTGTATCACGCTTTTGCTGTGGCACATGTATCCAGCTAACGCTTCAGTTTTGCTATGATTCCACGTTGGCAGACCTCCCGAGTAGGCGCCATCTCGTATCCACTAGCTCAACTAAATTTGTCACGTGACTTGCTCTGTATTATCGCCAATATGCTGGAACTCGTATTTGGGAACGCAATCACGCGCTGACGTTGTTTGTCCTTATATGACCAGATTTTGGGCTGGGTGAGGTCTCATTCGAAAGAGGAAAGTTTAGTGCAGCGCGCTCTGCTTATCGTTTGAGTCACAAAACTCTTTTAGTGACCTAAAAATACTTGGATTCTTGCGGGTGTATTTTGTCGACTTTTGCTCTACTTTGAATCTCGTGGAACCATGAGCATAGCGCGCTGCACTGAACCTTCCTCTTTCGAATGAGACCTCGCCCAGCCCAAAATTCGATCATATAAGGACAAACAACGTCAGCGCGCAAACCCACGTTTCGGGCCAGATTATGTCGGTATACAGAGCGCTGCATTACCCGTGTCTACCCCCTTAATAATATTCGGCATTTTCAGTGCGAAAAATGGGATGTTGCATTTTTCCCCTATTTCTTGCGTTTCAGCCCCACTGCACGATATAGAATACAGGTAATTACTTCATTATTGGCAAATATTTCCAAATACAAGGACAAATATATATTAATTATACAGAAAAGAAATTTGCTTGGAAGTTCCCGGAAAGTAACTAAACAGCCAATACTGATATTTTTTCAATGGGTTTCTTATGGAAAAAGAACTATATGAAACTAATTATTCGCTATTACTTTGCAGAATCGATAGGTACTACTCATTTTGGTCGCCAAAAAATATTTTCCATTTATATCACCGAAATTTAAACGACTCGATTTAAAATTCTGCATAAAAAAACATACAAACTTTGACACATGTTTACACATACAGTAAAAGTAGCTGCCATGATATTTTTACGTTTTTAGGACCTCATATTATTAGGTTACAAAAAATATATAAAAACATAATTTCACAACTTTGAAATTCTGACTTGTTTCCTTATATCTGGGGATTCTGTCCCATTGTGGCGATGGACCGCGGGGCGGCCAGTCGAGCGGCTAGTAGATTCTACCATAATGGCGCAAAACAGACACTCATCCCATTGTGTTGCTTCTCCAGTAGCCTAGGCTGCTCCTGGAGCAGACTTGCATACACTGTAGCAATCTGCCGCAGCCGCGCGCGGTCGAAGTCGCAGATAGGAGAACAGATAAATGCTTTTCCATTGTACCAGTGTACCGCGGCGCGCCGCGGTGAGCCGCGCATTGGAAATGGCACCCTTACGCCCCGCATCGCCAGTGCGTCCACACTAGGGTGACTCTTATTTACTCTTGGTAAATTTTTTATTAAAGATTTTCTGCGGGGCACCCTCCAGAATGGTTCCAAATAATTAAAAAAAAATCCCTGTAAAGTTTCAGCTCGATCGAATAAGGGGAAAGGGTGTCCCTGGACCCTTAAACATTTAAATCATTATTTAACAGCTCGCGATGTGGATTTTATATAACATCTTCCAAGTTATTGATTAAATAAAAAAATATGTCAAACAAAATTTGTAGATCCGGACAAGAAGCATCTCTCTTCTATTACTTTTTCTCGTGCGACAAACGGTTTTCGAAGAAAATCCGAAAAACAAAAAAGTTGTTTTTCTTCAAATTTTGAAATTTTAAATGCTTCTAGAACACTTTTTATGTATGAAGGTGAACAAAAAAATGGAATTTTTATTTTCGACGACTATTTTTTAAACATTTAAGGGGGGCGGGGCATTTACCGAAATATGCAAGAAAGATAACTTTTTTTTTACTTATTTTCAGTGTTTGGTATGTCATGAATGTTTTCTGAAAAGTTGGGACCGAAATTCGCAAAAATATCGGAGATATAGACGTCAGAAGTGAGGTATTCAAATGCATTTTTCCGATATCATGATTTTCTAACATGTTACCCACGATTACACGAATACTATTCAACCGATTTACTTCAAATTTTGCATGACTATATGATACACTATTACTCAGTTTTTGACACCGCAGATTTTTTATGTCATTCATAATTTTTTGTTTAATAAAAAGGTCAAGATTTTGGGACCGATTTTTGTACATTTTGAAAGTTCAAGTGTGTCATGAACATTTATTTATGGGGAGTAACGCTTCTCCCTTAACTTTCTCTTTTACCTTTTTTTCCGCGTTTCTTTAGTTTTCCATCTTTCAATTTTTCGATTTCTGTTTCGTCGTACGGGACAAAAGCGGGCTTGGAGCGAGGCGAAAATTTGTTGGTCGTTTACAGCGGGAAATTTCGTATTTCTTGGAACGAAATTCATTCAGTCTTTTACAACTAGGCAATACTTTCGAAGCGTTCTGGGAAACATTTGCCTGCCAAATGTCGAATAGGGGGCAATCGACATCGTGCCGTTTTTTTTTATACATCTCGGTTGTTTTCGATCTGACAAGGGACGTTCGGCAACCCGGAAATTCAGAAAATTATGAAACTCGGTGTGCAAGTAGAGTAGTTCATCCGTAACACAACCCTATTTTTCGTTGGTGCCAAAAAGCATTTTTTAGGGGTGAAATCACCCCTTGAAGAAAATGCAGAATTTTCTTTTCCGTGGAATATCTCGAGAACGGTGAGAGATATCGAAAAGAAGTTTAAACAAAAGTTGCATCCTTCTTTTATATCTACAAAACCGCGTAAAAATTATTTTCGAAAAATCCATATTTTTCAAGTTACCCCCACCACCAACTCTTAAAATTAAGTTTTTGTATTTTGTAAATATACGCTAGCATACCTCTGGATAATCCCTTCTCATACATATAAATAGTTTATGTGTTATGTTTTTTTTGCAAACAAATAAAACCTCTATTACCGAATTTGAAGTCCATTTTGGCAGTTTCCATTAATAACATGGTTTCTTAAAGCCATATTTAAATTCGTATTTATGTAAGGTTCAGACAGCTTTCAATTATTTAAGCAAGGCAGTACGTACGTAAAATTGCATCCAAGGTAAAACTAATTAAAACTAATGAATGACGTGCATGAATCATTATGATATCAGCACATTCGTACATGCATTACTTCAAGTGTAATCTTATTAGGCTGTTTTGGAAGCCACGCGATAAATAAATAATGCGTGAAGATTTACAATGACTTTGCAAAATATATATGTTATTGAAATGACGCAGAATCGCATTCATGCCGATAACCTTGTCGAACCTTCAGATTTTCCGAGTTTTCGGTAAACATGTTTTTGTACTCGCGTCTTTGAGTGATATAAATATTCCCGCGGATGTACCCAACGGCAGTTACTTTCTTGGCAGCAGTCAGTTACCATCCAATTGAGAAAAGTGAGTGATCATTGTTTGAAAGACAATTTTCTTTAAAATGCAGACGATTAATGTTGCTAACGTAATACACATGTTAGCCACTACGTTTCAAATTGCAAGTATAACACAGACACCTATAATCCCGGTAGAAACGGAACTGCACAATGAAATTCGGGACATTATAAAAAAGTTTCAAAACATACATTCCCTACCATTAATTGAACATGATTATGTGCTCGATTATGCCGATCCATCAGAACCACATGGTGCACAAGTTGTAGAGTACATTATGCCTGCAGAAGAAGAAGAAGACAGTTTTGAACCTGCAGAATGTACTGTTGATGATGAAGGTGGACAAGTTGACTTAAGTTATAAGAGAAAAGCTGTAACGTTTTGGAAAAGCGCAAAAAAGGCACGTCGAACGCTTGCCAGTGTACAGAAAAATTATCGCATGGTTAAATCTTTGCAGCAGCTATACAGGTGGGAGGCGAGTGTAGAGAGAGGTGGAACAAATGCAGACAAACTTGCATTTATTGGGGAATATGTACTGCAAAAGTTTGAAGAAGCTTGTGACAGAAGATCCATTGTTCATGACATGAATTTAAGATTGTGGGCCTTGGAGGCAAAAAACCAAGTGGACCGACCCCAATTCGTGGCAGGTAAATGGTGGATTTGGAACTTTAAGACTGCGCATAGAATTGTGTCCCGCAAGATAACAACATTCAGGACGCAATTTACGTTTGAAGATATTGACAACATTAAAAATATCGCAGAATCGTTTGTTTCTCGCGTAAAGTCTAGCATCCCAGCTGTCGGAGTTGAAGAAATTTATAATGCAGACGAGAGTGGCTTCAACCTTGAAATACATTCTGGGCGAACATTGGCGAAATTAGGAGTAAAAACAGTAGAAGCGACGATTCAATCGGTATCTTCTACAACACATAGCTACACTATAATGCCTATTATATCAGCAAGCGGACGTCTTCTTTCACCACTATACATAGTTTTGAAGGAATCTACAGGAACACTTGGTCCGATAGTGCAAAGAACTCTGTTCCGTCCGGTTAATATTTACATCGGAGCTTCAAAGTCAGGAAAACTCACGTCTGAACATTTTAAAACTTGGTTTAGCGAAGTATATCTACCGAATACTGGCCGTAGAAGCATGCTCCTACTCGACTCGTGAACGGGACACTGCCCAAATGAGTTACAGCAGTTGATTCCACAAGACAAGGAAGTAACTTTTTCAATGATTCCAAAAAAAACGACGGGCATCGTTCAGCCTTTAGATGTGTTTGGATTCCGGATTTGGAAAAATTTCGTGCGGACATTTTCGGATAATGTGATTCTCCAAGAAAGAGATGTCAATTTGCACTTACGCAATGAAATAATTAAATTGCAGTCCCTAACCCATAACCAGTTTTCTTCGCCTAGATTCAAAAACCTTTTTCAATATGCTTGGTTTAAAAGCGGATATCTAGAAACGCATCCCAGTGAATTTCAAAATCCTGTAGATTTCTGTTACTTCAGAAATGAAAAGCTTATACCCAAATGTAGTATTTGTGGGGAGCCGGCTTTTATGCGATGTGCATGGTGTGGCAAGTATTTTTGTTTTAATCACTTCTATGAAGAATATCATTATTGTACCAATTATAAACCGTAATTTTCAATATATTTATCGTTTGCTACTAGTATATTTCTTCCAATGTATAATCACACAATATAGCATGTACAAAAAGAGACTGCAAATGTTAAAATATTGCTTTATTCAACCACTTCGTTCATGAAAACTCCTATAATGTTATAATTAAATTTAATATTAATATCTTTAATGTAATATTATAATATTGTAATATTATATATATATACATGTTATTAGTGGGACAGGTAAATAAAATTGATTTATAAATCATTTAAAATTCATATCCATATGCATCATGCAAATCGGAAGGTTCGACAAGGTTATCGGCATGAATGCGATTCTGCGTAATTTCAATGATAACATATATATTTTGCAAAGTCATTGTAAATCTTCACGCATTATTTATTTATCGCGTGGCTTCCAAAACAGCCTAATAAGATTACACTTGAAGTAATGCATGTACGAATGTGCTGATATCATAATGATTCATGCACGTCATTGATTAGTTTTAATTAGTTTTACCTTGGATGCAATTTTACGTACGTACTGCCTTGCTTAAATAATTGAAAGCTGTCTGAACCTTACATAAATACGAATTTAAATATGGCTTTAAGAAACCATGTTATTAATGGAAACTGCCAAAATGGACTTCAAATTCGGTAATAGAGGTTTTATTTGTTTGCAAAAAAAATATAACACATAAACTATTTATATGTATGAAAAGGGATTATCCAGAGGTATGCTAGCGTATATTTACAAAATACAAAAACGTAATTTTAAGAGTTGGTGGTGGGGGTAACTTGAAAAATATGGATTGTTCGAAAATAATTTTTACACGGTTTTGTAGATATAAAAGAAGGATGCAACTTTTGTTTAAACTTCTTTTCGATATCTCTCACCGTTCTCGAGATATTTCACGGAAAAGAAAATTCTGCATTTTCTTCAAGGGGTGATTTCACCCCTAAAAAATGCTTTTTGGCACCAACGAAAAATAGGGTTGTGTTACGGATGAACTACTCTACTTGCACACCGAGTTTCATAATTTTCTGAATTTCCGGGTTGCCGAACGTCCCTTGTGAGTTAATCCGTATATTGCCCTATTAACGGTGACTTCGGACCGGTACATACCGTCATCCAGCGCTGACTCGCGGGACAATATGGCCATAAACCACGACCCTGGCGAGATGCTCTGGCCGATCAGACCTGGCTAGGTTTAGTCGCCAAATGCCGTTTTTTCCTTTCCTACGTCACCAAAAGGGGGAGGGTTCCCCCTCCACAGCTGAAATCGCAGAGGGAAGGTTTCCCCCCTTCGAGGAAAGCTTGGCCAATCAGGAATTTTGATGCCCCCCAAAATTCTGATGTCTTGTCCACCTTCGACGTCGAAAAGGTGGACAAGATCAGAACTCAATTAGCGTTTTTCAAGCAAAGGGTCGGTCTCTCACTGAAGTCCCCGTACGGACTACAGCACTTTGTCTCGTCTAGCGTTCGTGAGGAACACATTCATACGGAAACACGGTCGTGTCACGGTCATCATTCGGACCAGCAAGTTCTATTTAATCGCGAAAATATAAAACAGTTAAGATTAATATTAATTTGGCGAGTGACTAGGTTTTTCGGTATCACGTGTACCACGAAGCTTGGTCGGGTCTTACAACCCCTAAAGAAGCGGAAGAGTTTTCGCGTATGTGTCGGTACAAAACAATTTTGTTTCTTTCATTCTACACCCCTTATTAAGGGTGCAGGCTGCAGACAGTTCATTTTGCAATGTCTTCTGTTCATTTACGTGACAGTGACACAATTTATTTACTTGGACATTACGAAAGTACAATAACTGGAAGCAAATTGCCATGAATTAAACAAGTGTTAAGTGTACTGCTTTTTAATCTTCGCGTAGTAAAGCTAAATTTACGCGAAGCACACGAAAAACACGGATTCTAACTAGAGATGTGAAGCACTGCATTTCAAAATTAGAAGCTTTGTACGATGAATGGAGGCAAATACAAAAACACGCTGGAAGAACAACGTCATCTCATATGGAAAATGAGAGTGCTTTTCAATCAAAATTGCACGATCTTTTCGACAAAGCACATGCAGACGCCATGGAAAGAATACGTTTTGAAGAAGATAAGCAGTTTTTAATTAGTCAAAGGCTAAAAGGACAACCAGGGTACTTCTGTGGAATTGATTACAAAGGACATAGCAGAGACCTAAAAACTGAAGAGCGAAAAGAGAGTGTCTTGATGAGAAAAGATCGTAGCAATCGTGAACTTCAACAACTGAGTAAGTAATGTGTAAATTTTCCAAATTTCTATACTTTCATCTTGTATCATTCAAATACATCAACTGGATAATTTTAATTTAAATAATTTTTAATACTGATTTTTTCAATTTTTCATACATTCTGAAATGAATAAATTTCTTCTCCCTTTAAGAACAAACTGCCGAACTGATGTCGTCAACTTCAAGCAGCAGCTTTGAAGACTTGTCCCGTACGACGGAACAGAAATCGAAAAATGGAAAGATGGAAAACTAAAGAAACGCGGGAAAAAAAGGAAAAAGAGAAAGTTAAGGGAGAAGCGACTCTGCGTCGGCTCGTGCGGGCCTGGTCGCCACATGTGTTTGACGATCGCCAGGCCTAGGTGAAGACTCGAAGATTCAAAATAAAAAGCACACATTTTCTTTACTCCCCATAAATAAATGTTCATGACGCACTTGAACTTTCAAAATGTAAAAAAATCGATCCCAAAATCTTGACCTTTTTATTAAACAAAAAAATTATGAATGAAATAAAAAATCTGCGGTGTCAAAAACTGAGTAATAGTGTATCATGCATATAGTCATGCAAAATTTGAAGTAAATCGGTTGAATAGTATTCGAGTAATCGTGGGTAACATGTTAGAAAATCATGATATCGGAAAAATGCATTTGAATATCTCATTTCTGACGTCTATATCTCCGATATTTTTGCGAATTTCGGTCCCAAATTTTCAGAAAACATTCATGACATACCAAACACTGAAAATAAGTAAAAAAAAAAAGTACCTTTCTTGCATATTTCGGTAAATGCCCCCCCCCCCCCCCTAAATGTTTAAAAAATAGTCCTCGAAAATAAAAATTCCATTTTTTTGTTCACCTTCATACATAAAAAGTGTTCTAGAAGTATTTAAACTTTCAAAATTTGAAGAAAAAAAACTTTTTTGTTTTTCGGATTTTCTTCGAAAACCGTTTGTCGCACGAGAAAAAGTAATAGAACAAGAAAAATGCTCCCTGTCCGGATCTACAACTTTTGTTTGACATATTTTTTTATTTAAACAATAACTTGGAAGATGTTATATAAAATCCACCTCGCAAACTGTTAAATAATGATTTAAATGTTTAAGGGCTCAGGCGCACCCTTTCCCCTTATCCAATCGAACTGAAACTTTCCAGGGATTTTTTTTTAATTATTTGGAACTTTTCTGGAGTGTGCCCCGAAGAAAATTAAAAAATCCAAAATTACACATTTTATTTAATTAATTAACCGCGACACTTACATTTGTACAATAATTGATTATTGAATACACGAATGGTGTTCACGTGTAAATCGAGTAGATTCGTTAAGGGGGTAGACACGTCACGTGACCTGGCCGATTTGGCCGGTCGGTATTACAGCAGATTTTTTCTGCACTGAAATGGTATTACCCATAGATACGCGGCTGACTGTGCACGCGAGAGGGAGCTGTTTGCTATTTCCGTATTCTATTCTGAATAAGGAAAGAAATTCTCAGCAGTTGCGTTGTACATTTTAAACAGAAAGTCTGCTGGTACTGCAAACGTAGAAAATTTATTGTACATTTACTTGAACTGTGCTTATGCTACAATATTCTACATTGGCAGTAAGGAATTATAAGTGAAAAGGAAAAATAGATGTCCCCAGAAAATGAAGTTTGTTAGGATAGACATTTTTTAATTAGCAAAACACTGAAACAGAACATGAAATAATCATCCTATGCAGAAAGCAGTTATGAACAAACATATATAAAATTGTGTTTGAAGTTGAATCCAACGCGTGATTATTATGTGGTCCCTCCTCGAAGTGACAGAAAATATAACCTATGTATATGCTATAACACAATAAATATTTAGCGGCTATTTCGTTGTATTACGCTACATTTGTGAACTTTTCAACATCCTTCCGAAACATTATTATTACGCCGCAAGAGTATCTTTAGGAAATCGGGTATAGCATATAGGCTGATCCGTCTATATATGTCTATGGAGGGGGCCACGTAATAATCACGCGCATCCAGCCTGCGCATTTTTTTTATGAAAAAATTATTTAAATCGGACTATTTTTAACGAAACGGGCTTTCAATTCTGCAAACAAATTTTTCGCGTAATTTCCTTAATTATGGTTTGAGTTGTACCATTTTTGGGGCCAATTTGATTGAGAAAGTATAAGGAATCGATTGACGCCACGATCGCAAAGATCTGATTAGAAATTGCAAAACTTCAGATTCATCAGTGCTTAGTGCGCAACATTATATGGCCCCGCTGGTTTCAAGCGTCGAAGCCGACGAAACTCAGCGAGACACATGTGTAAAATGACATATTTGCAGTTTTATAATTGAAGATGTGAACGTTACAGGACTGTCTTTATATATGGCTCTCACAAACAAAATCGCCTGACTTGTTAGACATGAAACCGGGCATACAAATAGTTGCGCATATCGCCGAAAGCATCAGAAAGACTATGTACAGTCTTCCAATGTTTCAATTGTTGAGAAGCCTTTGGGCTCAGTTTATCGGGAAAGACCTACCCACCCCACTGTTTTGCTTTCTCGTTGCGAGCGTGGACCTTCGGGTGCTAGTAGACCGCCCGTTGACAGCCGAGAACAATAAAACCGACGAGCTAGATAAAATACCCAGTACAGAAAAATAAAATGTTCGTGTTTTTTATAAGTATTGATGAAAGCATTACCGATGAATTTTTTAGGATTTCCCGATGAAAATGATATCAAACATGGAGCAATTCGATCAACTTTTATTGAACGTGGAGTGTGTTCTAATCATATATTCATGTATAAGAAAAAATAGACTGAATTGCTTCGTGTCTTGACTCACCAACAATCCAGGAATGGTAACACTCTCATCAAGGTGTAATGAGAAATTTTGAACATTTCGTGTTCAGTACTGGATGACTCAAGTCGCCGTAGACCGAGGGTGTACCGCTGGTGCGCTATTTCACTCGCACTCGGTTCACATCGTTCGGTCTCCTTGTCAAGCGGTTCGAGCGAGGGCCCTGATAGGGGTGAATTTATTTGGGAAACAAAAGTCGCGTCATTCATGACACCTACTCGCGAGCAGATATACATATGTACGAGAAGAAACAATGCAATTGCCCGATGACTTGAAGCAACATTTCAATAGGTAAATGCATGAAACTCTGGGATCAGGAATTCCGAACCCAGTGGGGCATATGTAAGAACTGGCGAAATTCAACAATAGTTCGTCGTCTAAATTATACAATTAAAGTATTTATTTGACGTGAATATAAAGTTTATTAGCAAAGTCTTTCTCGATTTGAGTTCTGTAGAAGGCTGATTTTCCTTCGCCATGGAAAGTCCTCTCTTGTCCTTCTCGCTGGCAATCATGCGACTCGCTGAGTTTCGTGGGCTTCGGCGCTCGAAACCAGCGGGGCCATACAATGTTGCGCGCTAAGCAGTGACAAATCTGACAGTTCTGCATTTCTAATCAGATTTTTGCGAAAGTGGCGTCAGTCGATTCCTCATGTTTTCTCGATCAAATTGGCCCCAAAAATGATATAATTCGGACCAAAATTAAGGAAATTACGTGAAAAATTTGTTTGTAGAAGTGAAAGCCCGTTTTGTTAAAAATAGTCCGATTTAAATTATTTTCTGCCAATATAACCGGGAGAATGCCAAGAATCCAATGGTGTCACTTTCATATTGATACGATGAAAAATAAACAAATTCTGTTTCTTTATAATCGATGACACATCGCCGAGCACGGCGATCTCGCGCGGCACGGGACACAAAGGTTCTCGTCGATTATTCGAACTTCTAAGATCGTATTCACATTTATTGCCCGGTGAGTTTTGTAACTAGGGGTGTGCGGGTACCCGATTTTTCGGGCTCGGGTCGGGCCGGCAACTTTCGGGCGGGATCGGGTGGGATCCCGATACTTTCGTATTGCTCGAGATCCCGACAGTTTCGGGACCCCGAGACTCGATTCAGGCTACAACAGCGCTGGGCAGCGGTGGGGCCCCTCACGCGCCAGCTTCCCCTTCCAATCAGTCTCTCGCACAGCGTGCCTTCCGTCGTCAAGGAGACCGCGCGACGCTACGAAGGCTGCCATGACGGGCTAGCCGTGCTAGCGTCTTCGCGGTTAGCGTCGCGCGGTATCCCTGACAATGCGGACGAGAGTGGGAGAACCCCGAGCTTACGCGTAAGCGACTTTGCCCAGCGCTGGGCTACAAGCATAGCCGCCATGAGCGGCCAATTTGATTTCAGGTCGGCTCGGCAAAACTCGGACGCGATCGGACGATATCGTTACCAGTAATAGATTAAAATTATTACCTAAGAACATAGAAAAATTATGTTTCTTACACGTTAATTTGAAATAATAAAATATTCGCCTCCTGTATATTGTTGTTATTATGAAACATCTAGGAAATATTCCTTTTTGTATGCTTATAGTTCGTACGTTTTCTATTTTAAATCTGAACCTATTCGGAAAAAGATAATACCCTATATATTCCCTTTACATAAAGTACTAAGTATGAAGTATATTTTATTCACATTTTAAAATATTGTCGATATAAAAATAGTCTTCTTCCTAAGTTCTGAACATGGTATTTATTTAAGTACGTATATGGACGTATTCAGTATTCACAGACTATGTGGTAGCAATGAAAATACATATATATGTAAATAAATAATAAGATACAAATTATGATTCAACAGGAGACAGAAAGTAAAAACTTATCACTCGGGTATCGATATAAATGATATACATAATTCTTTCCGTCTCGGTCCCCTCGTAATAGCTGGCTTTCGAGCCGATCGCGTCCGAATTTTGCCAAGCCGACCTGAAATCAAATTGCCCGCTCATGGCGGTCATGCTTGTAGCCCGAATAGAGTCTCGGGATCCTGAAACCGTCTGGATCTCGAGCAATACGAAAGTATCGGGACCCCGCCCGATCCCGCCCGAAATTTTCCGACCCGTTCCGAGGGCCGAGAATCCGAGCCGCGGGACGATCCGCACACTCCTATTCGTAACGCGTGTTCTCTCGTCATTGCGGAACACGAGTGAGCCAGAAGTGGTGGGGATAGCGCCAAGCTTCTGTCATGTATAGGCCAAACCGAGCTGCAGCGTAGAAATACACGCATCAGAATAGGTGTACCTGAGGCCTTAACTCCGAAAAAATTCAGGGAGCTTTATTGGTCAGAACATTGATTCTTTCTCGATACCTTCATCTCGTATTGGTCTACGTATAACTTCGTGACGCACACAACTACATATGTACTACGTTGACAATAAGAATAAATAACAGCCACATGGCTACGTTCAGACAGGGCCGAGCAGCATTCCCGTTACCCCACCAAACCCTTCGGTGGCTAGGGAACTCCAACTGACAAATCCACGATCGTCAGATGGTGATGGCTGATTTCTCCTCGATCGCTGTTCACGAAAACGAATCGACCGGCCAATATATTTGAATACGACCTTAGGATAAAGATATAATGAAAGATGAAAAATTATTCGAAGCCAAAGATGAAAGGCATTCGAATAAACAAAGGAAACTAATAAATACCCGAAGCTAAATAGAATTTTAGATTTAGGGTACACACACCCTCCCCCCAAACCTCGTGTCGATCGGCCACTGGGGCCATTCGGAAGTTTATTTTTTCAATTAAATAATGCTCATCTCTGCATAGGAGCGTAAAGAATTACAAAAAAAATCAAGGAGTCAACTGTTGACCGATTTGGAGACTTTTTCTTGTTATATGTTATATACAATAGTCAGAAGAATAATAATAAAAGCAATAATTGCAAATAATTGCTGTAACTTCCACATTCTGAAAATATGATATCAGTAAATCACTACTTCCAGTGTTATTAAAAAATTCCAATCTCTTTTTTTATTTGAAATAATGTGGCCATATAATTATAAAATATATTCGGCAGCGGTGATGTATGTGTTACGGTAAAACCGTTAATTTAGTAAATGCAGACAATTCCCAGCAGTTCCTAGTCAAGGTATGCCTAAAATGCATATAACCTAACCTAAAGTCGTCCGAAAATGCATGCAATGACTGCATCACGCTTTTACTGTGGCTTGTGTATCCAGCTAACGCTTCAGTTTTACTATGATTCCACGTTGGCAGCCCTCCCGAGTAGGCGCCATCTCGTGTCCACTAGTTCAACTAAATTTGTCACGTGACTTGCTCTGTATTATCGCCAATATGGCGGAACTCGTATTTGGGAATGCAATCACGAGAATACGTTGTTTGTCCTTATATGAGCAGATTTTGAGCTGGGTGAGGTCTCGTTCGAAAGAGGAAGGTTCAGTGCAGCGCGCTCTGGTCCTCGTTTGAGTCACAAAACTCTTTTAGTGACCTAAAAATACTTGGATTCATGCGGGTGTATTTTGTCGAATTTTGCTCTACTTTGGACACTCATATTATTAGATATCAACACAAGCTCGTCGAACCATGACCAGAGCGCGCTGCACTGAACCTTTCGCTTTCGAATGAGACCTCGCCCAGCCCAAAATTCGCTCATATAAGGACAAACAACGTATTCTACTAAACCCATGTTTCGGGCCAGATTGTGTCGGTATACAGCGCGCTGCATTACCCGTGTCTACCCCCTTAAACCCATCTTTTACCCAGCGCTCCTTATAATATTAGTAGCATATTCCCACTGATACAACTTTACCGCTCGAGTTGTATCAAACATTAATAAAGAGTTACGAGGCTTTACTAATATTTCCCGCGACTCCCTGATCTCGCATCAGGTTCGTTTGCACCTCTCATTAAAACAAGAAATCTTCACCAACCCAGTGGCTCACCGGTTTCGCATCGGGTTCATCCACGAAACCTCACCCACCTATGGCTCTCTCACTTCGCATCAGGTTCGTCCGTGTTACGAGCCGGGGCTGCGGCAACGCGAGAGTCCGGCGAGAAGGGTATTTCCCAAGGAATATGGTTTATGAGTTTGTTAGTTAGGTGCGCGGACGAACCTGATGCGAAATCGGGGAGCCACTGGGTTGGAGAAGATGCTTTGTTTTGGATGAAGGGTTGCGAACGAACCTGATGCTAGATCAGGCAGTCGCGGGAAATGTTAGTAATGCCTCGTAACTCTTAATTAAAGTTGAGACAACTCGAGCGGTAAAGTTGTATCGGTGGGTGAGTGCTACTAATATTATAAGGATCGCTGGGTAAAAGATGGGTTTAACGAAATCGACTCGATTTACACGTGAACACCATTCGTGTATTCAATAACTAATTATTGTACAAATGTAAGTGTCGCGGTTAAATAATAAATAAAAGTGTATAAGTTACCACTAGTTTGCACGGTGTTGACGCACTGGCATAAACCGGACTCGCGGATTCTATGAGGTTAACTTTGATTCTGACGGAGACTTTAGCTCGATCTTAACCAACTCTGTACGAGCGTGACACGACGTGACTCTACGCGTGACTCTATAGCTTTTAACCAACGAGGGTAGAAACCAAAGGGTTTATATAGTCCCAAAAATGAGTGGGGATTCATTAGGGATTTGCATATAAGGAAATCCTTCGGGGTCGTCGTCGTGTCATTCCCGTTCCCATGGTCATGATCCAGATGGTCGAGATCATGACCCCCTTAGTGGTGTGTGATAAACAAAAAGGCTTTTAGGGCGTTTTCCCTTCGCAGACGCGAGCTCGAAAAATGGTTGAGAGCGGCGTATGGGAAAATTCCACATACGTAACATCCGTATCCTACAGCTCCCTGATCTTGCAACAGGTTCGTCTGTAAATCTACCAACCTCCGAACAGCTCCCTGGTTTCGCACCAGGTTCGTCTGTGAATAATCCAACCTCCTAACAACTCGACTACGCGTCGATTTCGTCTGTAAACTTCATCCTAGTAACTCCCCGATTTCGCATCGGGATCGTTCACGACGTTTCACCCTCCTGCGGCTCCCTGATTATTAAAATCAAGTTCGTCCACGTTTGACTCCATTCCTCGAGGCTCCCTGATTTCGCATCAGATTCGTCCGCGCCCCTAACTAACAAAGTCATAAACCTTGGGAAATAACCTTCTCGCCAGCCTGTCACGATGCCGCAGCCGCGGCTCGTAACATGCTCGTTAATATGATCCAAATTCAAAAATCATTCTCACTACCATTCTTTCTTTACCGAGGACATAGTACTCTTCAGAAGCGAGCGCTCGACACCCGAGAATCCTGGGACCATAAAAGACTAGGATAACAGTAGCCATTAAGAACGGAAAAGTGTGAAATTCTCCATCGGATCTGCACGAAAGTGATATCAATCGTTTCCTCATGTTTTCCCGACAAAAATGATACCAAACCAGACTTAATTTGAACTATAATTATTAACGACATTACACATAAAATTTATTTGCAGATTTGAAAGCACCGTTTCGTTAAAAGTAGTCCGATTTAAATTTGTTCTGCCCATTTAATCGGAAGAATGCAAGGAATCCATTGGTGTCACTTTCATATTGATCGAATGAAAAATAAAGAACTTCACTTTCTGTATAATCGATGAAACATCGCCGAGCAACTTCAGGCGCCAGTTTAGACGAGTGACCGATACAATGTTGCCCGGTTGGGGCCTCACGCGGCGTCGATCAAAGGGTCTCGAGGCCGGCCAAAGTTAGTCAAGCTTCAAATAATTCTCAACTAAAGATACGAATGAATACGAGAAAATTATTTGAAGCCCAGGATGAAAGGCCTTCCAATAACAAAATTATTCATGGCCAACGATTGAATTCCCTATGATTAATTCAATCGAGGCGCTTCAAATAAAAATTGAGTGGGGTTATTTTTATTTAAAAAAAAAAAAAGATAATTTTGTTGGGATTTCACACATTTTGTAGTTTCAAGACAATTGGATTGGAGAAATTAGTTTCAATTTGAGTTTTCAGATATGAACCAAACATACAAGAAGCAAACAGAGGATCAAACCTGAATAAAATCGTTTAATTAATATAATAATAGTATGTCACAACAAATTTTTGTCTCTGACGTAGACCACACTGCATCATCTTCTGCTTCGATTATCTGTAAATATATATAATCCACATTTTAGTTTCAACTTAACGTAGAACTTGTATAGAAATAGAGTGGCCCTTTGCTATAGTAAGTGTAGATACAAAATGTGTCCGAAGGAAGTAAGAGCGCAGAAAGTGTTGTTGGAGGAAATTTAAATGCTAATGGTAATTTAGCGAAAATGAACAAAGAGATCCAATATTTTTAACGCACAATTTATTGGTGTTGGAATAAAATTAATTTAGAATATTTATTGGTGAATTGAAATGAAATATTGTTAATGGGAAACTAATAAAATTAATGAATAGCGTGGGAACTACTGTGGATTTTAATAAAGTATTAGAAATATATCATTCACAAAAGATTGGACAGTATCACGCGAGATGCGTTTTCAGCATACTTTCTTCACCAATGTGACTTACTCTACGTTGCAAGCAGTATGCCATAATTTTCTTATTTCATAATGCTACGCTAATTTGAAAAATTTTGTCGATTTACCTTATTTGACAAATTTCCAGAAAGTTGTGCGAAAGAAGATGCTTCTCTGCCGAACCATCTCCGGACAACTTCCAAGTCTGTGCGTCTCCTCCGTTTCTATAAGCTCTACACAAATAGTCTATTAAAAAGTTTTAAAGACTTACCTTGTTACTTGAGACAATAAATCAGTGTCCTATATAATGTCAAAAGTCGTGACTTTTCAAAAATTT
The DNA here is from genome assembly GCA_951215215.1 of Andrena trimmerana. NCBI lineage: Eukaryota > Metazoa > Arthropoda > Insecta > Hymenoptera > Andrenidae > Andrena > Andrena trimmerana. The sequence continues at coordinate 24,017,141 of OX578062.1, read as the reverse complement.
TGACAAGTTTCCTTATTTGACACTTCACAGGTTATGATTGTTTGACATTACCTAGGTTAAGTTTACTTCGACAGATGTGCTCTCTGTCTGGCTGTCACGTGACAACAATATGTTACGCGATTGGCCGAAACCTTCATCCAATGAACGACGTGCCTGAGAGACATTTCCTCACCCTGTCATAGTCCCCTCTTGCCTAGAAGTGTAGGAAGATGACAATACTTAATCTTAAGAATATAAAATTCGGCAAATTGCAACTTTACATCGAAATATCACAGCTCATAAGGCACGTAGAAACAAAACGGAGACACTTTTCTGATGTAAATCAAACCCAAGCTATCCATTAAGACCATTCAAAATCTAATCGGATCAGCCGTTATTGAGATTCGATATTCTGAGGGTTCTTGATAACGAGTCGTGGCGTAATAGATACACTCTATTTGGGCCCTTTCCACGGACGTTCTTGCGTGGCACTTTTGCGCGCTACACGCCAGCGCGGCACACATTTGGCGTGGCGTGCCGGAACGTCGGAAGGAGCGCGCCCCTTCTCGCAGGCCAGAAGATCGTACCCGTCACTACTTAGAGACAGCGAGTTCGGGCTCCCATTTCTACGTCGACTCCACATGCTTTTTCCAGGAACCAGCGCAGTCTTGTATTGTGTACTACCTGTTCCATGTATATTATCGATCTGCGAAACGATCGGCAAGACACGATCGCGATATACGTAGTATCGCGAAAAGTATACGAATTCCTCGATGTACCTAGCTTATAGAGAATATCATAAATGCTGTTACTGTAAGGCACACTGAAACATCTGTTTTTACGAAACTACATTTGGTTTACTTGAAGGTGCTATAAATTATGGAAAGGGTTTATTACTCAGTTATAACTACTGTATTGCGATCTGCATTCTCCTTGCAGACGAAAAGTTTCCACCCCATCGGGTGCAAATACCTCTTGAATTTCTGGGACCCGGGCAACAGCCGAGCGCGGGACTGGTTACGTTGCTAACCACAGCATGGGTTGCGGGAGAACTGCATGAGTGTGCGGCTGTCCATGTAGGCTCATACCACGAGTCTATTGCTTGGATCCGAAGACCTCTTCTACATGGACGCACACTCATGCAGTTCTCTCACAAATTTCGCAACGGGTAGCAATGGAACAGTCCCGCGCTCGGCTGTTACGCGGGTCCCAGAAATTCAGGAGGTATTTGCACCCGATGGGGCAGGCCTGTTGTACGCGGTTAGATGTGTTGCGCGCCGGAATTCCACGTTCTTGCGTGCGCGTAGAACTGTTGTCAGGCGTGTCGCGTCCAAAAGTATGGCGCGCAAGAATTCTCGCTGCACGCAAACCTCGACTCAAGAGCAAGAAGCAGCGCCGCCGATAAGCCGTGCCTCGATGGGTTTCACGGACTTCGACCCTCGAGCCCAGGGGGGCCGTAAAACAATGTTGCCGCCTAAGAAGTGTCGCATCGAAAATTCTACATTTCTCATCGGATCTTGGCGAAAGTGGTGTGAATCGTTTCCTTACGTTTTCCCGATTAAGGGGGTAGACACGTCACGTGACCTGGCCGATTCGGCAGGTCGGTATTACAGCAGGTTTTTTCTGCACAGAAATGGTAATACCGATAGATCGCCGATTGCCCGGTAAACGCGAGAGGGAGTTGTTTGCTATTTCCGTATTTTATTCTGAATCAGGAAAGAAATTCTCAGCTGTTGCGTTGTACTTATAAAAATTTAAACGGAAATCGGCTGGTACTGCAAACGTAGAAAATTCATTGTACATTTTAATTACTTGAAATGTGCTTATGCTACAATATTCTACGTTAGCAGTAAGGAATTATAAGTGAAAAGGGAAAATAGATGAGGGGATGTCCTCAGAAAATGAAGTTTGTTAGGTTAAACATTTATTTACTAGCAAAGCACCGAAACAGAACATGAAATACACTTATTACACGGCCTATGCAGAAAGCAATTATGAACAAACATTATATATAAAATTGTAAGGAATCGATTGACGTCACTTTTGCAAAGATCTGATTAGAAATTGCAGAACTTCAGATTCGTCACTGCTTAGCGTGCAACATTGTATAGTCCCGCTGGTTTCGAGCGTCGAAGCCCACGAAACTCAGCGAGACACATGATTGTTGACGAGCATTGCGTTTGACGACTCTAGCTAGAGAATCATCCCGTATAAATGCTAAGAAACGATAGTGTGAAGCGGCGTGCGTTTCAACTGCACATTGACAATATCGTAGATTCTAGGGCCTACAATATTAGCTCCGTAATACGATGTTCTTCACCAGAGCACTGCATTACTGATGAAAATGATGCCAAACATGGAGCAATTCGGCCTATTTTTAGTGAACGTAGTGTGTGTGTGTCCTAATCATGTACTCATAAGAAAAAATAGACCGAATTGCTTCGCAACTCGACTTATTTTCGTGGACATAAACTCACCAATCCATCGGTGGTAACACTCTTATCAAGGTGTAATGAGAAATATGAACATATTCATATTCAGTACTGGATGACTCAAGTCGCCGTCGACCGAGGGCTCTAATAAATGTGCATTTATTTGGGAAACCAAAGCCGCGTCATTCGTGACACCTACTCGCGAACAGATATATGTATGTACGAGAAGAAGCAATGCAATTTCCCGATGACTTGAAGCAACATTTCAATAGGTAAATGCATGAAACTCTGGGATCAGGAATTCCCAACCAAGATGATGCATATGTAAGAACTGGCGAAATTCAACAATAATTTGTCGTCTAAATTTTACAATTAAAGTACTTATTTGACGCGAATATACATATGTAAAGTTTGTCAGCAAAGTTTTTCTCGATTTGAGTTCTATAGAAGGCTGACTTTCCATCGCCATGTAAAGTCCTCTCTGGTCCTTCACGCTGGCAATCATGCAACTCGCTCAGTTTCGTGAGTTTCGACGATCGAATTCAGCGGGGCCATACAATGTTACGCACTGAGCAGTGACAAATCGTCAGTTCTGCATTTTTAATCAGATCTTTGCGAAAGTGACGTGAATCGATTCGTCACGTTTTCTCCATCAAATTGGCCCCAAAAATGATATTATTCGGACCATAATTAAGGAAATTACGTGAAAATTTGTTTGCAGAATTGGAAGCCCGTTTCGTTAAAAATAGTCTGATTTAAATTATTATCTGTCAATTTAATCGGTTGAATGCCAGGAATCCATTTGTGTCACTTTCATATTGATACGATGAAAAAAAAACAAATTCTGTTTCTATATAATCGATAACACATCGCCGAGCAACGGCGATCTCGTGCGGCTCGGGCAACAAAGGTTCTGGTCGGTTATTCGAGCATCTACGATCGTTACGGGCTCGGTTTGGTGTACACGATACGGACTTTTCGCTATCCCCACCACTCTTGTCTCACTCTTGTCCGCCGAAGGCGAACGCGAGATGGCAAGAGAGCGAGCGAAGGCACTGAAAGCGAGCGAGGACAGTACGAGATAGACGACGCGTTGATATTTTGTCTCGCTCCGTTTTTCGGACGCCTGACACTCCGTCCTTTGTGTGCGCGACGGGCGTGCGCGATGGTCGCAAGCGCTTACGGTGAGCACGGGACCCGCTTCGCAAAATCTTGACGCAGGCCGGGCATAAGTCTTTTTTGCGCCCTAGACGAACTTGTCAAATTGTGCCCTTTATTATATTACATTTATTTGAAATTATTTATGACTTTACTCTGTAAAATTAGGCAACTGCTAGGGCGTAAGTTTGACAAGAGGCGCAAAATGGCCTTTTCATTGTTGGCATTGTTGAAAATAAATTTTTAAATGAAATACTACAAATTATATTACAACGGTTTTAAACTACGAGTAAAAGTTTAGAGTAAGGTCATGAAGAAGCTGAATTAAATGTTTTATAATAAATGGCGGAATTTGGCAAGCTCGGTTATGTCGCAAAAAAGACTCGTGCCGTGCCTGGCTATCTGACCGTGACGCGCATGCGTCGAACAGTCACGATTCCATCTGAGCGCTCGCGCCCGTCGCGCACGCAAAGCGTTCCATCCCGCTCCCCCCTTCGGCCAGAAAGAAGCGAGAAACTCAGCCTCGGAATTAGGGCTCCGTTCATGATACGGGCTCAACGCCGGTCCCGACCAGCGAGCGGCTAACGAGACTTTACATTCAGATATATTGGCCGGTGCGTTTCGTAACGCGTATTCTCCCACCATAGGTACCGCTTGCCTGCCTTGGTGCTCCTGTTTGCTACGTTTTCTGACTCGCTCTCGTTCCATCTCATTCTCGCCTTCGCAGAACAAGAGTGAGCCAGAAGTGATGGGCCAAGCTTCTGGTGTGTATCGGCCAAACCGAGCTGTCAGCATAGAAATACACATCAGAATAGGTGTGCCTTAGCTCCGAAAAAATTGAGGAGCTTTATTGGTCTGAACATTGATTCTTTCTCGATAGCTTCATCTCGTATTGGTCACAACAGCCACACGGCTACGTTCAGACGGAGCCGAACAGCATTCCCACCATACTCCTCGATCGCTGTTCGCGAAAACGAATTGACCGGCCAATATATCTGAATACGACCTTAGGATAAAGATATAATGAAAGATGAAAAATTATTCGAAGCCCAAGATGAAAGGCCTTCGAATAAACAGAGGAAACTAATAAATACCCGAAGCTAAATAGAATTTTAGAATTAGGGTACACACACTCTACCCCAAAGTATCGCCCCCATACGCCATTCGGAAGTATATTCTTTTATTTAAATAATGCCCATCTCTGCATAGGACCGTAAAGAATTACAAAAAAAAGTCAGGGAGTCAACTGTTGACTGATTTGGAGACTTTTCCTTGTTGTAGGGGAAGGTGGGGTAAAACGGAACGCTTAACTTTGGAGGGTGATAACTTAAAATCGGAAGGAGAAAAAGACACGAGACTTCAACAGGAGTCTTCAGTGGACCTTAGACAACAAGAAAATCAAGGTCATTGTTAAGAAAAATCTTTGGGAACGACGGAAAATGAAATTTACCGGAGGTATTGAAATCTTCGTCTCGCTCAAATGGTGGGGTAAAACGGAACACCCACTCGAAGACTGTGTAAACGTACAAAATCTTTATTTTTATGATTTAAAATGTATTAATTTATGTTAAAATTTATAAATACATGTTTTAGGTATAACTATTGCAAATAAAATATAACAAAAATATATATTATACATATAAGAGAAAATATTTTATTAGATAACATGAAAATTACGGAAAATAATCAAATGTAAATGTAATATCGTAAAAGAAGGATAAATTAATACAGTTTGTTTATTATTTTATGAACAATAAGCGGGCCGGAATCACCCGCTGGCTGGAATTATACCCCGCTTTCCCCTACACGCGGATTTTTACATGAATATCAATACTTGCACGGAGAACACTTCTGCATTAAATAATTATGTTATTTATTACAACTTAAACTAACAGTTTGATCGAATGAAAGATGATCTCATACATCATAATTTTCTATACAAAATCAAATTTTTTAGAAACAAGGATAGTAATTGAAAGTTTAATCTACAATCTAATAATTAAAAGAGATAATAAACACGTACTAAGAGACGTTTCCATTATTCCCCATGTATACTAGGCGTTCCGTTTAACTCGCTGACTCTAAGTAGTGACAGGTACGACACTCTGGCCTGCGCGAAGGAGCGCGCCCCTTCCGACGTTCCGGAGCGCCACGCCAAATGCGTGGCGCGTTGGCGTGTGACACGCAAAAGTGGCACGCAATAACGTCCGTGAAAAGGGCCCATATGTCTCGCGCTGCGCATATAGCTATATATACTTCGCGCGAGACACTACCGTGTCTCTTGATTCGACAGTCTCGAATAAAATTTCCGTTTTTTGTTCGACAAATTTAAACGCCTGTTCTGCATAATTACCGAAATCAATTTTTTTATTGAAATAATTTTTTGCCCACCTCTGGTTCAAACCTTTCAGTTTGAAAACTCCCCACACTCCTCAATAATTTTTTTGTTTTTTTGCTAGTTCATCAATTTCAAACTACATATGTATAAAGAAAAACACCGTTTCATTTTTCAGTTTCAGATTACTTACTTAGTACAGGCATGGGACTAAAGTGAACGCAGCGGCCGTTTTTCGGAGGCAACGCCTCCTTTCTCCCGCCGCGCGTCTTGGCCCCCGCGGCGGGCCTAGGAGCTTCGAGCGCCTCACGAGGGGAGGCCGCGAATGGGACGAGCGATTTTTTAACGAAACCGGGCAGAAAATGTTGAGGTCGATGTGTATAAACAAAATCCAGAATATTAGCTGTGAATGGCCAGCCATTTTTATGAAAAATGGCTTTAAACATTAAAATTATGAAGTCGTCGAATCGATTTTATTCTTCATTAAATGGTAGATCTTGATAGAAGGAATGAAAAAGTCTTATGTGTTATTGCCATAGTGTCAATAATTTAACCAGAAAATGCATTTTTTGTCATAGTATAGCACGTTAACTACGCTTGTGGTGACGCAGAATTCAACAGCCGCTTTAGCGCAGGTGCAAATATCCCGGATTACGGCCCAAGAAACTAGAGTTCGAATCCTCTGTAGGGGAGCATGTTTTTTTTATTTTTTATCCTTTCCTTACATTTTCGTTATTGCGCGTATTATGATTTATCAAAAGTCCATAATTTTATTTTTAATATCTCGATAAAAAAATTAAATAATCGTTATATATATTTGTAATGATGTATAATTACTAATCACATTATAATACCTGCAGTACAGGATAAATAATGAGGGAGTTACAAATGTATTTACACTATTTACCAGTTTACAATTTACAGCCAAAACATTGGCGAGTTTACAAAATGATGTATATTGTACAATAAGTTTACATATTTGATAGTTACAATTGCAGAGTTACATTTCTTCTTCTTGTAGCGCTAAATCCCGACAATTATTTCCATGACAATTGTCATAGAAACATTGGAAACAAAAATTAATTCTACACCAACTGCATGCTATAAACACCTACGCTGTACATATACATTTTTTAATTGCAAGATACGATGGAAAACATACTTCGTTAACATTGCGGAATGTTGGCTTTTCATACGCGGGAGGTGTTAATTGTGAGGCATACCATGCATATTGAATCATTTTTTTAAAAACGGGCGACGATAACTGGTTATGTATGATTGAATGCAATTTGACAATATTTTCTCTATCAGAAATTTCTCGATATTCTGCAATCAAAGTGCTTGCGTTTTGAATTCGAGAAACTAAATTTATAACCTGTCTGAAAAAATATATGTCACATGGTTGACATAGCGGTGTACATTTCGGAGGTATTATTTTAAGTGTGCAAGTTGGTGCATTCTGTTCTGCTGGATCAAGGAACAATTCGTCGTTGTACGTATTAAAGTTGAAAGCGAGGAATCAACTTTAATACGTACAACGTCGACCAGCCTCCCCGTTGATATTTTAGATATGCCCAGCACGTCTAAACGTGCGCGAAAATTAAGTTTTCCCAAACGTATTTAAAATTTTGATAGTAAAACGCGTTTTTCCTATCCATTTTTATCGTGTGACACAGTGGAATAGGCCTACAGGGGATACCACTGACAAAAAAAAAATGCATCGATAATTGTACCCGGAAATCTATTGATACGGGTGTCGCCCCAATGCGCCACGCGCGGTTCATATGGTACGGGTCTGAGGCGCTCGAAGCTCCTAGGCCCGCCGCGGGGGCCAAGACGCGCGGCGGGAGAAAGGAGACGTTGCCTCCGAAAAACGGCCGCTGCGTTCACTTTAGTTCCATGCCTGACTTAGTAGATAAATATCATGCACACCAGCGGACAACAAATTGTGTGCGGCGTGATGGTCGATGATGCATAACTCCTATAAGGGAGAGTGGGGTAAACACGAATGTGGGGTAATCGCGAATGCGATGGTTACGCGCCTGAAAGTTTTACACGAGCAGGCACGTCGTGTACTCCGTACACGGAGGTCTGTTTTGGCTTATAAACCGTTTTACCGTGATGTATTGTACCCAGCACCCCTATATATTCTTCCAGCGGACATTCTTGCATAATGCTGCGTACTTGTCAGGTTCAAATTTTGTTTGGAAGTGTCCCTGATTGAATGAAAACGAAAGTATGCCGCGTGCCCTGCAAGTGAGCGCGCCCGTGTACTCACAAGTTTCCCAGGTGTAGGCCTCCAATTGCTTTGGATTTTGGATATGTTTTAGAGGACCGAAAAATAAGATACACGTGTTATTTTATTTTGGCCTGTTTGCATGTTTAGGGGGTGAAACCACCCCTCAAAGGTTTTTTTTAGGTGTTCGCATCTGATTGTTCTGGTTTTGGGATACGTTTTAGAGGGCCGAAGAATAAGATATACATGTTTTTTTATTTTGGCCTGTTTGCATGTTTAGGGGGTGAAACCACCACTCGAAAGTTTTCAGGTGTTCGTCTCCGATTGTTCTGGTTTTTGAATATGTTTTAGAGGACCGAAAAATAAGAAACTGGGGTCATTTTATTATGGCCTGTTTGCGTATAGGGGGTGAAGCCACCCCACAAAATTCATAAGGGGGTACAAAATTATGTTGAGTAAAATTTCATAAGGCAACACATATCCAACAACCAAAGCAACCGGAGTTGATCACATGGAAATCTTATAACTTTGAGGGATGCTTTCACCCCCTAAACATACAAACAGGCCAAAATAAAAAGATACTTGTTTCTTATTTCTCGGTCCTCTAAAACAGGGCTGGGCAACCCGCGGCCCATTGGCCGCATGCGGCCCGTTCCCCGACTTGCCTGCTCTGCTGGGCCGCAGGAGAAAGACCCCCACCATACTCTTTTAACTCCTACAGAACACTGTACTGGTGGTTCGCGGGTCGCATGTAGCTGCTAATGGTGGGGGAACCGGCTGACTGGTAGTGGGGACTGTGCGGCCCGCGGCGGCGAACAAGTTGCTCAGTCCTGCTCTAAAACATACCCAAAAATCAAAGCAATCGGAGACGAACACCTGAAAATCTTGTAACATTCAGAGATTTCACCGCCTAAATATGAAAACGGGCCGCTATAAAGAAACACGTATATCTTATTTCTCGGTCCTCTAAGACGTATCCAAAAACCAGAACAATCGACTGCGAACACCTGAAAACCTTTGAGGGGTGGTTTCACCCCCTAAACATGCAAACAGGCCAAAATAAAAAAGCACGTATATCTTATTTTTCGGCCCTCTAAAACGTATCCAAAAACCAGAATAATCGGAGGCGTACACCTGGGAACTAGTGAGTACACGCGCCCGCCTGCCGGCAGGTTAATAAATAAAAACGATGTTCCCTCTCCACTAGCTAATAGTTTAGATCGTATCTATCGCGATGGTCGCCAATCAAACCCCCCTTCTCCTCCAATAGACGAATGGGTTTCCCTTGTATGGTCCCAGCGAGATGGGTCCAGTAGGAAATCGGATCATTCAGTGAGGATATACACATTCCAAGTGTCGCCAAGATGGTTATCCATTAGAGTGCTCCTTATTTTTTAACTTCCGATTTTTTTTTGTCTTACCCTCCTAAAATATGAGGTTGGGTGAGAAAATGATATGTGTAAAGTATCAAAACGATTGGACAACGGGAACCCGTGCCGCATTTGACTTGAAGTTTTGAAAAAATAGTGATTTCTTATAAATTTCGGACATAATTGTGTTCGTCTATTTTGGAAGTATCAGTGAATATTTTTTACTAAAAGTACAGTTTATTAGATGTACAATAAGAATATATATCTGTTACTTCAAAAAATATTGACGAAATCTTTGAATTTTATCTTTTAAAATTAGTATACAACGCAGAGTATAAGCCAGAATAGGCGATTTGGGGGTTTAACTACACTGTCCAACACGTATTTGGATCTGCAATATGAACTCCGAGATTCTAGTAGAATTTTTCGTCCCAAACACGAATCTGTAAACAGAACTGCTCTATCACCCACAGTTTTTGAAAAACATGAGTTTTTGTAAAAAGCGCCCGATTTTGGGCAAGAATGATGTATTACGTGAAAACCAAGAATGCTAGAAAGTTCAATTTAATCTCAAAATATAGAGGAGAGTTTCCTGAATATATCGGTGTATACAGTTATTAAATTTGATGGTTTTATATGGTTGTAAACGGCCGTCAAAGTTTAAAAAAGTGCCAATGCGCAAGATTTCTACGCAATACTTTTGCATTTTTACGAAAAATTATTTATTTAGCACGAATTCGCTCCACGGTATCGGAGTCTGTAGACATTTATGAAGAAGAAACCATACACGATAAATGTCAGAACGGTTTATAACTCGGACTGTTCGAGAAAATATCCGTCGGGAACGCGTGCACGGGGTTTTGACGCTTGGCGGCCATTGCTTGCCTCGCGCGTCTCGCCAGGGCCGTGGCTACGCGCAATCGACACGGTACCCCGTAGAATGGTCCTTAACTATAAGGGTCAAAAGTTTTTTGGGTCTTCGGCTACTTTGGAAGTATCAGTGAATATTGTTTAATAAAAGTACAATTTCTTACATGTATAATAGTAACATTTGTATATTACTTCCAAAAATATGGACGAAATCTTTGATTTTTATCTCTTACAATTATAGAATATAACGCAGCGTGTAAACTACTCTAAGCAGGTACGGAATCCGGATGTCAGAATCTACAATATTTTTTATTTACTAAAATTGTATTATTCACTAATTTCTTATAATTATGTAAGTATTTATATACAACAAAATATTATTACAATTTAACTTATGGGTATAAATAAAATTAAAATAATGCATATGTGTTAGTATTTGCCTTTTATCAAGCTAGATTTCTTTGTATCGGGGTACAGTTGTCGATATTCTTCTAAAACTTGTAAAATGTATTGTTTGTTGTCTTCATTTATAGTTGAACTTATTATTAAAATATGAAAGAAAGAAATTAATATTTTATAATGAAACAACTCTTGTGACATTGTGTTATTATTTTATTACCACTGACATAAGTTATAAATAACATTTTCTTAACTGATGACCAGCATGGACGGTGTTAGAAAACCATTAAAATACCTTAATTGTTGTCACATTGAGTCAACATTAATAATTTAATCAGATAGGCACTATTAAATATACTAACCAGTTTAATGATATTTCCCCCACATAATTTATTATAAATCCAAAACTGAAAAACTGGCCTACTAAGGTCGGTATCAAATATATTGGCCGGTGAGTTTCGTTTCGCGAGCAGCGATCGAGGGGAAATCAGCCACCACCATCTGACGATCGTGGATTTGTCAGTTGGAGTTGCGTGGTCCTCACAGGGTATGGTGGGGTAACGGGAACGCTGCTCGGCTCCGCCTGAACCTAGCCGTTTGGCTGTTATTTATTCGTAGTGTAATAGTTGTGTGCGTTACGAAGCTATGCGTAGACCAATACGAGATGAAGCTATTGAGAAAGTATCAATGTTCTAACCAATAAAGCTCCTGAATTTTTTCGTAGCTAACGCACACCTATTCTGTTGTGTGTATTTCTACGCTGACAGCTCGGTTTGGTCTACACCCCAGAAGCTTGGCACTATCCCCACCATTTCTGGCTCACTCTTGTTCTGCGAAGGCGAGAGCGAGATGGAACGAGAGCGAGTCTGAAAACGTTGAGAAAAGGAGCACCGAGGCAGGCAAACTGTGTGGTGGGAGAATACCCCTCACGAAACTCACCGGCCAATATATATGATACCGACCTTAATCCCGGTCTCCCCTACCTTCCTACGCCAAACGGTACAATTATCCCTTACTCGCTAGCGATGAAGCCTTCGCAGGGAAAAACCAGTGAGGGTCGTTAAATTGATGACTGGATTTTGCACCTCAGGTAGCTGGCTTACGCCCTGCCGTGACTCAGCCGCTGCTTTATATGCTAAGCTTAATTCAAAGTTTTTGTGTTTATTGTTGGAAGTAATATACAAATGTTACTATTATACATGTAAGAAATTGTACTTTTATTAAAAAATATTCACTGAAAATGAAAAATATTTCGAAAAATATTCCAAAGTAGCCGAAGACCAAAATAAAACTAAAAAAAATTTTGACTTCTATAACTACGGACTATTCCACGGGGCACCGTGTCAATAGCGCGTAGCGACGGCCCTGACGGGCCATAGCCGCCGGGCGGCAAAACGCCGTGCACGCGTTCCCGACGGATATTTTCTCGAACAGTCTGAGTTGTAAACCGTTCTGACATTTTTCATGTATGGTTTCTTCTTCAGAAATGTCTACAGAATCCAATAGTATGGAGCGAATTCGTGCTAGATAAACAACTTTTCGTTAAAATGCAAAAATATTGAGAAATCACTATTTTTTCAAAACTTCAAATCAAATGCGGCACGGGTTCCCGTTGTCCAATCGCTTTGAAACTTTACACATATCATTTGCTTACCCAACCTTATATTTTAGGAGGGTAAGACCAAAAAGAAACTCAAAAAAAAATTTGACCCCTATAGCTAAGGACCACCCTATTATCCATCTTGAACAACAGATCCCTTCTAACATATTCTGATTTCCCAAGCAGTCCCTTTTTCCAAATTCCGAGTGTCGCCAAGATGGCTCCTCCTGATATCAGATTTCCCAAGTACCCCCTTTTTCCCAAAATTCCTTAGAGTGCTCGCCCACCTTACCTCCCACCCCTTCAGCGGTCAAGTTAAATACCAATCCCAAACAGAGGCATAGTTTAGTTTCCAACCACAGACCAGTAAGTTCACAACGCTGTTCCGAATAAACACTGTAAAACTTATAAATTGTACTAGTATTACCAATAAAAAAGTTAGTAGATTCTAATTCGAAGTTACCTCGACGACATACCCAACGCCGGGCAGAAATAAATAAATACAGAACGCTCATGCTATTCAAGATAAACAGAAATTATTATTTTCATCATGTTTCAAGTAATATTTTGTCCATTTTCAATTGCATGTAATTACAGTTGAATTAATGATACTATTGTTTTTTTTTAAGTTGAAATACAGCACTTTTTTACCAACATTTTGTGACCAAGGCGTTGCCTGAATCATGATTCTAACCTCTAAAATAAATTATTTTCTATTTTTTGATATCGTGGGGTATTGACGAACAAATCGGATGGGGTAGTCTCGAACCTTCGAGATTAGCAACGTTAACCGATTTTGATAAAATTTTCAGCATGTATAAAATTTACTTATATCTACAAAAGGATTTTTGAATTTTCATTGCAGGCTCAGAAAAAAAGTTTACAAAACGACCTTTACTATTTTTTATTTTCGATATTCCGACCAATTGCAATTTTTTTCTAACGCACAAGAACAGGAATTTGAAAAATACATTAGGTATAAGTTGTAGCAACATTTTTTATGGGTTGACCATTGAAGTCGCGTTTCTGTGCGATTTCTGCGATATTTAGCACTATGTTCGTGATTACCCCACGGCAGTCGAGTAATCACGAACATCAAGGGTTTTGCTGTTTCACTAAAAAGATGATTTTTATTATAATTTTTCGTAAATTCGTCACAGTACTTTATAGAGGAATAGTTAAAGTATGTTTGTAAATAATAAACAAATTCATTTCTCACGTAGTTTTCGTTTTGTTTGCTTTTTTGCTTAGGTGTTCGCAATTACCCCACTCCCCCTTATTTATTATTAAAAATTAATAAAAAAAAAGAGTAAACTTGCCGATGAACTGCGCCCTCGCCGATTTTGATAACATTCACATATGTTGTTAAAGTCGTCATTCTGAACAACATTTCCCTTTAAACTTTTTGGCGGTCGGCCTTAGATTCGGAAATATTAATAAAAAACTTTCGGCATAATATATTGAAATCTGTTTCGCAGCCGACGGTATTAGTATTGGTTGGGGCCAGATTAGGGCGGGGTGCGCGGCCGCACGTAGGCGCGTAAAGCCGGGTCCAGACCAGAATGAGTATACGCTGAGCAGGCTGAGCGCGCACGAATATTCTGATGTGGACGGGTGAAACAGTAGCCAGGGCCGCATGCTTCTACGTCAGAAAGGGTGGGTGTGAACGCATATGCTAGTATGGACGGGTCATTCGTGGTGACTCGGTGCATGCGACCCGACTCGTGAATGCCGGCGAAGGTACATGGCCTGAGCCGACCGTTGTCGGTTTTCTTCCACACATCAAAGGGAGTTTGGAGTGCATTGCGTTCAGCGTGGAAGATAGAGGCAGATGTGATACTTTTCTAAAATCCTCGATGTCTCGGATTTTCATGATATTGAAATACATATATGGTAGTCCATATGAAATTAAGGAGGGTTAAGTCCTCATTTTTGCAAATTCGAAATTGTTTAAAAAATACAAATCTTCAAAGTTCCTTGCTGTCGGTGATTTTTACGAAACACCTACAGAAATTAATTTTAATGACTTAAATTATTGAAAGCATAGACTAAATAATTTTAATCCATTGCTAATATTGACATAAACAGATAATCAACAATTTTAAAATTACATTTTGAATAATAATAATAATGCAGTTAACATATGATAGTCTTTAAAGCTCTATTTTACTGAATAATTTGTCTTTCTTTTCTTCACTACACCCTGCATTGTTCTTAATTCATACAGCCAGGCCGACTCGCTGTTGTGTTAAAAGGATCGTTTGTAGGATCGAAACCCATAAAATTGGGTGAGGCACTACAGGGGGTTGTCCTAGCCACGGGGTACCAGGTGGCAACTCTTTGACAGGCGTCGGTGGACAACCACCCTGTATTGGTAAACAGGATGACTCGGAGGGTTGAGCTGTATGTTTATTCAGCTAACTATGTATCACACCATCTTTACGACTGCGGAGTGGGCTAAGTTAAGCACAGAAGTTGGTGAAGAAAGACACAATGGCACTTTCGACCCCTCCGCATGCGTCATTCGTGCGCGCTCAGCCTGCTCAGCGTATACGCATTCAGGTCTGGACCCGGCTTAAAGCATGGTAGCGAACCGATGTGAGTATGTGTTTAACTCGGTAATTTTAATGATAAGTTAAGTTTTTTGCGAATATCTCATAAACCAAAGCCGACCATCAAAAAATTTAAAGGGAAATGTTGTTCAGAATGACGATCTTGACAACATATGTGAAGGTCATTGAAATTGGCGAGGGCACAGTTCATTGGCAAGTTTACCATAAAAAGTGTCCGAGAAGCAATTAAACTTTCAAAATTTGTGAATAAAAAGATTTTTTTTCAGTTTTTCGGACTTTTTCGAAAACCATTTGTTGCACGAGAAAAAGTAATAGCACATAAAAGATGCTCCTTGTCCGTATCTACAACTTTTGTGTGGCATATTTTTTTATATCAACAGACGCGGTCGCGTCTGGAATCTAATTCCCCCCTTGCCCCTCTACCCATAGGTACACTGAGCGACCATGTCTCTATACACGAAAGATAGCGAAATTGACAGGTCGTCGGAGCTATTTTAGCCTTATTATCCTATTTTATGACATAGTCCCGGTGTTTTTACATGATTAAGCGAATCATTTTTTTTCGAACCCATATGTCGTTTTACTTAATGTATCAAGCTATTTGTCTAAAAGATATAAGATTTATTCTGAATTAATTGTTATAAAAGTGATACTTTTAAAATTACGAGGTATGACGTCACGTTTTCCTCCTCCACTTGACACCAGTAGGTGTCGCCTCGAAAGCATAATTTATAAATGTCAGTTGGCTGTCACTTAATCATAACCTGCCAAGATTTGGGTTAAATTCGAGTTTTCAGAAATGAAGCAAACAGAGGATCGAAGCTAAAAAAATCGTTTAAAAAGTATGATTTCTTTTCATTTTTGACGTTGCAAAAAAAGAATACAAGAATGTGAACCGCTCTCAGGATGAAGACCATTATGAAGTACGGCACTAAGTAATTTATATTTTTTTATTAGGGGCGACCGGGGCAAATCGGCCACTGGGGTAAATCGGCCACAGGAAGTTTTACCCAGTAGAAGTTAAAATAAAATCTCGTGTTTGCTTTTGTAAACGTCTCTCTATGTGTCTACAGTACCAACGGAATTTGATAGCATTTGAGATTATGTTGCACTTTGTAGAAGGCAAAATACGTTTTCGGCAGTGATAAAAAATTTTCGTGACGTGGAAAATTTGTCTTTATTCTGTAATATTGATGTTCTGAAGTTTGAGGTGAGTATTTATTGATTAAAATAGCGGGACCGATTACGATTCCGATGATAGTTTGAGTTATTTTGGAAAATCTCTATTGTGTTTGAGTGATTGAAGTTAGAGTTTACGTCTGGGGCAAAACGGCCACGTAACACCCGTGGCAAATCGGCCACTCACTGATGATGCCGAACCATAGTAAATAAGTAGTTTTATTAACTTTTGTGCTAAAAATATTCATCGATGCAGCGCTGTCGGTGGATCCGACGCTCAACATTGGAAAACAGTTAACGGTTTCGGGACGAGGTGAGGAGTCGCGTGGCATGGACGGAAGCGCGGCGACGCAGTGCAGTTCGATCTTTGGAAAAAGGAAGTTATATCCGTGCGTTTAAATATTGATTGAAGCGATTGTAGCTTGAATAGTTACGAGGAGAAATAAATATCGTCTACATTTTTCACTAACATTAATCAACATCCAACCCAAATAAAAGGTGGCCGTTATGTCCCGAAGGAGTGGCCGATTTACTTCGGCATTTTTCGAAACGGCGATTTTACACTATATTACAAATTCTCTGGAATGACTTTAGAAAAGGGGATTAACGAAAAGGGTGTAGCCGGATAAGCATAGCGAAAAGTGACCCCAAACCAAATTGAACTTGCGGTACATCAATCGATAGGTTCCTCAATGAAAACTATTTCTGTAAGGTTTCAACCCGATACCCCTACTACTAAGGTCGGTATCAAATATATTGGCCGGTGAGTTTCGTTTCGCGAGCAGCGATCGAGGGGAAATCAGCCACCACCATCTGACGATCGTGGATTTGTCAGTTGGAGTTGCGTGGTCTTCGCAGGGTATGGTGGGGTAACGGGAACGCTGCTCTGCTCCGCCTGAACCTAGCCGTTTGGCTGTTATTTATTCTTAGCGTAATAGTTGTGTGCGTTACGAAGCTATGCGTAGACCAATACGAGATGAAGCTATCGAGAAGGTGTCAATGTTCTAACCAATAAAGCTCCTGAATTTTTTCGTAGCTAACGCACACCTATTCTGATGTGTGTATTTCTACGCTGACAGCTCGGTTTGGTCTACACCCCAGAAGCTTGGCACTATCCCCACCATTTCTGGCTCACTCTTGTTCTGCGAAGGCGAGAGCGAGATGGAACGAGAGCGAGTCAGAAAACGTTGAGAAAAGGAGCACCGAGGCAGGCAAACTGTGTGGTGGGAGAATACCCCTCACGAAACTCACCGGCCAATATATATGATACCGACTTTAGGGTAGTTACAGGGTGAAACATAATTGACAGTTTAAGCTCCATTACTTTTGTTTTACTGAATAGAAACTTATAAAAAAATCAGAGACATTCTACCCATTGATATACATGTCTATTAATTTTTTCAGAATTTTCAGTGGCGAAACCGAATTTTAAAAAATTCAAAACGATTAAAAATGCCGATTTCATGGTTAAATTTTCAAATGACAACATTTATATTTTTACAGTTTTAGCGTCTTTGTATGGTCATTAACGTGTAATTTTTTCAGATTTTTCAAAAGAATGGAACGCAGTCGCAAAAACTAAAAACTGATATTTCCTACCTTCCCGTACGCAAAATTGTGGCATACTCATACGACGAATATATTTTGTTCATTAAATGGGTGTTATATGCAATTGAGGATGAAGACCGTTATAAAATACGGCACTTAGTAATTTATAACTAATTATGAAAAAAATGACGAAATCTCTCCCCCCCCCCCCCCCCCCTCCCATAAACATGACTCATGTATGAAAGAAGCTAATTCCCTTTAATTCACGAAAAAAGTTCACATGGAAAGATTGTGAAATCATCTTTGCTAATTCCAATTGTATTCTCATTCTCCGTTCGAACACTGATTCCTCTGTCACTTTTTATACTTGACATTCCTTTATTGGCCACAAATCAACTCAATGCTCAGATTTTCAGCTTCAGTTTTAAGGAATTAGCGGGCGTTGTATAAGAAAAAAACCATGGTGATGATGACTACCAAGTTTTTATTATTTTCCATCGTAAAACGATTTTCATACGACATTTTTAACAGAAGATGTCCCTCTTATAAAAGTTTTTGTGTCAACTACAGGCCTCGCCCGCTAATTCCTTAAAACCGAAACTGAAAATCTGAGCATTGAATTGATTTGTGGCCAATAACGGAATGTCAAGTATAAAAAGTGACAGAGGAATCAGTGATCGAACGGAGAACGAGAATACAATTGGAATTAGCAAAGATGATTTCACAATCTTTGCATGTGAACTTTTTTCGTGAATTAAAGGGAATTAGCTTCTTTCATACATGAGTCATGTTTATGGGGGGGGGGGGGGGGGAGAGTAATCAATAACTTGGAGGATATTATATAAAATCGACTTTTTGAGCTGTTAAATAATTATTTAAATGTTCAAGAGTTCAGGGGCACCTATTCCCGTTATCCGACCCGGCGCAATCTTTACACAGATTTTTTTTTAATTATTTGGAACTATTCTGGAAGTTGCCCCGAAGAAAATATTGAAAAAAATTTTATCAAGAATAAATAAGACCCACCCTAATATGTGTATGCAGATTGTTCAACAGAATTAATGTATGTAAAAATAAATATATGATTCGATTTAAGAAAAAAACAATGCACTTGTACTTTCCTAATGTATCATTGCACTTGTGGAAAAAGTGAGGTCATAGAAAAAGTTATTTGTATACCATTGGGCTGTTTCCTTTACAATTATTTTCCTATTATCAAACATGTAAGGTATAGACCCTATATAAATTGCATAACTCACCCTGTATCTCTATATTTTAGACATTTATGTATTTCAACGTAACAGTTTAAAACAGGGTTAATATAGTTTAAACAGGTTTTAAAACTGGTGGTCCGCGAGCCACCGGGGCCACCTCCGCCTTGCTGCCACGCTGAACAGTCTCCTCCATACCAACCAGACTCTGACAATCCCAGGTGAAAAGAGAAGGGAAGAAAAAGGAATTTGATTACGATAGTCAGAGTCCGGTGAGTATGGAGGGAGCCGATCAGCGTGGCAGCAAGTCGGCAGGTGCCCCAGGTGGCTCGCGGGCCATCACTTAGTCCACCCTGGTTTAAAATAAACAGGGTGTATAGGAAATAATAAGAGGAATACACTAAAAGCTACAATAGACAGTCATATCAATGTGACTGCAAATTTTAACCAAATCACTTCTGGTCAATTTAAAGTAAAAACAAGTAGATACATATTTGAGAATTTACGTTACATATAAAAATACTTTGTGATTACTTAATTAGCATATAGCTTCCCAATCTGAAATTCGTATGTTCAAAGTTCTTTTGAGAATATTTTCTTTCTGCAAATTCTTATTATATTTAAATGCTATGTTTTTAACTGTGATTCTCTACATATTATTTATTATTTGATTATATATAAATATACCCCTTTGTTGTGATAGCGAACTAAAGAATAGTGAAATTTCTAAGTTTAGGGTATGTCGACAAAAAAAAACGCATCGATAATAGTACCCCATGGGTGATGCGGAAATCTATTGATACGGGTGTCGCCCCAATGCGCCACGCGCGGTTCATATGGTACGGGTCTGAGGCGCTCGAAGCTCCTAGGCCCGCCACGGGGGCCAAGACGCGCGGCGGGAGAAAGGAGGCGTTGCCTCCGAAAAACGGCCGCTGCGTTCACTTTAGTTCCATGCCTGATATAAATTATAAAAAACAACTTGTTATTACTCTAAAAATAAAAAGTAAGAATTTTGTACAAACATTGCTTGACACTTTCAACAGTTTTCATAATAGACTGCAATTCACTTATGAGATTGAAGAGAATTCTTGTCTAAATTTTCTTGACACATTGGTCATTAGGTCAAACAATAAATTAATTACCAATTGGTATCATAAACCGAGTTGGTCAGGTAGATACATCAATTTTTTTTCTGCTCATCCCATGCAACACAAAGTATGACTGATAAAAGGGTTAATAGATCGTGCTGTTTTATTTGCTGACCCTGAATTTCGACCAGTTAACTTGCTTCTTGTTAAGGACACTTTGAAACGTAATGGTTACCCTGGAGAGATGATTTCGGCAATTATCAGGGAACGTATTTTTGAGATCTATCATCCGTTAATCGTTGAAAAACGTAAAGAAGAAAAAACTAGGAAAACTGGACCAATTAGTTGGAAGAATACAGTGGTCATACCTTTTATCAACAGCATTTCAAATGATATTAAAAGAATTTTCAGAAAAGCAGGAATTCATACAATTTTCAAATTGCCTTTTTATAGTAAATGTCTATTTCCCCCGATCAAAGATAAAATATCATTGCTTAAGAACTCTAACATAGTTTACTCAATTCCTTGCATGGGATGTAACCAAGTGTACATTAAAAATGTATTTATGAACACAAGAGGAATATTTTTTCACCTCCCCTCCAACACACTGCATTAACCAAGCACTCAATAGAGTTTGATCATAGATTTGACTACAACAACGTCAAAGTCGTTGACAAGGGAACCAAATTAAATCAGAGAATTCTATTAGAAACATTACATATGATTAAACAACCTAACGTAAACCTTAGGTATGAAACACCTAAAATGCAAAACTATTACGCAACCTTATTGAAAGAATAAGGCCGAATGATGCATTTTTTCTATTAGAATTTTGGTTTTCATAGTTTCTATGGTTTGACTGTTTTATACATATTACTTTTAACGTTATGTAATGCCTTGAGTGGCGGATTATTTATCATATCAATAATTAATCCTGGTACATTGGCAGTTGTGTTGTGAGGTTTCGGAATTCCGCACGTTTGATTTATTTCATAATATTCAACGGTTCCAGCCGTTACTTTGTCGTCGGTCACACGATGGACTTTGCCCTCTGGATGCTCTTGCCTTTTGTATTTTGGTGTTCTCAGTCACTGTTCAACCGACTCGCACGTCGCACGCTTCTATTAAGCATGCTACATAAAAGCATACGCGGTATTTAGTTATTTTAACTTTCCTTGATAAAGGTCTAAATATTGACCGAAACGTCGGAAGATGATACTTTCTATACTTGCAAATTAGCTTTTATATTTTTTTAACTGACCGAAACTGTGCGCCGAAATCATATTTTAATTTTTTTTAAATTTTACGGTCGAAATTATAACTTCATTATTTGAAATCTCTTAACTGTGTAACAAAATTTGATTATAGTTCATAGTTTTTTAAAGACATGTTTTAATCTTTAAATGGCATATAGTGGAGTCAACACATGTGAATGTAATTGGTAAACACCAAACTTTTAAAAATATATCCACATACAAATCAGTGTAGTTTTTTGCATTTTAATAAAAGAGCAAGGCGGAGGTGTCCCACTTCTAGTTTTAATCTGTTAACCTTCCTGAACTCGCGTGTTGGTCCCACAGACCGGCGAATACAAAATTCGCTCTTTTTTCAGAAATCATTAATAGCACCGATCCCCCGCGCCTTGTACCTTCCTACATAGTTCTTAGGGTGACAACAGTAGCTTCGCACACACTTTTGTACGTTACACGCCTATATACAGGTATTTTTCGGTCCATGAAACCGACGCGAGTTTATACGGTAAGTACTTTGTAATATTTATTTGGTAATAATATTGCCTTTTTGTTTGCTAATCCAACTTTGTGGTCACGACGAATAAGAAGGTACTTCAAGCCGGAACACAATACCAGGTCGTTGTTCATACTGTTCGTGGAAAAAAAACCGAAAAACAAGGTACAATTGCGGTAATTGTCAGAAGTACTTCTGCCTCGAACACGCAAATATGATATGCCAGGATTGCTATGTTTCGATGTTTGAAAACAATTAGTTCCTATATTTGTCATTTCATACTTACTATATTTTATTTTTTGTTAGCATTTTTTTAGTTTATAAAGGGAAAGTTGATTTGCTATAATACACCCGTGGAATGTAGTATTAAGTTCAAATTATTGGGGACTGTTTCGGAAGACTACTAAAGAAAGGAATATATGTTTTCCAAATTAGTTTGTGCATTTTTTCATTGTATTATAACCGTGAATAAATACTAAAAATTAATTTTATGGGACTATACAGAATAAATATCATATTTTCAACGCTTAAAACAGACCGACGCGAGTCTTTGTGCAATGAAAAATCACGCGGGTTCAGGAAGGTTAACAGGGTCATTTCTCAATCAGAAATGTCTCCAGAATATTAAAAATTATGTGTTTAATAATAAATATAGGCAAATTATAACACTTTTCGTCTATGGTAAATGCGACATGTAACCTAAGATATTATATATTCATTTTAGACTAGTGAAGTTCTACAATTTTCATGACGAATCAATTCATCTAATCCAACTTACAAGAGTTTTTTTCAGCTAGTAGGTTAGACAATAAATATGCTCTTGCTAAAAATGATTTAAAAATCTGTGCAACAATGATAAATAACAAGATTTATTATGGAAATAATATTTAAAATAAATAAAATATGGTATAGTAAAGTCAATAAAATAGGTATGTTCAACAAAAACTTGAGTACACAAATTTTCATCATGCAGATATGCTATTTGTTTTGACAACTTTTAATATGTAATGTATTATCTTTGTACGGAGTTGAAATATTTTTGTAAATAATGTAAATTTTAAGACAGGTCCTTTAATATGTATATAATTATTTTCACTCTAAAAGTATAAAAAAGCTTGATTGAAATCTGCGATTTCAAAGTTCGAACGTTCTCTTGTAACTACAATGGAGTATCATTTTTAAACAAGTATAAATATTAAAATTATAATATTATGTTTAGTACAAAGTTACTTACCTGAGATCTACACATACAATATCTTTTAATTTTTAATAAACTATTAATAGTATGTGATATCCTTATACAAGTATTGAATGTGATTGGTTAGGTTTCAATTCCACTTACATGTACATATAATTTTTCAGACACTCAAAAGGATTTGAGCATACCATCATGTTTCAATACTTCTCAAAATATACTTCATGATTAATAAAATGTTTATAAGAATTGTAAAAAAGAGTTAAGGTGCGGCGTCTAACATTTTACAAAATCGGTTGAAATTGACTTACATTTTCAATTTTTTGACACCCCAACTTTATTACCACTGTCCTCTATTTGCAATTAAAAACTGTTGGTATATAAAATATGATAAACTATTGTCGAGAAAAAATAAAATTGAACACAGTATTTGCTATTGTCGTACACACCACATGCGCATGCACATATGTAGCTGCATTCCAGGATGGCGAGGAAACTGGCTACTGTTGCGCGATTTATTGAAGATTTCCAAATGAAGCGCCGGTTCGTGCCCGTGGAGCGCTAAAGCACTCAGCTCGCGAAATAGAGCGGGAATTTTAAAAGATTCAACGAGGTAAAATTTGAAATATGTGTATATTCCCAGATAGCACACCTCGTCTTAGAGACGTCTAGTTTATGTCCATTTTAGGTCTGAACGTCTTGATTTGTAACAAGACGTCTTTAAGACGTCTCTAAGACGCCTTTTGGACGTCTTTAAGACGTTACCAGACGTTGTGCTATCTGGGTTGTTACAAAAAGTAAACTTCGTTAGGCTACTAACAAGATTGATCTGCCTTCTTACAAATGAACTCCTCGCTTGTCACCTCTGAACGTCCTACTCCTAGTGATGGGCACCATCGAATAAAAACTATCGATCAGTCGATAGTAGTCAACTAGTGATCGGACCGATACCGATACTATTGATGATATTCAATCAATTCGATACTAAAGTACTCAATGGACAGTATCGATACGTATTGAAATTTTAGGTACTTGGTATCAATTTTCGATACTGATACTTCTTCAATCGATATCAGTTCCAAAAGTACTTACACCGAATCAATACCCGTTTGATACCTCATGAAAGTATCGATACCCGTTTGATACCTCATGAAAGTATCGATACTCGTTTGATACCTTACGAAAGTATCGAGACTCGTTTGATACCGCAGAAATCAACAAACGCGTTGTTGAACGTACTTCATATAGCACGTATCTAAGGCATATTTGTACCGAAAGTAAATACGGAACCGTAGAGCAACAAATCTTGTGTACTTTACAGACATATTATATAAAGGACATATACGTAAGTATAATAAGTATATGATAAACTCACAGAGCAAACTTTTAACTTATAGAATATATACTTTCATTGTTTGTAGCATATACATTTTAAAAATGCCGAAACGCTCATGGGTTTGGGACCACTATATAAATGTCACAGATAGTGACGTAGAATCACGGTGTAAGAAAGATAGGTGGACCGAGTCTATCCCCACTCCTGTGATCTTAAAGAAAAAGTTACTTGTCCCTCCTGCAGAGGGTATTAGTGTAACATGTGAACAATATCACGTTTACTTCCTTGTGTTTCTTTTACACAGGCACGCTTGTTAACTAGAATTACAGAAAGAAGAAAATAATTATATATTGTGTAAAAGTCTTAATGTGTTTTTATTATAATATTATCCTAAGTATAATTTATCCGCATAAAATAAGCATTTTATATAACGATAAATATTTGTTTGGTCGTTAATCGACTCTCATTTTCTCAGTATAATTAATTTTAAAAGTTAAAATATTTTACTTTATAAAACTTTTTATTGGAGGTGCATGAAGTCATTACAAATTTTGAAACCCACTTGGTATTAAGTACGTGGTTATGGCACGGTGTAAAAGAAACACAAGGAAGAAAACGTGATATTGTTCACGTGTTACACTAATACCCTCTGCAGGAGGGACAAGTAACATTTTCTTTAAGATCACAGCAGTTTTGTGGTGGGGGTAGCGTAGTCGGTCCACCTATCTTTTCTTACACCGTGAATTATACTGAGAAAATGAGAGTCGATTAACGACCAAACAAATATTTATCGTTATATAAAATGCTTATTTTATGCGGATAAATTATACTTAGGATAATATTATAATAAAAACACATTAAGACTTTTACACAATATATAATTATTTTCTTCTTTCTGTAATTCTAGTTCCCAGATAGCACAACGTCTGGTAAAGTCTTAAAGACGTCCAGAAGGCGTCTTAAAGACGTCTTAAAGACGTCTTGTTACAAATCAAGACGTGCAGACCGAAAATAGACACAAACTAGACGTCTCTAACGGCCGATTTCTTCACCTCCGGTAATCTTCGGATTAGACTTATGTTCCACATAACTGACACATTCTTGTTTCCTCACCTCTGATTAAGAGTGATCTGCCAGTTAATCTCCAGATTAACTTTACCGGAGGTTCAGGCACCGATTAACTGCCAGAAGTGGCAGTTAATGCATGTTTGCGGTAGAGGGGGAAATAGGAATATATACCTACGTATACCCAGCGATTTTACTTTTAAGGAAAAAGGAAAAATGGCTAGTAATAATAGATTCGTAAATTTGAACATTTTTGAGCATGTGGAAGATGAGGAAGATGATGAATTGTTTGGTACAAGACGGCCATATACGATTAGAGTGAGGAAAGACGATGTAGATATTTGGGATGACTTAGATTTTCGCTGTCGTTTTCGGTTAAAAAAAGAAACTGTAATTATAATTAAACAAGCCATTGAAGGGAGATTACAGGTTACTTGCAACATGTATGTATTTTGATTATGTAAATATTAGGGCGAAGCGAAACTATATAACCAAAAATTTAAATTTGAATTAAAGTGTTGAATTAAATAATTTAATAAAACAGAATTTATAAGGACTGGATAAACCAATATGGCTAATCAATGAAGTATCGACGACTTTTTTGTATTAATCGCGGTTCGCGCACGCGCGAGAAGGATGATTGCGCTTTCCACAAGAGGGCGCCCGTTGCTGAAGCACAGGCGGCGCGCTCTGGCGAGACCGTCACAACTCACAATCACTTTTAAACTACTACAACATGAAGTTCTCGCTTTACCGCCTTTGCGGCGTTGCCGCGTCAAACCTTTCAGTCACTTAACCATAGGATTCAATAGCGCAAAGAAACACGCGCGACAGTTAACTACCACCTAGCATCTGACTAGCGACTAACTGATCGGGACTTTAGTCAGAGGTGAAGAAATCGGCCGTAAGACGAGGTGTGCTATCTGGGTTAACAAGCGTGCCTGTGTAAAAGAAACACAAGGAAGTAAACGTGATATTGTTCACATGTTACACTAATACTCTCTGCAGGAGGGACAAGTAACTTTTTCTTTAAGATCACAGGAGTGGGGATAGACTCGGTCCACCTATCTTTCTTACACCGTGAGTACCGGGCAGCATACAGTACCGGCCAAAGCTAAATCTCGCTTTTAATGTTATTTAACTGTACTATTGATAGAGAAATAAATAAGTACTAGAGTCCGTAGCAACATATTCCGGCGATGTTCTTTTTCTTTCAGTATTACCAGAGTTCTAAGCATTTATCGTTTACGCTAGTGTTTCGGACGACAAAAGTTATTTTTCTTTGCTGCGAATTACAACTTTTTAATCCAGCGAATTATTAATCTTTATGATAAAATTCAATAAAAACAATTTATCCTCTCTTATTAAGCACAATTTGTACTGCAAATTACTTTTTTGAAATTTGATTTTTACCAACAGCAGCCCAAGTTATAGTACAAAAAACTTAGAGTGGCCGGTACTAGATGACAATTTTGCGTTCGCTGCGAATTACAACGTTTTTATTCCAGCGAATTATTAATCTTTATGATAAAATTAAAAAAAAACGATTTGTCCCCTCTTATTAAACATTATTTGCACTACAAATTACTTCTTTGAAATTTGATTTTTACCAACAGTAGCCCAAGTTATAGTACAAAAACTTAAAGTGGCCGGTACTGGAGGACTCTCCCCTATATGGGGCTAATCGGAACACGTCATTTGGGGCGAATCGGATCACTCTTTTTTTCATTCGAGTATTTTTATGATTATAAATATGATAATTGTTTATATACAGATGGTTCGTAGATACATAAAAATGAGCAATCGGGGATCGTGATGCTCCGCTCCCCGCTCCCCCCCCCCCCCAAGGAGGAAGCTGTGATAAAAAATAAATAAATTAATGGTCTTAAGAAGATGGTATTGTATTTACTGTGGTGAAAAATTAATTCCCCCACTTTCAGAAGATTGTCTGAGGAGAGTGGTGCCACGAGAATTGTGCTGACAGAGCGGCGGCAAAACACGGCAATATCCTTCCGATCTGTGTTCTAAGTAGTGTTACTTGACTTCATCACTGGGTCATTAAATTAGACTTCTTTAAGTTGATTCTAAAGATTTTGTTATGAAAATTTCAGTTATTTCAGAGATTTCTGGGTTATCCGATTCGCCCAAAATGAATCGGATATTTCTCACTTTTTCGTTTTTAAACGATTTTATTCAGCTTCGATCATCTGTATGCTTGTTTGTTTGTTTGTATGTTTGTTTGTTTCTGTGTTTGTTTTTATGGTTCCAATCTGGCAACTCAAATTTAAAGGCGGCTACACACGCTCCGGCCGGCCTGACAGTTTGGCCTGCGCAGGCCGGACTGTGCAGGCCGGCCGGATGCCCGTAGTGCATCCACACGCTCCGGCCGGCCTATCAGGTTGACCGGATGGTGCATCCACACGCTCCGGCCGGCCTGACAGTATTTTAAATTTTTTAAATTCTGTTTCCATTGATAAAACAGTATTATAATGGATGAAAAAAGGATTTGAGTCCTTGAATCAAAAACTAGAAACTTGATGCATTAAAATGCTTTTTTAAAATATGTTTTGCGACTATTTTTCGCGGAGATAGTGCAACCATTTCAAAATGACCAAATTTTTCAGGAAATTATAGTGTTCCTTTAATTTTGTTCAGCAGTGTATTTCCATTTTCAGTTTACTTTATAATTATTTACATTATTAACAACCATTATTCACATTCCACTAGATACACGTTTCTTAAAATATTCGAAACATTTTGAGTGCCGAAACGTCCAAGCTTCAACCTACTCGACACAGTCGGTCTGCTCCAAAGTACATTACCCCGGGTCTCCACCAAGGCGAACACGAACAAAAACATTGTTCGCGAACGTTTTCCCCTGCTCTTGTCGTCTCCACACCGCCGCAAACAGAACAAAACATTCACATACGATTCATACGTTGAGTTTTGTTCATGTTTGCGGCGGAGTGGACTAGTGATGCGCGATATTTATCGATAACTGCATATATCGATATTTGCCTGTCAGAATATCGATATTTTTTATCGATACTTCAAACACCGATAATTACTTGTATCGATACTTTTGGTCCACATATCGATACCCTTTTTGCACCTTAAAAAAAAAGGAAGCCAATTCATTTTACCTTCATTTTTTGCACCATAAAATATATATCGATCTGTATTATCGATATATGAGACCAATATCGCCCATCACTACTGCACAGAGTGTCCAATGGACACTTCCAGCCTCTTATGTAAAAAAATTATCGATATTACCAATATCGATACTTTTTGAGTAATATATTTCATGTATCGATACATGACAACAAAATATATATCGATATGCATTATCGATAGATGGGACCAATATCGCCCATCACTAGAGTGGACCAGACTGGAACAGTCAAAAACGTTCGCGAACACTGTTTTTGTTCGTGTTCGCCTTGGTGGAGACCCGGGGTTAGGCCCGCTCGGCTTTTTCGGACGGCTCGGAAAAATTCGAGCTACTCGGTTCTTGCGGCCCAGCGGTTGTTACGGGCCCTCGGCTCGGTTCGGCTCGACTCGCTTGTTTCGGGCACTGGAACAGCCCTACAGTATTCACAGTTTTGTCAACCGACCATGACATCGACAGACGACGTTTTAGCTGTAGTAGGCTTATTATTAGCTACAAAAAATTGTTCCAAACAGAAAAAAGATCGAAGTGTGTGGTGCAAAGAATGGTTTAAAAAAAGGGGACGCTATTCACACATAAATTTATTAAACGAATTGCGTTTTGCGCCTAAAGATTGGCACAATTATTTACGCATGAATGAAGAAACATATTTGAGTCTACTTTCTTTAGTCAGTCCCTTCATACAAAAGCAAGATACAATTATGAGACACGCCATCTCACCGCACGAGAGATTAACTGCCACATTGAGATTTCTTGCAAGTGGAAGAAGTTACGAAGATCTTAAATTTACGGCAATCATATCACCTCAGGCTCTTTCGTATATTATACCGGAAACATGCGACGCTTTATATAAAGTTCTACATAAGGATTATTTGAAGGTAAGGAAAATGACCATCTTTTACTTTTCGATTTAGATGACGTTGTATACATATGTTGTGGGGGGCATGATTCTAAGCAATTTTTTCCTATAAGATTTACACATTTCTTTATGTTAAATCCGAAAAGTTGGCCAAACCATCTAAACCCAAGGCAACTACCGATCATATTACTGTGCAAATATTTCGAAAACTAAAGTCGAGCGACGGCAACATGTATAGGAAAAAGTTGTTCGATATCATGCCTCCGACAACATATTCCATCTGCTCTTTTGTAAATAATTACCCATAGGAATAATGTGTCTAAAACGATCCCCTTAAACCGTAATTCATATAAAAAATACAAATGCCTATTATTTAAATAAATGTAAAGTAGTGTTTGTAAGTTAGTTTATGTACCTTATTATTGGTTTCGATCAGCTACTTGATCAATTACATTTTTTATTCGCATTTTTGTGAAGGCATACCAAAGGATCATTTTGTACCTACACCTATGTGTAGGAAAATATCCCCTAGGATCATTTTACATCTACTGGTAATGAATAAGACGAACATTAAACAACATTGATTTATTTAAATAGAAACAGAAATTGAACTGAGTCACAAAATATGCGACCATAATAACTTGAAACAATTTTTTTAAAAAAGAAAACGCAGATAATTTGTGGTACATAATCAATGAATAGAAATACTTAAAATGAATTAACAAATATAAGAAAGTGAGATCATCTTCACACACTCAAATTTTTTCGCACACTCCCTGGGATTTCTGGATTCATTTTACCCTACTACAGAGTGATCATATGACCCCAAACATCCAGCTCTCATTCAGTACTTGAATATAACGTCAAATTATTACATTCGATAACGAAACATACATTAACTTATTTTTGAGTTGTCATTCAATCCGCGAAAAAAAAAAACAGATGTCACACTAAAGCCGCGTATTCACCTGTGCATTCGCCTCGAATGTGCATCGGGCGCGCATCAATTGACGAACCGAGACGAACCGAATGCGCGCCGAACGGTTCGCCAATTGGTGCGCGCCCGATGCACATTCGGGCCGAATGCACAGGTGAATACGCGGCTTAAGCCGTTCATGACAAAAATTACACAACATTGAAAAAGACCTTATCTAAGATAAAAGACAGTAATTTCTATTTTGTCTTGTTTATAACACATACGGCGCTGATACCTAACAAGGCAAACTTAAACGATTTATTATATACGAATGGGTTATCGAATAAAATAAAATGATATGCTACATTTTAGATAATACCGTTAAGAATATGTGTACCAAGTTGTCACGGAAAATAATGAAGGAAATTCCATGAAAAATCTAATTATATAATTTCAAGATCAATTTGTAAAAAATAGTCTGATTTACATGAAATTTTGTATGATTTTCATCGAAAAAACATAAGGAATCCATCGGTATCACTTCCATATCGATACAATAAAGAATAAAGACTTTCGTAATACGCTGAAATGAATAAATCCGTTGAACACATTAATAATAAATGAATAATAATGTTTAACTAAACTGTACATTTTGTCATAATTTCTAACAGTACTATTTGATTTTTCCTTATAATCGGAAAATAAAAGTTTACCCAACAAGTGATTTAAATCGCTTAAAGAGCATTGAATAAACTACTAAATAAACAGTTTACAAATTTTTTATAACAATTAAGTTGAAAAAATTGAAACAAGCATTAAATGAACGTACAATATATTCAATTATGAATTATTAGAAAGGAATAATTTTTTCATTTAATGTCCTTTGACGCCATTCCGATATCTTTTATAGTTTAAAAGTTATACAACACGAATGTTACTAATTATCCCTACCCCGGCCACTGTGCGGCGTCCGGCCGGCCTGCACAGTCCGGCCTGTACAGGCCGGCCGGACGCCGAGTGCCTCCACACGGTCCGGCCGGCCTGCACAATCCGGCCTGCGCAGGCCAAACTGTCAGGCCGGCCGGAGCGTGTGTAGCCGCCTTAACCCACTTCTAACTATCCAAATGTCTTGAAACTTTGCAGGCGTGCGTAGTTTGGATGACAATGCAATATTTAAAAACAAATTAAGCCTGAGCAGGTGAAAAAATTACCCAGTTACGATAACGACAAAAAAACGCTGCATTCAGGACGCTAGTCGCATCGCGATTACCGAAAATACACAATTTATCGAGAAATGATCCGTTTACGTATGTCCGAATAGTAAAACTAAAAATTGTAGTACCTACAAGAAAAGAATTATTTTTTAGTGACTGTATCACGTATCATAGCGTTTAAGCAAACTGTTAAACTCAATACAGCAATGAAAGATATTTGTAAAGAAGTCTGTGCTGTGAAATGTAAATCCAAAAACACCAAAAACTAGAAAATAACAAATATATAAAAAAAGTTTTTATGTTAAACGATTTTATTAAAAATGCACTGAACACTAAAAAATAATTATTTTCTTGTGCTACAATTTCGATGGTGTTTTTTCACTTTATTAAATAAATTCGTGGAGCAGGATATGTCATAACAGAATATGAATCAATTTAATACAGAATCAAGCGTCGAAATGAATTTGTCGTGACATATTCTGCTCCACGATTTTATTTAAAGTGGAAAAACACCATCGAAATTGTAGTATAAGAATAGAATTATTTTTTAGTTTTTATTTGTTTACAAATGAAAGATTTTTATGTTCAATTTCAATTTTTATATATTAATGTTAAAGCCAAAGGTGTACTGGTCAATAATATATAATAAAAAATTATTTTTTCAATGTTTGACTATTATCTTTTTATCATCAAACATAAAGTGATCCGATTCGCTCCGGTCTATTAAGACAGAATAACTTTTTTAAAATTGGTCGAAACGACTTGAGGTTTTGTGAGACGCTGGAAGGATTAGTTTACTACTTAGGTGACGTCTTCCGTCGGTTCCCACAAAAGTTGTAATAGAAATTAATAGTGAAGATCGCTTTTTCAACTTTTTTATCTAAGCCTGTTATTAAAATTTAAAAATCCCGTTTGTAGATGTTAAGTAAGTTGTATACATGCCGAGAAATTATCATCACGTTTATCTGCTTGTTAACTGCCCTCCTTAGTTAAACTGTCCTATCTAGCATTTATTTGAAGTTCCACTCGTCTTTTACCTTTTAAGTAAAGTTAGAAAACTTCTACGTGCTTCGTACAGATTTATAAACAGTCTAATGTATTTAACCCACCTTCTTTCCAAATGGTTAAAATATCCTATCTAAGACAATTAATTAATTGGTACGTTAATAATACATTACCTACCGGTATACCTATTACAAAAAATTATATTAGGCTGTTACGAAATAATGGCAACATGTTTTAATGAAGGGAAATAAGGACGGTACAAAGTAAATGATAAAACTTCAGTTCTCTCGGTTGTTTCAAAATGCTAGATAGGACATTTTAACTAAAGAGGGCAGTGTAGCTCAGAGCTACGTTAACGGTGCGCAAGCGCGGGGCGCACACGCGTATATATACGTGTAAATCGGACAACTTTTACATAGGGAATACAAATAGCTTGTGTCAAAGTAGTCCGATTTGCATGATATTTGGTCTGATTTTTATCAGAAAAACATAAGAAATCCACTGGTGTCACTTCCTTTTCGATACGATGAAGAAAAGAATTTCTTAATACGCTATAAGTGATATTTCACACTCGACTGCGGGGACTCGACCTCAATTCGCTACGTTCGGCCCAGGATTCGTACCTTTTTCCGTAAAAAGCCATAAAATTCGGTGAGGCACTGCGGGCGGGTTGTCCTGGCCACGGGGTACCAGGCCGCATCCTTCGACGGGCGTAGCTCCAGAATCACCCTGTATCATTTGTGCAGTGTGTGACCCGACTACTCTCCAGGTGGAATCAGACGGCTCCTGGCACCGCGAATTAGCTCGGCTCGTCTAGCTCGTCAAGTCGGCTTGGCGAGCCCGGGCGAGTGGAGCCATGACCGATCAGAAGGCTCGTGGATCGCGGCTTGTTTCGTATGACAAGTATGACGGGGTAGCGAGTTAAGATGGGGCATCTCCCTAAACCCTAATTAAAAGATGCTAGGCAGGTGACAAATATATCACTAGGAAGCCACTGTGTTATAATAGTGTGGTCGCTGGCGAAAGCGAGTGGGGGAGGACGGTTTTTTCCCATCTGTTTTGTAAAGTTTAATCACTTGGACGCCGGACCTCAGATAGTCCAAAGTGTGTAAAAAATGTTAAATCATTAACTTATAGTTGTATTTGGAGTGATAAAGACTTAATTAATAGCAACAATCACCACTTTATTTGCATTTTTCCTTAGCTTCCCCATCATGTCTCTACTTTCCTTACCTACCTAAGTAGCATTTCTGGCGAAAAAGAATTGTCCAGCCTTTGGGCCTGCCATTCCTGGCGCAGACCTTTGGCAGGTAGGTATCTATTTCAACAGGCAGTGCTACCCGTGACGCCAGTAAGACCGTCCCCGGTCCGTGCTATACCAGACAGTTTTCTTCCAGTGAAAATCAGTAAATTTGCAAGCGCAATATCTTAAAAACCAGTGAAAATAAAGTGTATAAATTAATGCTTATTGAATTTGTCTTGGAACGCACTATCAACTCAGGTCTTCAGAAAATGTAGTTCCATTTGAAAAATCGAACTTGACCATCGTATCTTTTAAAATAATAATCGAAAACAAAATTCGTTCGCGCTAATAAATTAGCCCCCTCGAACCATGCAATTCCCTATTTTTTTTATATTTTTATCTCCTATAGTTTAGGAGAAAACCGGCTGTCCAGTCTTCCCGCGGACACCCTGTATATATATATATATATATACATCTAGAACATCTAGAAATTAAGATACATTTTTCTAATTGTCGTTTCATTATATATCTGTGTCTGTGAAAATATGAATTATACTGGGTGATTAATAAACCCTACGCAAATAAAGATATTGTAAAAAAAGAACAATACTTCGACTACTATGTAACGGACACGTCTCAGAAATGTCCGTTCAGGATGTCTTAACAGCGTCTGGTACAGACATCTTAAAAACACACACTACAGACGTCTTAAAGACACACGCTACATACGCCTTAAAGACATACGCTACAGACGTCTTAAAGATACACGCTACAGACGTCTTAAACACGCCTGCTACAGACCTCTTACAGGCGTCTGTAGCAAACGTCTTTAAGACGTTTACTATACGCCTGCTAAGACGTCTATCAGACCTTTGACAGACGTCTAGAGGGCGCCTTAAAGACACCGGAGAGACGGCTTCACAACGGCCATGTTACAACTAACGACGTTCAGACTTTCAGACCTAGAATAGACATGAACCAGACGTCTCTAAGACGAGGTGTGCTAACTGGGTAGCTACCCACACCTCGTCTTAGAGACGTCTAGTTTATGTCCATTTTAGGTCTGAACGTCTTGATTTGTAACAAGACGTCTTTAAGACGTCTCTAAGACGCCTTTTGGACGTCTTTAAGACGTTACCAGACGTTGTGCTATCTGGGCCCAGATAGCACACCTCGTCTTAGAGACGTCTAGTTTATGTCCATTTTAGGTCTGAACGTCTTGATTTGTAACAAGACGTCTTTAAGACGTCTCTAAGACGCCTTTTGGACGTCTTTAAGACGTTACCAGACGTTGTGCTATCTGGGGGTATATGCGCAGCGCGAGACGCACAGTGTCTCTCCCAGATAGCACACGTCGTCTATAAGCTGCCTTTAAGACGTCTTTTAGACTTCCAAGACGTCTTAAAGATGGCTTATAGACGTCGTGTGCTATCTGGGCTATTACGCCACGACCCGCTATCAAAAACCCTGAGATTATCGAATCTCAATAACGGCTGATCCGATTAGATTTTGAATGGTCTCAATGGATAGCTTGGGTTTGATTTACATAAGAAAAGTGTCTTTGTTTTGGTCCTACGTGCCTTATGAGCTGAGATATTTCAATGCAAAGTTCCAATTTGACGAATTTCACGTTCTTCAGAATTAAGCATCGTCAACGTCAAGTGTTGGCAAGAAGGGAACATGAAAGGGAGAGGAAATGTCTCCAATATGCGCGTCGTTCATTGGATGAAGATTTCGGCACTTTCGGCCAATCGCGTAACAAATTTTTGTCACGTGACAGCCAGATAGAGAACACATCTGTGGAGGTCAACGTAACCTCGCTAGTGTCAAACAATCATAACCTGTGAAGTGTCAAATAAGGAAACTTGTCAAAATTTTTGAAATGTCACGAGTTTCTACACCATTTAGGACACTGAATTATTGTCTCAATTAACAAGGTAAGTCGCCAAAATTTTTTAATAGACTATTTATGTAGAGCTTATAGAAACGTAGGAGACGTACAGACTTGGAAGTTGTCTGAAGAAGGTTCGATAGAGCACCATCTTCTTTCGCACAAGTTTCTACAAAATAATATATTGTTCTTATACCAGCAAACTATTTTTACATTAGAGTTTATATGTAAAGCTTATAGAAATGAAGGGAACACACAGGCTTGGATAGAAATGAAGGGGACGCACAGGCTCGGATAAAAATGAAGGGGACGCACAGGCTTGAATAGAAATGAAGGGGATGCACGGGGTTGGAGGTTGTCCGCAGAAGGTTAAATAGACAGAGAAGCATCTTGTTTCGCACAAGTTTCTGGAAATTTGTCAAATAAGGTAAATGGACAAAATTTTTCAAATTAGCGTAGCGTTAAGAATTAAGAAAATTATGGCGTACTGCTTGCAATCTAGAGTAAGTCACATTAGTGAAGAAAGTACGCTGAAAACGCATCTCCCTTGATACTTTTCAATCTTTTGTAAGAGATATTCGTACTACTTTATTAAAATCCACCGTAGCTCCCACGCTATTCATTAATTTAATTAGTTTCCCATTAACAATATTTCAATTCATCAATAAACATGCTAAATAAATTTTATTCCAACACCAATAATCTGTGCGTTAAAAATATTGGATCTCTTCGTTCATTTTCACTAAATTACCATTAGCATTTAAATTTCCTGCAACAAGACTTTCTGCCATACGCTCTCACCTCCTTCGGACACATTATGTAGTCTCTACATCTATAGCAAAAGTCCACTCTTTTTCTATAAGTTCTACGTTATGTTGTAACTACAAAATATGGCTTTTATATATTTACAGATAATCGAAGCAGAAGATGATGCAGTGTGATCTACGTCAGAGAAAAAAATTTATTGTGACATAGTATTATATTAATTAAACGATTTTATTCAGCTTCGATCCTCTGTTTGCTTCTTGTATGTGTGATTCATATCTGAAAATTGAAATTTAAACCAATTGCTCTAATCCAATTGTCTTGAAGCTTTGCAGGCGTGCGTAGTTTGGATGACAATACAATATATTAAAAAAAAATAACCCGTAAAGGGTGATAAAATTATCCAGTCCTCAATAAACACTAAAAAATGTGTAAAATCCCAACAAAATTACCTTTTTTAAAAAAAAGGTACAAAAAGTGCGCCAAGTATATAATCCCGTCAAAAAAGAATCCCACTTAAAAACATTGTCGTAAATTAATAGCTTTACAAAACTAATGATATACAAAATTTGCGCCAATTGCAACAATGGCTATTTATACAAAGACAAAAATGTATTTAATAATATTAAGCAGATATATTTTCACAGAAATAAATATTTTTATACGAATAAAATTTTTAATTATTTTACGAAAATTTTTTAATTAATTGTCTTAGTTAATAAATAAAACAATATAAAACAAGACAAGACACCATTGAGACAAGAAAGATGTATATAATAATATTAAGCAGATATATTTTCATAGAAATAAATATTTTAATACGAATAAAAATTTTATTTTCAAAATACTTGTTGCTGCGAAACCGAAAAAATGTTAACTAATTGTCTTGGTTAATAAATGAAACAATATATAAAACAAGACAAGACACCATTGAGACAAGAAAGAAAGAAAAAGATTTTAATGCACTTTATACATATTTATTCAGTTTAGCAACACCAATTCGGTTTCGCAGCGCCAAGTATTTTGAAAATAAAATTTTTATTCGTATTAAAATATTTATTTCTATGAAAATATATCTGCTTAATATTATTATATACATCTTTCTTGTCTCAATGGTGTCTTGTCTTGTTTTATATTGTTTTATTTATTAACTAAGACAATTAATTAAAAAATTTTCGTAAAATAATTAAAAATTTTATTCGTATAAAAATATTTATTTCTGTGAAAATATATCTGCTTAATATTATTAAATACATTTTTGTCTTTGTATAAATAGCCATTGTTGCAATTGGCGCAAATTTTGTATATCATTAGTTTTGTGAAGCTATTAATTTACGACAATGTTTTTAAGTGGGATTCTTTTTGATAGGATACATTTGTACCAGGTAGGTAAGCGCGCCCTCCCCCAGGGTCAAGAAGACGTCGCCAGCGCAAGGTTTATGATTTTATGACTTTCAGCCTCTCCCAAGCTGAGTGTTTACCCTAACGGGACATCGGCAATTATTGCAAGGGAGGACAGAGTTTTAAATGGTTTTACGAGACGTGCAGCTGCCCGTTCGACTAAATTAGGCACGCAGATGTTTAAGGAGAAGTTAAGCTATTTACTATCTTCCTTGCCCCCTATTTCAAACTTCCTTAAGACCTTCCACATGTGCCGCTCGCTTCAAATCTTATTATAATATATCTATCTTTCAATCAAAAGGAATTTGAATTTCGCTCTATATCTAACCTCGATATTTCTATGTCTTATAGCTAACTTCACGCAATTCAACCAGCGGAACACGCAACCAGGGGTGGGCACTTCCCATATATTTCTGTTGGCAAAATCAGCACCCTCTGGTGGATTGTGCCGCCCACTAAATCATGAAGAGCGGCAAAATTGAATCCTGGAATTATGGTATTGGTTACAAGAGAACCACGGTGTAAGAAAGATAGGTGGACCGAGTCTATCCCCACTCCTGTGATCTTAAAGAAAAAGTTACTTGTCCCTCCTGCAGAGGGTATTAGTGTAACATGTGAACAATATCACGTTTACTTCCTTGTGTTTCTTTTACACAGGCACGCTTGTTAACTAGAATTACAGAAAGAAGAAAATAATTATATATTGTGTAAAAGTCTTAATGTGTTTTTATTATAATATTATCCTAAGTATAATTTATCCGCATAAAATAAGCATTTTATATAACGATAAATATTTGTTTGGTCGTTAATCGACTCTCATTTTCTCAGTATAATTAATTTTAAAAGTTAAAATATTTTACTTTATAAAACTTTTTATTGGAGGTGCATGAAGTCATTACAAATTTTGAAACCCACTTGGTATTAAGTACGTGGTTATGGCACGGTGTAAAAGAAACACAAGGAAGAAAACGTGATATTGTTCACGTGTTACACTAATACCCTCTGCAGGAGGGACAAGTAACATTTTCTTTAAGATCACAGCAGTTTTGTGGTGGGGGTAGCGTAGTCGGTCCACCTATCTTTCTTACACCGTGCCGGTACTGTAGGACTCTCCCCTATAAGTGTTTCAAAGGTTGTAGATTACTAAACATATTATGATATAATAGTCTAAAATACATCAAATTCTAAATTTGGACACCTTGGAAACTAATAACAATAAACACATTTGAATTTTCAATGATGTTTCATCGCTCATTTCGACGCTTGATTCTGTATGAAATTGATTCATATCCTGTTGTAAAATATCAGCTGCCCCACGATTTTATTTAAATTCTTGTTTAGTTTTTAGTGCACTTTTGATCAAATTAAATCAAATCGTTCAATTTAAAATTTCTTTTTATTAATTTTTTTAATTATTATTTACTCTTTGGTGTCTAAGTTTTGATTTGTGGTTATAGGCTGGTTTCTAGTTGTTTGTAGTTGTGGTTATGCGTGTTTATCGTAGGGGATGCAATTTTTTCACCCCCTCTGGGATTAATTTTTTTTTTCAAAATTCAGTATTGTAATCAAAACTACGTACGCCTGCAAAGAAACAAACAAACAGACAGAAGATTGACGTTGAATAAAATCGTTTAACATATCGAACAATTGCTACATATTGATATCGCTGCTCTTTGCATACTTTCTGTTTACCTGATGTACATGGTTAAAGGGATTATATTGTTGTGAGCAATAGGGGATGAATCTGCACCCCTGAATCGATGGCTATTCATTAGAAAACCTTGCCGCAAGGTTGATTATGACAAAGGAGATAATGTATATATTTAAGGAAAACCCGTAATGTCGCAAAGGAACCGTTGTTTGGTCAGGAAATGTTGTTAAAACTTTTACATATTGTACATATTACGTTCAACGAGTCGATTTACGAGTATTTGCTGTAAGAACTGTGTTTTCTCAAACGCCGAGAATCTGGGTAGGTAATACAATTTATGTATGTATATCTACCTATTGTTAACATTGACCGGCCCCCTCAGAAAAAAAAACTGAGCAATGACTGTTTCGCGCCATCCTCTCGAGAATGCTATTGCGAGTTCTGCCAGATGTACCTACCTAAGTAACACTTGCCTATCCGAACATCTGAACGCCAGTGAGCAACAGATGTCGGCGGGTTAGAGCCACGGTTACTTTCCCTACCTATCTTTCGTTCCCTTAAAAATTTCTTTAGAGTTTAGAGAAAGAGGAAGGACACTCAAAATTTTTAACTGGTCACAGTTAGTGATGGGATTTGGAGCGCTTCGAATCTATATATATGACGAAAACTTCGAAGCGCTTCGAACATGATTCGAAGCTCTTGGAAAGTCTTGGTCGGCTTCGAAGTCTGATGGGCCTCAGACCCAGTGCCTCACCAAATTGTATGGCTTTCGACCCTCCAAGGGATTTGAATACCATTAAAGAGTGAGAAATGTCTAGGATTTCCGAATTTCTCATCAGATCTTTGCGAAAACGACGCCAATCGATTCCTTATGCTTCACCGATTAAACTAACACCAAGAACGACGTAATTCGGATCATAAAGTAGGAAATTCCATGAAAAATCAAATTATATCATTTGAAGCTGCCTTCGGTAAAAATACATAGTCCGATTTACATGAAATTTGATATAATTTTTATCGGAAAAACATAAGGAATACATCGGTGTCACTTCCATATCGATACGATAAAGAATAAAGAATTATTTTATTTCTGAATCAGGTACGAATCCTCGGCCGGCCGCAGCGATTCCAGGTCGGCGCCCCACTCTCGAGGGTGAAAATGTGAAATATTCATTTCAGCGTATTAAGAAATTCTTTATTCTTTATCGTATCGATATGGAAGTGATACCGATGGATTCCTTATGTTTTTCTACTGAACATCATACCAAATGTCATGCAAATCGGATTACTTTTGCACCAGCAATTTGTACATATTGCTTATGCTGTCCAGACCACCACCGCTGACACGCGGGACAATACAGTCATAAACCGCGACCCTGGCGAGGCACTCTGGCCGATCAACCTGGCTAGTTTGTGGCAACAAGATGTTAATTTTCCTGCCGCATTTCATCAAGAAGGAGAACGTTCCTCCTCCACCGACGAATTCACAGAGAGGAGGCCCCTCCTTTCCTTCAAAATTCATTTAGATTGAATATGAACGGTTTCTATTTTAGTTCATTTTCTTTCTGTCATTCCCTACATATTGTTACGAGCACTGGGTATAGATCTGTGCATGGCCCGCTACAGAGATGGGCATTATTTAAATAAAAAATTATCTAAATAACTTTTTAAATAAAAGAGACTTTATCTGTATATGTCATAAATCAAAATCACCCAGAATTATTTATTATTTGAAGCGCCATAAATAAAATTTTGAATCGACGGGAATTCATCGGAAGCGCATAAATAAAATTTTGAAGCGACAGGAATTCATCCGTAGCTTCGGCCAATTTTCTCACTTTCATTTATATTTGTAGCGGAGAAACATAAATAACTCTGGGCGTGGCTTGGAGGCCCTCGGGCCTCAAGCGCCTTGCTCGAAGCCGCCGGGTCCTCGAGGCGAGCGACATTGTATCGTTGACCCGTCTAATCTGCAGCGCGCAGTTAGGTACTCGGCGACGTGTCATCGATTATACAGAAACGGAATTTCTTTATTTTTCAGCGTATCAATATGAAAGTGACACCAATGGATTCCTTGCATTCTCCCGATTAAATTGATAAAAAAATATTTAAATCGGGCCAGTTTTAACGAAACGGGCTTTCAATCCTGCAAATTAATTTTATGCGTAATATCGTCCCAGATCTTAACACGGTCAGGTAAGCGTGTCTACACTTTCAACTGCAATATTGACAATACCTTCGATTCTACGGCCTAGAATATTTGCTCCGTATTGCGATGTTCTTAACCAGAGTTTCGCATCGATAGCAACTACTTAGTTACAATTAATGAGTTGTGCATGATTTTAATGACGCATAATTTAATTGCATATTAGAAACTGAATTACTAAAT
This sequence comes from Andrena trimmerana, assembly GCA_951215215.1. Classification (NCBI taxonomy): domain Eukaryota; kingdom Metazoa; phylum Arthropoda; class Insecta; order Hymenoptera; family Andrenidae; genus Andrena; species Andrena trimmerana. The sequence goes on along the minus strand of OX578062.1, from coordinate 23,975,315 downwards.
GTAACTAAAAAAATACTTTACGACGTATAACACGAATTGCACGATTTAAGACAGTTCCAATTTCATCGAATGAGATTGGTTGCGTTAATTGCGCGTATGGGGTATGTAGGGAAATAGGCAAAGAGAGGGAGAGGGAGAGGGGGAGAGAGAGAGAGAAAGACAAGGAGAATCGGCAAAAAGAATTTACCGATTGTGCCAAGAAGTATTTACATGCAGAGTACCACGAGTTTCATTATACATCTTTAATATTTTTTTTCAACAATTGTACATAGGGAAAGATGACAACAGACGATTCGTACATTCTTTTCCGATAAGATTTTCTTAAAATTTGTGTGAAATGCCAATCTTTTAACTACCTTTACGTGCCTAGCGATAAAGACTCCGAATTACTAACTGAAACGGCCAAGCAACACATCTGCTTGTCATACGTCCAGCACCATAAACGTTGTAGCGAAAACAGAGTCATAAAGCATTCGAGTCACTGGTACGCATCAACCCTTATTAGGTTATTCCTGTCCGAAGGTAAGGGTGAGGCTGAAAGTGGATGGCCCACACGCTGTACGGCCTTCAAGGGTTTATGACTGAGACTTAGAGTACGGGTGTTCCCGAATGGGGGTGCATGAGATTAAAAAGGCTGCCGACCGTTTTGGGTCTTCCAACTATTGGGTATCGAAGAATTGCTTGTTTTAATGAAGAGATGGTTTAGATATGGCAAGCGGCCTGATGCCGTATTGCCAAAGAATAGGGACTCTGTTTCTGGAGGATGTGGCCACGTGAATGGGGAAGGCTATGCCTTTTGGTAAGAGAACTGTGATAGACCGCTCAGTGATAGCCGCGGTCGGCGGCGGCGGCTGGTGGCGGTCCCACTAGCACAACGAAGACACAGATGCATACTTCTCCATTGCACTAGTGGGACCGCCGCCGACCGCGGCAAGAACGGCAGCCGTAAAAGAGTGGAGATAGTGGCGTAGTGTGAGTGACTACGTAGTTACTTCCTACTACCACTACATTCACAGATTCCCCCACCAAGAAGACCTTTCGCTCTTGGGCCTGGCTCCGTGCCTCCAAGAGCGAAGAACAACTCGCGGTTGCTCGTGCGAGCAAACCCTTGGACGGCCCTGCTCTACCTTAAGAAGGGAGCGCTTGACAGCCAAGAACCACGGGGCCATAAAAGACAAGAATAGTAGTGATTGCACTAGCCATTATGTAAGAACGGAAAAATCTGAAATTCCGCATTCGTCATTGGATCTGTATGAAAGTAACACCTTGTGCTTTCCCGGTGAAAGTGATACCACACCTGACAAAATTTTAACTATAATTGAAGCAGTAAGAGCGACAACGGAACAACCCACATTAAAAAAAAATTTTTGCCTATTTTATACGATTAGTAGAGCCTATTGGAATACGTTATTGCTACTAACTCAATTTCGAAAAGAATGTGGGTTAGTCCGTTGTTTGCTCTCACTGCCACAATTAACGATATTACGCATAAAATTAATTTGCAGGATTGAAAGCCCGTTTCGTTAAAACTGGCCCGATTTAAATATTTTTTTATCAATTTAATCGGGAGAATGCAAGGAATCCATTGGTGTCACTTTCATATTGATACGCTGAAAAATAAAGAAATTCCGTTTCTCTATAATCGATGACACGTCGTCGAGTACCTAACTGCGCGCTGCAGATTAGACAGGTCAACGATACAATGTCGCTCGCCTCGAGGACCCGGCGGCTTCGAGCAAGGCGCTTGAGGCCCTCGGGCCTCCAAGCCACGCCCAGAGTTATTTATGCTTCTCCGCTACAAATATAAATGAAAGTGAGAAAATTGGCCGAAGCTACGGATGAATTCCTGTCGCTTCAAAATTTTATTTATGCGCTTCCGATGAATTCCCGTCGATTCAAAATTTTATTTACGGTTCTTCGGATAAATTCCCGTCGATGCAAAATTTTATTTATGGCGCTTCAAATAATAAATAATTCTGGGTGATTTTGATTTATGACATATACAGATAAAGTCTCTTTTATTTAAAAAGTTATTTAGATAATTTTTTATTTAAATAATGCCCATCTCTGGTTACCAGCGACCGCTGGACAAGAGTGATGCCCGAGCTTCGAAAAATTTAGCGTTGCAAAGAGCTAGGTATTGGGAATTTCCCGGCCCAGGTATTCGAGCCGCGCCGCTCCGCTTTTACGATCGGTTTAACACTCGCACCCCAGATTACTGTAATGAGGTTTGAAAATAATGTCAACTGATCTCGTGCCCGTCTGAATTTAAATAATTTTAGCTATGACACGTTTGACCGCGGCCCTATACCCTTGTACGGAGAGATTTTTCGCCACCTGCTTGTAAAAGCCACAATAATGGCACATCGTTCCAAAAAATGACATTAACGGAAGCCGGTATATGCGTGACGTTGAGTAGCTAAAACATTCAAACCTAAAAATTGTAGAAAAAAAATTCAAACACCGCTACAATCAAAGACACGTCCCATTAGTTACCCCTCACGTCTGATCTAGGTATGCACCGCATTAAGGATAAAATCATAAAAAAGAAAACCAGAACAATAGATTCTGAGGTCTGCAGAACTAACACATAATTGAATAAAAATTTAATTTCTCTATTTATGAAAGTAATGATACAGAAATAACTAACCTATTGGTTTTCAACACCATAAATTTTAAAAACAGCGTTAAATAAACAGTTTGCAAAAGCTTTTTAAACAATTATACTTAAAAAAAAGTGATAAAAGAAAAATTAAGTAAACGTAAAATATGTTAAATTAACCATCATTAGGAGGGAATAATTTTTCCTCATTTCTCGGCGCAAATTGCATTCCGATATCTCTTATAGTTCAAAAGTTATACGAAAAAGGCCCCAAATTTTTCAACCCGGGCCGGGAAATTCTGAGTAGTTCTTTGCAACGTTAAGGGGGTAGACACGGGTAATGCAGCGCGCTGTAATACCCACATAATGTGCCCGAAACATGGGTTTGGGGGGATACGCTTTACGTCCTTATATGAGCAAATTTTGGGCTGGATGAGGTCTCATTCGAAAGAGGAAGGTTCAGTGCACAGCGCTCTGGTCATGGTTCGACGAGCTTGTGTTGATATCTAATAATACGAGTGTTCAAAGTAGAGCAAAAGTTGACAAAATACACCCGCATGAATCCAAGTATTTTTAGGTCACTAAAAGAGTTTTGTGACTCAAACGATGACCAGAGCGCACTGCAGTGAACCTTCCTCTTTCGAATGAGACCTCGCCCAGCGTAAAATCTGTTCATATAAGGACGAAAAGCGTATCCCCGTGATTGCATTCCCAAATACGAGTTCCGCCATATTGGCGATAATACAGAGCAAGTCACGTGACAAATTTAGTTGAGCTAGTGGACACGAGATGGCGCCTACTCGGGAGGACTGCCAACGTGGAATCATAGTAAAACTGAAGCGTTAGCTGGATACACAAGCCACAGTAAAAGCGTGATGCAGTCATTGCATGCATTTTCGGACGACTTTAGGTTAGGTTATATGCATTTTAGGCATACATTGACTAGGAACTGCTGGGAATTGTCTGCATTTACTAAATTAACGGTTTTACCGTAACACATACATCACCGCTGCCGAATATATTTTATAATTATATGGCCACATTATTTCAAATAAAAAAAAAGATTGAAATTTTTTAATAACACTGGAAGTAGTGATTTACTGATATCATATTTTCAGAATGTGGAAGTTACAGCAATTATTTGCAATTATTGCTTTTATTATTATTCTTCTGACTATTGTATATAGCATATAACAAGGAAAAGTCTCCAAATCGGTCAACAGTTGACTCCTTGATTTTTTTTGTAATTCTTTACGCTCCTATGCAGAGATGGGCATTATTTAATTAAAAGAATATACTTCCGAATGGCCCCAGTGGCCGATCGTCACGAGGTTTGGGGGGAGGGTGTGTGTACCCTAAATCTAAAATTCTATTTAGCTTCGGGTATTTATTAGTTTCCTTTGTTTATTCGAAGGTCTTTCATCTTTGGCTTCGAATAATTTTTCATTTTTCATTATATCTTTATCCTAAGGTCGTATTCAAATATATTGGCCGGTCGATTCGTTTTCGTGAACAGCGATCGAGGAGAAATCAGCTATCACAATCTTATTGTCAGCGTAGTACATATGTAGTTGTGTGCGTCACGAAGTTATACGTAGACCAATACGAGATGAAGCTATCGAGAAAGAATCAATGTTCTGACTAATAAAGCTCCCTGAATTTTTTCGGAGCTAAGTCCTCAGGTACACCTATTCTGATGCGTGTATTTCTACGCTGCAGCTTGGTTTGGCCTATACATGACAGAAGCTTGGCGCTATCCCCACCACTTCTGGCTCACTCGTGTTCTGCGATGACGAGAGAACACGCGTTACGAATAGGACTGTGCGGATCGTCCCGCGGCTCGGATTCTCGGCCCTCGGAACGGGTCGGAAAATTTCGGGCGGGATCGGGCGGGGTCCCGATACTTTCGTATTGCTCGAGATCCAGACGTTTTCAGGATCCCGAGACTCGATTCGGGCTACAAGCATGACCGCCATGAGCGGGCAATTTGATTTCAGGTCGGCTTGGCAAAACTCGGACGCGATCGGCTCGAAAGCCAGCTATTACGAGGGGACCGAGATGGAAAGAATTATGTATATCATTTATATCGATACCCGAGTGATAAGTTTTTATTTTCTGTCTCCTGTTGAATCATAATTTGTATCTTATTATTTATTTACATATATATGTATTTTCATTGCTACCAAATAGTCTGTGAATACTGAATACGTCCATATACGTACTTAAATAAATACCATGTTCAGAACTTGGGAAGAAGACTATTTTTATATCGACAATATTTTAAAATTTGAATAAAATATACTTCATACTTAGTACTTTCTGTAAAGGGAATATATAGGGTATTATCTTTTCCGGATAGGTTCAGATTTAAAATAGAAAACGTACGAACTATAAACATACAAAAAGGAATATTTCCTAGATGTTTCATAATAACAACAATATGCAGGAGGCGAATATTTTATTATTTCAAATTAACGTGTAAGAAACATAATTTTTCTATGTTCTCAGGTAATAATTTTAATCTATTACTGGTAACGATATCGTCCGATCGAGTTCGAGTTTTGCCGAGCCGACCTGAAATCAAATTGGCCGCTCATGGCGGCTATGCTTGTAGCCTGAATCGAGTCTCGGGGTCTCGAAACTGTCGGGATCTCGAGCAATACGAAAGTATCGGGATCCCGCCCGATCCCGCCCGAAAGTTGCCGGCCCGACCCGAGCCCGAAAAATCGGGTACCCGCACACCCCAAGTTACAAAACTCACCGGCCAATAAATCTGAATACGATCTTAGAAGTTCGAATAACCGACGAGAACCTTTGTGTCCCGAGCCGCGCGAGATCGCCGTGCTCGACGATGTGTCATCGATTATAAAGAAACAGAATTTGTTTATTTTTCATCGTATCAATATGAAAGTGACACCATTGGATTCTTGGCATTCTCCCGGTTACATTGGCAGAAAATAATTTAAATCGGACTATTTTTAACAAAACGGGCTTTCACTTCTACAAACAAATTTTCACGTAATTTCCTTGATTGTGGTCCGAATAATATCATTTTTGGGGCCAATTTGATCGAGAAAACATGACGAATCGATTCACGTCACTTTCGCAAAGATCTGATTAGAAATGCAGAACTGAAGATTTGTCACTGCTTTGTGCGTAACATTGTATGGCCCCGCTGGATTCGAGCGTCAAAACCCACGAAACTCAGCGAGTTGCATGATTGCTAGCGTGAAGGACAAAAGAGGACTTTGCATGGTGAAGGAAAGTCAGCCTTCTATAGAACTCAAATCGAGAAAGACTTTGCTGACAAACTTTACATATGTATATTCGCGTCAAGTAAATACTTTAATTGTAAAATTTAGACGACAAACTATTGTTGAATTTCGCCAGTTCTTACATATGCATCACTTGGTTGGGAATTCCTGATCCCAGAGTTTCATGCATTTACCTATTGAAATGTTGCTTCAAGTCATCGGGAAATTGCATTGCTTCTTCTCGCACATACATATATGTATCTGTTCGCGAGTAGGTGTCACGAGTGACGCGGCTTTGGTTTCTCAAATAAATGCACATTTATTAGGGCCCTCGGTCGACGGCGACTTGAGTCATCCAGTACTGAATACGAAATGTTCAAAATTTCTCATTACACCTTGATGAGAGTGTTACCATTCCTGGATTGGTGGTGAGTCAAGACACGAAGCAATTCAGTCCATTTTTTCTTATCATGATTAGAACACACTCTACGTTCAATAAAAATTGATCGAATTGCTCCATGTTTGATATCATTTTCATCGGGAAATCCTAAAAAATTCATCGGTAATACTCTCATCAATACTTATAAAAAACACGAACATTTTATTTTTCTGTACTGGGTATTTTATCTAGCTCGTCGGTTTTATTGTTCTCGGCTGTCAACGGGCGGTCTACTAGGACCCGAAGGTCCACGCTCGCAACGAGAAAGAAAAACAGTGGGGTGGGTAGGTCTTTCCCGATAAACTGAGCCCAAAGGCTTCTCAACAATTGAAACATTGGAAGACTGTACATATTCTTTCTGATGCTTTCGGCGATATGCGCAACCATTTGTATGCCCGGTTTCATGTCTAACAAGTCAGGCGATTTTGTTTGTGAGAGCCATATATAAAGACAGTCCTGTAACGTTCACATATTCAATTATAAAACTGCAAATATGTTATTTTACACATGTGTCTCGCTGAGTTCCGTCGGCTTCGACGCTTGAAACCAGCGGGGCCATACAATGTTGCGCACTAAGCACTGATGAATCTGAAGTTTTGCAATTTCTAATCAGATCTTTGCGATCGTGGCGTCAATCGATTCCTTATACTTTCTCAATCAAATTGGCCCCAAAAATGATACAACTCAAACCATAATTAAGGAAATTACGTGAAAAATTTGTTTGCAGAATTGAAAGCCCGTTTCGTTAAAAATAGTCCGATTTAAATAATTTTTTCATAAAAAAAATGCGCAGGCTGGATGTGCGTGATTATTACGTGGTCTCCTCCATAGACATATATAGACGGATCAGAAGATGGGACTATCGGCGTGGGGAAGGAAGGCTTGGAGGGGTAAAGGCATAGGTTCAGATACAGGCACGTCGGTTTGCTTCGGATGTATTCGGCATGCATAACCACAGCGTTATCCGATTTACTCGTATCGCTCCCCTTACCGCGAACCTTGCCACCCTCCTCAGCTTACGGTCCGCCGTCTATATATGTCTATGGTCCCCTCCTCGAAGTGACAGAAAATATAACCTATGTATACGCTATATGACAATAAATGTTGAGCGGCTATTTCGTTCTTTTGCGCTACATTTGTTAACTTTTTATCATCCTTCCGAAACATTATTATTACGTCGCAACAGTATCTTTAGGAAATCGGGTCTAGCATATAGGTTATATTTTCTGTCACTTCGAGGACAGAAAATCCGGTCCTCCAAGTGACAGAAAATATAACCTATATGCTATACCCGATTTCCTAAAGATACTCTTGCGGCGTAATAATAATGTTTCGGAAGGATGATGAAAAGTTCACAAATGTAGCGTAATACAACGAAATAGCCGCTAAATATTTATTGTCTTATAGCATATACATAGGTTATATTTTCTGTCATTTCGAGGAGGGACCACATAATAATCACGCGTTGGATTCAACATCAAACACAATTTTATATATGTTTGTTCATAACTGCTTTCTGCATAGGATGTGTATTTCATGTTCTGTTTCAGTGTTTTGCTAATTAAAAAATGTCTATCCTAACAAACTTCATTTTCTGGGGACATGCTCTCGTGTATTTTTCCTTTTCACTTATAATTCCTTACTGCCAACGTAGAATATTCTAGCATAAGCACATTTCAAGTAAATGTACAATGAATTTTCTACGTTTCCAGTACCAGCAGACTTTCTGTTTAAATTTTTACAACTTCAACGCAACAGTTGACAATTTCTTTCCACATTCAAAATAAAATATGGAAATAGCAAACAGCTCCCTCTCGCGTGCACAGGCAGCCGCGTATCTATGGGTATTACCATTTCTGTGCAGAAAAAATCTGCTGTAATACCGACCGACCAAATCGGCCAGGTCACGTGACGTGTCTACCCCCTTAAGGGGAGATTCTGGTCTAGAGCCCCAAAAAATAGGTGATATTTAGGAATTAATTAAAGGAAAACTACTATATATAATTTAATGGGACTTGTTGCATTGTATTAAGGATGTCTTAAATTATAGAAATATATTTTTTGTTTTATAATTAATCAGTGCAGACAGCCCTGGGAAGTCGTTAAAGTTCAGGCGTCAAAAATTGATCCAAATCGGTGGGACCTGTATCTCTAAAAGTTATTATCCGATTCGACTGAAACCTTTTTTATTTTGAAGATTATTCTTTTTTCTAGGGGGGGGGGGGGGAACTAAAAAAAAATTACAAAATTACATTTTTTTTAGAAAATAACGACACTTCACGTTTGAAATCACTTTTCCCTGTAATTTTCGTCCTTTCATCGCCTTTAAAAATTATAAATTTTTCACTTTTTGTAATTTTTTTTAGTCCCCCCCCCCCCCCTAGCCAGAAGTATATTCTTCAAAATAAAAAAAGTTTCAGTCGAATCGGATAATAACTTTTGAAGATACAGGTCCCACCGTTTTGAGAACACTGTTTCGAGAAAAACGCGTTTGAAGTTTTACGTAAGCGCCGAGTGGCCGGTCGTGACCCATGCATTTGCCGCTACTCAAATGCCTATAACTTCGTGAATTTTACGAATTTCAACAAATCCTTTTAAACACGTTTTCCTAAAAGGTTGAACATTCGAAAAATGAAATAAAAAAAAATCGACATTTAGACCAGAACCTCCCCTTAATTTGAAAGAGACCAGCCCAAAATTCTCGAAGCTCGGGCATCACTGCTGTCCAGCGGTCGCTAGCAGCTCTCCGAACGCCGGGACGGTGCATGGTTGTAGTGGAATGCGTCCGTGAGGCGGTGTTGTCATTTTACAAGTTCGCGCGGGTTGCAGGATTAAACGATGACCCTGTACAATTATGCCAAGTGTTTTGCAAATATCTCGTAAACCAAAGCCTCCCTTGAAATCGGAGAATCCTCCCCTACTGTAAACATTTACCCAGGTATGAATACTCGGCCGACCGTAGCGAATTGAGGTCGGGGCCCCGCAGTCAAGGGGTGAAAATGTGAAATATCCTTTCAGCTTCTTAAGAAATTCTTCATTCTTTATCGTATCGATACGAAACTGGCACCAATGGATTCCTGGCGTTCTCCAGATTAAAATCACACCGAACAATTTGTATTCCTTATGTAAAAGTAGTCCGATTTACATGACATTTGGTATGATTTTCATCACAAAAACATAAGGAATCCATTGGTGATCTCCATTTGCTCCATTACGTTCCTGCATCGTGCTGGGGCCTGCTTGAAAAGCGCGCAGAGATATCTAGAATCGGAATAATGCTTCTGTAAATCTCATCTGAGGGGACTCGTTGGAAAATGAATCGACTTCGGTCGCCGCGACCTTGAAATCGGAAAACGTTTTCTACTCTAGTTCCTAAAGTACTGTATGGAAATTCAATCGCGAGTACGTTCCTGCAACATACGGGGGACAGCTTGAAAAGCGCGTAGAGAGATTTGAAACTCACCCGCCAATAAATCTGAACTCGACTTTAGTTTGGCGGGCGAGGGAAGCGTTGCCCGCCCGGGGCACATGTTGTTTGGTGCTTGTATGCGATGGGGCGTGTGGATTCTGTACGCTGGCGCGTGTGTTTGTCGCTGTCTTGTCCGCGATCGGTATCTCGCGGATCACGGTGGCCTGTGTTTGGAGGGTACGCGTTCATCTTCCACGTGTTTAGTCCCTTGGTGCCAGGTCTCCTAATTTCACTGGCTTATTGAGGTTATTTCCCGAGAGGCGGCCAGCTTCGAGGCCCGGTTGAATCTATTGTTCCCTGTTTCGCTGTTTAGCGTTATATTGGGATACGACGTCTCGAGCTGTTTTTATGGAGGTCTTTCGTTTCGCGGGTGCTGCACGTGCGCTTCAGGTTGTCGTGACCGTTACCCGTGGACGTTAGTCCATTGTGCTCGCGCGATTTGGGAAAGTCCCTCGTTCCCGTTTTTAGTTAAGATTGCTGGCCGAGTTGGTTAATTTATTCAGACGAAAAACAGCAGCGGGGGCCGCCCGTGGCCGTCCCAAGTTGACGGCGCAGGCCTTGCCTTCCTGCGGCCCCCGTGCCGCGCTTCTTTACTTTTGACGTTCGTGAATCTGGCCGATGTGGGGGGTCAAAAGAAGTAAAAAATAAGTCAAAAGAAGTTTTTCGTAAATATCTCGGAAACGAAGGCCAAGCGAGTTGCTTAGAATGATGACCTTGACAACATATTTCAAGGTCATCCGAATCGGTCAGGTGTACCCTTTTATGCATTATTACTGGAATTCTTCATTCTGGGTTAATCCATATCTTGCTCTGTCGGTGGATACATAGTAGGTACTAAGTACATACGATGACAATTCGGACGCGCAGGTCCGTCGTCAACCGATTAGCCTGTGGAATTTTTCAGAGCGAAACGAAATTTCATTCGTTCTTTACGATTAGTAATTTCATATTCACCTTAACAAAAACGTTTCGATCTATACAAGGGAACCGAACCCTAACCCGTACCCGGTTCGGTACGCCGTACCGTCGACTAACCCGCCTAACCGGGTAACAGAATTCCTCTGTAACCCGACTAACCGGGTTAACCGGGTTAATGCGGTTACAGTAATATTGGAAGAATACAGGGGTTGGAGTGCGTATTAAGAAGTGAGAAATCTTCGACTTCCTCTATTTCTAATCAGATCTTTCGCCGATGAAACTGACACCAAGAACGACGTAATTCGGAAAATAATCAAGGAAATTTCATGCAAAATTCATTTCCATAATCCGAGGCTAATTTCCTTAATAATAGTCCGATTTACATGAAATTTAGTATGATTATCATCGGAAAAACATAAGGAATCCATCGACATCACTTCCATATCGATACGATAAAGACTAAAGAATTATTTTTTTCTGAATCGGGTATGAATCCTCGGCCGACCGTAGCAAATTGGGGTCGGCGCCCCGTAGTTAAGGGGTGAAAATGTGAAATATCCATTTCAGCGTAGTAAGAAATTCTTTATTCTTTATCGTATCGATATGGAAGTGACACCAATGGATTCTGTTTGGGATTGGTCGCAGAGATGCGACCAATTTGCGCTTGCGCGCTGATGTAAGGAACCGCGGGAGATTTGACGCGTCATTGTTGTCAGTGGGACAACCTAGTGATCGCGGAGACGGTATAACCGGGCCATCTCTTGATTGACAGCGGGACTAATTGCTCCCACCTAATTTGCATAGTATCACGCGAGTTCACGTGGCCTTCGCGGATTGGCCAGGTGTCCGCTTCCCAAAAACCCGTGGCTTGGCCCGTGCCGTCTCCGCGATCGCTCTCTTCCGCGTGAACCGTGATACTGTAAACACGTCTTCTGTGTGAGCTACGAAAAGCTAAGCCTCGTGGCCTTTACAGACTCCTTTCCGCTAAGAGCAATCGGCGCTCCGATTTTCTAATTCAAGTCCGCGAAACTTCTTAAGTGGGATTCTCTCCACGAAGTATTTTGGCTGCCTATAAAATAAGATTAATTTGAGTGTAAATAAGCGACATTAAACTCACACGAGAAATAGTTCCACGCACGTGCTCGTTTATTGTGACGCCATTAAAATATAGATCGACATTTAAGCCTTTATACTTAAATTCTAAGCCGCCGCAGTTGACTTGATTGTGCGGTTAAGCAAGACGTAGGTGCACCTCTTCTTGCTCAAACAGATTCCTTATGTTGTCCTGATGAAAATCATACCAAATGTCATGCAAATCGGACAATTTTTACACAAGCAATTTGTATTCCTTATGTAAAAGTAATCCGATTTACATGAAATTTGGTATGATTTTCATCAGGAAAACATAAGGAATCAATTGGTGTCACTTCCATATCGATACGATAAAGAATAAAGAATTTCTTTTACGCTGAAATGGATATTTCACATTTTCACCCCTTAACTGCGGGGCGCCGACCTCAATTCTATACCTACTCAATCTACTGCCATCGAAGAGGACCGAGGTCGTCAAGCGACACTGAAAACGCGCAGAAAAAAGGGGCGCGAAAAGTCACCGGAAACAGAAAACTGACCGTTTCCACGCGCAAAAAGGACTGACCTGCGCGAGACTGGATGCCAGATGTGTAGCTTGGCTATACATAACCCGACTTACCCAGGACCTCGGGGGAAAACCCGAGAGTTTCAATAAATGGCCTGCACAAAATAATCCTGGAAGAATTGCAGAAAAAGTCATGCAGGTACTCGTACAAACAGAACACAATCTATTTATTTAAAAAAAAAAAAATATTAATACTTCTTAAATAAATTCGATAACAGCCAATCGATGATCAGTATCTCCTCGTTTCATGCGTGGTCGACATCAAATCACATTTTGATGAAAGTTCTTGAAGGCGAGACGCAACTTCAAAAACGTCGTTTGTAATTCTAGCAATCCTGTTCTTATTCTCATTTTTAATGTTTATTCATACCTAAATGAGAACGGTCCTCGTCGCTTGTCGCTCGTCCCTCATCATTCCATCAGTGAGCACATATCCACGCGCGTTACGAAAAGTAGCATATTTCATTTTTTCTACATGCAGTTGTCTGTAAGAAAAAAAATGAAACGTGCTACTCTTCGTAACGCGCATCGATGTGTACCTATAGTACTTGACGGGTCACACTCATTCGAAAGACGAAGGAACGCAGTGCAGAGTGAAGTTATGCGCCTTGAAATGAACCTTGAAATAAACGGTACGTCGCTACGGATGAGAAACGCTCTTCGATTAAAGAAAATTTCTTCATTCTCTTCGAATGAATTCTTTTATTTGCTTATCTTTTAATCGTTATTCGAAAGAACTGTGTGGCGACGAAGGGTCAAGGGAATAAGCGTCATTTGTTTATTACTTCTATATGTGCGGGCGGCAGGAATCCGCGAGGGGTACGGAGGGACCTCCCGACCTTTTGCTGAAATTTTACAATCCTGTAATACGAGGGGGTAAAAGGAAATATTAACTTGATCGTTTTATGATTGTACATACCTGGACATACGGCTCATTTTATATAGGCAGTGTTCCAACTGGGAAGGAGCTCCCTCGTCAGACGAGGGTCTCGATTTGCCTAAGGCCGGATACAGACTTGAACGCGAACGCGAATGAGGCAAGCCGAGGCAGATCCGAATGCCTCGGGCTGGACAAATTGAGATTTTTCGTTCTGTGCGCTCCGCACGAGGCAAGCCGAGGCAGACCCGAATGTCTCGGGCTGGACAAATTGATATTTACATGCTAGCGGTGTTTTCGCATTTAATTGCGAATGAATCGAAATCAATTTATAAAGCTATGTTCACGCGTTATGGCGTGGTAATCGCCGCGAACAATCAAAGGCGAGGAGCGAGCGGGCAATGCGTCTCAAAGTTCTTATTGACTTTCTTAACTCCATATTCATTTCCTTTCCAATTCGTATTTCTCAAATGCGCCGCTAAGTATGGACTGGTGTGCATCCTCGAAGTCTCGAAATTCCTGGCTTATAGAGAATGGCATAAATGCTGTTTTGAGGAACCTACCTTTTTCTTTTTGAACTAGCAGTTTGTCCATATCTTTACTCGCATACGAATCATTTAATCGTTCTGCCTTAAGTCACTCACATTTATGCATATTCACATATCATATGTATATACGTGTATATGTATGTGTGGACACCTGATTAGGTGTCAGTCTGATACGAGAAACCATAAGCATGAATCTCGCCAAACAGTAGTGTGAACTATGAAGTGTCAGACCAAGAGAAGGGCAATAAAATACAAATAAATATGTATAGAAGAAGGCTCGTCTTTCTCTTGCTTACGTCGCATGCCTTGGACATGACACCCGCATTGAACACGAATGAATTTTTTTCGATCGATAGCGTGCGGTGAAAAGCCCTGAGGCAGCGGCGAACGGCCCGAGGCATGCGGCGAACGGCCCCGAGCAATTCACCGACGTGCAATACTTGCATACGCATTCTGCCTCGGCTTGCCTCATTCGCGTTCATGCTCAAGTCTGTACGCGGCCTAATGACAGACAGATTCTTCAGCTTCGCTGTCTCAACAAACATACATACATACACGTACCGATAACACACGACAAAATTATTCGCCACTTCCCAATAACTGGTTCATAGGTATTCGTAATTATTACTCGAAGGTTACTCGAATTAAACTTTATTCGGATAATGCCCAATTCTGCTTGTTATACGTTAGAGAAATCTATACATATACATATGTTAGTGTCATCAAATTTAAGGGTGAGTTCGAGGGCGGATAATCCCATGCTATCTTGCCTTCACGGATTTTATGACAGGGACTTAAGTTCTGCGCACACATATCAGTTCCGTTTCAGTACCGTTCCGGCATGCCAGTGGTAAGAAGAAGAGGGGCGTGGAGGGCTCGTCTTCTTACCACTAGTACGCCGGAACGGTACTGACCCGGAACTGATATGTGTGCTCAGACCTCTAGCCTGGGTATTGATAGACGGTATTACGCGAGACCACAGATCTGGCGACGGGCGATAGCTGATCACCACGTTGGGTCTCCTACATAGCTATCGGGTGTCGAAGGACTGATTGTAGAGATCCCGGCGTAGAACGTGTATTGAAGATACACGTGTAGTAACAAATATCCGTGTTCTAATCCGTGTACTTCTTAATATACAGGTACACGGGAATTTTAGGGACATACTTTTGAAATCCCAAACTATTAAAAAATAAAAAAAAAGATCGAATTTTTGGGTGTAATACCCCCTTAACCAGCACCCGATTCCGTACACAAAACCACACAAGACATGTATAACCCGAGTAACCCGGTTAGTTAGTTGCAACCATGTTTCCAAATAGTAATGATTGTAATGAATTTGATTTCAATATCAGACACTCCTTGGTAGGGTGATGCGTGCTGGTGACCATAATAAATAAGCGAGGTCAAGGATTTCCTGTGTGAAGCACTTGGCCGTGCCGTAGTCGCGAACATCTGCCGACGTGTGCGGGTTTACGACTGTCGACCAGATGACGGGAACATTGCCTATTGTCTAAGGCTTAAGGTGTCGAAAAAAATTCGAATGCTAGAAAATATTTAACAAGGGAAGCTATAAAGCGAAACGCGTACACGGTTGTAGAAAATACTGAAAGATAGAGTTCCGTTATGGGTGGACAATATGGAACAAAGAAAACTTCTTTCCAAGGGTATTCGAGTACAATACTAGTATAAACTAATTAAGATTAATAGCTTCACGTTCGTCGAGTCGTCCGCATATCGGCTGCTATAATGTTTTATTACTTTATGTAAGCAACGCGAAACATCCCCGGATAGGTCATGAGTTTTGGGAAAAATCTACGCCGTTTCTAACAACCCCCCAAAATTAATCAATCCTGTGTGCGTTATGTACTCGTATATTTTAAACAATTTAAACATTTTGTTTTCATTTGATATGAATATTGCCTGTAGATTCACATGTCGCTGACTTGCCGCACACAAATGTTGCTGTAAAACATAAATATTGTCACCATGGGCTGTGTTTATAATGTTTTTGATTGTAAGGTAGAGAAGGCGGTAATAAACTTAGAAATGTAAGACACTGTTAAGGGACACGAAGACAAGTATAATTTAGATTGTTTAACAAGACACGACAGTTATAATGCTATTATATGTACACGATCACACTCAATAAACTATTTACAGTAATATTTAATACACCACTTAATTGTAAGGTCCTTAGAATTCAAGCAAGGGATGAATTCTAGCAAGAAAGTTAAAGTGATTGCTAAGCAAAGCGTAAGAGCGAAAATTGCGAAGCGCCAGCAAGCGAAGCGCGTAGCGGAAAAAGAAAACACGTGTGAATCGTAGCCGAGTCGCGAACAGAGAGAGCCTTCCAGGAAGCAAGATCTATTTCCTGGAAGGAATCGTCTTCCCCTTCCATCGATCGCGCATCGATGGAAGGGGCCATGATCGCGGCTCCACATGAGCAAGCGCGCTGTCACCAAGTGCCTGGTTAGTGCTCCTAATTAGAGATGGCGTTAATATGTCGATTTCGTGAACATTTCCCGCCCGCCATTCATCGTCCCGATGAAGAAGTACAGCAGACGATACTGATTGATTGGGCGATTGGATCGGTCGGTGGCGCTGCTTGGCTCATGCGGAGGCATCAGGCAATCGCAGTCGTGAATAAAGTGAGTGATCTATGGTGTAGTGGAAGGTTCCTGTACAAACGGTAAAAAGACTAATTTACAAATAGGCCGTGTGAGTTCAGAATTAGCAGTCTTAAGTGTTACTACGCGAGTCAACCCATCGGCGCCGGCATGTAACTTGGTGACTCTTGCTAATGACCATCGAGCAGGGAACGATATTTCCGATTTGATGAGACACAAGTCACCGACGCGGGGCTGCGGGTGCTGGTGAGTCCACTTGTTACGAGCCTGCAGTGATTGCAAGTATTCCGTGGCCCAACGCTTCCAAAACTGCGCCCTCATCTGCTGCAGGAGATGCCATCTTGAAAGTCGGTAGTTGGGAACGTCGTCGGTGCTGGGATCGGGCAGACTCAGCAAGGCGTCTCCGATTAAGAAATGGCCTGGCGTCAGTACGTTCAGGTCCTCTGGGTCGTCGCTCATAGCTTGTAGTGGCCTTGAATTCAGACAAGCCTCGATTTGGTGAAGTAGCGTCGCCATCTCTTCGAAAGTAAGGTGCTGTTCTCCGATCACCCTCCTTAGATGGTGTTTGGTTGATTTCACAGCTGCTTCCCATAGGCCTCCGAAGTGTGGAGCAGCAGGGGGGTTGAATTGCCACTGGATACCGTCCTTCAAGAGGGCAGAGTGGATACGGTCATGTCCAGAGGTGAGATGGCCTAGCATGTCCCGGAGCTCGCGGGCGGCTCCCACGAAATTGGTTCCCCTGTCGCTATGGATGGTCGCACAGAGTCCTCGCCGGGAAGTGAAACGCCGCAGAGCGGCTATGAAGGCTTCGGTGCTGCAATCTGAAACTAGCTCCAAGTGAACCGCGCGAGTGCTTAAACATATAAATAACGCCACATAGCCTTTGTGGGTGCGTTGACCTCTGCCTCTTGTCTTTAGCAAAGTCAACGGTCCGGCGTAGTCCACTCCGACGTGTAGGAAGGGACGGGCTGGTGTCACGCGGGTTGCTGGTAGATCCCCCATTAATTGCTGTCCTGTGGTAGAGCGCCAGCGGAGGCAGGTAGTGCAACGGTGAATGATGGCCTTGACCCGCTGTCGTCCTTGGGGAATCCAGTATCTCTGGCGTATCAGAGATAAGGTGAGTTGCGTCCCTCCGTGAAGTGATCGTTGATGAGCCTCGGTCACCAGCAAGTCTGTCAGACGGCTGTCTCTAGGGAGTAAAATCTGATGTTGTGCGTCCAGTGGCAGAGCAGAGTGACGGAGTCGACCACCGACACGCAGAAGATCTTGGTCATCCACGTAGGGATTGAGTCTCAGCAGTCTACTGCGGCTCGGTAGTGGGCGGCCCTTCTTCAGCTGTTGGATTTCGTGAAGAAACTCCTGTCGCTGCACGAGTCGAAGCCACTGAATCCTGGCCGTCTCGATCTCCGTTGGCAGCAAGTCAGGTCCTCGAATGGTGGTTTGGTTCCTTGGCAGCCATCGCAGGCACCAGGCTGTGATTCTAAGAACAAGATGTATCGATGAATATCGGTCTAGAATTATCTCGCCTTTTGTAGGTTCACCCGACGTCATGATGGAAGATGTCCGGGCCTCGAAATCAGTCGTTGGCAGCGGAGACTGATTCCCGACCTTCCATTCTGATGACGTGGTCAACCAGGTCGGTCCATTCCACCAGAGAGAAAATTCAGGTAACTCGCTGGGTGGTAAGCCTCTAGATGCACAGTCAGCCGGGTTGTCCCGGCTGGAGACATGGTGCCATTGAGCGTCTGGAAGAGTACGTTGTATTTCAGATACTCTATTGGCGACGTATGTCTTCCAACGGGTTGGATGTCCTTGAATCCACGCGAGTGTGATGCTGGAGTCGCTCCAGAGATGCACGGCTGTTCCACTTAGGCCCAAGTTCTCGTAAGTGCAAGCCGCTAGCTTAGTTAGCAAGGTGGCCGCACACAGCTCCAGCCGTGGTAGTGATATCCTCTGCAATGGCGCCACCTTGGTTTTGGCTGTGATAAGTTGGGTAGAGATGTTACCGTCCTCGTCAACGACTCGAAGATACACCGCAGCAGCATATGCCCGTTCGGAGGCATCGGCGAAACCGTGGAGCTCCTGAAGTAGCGAAGTGGGTTGCGCACCGATCCAGCGAGGGACTGCGACGCGATTCAAACCAGGCAGCTCTTCAAGGAACCGCATCCAGTAATTGGCCTCGGTGGGTGGTAGCGGTGTGTCCCAATCTAAATTAAGTAACCATAATGATTGCATGAATATTTTTGCGGTGATCGTTACTGGGGACACCAATCCCAACGGGTCGAATATTCTAGCTATAGTGGATAAGACTCTGCGTCGTGTAACTTCGCATCCCGTCTTTGTAGGTTGGACCTGGACCCGGAAGCAGTCATCGGCCAGACTCCAATGTACTCCTAGCGCGGTGTGGGTCGTCCCTGGTTGCCATTGACACTCCGGAATGGCCTCTCCGGAAGGTACCTTCTCCATCAGGGATGGTTGGTTGGATGCCCATTTCCTCAAATTAAAGCCGCCCGCCTTGCAGAGGTGGAGTAGCTCGGTTTGTAATTCTAGTGCTTCGGGTATAGAGTCCGCACCTGTCACGACGTCGTCCATATAGACGTCGCGTTGTAACACTGCCGCCGCTCGGGGATAATGGGAATGCTCGTCCAAGGCAAGTTGACGTAGTGTACGTATAGCCAGGTAAGGAGCACATGCTAGTCCATAGGTGACAGTATTCAGCTGGTAGTCCTGGATGTCATTGTCGCCCTTTTCTCTCCATAGAATCCGCTGATAGCGGCGGTCGTCCGGATGGAGCAGAATTTGTCTATACATTTTCTCGATGTCGGCCGTGAGACAAACACGGTGTGTACGCCAGCGGAGGAGTAACTGATGCAGACTAGGTAGAAGATTCGGACCCACCATCAGGATATCGTTCAGGGAGTGGCCGGTGGTCGTGTCATACGATCCATTGAAAACCACCCGTAATTTAGTTATCGTGCTGCTTTCCTTCCAGACTCCATGGTGAGGTAAGTAGTAGGCCGGTCCTAATGAATCATTACGTATTACAGTCATGTGAGTGAGGTGCTCATACTCACGCATAAATGACTGGTAAGCCTCTGCGAATGCCGGTTCCTTAACGAATTTAGCTTCCATCCTTAGCAGCATTCTTCGGGCCCCAGGACGCGATGCGCCCAACTCCACTGCTTCGCGGAACGGCAGTCGCACCATATAACGCCCGGACGGCAGTCGTTGATGTGAGGTCCTGAAGTGGTCTTCGCATCTTTGTTCCTCCTGGGTATAGGCAGTTGATACCACGAGCTCCTCTTGCTCCCAAAAGCGTCGCACCAAGGGCAGAAGGTCATCCTCGGCGGTACATTGAAGCGACGAGACTCCTGTTTGGATAGTGGTCTGCTCGGTCTCCCTCGTAGCAGGTCCGTATATTATCCAGCCTAACTTTTTCCTTTGTGCTATCGGTTCGTCCGTGCGACCTCTCCTAATGCCTTCGAGCAATATGAGGGCAAAGGCGTCGGCTCCCAGTAGTAATTCGATGGGCCCGTCGGAGTCGTAGCTGGGATCCGCCAAGGTGAGGTCTCTCAAATGGGTCCAGGCCGCGGTCCGACCGTCAAGGCGTGGTTGGTAGGACGTGATCCTCGGTAGCACCAGTGCAGCTATCTCATGTTGCTCTGAGGAGCCAAAATGCGCCGTGAATTCTAACCTTACCTTACCGCGGATCCGTTCAGGCAGTGGAGTCCCGACACCGATAAGGCGAATATTGGCTTGGCTCCTGGGCAGTCGTAGTTGCTGGGCTAGTGTCTCGGTGAGTAACGATACCTCGCTGCCTTGGTCGATGAGGGCTCGCACCATCCTTGAACCGCCATCAGCTTGGCGGACCTGGACACGAGCGGTGGCCAGCAAAACGGACACTACTCCTCGGGAGTCGCAGCTGGATGTATTAGTACTGGCACTCTCAGCTGTTTGGGCACTGACGCTGGCATCATGGATCGTCGTGTGGTGTCTACCCTGGCACTGCTGGCACCGGCGCTCCGAGCGGCATTCCTTGACTTGATGATGTCCCAGGCAATTGTAACACAAATTAGCATCTTGCAAGACAGCTCGGCGCTCTGAGGCTGTCTTGGCTTTGTAGAGACGGCAGTACATTAAAAAATGGTTCTCTTTACACAGGTGGCAAGGTTCCTGTGATCTTTTCTCTTGGCTAACCTGATGAACCTTGGTTGTCTTCTGGGTGGTCGTTGACTTACCAGATCTGCTCTCTGGTCCCTTGCGCCTCTCCTCCAGGGCCTCAAGCGTGTTCACGCGACCCTCCAGGAATTTCTGGAGTTCTGCGAAGGTGGGTGGTAATTTAGTCTGCCCGATGAGCGTCTCCCACTCGTAGCGGGATTGTGGATCTATTAGTTCGACAATTAAATGTACTAGCCAGTCACCACTGGCGTCAAAGGGCCGTTTCATAGCCTCGAGTGCTTTCACTGAATCGCAGACAGTGTAAAATAAACGCTTGAGCTCAGATCCTGATTCCTTTGCGATGGGTGCTAAATTGAATATAGTATTCATCTGAGCTGTAACCATTAATCGCTGATTATCGTACCGATCTTGCAGCAATTGCCAGGCAACTTCAAAATTCTCCTCCCTTTCAGGCATATTGCGGAGGAGTAGCTCAGCGTCTCCAGTTAGGGCGCCTCGGAGGTAATGTAGCCGTTCAGCATCCGTCAGTGTCGTGTCTCGAACAACCAGCGAACGGAAAAGACCTTGAAAGGATGGCCAGTCCTTGTGTTTACCAGCGAAGGTGGGCAACGGTATTCGGGGTAGAACGGCTGACGGACGGACGGCCGCAGCAGGAGACTCGGCTGTTCTTTCGTCGCTCGCTAATCGCTCCAACGTACGCGTGGTAATGAGCTCCATCTTTGTGATATCCGCTAATTTGTCTATCAGTAGCGCTTCCTGATTATTGAATACTTCCTCCATGCATGCAGGCGACAGGTCCCTATCCTCGAAATAGTCATTGCTTGCAAAGGCTAAGTCAGATGCCGCCAAGGCCAACAGCTGATCATGCTGCGACTCGTATTTCGCCCAATTCCTTCTGAGCGTCTCTAATCTAGAGGCCACATTGCCCTTGGTAATATTATTCGCTCCTAGCTTTTTCAAATTCTCGAAGCATCGAGAAATTCGGCCGTTAAGGTCGCGCTGACTGCTTATGAGATGACTCATTGTTTGCAGGTGAAGAGGTCACGCGCGACGGTTGAGCGGCACTACCGAACGTTCGCGAACTGTTTTGCAAGTGGAGGTCACGCGCGACGGTTGGCCCGCACTACCTAATGTTCTAACTCTCGCGCACTGTTTCACAGGCACTGATATCCGGCTCGAAGGACCAAAAATGTTTATAATGTTTTTGAATGTAAGGTATAGAAGGCGGTAATAAACTTAGAAATGTAAGACACTGTTAAGGGACACGAAGACAAGTATAATTTAGATTGTTTAACAAGACACGACAGTTATAATGCTATTATATGTACACGATCACACTCAATAAACTATTTACAGTAATATTTAATACACCACTTAATTGTAAGGTCCTTAGAATTCAAGCAAGGGATGAATTCTAGCAAGAAAGTTAAAGTGATTGCTAAGCAAAGCGTAAGAGCGAAAATTGTGAAGCGCCAGCAAGCGAAGCGCGTAGCGGAAAAAGAAAACACGTGTGAATCGTAGCCGAGTCGCGAACAGAGAGAGCCTTCCAGGAAGCAAGATCTATTTCCTGGAAGGAATCGTCTTCCCCTTCCATCGATCGCGCATCGATGGAAGGGGCCATGATCGCGGCACCACATGAGCAAGCGCGCTGTCACCAAGTGCCTGGTTAGTGCTCCTAATTAGAGATGGCGTTAATATGTCGATTTCGTGAACAGGCTGTGTGATGCTTTATCTTCCAGATAATTACGATGTCCCTTTCAACCCACCTCTCCCCTACCTGCATAGGGAAAACCCACTGTACCTGGGGCTTTTGACCCATATTTATAGCAAAACAATGATACCGATCACAGTGTAGTCCCAAGATAATTATCCACGAGTCGTCGCCATCATTACCCCAATTTTATTTTTACTTCAGCACCGTTGGGAATCAGCACCGTGACCGCGACGCCCGACGTTCGAGATCAATGCGACTATGTACTAAAAGGCACGGATAGGAGAATATGTAGCCTTTATTCGGTTACAATATGTGCTTATAAAGGCCTTTTACAAAAGTATCGCTTTAATGAAAAAATCTTTCTAATACAGATAAAAACAGCTCTGAGTGGCTCTTATCGCAGATATTACCAACTAACTTATGGAGATACCTACTGTATTGTTCAACCCACACACACACACACACACACACATGTGTAAAGCGGGCTGTAGACGTTCAATATTATTGCGCGATATTCAATATTGCACAAAATTATTGACTGTTTTGCGGATCATATTTTAAGGTTGCACAATAAAATTGAAAGATTGCGCAATAATATTGAAAGGTTGTACAATATATGGTGTGAATCGCGTGGGAAAGAAGTAACGTGAGATAGACCTATTAATTAAGATAGTAGCGTAGCTCATTAAGTGGTTGCCGTCTCCGACATATATTTTATATTTTACTAGCAAAATACCCCCGCGCTTCGCTTCGGGCCTAAGAGATATTGAGGACTCCATGAAAACACATTTCACCCCTTTTCACCACCCCTTTTAAAAAAAATAAAAACGTTAGAACCTTCTTCTCGTCAAGACGAACAAAGTGATGTAACACAGTTGTGGCTACAGTTCATATTTACTGAGAAACCGCATTTCAAAGTATGCAACTTCAATTTTATATAATAGTATATAGATATAGATATAGATTTCATTGTACAGGGTGTCCGCGGGAACAGTAAACAGCTGGATATTTCCTATCGTATTGGAGAAAAAAATTGTTTATATTTAGCAAATTTTTCATTAACATATTCTCGACCGTTGTCACTGTGCAAAATCTTGACAGTACGATCAAACTTTGTATGTATCATCTTTACGTGTTCCTTGAAACATTGTAGCACATCTGACTTGTGCTTAAGAAAATTTACAGTCATGTATCCGGAACCGTCATCTTTAAATAATACAAAATACCTTGCGCCTCCAACCGATTCGGTTGACATTGGTCCACACACATCGGAATATATGCGTTCGCCGACGTCAGCTTTCCAAGTCTTCTCAGATGAGAATGGTAGTTGATGTTGCTTTCCATATATACATGCTTCACACAGGAAATCCTTGGCGTCAGACAGCGACATATCTGGCAAAATCTTCTTACCAACCATTTCACGAATATACTTAATGTTAACGTGACCAAGCCTCTCGTGCCAGTCTTTCAAACTCTCACGATGACTGACATTTGCTTCGTGACGTATCACATCTCTAAACAGCATTCGATACAGATTGTTTGTCTCTCTTACTGCGTATGCTGCCAGTTTGCCACCGTCATAAATCTCAGCATGATCGCCCTCCTTGATTATTTTCATTCCTTTTCTTGTCACAGCTCCCTCTGAAAACAAGTTCTTCTTCAGATCTGGAACGAATAAAACATCGGTGATCAGAGCATCCAGCCATTGATTTCCCATCAATTTTTGAACTCTGATATTCCCTTTTCCTTTTACGGGCAACTTCTGGTTATTTCCGAGCAAAACAGTGGTATCTTCTTTCACCTCTTCTAGATTATCAAAATAATCTTTGCGATAGGTCATGTGTGTTGAGGCTCCACTATCCATGATCCAGCAATCATCAAACAATGTAGCGCTTGAAAGATCTATATTGAAGCCTGATGCATTACCTTGATCGTTGACTGACTTAGATTGACCACTCTGATGGGGCCTTTTTTCTTGCTGGCAGTCTTTAGCTATATGACCCTTTTTTTTTGACAATTATAACAAGTTGCCTTCGTTTTCCAGTCAGTCTGGCTCTTGTTCTTGGCGTGTTCGGGTTTCTTGTTATTCTTGAAGTTTGGAGACTTCTGGGGACAAAATAAACATCGCTGTGGCGTCATTCTTATTCCAGGCGTCTTGTTTGTCACCAGCTTCATGAGGTTTTGTATCAACACCTGTCGCTATGTTGTACAGACTTTTCGCACGAAGTGCGCATATCATCTGAAATTTCCCTTGATGATAATTTCTACCGTCGAACTTCGCGACATGCGCTACGTCAAGCCTGTCTGTCATCCTGACGCGGAACGGATTCACTTGAATCCCCTGTTTTATTGTCACAGAAACAGTAAGAAGAGTTTATCTTGCTTTGTGCGACCCACGCACTCACCACGTGTTCTTTTCTTAGACGCAACACGTGGTTTCTTTTTAGGTTATAATACTTGAGGCGACTTACACCTCTTGTACAAAATAATTTTGTACTTCCCAGTTACTCAGAATGTCCTGGGCCCATAACCTTTTAAGGAAATAAACTTGATAACCCCTTATTGAGGAACTAAACTATTTATTAAGAAAAGATAAGCAAAAATGAAAAAGACAAACATGTCGCACAACGTACCGCATGACAAGTGAAAGGAGATCGACGCAACGACCACACGCACACTCACACACACTCGGATAGCAAAGGCGCGCGATTTGAAAAGCTTAACATGTTCGAAAACATACGGAAAATCAACGATATCTATTCCTTCTGAAATTGAATTTTCCAGCTGTTCTGGTTCTGCATTTTCTACAACCCATCGGCATCACTTCCAACATCTTGATTCGTTTCTTCGTTGATGTCTCTTACGGAATGTATCTCATCCCTGTGTGTGTCCAAATCTATTTCTTGTACAATTTCTTCTTCGTTCGACTCGAAATGCACTTGTTCCACAATTTCCTCTTCGTCCGCGTTGAAATGTATTTCTTCTAAAATATCTTCCGTGTCCGTATCGAAATGTGCTTGCTCTACAATTCCTTCGATAATTGGGAAGTCTTGAAAATTTCCTACGTCTGCTTCGTGTGTTTTGTCCGTAGGAAACTCATACGTAGCAGCTGTGTTTGGCAGTGTTTCGTCGTACGAGGTACCTGTACGCGTACCTGCTTCTGCCACGGTGCCCTGACCTACCGTGAGGCACGCTGTTGTTTTCAATCGTTGCCTGCACGTAAAGAGTCGATAATCAGTAACACGTGGTACATACATAGAAATAAGATAAACATACATTAGAAAAGAAAAGCAGGCATAGTAAAAGAAGATATACAGTAAAGTCTCGATGTAAGCGAAAGCCTCGGAACGAAGCAAGTTTAAATGCCCGCTTTTCGCGGAGTACGTGTGAGACAATACTAACGCAATCAAAATTTAAAATTAAAACTTTTGTATTTTTGGTTCCATTTTCATCAAACTTTTACCAACATGTTTGTTAGAAGCTCCTGATTAAAATGATACCAAATACGACATAAATCGGACAACTTTTACTTATCGTGGATACGAATCATTT
This sequence comes from Andrena trimmerana, assembly GCA_951215215.1. Taxonomy (NCBI): domain Eukaryota; kingdom Metazoa; phylum Arthropoda; class Insecta; order Hymenoptera; family Andrenidae; genus Andrena; species Andrena trimmerana. The sequence goes on along the minus strand of OX578062.1, from coordinate 23,949,476 downwards.
ATATTTATATAATTGTCCAAACCATATCGTGTTTGGTGTCATTTTAATCAGAAAATCCTCACAAATATGTTGGTAAAAAAATTATAAAAATGAACCAAAAATAAAATACTTTTAATTGTGAACCTCCTTTACATCGGTGTTGTCTCTCACGGATTATCGATTTCGGATCGGGTTACACGATCGGCGCACGAGCCATATTACACGCTTCACTGGTTCCAGGGGTACCACCCCAACTAGGGGTGATAGAAATTAATAATAATATTATATAGTCACAATTTTGAACTCTAATCGAAATTTTACTGTAGATCCTACATTTTTAGAAGTTTGTCGACAGTCTCGAACGTAGGAGAAGAGAGCAAGTGGAAAAAAGGACTGCCGATTGTCTCCATCTTTTTCATTCGCTATCCTTCTCTGCGGCCGAAACTTATTACCACTAAATATGTATTATCCAAATTATACCGTGTTTGGTGTAATTAATCATTAGAGAAACATCACAAATGTTACGATACTTTGTTTATGAAAATATTATTATTATTATTCCATTACTGTGAACATCATTTTAAAATATCTTGATGATACGAAGAGGGACGTCTTAGACAACGTGATTCCCTCGCTATGCAAACCGAAGAAACTGCACATTTGGCCTGTTTTCTTTTCACACGCACACATCTGTACAACCGTCTCCGCTACTCGCAAGCGAAGGCAGCCACAAGCAAACATGTCTGAGTTGCGATACGCGGCTGCGCAAGTATACAGGCACGTGTGCACTTGACCGCGTATGAAAAGAATACTCTTCGCATTTCAATCCTGGGTCATTCTACGCGAATTCGGACACTTTTCGGAGTAACATTTGGGATTTTTGTGAAACTTGAATAAGATGTAGTCTTTAGTAATATATAGGGTGTCCGCGGGAAGACTGGACAGCCGGTTTTCTCCTAAACTATTGGAGATAAAAATATAAAAAAATAGGGAATTGCATGGTTCGAGGGGGCCAATTTATTAGCGCGAACGAATTTTGTTTTCGATTATTATTTTAAAAGATACGATGGTCAAGTTCGGTTTTACAAATGGAACTATTTTTTCTGAAGACCTGAGTTGATAGTGCGTTCCAAGACAAATTCAATAAGCTTTAATGTATACACTTTATTTTCACTGGTTTTTAAGATATTGCGCTTGCAAATTTACTGATTTTCACTGGAAGAGAACCCTCTGGAATAGCAAGGACCGAGGACGGTCTTACTGGCGCCACGGGTGGCACTGCCTGTTGAAATAGATACCTACCTGCCAAAGGTCTACGCCAGGAATAGCCAGGCCCAAATACTGGACAATTCTTTTCCGTCAGAAATGCTACTTAGGTAGGTAGGGAAAGTACGGACATGATGGGGATGCTAAGGAAAAATCCAAATAAAGTGATGATTGTACCTATTTATTAAGTCTTTATTACTCCAAATACAACTATAAGTTAATGATTTAACATTTTTTACACACTTTGGACTATCTGAGGTCAGGCGTCTAAGTGATTAAACTTTACAAAACGGATGGGAAAAAACCGTCCTCCCCCACTCGCTTTCGCCAGCGACCACACTATTACAACACAGTGGCTTCCTAATGATGTATTTGTCACGTGCCTAGCATCTTTTAATTAGGGTTTAGGGAGATGCCCCATCTTACCTCGCTACCCTGTCATACCTCTACTTCCCCTACATCTGCGGTATCGAGAAGCGCACCATTACTTTTATTTCGCACTTGCTTCTACGCTCGGATGGCCAAAACGGATCGCGGCTCCACCAGCCGTCTGATCGGTCATGGCTCCGCTCGCCCGGGCTCGCCAAGCCGACTTGACGAGCTAGGCGAGCCGAGCTAGTTCGCGGCGCGAGGAGCCGTCTGATTCCACCTGGAGAGTAGTCGGGGCACACACTGCACAAATGATACAGGGTGATTCTGGAGCTACGCCCGTCGAAGGATGCGGCCTGGTACCCCGTGGCGAGGACAACCCGCCCGCAGTGCCTCACCGAATTTTATGGCAGTTTACGGAAAAGCGTATTAAGAAATTCTTTTCTTCATCGTATCGAGAGGGAAGTGACACCAATGGATTCCTTATGTTATTCCGGCGCCAACTGTCAGCGCGAGTGCTAAAATTGCTAAATAGCGCATTATACGCGGCTGCGACTGTTGGTGGCGCGCGACAATTATATATATCGTCATATCTTCTACAATTATTTATTAATTAGTGTGAAAATTTGTCAAAATCTTCCTTGTATATTAAGGAAAAACTTTGTCGCTGCAAGTTATATGTACCTCAATATTGCCTCGATACTTTTTAACGGCGAACGTTAAAAAACAAGGGTTATGTCCAGTATTACTTTTTAATTAAATATTATTATATTTTTTAAGATAAGGGTTTTGTGCATATAGTTTACGGCTTCGCTAGAGTTTTCTGAGTTTTATGTTTCAAGTCTCATTATGATTCGTTAATATTTACTCAAGTTATCGCAATTTATGTTTAAAAAGATATTGACTTTGGTCAAAGAAATTTTTTTGTTTATAATTTTTATTTCGAATACTAATGATTCGATAGAAAAACTGCAAAGAGAAAAAATTTGTGGCGTGATGAGCTTTACAACACTATATTTTTTAAAATCCAGTTTAACTGAATGTAATTTTCCATTTTTGCTTAGCGTTTGGACAAATGTTTTTCTCATTTTCGAGAGGAAGTCCCTTTATTGCATCCGAGCCCTCAATTTGTCTTGACAGTCACATTCATATCGGGTAATCAAATATGTAGCATTCCAAAACTGATGCTCATCTTCGGTTCACGGATAATATCGTGAACACCAAAAGTTGACATACCGTATTATGTTGGGTATAAAAAATAGTAAAACTTTTCCTGTTTCAGTTTTTTTCAAATACTTACCATTTGCGAGAATCCTATATAACAATATCAGGTATAGCCGCTTGGCCACTGCTAGTACCGCACGGCTTACAATTAGCCAGTCCAGTCGGTATTGGGCGACGCAGCGTCACATTCAATTAATTTTCATTGGGGCAAATTTGAAAGTGTCCGTATTTCTGAAACGGGCCCGTAAAGAGGACATATAGGACTGTACCCTCATTTTTTTCAAATTTTTAAATAGTGCCCCGCTATTAAAACGTGGCATTTGTTTAGAACAATTGCAAAATAAATGGTCAAAAATTTATTTCCTTTCAGTGAAATAATTTTTATTAAGTACTCTTACTTCCCCAGTGTAAGCACCCAAAAGCTCATTCTTATCTGTCTCTTAGTTCAATAATTATAATTTAATGAAAAAAGTCAATATTTACAATTTTGAAAAAATCCTTTGAAATACATATCATCATACATATTATATATCACTAAAGACTACAACATATACAAGTTTCACAAAAATCCCAAATGTTACTCCGAAAAGTGTCCGATTTCGCGTGGAATGACCCTGCTTGAAAGTTGAGAATACTGTAGAGAGAGAGTTGGTAATAATATAACTGAAATGGTACAACATTGTATGCGACACACAGAACCACATAGGTATCTAATAAGTTATAACCTGATGGAATACAAATACAGTATTATCTCCGTATGTACTCACTGGTCGGGTCCGGCGTGGAACCCGTATCGCGAACAGAGCCCTAATTCCGAGTGTTCGTTTCTCGCTTCTTTCTGGCCGAAGGGGGGATCGGGATGGAACGCTTCGTGTGCGCGGCGGGCGTGCGCGACAGGCGCGAGCGCTCAGATGGAATCGTGACAGCTCGACGCATGCGCGCGACGGTCAGATAGTCAGGCACGGCACGAGCCTTTTTTGCGACCTAGGCGAGCTGGCCAAATTCCCCAATTTATTATAATACATTTAATTGAGTTTCTTCATATCCTTACTCTTAATTCTTACTCGTAGTTTAAAACCGTTGCAGTACAATTTGTAGTATTTCATTTAAAAATTTATTTTCAACAATGCCAACAATGAAAATACCATTTTGCGCCTCTTGTCAACCTTACGCCCTAGCAGTTGCCTGATTTTGCAGAATAAAGTCATAAATAATTTCAAATGAATGTATTATAATAAATAGCGCAATTTGCCAACTTCGCCTAGGGTGCAAAAAAAACTTGAGCCGAGCCTGCGTCAACATTTTGCAAAGCGGTTGCACGCAAAGGACGGAGTGTCACGGCGCCCGAAAGACGGAACGAGACAAAACATCAACACGTCGTCTGTCTCGTACCGTCCTGGCTTGCTTTCAGTTTCTCTCGCTCGCTCTCGTTCCATCTCGCTCTTGCCTTCGCCAGACAAGAGTGAGACAGAAGTGGTGGGGATAGCGACAAACCCGTACCGTATGCACCAAACCAACATTTTGTCCTTTTGCGTTTTCAGACATTAGTTTCCGAGATATTATAAAAAACTTTTAGTATTTCGGTAGACTTATTCCAAAATAACGCATTCCACTTTCCAACTTGTTCTGGATATTAGTATTGGACGGGGCTAGATCAGCGCGGGGGGCGCGCCTCCCGCTTACAGTCGCGTAAATTGTGGTAGCGAGCCGATGAGAGTTTGCAGATTTAAACCAGAAACACTATTATACAGGATAGATACCTGTGACTCTATTGATAGACAATACTTTAGGGGGTGATTCTATCGGCCAAAATAAGACGAAAATACATATAGAATTCATTTTTTTCAATATCGCGCTGCGTTTTCGAGAAAATTAGCTTTGAATTTCAGCTAAGTACGTGTGCCATTTAGCCACCAGAGGGGCACGCGGAGGTAAGGCGGGCAGAATGGATTCCCGTTCAGCGGCCTGTAGACGGTCGATATTATTGTGCAATATTGAATATTCAATAATATTCAATAATATTCAATAATATTGAATATTCAATATTGCACAATAATATTGAGCGTCTACAGGCTGTTTTAGGACTACGTGTATGCAGTTCAAAAAAATAATTTGTAAAAAAGTTAACAATGGGGCCATTCGGAATTATATTCCAAATCATTATCACATTGTGTCTCTTAAAATTCAACGAGGGACTGCAGGGTGGTAATTCGCTTTATGGAACGTTGTAAAATAACGAAGAAACGAAGCGTCCGACAAACACGTGTCGTGTGCAGTAGTAAGGGAAGGCCGGTTCTAACGCAGGTCCTCTGAGGGAGCGCGGGGGCGGGGGGGGGGGGGGGGGTGTGAGGGCGCGCGGGGAGCGCGGCGGAGGGAAACATGGGCGCGGGGTCTGCGGGGAGAGGAAGACAGGTTGCGCGCGCATGAGCCGCGGAGTGGGGGAAGCCGCGATGATGGAGGGGATCAGTCCGGGCCGAGCCGCCGCGGAGACCTCTCCAGACCGGACCCACCGTGTAAAATTTTTTAAAGGGAGGGGACAGCCCCTGAAAAAATTTCTGGGGGCGGGTCCTGTCTGAAAAAACTTTTTTCAGACTCGATCCGCTCCCTGAAATTTTTTTCCCCAAATATTTTTTCTAAACCAATATGTGATGGAATTCCCCCCCCCCCCCCCCCAACACAGAGAAATAATAATTTATTTTTTATCGTACAATGTCGGGAAAGATCGGCGTTTTGCAAACCATGTATTCGGAGGAGGGAAAGAGAGAGCATTACTTTAAAAAGCTAAATTCGAGAGAGGGAAAGAGACAGCGCTACTTGGTGGTACAATAGCATGCATTCTACAGCTAACAAGTTTTCGAAGCGTTCCGATTCAGCGTCGCAGCGTATCGCGCGATCGTGAGTAATTCGAATCTCCTGGAGCAGTCGTGCAGGGTGACGTCATTTAGCGGCGCGAAGAACGAAATAGAATTATGCGGTGTCAGCAGAAATCTTTTTCTCAACGCCTAGAAATAATAATTATGAAAAGCGTTCCGATTCAACGTCGCAGCGTTTCGCGCGATCTCGCGTAATTCGATTCCTCTGGAGCGATCATGCAGGATGATGTCACATGGCAGCGCGAAGAACGAAATATGATTATGCAGCGTCAACAGAAATCTTTTTTTCAACGCCGAGAAATAATAATTATGAAAACGACGAATCTTAAAATTACATGATGAGGAGAAAAGGAACAGGGGTAAATAAAATTGAGAAATAATATACGTTTAAGAATATATACTGTTACAAATCATAAAATTAAAAGAATACAATTTAAGATTTTGTACTACGAGCATCATCCACAATATGATTGATTGCACATGCTAACAATTCACAATCGATCAATGAATGCTGTTCGAAGTGTTCGCTTTCAGAAATTAATTTTACATAATCTGTTGGCGCGGTAGCGCTACGTAAAACGTCTACGAAAGTGGCATATTTACTGCTTACAGAGTACATATTTTCAGCTAGCCACGTGTACATATGTTCAATGCAATAATTGTACGTGAATAGTTTAGACATCGTGGCTTCAGTCATATATATCGGTGATTTTAATAAGTTGATCATCATGCATACGCGTGAATTCGATTCGTAAATGATCAATTTCAATGTGAGTTTGGAGCGATGTTGCGTTGCTGCGTAATCGTTGGAGTATATCCACCTCGTTTTGTAGCAGGAGCTTCCACGTAGACATTGAAAAGCATAATTCGCTGCCTTTATTGTCGGCTATGGCGATCTCGACGCGGCACGAATCCATACCAATGCGAATTCCAATAGTTAGACGTTTATAAGCTGTTGCGGTCAGTGGATAATCGCGTCCTAGGATCCGAACGATTGATGGTTTCCGTGTTTCCATCGTTTTTAATGATACGGATGCAGAACTGTAAGAAACAAGTACATGAAATTGATACTTCGGCCGTTTGCGTTTACAGTGAATGAAGTAAATGAAAAGTGTATAGTAACGCGTACATACCTCATATTGGATTGTCGTTGTTGTTGTTGGCATTTATTTGGAAACCCACCATCGTTGCCGGCTGCGCAGGATGAATCGTTTAAGCTGCGTTTCTACATTTTTGATGTGCACTATATTTTTTATGGAGTACCGGCTGTTCCGTCAAAGTCACTGAGCGATTGATGGAATAGCATCCGAGAGCTCGACTTAAATAGATGTGCAATTGCTTCCCCCACCACAGCATTTTATTCTAAAACTACCAATTTTTCCATAATGTTTTTTCAATCTTAACGTCGCAGCGTATCGCGCGAAATGATGTCATTTTTTTGCAATGCTAATGTAACATGATACTTTTGAGAACGTCGAATGTTAGAATTCTGGGTCAGCAGAAACAATGATTCTTAGAAATAGGTGCCAGCAAAAACAACGATTCTTAGAAATAGGTGTCAGCAGAAACAACGATTCTTAGAAAATAGGTGTCAGCAGAAAATTTGTTGGACGATCTCGCGCGCTAATTCGTCATACGCGTGAATTATAGAAAGAATTGTGCTGCATCGACAGAAACTGCATAGAACCATATTAGGATGGATCGCCATTTTTTGCATGCAATGCATTTGAGAGAGGGGGTACGCTAAAAGAGTAAGACAGAGATAACAAATCATGCATAAAAGCGTGCTGTAAACTGTGCAAAGCTTCAATTTGTTGTAACACGTTGCACAGATTACAACCATGGAAGAATTCGCACAAGTAGAACGTCAATTGTTGGATCAATCTGCACGATTGATTTCCCAGGAAGAGTACCTCGCGTGGGAAGAACGGTGCAACGAGTGCATCGAATCGTTGGAAGAACAGAGCCGCATAAAACGTCCTCGATTATCGATCGGTGTTCGACAATCCGTGGTTGCTCGAATCGCGCGTCTCGAAGGATTGAAACATTCGTTGCGTGGCCGTTTCGTGTGCGAAGGTGCCGGACATTCGAGCACAGGACTTTTGTGGCGTGAAATAGACGCTGCGTTCGAAAGCCGCGTATTAACTGGTGCCGTGTTAAATTCGAACTACATCGAGCTGCGCAACTTCCTTCAGGATGCGGTGACCATCGTGCTGGAGCATGTGCAAAGTGCTCTGAGGAAACGTCGAAGCCTCAAAGTGAACACAGTGTTCAACGGCGAATTTGTGGCAGGTGACAAGCATGCTTGCAAAAGCATCAACACCCGAAACTGCGAACTCTTCCGCACATCCGATCTACAGGAGTGGTATCAGCGATGCGTCGTCGAACCCACCCTGGCATCGCTGGAAGAGTTCCAGGAACGCGACAGCGGATGGGCATTGGCGAGGATTCTCAACCTCATCATCAATGTCAATAAGTACAATCCGCTGCGCGCGGGATGTCACTGCAAGTTACCGCGGGAATTGTTGCTGAAGAAGGCTACGATTAGCGTGCAATCTCCGAACAATGCGTGTTTCGTGTGGGCGGTGGTCGCCGCCCTCCATCCTACCGAACGAGACACCGCGCGCCCAAGTTCATATCCCGACTATGCGTTCGTGCTAAATCTCGAGGGTATTGAGTTCCCGATGTCTCTGGGACAGATCGGGAAGTTTGAACGGCAGAACGACATCTCCATCAACGTGTACAGCTTCGAGATGGAGATGGAGAAGCCGAAGAAAGGCTCCACAGTCTTCCCGCTGCGCCTCACCAGCCAAAAGAGGGATCGGCACGTCAACCTGCTCTACACGCCGAATTAAGAGCACGGTGATATAGGACATTTTGTATGGATCAAAAACTTGTCCCGGCTGGTGAGCGCGCAGCTGAGCAGACACGAAAAAAGAAATTCATCTGTGACCGGTACGTATATAAAACTTGTGAAATGTTAAAATGTCTCACGGAAAAAAATTAAATAAAAAAAATTATGTTTCTGTAGATGTATGCATTATTTCGGATCTACCCAGAAGTTGGAGCTTCATACAGTGAACTGCGGCAAGATGAACGATTGCGCCATCCTGCTGCCCAGCGAAGGCAACAACTTGCTGAGTTTCGGCAACCACGGTATGAAGGAGCGGCTCCCCTTCGTGGTGTATGCAGATCTCGAATGCATCATCGAGAAAACAGAGGACAGCCGCCAAATTGAAGACAATAAATTACACACGTATCAACACCATAAAGTTAATAGTATAGCCTATTATATGCATTGCTCGTATGATACATCACTGTCGACGTATCGATGTCGCCGCGACGCGGATTGTGTTTCATGGTTCGTAGACGAACTAAAAAATTTTGCAAACTTCGCCAAACCCATCTTGACCAATAATGTTCCCATGCTGGATTTAATTCCTGAACAGTGGACGACATTTCGCGATTCAACACACTGTCACATTTGCGAAGAACCATTCAAGGCTAGCGATGTACGAGTTCGCGATCATTGCCACCTATCCGGACGGTTCAGAGGCCCAGCACATTCGGAGTGCAATTTAAATTATAAAAACGCGTTTTACATCCCTATAGATTTCCATAATTTATCCGGCTACGATTCGCATTTCATCATCGAGAAAATAGCTACCGCTTTCGAAGGTCACGTAGACGTATTGCCTATTACTAAAGAAAAGTACATTTCATTCACAAAAAATGTCAAAGATACGGCTGAATCAGACTCGCGAAAGTATATTAAATGGCGATTCATCGATTCATACAAATTTCTCGATACCAGTCTCGCAAATTAGCATCTTTTCTGAGCACAGATCAATTAAAAATTTTACGATCCAAATTTGAAACATTATCGGCCGAAGATTTCAATTTATTGACGCGAAAGGGTGTCTTTCCATACGAATACCTTGACTGTGCGAACAAGCTGCAGGATCCATGCTTACCACCGCGCGAGTCATTTTACAGTTCGTTAACGGGTGAGACTGTATCCGAGAGCGATTACGCACACGCCGAGACTGTCTGGCAGCGTTTCGGGATTAGAACCTTGGGCGAATACAGCGACTTGTATTTGAAAACAGATGTCTTGTTATTGGCAGATATTTTTGAAAATTTTCGCGAAAGTTGCATCAAGAGCTATGGATTAGATTCAGCACATTATTATACTTTACCTGGTTTCACGTGGGATGCAATGCTAAAACACACCAAAATTACGTTCGAATTGCTCACTGACATCGATATGGTCATGTTTATCGAACGTGGTATACGCGGGGGCTTAAGCCAATGTTCCGGAAGATACGCACATGCCAATAACAAGTACATGTCATCTTACAACACACCAGAAGAGTCGTCGTACTTGATGTACTTTGACGTGAACAATTTGTATGGATGGGCAATGTGTCAACCCCTGCCACACGCTAAATTTCAATGGGTCGAAGATGTTGTAAATTTTGACGTATCTTCGATCGCTGTTGATTCGCCCACGGGATACATTCTCGAGGTAGATCTGGAATATCCGCAACGTCTGCACGATGCTCACGCCGATCTACCGTTCTGCCCGACGCGTGCCAAACCACCTGGCAGCCGACAGGACAAGTTACTCGCGACGGTATACGATATGCAGCGTTACGTTATCTATTATCGCAACCTGCAGCAGTGCACGCGTCACGGTCTTCGTATTACAAAGATACACCGCGTGCTTCAATTCGCTCAATCTCCCTGGTTCCGCGATTACATCGAACTCAATACACGGTTTAGAACAAGCGCGACAAACGACTTTGAAAAAAATTTATACAAATTGATGAACAACGCGGTATTCGGTAAAACTATGGAAAATGTGCGAAACCACGTGGATGTAAAACTTTTAACACATTGGGAAGGGCGATATGGCGCGGAGGCAATGATCGCGAAACCGAATTTCCACAGCAGAAGTGTTTTTTCGGAAAATTTAATAGCTGTTGAATTGCGAAAACTCGAGGTGAAATTCAACAAACCGATATACGTGGGTATGTGCATTCTGGACATATAAAAAATTTGTATGAATTTCACCACGAGTACATGTCTCCCCTGCACGCTCAAAATTGTAAAATTCTATACATCGACACCGACAGCCTCATTTATCACATTCGATGCGACGATATCTACGAGACCATGAAACACAATATCGATAGATTCGACACAAGCGATTATCCCATCGACAATGCATATAATATGCCGCATGTAAATAAGAAGGTTCCAGGGCTGATGAGGGCCGAAAATAACGGTGCGATAATGACCGATTTCGTAGGGCTTAGAGCGAAAATGTATGCACTTCGCGTAGACGGCAAAAAAGATACGAAAAAGGCGAAAGGCGTCAAGACCAACGTCATAGCCCGAACGATATCTTTCGACGACTACGCGCAGTGTTTGCATAGGGAGATCGAAATGGTTCGCAGACAATCATGCATACGGTCTAAATTGCATAAAGCGTACACCATTTCGGAATCCAAAATCGCTCTAAGTCCGTACGACGACAAGCGGCATATCGTACCCGATTCGCCCTACACTCTGCCCTGGGGACATTACAAAATTCCGTTGTACAAAAAAAAAATTGAAATTGTATTTATTATAAATAGTGGAATTATTGTATAATATAAAATTGTTCACAAATGTATAGAAATTGTTCACAAATGTATAGAAATTGTTCACAAATGTATAGAAATTATTATTGTATTTATTAACTCATTCATATAAATAGTGGAGCTCTGTGAAGATAGCACCCCCAAATTCGAATTTTCGGAAAAACGAAACGGCATTCGTTTGTCCATCGTTTGCCCATGTTTGCCCATAAAAAATTTTCGTTTGCCCACCCTCCAAAAAAAAAATATGGCCAAAAAAAAAATTTTCATCAGCACCCCCATGAAAACATTTTATCGATTTGACGGTGGGAAATGATTGTCCATCGTTTGCCCACGTTTGCCCAACAAAATTTTTTTTTTTTTAACACCCCAAAAAAAAGTTATGAACAAATGAAAAAATTTGTCTTCATCACCCCCCATGTTCTCAAAATCGTTCTTTTAACGATGCAGTCCTTTAGTTTAGATGTAGCAGAGGTTTGCCCATCCATTAATTTCGTTTGCCCACCCTCCAGAATCGAATTATTAATAAAAATAGCCAAGAAGTGCTATACCCGTGGGAGCGACCAAGTATAAGTTTTATTTTTTATTAACAATATGGTCGAATCTTTTGTTTAACGATGCGAATCGTTTGTCCATTAGCAGAAGAGGTTTGCCCATCCCTTAATTTCGTTTGCCCACCCTCCAGAAACGAATAATTAATAAAAATAGCCAAGAAGTGCTATACCCGTGGGAGCGACCAAGTATAAGTTCGATTTTTTATTAACAATATGGTCGAATCTTTTGTTTAACGATGCGAATCGTTTGTCCATTAGCAGAAGAGGTTTGCCCATCCCTTAATTTCGTTTGCCCACCCTCCAGAAACGAATAATTAATAAAAATAGCCAAGAAGTGCTATACCTATGCGAGCTACCAAGTATAAGTTTTATTTTTTATTAACAATATGGTCGAATCTTTTGTTTAACGATGCGAATCGTTTGTCCATTAGCAGAAGAGGTTTGCCCATCCCTTAATTTCGTTTGCCCACCCTCCAGAAACGAATAATTAATAAAAATAGCCAAGAAGTGCTATACCTATGCGAGCTACCAAATATAAGTTCGATTTTTTATTAACAATACGATCGAATCTTTTGTTTAACGATGCGAATCGTTTGTCCATTAGCAGAAGAGGTTTGCCCATCCCTTAATTTCGTTTGCCCACCCTCCAGAAACGAATAATTAATAAAAATAGCCAAGAAGTGCTATACCCGTGGGAGCGACCAAGTATAAGTTCGATTTTTTATTAACAATACGATCGAATCTTTTGTTTAACGATGCGAATCGTTTGTCCATTAGCAGAAGAGGTTTGCCCATCCCTTAATTTCGTTTGCCCACCCTCCAGAAACGAATAATTAATAAAAATAGCCAAGAAGTGCTATACCCGTGGGAGCGACCAAGTATAAGTTTTATTTTTTATTAACAATATGGTCGAATCTTTTGTTTAACGATGCGAATCGTTTGTCCATTAGCAGAAGAGGTTTGCCCATCCCTTAATTTCGTTTGCCCACCCTCCAGAAACGAATAATTAATAAAAATAGCCAAGAAGTGCTATACCTATGCGAGCTACCAAATATAAGTTCGATTTTTTATTAACAATACGATCGAATCTTTTGTTTAACGATGCGAATCGTTTGTCCATTAGCAGAAGAGGTTTGCCCATCCCTTAATTTCGTTTGCCCACCCTCCAGAAACGAATAATTAATAAAAATAGCCAAGAAGTGCTATACCTATGCGAGCTACCAAATATAAGTTCGATTTTTTATTAACAATACGATCGAATCTTTTGTTTAACGATGCGAATCGTTTGTCCATTAGCAGAAGAGGTTTGCCCATCCCTTAATTTCGTTTGCCCACCCTCCAGAAACGAATAATTAATAAAAATAGCCAAGAAGTGCTATACCTATGCGAGCTACCAAATATAAGTTCGATTTTTTATTAACAATACGATCGAATCTTTTGTTTAACGATGCGAATCGTTTGTCCATTAGCAGAAGAGGTTTGCCCATCCCTTAATTTCGTTTGCCCACCCTCCAGAAACGAATAATTAATAAAAATAGCCAAGAAGTGCTATACCTATGCGAGCTACCAAATATAAGTTCGATTTTGTATTAACAATATGGTCGAATCTTTTGTTTAACGATGCGAATCGTTTGTCCATTAGCAGAAGAGGTTTGCCCATCCCTTAATTTCGTTTGCCCACCCTCCAGAAACGAATAATTAATAAAAATAGCCAAGAAGTGCTATACCTATGCGAGCTACCAAATATAAGTTCGATTTTTTATTAACAATACGATCGAATCTTTTGTTTAACGATGCGAATCGTTTGTCCATTAGCAGAAGAGGTTTGCCCATCCCTTAATTTCGTTTGCCCACCCTCCAGAAACGAATAATTAATAAAAATAGCCAAGAAGTGCTATACCCGTGGGAGCGACCAAGTATAAGTTTTATTTTTTATTAACAATATGGTCGAATCTTTTGTTTAACGATGCGAATCGTTTGTCCATTAGCAGAAGAGGTTTGCCCATCCCTTAATTTCGTTTGCCCACCCTCCAGAAACGAATAATTAATAAAAATAGCCAAGAAGTGCTATACCTATGCGAGCTACCAAATATAAGTTCGATTTTTTATTAACAATACGATCGAATCTTTTGTTTAACGATGCGAATCGTTTGTCCATTAGCAGAAGAGGTTTGCCCATCCCTTAATTTCGTTTGCCCACCCTCCAGAAACGAATAATTAATAAAAATAGCCAAGAAGTGCTATACCTATGCGAGCTACCAAATATAAGTTCGATTTTTTATTAACAATACGATCGAATCTTTTGTTTAACGATGCGAATCGTTTGTCCATTAGCAGAAGAGGTTTGCCCATCCCTTAATTTCGTTTGCCCACCCTCCAGAAACGAATAATTAATAAAAATAGCCAAGAAGTGCTATACCTATGCGAGCTACCAAATATAAGTTCGATTTTTTATTAACAATACGATCGAATCTTTTGTTTAACGATGCGAATCGTTTGTCCATTAGCAGAAGAGGTTTGCCCATCCCTTAATTTCGTTTGCCCACCCTCCAGAAACGAATAATTAATAAAAATAGCCAAGAAGTGCTATACCCGTGGGAGCGACCAAGTATAAGTTTTATTTTTTATTAACAATATGGTCGAATCTTTTGTTTAACGATGCGAATCGTTTGTCCATTAGCAGAAGAGGTTTGCCCATCCCTTAATTTCGTTTGCCCACCCTCCAGAAACGAATAATTAATAAAAATAGCCAAGAAGTGCTATACCTATGCGAGCTACCAAATATAAGTTCGATTTTTTATTAACAATACGATCGAATCTTTTGTTTAACGATGCGAATCGTTTGTCCATTAGCAGAAGAGGTTTGCCCATCCCTTAATTTCGTTTGCCCACCCTCCAGAAACGAATAATTAATAAAAATAGCCAAGAAGTGCTATACCTATGCGAGCTACCAAATATAAGTTCGATTTTTTATTAACAATACGATCGAATCTTTTGTTTAACGATGCGAATCGTTTGTCCATTAGCAGAAGAGGTTTGCCCATCCCTTAATTTCGTTTGCCCACCCTCCAGAAACGAATAATTAATAAAAATAGCCAAGAAGTGCTATACCTATGCGAGCTACCAAATATAAGTTCGATTTTTTATTAACAATACGATCGAATCTTTTGTTTAACGATGCGAATCGTTTGTCCATTAGCAGAAGAGGTTTGCCCATCCCTTAATTTCGTTTGCCCACCCTCCAGAAACGAATAATTAATAAAAATAGCCAAGAAGTGCTATACCTATGCGAGCTACCAAATATAAGTTCGATTTTGTATTAACAATATGGTCGAATCTTTTGTTTAACGATGCGAATCGTTTGTCCATTAGCAGAAGAGGTTTGCCCATCCCTTAATTTCGTTTGCCCACCCTCCAGAAACGAATAATTAATAAAAATAGCCAAGAAGTGCTATACCTATGCGAGCTACCAAATATAAGTTCGATTTTTTATTAACAATACGATCGAATCTTTTGTTTAACGATGCGAATCGTTTGTCCATTAGCAGAAGAGGTTTGCCCATCCCTTAATTTCGTTTGCCCACCCTCCAGAAACGAATAATTAATAAAAATAGCCAAGAAGTGCTATACCCGTGGGAGCGACCAAGTATAAGTTTTATTTTTTATTAACAATATGGTCGAATCTTTTGTTTAACGATGCGAATCGTTTGTCCATTAGCAGAAGAGGTTTGCCCATCCCTTAATTTCGTTTGCCCACCCTCCAGAAACGAATAATTAATAAAAATAGCCAAGAAGTGCTATACCTATGCGAGCTACCAAATATAAGTTCGATTTTTTATTAACAATACGATCGAATCTTTTGTTTAACGATGCGAATCGTTTGTCCATTAGCAGAAGAGGTTTGCCCATCCCTTAATTTCGTTTGCCCACCCTCCAGAAACGAATAATTAATAAAAATAGCCAAGAAGTGCTATACCTATGCGAGCTACCAAATATAAGTTCGATTTTTTATTAACAATACGATCGAATCTTTTGTTTAACGATGCGAATCGTTTGTCCATTAGCAGAAGAGGTTTGCCCATCCCTTAATTTCGTTTGCCCACCCTCCAGAAACGAATAATTAATAAAAATAGCCAAGAAGTGCTATACCTATGCGAGCTACCAAATATAAGTTCGATTTTTTATTAACAATACGATCGAATCTTTTGTTTAACGATGCGAATCGTTTGTCCATTAGCAGAAGAGGTTTGCCCATCCCTTAATTTCGTTTGCCCACCCTCCAGAAACGAATAATTAATAAAAATAGCCAAGAAGTGCTATACCTATGCGAGCTACCAAATATAAGTTCGATTTTGTATTAACAATATGGTCGAATCTTTTGTTTAACGATGCGAATCGTTTGTCCATTAGCAGAAGAGGTTTGCCCATCCCTTAATTTCGTTTGCCCACCCTCCAGAAACGAATAATTAATAAAAATAGCCAAGAAGTGCTATACCTATGCGAGCTACCAAATATAAGTTCGATTTTTTATTAACAATACGATCGAATCTTTTGTTTAACGATGCGAATCGTTTGTCCATTAGCAGAAGAGGTTTGCCCATCCCTTAATTTCGTTTGCCCACCCTCCAGAAACGAATAATTAATAAAAATAGCCAAGAAGTGCTATACCTATGCGAGCTACCAAATATAAGTTCGATTTTTTATTAACAATACGATCGAATCTTTTGTTTAACGATGCGAATCGTTTGTCCATTAGCAGAAGAGGTTTGCCCATCCCTTAATTTCGTTTGCCCACCCTCCAGAAACGAATAATTAATAAAAATAGCCAAGAAGTGCTATACCCGTGGGAGCGACCAAGTATAAGTTCGAGTTTTTATTAACAATATGGTCGAATCTTTTGTTTAACGATGCGAATCGTTTGTCCATTAGCAGAAGAGGTTTGCCCATCCCTTAATTTCGTTTGCCCACCCTCCAGAAACGAATAATTAATAAAAATAGCCAAGAAGTGCTATACCCGTGGGAGCGACCAAGTATAAGTTTTATTTTTTATTAACAATATGGTCGAATCTTTTGTTTAACGATGCGAATCGTTTGTCCATTAGCAGAAGAGGTTTGCCCATCCCTTAATTTCGTTTGCCCACCCTCCAGAAACGAATAATTAATAAAAATAGCCAAGAAGTGCTATACCTATGCGAGCTACCAAATATAAGTTCGATTTTTTATTAACAATACGATCGAATCTTTTGTTTAACGATGCGAATCGTTTGTCCATTAGCAGAAGAGGTTTGCCCATCCCTTAATTTCGTTTGCCCACCCTCCAGAAACGAATAATTAATAAAAATAGCCAAGAAGTGCTATACCTATGCGAGCTACCAAATATAAGTTCGATTTTTTATTAACAATACGATCGAATCTTTTGTTTAACGATGCGAATCGTTTGTCCATTAGCAGAAGAGGTTTGCCCATCCCTTAATTTCGTTTGCCCACCCTCCAGAAACGAATAATTAATAAAAATAGCCAAGAAGTGCTATACCTATGCGAGCTACCAAATATAAGTTCGATTTTTTATTAACAATACGATCGAATCTTTTGTTTAACGATGCGAATCGTTTGTCCATTAGCAGAAGAGGTTTGCCCATCCCTTAATTTCGTTTGCCCACCCTCCAGAAACGAATAATTAATAAAAATAGCCAAGAAGTGCTATACCTATGCGAGCTACCAAATATAAGTTCGATTTTTTATTAACAATACGATCGAATCTTTTGTTTAACGATGCGAATCGTTTGTCCATTAGCAGAAGAGGTTTGCCCATCCCTTAATTTCGTTTGCCCACCCTCCAGAAACGAATAATTAATAAAAATAGCCAAGAAGTGCTATACCTATGCGAGCTACCAAATATAAGTTCGATTTTTTATTAACAATACGATCGAATCTTTTGTTTAACGATGCGAATCGTTTGTCCATTAGCAGAAGAGGTTTGCCCATCCCTTAATTTCGTTTGCCCACCCTCCAGAAACGAATAATTAATAAAAATAGCCAAGAAGTGCTATACCTATGCGAGCTACCAAATATAAGTTCGATTTTTTATTAACAATATGGTCGAATCTTTTGTTTAACGATGCGAATCGTTTGTCCATTAGCAGAAGAGGTTTGCCCATCCCTTAATTTCGTTTGCCCACCCTCCAGAAACGAAGTAAACAATAAAATCCGCGAAAGGAAGGCTACTGGTGTAAGCGATCGCGTTAAAGTTCGATTTTTTTTTTTAAATATTATCAAAATCGTTTGTTCTTACCGTAAAGGTTTAATATGTTTGCTGGTATATAATCCAAAAAAATTGCATCCACTTCTTTCCGTCACATTATTGAAACGACACTTCAATTTGTAGACCTCATCGAATACTTTACACTTTTCACACATCTGCAGCATGTGCAGAATAACACCAGACTCTTTGCTTTTCTAGGCACTGTTCACTAGTCACCACATTGAAATCTCAGAATGGAAAATAATATAATATTCTCACAGTTACTTCACAAACCATTAATGAACGCGCGATCTTGCAAGAGCTGTGGCCGACCTCTGAAGACTGACTGACTTTCGTGCGTCGTTGGAAAGAATTGGAGAGTATCGCAGACATCTGTTTACGTTTCAACGGTGACACTTGACGACGCGACCCTTAAGGAGTTAGCGTTGCGTGCCGTCAGCGAAACAAAGTAACTACGCATTTATAAACATTTCTGATAACTTATCACCAAATACTCTAAACTCTTACGTTAAAAACAATTGGTGGAATTTGCTAACAAATTTGAAAAGCATTTCAAAATTGCAGTGGAAGAAGAAGAAAAATAAATATTGGATAGCATTAATGGTTCTAACGAAAGTAATACTAGAATTTAAGAATTCTAACCTTACAATAATCCAAACACAATAAATAATATACTGCCGCAAATATATTTTGATATTACATTATCTGAGGAGCAATGGATTAATCAGAGACAATGACCACCTTTAAGTGGAATTTTGATCAAAATCTTTGTCTACCTTTGAAAAAAAACTTCGAGAATGAATGCTTTACATTAATTACTCATTACAATTTGAAAGAAATTTGACGTTCCACTATTAGTCCACGAATTTCGACGAAAAGTTTTTATTGTCTATCCTGTTCGTGCCGACAGGAAAAGCAGAACTTACTGGTTCGAAAAACTAGCCGGAATAATCGGACAGACTGTCTATCCAGGTTCGTCGTTTATGGCGGTATTTTCCCGTGAGTCGGCCTTGGACGATGGTACGCGCGCGTAGGGATGGTTACCAAATGTACCCCCCGCCGACAGAGCAATATACCTCTTAACTCGAAGCGAGGAAAGTCGAAGTCCCAGAAAAAATGGCACGATGTCCATTGTCTCTTATTCGACATCTGGCAGGCAAATGTTTCACGACGAATGCTTCGAAAATAAGTTTTGCCCGATTGTAAACGCCTCGCGCTACCTCCACCATGATACGGAACAATACAGTCATAAACCGCGACGAGACGGATGAGACGCTCTGGCCGGTTAACCTGGCTAGTTTTTCGGAAACAACTGGTTCCATTAGGCCCGAAATATACTAAAATTTTATACCTGTTGTTTCCGTTCCCTGTGCGTAGAGAGTTCAATGTAGTGTACTTTGTTTTTACTAAAAAGTTGAAATTGAAGAATTGTACGTATCCGTATTTCACAGTTTGGTCTGTAGTTTACGTTGACAAATTTACGTCAAAATGGATTAACAATATATAAGAAACAGGAGTAAAAAATGACTACTTTTTAATATATTGTTTAAACAAATTGATGTATTACGAATTTGATTGCGTGGCTGAATTCGTTATAAAAAAATACATCAGTTTCGCCTAACAGATTATTTTGCACGGTGCATATTTTGCGAGATATTGGGGCAAACGTATTTTTCACCCCCCGATATTTATGATTGCTGATTGGTGTCAAATATTTAATGTTTTAAAATTGAAAATTTGATACCAGCGCTCCACAGATTAAACCAAAGGAATGTAAAAGGAGCGGTTAGAAAAGAAAATTCCAAGTTCGTAGTATCTACTATTACTGCAATATCTTATTTTGGCATAATTTTATATTCTGAAGAATTGCGTAACAAAATTAAAAAAATTTTGTTTAAAATCTTGGCTTGTGTCTTATTATTAAAGTCTATTAGTAAACATTTTCTTAAATGTTCTTTACACGATTGCTATTGCGCGCCTGAAACCAGTGGACGAAAGCCAGACCACGGTGGGAAAAGGTCGCGGGCGGAGACAACTCGACTTTCCCCAAACGTGCATTTGGCAACACTCAAGGTCAAGTCCCTTCTAACATCGACGGAAATTGGAGCCTAACCCTGAGTTGTAAACATCTGCAACGCAGACGACCGGGTTACACCTCAAGCATTGCCCGTCGTAATAAATTGTACAGTCCTGCCTGTCCCTGTTACAGGGTGTATCAAATATTTCTAAAACTAATTGTCTGATTTATTTCAAACCTGGTACACATATTCTTAATAGTATTATCTAAAACGTAGCACATCATTTTTTTTTATGCAATAACCCATTCGTATATAATAAATGTCTTAAGTTTGCCTTGTTAAGTAAACAATGAATAGTGATATTCACCTTGCTCTCATTTGTACAATAAATTTTTTCCTTCTCAAATGCGTATGCTACAATGCAGATATTTTATTAATGAACACTAGAATCATGGTCTTTCTTATGTTAGATAAACCTGGGCGTCATAATTGTAGATATGCATCGTTCATGCTCGTCACGGCCGAATGGCTTCACGGGACAAGAAATAACTCGGCCATTGTTTAATATTTTTATACAATATTTATACAACATATGTGTTAATACATGCTCTACACATAAGAAGTAAAGAAATAATTTTCAACCTCAGAGTATCTGTAAAAAAAACTTCTAGTTTCGAGCGTCTCAGGATGGCGTAACCCCTTCTTAAAGGGTGTTGCCCGTTAATGGCTAAATAAGTATAAATGAATAAATGAAGAAATAGGTATAACATAGTGGAATAGTATAACAAGTGGAACATTCACCGATTTATATTTCATCATTAAGATGATTTTAAAAATATATTTGTAATTTTGCATATTCTGGGTATTTTTCATATTTATTTACAAATTAGCTCGAGTAATTGTTAGAAGTTGCTGAACCGCGAGGCGTATTAATGTTGGATGATACTTTTTAACTGCTACGTTGATGTCACCTTTCTTACATCTGGCATATTGAAATAAAAACTGAGGGGGCTGACTCGGGTTGCCGTCCCTAGTCCCCAAAAATTAATCAGGCTGATCGGTCAGAGTTTGTCGTCAGGGTTGCGGTTTATGACCGTATTGTCCCGCGAGTCGGCGAACCGGCAGAGCAATATACGGATTAGCTCAGGCCGAAGAATAACTAAAATTCTTAACAACCGTACCACGTTCGTGATTGCCGTTATAATTTTCGTTTCGCTCATGGGCCCGTTTTTGTCACTATGCACAGTGGCCCTCAACCCCAAGAAATGCTGGAAAAATTCAACATGCCATTTTTTCCTATCATATCATATGCCGAATCTGATTAAGCTGATTTTAAAGAACTGTTTGGTTTGCTGTTGTCAAAGATAGTAAAGTGTCTGTTAATGGATCTGAAGAATTCTGATGAAAATGTACAAACATCTATTTACATGTCTTTCGCGAAGACATCTTTAATGGATTTCTTCAAACCAAACAGTTCTTTAAAATCAGCTTAATAAGATTCGACATTATGATAGGAACAAATGGCATATTGAATTTTCCCGGCATTTATTGGGGTTGAGGGCCACTGTGCATAGTGAAAAAAACGGGCCCAGAGCGAAACGAAAATTGTAAGAGTAATCAAGAACGTGGTACGGTTTTTAAGAATTTTAGTCATTCTTCGGTCTGAGCTAATCCGTATATTGCTCTGCCGGTTCGCCGACTCACGGGACAATACGGTCATAAACCGCAACCCTGACGACAAACTCTGACCGATCAGCCTGATTAATTTTTGGGGACTAGGGACGGCAACCCCAGTCAGCCTCCTCAGTTTTTATTTCAATATGCCAGATGTAAGAAAGGTGCCATCAACGTAGCAATTAAAAAGTATCACCCAACATTAATACGCCTCGCGGTTCAGCAACTTGTAACAATTACTCGAGCTAATTTGTAAATAAATATGAAAAATACCCAGAATATGCCAAATTACAAATAAATTTTTAAAATCCTCTTAACACGTTGACTGCCCACTACACTTCAAAGAACAAAAAACACGCCGATCGGTGTAGTGGGCAGTCAACGTGTTAATGATGAAATATAAATCGGTGGAAGTTTCACTTGTTTAATCCATTACTACAAAAACATGTATTTGCATAAAATTTCGCAGTCTATATTATACCTATTTCTTCATTTATTCATTTATACTTATTTAGCCATTAACGGACAACACCTTTTATGAAGGGGTTACGCCATCCTGAGTCTATTCCATTGAATAAATTAATAATAAACGAATAATAATGTTTAACTAAACTGTAGATTTCGTCACAATTTAAGAAAAAGTAAAATAGTACTATTAAGTACTATTAAGGGGGTTGGTTACCTTCGATATCCCCAAAACAGGCCTTTTTTCAAACGCAAATTGTAAAGTGAGAAATAACAGTAGAGAGAATTTTTTTTTCTATGTGTAATCGTTATTCTACGAGCTTTAACAACAAAACAGGAAAAGTCTAAATATCTCTAAGTATATAAAAGTTATGAGTAAAAACGTAAAGGCGTGTACGCGGTGCATCGTTTGATGGTGAATATAAAATCTCGGAAGCCGCTCCAACGATTTGGATGAAAATTTAATGAGAGATTCAGAAAATCATTCCCTACGATGTGTCGCGAGCACATTTTCGAGATAACTTCTTAAAAAAAAGATAAATATTTTTCATACAAGAAATCGATAAAATCGCATTTTTCAACATAAAAATTGTATTATTTTTTTTCAAACATCTGTTCATGACACATCGTAAGGAATGGTTTTCTGCATCTCTCATTAAATTTTCATCCAAATTGTTTGAGCAGTTTTCGAGATTTTATGTTCACCATCAAACGGTGCACCGCGTAC
Source organism: Andrena trimmerana (assembly GCA_951215215.1). NCBI lineage: Eukaryota > Metazoa > Arthropoda > Insecta > Hymenoptera > Andrenidae > Andrena > Andrena trimmerana. Next base: position 23,926,420 of record OX578062.1, on the reverse strand, counting down.
ACGCCTTTACGTTTTTACTCATAACTTTTATATACTTAGAGATATTTAGACTTTTCCTGTTTTGTTGTTAAAGCCCGTAGAATAACGATTAAAAATAGAAAAAGTCGTTCTCTCTACTGTTATTTATCACTTCATAATTTGCGTTTGAAAAAAGGCCTGTTTTAGGGCTGTCAAGGGTAACCTACCCCACTAAGTACTATTTGACTTTTCCTTATAACTCAGAAACGAAAAGTCTCCCCAACATGCGATTTAAACCACTCAAAGAGCATTAAATAAACTACTAAATAAACAGTTTCCAAATTTTTTTATAACAAATTAGTTGAAAAAATTGAAAAAAGAAACATTAAATAAACGTAGAATATTTTCAATTCCAAATCATTAGAAAGGGATAATTTTTTCCTGTTTTTTTGGCGCAAATTTCCTTCCGATATCTTTTATAGTTTAAAAGTTATATACGAATGTCAGTAACTACCCCTGTTCCCACCACTATGCGCCGGGCTCGGCCGCCAGGCCCATGATACACAGGGACAGCCCGAGGATGGGCAGGTATGAAGTGTTTGCAGCGGTGGTATAAAAACCCTCTGTTCCTGAACGAGGAATATCAGTTATTCGACATACTCCAAAGAAGAGACACCCTCCTCCGTGAGAAAATGGAAAATATGGCAAATGTAAGTATTAAAATTGTATATTATTAAACCGAGTGTTTCTTCCCCTACAGTCCTCAAATCAAGTCATGTACCTAAATCAGACTGTTTTTGAGGAAGTTAGTTTCACTTTATGCAAATAAATTTTTCATGTGAGCCATTTACATTTGGATGACATAGCGACGTGCGTTACGAAAAACAGTACACCCGTCTTCGTTTGAGCACGTTTGCGCGGTTTGCTACTGAAAGAATACGATACAGATATAAATTAAAATTTTAATATATGTTTCCTTTGAAGATTAGATGGAGTTACTATTTATTAAACTCGTGAAAAATTTATTTGCATAATGTAAAGCTAACTTCGTTAATAGTCAAGGCATTTTTGATCAAATCAAATAAAATTGTTTAAATTCAAACTATTTGTTATATATATTTTTCCATTTCTAGATGCAAGCAGCTTTACCCGAACGGGAGCGTGTCGCCGACTCCTCGTCGGCAGCACCTGCAGCACCCGCAGCACCCACAGCAGCCGCAGCAGGGCCAAGCGGCAATAGAGAGGGTCCGCCACCGGCACAAAATGCTGCGGAAGAAACTATACGAAAGGTAATCATGTGGCATATGGAACTATATCTTAGGGTAGACCGGGGGCGATAGTAACACTTTGACTTTGGAATACGATTACGCAACAACTATCACAGTTATCTGGACATTCCACGCGAAATCGGACACTTTTCGGAGTAACATTTCGGATGTTGCTGAAATTGGAATATGTTGTAGCCTTTAGTGATATTTAAACGTATCTCAAATAATTTTTCAAAGTTTTGAAAAATGTCGATTTTACAGCTGTTTGAAGATAAGTGCCAACTTTTTGTCAGTAAATTATAGCTATGGAAGTAGTAATCGGCTGGAAATGAGTTTTACGGTGTTTATAGAGAAGACATTAAAGTTTTAAGAAAAAATTATTTCAGTTTAGAAAAAGAAAAATTGGATCCATTTTTGTGTAATTGTTTTAAACAAATGCAGGTTTTTACCATCGGGCGCGATTTAAGGAATCTAAGAAAAAGGGAGAATATAGTTCTATCCTTCCTCTTGATTGACGAATTTTAAAAAATATGGACATTTTAAAATTGGCCCTGTAAAAATTGCCGGAAGTTTACGCGGCGTCAAATCACACCGGCTCGACTGGCTGAGCCGTGCGGTACTCGCAGCGGTCAAGCGGCTATATGTGCTACTCTTATACAGTGTTCTCGAATATAGTAATTATTTGTAAAAAAACTGAAGAGGGATAACTTTTACTGTTTTTTATACACAACATAATACTGCAACTCAATTTTTGATGTTCGCAATATTTTCCTTGAAACGAAGGCGACCCTCAGATTTTTAAATGGTATGCTATATATTTTATTATCCAGTATGAAAGCGACAGTCAAGACAAATTCAACCATATGGTATACTATGACTTTCAAGGCTACACATGGTTAGGAATGAAAGATGAAATTCAATCTAATAGATAGATAGTTCGATATATTTATTAGTATTCGAGACACTTAATAGTATAAAGTAACGATGAGTATTACTTTAAAAATATTTTAAAAAAGAAAAAACACGTACTTGCAAAGAGAGTATTTATATTGCAATTTTAAATCAGTAACAAAAAGCTATTTTGGGATATCGAAAAGTTATTTTCTTCGCTATGCACGTCTATATCGCTAGGACATGGATGTGTGTATTCCAAATGTCATTCTTCATCATATATTCAAATTTTGTGTTAATATCTATCATATGTTTTGAGATATTTAACGTGTTACAATCGCCTCCGGTCTACCCTACTTCCTACTCAACTATTTTGTGCGAAATGTTGCAATTGTCAGAATGATATTCCGTTTTAAGAAATGTCCGAATATTTTTTTATGAATCACTAGATGTATGGATAGAAGTAAAAAACATAATCGTTATATTTCTGTTTCAGTTACAAAAACAGATAAGAAAGTTAAAATTTCTTCGGGGAGGCCGGGGGCGAGGAATAACCCCCCGAGGTGGCTGGAGGAGAGGTGGACGGAGGGACTGGGGGCCAGGGAGAGGAGGTGGCTGGAGGAGCGGCGGACGGGGTGATTGGGGACGAGGGAGCTACGAAGATGACGGAGAGGACGGAGGATGCCGAAGACGCAGAGGAGGAGGAGGAGGAGGAGGAGGAAATATAATTATTTATAATATTAAGAAATAAATGTCCATTAAATAAATTCTGTTTATTTCTTGTATGTTTGTTACATGGGCCCTTCAGGTCCATTCCCTGCTTGCTGTCCCCGCGTCGCTTTCCATTTCGTTATCGGCGATTCAGCGGAATCGCAACGCGCGGGTTAGTAGGTCGGCAAACGCAGAATCCGTCAGCGTGGGCACAACGAGACCACCGATGGTTCGGGCCCTAGATTTCAGAGCATGGAGCAATGGAAATTACGAGGAACAGCGACTGACGGGGCGATTCTCCCCCGTTCGCGAAATGGGGAGTGCGTGGCTCTGGCCTGGATTGCGATATAAAAGCCTGGATCGCGCGATCTCGCGAGCATTAATTCTCATTCATATTCGCGAGTTGATCGATTTTCGGGAGTTCGAATTAGGAAGTTAGCGAACCGTTTACACAGTTCTTAAAAAATATAATGTTTTTCGCATAAGCAATAGGTAAATGAAACCTTATATTTCTGGCGGTATACCTATTGTCGTGTGACGTTCATTCTTCCCAACTCTAAGTGTAATTAATACATAAGAGTACTGCGTGAGCCGAAATTAATATTAGACCACGTCTACCTTTAACCCCTTCGCGACCGCGGACGAGATATCTCGCTACACGGTATCTGTCGTACGATGCCGCGGACGAGTTATCCCGCGACACTGTATTGGGATTCGCTACACTGCGATTAGGGATTGCAAATTTACCAACTTTTTCAATTACCGGTAATTCGGTAATATCATGTACAAGAAAAATAAACGAAACTGTTGTTAACCCTTCGTGGTCACACCTCTTTATAATCACACGTTGGTCACACGGGATTCATTGTACCCCAGCGTCGGTTTTAGTTACCATTTTCGTATTTTTGAATCTTTTAACTTTTCAGTGATAATTGTACATTCGTAATACTCATACAATCATGCTCTAATAGTCTTTTTCTAGAAATGTAAGATTCGACAAGATGAAATTTATATTTAAAGAAATAGTTGTGGAAAGAAGCGATTTTTTCTGTTAAAATTCACAAAATTTTTAAATTTTAATAGTAAGGTCTGAAAATTTACAGAAATATTGGCAAAGACATGTACATTAGGAAGAAAATTAGTTTAGTGCTGGGCGTGGCAAAAAAAGGTATTTATTCTGAGATAAAAAGTGTTCAGCAGAAATGAAATCGGAAATTGGCATATAAGTATGGTTATTTATTTCCTAGAAATGAAATAAAAAACCTCTTTGGCAGGGTTTTGCGGTGTATTGTATTAATACTACCTATGTCCAAAACAAAAAGAAAATAATAAAACTTTGCCCATCCAACTCCGTAGATTATATGGCATCTGCACATAACACATAATACCTATATATCACTGAATTAATCCTTTAAAAAATCGCAGGGTTTAGAAACTTTTAGTTACATTTAATAAATTCTGCTGAATCCAAAGAAATAAAAAAAACTTCAAAATTTTTGCACCGAATCACACTTTGGTCACGCTGTGGTTCGCTACACCCCACTGTTTTTCAAACGGTTGTTACAAGTATACAAACACGATACCGAATTTTCTAAAGCGTTGAATGCTGTAGTAAGGTCTCTCAACTAACGGTAGGTAGCTCACTAAGTCACATTTCGAATTCGTAAAAGCGCGATATTAGAACTCGAAACTTAGCTGGGGTACAATACACCCCGTGTGACCACGGAGGGTTAAAAATCACATGTGTTTCATTTATTATTCACTAAGAGGTTTTGTAAATTAATTTTTCTTAAAATCAGAACTATCTTGATAAATAAATACGCGGAATATCTCATCTGTGGCATCGCACGAACGGTATAGCGTCGCGCGTTTACTCGTCTGTGGCATCGCACGAACGGCATTACGTCGCGTGATAACTCGTCTGTAACTTTATGCCAACAGTATCGGCATCGCGACATAACACGTCCGTGGGAAGGAAGCGGTTAATAGCTGGCTTTCGAGCCGATCGCGGCCGAGTTTTGCCGAGCCGAACTGAAATCAAATGACCCGCTCATGGCGGCCAAGCTTGTAGCCCGAATCGAGCTTCGGGATCTCGAGCAATACGAAAGTATCGGGACCCCGCCCGATCCCGCCCGAAATTTTCCGGCCCATCCCGAGCCTGAAACGTCGGGTACACGAACACCCCCACACCCCTGCTAACCACTATTTCTTTTTCTCCTTCTTCTTCCACTGGAATTTTGAAATGTTTTTCAAATTTGTTAACAAATTGCACCGATTGTTTCTAACGTATGAGTTAAGTGTATTTGGTGACAACGTATCAGAAATGTTTGTAAAAACGTAGTTACTTTCTTTCGCTGACGGCCCTCAGCGCTGCGCCCTAAAGCGGCGCGGCACCAAGTGCCACTTCTGAAACGTAAACACATGTTTGCCATAGTCTCGAATTCTTTGCAACGACCCACGAAAGTCAGTTAGTCTTCAGACACAGCTCTTGCAAGATCGTGCGTTCATTTACGGCTTGTGAAGTAACTGTGAGAAGATTATATCATTTTTCGTTTCGCGATTTCATTGTCGTGATTAGTGAAAAATGCCTAGAAAAGCATTGATAGACTGTGATGTGATTCTGCACATGCTGCAGAGGTGTGAAAAGTGTGAACTATTCGATGGAAGCTCCAATTTAAAGTGTCGTACGGATAAAGTGTGGAAAGAAGTAGCTGCAAAATTTTCAAGTAAGTTGTCGCCAGACACATTAAATTTTAACGTTAGGAAAAATAGGTGGAATTTATTAACAAATTTAAAAAAACATTTCGAAATTCCGGTTGAAGAAGTAGAAAAAGATATAGGGGATAGTATAAATGTCAGTAATGAAAGTGACATTAGCGAAGAATTCGAACCTAACAATAATGCGATTAAAATAAATAATAAACTGCCGCCGTTATATTTTAATATTACATTGCCTGAGGAGCAATGGCAATCTATTGCTCCTGTATTAAAAATATATAAAGAAAAGGGCACTCGCGGCAAATCGTACAAAACACTTAGTCCCGGTTGGACTGACATTATTTCGAAAACTTGTTTTTTAAAAACAAAACTTCCGTGCGCGTATACTTTTAAATATGGCAAAATTTTCGATTCTTCGGAAGCGGGAGTGTATTTGAAAATATATGGTACCTGCAATGAATGCGGTGCCGAATTTACAGCTCATTGCCTACACAAACCGGCTCCTGGCACTGGTATTGTGTTAAGAGTGCACACGTTGGATACTTCAGGAATACCACACGACAAGAAAAGAGCAATTAAAGGATCAAATAGGGTAGAAATTGGGAAACAATTGATAAATATTAAACCTAGGAAATGGAGAAACGATGCAGCATCAGATATAACGTATGACGATCCTGAACCTCCTTATGTTGCGCGACAATGCACTTTGAGAAAAATCAGGGAAGAAGCCATCGTACGGGAATTAGGAATCAATAAGGATCTTGATCCTATTAATTCGTTATACGAGTTAAAATATAAGGGGCAATACGCGGGATACATTAAAGAGATCTCAAAGGACCATTTCTATTGTTTTTACTGGTCCACTATGCAAATGGAATTGTACAAAACATTAATTAAAACGTTCAAAAAAATAGAATTAGACGCCACTGGAAGATTAGTTAAAGTAATAGAAAAACTAAATGGTGAGAAGAAACATATATTCTTGTACCAAATTATTGTAAAAGGTGCAAATGGTATACAACCAGTATTTCAAATGCTTTCAGAAAAGCACGATACCAATTTAATTACGTACTGGTTGAGAGAAATCATAAGACACGGGGCACCAGTACCTCCAGAAGTTGATTGTGATTATTCACTGGCGCTTCTGAATGCAACCAGCTTAGCATTCAATGAACGTTGTTTGAAAACTTATATTTCGGATTGTTACAATTGGATTAGTGGAGAAACGTTGCAACATCCACTTCACTGCTTTATAAGAATTGATATTGCCCACTTAATAAAAATTATGTGCAGCAAAGATGTATTTCACAGAAAGCATCCTAAAATTAAGGACTTCTTTGTGCGATGCACGGGGCTAATGTCATCGTGTGATAATGTGGAAGATTTTAAGACACTGCTTCAGGCAATATTTATTGTCGCTTACAGTGAATACGATGGCAAAGATGCCGATGGAAATACAGTGATATGTGAGCAGAAGCGATCATATTTATTCGACAGAATAAAGACATTCACATTTACGAGCGACGAGAATGAAAAAGAATACGATGATTTTGAAACTTCGAATGAAGATGAAAGTATAGCTGTATTTATAAATACAATCAGGGATACGGCGGAACAAATAACGAAAAACAGTGTAGAGACTGATAGATGTAATGCATTTTATTGTCCAGAACTTGTCCCTTATCTAGTTAAATTATCTAGACATTTTCCTCTCTGGACACAGGTGATGAGGGGACATTTCCCTCTGTCATCGCATGTAGCGACATCCTCTAGATGTGAGGCATATTTTAAAGATTTAAAGCATTCAGATTTGGGCGCAAATTATAAACCAATGCGCGTCGATAAATTTATCATTCAACATATAAAATCTATTGAAAATCTATCAAAATTGGAACGTGCTGCAATTAAACGCACCAACGAAAAAATTGCACTGCTGACTACTGAAGAAAGTCATGGAAAACAAAGAAAAATTAATTCACATGATTTTGACGACAATGTGCAGGACGCTATAAATACTTGTAATTATTTACGAGAAGAAGAAAATTGGAAAGGATTAAATATTGAAGTAAAATCCAATAAATTAAAAGATTTACAAGTGGACACCGATGAAAATATACAAAATCGAAGTCCAACCGCTGATGTAGAAAAAAACAATACACTGAATGTCATACAGAAGCCCTTAATCAACAAAAAAAATACTCCTAGAGGGAAATATTTAACTCCATGCCCAGACATTCACCTCACATATGACAGGCCATTAAGGAAAAGGAAAAATGAAATATTAAGAAATGGCAACAATTGTAATTTGGTTCATCTTAATGGCCAAAAAATATATATTAAAAATACGTGTGCCTTCGACTCATTGGTTGAAGTATTCACCAGTGCGTATTGCAACTATAGTACTTTCAAAAACTGGATCGATGAAAATTCAGAAAATATATTTTTTATGCTCGTCAAAAAATACGCTATGGAGAATATCAACAACTCCGTGTATGAAGAGCGAGGAGCAATATTATGTACAATATTTGATATTCGTAATAATATTGTAGATTGTACTACAAGTCCAAATTGGCTATTTGCAAAACTTGAAACAGATGTTTGCAGTGTCGAAGAAAGTAGAATCTGCGGCAATTGTAAAATACATAACAGAAAATTGTTTATAGTAGATATAATTACTACAAAAACAACTGAAGATTTTACACAAGATTTTCTTAATTTTGTTGCGGAATTCTTCAGCACACATACAGTCACGTGTAAAACATGTCGATCAGCAGTGCAATTAAAGAGAGAAGCAAAATCATATGTGGTTATAGACCCCGAAATTTTTTTGCAAGAAAATAAAATGAAATATCCGGATGGAATAGTTTTAAACAGCATCCCAGAAAAATTTCAAATTGAAGATGCGATATACGTTTTAAGTGGCATCGTATGTCATAGTCCAGGACATTTTACAGCTTACTGCCGTAATACAGCAGGAATATGGACATTACACAATGACGTTAGTCAAAAGTTGCGGACAATTACAAATCCGCAAAGGGTAAAAATAAATCCGTCAACAGTAATATATATAAAAATATAAAAATTCTGATAATATTCCGTAAATTTCCCAAAAAGGGACGAAGGGAATAATAAATATGATCGGTACGGCGTCGACAGCGGTGTGAAGTGGAGGACCACTGACCGCGTCACAATTATTAGCAATAGGACTTTTCCTCGCGGATCATGCGATCACGCGAGAGGATCGACGCCGCCGTAAATTTCCCAAAAAGGGACGAAGGGAATAATAAATATGATCGGTACGGCGTCGACAGCGGTGTGAAGTGGAGGAACACTGACCGCGTCACAATTATTAGCAATAGGACTTTTCCTCGCGGATCATGCGATCACGCGAGAGGATCGACGCCGCCGTAAATTTCCCAAAAAGGGACGAAGGGAATAATAAATATGATCGGTACGGCGTCGACAGCGGTGTGAAGTGGAGGAACACTGACCGCGTCACAATTATTAGCAATAGGACTTTTCCTCGCGGATCATGCGATCCCGCGAGAGGATCGACGCCGCCGTAAATTTCCCAAAAAGGGACGAAGGGAATAATAAATATGATCGGTACGGCGTCGACAGCGGTGTGAAGTGGAGGACCACTGACCGCGTCACAATTATTAGCAATAGGACTTTTCCTCGCGGATCATGCGATCACGCGAGAGGATCGACGCCGCCGTAAATTTCCCAAAAAAGGAACGAAGAAAATAATAAACTTAATTCACAATTTAATTTTTTTAGATACATTTCTAAGTTCATAGGAGCAGACAGACAGAAGGCAGATAGATAGTGTCGGTTTATAAATATCCAACTGACGCGCTGCGCCTCAGAGTTTCCTTTATAGGTAGGGTAAACGCATCAATAAATGAACACTTGAGGCTAGTGAATGAACAATATTATAAAATTATGTTTGCAGCGCGATTGATTTCACGTGTTGCAAAAATTGTTTGGATACGAAGCAAGAAATTAAAAGAAGTCTCTAATTAATTAGTTGCTTATTTTAATAACCTATTTTACTCATTTTAATAAAAAAATGGTCATTCACTGGTACGTGTTCATATACTGGTGCATTCACCCTAGCAGCAATTTAAACCAAGGAAGATGGTGTGAGCTGACTCCTATCGAAGAACGACGGGAAGGACGGAAAACGTGAGGTCACGAAATATACATACAGAAGACAGCTACAAGAAAGGATACAGATGCGGATCTACGTTGCAAATTATTTGCATACCATATATGAGGTAATATTTGACATCTTATGAATCTCTGGTAAAATTGTGAACGCTTATAATACAACTATTAAGCATTTGCATTACAAAATGTGTTACAGATCTACAAATATTAAGGATGCAGTCTTACATTCCACCAGCAACCTCTGTCGATGATTAAAAAAAATATGCGATATAAATAATTAATACAATTACTTAATTAAAACAATAAGGTTTAAATAAACTTCTAAACTGTATACAGCAACAAAAGATATTTTTAAATAAGTATAAGATGTCCCAATTCTAATAATAATTTGTTGTAGTTAATAAAAACGTTCTGCAACGTCGAATATACAGCATATACGAATAAAGTATGTGTGGTCGTCGAATGAATTCCTGAATTGATACATCTTTCCTTTCACCACTCTCTGATATCGCTATCTTTCTTTGTTGAAAATCTTACATCATTCTACATAAATAAAAAGATATTGATACGCATATTAGTATTGTTTCATCGACATCTTTATACTTGGTCGCTCCCACGGGTATAGCACTTCTTGGCTATTTTTATTAATTATTCGTTTCTGGAGGGTGGGCAAACGAAATTAAGGGATGGGCAAACCTCTTCTGCTAATGGACAAACGATTCGCATCGTTAAACAAAAGATTCGACCATATTGTTAATAAAAAATCGAACTTATACTTGGTCGCTCCCACGGGTATAGCACTTCTTGGCTATTTTTATTAATTATTCGTTTCTGGAGGGTGGGCAAACGAAATTAAGGGATGGGCAAACCTCTTCTGCTAATGGACAAACGATTCGCATCGTTAAACAAAAGATTCGATCGTATTGTTAATAAAAAATCGAACTTATATTTGGTAGCTCGCATAGGTATAGCACTTCTTGGCTATTTTTATTAATTATTCGTTTCTGGAGGGTGGGCAAACGAAATTAAGGGATGGGCAAACCTCTTCTGCTAATGGACAAACGATTCGCATCGTTAAACAAAAGATTCGACCATATTGTTAATAAAAAATAAAACTTATACTTGGTAGCTCGCATAGGTATAGCACTTCTTGGCTATTTTTATTAATTATTCGTTTCTGGAGGGTGGGCAAACGAAATTAAGGGATGGGCAAACCTCTTCTGCTAATGGACAAACGATTCGCATCGTTAAACAAAAGATTCGACCATATTGTTAATAAAAAATCGAACTTATACTTGGTCGCTCCCACGGGTATAGCACTTCTTGGCTATTTTTATTAATTATTCGTTTCTGGAGGGTGGGCAAACGAAATTAAGGGATGGGCAAACCTCTTCTGCTAATGGACAAACGATTCGCATCGTTAAACAAAAGATTCGACCATATTGTTAATAAAAAATAAAACTTATACTTGGTCGCTCCCACGGGTATAGCACTTCTTGGCTATTTTTATTAATTATTCGTTTCTGGAGGGTGGGCAAACGAAATTAAGGGATGGGCAAACCTCTTCTGCTAATGGACAAACGATTCGCATCGTTAAACAAAAGATTCGATCGTATTGTTAATAAAAAATCGAACTTATATTTGGTAGCTCGCATAGGTATAGCACTTCTTGGCTATTTTTATTAATTATTCGTTTCTGGAGGGTGGGCAAACGAAATTAAGGGATGGGCAAACCTCTTCTGCTAATGGACAAACGATTCGCATCGTTAAACAAAAGATTCGATCGTATTGTTAATAAAAAATCGAACTTATATTTGGTAGCTCGCATAGGTATAGCACTTCTTGGCTATTTTTATTAATTATTCGTTTCTGGAGGGTGGGCAAACGAAATTAAGGGATGGGCAAACCTCTTCTGCTAATGGACAAACGATTCGCATCGTTAAACAAAAGATTCGATCGTATTGTTAATAAAAAATCGAACTTATACTTGGTCGCTCCCACGGGTATAGCACTTCTTGGCTATTTTTATTAATTATTCGTTTCTGGAGGGTGGGCAAACGAAATTAAGGGATGGGCAAACCTCTTCTGCTAATGGACAAACGATTCGCATCGTTAAACAAAAGATTCGATCGTATTGTTAATAAAAAATCGAACTTATATTTGGTAGCTCGCATAGGTATAGCACTTCTTGGCTATTTTTATTAATTATTCGTTTCTGGAGGGTGGGCAAACGAAATTAAGGGATGGGCAAACCTCTTCTGCTAATGGACAAACGATTCGCATCGTTAAACAAAAGATTCGATCGTATTGTTAATAAAAAATCGAACTTATATTTGGTAGCTCGCATAGGTATAGCACTTCTTGGCTATTTTTATTAATTATTCGTTTCTGGAGGGTGGGCAAACGAAATTAAGGGATGGGCAAACCTCTTCTGCTAATGGACAAACGATTCGCATCGTTAAACAAAAGATTCGACCATATTGTTAATAAAAAATCGAACTTATATTTGGTAGCTCGCATAGGTATAGCACTTCTTGGCTATTTTTATTAATTATTCGTTTCTGGAGGGTGGGCAAACGAAATTAAGGGATGGGCAAACCTCTTCTGCTAATGGACAAACGATTCGCATCGTTAAACAAAAGATTCGATCGTATTGTTAATAAAAAATCGAACTTATATTTGGTAGCTCGCATAGGTATAGCACTTCTTGGCTATTTTTATTAATTATTCGTTTCTGGAGGGTGGGCAAACGAAATTAAGGGATGGGCAAACCTCTTCTGCTAATGGACAAACGATTCGCATCGTTAAACAAAAGATTCGACCATATTGTTAATAAAAAATCGAACTTATACTTGGTCGCTCCCACGGGTATAGCACTTCTTGGCTATTTTTATTAATTATTCGTTTCTGGAGGGTGGGCAAACGAAATTAAGGGATGGGCAAACCTCTTCTGCTAATGGACAAACGATTCGCATCGTTAAACAAAAGATTCGATCGTATTGTTAATAAAAAATCGAACTTATATTTGGTAGCTCGCATAGGTATAGCACTTCTTGGCTATTTTTATTAATTATTCGTTTCTGGAGGGTGGGCAAACGAAATTAAGGGATGGGCAAACCTCTTCTGCTAATGGACAAACGATTCGCATCGTTAAACAAAAGATTCGATCGTATTGTTAATAAAAAATCGAACTTATATTTGGTAGCTCGCATAGGTATAGCACTTCTTGGCTATTTTTATTAATTATTCGTTTCTGGAGGGTGGGCAAACGAAATTAAGGGATGGGCAAACCTCTTCTGCTAATGGACAAACGATTCGCATCGTTAAACAAAAGATTCGATCGTATTGTTAATAAAAAATCGAACTTATATTTGGTAGCTCGCATAGGTATAGCACTTCTTGGCTATTTTTATTAATTATTCGTTTCTGGAGGGTGGGCAAACGAAATTAAGGGATGGGCAAACCTCTTCTGCTAATGGACAAACGATTCGCATCGTTAAACAAAAGATTCGACCATATTGTTAATAAAAAATAAAACTTATACTTGGTCGCTCCCACGGGTATAGCACTTCTTGGCTATTTTTATTAATTATTCGTTTCTGGAGGGTGGGCAAACGAAATTAAGGGATGGGCAAACCTCTTCTGCTAATGGACAAACGATTCGCATCGTTAAACAAAAGATTCGACCATATTGTTAATAAAAAATAAAACTTATACTTGGTCGCTCCCACGGGTATAGCACTTCTTGGCTATTTTTATTAATTATTCGTTTCTGGAGGGTGGGCAAACGAAATTAAGGGATGGGCAAACCTCTTCTGCTAATGGACAAACGATTCGCATCGTTAAACAAAAGATTCGATCGTATTGTTAATAAAAAATCGAACTTATACTTGGTCGCTCCCACGGGTATAGCACTTCTTGGCTATTTTTATTAATTATTCGTTTCTGGAGGGTGGGCAAACGAAATTAAGGGATGGGCAAACCTCTTCTGCTAATGGACAAACGATTCGCATCGTTAAACAAAAGATTCGATCGTATTGTTAATAAAAAATCGAACTTATATTTGGTAGCTCGCATAGGTATAGCACTTCTTGGCTATTTTTATTAATTATTCGTTTCTGGAGGGTGGGCAAACGAAATTAAGGGATGGGCAAACCTCTTCTGCTAATGGACAAACGATTCGCATCGTTAAACAAAAGATTCGATCGTATTGTTAATAAAAAATCGAACTTATATTTGGTAGCTCGCATAGGTATAGCACTTCTTGGCTATTTTTATTAATTATTCGTTTCTGGAGGGTGGGCAAACGAAATTAAGGGATGGGCAAACCTCTTCTGCTAATGGACAAACGATTCGCATCGTTAAACAAAAGATTCGACCATATTGTTAATAAAAAATCGAACTTATATTTGGTAGCTCGCATAGGTATAGCACTTCTTGGCTATTTTTATTAATTATTCGTTTCTGGAGGGTGGGCAAACGAAATTAAGGGATGGGCAAACCTCTTCTGCTAATGGACAAACGATTCGCATCGTTAAACAAAAGATTCGATCGTATTGTTAATAAAAAATCGAACTTATATTTGGTAGCTCGCATAGGTATAGCACTTCTTGGCTATTTTTATTAATTATTCGTTTCTGGAGGGTGGGCAAACGAAATTAAGGGATGGGCAAACCTCTTCTGCTAATGGACAAACGATTCGCATCGTTAAACAAAAGATTCGATCGTATTGTTAATAAAAAATCGAACTTATATTTGGTAGCTCGCATAGGTATAGCACTTCTTGGCTATTTTTATTAATTATTCGTTTCTGGAGGGTGGGCAAACGAAATTAAGGGATGGGCAAACCTCTTCTGCTAATGGACAAACGATTCGCATCGTTAAACAAAAGATTCGATCGTATTGTTAATAAAAAATCGAACTTATATTTGGTAGCTCGCATAGGTATAGCACTTCTTGGCTATTTTTATTAATTATTCGTTTCTGGAGGGTGGGCAAACGAAATTAAGGGATGGGCAAACCTCTTCTGCTAATGGACAAACGATTCGCATCGTTAAACAAAAGATTCGACCATATTGTTAATAAAAAATAAAACTTATACTTGGTCGCTCCCACGGGTATAGCACTTCTTGGCTATTTTTATTAATTATTCGTTTCTGGAGGGTGGGCAAACGAAATTAAGGGATGGGCAAACCTCTTCTGCTAATGGACAAACGATTCGCATCGTTAAACAAAAGATTCGACCATATTGTTAATAAAAAATAAAACTTATACTTGGTCGCTCCCACGGGTATAGCACTTCTTGGCTATTTTTATTAATTATTCGTTTCTGGAGGGTGGGCAAACGAAATTAAGGGATGGGCAAACCTCTTCTGCTAATGGACAAACGATTCGCATCGTTAAACAAAAGATTCGATCGTATTGTTAATAAAAAATCGAACTTATATTTGGTAGCTCGCATAGGTATAGCACTTCTTGGCTATTTTTATTAATTATTCGTTTCTGGAGGGTGGGCAAACGAAATTAAGGGATGGGCAAACCTCTTCTGCTAATGGACAAACGATTCGCATCGTTAAACAAAAGATTCGATCGTATTGTTAATAAAAAATCGAACTTATATTTGGTAGCTCGCATAGGTATAGCACTTCTTGGCTATTTTTATTAATTATTCGTTTCTGGAGGGTGGGCAAACGAAATTAAGGGATGGGCAAACCTCTTCTGCTAATGGACAAACGATTCGCATCGTTAAACAAAAGATTCGATCGTATTGTTAATAAAAAATCGAACTTATACTTGGTCGCTCCCACGGGTATAGCACTTCTTGGCTATTTTTATTAATTATTCGTTTCTGGAGGGTGGGCAAACGAAATTAAGGGATGGGCAAACCTCTTCTGCTAATGGACAAACGATTCGCATCGTTAAACAAAAGATTCGATCGTATTGTTAATAAAAAATCGAACTTATATTTGGTAGCTCGCATAGGTATAGCACTTCTTGGCTATTTTTATTAATTATTCGTTTCTGGAGGGTGGGCAAACGAAATTAAGGGATGGGCAAACCTCTTCTGCTAATGGACAAACGATTCGCATCGTTAAACAAAAGATTCGACCATATTGTTAATAAAAAATAAAACTTATACTTGGTAGCTCGCATAGGTATAGCACTTCTTGGCTATTTTTATTAATTATTCGTTTCTGGAGGGTGGGCAAACGAAATTAAGGGATGGGCAAACCTCTTCTGCTAATGGACAAACGATTCGCATCGTTAAACAAAAGATTCGACCATATTGTTAATAAAAAATCGAACTTATACTTGGTCGCTCCCACGGGTATAGCACTTCTTGGCTATTTTTATTAATTATTCGTTTCTGGAGGGTGGGCAAACGAAATTAAGGGATGGGCAAACCTCTTCTGCTAATGGACAAACGATTCGCATCGTTAAACAAAAGATTCGACCATATTGTTAATAAAAAATAAAACTTATACTTGGTCGCTCCCACGGGTATAGCACTTCTTGGCTATTTTTATTAATAATTCGATTCTGGAGGGTGGGCAAACGAAATTAATGGATGGGCAAACCTCTGCTACATCTAAACTAAAGGACTGCATCGTTAAAAGAACGATTTTGAGAACATGGGGGGTGATGAAGACAAATTTTTTCATTTGTTCATAACTTTTTTTTGGGGTGTTAAAAAAAAAAAAATTTTGTTGGGCAAACGTGGGCAAACGATGGACAATCATTTCCCACCGTCAAATCGATAAAATGTTTTCATGGGGGTGCTGATGAAAATTTTTTTTTTGGCCATATTTTTTTTTTGGAGGGTGGGCAAACGAAAATTTTTTATGGGCAAACATGGGCAAACGATGGACAAACGAATGCCGTTTCGTTTTTCCGAAAATTCGAATTTGGGGGTGCTATCTTCACAGAGCTAAATAGTGGAATTATTGCGTAATATAAAATTGCTCGCAACTGTATAGAAAGTATTATTGTATTTATTAACTCATTCATATAAATAACAAGATTAATGTGTTAAAATAAAAATTGTTTGCACATTTACATATGTATCATTGTATTTATTGAACCATGTATTATTATTTTACAATACATTATTTTTATTTATCCAAGAATTGTGTGATTTATCAATGCCCAGCCACTTGACGTTTACCTTATCCCCCTTTCTACGCAACACTTTTTCCACTAGATACACATCAGGATCGGTGACGCGTTGCAGCTCGTGTTCGTAGAATCCTCCGGCAACAGGTTTTCCGTGGGAATCGACGAGCAGATACCTCGGGGGATTAGTTGTCTGTACTTTGGCTATCTCGAACACCTCCGTTGTCCAATTCGGCGTATAGCCTTTGTCGAAGATGGTTTTAAATTTGCTCACGCGCACAAACTCGCCCAACTTGAATCTCGCTGGAGCAGCGATCTTTAGGTTGCTGTACACGGTGGCTAGCAGCTTATCGGCGATCGCAGGGGTAACATCGCAAGGACGCATTCCGATAGTTCTATGTTTTCGCGCGTTATACTCTGCAAGTAGACGCGGTAGCGCATCGGTCCATCTGTAGGTTCCATTGAGCGTAAACATTTTCCACATGTTGTTCTTCAAAGTTCGATTGAAACGTTCCACGACGGAGGCCTTCATCACCGAATACGTCGAATAATTATTAATATCATGCTTTGTAAAGAGTTTCTGCACATCGGCGTTGTAAAATTCTTTTACTTGATCGGTTTGCAAATTTTTCGGATATCGATCTCTAAATATCTTTGCAAACGCTTTAGTCACCTCAGCGCCACTTTTAGTCTTGAGCGGTAACGCCCATGCATACTTGCTCAACACATCGATGATAGTGAGTATGTAGTGGTGACCCTGGTTGAATCGCGAGTATGGACGCATTTCTACAACGTCAGCTTGCCACAGATCATCGTATCCATGCACTATGACGCACCTCCGTGGGAAATGTCTTCGAGCTGGAGCGTGCAATTCCTCAACGAGTTGTCGCTTTTTGTGGCTATGGTTTTCTTTACTCTTGGATTTCGATAATGGCTGCATGTTTGATCGCAGAGGTGTCATGGACACGAATGATGCGATAATTATCGTGTACGTGCATTATGTGCTTCCCGTCGGTCCCAGGAAATTCTGGACAAGTTGCTGCTCCGTAGCAAAAGCGGTTATAGCCTCTTTAACTTTACGAATTTCGTTGGTCGGCTGTGGGATAGAATTCAACGCCTGCGATATCTTTTGAACGCTGTTTTGCAACGTCAGCATATTTTTCTGAAACACGACCAGCTTCCTCTGTAATTCTTCCTGCTGCTCTCTCAAAAATTTAATGCTCTTTTCCACGTATAGTTTATTGGCGGCATCGGTGTCAACCACCGGCTGAGCTACGCGTCGTATCTTGCGTGATTTTGCATCAAAGTCGGCACCAACCACGCAAAGAGCGTTATCTCGCATGTAATTTCGAAGCACACCGTTCCATTTGTAACAGTCCATTCTAGCTGCTCCACTCTTCTCGAGCGATACCCCAAACTTGTTGATCGGCATCTCGACGCATACTATGCACATCATCGGGGTGCGGTTTAACTTATATAATGAGGCTTATCTCGCGGAGTTCCTCGTGAATAGATAGAATTTCAGGATCATGAGAGTTGTTACCCGCCTGACGCGACGCTTCCAGCAAACGCAACCGATCCACCAGCTCGCTGGGATCATCCCAGTGCACGTAATCGATCTTGTTATCGTTTACCACCATGGCTCGCGGTGTCCTTAGACCTTTCCCTGCTCTACTAGACGATGCGCTAGGGTGTAGCGGTGCAATTACATGTTTGTACTTGTATCCCTTGTTGCTCAATGGGGGCTTTTTAGCGACATGATTGCGTCTGTGGGCATTCGTCGCCAGCAGTATACTTTTGTAATTCTCTTGAAAATCAGTTCGTAAAGGCCGACTGTTCCTCTGTATTTTACACCATCTATGATTATATTGTCATCCTTGTCCATATCGAAAGCCTTATCCCCAAGCATTGGTCCACTATCGTCAAAGTATACGCCGTACACATAGTCAATTGATGTATTCTTATCACCACTTAGGATTGCGCTCATGTATTTTTGCCCCAGCGGACCGAAATGGTTGCGAAACGTTTCTTGTCCCTCGGGTGTTTGGAGTTGTTGCCTAACAGATGTTGGCAACGGCTCGTTGGGACCAGTTTCGAAAACGCCATCATCAATGGTTAACAGCGATTGTACACGAGGAAATGTATTTATTGGCGCGGGAGGAACGGGAGACTCGTTTGATGTAGCATTATGCCGTTTCCGCTTCGATTGAAGCGGTGTGGAGATTACGGGTAAATATTCCGATAACGTGTGTCGTTTCCTCTTTGCCTTACGCGATGTGTTCCCTTTCGATGAGATTTTTGTTTTAGGCGTTAATGTTTCATTCCCTTCAACGTCTGTGCTCATCAGCGGTGACGTGTCAGCTTCTGTCGCTGCAGTATTTTCCACAATATGCTTTAAGGGTTCAACGATAGGTTTGAAGTATCTCTCCAACGCGACATCTTCCTCCATCTTGTCAGTCTTCAAAGCCTGATGTTTCCGGCGAATGGCTTCGCTGGTTTTTGCAATTTCCTTCGCTATTCTCTCGCGATCCTTAATCTCCAGACTATCGATATCAATCATCGTTGTACCGCAGATTTTGCTTTCCCACCGACATGTTGACGACAATTGACCATCTCACGGTATGGCAAACTCGTTAAATCCCTTTCTATAACGTCCATTGGACATCGCGCAATCCTTGTCTATCACAGCGAAACCATACTCCCGTTGCCAACAATTACGACACAAAGCGCAGAAATCCTCGTAAGTCATGTCAGTGTTTACGTGATCGTTGTACACATGTTTCAAATTGGTACCATCCTGCTTAAACAGAATCAACAGATTCGCATTGTCGCGTATAAGATGTTTGGGAATCTTTGCATACGTCTGACAGAGATAGAAACGGTCAACGTTCGAGTGGCGCCCCATTGCAAAGTATTCCTTTATCGTATCTTGCTTATCGCATGCCACGTCATCGAAGATAAAACTAGAATTCGGAAGCGATTCGTTCGGTGGGATGACGTCACTGTTATTCGAAAACGTAAAGTAGCCAATTTCATCTATCGGAGTCAATAAATTCTCCAAATACTGATATTTCGGCTGTTGCAACGACTTGGAATACACGTACACGTTCTCAAAGCGGATGCCGTGTGGACTTTCCAACAAGCTCACCAGCACGGTGGTCTTTCCACAATTCGATGGACCACAAATTAGGCAGCGGATAGTGTTTGGTAGCATGCTACCATGTCTGCGTCTTGTTTTCGGGGACATCATTTGCGATTTATCGTCAAAATTTGTCACGCGTATCGTTACAGGTTGTCGCACGAATCGCACCCACTCCGTGAACTGTGAAAAATGATTTTGATACGTCGAAGCGGTGACGCGCCCTATTTATAGGTCCGCGCCGAAACACGACAGCTGAGTATTCAAAATGCTTCTGATCCTGTCGGATAATTGCGATTTTCGAGACCTAACCTCTGAACAGTTGAAATATATACCAAAGATTATTCTACTGCGCGAGTTTGGCAGACACATTGACCAGTTGTGGGACCGACTCCCGGAGCATATAAAAGCCGATTCTGAGGTTCAGCAGCATCGTCGATGCTTGGAACATTATAACCGCCCCTGGCAGCGAACGCATATCGACGGTCCAGCACCATTGATTAAAAACTGTAGCGAATGTCACCGACGAGAGTAAAGAAAGGTTGTAGTCTGTTAAATCGGGCGATAAATGCGCTACCTATCGAATTACATATCCCAGGCTACCAGTTTTGTGGTCCAGGAACTCATCTGATAAAACAATTGGCTAGAGGTGATCGAGGCATCAATCCATTGGACGCAGCGTGTCGCGAACACGATATTGCGTATTCGCGTAGCAACGACCTCGATGAAAGGCACGCGGCAGATAAAGTTCTCGCTGACAAAGCGCGAAAACGCATCGTTGCGCGAGACTCGACTCTGGGCGAAAGAGGTGCTGCTACAGCTATTTGGGCAACTATGAAGGCCAAGACGAAAATCGGAATGGGGATGAAAACAAAAACCCGCAAAAGGACTCCAAAGAGAGCATCGCAAAAGCGGATTCTTCCGGTGGCAAAACAGGGTGGTATATTACCACTTCTCCCGCGGCTAGGTGTTCTCGGATCGTTAGCTGGCGGAGCGGCGGGGATCGCCAAGGCGGTAAAAGATAATAAGGCGGCGCAGCATCAGTTGCAGGAAATGCAACGTCATAATCGCTCCATGGAAGGCCTTGGACTTTATCTCACGCCATACAAGCGTGGACAGGGAATATTGAAACGAAAAAAAAAAACGCCGAAAAGAAAATAAAAATACCCGCGGGCGTAACTACCGATGTACAATTGGAGGAGTTGGCTAAACGAATGCGTATTCCATTCTTTAGAGGTGTGTTTATGCGCAATGCATTACCAGCCGGAGGAGTACGTCGAAACGAGAGCGGTATCGTAAATTTGGACAATGTTGAGGGGCCGGGGACTCATTGGGTGGCATATGCGAAGAGAGGGTGTCGAGCTATATATTTCGACAGCTTTGGGAATCTTCGACCGCCTAAGGAATTGGTACAATATGTGGATAAAGATGTTGTGAAAATCGAATACAATCGAACGTCTTATCAGAAATACAATCAGAGCAATTGTGGACAACTATGTCTACGTTTTCTACAAACGATCGACACCAAATTTAAGCATTGACTTCCCACCTCCCTGATTCAGTACTAGTCGAGCCGTGCAGCTCTGAATATGTCGCTAACATTCACTCTAACCGGCAAGAGTAGCACCCTCGCGGTAAGCTACTTTCCACCCATAGATTTGAGCGACGATGATTACGAGCTTGGCGTAACAACCTTTGAAACTTATCATACAATACCGAACATCGACGGGAGCAACGATAACTTCTACTTCGTCGTAAACTATGGCATCAAAAACAGCAATGTTGACACCAGTCCTGAAACTATTAGGATTCCACACGGCTCCTACGAACTAGACGCCATTGCCAAGTATTTGAGACAGCGATTACTCGAGCGGCATCCTAAAAATCTCGATGACACCAGCAATGGTGACAACGATGTGTATCCTATTGTGTTGCGTCCCAACAACAACACCATGAAAAGCGAGCTGTACTGCTCGTTCGCCGTAGATTTTACGAAGCGCAATAACATTGGATCGCTACTGGGCTTCTCGACGAATCGGATATTAGAACCAGGGCGGTGGCACGAATCAGACGATCCAATTAATATCATGAACGTGAACATTATCCGCATAGAATGTAGCGTGACCGCTGGCGCGTACAACAATGGCAAACGTGTACATACGATACATGAATTTTCTCCGAGAGTTCCACCAGGATATAAGATATCGGAAACGCCCGCACAGATCATTTACCTTCCAATCACAGCACAGGTCATTACGGATCTAACGATACGCGTTGTGGATCAAGACGGACGGTTGCTAGATTTTCGAGGTGAAGAGATTACCATCAGACTGCACGTGCGACGACGACGATAATACGTGTGGTGCGAAAGAGATGCTTGTGTTGAACGACTCCAGAAACTCGTTTCTTCCAAGTGAAATTGTTTACAACAACAACAACAACAACTGCAACAGCTCTGACCACGCTAAAAAGAAGAGGCTCAGTGCTGCGAACATTGCATTTTTGAGATCATTGGGATTCATTGTGCGCATATAAGTTGAAAAATGGCTGATATTCTAAGTATTGGAGGGAAGCCGATGTTTGATGATCGCATCGTCAAACTCGAGACTCACACATACAACCCATATGTCAACACAACGTTTGGATACAGCGATGAGATAAGAATACCCATACAACAGCAGGATTTGTACACATTAACGTGTGAAAGTTTCCTCTATGTGGAGGTGAAATTGAAGATAAATAAACAAAACGATGCGTTAACGGTGATGTTGGGAAATAATTGTGTGGCGTTCTTATTCGATGAGATTCAATACGAGCTGAACGGCGTGGAGATTGTTCGCAACAGAAACGTTGGAATAACTTGCACGCTTAAGAACTATGTATCGCTGACCACTGACGAAGACAAAAATATGGAGAATGCCGGGTGGGGCTTGAAACGACGCGATGGGCTAATAATAGTGAAAAATCGGCAACGACAACAATGCTCTGATAGGATCACCGATGTTGGAACCCGAAATTGAATTACTTAAAGTGCAATGGCGAATGCCTCATGTGACGCTGAATGACCTTAATAAGCTATCGTTGCTACGTGCTTCGGAAAGTGGACAAAACCTGAGCATTTGTTTTCAATCGTGGGATATGTACGAGTATCCTCTCTTACAGAGCACGACCAAGCATTCGTGGGCCGTGAAGGCATCTGCGCAGCTGGAGAAGCCGCGCTGCGTGATCCTTGCTCTACAGACTGGTCGAAGGAATGTGATGAGCGAAGACGTTACTAAGTTCAACAACTGTAAATTGACCAATGTAAAACTTTTTCTCAATTCTGAATTTTACCCATACGATGATATGAACTTGGACTTTGACAAGAATAAGCATGCCATCTTGTATCATATGTATACGCAATTCGGTAAAACGTATTATGGACATAGTTGCAACGAGGCATTATTCACCGTGGCTGAATTTTTACAATTTTGTCCCCTCGTGGTAATTGATTGCTCGCGACAAAATGAGTCGTTCAAGAATGGCACAGTGGACGTGCGCATAGAATTTGAGTGTAAGGAGAATGTGCCGGTAAATACTACGGCCTACTGTCTGATTCTGCACGATCGGGTGGTTGAATACAATCCGCTGACAAACGTGGTGCGCAAAATCAATTAAATTGCCACGCTACTTGTCTGCCCTCTCATGTGTCAAAATCATACCAAAATTTCATCGTGAAAATCGAGACGCTTTACGAGAAAGACTGCATTCTCCCGTCTGTCTTGGAAGGGAGCGGACCTCTAAATTGTGCCGATAATGGCTGTACCAACATTTGTTGACCTGCAAGGGTTCATCGTTGATGGAAGATTTGTCACGAAGGAAGTGGCTGTCCTACGAAAGGGAACAATTCTCTCGCACTATATTTTCGGGAGTTCGACGCCGCAATATCTTCTTACAAAATCCGACAAATCAAGCATCCGGTGGTTGGTGGCAAAACATCATGGACTACGGTGGGACGATGGAGACGTTCCGTACAGTATGGCTAAACAGCTAATTTCGAAAGCTGTAGCGGATGCAATCGATGAAGAAGATGACGCATCCCATATCGTATACGTTAAAGGGTTGCAGAAACGCGACTGGCTTGCGGATTTCCTCGATGAAAATACGAGAGCGGACGTGGTCATCGAGACGCTGGACATTGACTACGAGGATATTAAATCTCTAAATAAGCTAAATGTAGTTAATACTCTGCGATGTAGCAGACACGCAAAGCATTGTGCCTTGCAAAATGTATTTAAAATATTCAACTGGTGGTCTAAACGCCAGAGAGAAATTCATAAATAAAATATAATCAATTTTTAATGTATAAATGTTTTTTCTTCACCCTCCCCAACCTCCTATATACGATGCATGCTAGATTAAGACGATAGTTATAATTATTATGTAGAAGCGGTTCGATTCACGTTCAGAGTGATACGAATCACGTTCGATACACGTTCGATTTACGTTCAGGTGGTTCGATTCACGTTCAGGTGGTTCGATTCACGTTCAGAGTGGTACGATTCACGTTCAAAGCTGTTCAATACCCGTTCGATACACGTTCCAAGCCGTTCGATTCGCGTTCGATACCCGATCAAAGTCGTTCAATACCCGATCAAAGTCGTTCAATAACCGTTCGATACAAGTTCCAAGCCGTTCAATACCCGTTCAATACCCGATCAAAGTCGTTCAATACACGTTCAATACCCGATGGTAAAGATGGTCAGCGAAAATGCAGGTGGAGCACATGGAAGGAGAGGGTGGCCAGTGAAGAAGAAGGTGAAGAACAAAGGCATCTGACTTTGCAATATATGCAACTTTAGGCATGGGTGACAAATTGTATGAGCGCTGCGGGACCAGTTGTCTTTAAAAGCTTGACAGCTACAGGCGTTCTACATTTGTGTTTCCGAAGAAACAGTACTGCGTTTTTTTTCTGCAGTGGGACTGGAACGAATCGCCCCGGAGTGTGACCCCGAGGTATGTACTTTGCAATATTTTTAACATTTATCGCGTTTAATCTTTGAAATCGAGTGAGTTCAAATCAGGTGATATTATATCGTGGGTTTCTATCTTTTAGGGTTCGCCACCGCCATCGCCTGTGTGGTCAAACGACTGGGGCTCGCCGCAGCCGTCGACGCCTTCATCGCCGCCTTCTTCGCCGCCACCGCCTCCGCAGGTATGTAATACATTGCACTGTTTTATGCATTTGATGTTTATGATGTTTAATATATCATTATTATATCGACGTTTGTGTTCCAGGACATGTTTTTCATGCTGGAGGCGAGGTTGGTGGAGGCTGCACCGGCTGCAGCCGACGCGCATGCGGGCCCCGTGAGGGCCGCACGGGTGCGGCACCCTTGGGTGCCATACGTCAGGATGGGGCACCTGCAGCGGCCGCGGTCCCCATCACCACCATGGATCGATATGAGTAGGCCGCGGCCGCTGCCTCCCTCGCCATCGCCACCACCGTCGCCGCCCCCGCTGATCGGTGTGCGGGGCTGCCGCTGTTCGATCTGCGGGGGCTGCCTCCATCGCCACCACCATCGCCACCATCGCCACCATCACCCCCCTCACCATCGCCATCATCGCCACCATCACCCCCCTCACCATTGCCACCCCCCCAATAGTTTTTATATTTATATATATACATATATATATATATATATATATATACATATTCATATTCATATTCTTTCAATTTTAAAATAAATTTCATAAACTTATATAGTTTTTTCTCCATTTTATTCACCCGTTATCCTCCTCACCGCCTAATTTTAAGATTCAAGGGAAATTTGTTTCTATTTTTTTATTATTTCATATTTTATTATTATATTCTTTTTATATTGTATTTTTCTTGACAAATTAGCGCGCAAAAATCATCCGTGGAAATTTCTGCTGACACCGCATAATTCTATTTCGTTCTTCGCGCCGCTAAATGACGTCACCCTGCACGACTGCTCCAGGAGATTCGAATTACTCACGATCGCGCGATACGCTGCGACGCTGAATCGGAACGCTTCGAAAACTTGTTAGCTGTAGAATGCATGCTATTGTACCACCAAGTAGCGCTGTCTCTTTCCCTCTCTCGAATTTAGCTTTTTAAAGTAATGCTCTCTCTTTCCCTCCTCGGAATACATGGTTTGCAAAAAGCCGATCTTTCCCGACATCGTACGATAAAAAATATATTATTATTTCTCTGTGTTGGGGGGGGGGGGGGAAATTCCGTCACATATTGGTTTAGAAAAAATATTTCGGGAAAAAAATTTCAGGGAGCGGATCGAGTCTGAAAAAAGATTTTTCAGACAGGACCCGCCCCCAGAAATTTTCTCAGGGGCTGTCCCCTCCCTTTAAAAATTTTTCCACAGTGGGTCCGGTCTGGAGAGGTCTCCGCGGCGGCTCGGCCCGGACTGATCCCCTTCATCATCGCGGCTTCCCCCACTCCGCGGCTCGTGCGCGCGCAACCTGTCTTCCTCTCCCCGCAGGCCCCGCGCCCATGTTTCCCTCCGCCGCGCTCCCCCGCGCGCCCTCACTCCCCCCCCCCCGCCCCGCGCTCCCCTCGGAGGACCTGCGTTAGAACCGGTCTTCCCTTACTACTGTGTGCCTTTCGTGAAGTAAACCCTACTTGACCTTGCCGGTAACAGAAATTAGACCCACTCCATTGTTTGAAACATATTCTGCAAACAGTTGTTCGAACTGTTCACAGTTGTGTAAGGAAGTCATAACGCCCAATGCGGGAACATTGAAAACAGCACTGGGTATCGCTCGCCGTCTTGGAAGGCGAGGCCCATGAGGATGCATAACGCTGTACAATGTCGTTTCAACGCACAAGCAAGGCCGATGACGTCAGGGTCATCGACGAGCGTTTGAGAGCGTAGCACGCATCGGAAGTCAGAGCCATTGCTTACAAATCAGAGTTGGACGTTATTCAAATAAAATACCGAATAAATTTTTTTCGAATAATAAGTTATTCGACAATAACGAATAAAAGTTTATTCGAATAAGAATTTATTGGAATAAATCGTCGAATACAAGATAGTCGCTAAACAGGCAATCTGATAACATATTAATTAAAAACTAGAGGTTTCTTAGAATGCAGAAAGCGAATATGAACTCTGTTTTGTAGAGAACAATTATTTACGACCACGTTATTTAGAATGAGTTATACATTTTAGCTCCTAACATCATCGTTTTTGAAGATAGAATTATTTTAATTATGTATAAAAATTATGTAGAGTTGCAAATATTTGCCACTATAACTTTTGAATATGTACTCTATGAAGCAAATAGAACAAATAGCACCAAAATTTTCAGGTTCCACGAGGTTCCTGGATATCTAGAGCCTTTCGAACGAAAGTTATTGAAAAATTCCGTCATTTTTATGATTAAATTTTAATTCTGTTCGTTGGTAATTAAAATACTCATGGCTGATTTACTACTTATATGTACCTCTGCAATCCATTATTCAAAATACTAACAATTTAAATCGCGATACAATTGAGCACTTTTGATATATAGCTGATACTGAAGCATTCTAACAATCGGAGTTACTATGTATAAGCGGCCGCCGACTCGCCGAGCCACGTGCCGTCTGACTTCACCTGAATAATGGGCTTTTCAATGAGACAATTTCGCTAAAGGTACACATATGGACGTACATATTGCGGTCAAAATCCACAAAAGAAGAAGCAATGTGTACATATTTCTTATTCAACAAGTAACTACACATGCTCAACATCGAATCGCAAAGCATTGATGACTGTTGCTAATTTTAAACATTATCTTCTACATCACAGAAATAAAATCTGAATTACATTTTTTATCCATTGAAAACGTACAACGATTGAAATAATCACAACTGCATTATAAAGGAAGCATATCTAACGAAACGCGTATACATATGTAGTTTGAACGTTTTATACTAACAAAACGCATATAGTTTGTATAATATATATAACGAAATTTAAAAGGGTCTAGCTGGATAAGCATAGTGAAAAGTGCTCTTGAACCGATTTTCGCTGACAATGCACCTTATATCTCGAGAACATCTCGAGAACTATTAGAGATAGGGGAATAGTGTCAATGGACGAATTTTGTGTCTTTGAATGCGAAATATGACTGACTCACCAGATTTTCAAAAAGTCCATTTTTTCCACAAAAATGATTTTTCAACCCTAACTTTGAACGCAGTTTTCGCCCCCCAAATATGAAAACGGGGAAAAATAAAAAAACACGTATTTCTTATTTTTCGGTCCTCTATAACATATCCAAAAATCAACATGATCGGAGGCGGACACCTAAAATACTCTCCTTGTTAGTGTCTGATTCCCTGATCAATAAAATAATATAATATAACATAATATAACAATAGTATAGCATAAGAACAAAAATATAACAAAAATGCAATGCAATGCAATGCAATGCAATATATTATACTATATTATAATGTAATAAAGCTAGCTTATGGCAATATTTTTACGTTTATTTTTTTAAATCAGCCATTAATCGGACGCACTGCGACCACAATCGAATGAGGACGGTGTACGTTGATAAAAGAATGGCGAATCCAACCAGAGGATTCAGAATGCGTATCATAAGCCAATACCACACATCTATTCCATTGACAAAATAATTATAAACTGTCCGGAGCTAGAACAATACATAGGTAGAAAATCGGTCGGCGCGGCGGTGCATTTAAATTATTTTTATGGAAACCTTACGATAAAATATTTTTAAAATATTCTAGAAACATTTTTAAATGAATATCATGTATTGTCATGTAATCAACGATGAAAAAAATTTTATATCATGAAAAAAAAAATTGGACCTTGGAGGGGTGCGAACCTACGACAAAATAGAGTATGCAGTGGTTGTGGAGTCAAACACTCTGACCACTCCGCTAACTGCGGCGCTGAATTATTCTTTCGTACCATATAATATATGTTGCGTATACACTTCCAATTAACCATACTAACTTGATTCCCTCCGTTTACATATTACTCTGTCGAATGTAGAGATATTAAAAATCATATAATGCATTCACTGTATGACGGAAATGCAAAAATTGAAAGTATTTAAAATCTGAAAAAAATTGTAGATAATAGTCATGTCAATATCTAACTGTCAAATTAAAAATCTAGTCGCTCGAAAACTTCAACACGAAATCTGCATTTTTCGAATTTTTTTTGCGTTTTTTATTTCTTACACTTAGCAGTTGCAACGAAAGAATCTGAAAAAATTCACAATCATACACAATCATGTCTACAATATTTCAGATTTTTTTTAGAATTTTTGCTGACCATTAAATAGGGAAAATATGGCAAAAACCGAAAATTCGAATTTACCCTATAACTACCCTCCTGGTTGAGATGGGGGTTGAAACTTGGTGTACAATGTTTTCCTGTGCTACACTATTGAAAGGTGCATTGCCAGCTAAAATCGGTTCAAGGGCACTTTTCACTATGCTTATTCTGCTAGACCCTTTCTACATTTCGGGTCCCATCGGCACGAAAGTTGCAGGAACGAGCTGCTGACATTTTTCACATGAAAATGAGGCCAAACATGGTATAAATGGGATTATTAATTAATTAAATAATGATGAACATACGAATTGAAAAAGAATGAGTGGGGCAAGAGGGGTAAAGTATTGACATGCGTTGCGGTGCGTATAGCATAGAATATGTGTACGTAAAGCGTCAAAGATACCTATTGATATACATATTTATTACATACGTATTATATACAACAAAATACCGTGCTGCTACTACAACATCACAAACTGTAACTTCATACAAATCTGTACCATAAAACGTAACTTACCTTCCTCGACGATTTTTATATTTTCTGGACAAACGCCTTACAGATAACATAGGACGCTTGGGTTTTGTACCACCTTTCGAATAGCGCTGGTTTCTTGCATCTACGGCTTCCTTTTTTGATTCCATGACAATGACGAATGCGAATGATCACACACACTTATCAACACTACAGGAATGAACCACGCAGGAATGGAACAATTCACAAATTATGAATATTCCATATGTATCAATATCTGCGCACCCAGATAACCATCTGTTGCCAATCTGACATCAGATTGGTAGCAGGCTCTGGCACGAGAGCGCAGAATCTGACGTCATAACCGTAGTCGACTGTGTCCGCATTTGGCTGCGTTCTGAGGTGCAGATTCTGATGTCAGATGCCTGATGTCAGATTCTGCCGTCTGCTAGACACAGCCAAAAGCGCCATCTGAGGGCCAGAATTACCAAATAATTCTCTAACCGTGACGTCACATGGCCGTCCCTATGCGTAACGTCACATGGCGTGGCTACGCACCAACACATGTGTACCGTGTTTGCTATAGGTGTGTCCCCCACCCTTTCTACTGCACGCAGGGAATTTGTAAGCAGCAGAGTTTCGGAGCATACTATGTTTACATAACCTACGAGGTTTATTAAATAAGTTCTAAATTTATTTGTGAAGGTATGTTATCTTTATTTTTGATAACACAGCGATAAGTGGCACATATATATAATTAACTCTGAAAATAAATACAGATATTAGTATAAAATTGAATTGATACTGGGAATGTATCAATCCATGATTATTTTATTAAACGGACGCTGAAAAGTGCCGATTGATGTTCATTGTGAACATCGAGAGGTTGTTTACGTTTGATTCAATTAAAATGGGCACTGAAAAGTACCGTTTGGTCCCTTCGCCACTGTAAAAGGAGACACATCTCTACTTTTAATGGGCATATTTCTGAAACATACAATTTTTACCGTATTTAAGGATCGTTTTCACGCTACAGTAAATCGTGACTTTTACGGTCACGACACTAAATGTCATGATTTTTAATGTTACGTTAAAACGGACCTTCAAAGGTCATCAGCTTCTTCTTCGGGCTGCTGGTCGCTCCAGAAATCGCGGCACCTTTGCAGCTCATTATTGGGGGCTGCCGTCGAGCGTGGACCGCGCTTTCTGCTGCGCACCGTCTCCTTCGCGGTCCGAAGTGCCCGCTGCATCGACGCCTGGAAATCCAATCGGAGCGGCTTCTGGAAATGCGGATTCCCAGACACCGCTTCTGAAAAAGTAATGCACGCAAAGGACGTTGGTACAATTATGTATAAAAACATGAAAATGCTTATTGCTTCGTACCGTAAATCGGCATCGTGATACGGGTGTTGTACAGCGGCCGTTGTCCTGTTCGGCCGAACCACGTGAAGGATGTTGTCACGTCATCGACGAGGGCTTCCTTCATACAAAAGTCGACTGCAGTCTTCAGGCTGCACCCACCCACATATATTAAA
Source organism: Andrena trimmerana (assembly GCA_951215215.1). Taxonomy (NCBI): domain Eukaryota; kingdom Metazoa; phylum Arthropoda; class Insecta; order Hymenoptera; family Andrenidae; genus Andrena; species Andrena trimmerana. The sequence continues at coordinate 23,895,125 of OX578062.1, read as the reverse complement.
TATTGAACCTAAACAAAGTAAGTAAAGATTGATGTATGTATTATATAAAAGTAAATAAAAGCATAATTTCGTTTTCACTTACAACATTGGAATAAGTTTCGCCATCGATATCCTCGAAACAGTCCACCTCCTCCGGTGACGACAGAGGAATGACCGTTGGTTTTCGCGGTGGACCGTTATGGGTGAGTCGAACACATTGGAGAGCACTCTCCAACAGCGTGTTCATTCTTCTGCAAACAAAACGGATAGAGACGTAACGTATTAATAAACACGATACATGTGCGATACTTACGTCACCTCCGCCTCCATGGATCCTATACGATCATACATGCTCCTGCGAACATTAATATTTATAAGAAAATGTCCTTACAGCAATATTTTTATAGGAAAAAAAAGAAACGTGTAAATTTACCCATTATCGGGAGGTTGGGTCTGCGCTATAATCTGTTGCAACGGCCCTCTCTGGATCACAGTGGCGGGTGCAGACGATGTCCTTGGATCCTGATGACATGTGAATGCTGCGGGGGCAGGAACACTGGCAGCAGAGGTCTCCTGAAACATATAAATGTTACTCGGGTTAGAAGCAGAAAAACCCGTTGACGTTGTTGGAATTTCTGCCTGTAAGATCTCTCTCAGATCTTGGATGTCTTCGATAATCGGTGGTCTCGGCGCGGTCGACGTCCTTTGCCGTTTCGGGGTTTCTTCCTCCGAAGTTGTGGTTTGGTACTGCGCTGGTTTCGCGGCCGCACGTTTCCGTCGTTTGTCCATGTTAACCTGTAAATAAAAGTACATATTACAATACTTAGCAAAGGCGTGTTAGCTGTTTTTTCAGTTTACATGCATGCATGCATGCATACATCGCAATATTACCGAGATTAAAGATCACAACTTGGCAGCAAAAAAGTGCAATATTTTATGCACCAACTATTCTCACCTTCTCCATATTATATTTGTATGTAACATAATTATACGAAACCTCAAGACGAATCTATACAACGTGCTACTCAATAATTCGCGTGTAACTCGACAAAGGCTACAACAGTAGGAAACGTGAAAAAATGACCCATGCAGAAACGTTCGAAACAAACGATAAAATAACCAATCACCAGAGATTAACAAGGATACGTGTAAATATGGTTTTACTTGTGAAGAGCAATACAAAAGAAGAAAATGTAAATATTATAGCACGTCACTCACCAGAAAGTAGTCGTAACTTACCAAAAACAAGAGACGAAACTAGAAAGGAGAAAAGATTTTTTTTTTTACATGATGGAAATCCCTCACGGATACCTCACCCCCCGCGAGAGGGGTGAGATTATGTGGGGCTTGCACCCACTAAAACCACCATGGTGACCGCCTGACGCGAGAGGCTTACACAAAGGAGAGGGACTGCAGCGAGATACTTTTAATGATAATGACGATGAAAGAATTTGAACACTACGGCTTCTCGCTGTGTGTAATAACGACAACAACATAGCTACGGGTTGCTAAGGGGATGGGGTCGTCGTTGTTGCCAGTGGGCATATTACCTTGAAGAGGCATTCTAAAACATTTGGCGCGAACCTGATCGGGGGAGATATATGAAATGTCCTGGCTCAATGTGGCTCATTTATATACGCCAATACCCGAAGACTTTAAGGCGATATCATAAAAATCATCGACCTCTAGAAATTTTTTAATACCTAAACGATGGGAGTTATTAGAGTCTATGCTAATATTGAAAATTAGGCAGATCGAGCCGTCGACTGAGATGCAACAATTATCGCGTATACTTATGCCCAGAGATATGCCATTGAAATCCATCTTATGGTATTGAGAACAATTGGGGTCGTTACCAAGCGGTCTAGATACGCGAATAGAAAAATCGACATTAGAATGAATATTTGTGCCATGAAGTTGTGTCTCCCTCATCCTATTGGAATATTGTTGGAGAGGAAGACTTGGCTTTCTAAGATATTTTCTAAAAATGGACATGTTGTTTTCATATGGAAAAGCAGAACATGAATCTAAATTACCAAGATGTCTGACATCGTTGGTTAAATGAAGAAGGCCATGTTAATAACTATTAAAAGTTGGGCCATAAAGTTCTTCGTTACGAAGAACAAATTTTTTCAAAGCTAACTCTGCAAAATTCAAGTGTGGGATCGAAGGAGATTCTGAAACTAAAATCCTTATGGCCGCATGTAAAAATAAGAAATGCTAGTATACGATATTTTCCAGTACACGATACAGTATAACTGGCCCTGTATACAAGAGAAACTGTTGAAATTCGGTCGCCTTATATTTAGAGCATTGTTCGATAGCTCTGGGACGTCTGGCAAAGTCTGAGGGGCAATATCTGCTAAGACTATTCAGTCTCGCAGACAGTATAGAAATTTCCCTGCGGCGCAATTTTGAGAGACGTGAATGCTCTCCAAATACCCACGCAGACAAGAGTTTCTTTACTACGCCCAAACATACAAGATGCATATACTCGAAAGGAACTTGCGAAACCATTCCCATCGGTAGCAATGACAATGGGCTTGTACCTTCCTTATGATGCTTCGCGGGAAAAAGTGGTAGGAGACGGAGGGGGAGGATGGAGTGGAGGAGGGGGTAAAGGGGGCTGGATTCAAGAAAAGTGTGAAGACGAAAAGGTCACCGGAGGGAGGGGGGAAAGGGGAGGGAAGAGAAGAGAAAGAAGGTCTGGGAAATGTGATGAATATGATAAGGGAGATGATGAAAGAAATAAGGGAGGAGAAGGAGGAGATGAAGAAGGAGATGAGGGAGGTGAGAGAGGAGATGAGGAAGGAGAGGGAGGAAAGAAAAAAGGTGATGGAGGAATCGAGAGAGGAAAGGAGGAGGTGGGAGGAGGAAAGGAGGGAGGAGAAAAAGAGGAGGGAAAAGATGGAAGAAAAGGTGGAGAGAATGGGAGAGAGGGAAGAGAGGGTGGAGGTGATGATAGAGAAGATGGAGAGGTGGGAAAAAGAGAAGGAAGGGAGGGGGGAAAGGGAGTCGGAGGGCGGAGAAGGGATGGAGGAGTGTAGGCTAAGGTTGAGAAGGATGGAGCTGAGGCAGGATAAGAAGGAGAAGGAGGAGAGAAGAAACAATGTGGTAGTAAGGGGGATGGAGATAGAAGGGGAGGAGTTGGAAAAGGACGTGAAGAAGTTGTGGGCAAGGTTGGGGGTGGGTAAAGGAGGGATAAAGGAAGTCAGAAGGGTAGGGAGAACAGGGAAGACAGGGAACGGGATGGTGCTGGTGAAACTGGAAGGGAGGGAGGAGAGGAGGAAGGTGATGGAGGCGAGGAGAAAACGGAAAGGGAGGAGGGAAAGAGTAGATGACGATTTAACGGAGGAGGAAAGGAGGGCGAGGTGGGAGGTGGAAAGAGAGGCGGAGAGGGAAAGGGAGAGGGGGAAGAAAGTACAGACAGGATACATGAAAATGTGGGTTAACGGAAAAATGAGAAGGTGGGATGAGTTAGGAGAAAGGTGGTTGGGAGAACAGGGAAACGAGGGGTCAGGGAAAGGGGGGAGGGGGTGGAGAGTAAGGGGGGAGAGAGATAGGAGGAAAAGGAGGGTATAAGATAGCTTTCTGGAACGTGGCAGGGGTGAGGAACAAGGACGAGGATTTTTGGAGAGGTCTGGAGGAGTGGGATGTAATAGTATTGAGCGAAACTTGGATGGAGGAAAGGGAGTGGGAGTACGTAAGGGGGAGAATACCGAAGGGATATATGTGGGAAAAACAATGGGCCAGGAGAGAGAGTAAAAAGGGAAGGGCGATGGGAGGGATGATAATGGGTTTCAGAAAGGGATTGGAAGTAGGGCAGGGAGAGGAAAAGGAAAGTGAAGGGATATTGATGAGGAAGGTGAAATTGGGGGGGGGGTGGAGAGAGGTAGGGGTGTATGTTAACAAGGACTTACAAAGGAAGTTGGGGAACTGGAGCGGTGGACAGAGGAGAGAGAAGAGGGAGTGAGGGTGGTGATTGGGGGGGACTTTAATGCGAGGACATGGGAGGAAGGGGGAAGGATGGGAGAAGAGGTGGAGGAGGGGGGAGGAGAAATGGAAAGCAGGAGGTCGAAGGATAAGGTGGTGAATGGAGAGGGGTTGAGGCTATGCAGGTACTTGGGGGAGAGGGGGTGGGGAATCCTTAATGGAAATGAAGAGGGGGACGAGGAGGGTGAATGGACGTACACAGGGGGAAGGGGAAACTCGGTGATAGATTACGTTTTGGGGAATGAAGAAATGAGGCAGGGGGGAAAAAGGATGGAGGTAGGGGAGTGAATAGACTCGGACCACCACCCGGTAATAGTCTGGCTGAGGGGGAAGAGGGGGATCAGGAGAAAGGGTTGAAGAAAGAGGGGGCAAGGAGAGAGGGGAGAGGAAAATGGACAGTGGAAGACAAGGAGGCATTCGTGGAGAAGTTTGGAAAAAGAGAGGTGAGAGAGAGAGGAATAGAGGAAGAATGGGCGGAGCTGAAGAAAAGAGTAAAAGGGGCAATGGGGGGAGTAGGGAATGGGGAAAGAAGGGGAAAGAAAGAGGGATGGTGGGATATGGAGTGTAGAGAGAAGAAAGGGACGGTGAGGCAAGAGCTGAGAAGGTGGAGAAGGGAAGGAGGGGTTGGGAAAATGTATGCAGAGAGAAGAAAGGAGTATAGGAAGCTGTGCGAGGAGAAGAAGAAAAAGGAGGTGGAAGAATGGGAGAAGGAGCTGGAGGGGGTAAGGAATGAGGGACAAGTATGGAAGGTGGTAAATAGAGAAAGGAAGAAGAGAAGAGGGGTAAATGAAGAGATAAAGTTGGAGGAGTGGGAAGAGTATTTTAGGAAGTTACTGAGGGGAGTGGAGTGGAGGGTAAGAAGGGACGTAGAAAGAAGCAGGGGAGATGATGAGGAGGGAGATATAGAGAAAGAGGAGATAAGAAGGGTGCTGAGGGGATTGAAAGACGGAAAGGCGATGGGAGGGGACGGAATACCGAATGAGGTATGGAAGTACGGAGGGGAGGAGATGGAGGAATGGTTGTGGGAGGTATGTAATAGGGTATGGGAAGGGGATGGATGGCCGGAAGAGTGGAAGGTAGGAATAGTAGTGCCGGTGGTTAAAAAGGGGGTAGGAAAAAGGGTGGATGAGTATAGAGGGGTAACACTGACGCAAACAGCATACAACGTGTATGCGTCGGTGTTAGCGGAGAGGCTGAGGAAGGAGGTGGAGGAAAAGGGGATTTTGCCACCGAGTCAGGCGGGTTTTAGGAGGGGGATGGGATGCGTGGATAGTGTGTATCATATGAACTACCTGATTAACAGGCTGGTGGAGAGAAAAGGAGGGAGGCTTATAGTGCTGTTTGTGGACATGAAGGCGGCGTTCGATTCGGTCGACAGGGGTGTGCTGGTGAGGGCAATGAGGGAGAGAGGAGTGAGGGAGGGGCTGGTGAGGATGTGTGAGGAAGTGGTAGGAGAGACGATATGCAGAGTGAGGGTGGGGGAAGAGGAGGGAAAGGATTTTTGGACGGCAAGGGGGGTGAGGCAGGGGTGCCCACTGAGCCCCAGCCTGTTCACGATATTGCTGGCGGATATAGATGAAGAGATGGAGAAAGAAGGGTAGGGGGAGTGAAGGTGGGGGGCAGAAAATATATACGATGGCGTACGCGGACGATATCGCGGTGCTGGCGGAAGAGGAAGAAGGAATGAGGGGGATAATGGGAAAATTGGAAAGGTACCTGGATAGGAAAGGATTACAGTTGAATGTGGGAAAGACAAAGATAATGAGGTGTAGAAAAGGGGGGGGGGGGAGATGGAAGAAGGTGACGTGGAGGTGGAAGGGAAAGGTGGTGGAGGAGGTGAAAAAATTTAAATATTTGGGGTATGTGTTGATGAGGAATGGGGGGCAGGAGGCACACATAGAGGAAAGAGTGAGGAAGGGGGCAGCGGTAATGGGACAGGTGTGGGGGATAGGAAAGAGGAGGTTTGGGAAGGATTGGGTGAGGAGGGTATGGCTATACGACAAATTAGTGTGGGCTACGGTGAGTTATGGAGTGGAGATTTGGGGATGGAAGGGAAGGGGCAGAGTGGAGAAACTGGAGGAAAGGTACCTGAGATGGGTGCTGGGAGTGGAGAGATACACTCCAGGGTATATGGTAAGGGAGGAGCTGCAGAGGGAGATGGTGAGAGGGAAGGCGGGGATGAGGGCATGGGGGTACGAAAGGAAGCTGGAGGAAGGGGGTGGGGGGAGCTGGCAAGGAGGTGTTGGGAGGAGATTAGAGGGAGGGCAAGGAGGGGAAAAGCACTGGGGGGATGGGAGGAGGAAAGGAAGGAATACTACGAAGGGAGGGGATGGACAATAGAGGGGATAGAAGAAATGAGGGGAAGAGGGGAGCTGAGGGGAGAGGAGTTGGTGGGTAGGGAGAGAAAAATGCAGGAGGAGGAGAGGTGGGAAAGGATAAGAGACTCGGAATATAACAGGTGGTATAACGTGGTGAAGGGGGTGGGTGTACCAGGGTACCTGAAGAAGGGTTGGGGGAATTTAGACTGGGTAATGAGATGAGGGGAGGGAGGTATTGGGAGGAGGAGGAAAAGAGGAAATGTAGGATATGTGGATGGAGAGAGGAAACATGGGAGCATGTGTGGGAGGAGTGCATGGGCAGGGAGGAGGGGGGGTGGCAGGAGAGAGTGAGGGAAGTAATGGATGACGAGGGAGGAGGGGAGGTGTGGATGAGGAGAGTGGAGAATAGGAGAGGGGAAGGAGGAATATAGGAGTGATGGAGGAAGGAATGAGAGTGAGTGGTGGCGTGCGGAAGCGGGGGTCAAGGGGTAAGGAAGGGAGGAATGGGTGGAATGCGTGGCGGAGGGGAGGGAGCGAGCGAGCGAGCGGACGAGCGGGCGAGCGGGCGGGTTACAGGAGGGTGAGTAGGATAAGAGAGAATAAGAGAGAATAGATTAAGTGGCGAGTAGGTTAAGGAAATAGAGGTAAGGAGTAGGTATAAGGACTAGGTGTAAGGAGTAGAGGTAAGGAATAGGTTAAGGAATAGGTATAAGGAATGGATGGAAGGAATAGGTTTAAGGGAAATGTAGAGGTAAGAGGAGGTGGAATGGGGCGGATTGTAATCCCCAAGGGGAAACAAAAATAAAGTACATATACCGTTCAGGGTACCAGTACCAGTACATTTAGAACAGGGACGGATAGACAGATGCCCACGATGATTCAACACAAATGCTCGAGCTGGTGCGTCAGCTATGAAACATCTCAGTCGTACGGACAACTTACTGCCATGAAAATTTATGCCTCCGTTTGCAATAAACTTCTCAAAGAAAGTATCGGGGTTGTGTGGTTTTTGGGGACCTTTATATATGCCTACCGCTATTGGCTTTACACGAGGAAGATTTGAAATCCTACATTGGATGGGCCAGATATGAATCAAACCTTATTTGTCTAAACTACATCCATCGGTATGAAAATCTAATTCTAACTGTCTAACATTTGCTGCGGACAAAGTATTGGGGAGACTTTTAATAATTTCTACTTCCAGAGCAAAATGAATGTATTCTCCTGGTGCCACGACAAAGGTGACAACAGGATTACGTGGCGTAGATACAAGTGTTCTAACATCCTAACGCAACTGGGAGAAACAGGGATGTGTTCGAAGGAGAGATAATATATTATTTCCTTGAACGTGAGTTAAATTGTTGTGTACAAAACAAGAGGCTAACCGTTGTCGAAAAGATGGCTCAGGGGAAGTACCACAGGACAATGAAACTGTCTCGTGGATATTAGAAACGCGTGACGTGGAAGTAGAAGGACCGGCGTCTTCTACATTTATATCGCGCCTAGCACTGAATCTATCGGGGATTAAATTAACCACAGCGGACGAACTACAACCTGCAGATGTGCTAGCAGCATCTTGCACGTTAGAAGTATTATCCGCTACTCTACAGACCGTGTTCAAACCGGAACGGTATCGCACGCGTAAGTTACTTCGTATCTCGCGCATAACCCTCCTTTTCTGTCTTTTTTTTTTTTTTTTTTTTTTTTTATTTACTTGGTGGAAATCCCCACGGATACCCCCCGCCCGCCCCGTTATGTGGGACTCGAACCCACTAAAACCACCAAGGTGATCTACCTCGCGCGCGGCGCTGCGCGCCTGAGGGGAGGGATTTGGATGCGAGATCAAGCTAGCGATACGTTCGCTACCCTCCCCCCCTGCGCTTCGTGCGGCACCGCGCGAGGTCCCCTAAATACGGGGTCGTCCCTGGGGGAGTATCACAACCTCCCCCAGCAATGGTCTCCGGGACCGGCGACGCACGACGGATCACGCGCCCGCGTCGCCTCTTCCGGGGTCGCTGCTGCTAGGGCGAGTGGTGTCCCCCGACACCCCCGCCCCGCGACCCCGCGATCGAACTCCTACCCGGCCGCTTCGCGCGATTAACGGTACGATCGCGGCCGGGCCGGGGCGCTGACGGCCCTCGGGGGGGCCGCCCATGCCACCTGACGTCGGTCGGACGGCTGGCTAGAACGCCTACGGGGCGGCCCGACACCGGCCGCCCGTCGCGCCCCGAGAGCTCGATCGCTCTACGGGGAGCGGTCTAAACCACCGCTCCCCCAGGGGGGGGGGGGCCTTAACTTGGACCCCCCCGTTTATCCACCCCCTGCGACACTGTCTCGTCGCGCAGTCAGCGGCGGCCCCTGTCAACCGGAGCCGCCGCACCTCCCTCCCACCGCCCGCTAGCACGCGCCCCCCTCTCTCACAGAGGGGGCGCACCGGGCATAACGGCCGCGCCCTTTGCGCGGCGCGGCCCCTTCCCTCTCCCCCATTATCGGGGGGGGACCTCCTTTTCTGTCTCGCCGATAATGCGCGTCCGGGTTTCCGCGACGTAGACAATTTGAAATTATTAAATTCCATAATTACTAACGTCTCGTGGATGTCTCGGGATGATTTTCGTGGTTTTCTGATGCTCTGGAAATTCTTCGGATTTGCCGTCGATGACTGCCACCTCAGAATGAACGAGAATTTGAAACAAACGCGAACTCGGATGTAGAGTCCCGACCAATCACGAATGTCCGCAGGCGGCGCAGCCAATCCGAGCGTAGCACAAATGGTACCACGTCGAACAAAGGGTACCACGTGTTAACATTTTGGCGGTACAGTGGGCTCTTGTTTTGTACACAACAATTTAACTCACGTTCAAGGAAATAATATATTATCTCTCCTTCGAACACATCCCTGTTTCTCCCAGTTGCCTCAGGATGTTAGAAAACTTGTATCTACGCCACGTAATCCTGTTGTCACCTTTGTCGTGGCACCAGGAGAATACATTCATTTTGCTCTGGAAGTAGAAATTATTAAAAGTCTCCCCAATACTTTGTCCGCAGCAAATGTTAGACAGTTAGAATTAGATTTTCATACCGATGGATGTAGTTTAGACAAATCAGGTTTGATTCATATCTGGCCCATCCAATGTAGGATTTCAAATCTCCCTCGTGTAAAGCCAATAGTGGTAGGCATATATAAAGGTCCCCAAAAACCACACAACCCCGATACTTTCTTTGAGAAGTTTATTGCAGACGTCAGGGCCATCATATCCAACGGAGGCATAAATTTTCATGGCAGTAAGTTGTCCGTACGACTGAGATGTTTCATAGCTGACGCACCAGCTCGAGCATTTTTGTTGAATCATCGTGGGCATCTGTCTATTCATCCCTGTTCTAAATGTACTGTTACTGGTACCCTGAACGGTAAGCATTACGCTTTCAATGGGGTAAATCATTCTCCTCGAACCGATGAGGAATATATTAAACGGTTAGGCGCGAAGCATCATAAGGAAGGTACAAGCCCATTGTCATTGCTACCGATGGGAATGGTTTCGCAAGTTCCTTTCGAGTATATGTGTTTAGGACACGAAACACCGAAGTTCGAGCGTTCGCGGTTTAGTTTTAGAATTAGGATTAGCTTAGAGTATAATATAGTCGGTAAGAAAAGACTTTAAAAGTAGGCGTTGGATTTAAAGTTGGAGGTCACGGATACTGTGTATTTACAAGACGTAACCCAATGTTTTACACGTTTAGTCACTTTAAAATTAACACAAATCAGAACAGCACTTGATTTACAATGACGCGAATGTACGCGAAGGATTGAAAGTCGAACTGAGCAGTTCGTAGCGGAAGTGCTGGAACGTTCCAGGGTAGCGCGAGCACGCGAGATAAAAATGTGAACTTGTCGTGTCGACGATTCGCAGAAGAAGGGCGCGATCGCGGTGATGGATCGGGCCGTTTCGCCGAATTCTGTGACGTCAGCACCCCACCCAACAGCTGTTCGTCCTAAGCAAGACGAGGACTGTACCGACGACACCAAGCCGGTCGCGCGATAGAGCGAGAGAGCTGTCTAATTAGGTGAGGTGCGCGACAACAGATGGCCCGACCGATCTCATCACCGCGATCGTGTGTACCGCGATCTGTTCGCGTTAGCCGCTTTAAAGTGCGCGCGGTTTCGGGAGCGAATCCGCGCCGCCTTGGCCTGTGGCCGTTTGGGCCAATCCCAAACAATATGCATCTTGTATGTTTGGGCGTAGTAAAGAAACTCTTGTCTGCGTGGGTATTTGGAGAGCATTCACGTCTCTCAAAATTGCGCCGCAGGGAAATTTCTATACTGTCTGCGAGACTGAATAGTCTTAGCAGATATTGCCCCTCAGACTTTGCCAGACGTCCCAGAGCTATCGAACAATGCTCTAAATATAAGGCGACCGAATTTCAACAGTTTCTCTTGTATACAGGGCCAGTTATACTGTATCGTGTACTGGAAAATATCGTATACTAGCATTTCTTATTTTTACATGCGGCCATAAGGATTTTAGTTTCAGAATCTCCTTCGATCCCACACTTGAATTTTGCAGAGTTAGCTTTGAAAAAATTTGTTCTTCGTAACGAAGAACTTTATGGCCCAACTTTTAATAGTTATTAACATGGCCTTCTTCATTTAACCAACGATGTCAGACATCTTGGTAATTTAGATTCATGTTCTGCTTTTCCATATGAAAACAACATGTCCATTTTTAGAAAATATCTTAGAAAGCCAAGTCTTCCTCTCCAACAATATTCCAATAGGATGAGGGAGACACAACTTCATGGCACAAATATTCATTCTAATGTCGATTTTTCTATTCGCGTATCTAGACCGCTTGGTAACGACCCCAATTGTTCTCAATACCATAAGATGGATTTCAATGGCATATCTCTGGGCATAAGTATACGCGATAATTGTTGCATCTCAGTCGACGGCTCGATCTGCCTAATTTTCAATATTAGCATAGACTCTAATAACTCCCATCGTTTAGGTATTAAAAAATTTCTAGAGGTCGATGATTTTTATGATATCGCCTTAAAGTCTTCGGGTATTGGCGTATATAAATGAGCCACATTGAGCCAGGACATTTCATATATCTCCCCCGATCAGGTTCGCGCCAAATGTTTTAGAATGCCTCTTCAAGGTAATATGCCCACTGGCAACAACGACGACCCCATCCCCTTAGCAACCCGTAGCTATGTTGTTGTCGTTATTACACACAGCGAGAAGCCGTAGTGTTCAAATTCTTTCATCGTCATTATCATTAAAAGTATCTCGCTGCAGTCCCTCTCCTTTGTGTAAGCCTCTCGCGTCAGGCGGTCACCATGGTGGTTTTAGTGGGTGCAAGCCCCACATAATCTCACCCCTCTCGCGGGGGGTGAGGTATCCGTGAGGGATTTCCATCATGTAAAAAAAAAAATCTTTTCTCCTTTCTAGTTTCGTCTCTTGTTTTTGGTAAGTTACGACTACTTTCTGGTGAGTGACGTGCTATAATATTTACATTTTCTTCTTTTGTATTGCTCTTCACAAGTAAAACCATATTTACACGTATCCTTGTTAATCTCTGGTGATTGGTTATTTTATCGTTTGTTTCGAACGTTTCTGCATGGGTCATTTTTTCACGTTTCCTACTGTTGTAGCCTTTGTCGAGTTACACGCGAATTATTGAGTAGCACGTTGTATAGATTCGTCTTGAGGTTTCGTATAATTATGTTACATACAAATATAATATGGAGAAGGTGAGAATAGTTGGTGCATAAAATATTGCACTTTTTTGCTGCCAAGTTGTGATCTTTAATCTCGGTAATATTGCGATGTATGCATGCATGCATGCATGTAAACTGAAAAAACAGCTAACACGCCTTTGCTAAGTATTGTAATATGTACTTTTATTTACAGGTTAACATGGACAAACGACGGAAACGTGCGGCCGCGAAACCAGCGCAGTACCAAACCACAACTTCGGAGGAAGAAACCCCGAAACGGCAAAGGACGTCGACCGCGCCGAGACCACCGATTATCGAAGACATCCAAGATCTGAGAGAGATCTTACAGGCAGAAATTCCAACAACGTCAACGGGTTTTTCTGCTTCTAACCCGAGTAACATTTATATGTTTCAGGAGACCTCTGCTGCCAGTGTTCCTGCCCCCGCAGCATTCACATGTCATCAGGATCCAAGGACATCGTCTGCACCCGCCACTGTGATCCAGAGAGGGCCGTTGCAACAGATTATAGCGCAGACCCAACCTCCCGATAATGGGTAAATTTACACGTTTCTTTTTTTTCCTATAAAAATATTGCTGTAAGGACATTTTCTTATAAATATTAATGTTCGCAGGAGCATGTATGATCGTATAGGATCCATGGAGGCGGAGGTGACGTAAGTATCGCACATGTATCGTGTTTATTAATACGTTACGTCTCTATCCGTTTTGTTTGCAGAAGAATGAACACTCTGTTGGAGAGTGCTCTCCAATGTGTTCGACTCACCCATAACGGTCCACCGCGAAAACCAACGGTCATTCCTCTGTCGTCACCGGAGGAGGTGGACTGTTTCGAGGATATCGATGGCGAAACTTATTCCAATGTTGTAAGTGAAAACGAAATTATGCTTTTATTTACTTTTATATAATACATACATCAATCTTTACTTACTTTGTTTAGGTTCAATATTTAATATATGTGGGTGGGTGCAGCCTGAAGACTGCAGTCGACTTTTGTATGAAGGAAGCCCTCGTCGATGACGTGACAACATCCTTCACGTGGTTCGGCCGAACAGGACAACGGCCGCTGTACAACACCCGTATCACGATGCCGATTTACGGTACGAAGCAATAAGCATTTTCATGTTTTTATACATAATTGTACCAACGTCCTTTGCGTGCATTACTTTTTCAGAAGCGGTGTCTGGGAATCCGCATTTCCAGAAGCCGCTCCGATTGGATTTCCAGGCGTCGATGCAGCGGGCACTTCGGACCGCGAAGGAGACGGTGCGCAGCAGAAAGCGCGGTCCACGCTCGACGGCAGCCCCCAATAATGAGCTGCAAAGGTGCCGCGATTTCTGGAGCGACCAGCAGCCCGAAGAAGAAGCTGATGACCTTTGAAGGTCCGTTTTAACGTAACATTAAAAATCATGACATTTAGTGTCGTGACCGTAAAAGTCACGATTTACTGTAGCGTGAAAACGATCCTTAAATACGGTAAAAATTGTATGTTTCAGAAATATGCCCATTAAAAGTAGAGATGTGTCTCCTTTTACAGTGGCGAAGGGACCAAACGGTACTTTTCAGTGCCCATTTTAATTGAATCAAACGTAAACAACCTCTCGATGTTCACAATGAACATCAATCGGCACTTTTCAGCGTCCGTTTAATAAAATAATCATGGATTGATACATTCCCAGTATCAATTCAATTTTATACTAATATCTGTATTTATTTTCAGAGTTAATTATATATATGTGCCACTTATCGCTGTGTTATCAAAAATAAAGATAACATACCTTCACAAATAAATTTAGAACTTATTTAATAAACCTCGTAGGTTATGTAAACATAGTATGCTCCGAAACTCTGCTGCTTACAAATTCCCTGCGCGCAGTAGAAAGGGTGGGGGACACACCTATAGCAAACACGGTACACATGGGTTGGTGCGTAGCGACGCCATGTGACGTCACGCATAGGGACGGCCATGTGACGTCACGGTTAGAGAATTATTTGGTAATTCTGGCCCTCAGATGGCGCTGTTGGCTGTGTCTAGCAGACGGCAAAATCTGCTGTTCATCTGCTGCCGATCTGACATCAGGCATCTGACATCAGAATCTGCACCTCAGAACGCAGCCAAATGCAGGCACAGACGACTACGGTTATGACGTCAGATTCTGCTGCCAGATCTGGTTATCAGGGCAGTAAATAGAAGCCCGATTGCTTTCTGCGTCTTCACCGTAGTGTAAACGACAGAAAACTGATCAGCTAGCGTTGTCGCAGCATTAGTTACAGATGCTGAGATGCAGAACAAAATATAATGGGAAAAGAACGGATATATGCGTTCTGTCCCTCCCTTTCTCATTAGAATTGGTGTATGCTGATCATAAAATGTAGAAAATGTAGAAAATGTAGAAAATGTCACAAATTTAAATACGAACTATTAACCTCTACCTATTGCATTGAATTTTACAGCACAATATTTTAAATTACTTTAAAACGAAACATTGGAATATAATTATAACAAAATTATAAATAATATGAAATTGTTTAGTCATATCTTTGATGTGCAAAAGATACTCGAACATTTACGTATATCAACATGGATTCTGAAGAAATTCATAAAGCTTTAGCAGTTTATTTCTTTGGATGAACCATTCGGTTTAGTATTATTATTGAATCTGACCACTATAGGAACTTTATTCATAAATTGAATCTAGCTTATAAAATTTCAACTCGAACAACATTGTCGAATAATTTACATAACGCAAAATTTCAAGATTACAACCAATTTGGATTAAATCCAAAAATGCAGTTCTACTTTTAGATGGTTGGAAAAATTCATCATCCAACAATAAGTATGTCGTTGCAATTCTGAATTTAATGAATACGATATGTCCATGCAGGTTATGGCATTCCACAGTCTGCAATGTTTTTTCTGACAATATGATTTTATACAGTGAATATTTTATACATATGATTTTATAGAACGTAATAAAGTTGAGCTATTTACTACGTCTTATTCTACACGTAGAGAATTCACTTTTCTACGTTAGGTAAAATACGGGCCCACCACTGATGCTGGTACATTTACATAGAGTATGTACTTCCGGGAATACTTTTTGGTGCAGAAAAGTACACAGGAAAGGATTTTTGATTATCCTGTGCATATACTTTTGACGTATCATCTTTGCGCGTTTGAACCTTTACGCGGGCCGAAACGTGTCGCTCGGTCCTTGGTGCAAGTGAAATACAAAATATTCAGTGAGTGGGAAAGACAGATTGGGCTCTGCCCAACGGTTTCAGGACAGAATCGCAAGTTGTGTAGTAGGATCGCCTACATTAGTGGTGATAATGGGTGCGTGAATCGACGCCGGCGTTTGTTTTCCGGCAACGCTGGCCCTTGAGGCTAGCAAAGGCTCTGTAACGTCCGGCTGTCCGGGGACTACTGGTACGCTTCAGGTTCTCGAGAGGAGAGCGGCGTCCCCTCGAGTATAGGATAGGTGGGGGTTCGTTGTCAGAGTTAAGGAGTAAAATCCAACTTAAACTTAACAATGTCTTTATTAAAAAATAACACTTAATTCTAATAATGAGTATAATATTGCTTACGACTACGATTATATATATGTGTTTTTTATGTTTTTGGGTTTTTTATGTTTTTATCTATGCTAATTGCGCTAATATATGTTAAATATGTAAATATAAGTATATGGCTTCTGTAGTAAGCTCGGCCGCTGCCGTTGCCGGAGCGGTTCCCGAAATTTTTGACAGAGTTCGTATTTTATGCTTCTGCTGTGAGGGCGGCCGCTGCCGTTTCCGGAGCGGTTCCCGACACTCGTGGCAGGGTTTGAATTCTAGTGTTCCGTAGACCTTGCCTTCGCTAAGAAGTTAAGCTGCTACCTACTAATAGCATTATTTATTAATAAAAATGTGTAAGTGTTTATTACATTCTGTTCGTGTGTGTAATGTGTAATTGTAGAGTGTGGTGTAAGTAAAAAGAAAAAATAATTATACAAAAATGCTTAATCTAGGTGTGAGTGTTGATTACATAATGTGTGTGTGTGGGGTGTGTAATTGTAAGGTGTAATATAAAAAAATAAAAAAAATGATTATTGCTGATGGCGGCACTTGTCGCATTGTTGTGCTGGTCTCGCTATATACAAGGTTCGGTGGCAGAGGTAGCATTTTCGCCACCTCCTAAGATTGCGTTCTGACCATAAATGGTCCTCGAGCTCTTGCTCGTCTATAATGTTAACTTTTTGCGTGCATTGCACACAAATAATCCCGTATTTGTAATTGAATACGTTTAAATCGTAATATTTCTTTAGGCAGACTGCCATTGTACAAGGAATAATTTTGTCACTTGTTATTTAACAGGTTTTACTTGTAAGAATGGAAGGTTGCTTTGTCTTCCGTTCCTTATATAGGCTCCCCATGCAGGGTTGCAACTTCTTATGGTAAATGTGCCTTCTTTACCCGATTCATATGGACGACTCTCATTTGTTTAGGGTTTATTACTATTTTCAGGTTGCTGTTCTCCAAAACTTCGGTGATCTTGTAGGGTCCGCTATATTCCGGTTCCAATTTTTCGCGCCTTGGATTTAGTAACCAAACCCAATCTCCTTCTTGATATGTTTGAGGTTGAATCTTCCGGTCATAATAGTGTTTCTGTCGGTTTTTCGATTCTTCTAAGTTATTTTGCGCCATTTGTCGAATGTGGTGTAATTTATGTATTAATTCGTCCACATAGTCTGGATATGTTTTAATATTGTCTGTTGGTGGAATACTTGAAGGAAGACGTGCTTTTCTACCGTAAACGAGTTCGTGAGGTGTGAATTTCGTGCCTTCATGGGTGCTTGTATTATATGAAAACATTGCTTGAGGTAACCATTGATCCCATTGTTTTTCATTTGATACGTAGTGTCGTAGATATTCAATAAGGATATGATGACTTCTTTCTAGTGATCCATTAGACTGAGGATGGTATGCAGTGGTTCGATATTGCTTGATGTGGAATGTTCTAGCTAATTTCTTCATAAGGGAACTCATGAAATTTGGCCCTTGATCAGTAAGAACAGCCTTAGGACTTCCAAATTTGCAGATAAAGTGTTCTGTAAATGCTTTAGCTATGTCTTTTGAAGTAATATTCACTAATGGTATTGCAAGGGAATATTTGGTTAAGTTGTCTTGAATAGTAAGTATATAGCTATTTTTTTTATTTGTAAAAGGTAGTGGTCCTACTATGTCCATAGAAATTTTGTCAAAGGCATCCAATGGTGTGTCTGTTAGTATCATAGGCTCTTTATTTTTTACTCTTACTAATTTAGTTTTTTGGCATTCCAAGCAAGTTTTAATGAATTGTGTTATCTCGTATTTCATGTTTTTCCAATAATATGTGCTTCTTATTCGATGATACGTTTTTGTAATCCCTTTGTGTCCTCCTATAGGTGCTTGGTGATTCTCCTGGATGATTTGTTGTCTATCTTGTATGGAAGGGGTTAGAAGAGTGCCTTTACAGAAGATGAATTTGATGTCTTCTTGTACGAATATTATTTCTATTAAATTTCGTAGTTGACTGAGTGAAATTTTATTTTCTTCTACTGATATGTATACTTTTGTGGCTTTTTCAGATACAAGGTATATGTGGAGTGTCTTCAATGAGTTGTATAAATTTCCTTCGGTTGGGTAATTTGTTGTGATGAGTCCAAGGATTGTATGTTTTCCTTCTCTTATTTTTACTGATTCTCCAACTCTTAATGGGGACGGAATCTTCTGAGTTTTTATATTTTTTTCTTTATATAATTTTTCTCCTGCTGGTCCTATTGGTTTGCCGTCTGTGTTTATAAATGTTATTATGTATCCTTTTCCCATCCATAAGTGATCCTCTACATCAATGTTTTGTTTTTTGACAGGGATATTTGACACTATTCTTGGTCTGTTTGATGGTGTGGGTGGAAGAGATAACGGTGGGAGAGATAGTGGTGGGAGATTTAATGGTGGGGGAGTTAGTGGTGGGAGATATGGGGGTGGAGATAATAATGGTGGAGGGGATAGTGAAGGAGGTGTAAGTATTTTCCCTTTTTATATTTGTATGGGAGTTATGGGACCCGTGTCTGTACTTGAATTTAATTTTTGTTTCTTCTTTTTAGGTGTATGGTGAGTGCTTTTATCTGTGCTTGTTTCTGCATTGATTTTGGGAGGGTGTTTATAGTTGTGTTTTGGTACTATGGTTGTTTCGTCTATTTCTTCTATTAGGTCCTCTTGAGGTTTCTTGATGTTAGGTTTTTTTATTGCTTGTATGTTGTCTTGTATTGTTTCTTGAGGGGTCTCATGTATTTCTATGGGTATCGAGATTTGAGAGGGTGCATGTACTTCTACAGGTACTGTGATTTGAGGGGGTGTATGTGTTTCCACAGGTATTGTGATTTGAGGGGGTGTATGTACTTCTACAGGTACTGTGATTTGAGGGGGTGTATGTGTTTCAACGTTTTGTTTTTTAACTTCTGGTTGAGATGAGGAAGTATTTCTTTTTATTTTTCGTTTTAATTTTTGACGTTTAGTTCCTATCGAATCGCTCTCGTCATATGAGGAACTGGAATCTGATGAACTAATTCTAGGCTGTTTATACGGAGCTGGATTTCCTGAGTTTGAAGCGGTTGTTTCTCTTTGTCGCGTATTAGCCTTATGAAATTGTTTCTGTTTTTTGTTTTCGTGGGAGTTAGTGTCTGAATGTGCTCGTTTCGCGTTTAACGGTAATACTATTCGATTTCTAGATAAAGCATCCGCGTTTGTATTGTATTTTCCGGGTTTGTACAAAATTTTATAATCGTATTCCGCAAGTTTAATTTTCCATCGCATTAATCGTGATGTCGGATCAAAGAGATTTTGTAGCCATTCTAAAGGTTTATGATCTGTTATGAGATAGAATTTTCTGCCATAAATATAAGGTCGAAAATGGAATACTGCGTATATAATTGCTAAAAGTTCCCTTTCCGTTGGTGAATAACGTGTTTCTGTATCGTTTAGAACACGAGATGCGTAAGCTATTGGTAAATCTTTTCCTATTTCTCCTTGACTAAGAACTGCACCTACAGCAATACCTGAGGCGTCTGTTGTTATGTTAAATATCTTCTCAAAATCCGGAAATTGTAAAATAGGTTCCTTGCAGAGAGCTTCTCGCAGAATTTCGAATGCTTTTTGTTGTTTATGTGTCCATTCAAATTGATAACCCTTTTTGGTAAGATTAGAGAGTGGTCTTGCAATTTTTTAAAAATCCTTTATAAATCTTCTATAATATCCGCTCAGTCCTAAGAACTGTTTGACGTTTTTTACTGTTGTGGGGGTTGGAAATTCCTTAACTGCTACTATTTTCCGTGGATCTGGCTTGACTCCTTCTTCTCCTATTATATGTCCTAAATATGTAACTTCTTTCTTCAAAAATTCACACTTATCTGGTTGAAGGTGAAGATCTGCGTCTCTTAATCTGTTCATTAATCGTTTGAATTTAGTCGCATGTTCCTTAAGTGAGCTGGCATATATAACGATGTCATCCAAATACACGAAGAGTTCTATTCCTTGAAGCCCGGTTAAGACTTGATCCATAAGCCTTTGGAAGGTGGCTGGTGCATTTTTGAGTCCAAATGGCATTCTGTTAAATTCATAGTGCCCGTATATTGTAGAGAAGGCTGTCTTATGGCGATCGTCCGGATGCATGGGAATTTGATGAAATCCAGATGCGAGATCAAATACAGAGAAATATTTTGCGCTTCCCAACTGATATAGTATGTCAGTTATATTCGGTAAAGGATAAGCGTCTCCAATTGTTTTCCCATTTAATTTTCTGAAGTCGATTACTATTCTAGGTTTCTTTGTTCCTTTTTTTGGTACTATCCATATGGGCAAGTTATAAGGAGATGATGAGGGTTGTATTATTCCTTTTTCTAGTAATTCCTTAGTTTGATTCTTTACTTCTTCTTTGTATGCTTGAGGGTATCGATATTGTTTTGTAAAAACAGGGACGTCGTTTTCTGTTATAATTTTGTGGTGAGCTTTATTTGTTGCTTCCAATTTTTCTCCTGGTAAATAAAATCTATCCGCGTGTTCTTTAATTAACTCTTCTATACTGGCTCGTCCTTCTTGGTTTAAATGTTCCAATCGCAATTGTTGTAGTAACTGGTGAGTTCTATTAGTTTTAGTGTATTTATCTGATGTCTCTTCTTCTATAGGTGCCTCTATGAATGGTTCCAATTCGACTGGTGGTACAGGAATTTTGATATCTTGTGTGGATGTATTTATTGCGAAAAAATATGCTACACCGTTATTATTCGATACTATTGCATTTCCCATATGTATGTTAGGATGAATTTTAATTTCTGGAATATATACTGTGTTGGATTGTGTATTAAGAATTCGAACATATATTTGACTTCTTGTTCTGGCTGGTATTGTGACCATCTCCGGATCAATAAATGGAATAGTGTCTGTTCCAATAGTTATTGCTGAATTCATATAATCGATAGTTGCTCCATTGGTTTGGAAGAAATCAGTTCCTAATATTCCGTCTTGTCTGAGAGGGAGGTCTTCTACGACGTGGAGGATAATTTCTGTATTTAAGGTTCCTATTTTGATGTATCCTATAGTGCTGAGTAATCCATCCGTAATGCCATTGAGGTCGAAGAGAATGTCCGTGAAGATTGGAATGTGGGGAGAAACAGCACATCTTTTGATTACATTAAGGTCTGATCCAGTGTCTATCATCAATGTTGTTTGTCCTCCGCTAAATCCTATGTCAGAAAGAAGGATGCTAGGTGGTTTCCTTATTTGTTCCGTTTTAAGTCTGAGTATGGCCTGTCTACGTACCATACGGGGTTGTGCTTCTTCTTTTTCCTTTTTGTCAAAATACATCTTTTTCCTACATTGTTCTATTGTATGGCCTCTAAATTTGCAGTATTCGCAGGATATATTTGCGTAGGCCTGGCTTCTACATTCTTGTATTGTGTGACCCGGTCTCCGACAATAATCACAATATGTGTTAGGTTGAGAAACTCTATTTGTGTAACTTTGGTTTCTACAATCTTGCGTCGTGTGACCTGTTCTTCGCCAGTTGCTGCAATATTCGTTGGATTGAGGGGCTCTGTTAGCTTGGCTCCTACAATCTTGTGTCGTGTGCCCTGGTCTTCGGCAGTTGCTGCAATTTTCGTTGGATTGAGGGGTTCTGTTGGTATAACTTCGGTTCCTACAATCTTGTGTCATGTGACCTGGCCGTCGGCAGAAGTCACAGAATGTATCGCTTTGGTTTTTATTAAGATTCCTACATTCTTGTATTGTATGTCCTATTTTCTTGCAATATTGACATGTTTTTTGTCGCCAGTCGGCGCGTGAAACTTGCTGACTACTGCAGTTGGTGACGTCATGGCCATATCCGAGGCAGTTTGTGCATTGATTATTCTGTGTTATTCCTTTTGCTAGTCTCGTTCTTGTTTGATATTCGTTATATTCCGCTTCTTTAAACCCGTTAGAAAGGCTTTAACAGCATTTTGTTCCGCGTTAATATTTGTTTGGGAATCAATCAGTTCACCCTAGCGCCACACTCAAGCCTGGCGCAGCACCTCCTGGGCAGCAGGCGCACGGCTGATCGACGATCGATCTTCGATCGATACTCACCGTCAGGCATTCAGCCAATCACCGCTCACCACGTCTTCTCGTTCAGCCAACCTCAGCTCACCACGTCTTCTCAATCAGCCAATCAGATGTCCCCGGAGTCGACGCCGGTAACGGATGTCTGATTGGAATCTCACTCTTGTTGTTCACATTGTGTAGAGTGGAGACGTGTTTTACAATTCTTGCTCTCTAACCTTGTGTACGCTTTAGTGCTTTGCTCATTAGCTTTTGTGCTCATAATTGCTCATTCCTTGCTCACGTGTGTCCAATTCACGATCATTTAACATTGTACATCGAAAGATATCGTAAATCGGCGGGCTTACGTGCTCACCACGTACCGCGTGTCGTGTATCGTGTAATTTTGGTGTAAGAGGGCTCAAAGCTCATCAAAGATTATTCTCACCGCTTTGTAGGTCACTCGCGGTGTTATTTTAATAAACTGACCATCAAGTTTTACCAACAGTGCTACGTTTCACCCTTCTCACCGTCCTAACCTCACTTTCCACCAGCGTGCTCACCACAACAAACAGTTTTCGAAACAATATTAAATTGAGGTTCGTGCCCTGGTACTTCTATTGTGTTACAATGTCTAATTTGTAGAAGTAAATTAGATACGCGGCTGCTATAATCTATTGTTGTTTCGTTCGGAAATTGTGCGATTTTTGATAATTCGCCGTATAATTGGATTGAAGTATGTAATGGAGCAAAACGCGAGCTTAGTACAGATATGAGGTCGCCGATTGTGTTATATTCTCCGCTTAAAATTACTCGTGAGGCTTGTCCGTAAAGCTTATTTTTAATGAGTTGAACTAATCCATACTCTGCGTTTGGGTTTACCATGCGTCGTGCATGTCGACAACTTTTGATAAATTGATGTAGCGGTATATTTCTACCATTAAAAGAAGGGACTGTGTCTGCTGTGTCGCGTAGGCTAATGTGTGATAGATGAGGATATACATTCGTAGCTGTATTCATATTAATTTGAGGATTTTCTGGATCGTTTATATTTTCTGGAGCTTTTTGGGTCTCCGTATTGATTGCTAAGTTAGCCATTCTTTCTCCAATTGTCTCAGGCATTGTAATGTTTTAAGTCTCTGTTGGATAGAGAAAAAATTTCTAAGAAAAATACTCACTTTTGGAGTGATTTCTACTAGCGAAAATTTCCTTCTCAACGAGATATCCCACCGCTGTCACCAAAAATAATCCAACCTGTAACGTCCGGCTGTCCGGGGACTACTGGTACGCTTCAGGTTCTCGAGAGGAGAGCGGCGTCCCCTCGAGTATAGGATAGGTGGGGGTTCGTTGTCAGAGTTAAGGAGTAAAATCCAACTTAAACTTAACAATGTCTTTATTCAAAAATAACACTTAATTCTAATAATGAGTATAATATTGCTTACGACTACGATTATATATATATGTGTTTTTTATGTTTTTGGGTTTTTTATGTTTTTATCTATGCTAATTGCGCTAATACATGTTAAATATGTAAATATAAGTATATGGCTTCTGTAGTAAGCTCGGCCGCTGCCGTTGCCGGAGCGGTTCCCGAAACTTTTGACAGAGTTCGTATTTTATGCTTCTGCTGTGAAGGCGGCCGCTGCCGTTTCCGGAGCGGTTCCCGACACTCGTGGCAGGGTTTGAATTCTAGTGTTCCGTAGACCTTGCCTTCGCTAAGAAGTTAAGCTGCTACCTACTAATAGGAGCAACGCTTGAAACCTCCGTGATGACAAAGTTCTCGACCTTGAATGAAAGATCCAAAAAAGGAGCACCCAGTACCTTTGTACACTGAGAACCAGTCGCTGCTGGATAGTACGTAAGCTGCCTCTAGGAACTAGCATTCGTTGGTCGCAGGGACGTTGATTGTATTCGAATGAGCGCGCTCGGTGCTGCGCACGCCTCCTTTTATACTGGAAAATTGGCGGGCTTGCGCATGCGCAGTATGTCTTTATTCGTTATTTTGCATTTTACTCGCTTAATACATATTATTATGTGTTGCTCTTTTGACAGTATGTCTAATTAATTATTCTTAACATTTCTATAATATTTGTTTCTCTAATATTTGCTTAGATTATAATTTATATCTTAAAGTATATACAATGCTTGTGCGCGGTACATAGGTTGGCTCTGCGGTAATGTAGTATATTCCTACTTTATCGACGGTCGGTAATTACCGGTTCGAGTCCCCGTGGGACGTTACAGCTCGATTGTCAGAAATACAAGCGACTGCCGAACAGTAAAGATCATAAATACCTTCACGCTTACTACTCCTGTCTTTTTCACAATATGTGCCGGTTATTATGAAAATGGTCTAAGTCCAATTTTTCGTTTATTACATTTCACTTATTTTTTACGTAATATATCAACATGATACTTAATAAACGTGAAGTTGTGACGTCCCACTATTTTTCGCACGTTCCTATTTAATAATACACCTTAGCGGTCCCCATCTCAAGGTGGTCAGTTGTAAAACTCCCTCGACTCCCCGCCCTATGAGGCGCGAAATCCTCCCAAACATTCAAATTCAAACAAGTCCCTTGTCCTAAAACGTCTTAATTCAAGACTTCGTCTCACCCCTTCATTAAGACTCACCGAGTCAAAGTCATTCAAGCCCCTTCCCCATCAAAATGCATAAAATCCATCAAATGGGTTGAGTATCTTCTTAGCAATAGCCGAACAGAATCTTGAGAATCATATTGCGACGCATGACTCATAAATGTAGTCTAAATATAGACTAATAGAAAAACCCCAAAAGCCTAACTGCGAAGAATACCTGGCGTACGTGCCGTAAATGTATTCTAATAATAGAATATTATAGAAAAACCCCGGAAGTCCTACTACGCATAATTCGGAAATTGTGTCAAGGTCCTTACCGCATACAACCCCGCAAGGACCCCGCGAAAATCTTATAAATACGAAGGACCGAGAGGCCAGGACTCTCTTTTCGTCGACAAAGTTCAACAGCGAAGCTCTTTTCATCGACAAACTTCAACAGCGAAGCTCTTTCTTCGACAGTAATTACTGCGAAAGTCTCTTTTATAAAAATATAATTATATAAAGTGTAAACTCAGTGCTCTACGGCAAATACCGTAAGCATTTATTATTATCTATTACTGTGCATATCGCCTCCATAACATATAACATTTATGTATTATTTCATTTATCTATGCTTATTGCAATAACATTTCCGTATTATTTCATTTATCTATGCTTATTGCAATAACATTTCCGTATTATTTCATTTATTTATGCTTATTGCAATCATATATATTTTGTATTACTAATACTATTACTTTTATATAATCTTGTTAACGTTTATTTTGATTATATATATATTTGTCTTATAACCACATATTATTCTATGATTTATATCGTACCTCATGTCCATACATACATATAAATGTTACAATCATATTATAAATATTATATGTGAATGCTAAAACCCCACGCATAATAACCGCTCTAACAAAGTTAATAAACCGCTTTGTTTTAAATCACGCTTCAACTTATTTGTGTTCAACCACTGGTACGAAACATCTAAAATCCAAATACACGAGTTAGTGAAACAGCTGATTCCGATTCGCGAGCTCGGGAGCAGTGACCGTGTTTACAAACATATCTTTGCATAGCCTGTGTATAGCTGCACGTCCAGACGAATTTCGCAGAAATATTACGAGTAACTTTTTGTGCCTATGCAGCAGTAAATCCAATTAGGCAAAACCAAAATAAAGTGCTAACGGGTGTTACCCCAAAATCATAACAATCTAACCATTCCCTGGTCGTTCAGTGCTACGAATCTGGTATTCGCGCCTAAAATCCTGCTCTCCGTAGTGCCACGAATCTGGCATTCGCGCCTGTATTCCTAAGAACGTTCGGTGCTACGAATCTGGTATTCGTGCCTGAATCCTACTCTCCGCAGTGTCACGAATCTGGCATTCGTGTCTGCATTCCCTCAAACATTCAGTGCCACGAATCTGGCATTCGCGCCTGAATCCTACTCTCCGCAGTGTCACGAATCTGGCATTCGTGCCTGCATTCCCTCAAACATTCAGTGTCACGAATCTGGCATTCGCGCCTGAATTCCTACCTTCCGCAGTGTCACGAATCTGGCATTCGCGCCTGCATTCCCTCAGACGTTCAGTGCACGAATCCTGCATTCGAGCCAGAATTTCTATCTTCCGCAGAGCCACGAATCTGGCATTCGCGCCTGCGTTCCCTCAAGTATTACCCCATCTATGCCACAGCCCTAAAGACCTCACCCGGGACGTGACAAAGTTCAATTTCTTTTTTTAAAATTTCGACTCACGCCACTTTCAAACTAACTGACACACTTCTACATTTTACTTCCAACCTAAGACTGTATTTAGACATATTTCGGGTGCAGTTTCATTAGTATTGTTGTAATTTTTTGTGCAAAATCTATCGTGTGAGCTGTGATTATTTGTGTGTCCGCGTGTTTCTCAAGCTGCATATCGCCATTGCGAGGTTGCCTCGCGTGGCACACCTCGCGAAGTGGAGAGTCTGGAGACTGCCTCGACCATTATTACTTTACGGGGCATCAGCCGTCGATTTTTTGATGTGCTCAAAGCTGCCTCGCGGTCCCAAAATCAAAAATCGCATGGCTCGGGCGACGCAAATATCATGCTGGAGGTAGCGCGAGACCGCCACACGAGTCTGCCTCCAGACTCTCCACTTCGCGAAGCGTGCCTCGCGCGGTATCCTCGCAATGTCGAGACGCAGCTTCACGCTCAGAGATTCGTGTATTCATTCTCACGTAGAATAAGAAATTTATGTTATAATTTACCCGCGAAATGTCTTGAAAAGGTATATACATTCGGGTGCAACACAGGCTTCCTTTAGTTGAAACTGAAGACAAGTGATCAAAATTAAACAGTTTCTAAACATCAGAAGTGGAAAAATCGGAAATTTTAAAATCACAAATGTTGGACATTTAAAAATACAAATATTTTGAAACTTGATAACCTCACAATTACTGTCACGTCCCGGGTGTAGGTCTTAGGGGAACAATGACATAGGGGGATTTTTGGGAGTCCAGGCGAGGATCTTGAATCCTGCACGCTGGGGAAGAGGGAATTTTAGGCGAGGATCTTGGATCCTGCACGCTGATTTAGAGGGAATTTTAGGCGAGGATCTTGAATCCTGCACGCTGGTTTGAAAGGAAAGTAGGCGAGGATCTTGAATCCTGCACGCTGGGTTGAAAGGAAAGTAGGCGAGGATCTTGAATCCTGCACGCTGGGTTGAAAAGAAAGTAGGCGAGGATCTTGAATCCTGCACGCTGGTTTGAGAGGAAAGTAGGCGAGGATCTTGAATCCTGCACGCTGGGTTGGAAGGAAAGTAGGCGAGGATCTTGAATCCTGCACGCTGGGGTAGAGAGAGGTTTAGGCGAGGATCTTGAATCCTACACGCTGGGGTAGAGGGAAGTTTAGGATATAGATACACTGAGGAGACACCCGTTAGATCACTTGTAGTTTTTACTGAGGTGCGGTAATCGGATTTACCGTTGCATGAATATAAGAAAGCCGAATGTAACGTTTCTGCGAAATACGTCTAGATTTACGGCTATACGTAGGCTATGCAGAAGAACGTTTGTAAACACTGAGGGAGCACTTGCGTTCGCGAACTGAGATCAGCTGTTCCTGTAGCCTTTTTTGGTTAGGAGATATTCGTAGTCGATGGAATGATGCAATTAATCGATGGGTGATTTAAAGTGAAACTGTTTATTGTGTTAGCGGCACGAATATATGTCGAGCACCGTTAAAGCGGGATTCAGTTATAATAATGCGTATAAATGATAACAAATAATCTTAGGTGTATATGAGTATGTTATGCCTGGTTTTAAGCCGCAAAAGATAGATTGAAAGCAATATGAATTTGATAAGCTAACAATTAAAACGTTGAGTGATGAGTAATAATATAGAACGTTACAAAGGGTTAAGCGTTAGCAATGATAATAATACAACGATGCGATAAGCTTCGGTAAGGTTTATAACACGAAAAATAATAGACGTTAGTACGTGAAAATAATAAAAGCAATAAGCGTTATTAAATGAAAAATAATATATATATAGAGTGCAATATGCGTTAACAATAGGAAAATATAGATGTGGATGATATACCGTGGTATAAATAATAATTATAATTTCTTACAGTTGTTTCAGTAGAATCACTTTCGACACTGAAGTTATTTTAAGTGAAATCTTTGAATGAATACCGTTTGTTTCGAAATAGTGTTCTCGGTGAAGAGATTTTCGTCCAAGAAGGACTCTGTCCCGCGGGCCCTTGTATTTATGTGATTTTACAAGGGTTTGTGGGGGGTAGCGCGCGGTATGGACTTTGACCCGCTTATACAATATTTTTCGGTACGAAGGGGGGTGCGCAGTATCTACCTTAGCCTAATTACGAACACGTGCCGCAGCAGCATTTCCGGGGTTTTTGCAAGGACCAAAGGTCGGTCTATATTTAGAATTGGAAGACAAGGGAATTTTGTCTTCCGGGGTTTTTATACACGTGGTTTGGAGATGCTCGCCTCCTTGGATGGATTTTAAGAGTTTTAATGGG
Organism: Andrena trimmerana; assembly: GCA_951215215.1. Lineage (NCBI taxonomy): Eukaryota > Metazoa > Arthropoda > Insecta > Hymenoptera > Andrenidae > Andrena > Andrena trimmerana. The sequence goes on along the minus strand of OX578062.1, from coordinate 23,866,883 downwards.
AAAGGGGTGATCGTGGTTTTGATTTGGAGGGTCTTAGGGGAGGGGTGAGACGTGGTCTCGATTTAGGAGGTTTTTGGGACGAGGGACTTGTTTAGATTTTGTAATAGGGGGAGTTTGTGCCTCGTAGGGCGAATAATTGAAGGAGGTTTCGTACCAATCGTCATGAGATGGGGACCGCTAAGGTACATCGTCAAGGCGGTCAGTGGTCGGGGACAAAGGGTTAATTGGTTAATTTTGAGGAGCTTTGGGGGAGTGATTTTGATAGTAAGCTTTGATTTCTAGGATAATATTGCGCGAAAATTTGGTGGGACATCACATTACAAATTTTGGAAATCTTTGAATTTCAATGCTTTCCAACTTGGAAATTCCAGCATTTAGAAATCTGAAGATTCTCCTACTGCGTTAAATCTTGGTTAAAGAAGCCTATATTGTACCCAAATATACCAACTTGATAAACGTGTACTCCTCTCTGAGTTGCGCAAAATGTAATCTAATTATAAATTATAAATTACGATGAAAATATATTGTGTAATTGATTACACATTATTTTCTGCAATCGTTTATTTAGATAGTTGACAAAATTGTGGTCAACTACCTAAATTAACAATTACAGAAAATATTGTGTAGGTAATTCATTACACAATTACATTTTAATCGTAATTTCTAATTTGTAACTAGATTATATTTTAGGTAACTCTGGCTCTTCTACAGCACTTTCAAATTCATTTACTTTCAATAGTTTGACTGTTTCTTCGACTCTTTTTTAGATGTCTGGAAATGAAGTTCGCCAGCAGAGGGGAAGAAATGATGTGACTCCGTCTCGGGGACGGAGTCCAAGCAGACAGCCTCCGTCCTCAAGACGGAGTCCAACACGTTGCTGGACTCCGTCCTCGCGACGGAGTCGAAGGAGTAACCGGACTTCGTCGCGAAGACGGAGTCCGTCGCGAAGACGGCATCGAACGAGGAGCCGGACTCTGTCCTTGCGACGGAATCAAAGCTATACAGAGCTCGTATTGATGCGGATGACGTTGCAGTATAAGAGGGAGGTATGTAGAAACGTAGGCGATCTCACGCAAACATTTCTTACAATCTCACGAAAGTGTGAAAACATTATTGCAGTAATCATAAGATTTATATTTATTTTTCATGTTACAGTGCAGCGACCTCAAAAAACGGATGGGGCGATTAAAATACGGAGGAGGAAGAGGAGGAACAGGAGGAACAGGGGGAACAGGGGGAACAGGGGGAAGAGGAGGAAGAGGGGGAAGAGGAGACAGTGGAGGAAGAGAGGCGAAAAATTATTATTTCTATTAAATAAATAAAACTAAAATATACTTATTTAAACATTTTTTTATTCGAAGGCCTTTCATCCGTCGGCCATGAATAATTTTCTCATATTTATTCGTACTTTAGTCGAGAATCATATATTTAGTCGAGAATGTACGAATAAATACGAGAAAATTATTCATGGCCGACAATTGAGTTCCCCACGTTTCAAATAAAAATTGGCTCGGGTTATAATGCTCATCTCTGGTATTTTGCCATATCATTGAGGCAGTGAGTTCAACAACGGACTAACCCACATTTTTGTCGAAATTGATTTAGTAGCAATAACTTATTCCAATAGGCTCTACTAATCATATAAAATAGGAATTTTTTTTTAATGTGTGTTAATCCGTGGTTGCTCTCACTGCCTCAATTATAACATAAATTCAAGAAAGCGATTTCAAGTAATGTATGTACATATGTGTCACGGTAGAAGCGTTAATTTAGTAAATGTATACAGTTCCTAGCAGTTCCTAGTCAATGTGTGCCTAAACTGTATACAAAGTTGGGTAAAATCTAATCTAATTACAAATTACAAATTACGATTAAAATGTAATTGTGTAATTGATGAGGTACATTATTTCCTGTAATCGTTAATTTAGGTAGATGACCACAATTTTCTCAAGTACGCAAATATTAACGATTACAGAAAATAATGTAATCAATTACCCAATTTCATTTTAATTGTAATTTTTGATTAGATTACATTTTCCCCAACTCTGACTGCATATAAGCTAACCTACAATCGTATTGTTGTGCCGTGATGCCTGGGGGTCGAGATTCTGGGTACGAATCTCGGGGTGCTCCTGGGCGTCCTTCACTATCGTCGTCCACGGGCTCCGAAGGTTCGGGTGATTGTGCCGGGGCGGGAGGATTCGGGTTAGAACCCGGAGGTAGGAGATCGTTGCAGGTCGAAGAGTTGGAACTCGCCGTAAGGTTTTAACAAGTTTATTTGATCCCGATCTGGGCGACAATGACACTGTGCCTAGTTTGGCATGAGTCTCGAAAAGTCGGGTGGTGTTCCGGTAACAAAGCTTTATCAAGTCTGCCCTCGCGTTGCTTGTACATCGTTATTATACTATCGTCGGGACGAAGCGGGGACTATCGGGGTCTCCGCCTTTGGCCTGGTTTTTTGGTGTTTCGCCATATGCTGATGGTCTCTTTGCGCTTCCGAAATCCCTTACGTGGTTGTGCCGGATTTCGGCCACTCGATTGTGGCAATCGGTATGTGCGCGGTGTCGACACGCTCAGATGTCGGCTCAGGCACAACACCCCCCCCCCCCCCCTTACGGGAAGGGTGCTTAGGGAAATTTTTTTTCTAACGGCTTACAAAATTTCCCGGAACCCTACATCGTCAAGGTTTCGGTGTATTCGCTATCCTCGACTGGTCCTCTGGACTTTGTCGCTTTTAGTGGTGTAGGGATCTGTATTTTACGACGCACTTGATAGTCGCGTGTTAACAAATATATGACTAATACGCTAAGTACTACTAGTACACTAGTTGTTGTCGTTGGATGCACAATTTGCCAGGTCGCTAGTCCTGGTTGCGAGTTGTTATTTTCTAAATCATTTTCTACTTGGTTAAGTTGGTCATACAGTGCTGAAAATTCAGATGGATTTTTCAGGAGCTTGTCTAGCTGAAACCGGGAGAGGGGTTGCGCTGGTTCGCCCCTTTGTGTCGCATTTAACGCTGCTATTATGTCGTAGCGTGGTGCCGTTGGCACTTCGTAATCTTGACTATATGTTGTTCGCCGCTTTTTTAGTACTACGTCCCTACTTCGGATATTACAATTTCCCGTAATTTTGAGAATCCCTGTCCTATCTATATCGACGTGCTCAGGCTGTCGTTCGTCACACTATCAGTGTCTCGAGCTGGTACGTCGCAAAAATCCATGTGTCTGCGTGTGAGGTACCTATCCACATTGTGTGATTTGCCGCAATGTACTTTATCTCGCAATTTCTTGGGGACTTATCCGCGGGTTGCAACCATAGGCTTGCTTCGCACTCGAGATCGTTGTTTACGTTGTGTGCTAGCATCGGTTGTTCACAGTAGTATTGCACGGCTACTTGTTTACATCCCCTTAGCTCGTCTTACTCGGTAAGTACATATTGATTACTGCTAGCGTCAATGACGAGTATCGGCGTTCTTATAATTAACACCGCATATGAGTTCCCGTGAACGTGGATTGGGGCTGGCGTTGCCTCGATCACCGTGAATGTTTGTGAGGAAATGAGGGGGACGGTTATTACTGCGATCAACGTGGTCCTGTTGAAATACGCGGTGACCGATGACAATTTCTCGATCACGTTAGTATTTTCTAGGCTGGATGCTATTGGGAACGCGAGGTCATTTGGGAGATGCTGTACTGCGGTTTGTAGTAACCTAATGATTTGCGCGCTCGACAGTACGTTTGTGCTGATGATTCCTCCTTTGAGCTCGGTGTAATATTGCAACACATCGTCTACGTCCTGAGTCAGGTCGGTCAGTAGGGCATTTAATGTAATAAAATGATCTACCAAGTCAGCTCTTCGCGTTTGTCGTAGTATAGTCGTTTCGATTTGCGTACGTAATAGTCACGTCTGTCTCGCTAGTATTGCTTCGTTACGTTGCATCGTTCTCTCCGCGTCATGTAAGTGATGCAGCGTGTTATTTGTTATTTGAATCTGCTTTTTCATGGCAGTCATTAACGTATTTTGTGTTCCGTCTAATTGTGATAAGTGGTTGTTAATTTGTTCGGCGTCGTCCGCGTCCATAGTCCCGAATATGGTTTTTGCTAATGTCCCTAATCCGTTTATTAGCCCCCGTCGTCTATTCGGTACGTAAGTGGGCATTTCCGATACTTGGTCTACTCTTCTATACAGTTTTTCTGCCCTTCTGAGTAGAGGGTCCAGGTGTTCCCCACATGTCGGTTGGATCGCGATTTCATTCTCACAACGCCGTTGTAACTGGTTTATATAAGAAGCTACCTGCCGCTTTCTTCCGAGGAGGGTGTCCATTTTTAGGTGGGTCACGGTCTTCCACGAATCGGTTACCATGTGTAGTTCCCCGAGGTGCGTAAAGTGAATTCCTGCTTTATGCTTGATCGGTGATATCGTATAAGAGGCCTGGCCGCCAGTTGGCGCCGCTTCGATTAGGCCTCCCGGTAGGGCGGTCATCCTGGAACAGTGAAGTTGGATTCTATCCCCGCCTAATTTGATTGATTCGCGCCTACTATATATATTAGGTTGATCGCGAATTTTGCTCATTATACACGTTTTGTGACCTGAGTTCGTCCCGTAATGTATCCGGAGGTCTTGCGCGCGGTAAGTACCATTAGTGGTTAGCAATTTCCTACTATTTGGTTATCTCTTGATTTTGATTATTGATTCCCGCTTTTCTGTCATTCTTGTTAGATGTTTGTCAGACGCCGAATTATTGGATATTTGTACATCCAGGAGATGCGCGCTCTGCGGTTGCAGCGGCAGCAGCACCGCCGTTCCCTGGATATGTTGTGGGAGGAGGGACATCCCGACTATTATCAGACGTCGGATCTCTTTAACCTTAGCCGGCTCTTTGGAGAGCCCCTTATGAGAGTGGAAGTAAGTATCCTCTTTGTGGTGACACCTTACTGGTACCCTCTGTTCTCTTCCTGATTTTAATTCAATTTTCCCTTTTTGTTTCAGTTGGAGGATGAGGACTGGGGCGAATGAGGCTACCCCCCCCCCCCATTGTATCTTATTTTATTGTATTTTTATTGAATATACTCAATTTTTCCCGATATTGTGTATCCCCTCTTACTTTCCTTCACAGCCAGTTCCTTGCTTCCGCCTGTAGCGTTTAAGATTCGTCATCGCGTTTCCATGTATTTCCGAGGCGTTTTTTTTTTGTTTTTGTTATTATTCAATGAAATGTTTAAGTCTGTTTGCGTGAGTGCGTAGGGTTTTTCGTCCTTTTTTAATGGTCACGTTGACTTTTGAGTTCTTTTCTATAATTACGTAGGGGCCTACCCATTTGTTGTCTAGTTTTTTCGATCTTCCGCGACGTACCGATTCGTCAAAGAGCCACACGTTATCGCTTACATTCAATTCTATTTCGCGCGCTTTTTTATCGTATCCTTTTTTGGCCCTTTTTTTTGTTACTTGAAGTTGTTCCCTAGCTGCTTCATTTGTTACCCTGATACGTTCTCTTGTTTGCTGCGCGTAATCTTCGTAATTATATGTTAGTTTAGGCGGATTTTTTAGTGCGGTCGGTATTGACGCTGTCTTACCATAGACTAGTTCGTATGGCGTAAACCCTGTTGTCGTATGTGGGGTTGTATTATATGTAAACATCGCGTAGGGTAGCCATTTATCCCAGTCGGACTGGTCATTATCTATGTAGTGTCGCAAATATTCTACTAGGGTTTTATGCGATCTTTCTAATGCTCCGTTAGACTCTGGATGGTACGCGGTTGTCTGTATCTTCGTGATTCGGAAAAGTTTGCATATATTTTTAAACATATCACTTAGAAAATTTCTACCTTGATCTGTTAGAATCTTTTCGGGTGCGCCGTATTCGCAGATAATTTTCTCGACCACTGCTTCCGCTACTGTGGCTGCTTCCTGATTTGGCAGGGGAATCGCCTTGCTAAATTTTGTGAGGAGGTCCTAGAAGGTTAATATGTAGATATTCCCTTGATTGCTCTCTGGCAGGGTCCCTACTATGTCTAGCGCTACTTTTTCAAATGGGGCCCGTGGTGTATCGGTGATCTCCATTGGTGCCCTAGTTTTCTTTCCTAAATTATTCTTCTGACAGGTGCTACATTTTTGTATGTACTCCTCAATATCCTTATTCATTCCTTCCCAGCTGTATTTTAATTTTATTCTGTTTGTGGTCCTTTTGATACCTTGATGTCCTGCTAGGGGTGTGCAATGGTATTCATAAAGAATTTGTTGTTTTGTTTCTTCGTCGTAGACGTTGGTTGTCCTTGTCTCTTCTTCCTCGTTTTTCAACGCGTGCACGTTTCTGCTAAACGCGTCTGCGTTCGTATTGTTCTTTCCTGACTTATTTACGATTTCGTAGTCGTACTCGGCTAATAGAATTCTCCATCTTATTAATCTGGATCCTCGGTCCTGTACTCTAAATTGCCATGTAAGTGCTTTGTGGTCCGTAACTACTTTGAATGGGGTACCGTAGACGTACGGTCGAAAGTGTTTAACTGCCCAGACGATAGCTAGCAGTTCCTTTTCTGTTGTACTATAGTTTCTTTCGGCTTTGTTTAGAACTCGGCTCGCGTATGCAATTGGTTTGTCCTCCCCTATTTTCCCTTGTGACAATATCGCTCCTATTGCTACATCAGATGCGTCGGTTGTTACTACGAATTCTTTCGTAAAATCTGGATAAATTAATAGGGGTGCCGTAGTCAGTGTCTCTTTTAATGTGTCGAAAGCGTTCTGCTGCTCGGCTGTCCAGATGAACTCGACCTTGCTCCTCGTGATACTGGATAGGGGTTTAGCTACTTTCGAATATTCTGGGATGAATCTGCGGTAGTACCCTGCTAACCCTAAGAATGCTTGTAGTTCTTTTAGTTTGGTTGGAATAGGGAATTCTTTCACAGCTTTGGTTTATTCGGGGTCCGGTTTGATACCTTCAGGGGTAATTATGTGTCCCAAAAATCCCACTTCCTTTCGTAAAAGCGCACATTTTTCTGGTTGTAGTTTTAGGTTGTTTTTTCGGAGGGTGTCTAGAATTTTCCTCAGTCGTGTGTTATGTTCTCCCAAACTGGCTCCATAGATGATAATATCGTCAAGATAAAGGAAACAATCTATTCCTTGTAACCCGATAAGTGCAGCGTTCATTGCTCGCTGGAACGTTGCCGGTGCGTTTTTCAGTCCGAACGGCATACGATTGAATTCGAAATGCCCTTGAGGAGTTGAAAATGTTGTTTTGCATTTATCGCGTTCGTCCATAGGAATTTGATGGTACCCAGATGCTAAATCGAGGGTGGTAAAGTACTGCGCTTTTCCCAATTGATCTAGTATGTCCATGATATTGGGTAGTGGGAATGAGTCGGCTATGGTGACTTCATTGAGTTTCCTGTAGTCGACTACTACGCGGTATTTCGTATTTCTCTCGTTGTCAGTTTTTTTAGGTACTACTAATAAGGGTGCGTTCCATGGGCTGGCGCTATATCGGATGATGCCGTCCTCTAGCATTTTTTTCACCTGTTTCCGTACTTCTTGCTTGTGAATTTCTGGTAATTTATAGGGCTTGATATTACAGGGTGTCGTGTCGCTTTTCACACGGACTCGGTGGCCGGATACTGTGGCCATTGATAATTGGTCTCCCGGTAAATGAAATGTGTCATGATATTCCCTGCATATTTCCTCCATAGCTGCTTTTTCTTCTTTATTCATATGCTTTCGGTCTACGTATTCTAAAACTCGGGCGATGCGTGTTGTCAGCGATTCTTTCGCGGTCAACGCCCGAACAGCTGCGGCGCTATCGTTGCAGTGAATTATTTCGTTAACCGGTATTTCACTTAAGGGGTCATGCCTAGTTGTCAGGCGTGATATTGGGGATTTTTTGTGTGGAAAATCCAATGTATATTTTTTACAACTATTTGTTTATTTTAAAAGTACATATATTCAGCAACTCTCGGTAATTTTGTTATTGAAAAATATTAAAAACTTAACGAATAACAGCCACTCACCCAGAAGATATTTTTTTTACGGTGAGCACGATTTCTCAGAGCCGGATCTTCTGAAATCGACAAGCGAAGAAGATTCTGTTAGTATATGAGTTTATCTAGTTCGTGAACGAAGGATTTTTCAAAAAAATGATTTCGGACAAAATGGCGGCCGTTTAACGCAAAATTGTGATTTTTCGATGTCTGAATTGTTTGTTTTTCGTGAATTAAAAATAGAGTTTTCATTAAAAACAAAAAGCCTTCGTTCACGAACTGGATAAACTCATATACTAACAGAATCTTCTTCGCTTGTCGATTTCAGAAGATCCGGCTCTGAGAAATCGTGCTCACCGTAAAAAAAATATCTTCTGGGTGAGTGGCTGTTATTCGTTAAGTTTTTAATATTTTTCAATAACAATATTACCGAGAGTTGCTGAATATATGTACTTTTAAAATAAACAAATAGTTGTAAAAAATATACATTGGATTTTCCACAAAAAAATCCCCAATATCACGCCTGACAACTAGGCATGACCCCTTAATTGAATTCGCGGCACGATCACTGTTTTCGTTTTCGTGGTTGTATTTATAATACAGGCCACGCATTTTCCTTTTTGGGGTCTCGTCAGCCCCCCTCCTAAGTATATGCCTTCGGCCAGCTGTTGTTTCTCAATTATTCCGTCTCGAATGCTATCTGTAGGCACCATTATCAGTTGTTGTGTGCGTGCGGGTATCGTTGTTTCCATGCTTCTATTTAACGTTTTCCAGGGTTTTCCGTTTACTAGGAAGCTTTGCTTGGGGTAACTAATGGTTACTCCGTTATCTTTAAGAAAATCTATTCCTAGTATCCCGTCCGCGTTTGTTAAGGTGTTTCCTTCTACTACGTATAATGGATGTATTACCCTTTTCCCATTTATTTTAAATGTGGCATCTATTTTCCCTAATGTTCCTGTTTTTTCCCCTGAGAATGAAACTAGCATAACGTCGGACATTTTTATTTCGATGTTGTCCGGAAGGGCTCTCCTAGCGATTAGGGATACTTCCGCCCCGTTATCTATTAGCATTACGGTTTGTTTGTTCTTGCTATTTTTTATTTCTACTTCTATCCTATCCGAGGTATGTCCATGTTTGGAGAGGGATCCTATTTTAACCATGCGGTAGGTTTTCGCAGTTTTTTGAGTAGATGAGTCGCGGTCCGGTGAATCGGAGCTATCGCGGCTGCTTCGTGTAGAATGTGCGCTGTCAGTGCTTCTGTGTCGCGGCTGGTGTCTTTCTTTAGAGGCCGGTCGTTCACTCTCTGCTTTACGCCCTGTCGATTTCTCAATTTTTCCCTTGCCCGTTACTGTTCGCACTTGACGGCTGTTTTCCGGAGAAAATTTTTTCCCATTTTGCTTCTCCTTATCATTGTTTTTCCAACACTCTTTAGTGTCGTGCCCTGGTCGTTTAAATTGTCGCAGTAACGCGATGCAGAAAAACGCACCGGCAACGTTCCAGCGAACAATGAACGCTGCACTTATCGGGTTACAAGGAATAGATTGTTTCGTTTATCTTGGCGATATTGTCATCCATGGAGGCAATTTAAAGGAGCACAATACACGACTTAGGAAAATTCTGGACACTCTTCGCAAATATAACTTAAAACTACAACCGGAAAAATGCGCGTCTTTGCGAAAGGAAGTAGGATTTTTAGGACACATAATTACTCCTGAAGGGATCAAACCAGACTCCGGAAAAACTAATGCTGTAAAAGAATTCCCTACGCCAACCAAATTGAAGGAATTACAAGCGTTTTTAGTTTTAGCAGGATATTACCGTAGATTCATCCCAAAATATTCAAAAATAGCTAAACCTCTATCCAGCATCACGAGCAGCAAGGTCGAGTTCGTCTGGACAGCCGAGCAGCAGAACGCTTTTGACACATTAAAAGAGGCACTGACGACGGTACCCCTCTTAATTTATCCAGATTTCACAAAGGAATTCATAGTAACGACCGACGCATCCGATGTAGCAATAGGCGCAATATTATCACAGGGGAAGATAGGTGAAGACAAACCAATCGCGTACGCAAGCCGAGTACTAAACAAAGCCGAAAGAAATTATAGTACAACGGAAAAAGAACTGCTAGTTATAGTCTGGGCAGTCAAACACTTCCGACCGTACGTCTACGGTACCTCGTTCAAAGTAATTACGGACCACAAAGCACTTATATGGCTATTTAGGGTACAGGACCCAGGATCCAGATTAATAAGATGGAGAATTCTATTAGCCTAGTACGACTACGAAATCGTACATAAGTCAGGAAAGAACAATACGAACGCAGACGCGTTTAGCAGAAACGTGCACGCGTTGAAAAACGAGGAAGAAGAGACAAGGATAACCAACGTCTACGACGAAGAATCAAAACAACAAATTCTTTATGAATACCATTGCACACCCCTAGCAGGACATCAAGGTATCAAAAGGACCACAAACAGAATAAAATTAAAATACAGCTGGGAAGGAATGAATAAAGATATTGAGGAGTACATACAAAAATGTAGCACCTGCCGGAAGAATAAGTTAGGGAAGAAAACTAGGGCTCCAATGGAGATCACCGATACACCACGGGCCCCCTTTGAAAAAGTAACGCTAGACATAGTAGGGCCCCTGCCAGAAAGCAATCAAGGGAATATCTACATATTAACCTTCTAGGACCTCCTCACAAAATTTAGCAAGGCGATCCCCCTGCCAAATCAGGAAGCAGCCACAATAGCGGAAGCAGTGGTCGAGAAAATTATCTGCGAATACGGCGTACCCGAAAAGATTCTAACGGATCAAGGGAGAAATTTTCTAAGTGAAATGTTTAAAAACATATGCAAACTTTTCCGAATCACGAAGATACAGACAACCATGTACCATCCAGAGTCTAACGGAGCATTAGAAAGATCGCATAAAACCCTAGTAGAATATGTGCGACACTACATAGATAATGACCAGTCTGACTGGGATAAATGGCTACCCTAAGCGATGATTCCCCGATGGCCACCTCGGGCGGGCGGCTGACGATGTGCGCCTACTGGGCGGCCCGTTATCAGCCGTCCGTTTATGCCCCGAAGCTCGACCGCGATATCGGCAGCGGCGGGACGTCGCCGCTCCCCCCGGGGGGGGCTATTACATGGCCCCCCCCTCTCCCTCCCTGACATACAGCGGCCCGCCCTAAAATGTGGCGGGCCGCTTTCCCCTTCCCCCACAAACCGCGCCTACATGCGCCCCACCCTCTCCCACAGTGAGGGGGGCATACGAAGGGTCTGTCGCCGCACCCGTTATGGGGTGCGGCCCCCTTCCACTCCCCTTACGGGGGAGCCACAGCACCACCCACCCTAGTAGCAGCGACTCCGGAAGAGGCGACGTGAACGCGTGGAGGTATTGATACTCCCCCAGGGAAGGTCCCCCTTGAAAGGGCTGCTGTGTGCGGAGTTACCTCTAAAGCCCAGGGGGGGGGGGGAGGGTAGCGAACGAAACGCTAGTTTGCTCTCGCGTCAAGTCCCTCCCCTCAGGCGCGCAACTCCGCACACGAGGTAGACCACCTTGGAGGTTTTAGTGGGCTCGAGTCCTACATAACCCCCTGCCCGCCCCCGCGGGCGGGGGGTATCCGTGGGGATTTCCTCCAAGTAAAAAAAGAAAAAAAAAAGATGAGGTCGATAACCGACTTGCCCTGCGACCCGCGGAACGTCGTGACGGCGTAGTGGTTCTTTAAGATGAACCCCATTGCCTCCGCCCACTCGAGTAGCACCTCGCCTCGGGAGTCTGTCCTGGGGGCGCCCCACTCGCGAGCGTGGGCGTTGAAATCCCCCAAAAGGACTACCGGCTGTGCTAATTGAGGGGCGAGAAAATCCCCCACACCGCTCAGCTGGTCCTCGAACTCTGGGGCGGTAAGCCTAGGCGCCAGGTAGCAGCCGACTACGAGGAGGTTCCCACACTTCACGCCCATCCAGCCCTGTTCGTGATGGGCGACCGAACACGGCGTGGCGCCTCTTCTCACCTCCCACGTCATCGCCACTTGCCGATCAGGGTTAGTGGACCGATAACACCGGTCCTCCAGCGGATACGGCTCGGCGATGACGGCCAGCCGAACCCCCAACTCCACGCGAGCCTGCTGTAGCAGGTCGTGGGCTCGCATGGAGTTGTTGATGTTCGCGAGCAGTATCGGGGGGCCTCGTGACATTAATCGGTGCTAATGTCGACCTCCTCTGATACTCCCGCAGGTCGGGCTGCGCCCGCGGTGGTATTGGGGAGCTCGCGACCTTCTGTCTCGTCGCCTGGGAGGCGGGACCCGCCTCCGAACGAGGCCGCGACCGAACGCGCTGACTCGCGCGCCTCCTCGCTGCTCGCCTCCTCCGTTGCTCCGTTCAGCGGTGGAGGGACGGGGAGTCCCGCTGCCGCTCATAGCGGGCAGCCGTGAGGGGGGGTGGGGGGCTCGCAGGAGCGTGACAAATGCCCCTCGTTACCAAAACGGTAACAGAGGCCGCTCCTGATGGTGGGGCTGCTGCATTTGGCCTGTACGTGGCCGAACTCGAGGCATCGGAAGCACTGCAGCTTCCGTTGCATGAGCGGCACGACGCGGGCCACCAGCGAGTCCACGACTATCGTGGCCGCCTTCACAAGCCTGGCAGCAGCCGCCACAGGCCCGCGGACCCAGAGGGAGAAAAGCCCGGCGGCGTCTCGGCGCTTCACGCCCACCGAGCCGTCCTCCAGCGCGCAGGCACCCTGGGCCGCGATCGCCCCCACACCGCCTCTGCGGACGCCAGCTCCGTGAGGCCGCACACCCGGAACTCGGCCAGTTTTTGGGGGCAGTGCAACCTAATGCCCGTGCCCCCAAGCTGCTCCGTCAGCTTTGCCTTAAGGGGGTAGACACGTCACGTGACCTGGCCGATTCGGCAGGTCGGTATTACAGCAGGTTTTTTCTGCACAGAAATGGTAATACCGATAGATCGCCGATTGCCTGGTAAACGCGAGAGGGAGCTGTTTGCTATTTCCGAATTTTATTCTGAATAAGGAAAGAAAGTCTAAGCTGTTGCGTTGTCCTTATAAAAATATAAACGGAAGTCGGCTGATACTGCAAACGTAGAAAATTCATTGTACATTTACTTGAAATATGCTTATGCTACAATATTCTACGTTGGCAGTAAGGAATTATAAGTGAAAAGGGGAAATAGATGTCCCCAGAAAATGAAGTTTGTTAGGTTAGACATTTTTTTACTAGCAAAGCACCGAAACGGAACATGAAATACACTTATTACACGTCCTATGCAGAAAGCAGTTATGAACAAACATTATATATAAAATTGTAAGGAATCTATTAACGTTACTTTTGCAAAGATCTGATTAGAAATTGCAGACCTTCAGATTCGTCCCTGCTTAGCGTGCAACATTGTATTGTCCCGCTGGTTTCGAGCGTCGAAGCCCACGAAATTCAGCGAGACACATGATTGTTGGCGAGCATCGCGTTTGACGACTCTAGCTAGAAAATCACGCCGTATGAATGCTAAGAAACGATAGTGTGAAGTGGCGTGCGTTTCAATTGCACATTGACAATATCGTAGATTCTAAGGCCTAGAATATTAGCTACGTATTACGATGTTCTTTACCAGAGCACTACATTAATGAATTAAAAAATAAATGAATTGGTCAATTAGTTAAAATTAATGAACTGTGAATAATTTTAATGACGAATTAAAAGAATTTTTTGACGTGCAACATGAAGCTGCGCATGCAAATGGTTGGGCTTGGATTATCGGGAAAGACCTACCCATCCCACCGTTTTGCTTTCTCGCTGCGAGCGAGGACCTTCGGGCCCCCGTAGACCACCCGTTGACAGCCAAAAGCAATGAAACCAACGGGCAAGATAAAATGTTCGTGTTTGATAAGTGTTGAGGAAATTATTACCAATGGAGTTTTTAGGGTTTCTCGATGAAAATGATGTCAGAAATGGAGGAATTCGGTCCATTTTTAGTGAACGTAGTGTGTGTCCTAATCATGTATTCTTAAAAAAAATAGACCGAAATGCTTTGCGTCTCGACTCATGTTCGTGGACATAAACTCACCAATCCATCGGTGGTAACACTCTTATCAAGGAGTAATGAGAAATATGAACATTTTCGTATTCAGTACTGGATGACTCAAGTCGCCGTCGACCGAGGGTCTCTCGCTGGTGCGCTATTTCACTCGCACTCGATTTACGTCGTTCAATCTCCTTGTCAAGCGGTTCAGACGAGGGCCCTGATAAATGTGAATTTATTTGGGATACCAAAGTCGCGTCATTCGTGACACCTACTCGCGAACAGATATATGTATGTACAAGAAAAAGCAATTCAATTTCCCGATGACTTGAAGCAACATTTCAATAGGTAAATGCATGAAAAGGTGGGATCAGGAATTCCCAACCAAGTGATGCATATGAAAGAACTGGCGATACTCAAGAATAATTTGTCGTATAAATTGTACAAGTATTTATTTGACACGAATATAAAGTTTGTCAGTCTTTCTCGATTTGAGTTCTATATAAGGCTGACTTTCCTTCGCCATGAAAACTCCCCTCTCGTGCTGCACGCTGGCAAGAAATCGACGCTCGAAACCAGCGGGGCCATACAATGTTGCGCGCTACGCAGTGACAAATCTGCTGTTCTGCATTTCTAATCAGATCTTTGCGAAAGTGGCGTCAGTCGATTCCTCATGTTTTCTCGATCAAATTGGCCCCAAAAATGATATAATTCGGACCAAAATTAAGGAAATTACGTGAAAAATTGTTTGCAGAATTGAAAGCCCGTTTTCTTAAAAATAGTCCGATTTAAATTATTCTCGGTCAATTTAATCGGGAGAATGCCTGGAATCCATTTGTGGCACTTTCATATTGATACGATGAAAAATAAACAAATTCTGTTTCTTTAGAATCGATGACACATCGCCGAGCACGGCGATCTCGCGCGACTCGGGACACAAAGGTTCTCGTCTGTTATTCGAACTTCTAAGATCGTATTCAGATTTATTGGCCGGTGAGTTTTGTAACTAGGGGTGTGCGGGTACCCGATTTTTCGGGCTCGGGTCGGGCCGGCAACTTTCGGGCGGGATCGGGCGGGATCCCGATACTTTCGTATTGCTCGAGATGCCGACAGTTTCGGAACCCCGAGACTCAATTCAGGCTACAAGCATAGCCGCCATGAGCGGCCAATTTGATTTCAGGTCGGCTCGGCAAAACTCGGACGCGATCGGACGATATCGTTACCAGTAATAGATTAAAATTATTACCTGAGAACATAGAAAAATTATGTTTCTTACACGTTAATTTGAAATAATAAAATATTCGCCTCCTGTATATTGTTGTTATTATGAAACATCTAAGAAATATTCCTTTTTGTATGCTTATAGTTCGTACGTTTTCTATTTTAAATCTGAACCTATCCGGAAAAAGATAATACGCTATATATTCCCTTTACATAAAGTACTAAGTATGAAGTATATTTTATTCAGATTTTAAAATATTGTCGATATAAAAATAGTCTTCTTCCCAAGTTCTGAACATGGTATTTATTTAAGTACGTATATGGACGTATTCAGTATTCACAGACTATTTGGTAGCAATGAAAATACATATATATGTAAATAAATAATAAGATACAAATTATGATTCAACAGGAGACAGAAAGTAAAAACTTATCACTCTGGTATCGATATAAATGATATACATAATTCTTTCCGTCTCGGTCCCCTCGTAATAACTGGCTTTCGAGCCGATCGTGTCCGAGTTTTGCCAAGCCGACCTGAAATCAAATTGCCCGCTCATGGCTGTCATGCTTGTAGCCCGAATCGAGTATCGGGATCCTGAAACCGTCTGCATCTCGAGCAATACGAAAGTATCGGGACCCCGCCCGATCCCGCCCAGAATTTTCCGACCCGTTCCGAGGGCCGAGAATCCGAGCCGCGGGAGGATCCGCACACTCCTATTCGTAACGCGTGTTCTCTTGTCATCGCAGAACACGAGTGAGCCAGAAGTGGTGGGGATAGCGCCAAGCTTCTGTCATGTATAGGCCAAACCGAGCTGCAGCGTAGAAATACACGCATCAGAATAGGTGTACCTGAGGCCTTAGCTCCGAAAAAATTCAGGGAGCTTTATTGGTCAGAACATTGAATTTTTCTCGATAGCTTCATCTCGTATTGGTCTACGTATAACTTCGTGACGCACACAACTACATATCTACTACGCTGACAATAAGAATAAATAACAGCCACACGGCTACGTTCAGACAGGGCCGAGCAGCATTCCCGTTACCCCACCATACCCTTCGGTGGCTAGGGAACACCAACTGACAAATCCACGATCGTCAGATGGTGATGGCTGATTTCTCCTCGATCGCTGTTCACGAAAACGAATCGACCGGTCAATATATTTGAATACGACCTTAGGATAAAGATATAATGAAAGATGAAAAATTATTCGAAGCCAAAGATGAAAGGGCTTCGAATAAACAAAGGAAACTAATAAATACCCGAAGCTAAATAGAATTTTAGATTTAGGGTACACACACCCTCCCCCCAAACCTCGTGTCGATCGGCCACTGGGGCCATTCGGAAGTATATTCTTTTAATTAAATAATGCCCATCTCTGCATAGGAGCGTAACGGATTGCAAAAAAAATCAAGGAGTCAACTGTTGACCGATTTGGAGACTTTTCCTTATTTTATGTTATATACAATAGTCAGAAGAATAATAATAAAAACAATAATTGCAAATAATTGCTGTAACTTCCACATTCTGAAAATATGATATCAGTAAATCACTACTTCCAGTGTTATTAAAAAATTCCAATCTCTTTTTTTATTTGAAATAATGTGGCCATATAATTTTAAAATATATTCGGCAGCGGTGATATATGTGTTACGGTAAAACCGTTAATTTAGTAAATGCAGACAATTCCCAGCAGTTCCTAGTCAATGTATGCCTAAAATGCATATAACCTAACCTAATGTCGTCCGAAAATGCATGCAATGACTGCATCACGCTTTTACTGTGGCTTGTGCAGTGATGGGTAAATCACTAGAAAACCACGTAATTTACGTTAGGTGTAAATTACACGTAAATTACACGTAAATTGCGTTCATGACGTAATTTGAATATAATGTTACGTGAGGGCGTTAATTTTTTAATGACCGAGCGGATTTGTCAAATTTAGTCCACGTAACGCTTAACGAATTTAATAGATTTTATTTATGGGATACGTAACTGCTATAACCAATACAGGTTGACCCGTCAGGAGGTGGTACTTTCTAGGGAGACTGGTTTATAAGTAATGAGACAATATTTATATGAATATGTACCATGTATTACAATAAGAAAAAGAAAGGAAATCAAGGTAGCACAATAATTGGGAGTTATACATGGTTTTAAAACAGTTTCGCAAAGACGCGCGATGTTTCGTTACGATAACTGATCGAGGGGAAACCCCACAACTCTCTCAAGAGGTTGGATCAATAATTACGCAAGTTTAACAAAATTGTAAGAAAGCGGTTTACTATAATCGAATTCGAAAAAATTTACAAATGCAGTACGCGCAAAAAGGAATTAGACAAATTATCGAGGGAAACCCACAACTCATTAGATAGTTGGATTATTTGTCTATTCCATGGAATGATATAGTAAAAATCACTCACCGATTTTACACGAAGGTTGTTAGGGTTTTGAATGGCTTACTCTCATTCAGTGTGAGCTCTATCTCTCTCTCTCTCTCTCTCTCTCACTATCTCTCTCTCTCTCTCTCTCTCTCTCTCTCTCTCTCTCACTATCTCTCTCTCTCTCTCTCTCTCTCTCTCTCACTATCTCTCTCGCTCTCTCTCTCTCACTATCTCTTTCCTGGATGTTAACCTGGCATGCACGGTGTTGAAACGCAGGACACTTCACACGCTACACCGATGTCGATGTTGAGTCTCCAAAATTTCGTATTTAAATATTAATCGGAAGAATATAAATAAAGATTTAAACGGTAAAATTTCAATCAGTGGGAATGCAAAATAAATATATATATATAGTCTCTACGGGGACTGAGTCCTTCCATGCACTACAAACAACACAGGAACTCCGGCTCAACGACTACTTTAACACATAGTTATGTCCCTCGGACAGAGCAACCACGCACTATGCGACTTGACGGTAGACTGCCACGAGCGGGCACAGGGTAGGCCCGAGCTTTGTCAAAGTTGCTGATCTTGCACCTCGTGCACACGGGCCCAACCGCCACCGCTCGGAACGTTCCCAGCCTCCAGGTTGCTATCGCGCCCGGCGTTCTAAGAACGCTGACGGTGTCAGAGATTTTCTCATGGAAGAGCGCAGTGGCGCAGCGACTCATATAGGATTAT
Source organism: Andrena trimmerana (assembly GCA_951215215.1). NCBI lineage: Eukaryota > Metazoa > Arthropoda > Insecta > Hymenoptera > Andrenidae > Andrena > Andrena trimmerana. The sequence continues at coordinate 23,848,525 of OX578062.1, read as the reverse complement.
TATTATATTTAACAGAGAAGAAAAATATGAGGTACTCTACTACAATGCTGTAAGTTGCAGAAGGCTTATCACAGCGCGCATTCTAAGAACGTCGACGGCGTTGGAAGATCGCTGACAATAATCTTCCATGGGAATATGCCGTGCCGTGACAGGCTTGAAGCTAATTTCGATTGCAACTATTAAGAATATTTACAGATAATCGACTATTGATTGAGGGAAGTTCCCATAACACATAATGGTTGAGTCAATCGTCGACATCTGTGTAGAAATATGATGTAAAAATTTTTGAAAAGTAACCGGCACGTAACACCCCTCCCCCCTTGGAATCATCGTCCCCGATGATAATTAGGCGTAAGGACATTTGGAGTGCCGTGTATAATTTAAGAAAACGTGCAGTAGCTGCCTGTCACGCCGGCGGGGCATCGCGCTCGTTCCGCCGACACGGATTTCGATTCGGTGGTTGTGAGGGTCGCCACGCAGGGCGGAGTATACGCATTCTATAAAAGGGCGTCCTATATGTACGCAGCCCTCCAGGTCCATCATTGCTATGTCTGCGCTATTTCTGACGAGGCCGCAAACATCCTCATCTGTCACGCCCTGATTATCCCTGCACGTCAACTCCCTGAGTGACGACATGTCCTGAAGGAACTGGGCACCGACGTCCGGATATAGTAGGCTGATTTGCAGATCGGTACAATGATTTAAACCGCTGAGTGCCTCGAGGCTAAACTGCCCCCTGATGTTAGTGCATCCAGTGATATCCAATTTTATAAGATGCTTCATGTGCCGGCCCACTTCGCCGATGAAGGTGTTATCCACCCAGCCGCAGAATGCAATCCCGAGCTCAGTGACCAGAGGGTAACGGGATGGGAGGCTGATTGCTATCTCAACGGGACCGAGGTCGAACTCAAAGAAATCCGCTTCCTCCTGTTGTTCGGCTTCTGGGCCTTCCTCCTGCGGCCCTCCACTCCCAGGCCGGGGGTTGCATTCCACGAATTCTATCGACTCCATGGATCGAGGTAGTGTAGTGCTTTCGATTAATTTCTGTAAAATGTCGGGTTGAAAGTTTTTGGGTTTGAACAAGCAAAGGTGTGATAATGATTTAAAATGTGAGATGGCTACAGCGATATGCTCGCTTCTAGCCGTACAGTTTTTTAGATCTAGCCTTACTAAGTCCCTTGTTATTTGCAACAGGGATCTTCCAGAGAAATCGGTGCCCCTGGCGCTGAACCTTTGTAAAGCCTTATTGGCCTGAAGAACCTTTTCCAATTCAATGTCACCGCAGTTTGTGCAACAACCAATTGAGAGGCTCTTCAGGGACGTGACGCTTGCCGCCAGCTCTCGAAAAGCCGATGGTCGGGCTTTAGCGGCCGTTATATCCAGCTCCTCCAGTGCAGGACAATTCTTACCAATCAGGGCTAACAGTTGAGGACGCAGATCTTCAGCGGGTAACTCATCAGCTATAACAATGTCTTTTAAGTAAGGGGCACATCGCGTCAACACCCAGTAGAAGGCATCTGTTGTAATGCGCCTCCATCCTTGCATCCCAGGCCATCTCCAATCATTGAGATCAAGGCGCTGCATTTTCCGGAAGGAATCATGTACTCCCATCCTCCAAGTCCTCGATACCCGTTCCATACGGGCGCGATCAGCAAAGGGCAAGAATGTTGCCACGAGTGAAATCACCTCCACAGGCAGGGGCGCTGAATGAACCGGCTCGTACCCTGGGAACGGGTTGTCCCACTCAGGAGTGGAAACAGACGATCCGATACCTGAGGATGGCAGATTAAAGCCATGCCATGCGTCAGCGACCAAGACTCGCAGTTTCCTCTTATGAAGGATGATTGGCTGCGTGATCGTATTGCTCGCCACCTTGGCTGCCTGCTGCGAAGTGGCGAATGTCACGAAGGCCACGTTACCTCGGGGCTGGACCCTTAGGACCGCGTGTTCGGCTCCGTGAGGGCGGAAGATTTTCAACAAATCCCTGCCTTTTGTAAACCGTGCTAGGCGACACACAAAGATCCGTCGCGAATCCCCATGGTTGCTGTTTCCTGGGCTCGACATACCTATCAAAACAACCAGACTGACAAAAATTCAAAGTACATAGACACCAGGTGATTAATGCGATTATTGATCTAGGGTTTCCCCATAACACGTAATGGTTGAATCAATTATCGTCTCGCTATTTATTAATTTGGCGCAGGATTAATCCACGATTGCTCGTTGACATGGCAGTGATGCTGTAGCGGGTGAGCAATGAGTCCCCGATGAGCAACCGCGCGTCACTTCGTTCGACGCATTTGTTTCCTCTGGTGGAGTCCTAGATTTCCATCTCCTGCAGGGCACGAAAGACCACACTCTCCTGACGTTACTTCGGAAGTAATACAGCAGAATTCCCAATCCCAGAAAGGATGATATTGCTAATCCTCGTTTGCGAAAGGTGAATAAAATATGGTATATTGCGATCGATGTATTATTGATTATTATGTTTTATTATTGATGTTGTTATCGTTGCAGATGTCTAAGCTTCTTTCACTCGTCCGACCAATTAACCAAGCACACCGTGGACTGCCAACGTCTCAACGAGTGTGCCGTCGAATTGCCGTCCGCGGAGGATAAATGGTTGCAGTTCAAGAATTTCAAGAACAAGGAACGAGCGCCATTCATCGTCTACGCGGACTTCGAATGCATGCTGGAGGACGTCGAGCCTGCGGAGCGAAGTCGGACGTACGCGTACCAGCAGCACAGAGCGTACAGCGTAGGATACTACATCCATTGCTCCACCGACGCGTCTCTGTGCCGTTATCGGGCGTATCGACACGAAACCGAGTGCGTGAATTGGTTCGTGCAAGAACTTAGAGACTTTGCGAACATTGCGTATTCGTGGTTGCGCAACGCGAAACCAATGGACTCGTTAACGAAGCAACAATGGCATAGTTTTAACAACGCGATCGTGTGTCACGTGTGCGGTCAACCTTTCGTCGATGAGAATAAAAAAGTGCGCGACCATTGCCACTCGACGGGCGAGTACCGAGGCGCAGCCCACGTATCGTGTAACTTGCAATTCCAAAGATCGTACATGATATCGGTAGTGCTTAACAATCTATCAGGCTACGACGCGCATTTCGTGATTAAGGAGCTGGCGTCCGCATTCGAGGGGCAGATCGACCTGCTACCAGTGACGAAGGAGCGGTACATATCATTCACCAAACACGTCAAGGGAATCGACGCCGAGAACAATGATTAGAAGAGGGGATTGAAGTTTCGTTTCATAGATACGTTGAAGTTCTTGGCCGCTAGTCTGGAGAAACTCGATTCAGACCTCGGCAAAGAACGACTCGCGGTTCTACGACGCGAGTTTCAATCCCTGTCGGACGATCAGTTCGATCTCCTGACCAGGAAGGGCGTCTTCCCGCACGACTATGTATCGTCGTACTCCAAACTGAACGATACGCGTTTACCATTCTGCAAAGCGTTTTATAACCAGCTGAACGATCGCGCCGCGTCGGAGCCTGATTACGCGCACGCCGTGAACGTGTGGAACTCTTTTCGCGTACAGACATTGGGCGAGTACAGTGATTTGTATTTAAAAACAGATGTGCTGTTACTCGCCGACGTATTCGAAAGTTTCCGCACCGACTGTATCGCGAGTTACGATCTGGATCCCGCGCATTATTTCACGCTACCAAGTTTCACATGGGACGCGACGCTCAAGTACACCAGCGTACGATTAGAGCTTTTGACGGACGTGGACATGCTACTGTTCGTGGAGCGTGGCATACGCGGCGGTCTGAGCCAGTGCTCGCACAGGTACGCGCGAGCCAACAACAAGCACCTGCCTGCGGGGATGTACGACGAATCGAAGCCGTCGACGTATCTAATGTACTTCGACGTCAACAACTTGTACGGCTGGGCGATGTCGCAGGCTATGCCGAAAGGAGGGTTTCGATGGCTGGACGATGTGACAGTGGCCGCGCTCGACGTATCATCCCTACCCGACGGCGAGGAATCCGAGGAAGCTGAGGGATACCTGTTGGAGATAGACATCGAATATCCCAAGGAGATCCATGACGCCCACGCCGACCTTCCATTCTACCCGGTGCGCGAGCACGCGCCAGGAGGAAAACAGACTAAGCTGCTTGCCACGCTCGACGATAAGGAGTGATACGTCATCCATTATCGCTACCCGAAACAGTGCGTCCGACACGGTTTACGCGTGACGCGAATTCATCGAGTGTTACGAGTTGATCAGTCGCATTGGTTGCGCAACTATATCCAATTGAACACCGGTTTGAGGACGCGAGCCATGAGTGAATTTCAAAAGACGCTATTTAAATTAATGAATAACGCGGTGTACGGGAAGACAATGGAAAATGTGCGGAATCGCGTAGACGTGCGACTGGTGACGCCGTGGGACGGTCGTTACGGCGCGGAAGCGCTGATCGCGAAACCGAACTTTCACAGCCGCACGATCTTCTCGGAGCAGTTGGTGGCAATCGAAATGCGTAAACTGAAAGTGAAGTTCGACAAACCGATATATGTGGGTATGAGTGTGCTCAACGTATCGAAGGAATGTCTCTATGAATTCCACTACGCATATATGCGCGCGGAGTTCGGTGATCGGTGTAAGGTTCTGTATACCGACACCGACAGTTTAATGTATAGTGTGGAATGCGAGGATGTGTATGAAAGGATGAAGAGTGACATCGACCGATTCGACACGAGTGATTACGCGGTGGACAATCTGTTCGGTATGCCCCGCGTAAACAAGAAGGTTCCGGGACTCGTGAAAGATGAGAATAACGGTGCCTTGATGACCGAGTTCGTCGGACTGCGGTCTAAGATGTACGCGACTAGAACGTTTAACGCTGTAGTGGGGTCCACGAGTGAGACTAAGAAGGTGAAGGGTGTGTGGAGACACGTGGTCGCGAATGATATACAATTCGACGATTACATTCGTTATCTCCGCGATCTCACTGAGAAATCGATTCAACAGAACAATATACGCTCCAAAGAGCACAATGTGTATTCCGTGAGTGGGGAAAAGAACGCTCTCAGTCCGTTCGACGACAAGCGATATATTTTAACCGATCGGGTCAGCACCCTTCCGTGGGGGCATTATCGAATCCCCGAGCTCGAGACCCACGAGCGCCTGGAACTTGAGCCTGACGAGACCCTCGGGAACCCCATTGTATAGTATGTTTGCATGTTTATATGTTTGTATGTTTGTATATACGTTTCATTCTTTCTTTTTTTTCATGTTATTTACGAATATCTAATATATGTATAGAGGAGAATAGTCAAAATTGTATATAGCATAGAATAGTCAAAATTGTATACAGCGTAGAATAGCCAATATTATATAGCGTAGAATAGCCAAAATTATATGTATATATGTATATATTTTTTCCTTACTTTACTATGATTAATTGTACACATATACGAGATGTAGAAGGAGAATATGAATACTTGAATGAACGGACAATGTATATATTTATATGTATTTATTTTTATTTATTTCAGTAACATATAATACGTTTATAATCGGGAATCATACAATATCCTTGCTGCTTATCCACGAGTTCCGCGACGAATCGAATCCGAGCCACTTAACGTATACCTGGTTTCCCTTGCGATGAATAATCTTCTCGACCAGATAGACGTCCGGATTCCCGACCGAATGTAGTTCGTACTCGTAGAATCCGCCCGAGATCGGCTCTCCCGCGGAATCGCGCAGAATGTATGTCCCCGGGAACGTTCGTTGTACGGTTACGATTTCGAACACTTCGGTCGACCAGTTCGGAGTGTATCCCTTCTCGAAGAGGTTCTTGAACTTACTCACGCGTACCTTGTCACCGGCTTTGAATTTTGCGCGTCGTCGAATACCTTTCGATGCGGAGGGTGAGAGGGGTTCATTCGCGGCGAACGACAAACGCGTCGCGGGGGTCACGTCAACGGGTCGGGCGTTGATCGTTCGGTGCTTGCGATGATTGTAGGTGTGTACGAGCGCAGGTAACAGGTCGATCCAACGATAGGACGCGTTGAAGGAGAATTGTTTTCACATGGGGTTTTTCAGCGTGCGATTGAAACGTTCAACGAACGACGCTTTCATCACGCTGTACGTGGAGTAGTGGTTGATCCCGCGGGTCTTCACACGTCATTGAAACTTCGCGTTGTAAAACTCCTTACCCATATCGGTTTGCAAATTTCGCGGACATCTATCGCTCTGCCTCAACACGATCGCGAACGCCGCGGTCACGTCGCGTCCGCTTTTTGTTTTCACGGGTACGGCCCATGCGTACTTGCTGAACGCATCGATGATCGTTAGTATGTAGTGATAACCTCTATTGTGCTTCGCGCACGGATGCATCTCCACCAAATCGGCCTGCCATAAATCATCGTAGCCACGAATCACGACGCGTCGCCGCGGGAAATTTCGTCTCGCGGGAGCGTATATTTCATTCACTAATTGTACTCGCTCCTTGCTCATGCTTCGCGGGTGGGCGGTAGGTGATCGCGACGTTCCAAGGACATTAGAAATTAGTATGAGTTCCTCTAGTGCTCGCAAAACGCAATCGATGCACGGTATTCGCGATCGTTCGTTATTAGGCGTTTCGAATTCGTAGCCGCTATTGTCACCGTCAGTGATCATCGTCGTCGTCGTAGACCCTCGTTCGCTTTTCGCGGCTCCTTTCATTTGTACAGATCCGTGGTTGTTATCGTAGTCGGCGTCGTTACCGACGTCGTGAACTCTTCGAGTCTATCTTTCAAGTGATCGAAGCGTCGTTCCATCGTGGTATTTAAATCTTCCTCTAGTTGGGACAATTGCGCGTTAACGATATCCGACATCGTTCGTTGTACTCGCGTCTCGAGTTGAGATCGTTGATACGCGGCGTCCAGTCGTGCGCTCGCGATAGCCGTTTCAATTTTTTGGGTAAAGCGTTCATTCGCCGAGGACAATAGTCTCGTCATTGTCATCGTCACTTCGTTGTTATTGATGTTATTGTTGCTGTTATTGTTGTTATTACGTAACGAGGTGCCAAACTTGTTCACCGACATAACGATCCGTGCGCGCGAACAGTACTGACGCGTCGATCACCAGATCGTTCAATTTAAGATGCGTCCATCCTCGCGAAGTTCCTCCACGATGGATGCGATTTCGTTATCGTGACCCGTGTGACCTGCCGCGCGCGATGCCATGAGCAATCTCAGTCTATCGACTAATTCGTTCGGATCGTCCCAGTACACGTAATCGATCGCGTTATCGGTAACCGCCCTTGTCGCGTGTCCGCACCGTCCGCGCCGCTACCCCTGCCCCTAACGCGTCCGATACCCGATGTTCGCACCCCACCGATTATCGTGGATATGATTTTCTTATACTTGTACCCCTTGTTACCCAGCGTGCGCTTTCTCGGCGAATGGTTTCTCTTATGCGCATTCGCCGATAACAAGGTGCGCCGGTACGAGTGAAAATCTGCGTCCGTGTACTTTATTAGGATTACGTGTTATTAGGATTCTGCGAGGATTACAAACATATCGTGATGAACGCGCGGAACAAGCTAATCCTTATACGATCGCGAGTAGATTAGAACGCGATGCACTGCACCTCCGCCACTGCGATACCGAAACTAGAGATACGCAAGGTACAGTGGCGTATGCCCCACGTCGTTTTGGAGGAAGTGAATAAATTATCGATGCTGCGTATCCTGGAAAGCGGCCGGCCGATTGCGATGAGTTTTCGTGCGTGGGACCTGCTCGTGTACCCGTTACTGCAGGCGACAACGAAACATACGTGGACCGTGAAAACTACGTCGCAAATCGCGAAACCCCGATACGTGTTATTATTATTATTATTTATTCGCAAAAGGGGCATATTACCCACACCTATTGTCAAATTATGCTAATCAGGCAGGTGGCAACGGCCTGCTCATTCATGTGGAGCGCGAATCGCGTCCCCTTCCATCGACTCGCGATCCATGGAAGGGGAAGGCTAGTAGGTAAGCTATGCCGATTCTGGAGCAAATTGGGGCGAGGGGGTGAGGTGGTGCGGGGGGTACCGCGCTCTTCCGTGTGATGGGTACGGGGGCGAGGCGGGGAGGGTGTACCGCGTTCGTGGGTAAGGGGGTGACGTCACAGGGATTTCAAAATTTTCAAAATGGCGTCCGCCGCCGCGCAACCGTTGACGGTGGTGAGGTGCAGGCGCGAAAGATAAGGGGCGAAAGGATGTAACGTGGATGCTGTAATTCGATACTGATGACTATTCGAGATTAATTAGCCTAAATAGCGCAACCGCCTCGTGAAAGAATGCAACGTAGCGGTCGTATAAACATCCGCAGACGAATATTTTAAAGTTTAGGATCGGCGCCCTATCACCAACACTGTAATTCGATATACGTGGTAGCGCATCGAACGCATGTTACAGCGTGTGAGAGAAAGAATGTAACGTCGCGTATAAATATCTGTCAACGAAAATGGTTTCACGCTCTTTCACACGCCCTTTTCTCTCCCATAATCGCCATACATGCAAATACTTGATATGTTATTTCACAGGGACGGTGGAAGATAGGTAAGTAAACCTGACATATTAATATTAAGTTTTTTAATTGACCGGTGCAGTAGCATTTGAGAACTGATTTTAAGGTTGCTGCTTCATGATCGCACTCATACGGAAGTATAGCGCGATAATTATTCGGGCATCGCCCAACGTATTTTGAAAATCGAGACCGCCGTGACGGGTGCGAATGCCCTTATCGCGGACGCGTGAATTCGATACGCGTGGCAACGCATCGAGCAACCGCTACATCACGTCACCGATTGAAACGTTGAGGGTGAGCGAGAGAAAATACTTTCTCTAACTAACCCCCACACATTGGTGTGTATGTGTACGTGAATTTGTATAAAAGCGACGTTGGTCAGACCTGTGAACTTCATTACACCACGTTTGCTCGAGTGCTAAAGAGTATCGTTCGCGTTAACTTCTTCACCGATCAGTATAATCATACATAGTGCATATCAAGATGTACAAACGTAGCTTCAACGATTCATCCTACGCATCCGCTATCAATGGTGATTACCCCAATAAACGCCAGCAACAGGAACATCCTCATCAACATTCCAATATGAGGTACGTACGCGTTATTATACACATTTCACTTACTTCATTCACTTACTTCTTTCACTGTAAACGCAAGTGAACCGAGTATTAATTCCGTGTATACGTTTCTTACAGTTCTAGATCCGCAACGCCAAAAACAGCGAAAACGCCAAAACCATCAATCGTACGAATCCTGGGGCGGGATTACCCGTTGACCTCAACAGCGTATAAACGACTCACGATAGGAATTCGCATTGGCATGGATTCGTGCCGCGTCGAGATCGCCATAGTCGACAATAAAGGTGGCGAGTTGAGCTTCTCAATGTCTACGTGGAAGCTCCTACTGCAAAACGGGGCTGACATTCTTAAAAAATTACGCGACAACCTAACAACATCCCAGACCCACATCGAAATTGATCATTTGCGAATCGAATTCACGCGCATGCACAATGATCAACTCGTCAAAATCACAGATAATCGCGTTACCTTACACATGACGGAAGTTACGATGCGAAAACTATTCGCGTATGAACATTGCATCGATCATATGTTCACTTGGTTGACCGAAAATATGTACGCTGTAGCCAGTAAATATACCGCGTTCGTAAACGTTCTACGTAGCGCTACCGCACCAACAGATTATGTGAAATTAATTTCCGAAAGCGATCACTTCGAACAACATTCTTTGATTGATTGCGAATTGTTAGCGTTAGGAATGCAATCCATGTTGCGCGATGTAAAGCACGTACCACTATAGTACATGCATATATATGTTTAATAATAAAGGTATAACAATTTTAAATAAATGTATTTTTATTCAGAACAGTATGTGTATATTCATGTATATCCATGCATGCATAAAACGTTATTCGTATGGGGCAGGATATTCTTGCTCGCGTGGTAAAGGTTGCAGTTGTCATCTTTGCGCTCACCATCACTACCACCGTTGTACTCATCTTCGCCGTTGTACTCGTCTTCGCTGCGATTCTCATCGCTATAGAAAATAGAAAAAAAATTGTTATATATTCGTTTCTCTGCATATGACGCGTAAAGTAGATGCAATGCGTGTGTATGACTTACATTAGGTGTCGCTACGTATATAATTCCATACTTTATGGACATTCTCCAGCGCGCAAACACCGCCGTCGTTGTGAAACGCGCATTGTGAGGTATTCGTTGAAGCCATAGACTTCAGGTTAGGATCGTCGGGATCCACGGTGTCAGATACCGCAATAATCATCGTCAACGTCGTAGCCGCCGTCGTCCTCAATGGTTCGAGCGTTGGTAATCTTTTTCCCCTTCGGCTTGTACATATCGCAGATATCCTCGACGATTATGTCCGGTAGTAGTTGCAGCATCCAGGTTTTCTTTTGCGCACCTTTCACGATGGCGAAGTCGATGTTTGCGAGCGCGCTGGTGAGCAGTTCCGGAAGTTGATGAAGTTGAAGACCGTGATGATGCTTCGCGAGGCAATCCGCTCGACATTTCTCGAACGAATTCAGATGATTCCAGAAGAATGGCGGCTCGAAGATCCAGTGGCTGATCGTCGACGTATCATCGGTATTGCTGCTGCTGCTGCTTGTGCGAATCGCGATCTCTTTCACGACGAAATCACGTTCGGTTTTGAAACCTTGCATGTCGACAACGGCGAACATCATTATTCGTATAAGTAGTAGCGTCGGTGACGAATCAGTAACTGCGGACTTTGACATCTACATCATCGTTTTAAAACAATAGCAGTATCCGCAGTAGTAGTAGTAGTATCAGTAGTAGTAATAATAATCGTTCCCACACGCACACTATATTAGTTGGCGTACCACGTTGTTTAAAGGGTTGTATTCGACTATACGATCGTGTATCATCAAACAGTACGCGGTAGTATTAGCGGGAACATTTTCTTTGAATTCAAAATCTATTCGCACGTCCACCGTGGCGCTCTTCAACGACTCGTTTTGTCTAGAACAATCTATGACCGCGATCGGCGCGTATTTATGGAATTCGATCGCATTCAGCAATGGTTCTCCGTGACCATAGTACGATCGACCGAATTTCGCGTACATATCGTACAGGAGCGCGTTTTTAATCTTATCGAAATCCAAGTTCAAGTCGTCGTACGGAAACGCTTCGGAATTTAGGTAGAGTCGAAGGTTCGTGAGATTATTCGAGTCAAATCTGCTCGCGGATTTATCGGGACAATTCTTTCGATCAGTTTGCGTGCCGAATAACACGTATCGAGGTTTCTCGATTTGCGACGTAGCTTTCACGGTCCACGTGTGTTTCGTTGTAGCTTGCAGTAACGGGTACTCGTGCAAGCTCCACGATCGGAAACTCATCGCGATCGGACGACCGCTTTCCAGGATACGCAGCATCGATAGTTTATTCACTTCCTCCAAAACGACATGGGGCATACGCCACTGCACCTTGCGTACATCACGTTCGTATCGACTCGTGATCGTATGAGGATCAGCTCGTGCCGCGCGTTCATCACGATATGTTTGTAATCCTCGCAGAATCCTAATAACACGTTCAGGGGTATGCAGAAATTGAAAGCACCCGAATGAAAAATGTCGTTATCGTAATCGATGGCATAATTCCAACCAGCATTCGCGAGCACGTTGCTTCTATCGGCCGACAACGAAACGTAATTTTTCAATGTGGTAGTGATTCCCGGATTTCGGCAACGATCGATCTCGACACCGTTCAATTCGTATCGAATCTCATCGAACATGAACGCGACGCAATTATTGTCTAGAACAGCGGTCGTGGACGTTGCCGGACTTTCGCACGGAAGCGTGTACAGATCTTGTTGCTGTATGGGGATTCTTATCTCGTCGCTATTGTCGAGAGTCGTGTTGGCGTACAGATTATACGTGTGTAACTCGATCTTCGTGATACGATTGTCGAAGGTTGGCGTATTCGCCACATCCAAAATAATCGACATCGTGGTTGCGTGTCTAATAGGCAACGATGAATCCTAGCGATCGTAGGAAACGTGCGTTTCGGCGAGTCAACGGCTTGCTTCTCCTTATGGGTCCTCTTCTTACCGCTCCACCAGTCTTTATTCTTCTACTTTCACCTATCGATAAAGGGTCGCGCCGATGACGCGAGACAGAGACGCCAGGAGTAGCAGCGGTAGCGATGATTGATGATTCGTACGTGTGATCTAACACTAACATACTACACACGCGCGCATACACGTGCGGTCACGCTACCTATCGTGCGGACGTCGTTGAACGTGCAAACGAATCGTTATTTCTTCGCCGCGAAAATCTATAGGACGATCGTGTTGATCGACGATGCGTAGCGTTAGATCGTGTATTGCTCGTGCGACGATCGGCAGGTAAATAACGTGTCGCGGAGTTTCCGATATCTTACATCCCGGCGGCACGCGACGTGAAAATTCGTGGATAGTGTGTACCGGTTTATCGTTGCTGTACGCGCCGGTAGTTACGTTGCACGTTACTCTGATCACGTTAACGTTTATAATATTCACGGGTACGTCAGACTCGTGCCAGATTCTCGGTATTAAGACACGATTCGGGGAAAATCCTAACAACGAGCCTACATTGTTGGGTTTCGTAAAGTCTACAAAGAACGAACAGTACATCCCGCTTTTCATTGTGTTGTTGTTAGCTCGTAGCAGTAGAGGGTACTTGTCGTCATCGTCGTCATCGTTGTTACCGCGTTTTCGAGGATATCGATCGAGTAATCGTTGCTTCAGATACTCGGCGATAGCGTCTAATTCGTAGGAACCGTGTGGGATCGTAATGTATTCATGAGGGACGTCGACGACGGAGTTGTTTTCGGTGTCATAGTTCACGATGAAATAGAATTTATCGTTGCTCGAGTCAATGTTCGGTATCGTGTGAAACGTCCCCAAGTCCGTGAGTCCTAATTCGTATTGACCATCAGTCGACTCTATCGGTGGGAAATAATTTACCGTGAGCACGCTGCTGCGACCCGTTAACGTGGGCGTGAACGACATATCATAGATTACACTCGCAAGACGAAGAGAAAGGAAGTGACGCGCGCGTACGAATACTCGGCAATTTATCGATATTATGAGTCTTTATTAAAGAAAATATGGATTGCCATTACGCATGGTTACATTGAAACGAAATCTTATTACACACCGTTATTAGTACGTATGCCATAATTCCATAGACTTTTGCTGTAAAAATTGCATGCATAAGCGACCGCAATTCATCTCGTCGAAACGTTGAAAACGATTGTGATTGTACGTGATCGTTGTCTCGCGTCCGAAATAGCGGATCAATTCCGTTGGTGGTCGCAGATTCCCAAAACTATCAAAGTACTGTACTCGTGATCCGCGTTTCGCGTACGCAACCCAGTGTGTACCGGTGCCTCGATTCTCGTCCAGATTCGCGATACCGCAGTCGTTGCTGCGTGGCGCGTGGGAAGCGTGTCGCGCATAAACACCCCTCGAAAGAACGGAATGCTGGCGCATTCGCGCTCTTATTGCAGGTTCGTCATAGGTTGTTGGTTTATCGCCGCCACCGTCGCCATGCGCCTAACCGATCGGCGTTTTTTTTTCTTCGTCTGCACTCGTCGTTGGCGCCGCCGTCCCGGGTTCAAGCCCGCGCCTCGCTTGTACGGTGTCAGATGCATCCCTCGCCCTTCCATCTCACGATGCTGACGCAACGTCTCTTCCAGCTGTTTTCGAGACGCCTTCGAATCGTTGACCGCTTTGGTTATACCCGCCGCTCCACCGGCCAATGCCCCGATAGCTGATAAAGCAGGCAATACGAACGGAAGAAATTGAAGAATGCCACCGCGTTTCGCAACTCGTAGATTACGATGTCGTTGTCGCCGTTGCGGATGTTTCCTTGCGGACTTTCTCTGTTTACGCTTCGTCCTTCTCATACCCATGCCGATTTTAGTGTTAGCCTTCATCGTTGCCCACACTCCAGTCGCGGTTGCTTTTTCGCCAAAAGTCGCGTCGTTCGCGAACACTCGTTCTCGCGCTCGTTCGGCAAACGCACGATCAGCCTCGTGTCTTCCCTCTAAATCCTTTCGACGAGAGTACGCGATATCGTGGTCGCGGCACGCTACGTCCAGGGGATTCACACATTCGTCGCTACGAGCCAATCGCTTTAGCAAACGCGTTCCCGGTCCGCAGAACTGATAACCCGGAACGTGTAGTTCGAATGGCAGACGGTTTATGATGCCGTTCACGAGACCCGATCCAGTCTTCTTCTTCTTCTTCAGATTCTTCTTGAGATTCTTCTTCTTCTTCTTGTATGACGTCGCAGTCGTTGATGCTATCATATACGTTAGAATAATCACGATAGCTACTACAATAAATAAATATAAATAGTCATCCTTCGTCACACGCACGCGAGTACCTGAGAAACCCCGCGAACATGGTTTTGTTTTGGTTGTGCGCCCGCTGGCTTGTGACTCATCGAGTACTCTTTGACTGTTTAAATCCTGTGCCAGTTTTTGACGTTTCTGTCGGCGTTTGCCTAATATTGTGAGCTCTATTATATCTTATTAGAGCTGTTTCTCCAATCTCAAGTGCTCTGCCGTGTGGGTTTGAGTTTGTTTTTGCCCCAAGTGCGTTTTTGTCTGTCTGGTCTTCTCTACTGATCCCATGATATCTAATGGCTCGAAGAAATGCAGAGGCTGTTCTACAGCAGTGGCTAATCCAGTTACATGCTTGGGCTGTGGTATTAGCTGTCATCCAGGAGCCTCGTGTCTGGCGCGCTCGGGCCATCCCTGGGCCGAAAAAAGCCTTGTTGATTGCCGTGCTGGATCCGCATCATCGCAGTCAACCGTTAGACGGGCCGTTGACTCGCCGGCAAGACCGATATCTGTCTTACCTACGCCCACTCTCCAGTCGCTCTCTGCATTACCTACGGCTGATGTAATCAGGGACATAGTGAGCGAACTGATAGACTCGAAGCTATCAGTCTTTCGAGATCAAATACTGATGGGAATTAGAGCTGACCTAGTAACAATGAAATCGGACATTGCCTCATTGTCGGAACGTGTCAAGGCCTTGGAGGACATGCCCTCCATCTCGGCAGTAGCCCAACAAACGCCAATGTCTACCGATGATGTCGTTGAGGAGCTCAATGACAGGGAGTATAGATCCAGGAATCTAATTATCTTTGGATTGCCGGAGCCTCAAGAATCCTCGCCGGAATTGAACAAATCCATCGACCTGACTGCTGTCCGTGGAGTCTTGACGGAGATTTGCCCTCTGAACTGCCTCGCTCCAGTTACTTATCGTCTTGGCAAGCAGGGTAAGACACACTGTAGACCGCTCTGTGTCCGCCTCGACTCAGTAGCTGAGGTGAAGAAGATTCTCCAGTCCAAGCATCGGTACAAGGGCCCGTACAAGATCTCCGACGACAAAACCAACAATCAACGGGAATCCATCATGCAGTTACGAGAGAAGCTCCGTGTCCTTCACGAACAGGGCCAAACCCAGATGACGATCCGTTACATCCGTGGAGTCCCTAAGATCGTGAAGGGCAGACCACACAATGACTCGTCACAAAAAAACGCGAATTGAACCCTTTAGTTTATGTACAAAATGTTCGTGGTCTTCGTACTAAACTTGACTCCCTCATCAACTCCGTTCTCTTATCCGCAGTGTCGTATGACGTGATTATTTTTGTGGAGACCTGGCTCACTCCTGCCATATCGTCTAATGAACTTGGCCTCCGTGATTATACAGTGTACACTGTTTTTGAAGAGGGGGAAAATGCATTACGCATACCCCGACATTTGTTGTCGGGGTTATGTGGGACTCCCCGCCTATAACATAGGCGGGATACCCACTAAAAACCCCCTCTGGTGGTCTCCATGGTGGGCCTCATGGCGGCGCCCGGAACTTCTGATGTAGTCCGTCGGGCGCCGCTATTGTTACCAATGAGGCCCCGCTAACATCCCCCCACTCCCAAATTAAGCTTTGGGAGGGGGGGAAACCACCGACTGGGTGTCCACTCAATATGAGTGGACTCCCCGGCCTCAAAACGCTGCACTATTAGTGCGTGCGTCACGCTCAAATAAATAAACCTAAGCTAGCTTAAAACTAACTTAAATTACCACCACCACCGTGAAAAATAAAAACCATAAAAAATAAAAACCCACCACCATAAAAACCCGGATAAAAA
This sequence comes from Andrena trimmerana, assembly GCA_951215215.1. Classification (NCBI taxonomy): domain Eukaryota; kingdom Metazoa; phylum Arthropoda; class Insecta; order Hymenoptera; family Andrenidae; genus Andrena; species Andrena trimmerana. Next base: position 23,832,286 of record OX578062.1, on the reverse strand, counting down.
CGCGAACAAACGCGATAAAACCCGGATAAAACAAAACAAAAACGCAATAAAAACTCGCGGTAAGAAAAACGGCTCCCCGCATGGGGACACCGTCCGGGGGGGATGTCACCCCCCCCCCCTCGCGATCATCGGGGGCCGACCCTCTTTCTTTTTCTGCCGAGCCTGGTGCGCGCGCGGGCCCTCTCGGCCGCAGCCTCCTGGGCCATCCGCACGCGCTCCGCTCGAAAGAGGCGGTCGGCCTCCAATTCCGACGCTTGACGTGCCCCCATGACGGAGGCCGCAAACTCCCGGAACGCGGCCCATCTCTCCGGGGAGGAAGTGGCAAGGGGCACCAACGTGGAGACTTCCACCGGTGCCCCGAGGCAGGCGGTCAGCAGTTCGCGCTGGGGGGCGTACTCCGGGCATGCAATGAGCACATGCTCCGCGTCATCCCGGGCCGCCCCGCAGACCAGACACGCCTCGGAGGGTGCTTTCCCAATTCGGTGTAAGAATTTCTGGAAAGACCCATGCCCCGTCAGCAATTGTAGGGACCAATAGTCCGACATTGCTGCGGGGCCCGAGGCGTCGACGAACGTGCTAACCGCCGGGACCAGGCGTCTCACCCACCCAGTGGGTGGGGACCTGTCCCATTCCGCCTGCCACTCCTCCATAGCCGCTGTTAACGCAGCGGCTTTATGGAGCTGGGCACGCGTCTTTAAAATACCCGGGTCGCCGCCAAGGGTGGGGTTATCCCTGTCTTGCGCTTTTGCGCAAAAAATTGCGCGCCCCATTTTGGCCTTGATGTACAGCGGCATTCGCCCTGCTAAAACGCAGAGCGAAGCAAAGGACACAGTCCTATATGCCGCTATACATCGGATCAGGGCTGTGCGCTGAGCACGGCGGAGAATTGCACGTGCATTCTCCCTGACCAGCGCAACAGCCCAGACCGGCGACCCGTATAAAATGATGGACTCCCACACCGAGATGTAGAGTCTCCGGGCATGGACGGATGGGCCCCTGGTGTTAGGCAGGATCGCTGAAAGCGCTCCTGAGACCCTATTCGCCCTTAATGAAACCTCCCCCAGATGGGCCCGATAATTACGGAGGCAATCAAAAATCACCCCCAAATACCGGACCCTGGCCGCCGTGGTGACAGTGGCATTCAGGATCGGAAGACTTACTGTCTTCTCGATCCTGTGGCCAGTCAGGAGGATGGCCTCCGTTTTTTCCGCTGCCAAGGAAAGGCCGGTTTTCTGGAACCAGGCTCCAATCCTCGGCAGCACGGAAGCCATCTGCAACCTGACCTGCGGGAGGTCCCTACCCGAAAACAATAGGGCGAGGTCGTCGGCGTACGCTATCGCACGCCCCGCCCCGCCCATATCCAACTCGGTGAGGAGTCCATCATACACGGCGTTCCACAAAAAGGGTCCTAGAACGGACCCCTGTGGAACGCCCGCATAAATATCACGGACCACGGTGCCCTCGTAAGAGTGCACCGTGATCCTACGATTATTAAAATATTCCCGGAGGAGCGCCCGAACATATCGGTCGACACCCCTCCTATCCAACTCGTTCAGAACAACCTCCCAACGGAGGGTGTTAAACGCGTTCTGAACGTCGAAGGACAGGAGAAGGCAGATCTTGTTCTGGGCCCTGGAGCGTTCGGCAAACCGAGCAACCTCGGTGGCCGCCTCCATGGTGCCAACACCGCGGCGAAAACCATACTGGTTTTTATGGAATGGATCCCTGCCGAGCTGGGATTCCAGGATCTCCTTCATGACGTACTCCCATACCTTAGATAAGGCTGGGAGTACGGAGATCGGCCTGTAGGCCCTCGGACTTAGGGGATCCTATCCCGGCTTCGGGATCAAGATGACCCTTGCCATCTTCCACGAAGCCGGGATTCCACCGCGCTGTAAAGTGTCGGCAACCATCTCGCGTATCAGATGTTTGTGTGCCCTGGCCACACAGGCCACGACCCCCGATGGGACTCTGTCGAGTCCGGGGGCCTTGTTGGGCTTGATACGCGAGAGGGCCCTGTCGACCTGCTCGGGCGTAACCTCCGGGATTCCCCTCCAAAACGAGGAGAGGGGTCGCATAGGGAGGGGACGCGACAAGAGGGGGGCGTGCGTATGCGCAGGCCCAACCGCTGGTGAGGGGGAAGGGAGGGGAGGGAGCGGGGCAGTGGCAAAAAGGGTATCAAGTACCCCGCCAACCTGCTCCCGCGTCATAACCATGTTTGGTTTCCTCCCCCCCAATCTAGCCATAACTATCTTGTATGGCTTCCCCCACGGATCGCCATCGACCGTGCCGTACAGCTCCCTCCAGAGCTTCTCCTTGGAGCGCCAGATCAAAACTTGAACTGCACGCCTCGCCAAGGAGAAGTCCCGCCTCAGTTGTTCGAGGCGGGGGTGATTATACAGTGTATAGGAGTGACAGATCCCAACTATCCAGTGTCTTCACAAGGGGAGGCGGAGTTCTTATCGCGGTCAAAAAGTCGTTGTTGTCGTACTCTGTAACTGTAAACTGTCATGCTGTCGAACAAGTGTTTGTAAGAGTCCACCTTCTAAACAATAAGTACCTGCTTCTGGGGGCAGTTTACATCCCACCGGCATCCCAGACTTCACTATACGCTAGTCATGTTGACTCGGTAATGGAGCTATACCATAAGTTTAGTGACGATACCATTTGTCTTTATGGAGATTATAATCTCCCTCACGCTGTATGGCACAATGATTCGGCTCAGGGTTGCTTCAGAGATTCGGGCGTGTCATCGAATGAATCCGCAGCCATTGATCTTCTCCTCTCTTGCGCTAGTTACTGCAACCTTAAGCAAGTAAATAATGTTTTCAATGATTTCGGTGTTATGCTCGATCTCATCTTTGTAAACTCTTCTGATGTCACTTTGGATCGAGCCATAGATGTCCTTATTGATCCTGACGTCTATCATCCACCCATATATATAAAGTTAAATGTTTCTGTCTCGGGTCCTGACCTCATGCGTTGCAATCTCGTGTACAGGGATTTCAAGCGCGGGGACTACCCTAGGGTCTTAGATTATCTGAATTCTGTGGATTGGGATAATGTGACTTCTGACTCTGATCCGGAACGAGCCTTGGAATGCTTATATTTCCACATTAATAAGGTAATTGAGGCCTTTATTCCTGTCAGAACAGTTTCTGGATCCACGTTTCCGTCTTGGTTTTCCCCGGGCTTGAGGTCCCTGATTCGACTAAAGAAAAGGGCGCACAAAGACTTTAAGCGTTCTGGCTCATTAAGCGACTATATAAATTTTACCAGTCTCCGTTCTAGATGCAAGCTTTCAATGTCACATGATCAACGTGTTTATATTGATAGTGTAGAGAGTGCTGTATCTGATAATGTATCAAGCTTCTGGAAGTTTGTTAATACAAAACGTGGATCTCATGGAATTCCGGGTATGGTTCATCTTGACAGCAGATCTGCCTCGTCGCAAGTGGATGTTGCTAATCTGTTCGCGGACTTTTTTGGCTCTGTTTACACCCCTCGGTCCGGAGTTGTGCCTGCCTTGAATCCTGAGTGGTCCCCTCTTAGCGACGTCAACATTCACTCAGTTTCCATTTCCATTGGCCAAATTCTCTCGAAGCTCAACACTCTGGATAGGACAAAGGGCCCGGGACTCGATGGCGTCCCACCTCTGTTTCTTAATGAGTGCCGCTTTATCCTTGCTAGGCCCCTCTGGCATATTTTCAATTCCTCATTAGAAAATGGAATTTTCCCCGCAGCTTGGAAGGCCAATTTGGTTACCCCGGTATTCAAGGCAGGTGACCGCTCGGAGGTAAGAAATTATAGGCCGATATGTAAACTATCGGTTATGCCTAAGATCTTTGAGGAGATAATAACCGAGCACTTAACGTCCAATCTCACGAATGTTATATGCGACGAGCAGCACGGATTTGTTCCCGGTCGACGACAACGAACCTCGCGGTATACCACTGCTTTATTTCGGCTGCACTTAACGAGGGTCTTCAGATCGACACCGTGTATACTGACTTTCGTAAAGCCTTTGACTCTGTGCATCACTGCATCCTGCACCACAAGTTAGCTGCAAACGGAATCAATGGGTCACTCCTCGCTTGGATTAACAGCTACCTTGAGGACAGGGTGCAGGTGGTTGGGGTTCAGGGCCACTTGTCGGATCCGATCAGTGTGACCTCGGGAGTCCCTCAGGGGTCTCACCTCAGTCCTCTCCTCTTCCTTCTTTTTATTAACGACCTTAAGGGGGTTTTCAGGCACAGTAATTTCCTAATGTACGCGGACGATCTGAAGATTTTCCGCACAATAAGCGGTGTTCTTGACGTTAATCTGTTGCAGGATGATCTCCTCGGATTTGAGCAGTGGTGTACCGTTAATAGGTTGTGCCTAAACGCGAGTAAATGCGTATTACTAAGGTCACACAGGGCAGTGAGCGGCATCCCTTCAACATATAACTTAGAAGGTACCACATTGTCTGTAGTTGCGGAAGTCCTTGACCTGGGAGTCACGTTTACGTCATGTCTGGACTTTCGCGCACATTACAGAAACATTGTGTGCAAGGCTATGAAAACCCTTGGTTTTATTGCCAGATTCGGTAAACATTTCAAACAAATCAGGACGTTAAAACTGCTATATGTAACACTGGTCAGGCCGCAGGTCGAATATGCATCTGTGATTTGGAGCCCGAGACATAAACAATATAGTAACTCAATTGAACGGGTCCAGCACAAATTTCTGAGGATGGCCATGAGGGCCTCTGGTACCCCAATGCGTTTCTGGGACCATGATTACTGTCCTGCCTTGCAAAAATTGGGACTCTTGACTCTTAGTGACCGCCGTGTTTTTTCCGATATAGTATTTCTATATAAAATTATTCACGATCATATAAACTGCCACGAGCTTGTTGAGAGAATTAATTTCAATGCTCCGCAGCGATCGCTGCGTCCGAGATCCCTTTTTGTGGTAAGGCTCCCAGTATATCGTTATTACTCTGCGGACCCCATAAATCGAGCCATGGGCGAGATGAATCAATGCCCGACCAATCTTGATTTGTTCGTGGACTCCCTAACTACGTTTAGGGATCTACTTTTGAAGAACCTGTTATTATCTCAAGTGTCGTGATTTTTATCTAGTTCTTGTTGCCTCTTAGTCTGTCATGTTTATTTGTTCCTTATATCTTCTTTATATTTATTCTAGTTTTAATTTTATATGTAATATTTCTTGTACGTTATACCAATTTTGTATTCTAAAGGGTTCTCCCGTTGATATAATAATAATAATAATAATAATAATAATAACATGCGATTCGCGAAACAGTCGAACGTTATTCGCGTAACCGCGAATCGAATGCTCGAAGATGATAGGGATGCGAGTCGAGCGAACAGACACGGCCCGTTGCTGCCGAATAGCGTGCGAGGTGTGATTTGTGGACCGTCAGGGTGTGGAAAAACGAATGTGCTTTTAAGTATGCTAGAGAGTCCGAACGGTTTGCGTTTCGAGAACGTGTACGTGTACTCGAAATCGTTGCATCAGCCAAAGTATCGTTATCTCGAGCAGGTATTGTCGCTGGTCGACGGAATCGAATACTTTCCCTACTCGGACAACACTGAGATCGTTCCACCGAGAGACGCTCGACCCGTTTCGATCTTCGTGTTCGATGACGTGGCGTGCGACGAACAGAACACGATACGCGAATACTTCTCTATGGGTCGTCACTCGAACGTGGATTGCTTTTATTTATGTCAGTCGTACGCTAGAATACCTAAACATTTGATCAGCGGCAACGCAAATTTTCTCATGCTATTCAAACAAGACGGCACGAACTTGCGCCGCGTGTACAACGATCATCTGAACACAGACATGACGTTCGAGTCGTTCAACGACTTGTGTGCGAGATGTTGGCATCGACGATACGATTTCGTGGTGATCGATAAGGATAGTTCCATGTACGAAGGTCGGTATCGAAGAGGATTTAACGAGTTCGTCGTAGCTCGCGGACATTAGTAAACCGCGAGTCGTTCATCGAGCAACACGAAATGTCTAACGAACCGACGATGACGACAACGCCGATAACCACGAGCAACGTTGACGCGAAGCATTCGCAAAAACATCACCGATGTCATCGACAAAAGGGAACGAAACATCAAAATGGTATGAAACGCCGGGCCGCAAACACAAAGGTGGAAATCGCCAAAGTCAGCGACGTTATACGTAAAAAGTGCTTGGCCATGAAAATTGGAAAAATGGATACGGAAGCGGCTGTGGATGCGAGCTCGCGTCCCATCGTTGAACCGTTGAAACGATTGATCGAGAACGCGTCCGCGTCGAAAACACACTCAACGCCTCGATCGCGACCTGTGAATAGGAAACACGAATACGATCAACATCAATCATCGAAGAGATTTCAACCCATCACTCCGTCGATAGTCAAGGACCATGCGAATAACCTTCTAGATTCTAGTGACGATAACGACGACGACGACGACGACGACGCTGACGGTACCGACAACAACACCAACAATGATAACAACAACGACAACGATAACATCAACAACAACGATGTTGACGAAGTTGTCGATGAAAATAATGTTGTCGATGATGTTGTTGATGATGTTTTTGATGATATCGTCGATGAAGACAATGGAAAAAATCATGATGATGAGTCGTCAGTAAAGACGTACGATTTGGATATGGTGCGTAAACCGGTCGATGATATCGAAGTGTATGTACGGAATGCCAAAGGACCCTTGTCGCGACAATACCTACGACTGTTCTTCACCGACAACAGGGGACTAATCGATGATGTGTACGGCGTATACTTGGGGCCCGACGAAGATCTAATGATCGGCGATTCCGTGCTCACCATCGATGCGGACGGCGATGAGATTCGCGTGAACGGGACGCGATACCCGGGGACTCGGGGTTTGTACGAATTGTTGTTCATGTGAGAACCCAACCAGCAGACGTGCACGGACGCTGATTTCCGCTCGTACCGACGCATTTTGTTGTCGACGAGCGCGCATAAGCAAAACCATTCGCCGAGCAAGCGCACGCTGGGTAACAAGGGGTACAAGTATACGAAAATCATATCCCAGGTGATCGGTGGGGTGCGAACATCGAATGTCAGACGCGTTAGGGGCAGTGCAGGCGGCGCGGGCGGCGTGGGCACGCGACAAGATCGAGGATTGCCCATCGACGAATCGATGACGGTCACCGATTACGTGTACTGGGACGATCCGAACGAATTGGTCGATAGGCTTGGATTGCTCGTAGCATCGCGCGCGGCAGGTCACACGGGTCACGATAACGAAATCGCATCCATCGTGGAGGAACTTCGCGAGGATGGACGCATCTTAAATTGAACGATCTGGTGATCGTCGCGTCAGTAGTGTTCGCGCGCACGGATCGTTATGTCGGTGAACAAGTTTGGCACCTCGTTACGTAATAACAACAATAACAGCAACAACAACATCAATAACAACGAAGTGACGATGACAATGACGAGACTATTGTCCTCGGCGAATGAACGCTTTACCCAAAAAATTGAAACGGCTATCGCGAGCGCACGACTGGACGCCGCGTATCAACGATCTCAACTCGAGACGCGAGTACAACGAACGATGTCGGATATCGTTAACGCGCAATTGTCCCAACTAGAGGAAGATTTAAATACCACGATGGAACGACGCTTCGATCACTTGAAAGATAGACTCGAAGAGTTCACGACGTCGGTAACGACGCCGACTGCGATAACAACCACGGATCTGTACAAACGAAAGGAGCCGCGAAAAGCGAACGAGGGTCTACGACGACGACGATGATCACTGACGGTGACAATAGCGGCTACGAATTCGAAACGCCTAATAACGAACGATCGCGAATACCGTGCATCGATTGCGTTTTGCGAGCACTAGAGGAACTCATACTAATTCTAATGTCCTTGGAACGTCGCGATCACCTACCGCCCACCCGCGAAGCATGAGCAAGGAGCGAGTACAATTAGTGAATGAAATATACGCTCCCGCGAGACGAAATTTCCCGCGGCGACGCGTCGTGATTCGCGGCTACGATGATTTATGGCAGGCCGATTTGGTGGAGATGGATCCGTGCGCGAAGCACAATAGAGGTTATCACTACATACTAACGATCATCGATGCGTTCAGCAAGTATGCATGGGCCGTACCCGTGAAAACCAAAAGCGGACGCGACGTGACCGCGGCGTTCACAACCGTATTGCGGCAGAGCGATAGATGTCCGCAAAATTTACAAACCGACATGGGAAAGGAGTTTTACAACGTGGAGTTTCAACGATGCGTGAAAATGCGCGGAATCAACCACTACTCCACGTACAGCGTGATGAAAGCATCGATCGTCGAACGTTTCAATCGCACGCTGAAAAACCTCATGTGGAATCAATTCTCCTTGAACGCGTCCTATCGCTGGGTGGACCTGTTACCTACGCTCGTACGCACCTACAATCATCGCAAGGATCGGACGATCAACGCCCGACCCGTTGACGTGACCCCCGTGACGCGTTTATCATTCGCCGCGAATGAACCCCCCTCCCCCTCTGCATCGAGAGGGGTTCGACTCCGCGCGAAATTCAAGGTCGGTGACAACGTACGCGTGAGCAAGTTCAAGACCCTCTTCGAGAAGGGGTACACTCCGAACTGGTCGACCGAGGTATTCGAAATCGTAACCGTACAACGAACGTTCCCGGTGACGTACATTCTGCGCGATTCCGCGGGAGAGTCGATCTCGGGTGGATTCTACGAGTACGAACTACATTCGGTCGCGAATCCAGACGTCTATCTGGTCGAGAAGATTATTCGTCGCAAGGGGAATCAGGTGTACGTTAAGTGGCTCGGATTCGATTCGTCGCGGAACTCGTGGATACGCGACAAGGATATTCTTTGAATCGTTATCATGCTTGATGTTACTGGAACAAATAAATGAATGAATAAAATACATATATATATATACATTGTCCGTTTATTCACATTCTCATTCTTCTTCATGCATATATATGCGTACAATTAAGCTTAATAAAGTAGAGAAAATATATATATATATACAGGGTGTTACTCTACCTATAGTCAATACTTTGGGGGGTGATTCTGTAGGCGAATATATGTCGAAAATCAAGAGTGACGAAATTGCGTTAAATGCTTCGTTTATTAATTATCGATGGTTAAATATTGGCGTCTGGAACGCCTGAATGACGGCAACTCGACGGACAGCGGGCAGCGCGAGGCAGGCCAGCCAAGGTGCGTGCAGTGGCGGCGGACGCGCGACGGATTTACCATGTTGAGCGCATACTTACCCACCTCGTCGAAACTGTGACATACGGTACTTGCGATAATTTATGAAGACACAAACGTTGTACGGCATTAAACCTGCCTACTCGTAAAAATCCACAAGGGCATATCAAAACCCGCCCAACAGGATTCTCAAGTAGGGAGGGCGAATGCCATCGCCTTTGAAAATATTGCCCTCAAAAATCACCCACACGGACACACACGCACCGCGATTGTCCCATCCGCGAATGTTCACTTAACTGCACACACGCACCGCGATTGTCCCATCCGCGAGTGTTCACTTAACTGCACACACGCACCGCGATTGTCCCATCCGCGAGTGTTCACTTAATTACACACACACGCACCACGATTAATTTACTCACGAGTGTCCATGCGTTCACGCACAAAATATTGTCTTACAGGAGATGTTCAACGTGACCACCATTCTCCTGGATACACAGTTGCATTCTTCTGCGAAAGTTTTCGCGCAGTTGTCGGAAGTCGCCCATCACATTCTGCACTATCCCCGATGTAAACGGGATTCGTTGTTGTAATTCGTCCAGCGTGGCCACGGGCGTTGAATAAACCAAATTCTTCATATGTCCCCAGTAAAAGAAATCAAGGGGATTGAAATCTGGAGACCGAGCAGGCCAAGCGATAGGTCCTTCTCGTCCAATCCACCTATTTCCGAAATATGCATTTAAATGTTGGCGTACTATTACGGCCCAATGTGCTGGTGCACCGTCTTGCATGTACCACATGTCTCTTCGCACAATCAATGGTACGTCTTCTAATAGAGCAGGCAATTGTGTCTGTAGGAATTCTAGATATCCTTGTCCTCCTAAGCGACGAGGGAGAACAACAGGACCAATAATCTTGTCGCCAAGAATTCCTGCCCAAATATTCGTCGAAAATTGGCGCTGGGTATTTATTTCTAACAGCGCGTGTGGGTTTTCTTCTGCCCAGACGTGAGAATTGCGTGTATTAACGCTGCCATTTCGGTTGAAGTTTGCTTCGTCGACAAACAATATCTTCGATAAGAAGCCTTCATCGGCTGTAATCATTTCCATCATCCACGTGCAAAAGTGGAAGCGGTTCTCGAAATCACCCTCTTCTATTTCCTGCACCCGCTGCAAATGATACGGGTACAGTTGATTGTCTTTTAGGATTCTCCAGACAGTGGTACTGCTTACACGTTCCTCTGCCGCGATTCTTCGTGTGCTGGTCGAAGGGTTTTCCTCAATTCGCCGCATCACCCTCTCTTCGAGGTGCGGATCTCGTTGATCACGTCCCCCGAATCTGTTACCCGTAACCGAACCTGTATCGCGTAATCGTTGATACAGTCTGGTAAATATCCTTCTATCGGGCACATTTCTCCTTGGATATTTTTGGCAATAAATGCGAAGTGCTTCAGGAGTACTACCTTTCGCTTCACCGTAGCACATGAGCATATCTGCGAGCTCCATGAACGAATATTGTCCTTCCATCGTAGAAAATTCGTCCGTACGCACCACTTCACACACCACTACACACACCGTCACACACCACACACAGAATAAAGCCTAAAAAAAAAGAAAAGCAATCTAAAAAGCCTAAGCTAAAGCTAAAACTAAAACTGAAACTGAAACTGAAACTAAACCTAAAATTAATCTACAACTCTAACTAAATTCAAAAACGCAGACTGCTTTCTACAATAGAAATACTTCTCGCCGATTGCAGTCTGTGCTCGCGTTGACGACAGTCGTCAAACTGAGGAGACCTTGGTCAAATCCCTGCGCGAAGGAGACGAAAAACGTTACGGATAAACAATCCACATACAATGTATCGCTACATATTCGCCGAGTCGCTCAGGCGATGATACACAGCTTATGCAATAAATTAAATTCTTTTCTCTTCATGGAATCGATAGGTATGGCAGTGACACCAATGAATTCCCTATGTTTTTCCGATAAAAATCGTACCAAATGTAATGTAAATCTGATTACTTTTAACCAAGCTAATTTCACATGAGAATCACAGCTGTTTCGCACGGCCAGTCAATGCCCCCGACGAAACCGTTTCTCGCTGAGTTTCGTGAACTCCGACCGCGTCGCTCGAGCCAGGGGAGCCATACAATGTTGCGCACTAGAAAGCGACGAATTCTCATGTGAAATTAGCTTGGTTAAAAGTAATCAGATTTACATTACATTTGGTACGATTTTTATCGGAAAAACATAGGGAATTCATTGGTGTCACTGCCATACCTATCGATTCCATGAAGAGAAAAGAATTTAATTTATTGCATAAGCTGTGTATCATCGCCTGAGCGACTCGGCGAATATGTAGCGATACATTGTATGTGGATTGTTTATCCGTAACGTTTTTCGTCTCCTTCGCGCAGGGATTTGACCAAGGTCTCCTCAGTTTGACGACTGTCGTCAACGCGAGCACAGACTGCAATCGGCGAGAAGTATTTCTATTGTAGAAAGCAGTCTGCGTTTTTGAATTTAGTTAGAGTTGTAGATTAATTTTAGGTTTAGTTTCAGTTTCAGTTTCAGTTTTAGTTTTAGCTTTAGCTTAGGCTTTTTAGATTGCTTTTCTTTTTTTTTAGGCTTTATTCTGTGTGTGGTGTGTGACGGTGTGTGTAGTGGTGTGTGAAGTGGTGCGTACGGACGAATTTTCTACGATGGAAGGACAATATTCGTTCATGGAGCTCGCAGATATGCTCATGTGCTACGGTGAAGCGAAAGGTAGTACTCCTGAAGCACTTCGCATTTATTGCCAAAAATATCCAAGGAGAAATGTGCCCGATAGAAGGATATTTACCAGACTGTATCAACGATTACGCGATACAGGTTCGGTTACGGGTAACAGATTCGGGGGACGTGATCAACGAGATCCGCACCTCGAAGAGAGGGTGATGCGGCGAATTGAGGAAAACCCTTCGACCAGCACACGAAGAATCGCGGCAGAGGAACGTGTAAGCAGTACCACTGTCTGGAGAATCCTAAAAGACAATCAACTGTACCCGTATCATTTGCAGCGGGTGCAGGAAATAGAAGAGGGTGATTTCGAGAACCGCTTCCACTTTTGCACGTGGATGATGGAAATGATTACAGCCGATGAAGGCTTCTTATCGAAGATATTGTTTGTCGACGAAGCAAACTTCAACCGAAATGGCAGCGTTAATACACGCAATTCTCACGTCTGGGCAGAAGAAAACCCACACGCGCTGTTAGAAATAAATACCCAGCGCCAATTTTCGACGAATATTTGGGCAGGAATTCTTGGCGACAAGATTATTGGTCCTGTTGTTCTCCCTCGTCGCTTAGGAGGACAAGGATATCTAGAATTCCTACAGACACAATTGCCTGCTCTATTAGAAGACGTACCATTGATTGTGCGAAGAGACATGTGGTACATGCAAGACGGTGCACCAGCACATTGGGCCGTAATAGTACGCCAACATTTAAATGCATATTTCGGAAATAGGTGGATTGGACGAGAAGGACCTATCGCTTGGCCTGCTCGGTCTCCAGATTTCAATCCCCTTGATTTCTTTTACTGGGGACATATGAAGAATTTGGTTTATTCAACGCCCGTGGCCACGCTGGACGAATTACAACAACGAATCCCGTTTACATCGGGGATAGTGCAGAATGTGATGGGCGACTTCCGACAACTGCGCGAAAACTTTCGCAGAAGAATGCAACTGTGTATCCAGGAGAATGGTGGTCACGTTGAACATCTCCTGTAAGACAATATTTTGTGCGTGAACGCATGGACACTCGTGAGTAAATTAATCGTGGTGCGTGTGTGTGTAATTAAGTGAACACTCGCGGATGGGACAATCGCGGTGCGTGTGTGCAGTTAAGTGAACACTCGCGGATGGGACAATCGCGGTGCGTGTGTGCAGTTAAGTGAACATTCGCGGATGGGACAATCGCGGTGCGTGTGTGTCCGTGTGGGTGATTTTTGAGGGCAATATTTTCAAAGGCGATGGCATTCGCCCTCCCTACTTGAGAATCCTGTTGGGCGGGTTTTGATATGCCCTTGTGGATTTTTACGAGTAGGCAGGTTTAATGCCGTACAACGTTTGTGTCTTCATAAATTATCGCAAGTACCGTATGTCACAGTTTCGACGAGGTGGGTAAGTATGCGCTCAACATGGTAAATCCGTCGCGCGTCCGCCGCCACTGCACGCACCTTGGCTGGCCTGCCTCGCGCTGCCCGCTGTCCGTCGAGTTGCCGTCATTCAGGCGTTCCAGACGCCAATATTTAACCATCGATAATTAATAAACGAAGCATTTAACGCAATTTCGTCACTCTTGATTTTCGACATATATTCGCCTACAGAATCACCCCCCAAAGTATTGACTATAGGTAGAGTAACACCCTGTATATATTAATACGTATAAAATACAATTTTGGTTATATTCTACGCTATACATATATTACATATCTGTTCAGAAAAATCTGCAGTCTACCGCCATCTATTAGACCCCCCGTTAATTAGGCAATAGCAACGGCGCGCTGACTCGTGTGAGGCGTCAATCACGGCCCCTTCCATCGCCTTACAACCGATGGAAGGGGGACTATCTTTCCTCCGGGAAGTCGGGCCGACTTTCTGGATCTTTCGCTACACATGTGACATATAGATACTATCGCCCTTCCATCGATCGCCGATCGATGGAAGGGGGAGAGCACGCGCATTCGAGGAAATCGACAGCGATTTCCTCGAGCTACTAGTCGACGAGCCGTCCGAGAGGTAAAACCTGACTAATCGCTTCCGCCTGCTAATTGCTTTGCTTGCAACTGGATTCGAGCCGAATCCACGTGTATCGCTACTAACCTAGAGTTTTCCTACCGCGCGGGAAACATAGTGCCGCTGTTAAAACCTTGTAGAATTGTGCTTCATAATTCATTTATTGTACATAATTGTAAATAGATTTATAATTAAGATCAAAACTAGAGCTAAAACTAAAGACCTTAAATTTAAACGAAGCTTTCGCGAGTGTCCCATTTCCTACGACGTGCGCTATCCGTTAATTCAGCTAACAATATCCATAAATATATAAATAAATAACATATACAAAAGAAACATATGTACATGCAAAAATGCAAACATACAAGCATTCTCTACAATGGGATTCTCGAGGGACTCGTCGGGCTCAAGCTCGAGCTCGGGGATTCGATAATGTCCCCACGGAATGGTGCTGACCCGATCGGTTAAAATATATCGCTTGTCATCGAACGGACTGAGAGCGTTCTTTTCCCCACTCACGGAATACACCTCGTGCTGGTTGGAGCGAATATTGTTCTGTCGAATCGATTTTTCGGTGAGATCGCGGAGACAACGAATGTAATCATCGAATTGTATATCGTTCGCGACCACGTGTTCTAGTCGCGTACATCTTAGACCGTAGTCCGACGAACTCGGTCATCAAGGCGCCGTTCATGAGTCCCGGAACCTTTTTGTTTACGCGGGGCATACTGTTCGGATTGTCCACCACGTAATCACTCGTGTCGAATCGGGCGACGTCACGCTTCATCCTTTCATACGCATCCTCGCATTCCACACTGTACATTACACTGTCGGTGTCGGTGTACAGAACCTTACACCGATCACCGAACTCCGCGCGCATATATGCATACTGAAATTCATACAGACATTCCTTCGATACGTCGAGCACACTCATACCCACGTATATCGGTTTGTCGAACTTAACTTTCAGTTTACGCATTTCGATTGCCACTAACTGCTCCGAAAAGATGGTGCGGCTGTGAAAGTTCGGTTTCGCGATCAGCGCCTCCGCGCCGTAACGACCGTCCCACCGCGTCACCTGTCGCACGTGTACGCGATTCCGCACATTTTCCATTGTCTTCCCGTACATCGCGTTGTTCATTAATTTAAATACAGTCTTTTGAAATTCACTCGTGGCTCGCGTCCTCAAACCGGTGTTCAATTGGATATGGTCGCGCAACCAATGCGACTGATCAAATCGTAACACTCGATGAATTCGCGTCACGCGTAAACCGTGACGGATGCACTGTTTCAGGTAGTGATAATGGATGACGTATCGCTCCTTATCGTCGAGCGTGGCATGCAGTTTAGTCTGTTTTCCTTCTGGCGCGTGCTCGCGCACCGGGCAGAATGGAAGGTCGCCGTGGGCGTCGTGGATCTCCTTGGGATATTCGATGTCTACCTCCAGCAGGTATCCCTCAGATTCCTCGGAGTCCTCGCTGTCGGGTAGGGATGATACGTCGAGCGCGGCCACTGTCGCATCGCCCAGCCATCGAAACCCTCCGTTGTTGACGTCGAAGTACATTAGATACGTCGACGGCTTCGACTCGTCGTACATCCCCGCAGGCAGGTGTTTGTTGTTGGCTCGCGCGTACCTGCGCGAGCACTGACTCAGACCGCCGCGTATGCCACGCTCCACGAACAGTAACATGTCCACGTCCGTCAGAAGCTCTAATCGTACGCTGGTGTACTTGAGCGTCGCGTCCCATGTGAAACTTGGTAGCGTGAAATAATGCGCGGGATCCAGATCGTAACTCGCGATACAGTCGGTGCGGAAACTTTCGAATACGTCGGCGAATAACAGCACATCTGTTTTCAAATACAAATCACTGTACTCGCCCAATGTCTGTACGCGAATGGAGTTTCACACGTTCACGGCGTGCGCGTAATCAGGCTCCGACGCGGCGCGATCGTTCACCTGGTTATAAAACGCTTCGCGGGAAGGTAAACGCGTATCGTTCAGTTTAGAGTACGACGATACAAAGTCGTACGGGAAGGCGCCCTTCCTGGTCAGGAGATCGAACTGATCGTCCGACAGGGATTGAAACTGGCGTCGTAGAATCGCGAGTCGTTCTTTGCCGAGGTCCGAAGCGAGTTTCTCCAGACTAGCGGCAAAGAACTTCAACGAATCTATGAAACGAAACTTCAATCCCCTCTTCCAATCATTGTTCTCGGCGTCGATTCCCTTGGCGTATTTGGTGAACGATATGTACCGCTCCTTCGTCACTGGCAGCAGGTCGATCTGCGGACGCCAACTCCTTAATCACGAAATGCGCGTCGTAGCCTGATAGATTGTGAAACACTACCGGTATCGTGTACGATCGTTGGAACTGCAAGTTACACGACACGTGGGCCGCGCCTCGGTACTCGCCCGTCGAGTGGCAATTGTCGCGCACTTTCTTGTTCCCATCGACGAACGGTTGTCCGCACACGTGACACGGGATTGCTTCGTTAAAACTTTGCCACTGTTGATCCGTCAACGAGTTCATTGGTTTCGCGTTCCGCAACCAGGAATACGCATTGTCCGCAAAGCCTCGAAGTTCTTGCACGAACCATTTCACGCACTCGGTTTCGTGACGATACGCCCGATTACGGCACAGAGACGCGTCGGTGGAGCAATGGATGTAGTATCCCTCGCTGTACGCTGTGCTGCTGGTACGCGTACGTCCAACTCCGCTCCTCAGACTCGACGTCCTGCAGCATGCATTCGAAGTCCGCGTAGACGATGAATGGCGCTCGTTCCATGTTCTTGAAATTTTTGAAGTGCAACCATTTATCCTCCGCGGACGGCAATTCGACGGCACACTCGTTCAGACGCTGGCAGTCCACGTTGTGCTTCGTCAATTGCTCCGATGAATGAAAGAAGCTGAGACACCTGCGATGATAATAGTATTAATAATAATAATCAAACAAAAAGAATAAATAGTATATCAATTGAAATATTTCATATTTGACTCACCTTTCGCAAACGAATACTTGGCCATTGTGGTTGCCGAGTTGCTTCGATATGAGCCTTTACATGCTTCGAATGCACGCGAAATGGTACCGTTGAGGATCCTTGGAGTCCTGCATCAGTAGCAGATACGCGTGTTTCTCCCGCTTGTCCTCGGTCAAACGCAGAGGCGCGCAGCTTCCGTCGGACCACGCGTACACGTTCACCGACACGTCGTTCAACCTCTCGAACTTCGCCAGCTGGTTCAACGTCACGGGAATAGTCATATCGTCCGTGCGAAGCACCTCCGAGTAGTGTGGATACGACGCGACCCTATCCCCATGCGTAGCAGCAGGATACAAACTAGCGACGGCTGACCACTAGAAGCATGCATTGTCCCCGCTCTTCACGTTCACCACCGCTTTTTTTAAGACGACGGCGCGCGGAAGCGGTACGTCGCAACCGGCTCGAAGTGGATTATGCTTATTAATATTCACTAGAATATTCAGCACAGCCTTTAGAGTCCATCCACTGACGCGATCTTGAAACTCTTCGATCACCACTAACGTGGGAGCGACCACACACTGCGAATACCACTCGCGCACGTTCGATGTCCTGAATAGTACGCGATTTCGCGTCCCGAAACTTTTCATGTGTGTATTCGTATTTAACATAAACTCCGCGTTCAGGACCGTATTCACGGCCACACCAGAATGTTCTCTGATAGCGTCTGTCACGCGCGATAGCACCATTCGTCGGGCCCCCTCCAAAAATTGACGCGGATCGATGTGACCCACGTTAATGACCGCACCAGTCGAAATACGATTCCGAAACGCGGTTTCCACATCCTCCCATACGACCTTAGGTTTCGTCAACCGACCTGACACCCCGAGTCCTACTCGCGAAAACCATACCCGCACGATCGTACGTAAGGTCTTGATACGCGCGATTAGCGATGACAGACACTGCTTCGATGCCATCGACACTCCTTTGCCGCACTGACACTCGATGATGAGTCGCAAGCACGTGTCGCACTGATTCACCCAGTCTTGGAATTCCGCAACACTGCGTAAAAGCCCGGATATCCGGGGCAAAACCCCGTATGTGTCCATGAATACATCCATGTTTACTTCTCCTGCTTTAATATTCAATTAAAAAGCACGCACTAGCAGACACGAGTGGTTGATGCGACTCTTCCGCCTGATGCGATTCTGATCCGGATATCGAAAACTCAGGGGAAGAATGATCGCGAAGATGTTTATCGAACGACTGCGCGACTCTGATTGAATGTACTAACTACCTACCCTAGCCGAGATTCAGGAGTCGTTATCGCTCCGAATTCTTTTCTTCGAACTCTCTTTTCTTCGAACTCTCTCACCCTCAACGTCTCAAGCAGGTGACGTGATGTAGCGCTTGCTCGATGCGTTGCCACGCGTATCGAATTCACGCGTCCGCGATAAGGGTATTCGCACCCGTCACGGCGGTCTGGATTTTCAAAATACGTTGGGCGATGCCGGAATAATTAGTGCTTAGCCGAGATTCATGAGTCGTTATCACTCCGAATTCTTTTCTTCGAACTCTCTTTTCTTCGAACTCTCTCACCCTCAACGTCTCAATCAGGTGACGTGATGTAGCGCTAACTCGATGCGTTGCCACACGTATTGAATTGCAGCTTTCACTATAAGGGTGTTTAAAAATATGTTGGGCGATGCCCGAATAAATATCGCTCTATACTTCCATATGCGTTATCATGGATCAGCTAAGTTAAAATCAGTTCTCAAATGCTACTGCGGCGGTCAAGACATACGTTACCGCGAGAAACGTTTTAAGAATTTATCATATCTAAGTCGCGTACCTTAAGTGCAATTGCTTCGAAGTGAATCGCTTTTGAAGTGGATTAGTTTTGGAAGTGCATAATTTTGAAGGGGACTGCTTTTGAAGGATATCGTCAGTCGTTCAACACACGGAAATACAAGCGATTATACCGTAAGTTTCGATTATCATATTTTAGTGAATCGTTGTGTTAGTAACTTTGAGAATTATAAGAAAAATTGGTTTCAGATTATATCATTACCCGTGAATTTGAATCGTCCAGCTTCCGCTACGATCACCTCTGCTGTGATACCGTTCCATACATCCAGCCCGAAAGTATACGTTACGTGTCAGAATGTCGAGATTCAAACCGAAGAAATTCGGAATGACATCATCCACGAGGCTGAATTTACTCACGATGGTGATATTTTTTTAAAAGTATTTCATAATGCTGACACTGAAATTGATGAACCACCGAATGATCACTATGGGGATTAACAATTTTGGCTGAATCGGCATGCTCAGCAGACGTTTTTTTTAGATGACGACGATGATGATGATAATGATGTATATGGAAATATATATCGGCGGAATCGTGCGGGTGCTCCACAGAGCGTGGTTTGGCGAAACTGCGTCAATGCCAAAAAGATTAATTTTGACGCTGTTTATGCGAATGCAGTATCGGGGCTTTACGCTTGTGATATTGCAATTCAGACCCAGCCCGAGCAAATTGTCGATGATCCATTTCATACCGATGGGGATGTATTCGGTGAAATCGTAGACAATGTCATTTTTATCGACGACGACGATAGTGCCCTATTTGCTGGCGATGTAGTCGAGTGGGAGAATTAAGTTTAATAAATTAATCAACCTTAAAAATCTTAATATTAATATGTCAGGATTACTTACTTACCTATCTTCCACCTTCCCTGTAAAGTAGTTGCGCTATTTAGATTAATCATTCTCGAATAGTTATCGCGACAGTGCGTCTAATTATATCATTGACGAATGTTTATACGGAGCTGCGTTGCATTCTTTCGTGAGACGGTTGCGCTATTTAGGTTAATTAATCTGGAATAGTTATCGGTCTTGAATTACAGCATCCACGTTAGATCCTTTCGCGCCTTATCTTTCGCGCCTACGCACCGATCCCTGCACGCGTACGAAAGATGCGCTACGAGACGCCGTCTTGAAATCCCCCTTCCCCTGTGACGTCGCCCCTTCACCCACGAACGCGGTACCCCCTCCCCGCCGCGCCCCCCGCACCCATCACGCGGAAGAGCGCGGTACCCTCGCCCCGCCTCACCCCCTAGCCCACATTTGGTCCACAACTCTCACAGCCTACCTACTCCGGTCATTCATTTTCCAGCGACATCACCACCTTTATAGGTTCTTATGAACGTCTATAGAACCGCTTCCACCGTCGATATCGCTTAAAACAATATTATTTTTTCGCAATTCCTGTACCCACATGTCGGATTTTATAATCGGAACTGTATCGCAGATAGTTTGTTGATTCATTGCTTGAAAATTACAGGCGTCGGCGTTATCCAATCTTTTCATATGTATCAAAAACAATTCATGGTTCTCGCATCTAGATTTGACACCGCCGAAAAGTGAATGTATAACCTCGTGTTCACCGACCGGAACATAACCTAATTCCTTCGCGATGGTATCGCGAATGTGTGAACGTTGTGACGCTGTATCTATAACCGCCCGTATAACCTTCTCGCGCTTCGGAGAGTACAGTTTGACGCGTAGTGTTTGTAAATAAACGGTGGGTATCTCGGAGAACGCCGCCAAATTACTTTCGTTAACCGTCCTTTCGATAGCAACGGAAGTAGTAACGGCTGGTGTCTTTTCACGTTCGCGACGATCGTCACCTCCGTTGCGGCCTAACCCTGGACACATCAAAAGAACATGGTGTTTCGTGCACCAATCACATTTTACCTTGACACGACATTTCTTCGAAGTGTGACCACGTTTCAGGCAACTAAAGCAACCGTTCTCTTTCTTCACGATATCCCTACGCTCATCTAATTGCATTTTCCGCGTCGTATCGCAACAACTACTTTCGTGATTCGACTTACAAAAAAGACAGTTCCACGTCTTTGGATGCAAGAAGGACGCTTGCACTGGCAGCATTCTTCGTCACCTCAGGCTTGCTCTTCTGCTGCCGTGCTGCTTTGGGCTCCAGCGATAATCCAAATCCAGTCAAAGCCATGTCGATGCGTTGTTCATTTTCCACCTCGAGCTGCAGGAACCTCAGAAGCCTCGCAAGTCGATCCTTCGTCTCCTCCTGGCCGTTGGCGTCAACCGCCCCTCGCTGCCACGCTCGAAGCACTTTCTCCGGCAGAGACGACTCCACCAGCGGATACAACATGGCTGCGCACTTGTCTGTTGTCACGCCTAGCGTTTCGAGCGCGCGTATGTAGGACTCTACTTTATCATATAGACTCGTGAGCGACGACCTCCTGTTTTCCTTCACAGCGTTCTGAAGCACCAGACCAAGGAGTTCACGCACATAAAATTCCACTACAATGTCGTCTCGCCCAAAACGTCTTTTCAGGGACGCAACTGCCTTATCATAGTTTTCCCCTGTAGGTGGAAAACTAGCCACAAGCTCGCTGGCTCTGCATCCCGATACTGCCGCCTGCAAAAGATACTGGAATTTGTCCTCCTTGCTGATCGCCTGGTCCTCGTATATCTTCTTAAACTGGCTCCAGAATGGAAGCCATTCCTTGATATTACCGTTAAGCTTTGGAAGTTCAATTTTCGGGAGCTTCAGCTGCTTCCTTTCGTTCCCGAACGAGTTTCCCGGTGCGAGTTCGGGTGCGCCCATTGAATCAGTCATCCTTAGCCTTGCCATCAAAAAACATGTCTTATACATGTCGTCTGTTTCAAGTTCTTTGTCGATGGCCTCGTCCTCCAAAGAGGACTGAAAACGTTCGTGCCTATACGCCGCGTGCGCCTCGTGCAACTCCGCCATCTTGTTCTCCAAAAGTTGAAACGCAACCGTCTTCTCTTCGCGCGTACTGGAGTCCGTCATTATTGCCAGGAAAGCCGTGTGCGCTTTCGAAAATGCCGTTCGCTGTGCCTTCCTTTGCCTTTTGACTGCCTCCATCTTTCAGCACGTCAAGCCCTCGTTCAACGATCACGTAGAAGCCACGCAACGACCCCGCAGTTCAACCACGTGGAAAGAACGTCTTTTTCAATTCACCCACTTGCACTTGTTGTACACGTCTTTACCGGGTTTTCCTCAGTCCTGTCACGGTCGCCACTTGTTATAATTCCAGGCTGGGAAAAATGTAACAGACACTTCATCTCTGTCTAACTCTTTCGGTGTTCCCCCTCCCTCAAATGCATTGTGTGCAAAAAAACGACGATCCGTCCCAACATTGTTCTATGCAGTTTCCGTCGACACAGCAGAATTTTTTCTATGATTCACGCGTATGACCAATTAGCGCGCAAAATCATCCGACACAGTTTCTGCTAATATCGCATAATTCTTTCCATGGTTCATGCGTACAACGTTTCGAAAAAGTATTATCTTAATTCGCATCGCAAAAATGATGACACCTCAAACATGTGTCGAGACTTTTATCCTTGAGGGTGGGTCCAAATTACATGCGATCATGCGATATGCTGCGACGTTAAGATTGAAAAAACATGAAAAAATGGTACCTTTAGAATAAAATGCGTTGGTGGGGGAAGCATTTGCACCTCTATTTAAGCCGGCTCCCGGACGCTATTCCATCATTCGCTGTGTAGCCTCAGTGACTTTGACGGAACAGACAGTGCTCCAAAAATGTGCAGCACCAGTGCCGAAGGAAACGTCGGATGCGCGAATTATTACGTTCCGATCATGTGAGATGATGGCATATCTCCATACGGGTAGAATACATTTGACAGGTAAGGCTTAATTTTTTTCACTTATTGTGAATTTTTTTATGTTTATTCCTGATACGAATGGACAATTTTGTAGCTTTGATTGTTCTCTTAGCCCGTGTCAAGCATTGCGTGTCGTGGTCAGATGATACGAATTAACATCCATGGGTAGTAAATATTTAGAATTTGGAATCGGCGTATGACCTATAACCGATGTTGAAATTGTTCTCGGCGAAAATCGCGAGAATCATCTCATATTACCATGGTATACATGGTGTGCACTGGTCAATCATCGAAGAACGTGCACAATTACCTGAATCAGCATCGCTGCGGATTAATGAATTAACGGTGGATTTTTGCCCGATCAATGATTCTCCGATTGTAAAAATGACACTAGATATTAAGTCGCTGTATTTCAAACCGAATTTAGTAATAATGTTGCGAGCACCGGGTATAGGGCCGTGCATAGCCTACTGGTGCTCGCAGCTGAAGACAAAAGAGGGCCAACCCCCTTTGAGAACAACGGCGAGGAGACGGTCTTCTACAATATACGCGAGCGTGGCCGGACGTGTCGGCCTACGTTATATTGTCCAGTATAATGTAAATATAGCAGAGTTGTGCAATGTGCACTCGCGTGTGATTATTCTGTACCCCTTTGCGTCGGGGTGGCCTGCAATGGAAAGACCCCGGCGCAACAATATTTTTATTTAATCTTGAGCTGTGTGTGGGCTATGTGTATCCGCGGCTTTATGAAACTGCATAAGATATAGGGACAACATTTTTAAATTTTGTTAACGTGCTACAACAGAGCCGTGTTGCCTGCGAAACATTAGATACGCAGCGTGCTACTAAAATTATACGTGATAGTAAATATTTTGACGGGGATTAGCATGCGCCATCAATGATATTGTAGCTGAGGCTCGTAGGAAAAAATGTTAAATTATATTTGTATTCTATTTATATATTATTATGTAACAATACACATATTTCGTAAACGTATATTATTTCTCCATTTTATTAACCCATAACGTTCTTATTTACAAACCACACGCTTTGAATTATTGCGTCGACCCTTCAACTATAAAGATTCCAATCCCTAACAAGCCAGTGCAACAGCTGATCTCGCTTCGCGAACGGGAGAGTTCTTATAATGTTTACAATGCTTACTTTCGCATGACTTTCCTGAGACCATATGTCTAAACGGATTTCGCGGGATATTGCGAGCAGTTCCTTGGATTGATGCAACGGTAAATCCAAACAAAACTATTAGCGTCCTAACGGGTGTCATTCAAATACACAACAATCATTTGAAACCTTCCCTGGTCGCCTTGTGCCGCGAAACTGGTTTTCGTGCCAAAAACCCTCTGTTCTTGCTTTATGTCGCGAAACTGGTTTTCGTGCCGAAACATTCTTTCTTGCCCTGTGTCGCGAAATCAACTTTCGTGCCAAGACTCCTACCCTGCTTTGTGCCGCGAAATCAACTGTCGTGCGAAGAGTCCTACCCTGCTTTGTGCCGCGAAATCAACTTTCGTGCTAAGACTCCTACCCTGCTTGTGCCACGAAATCAACTTTCGTGCCAAGAGTCCTACCCTGCTTTGTGCCGCGAAATCAACTTTCGTGCCAAAACCTCCTCTCAATCTACCCTAACCCCAACAATGTCATTTCCCTAAAAAACCTCAACCCGGGACGTGACAATGGCACGAAGAAGAGTACCACATATATTTAATGTCATAAATTTTTTCCGTATCCATGAAATACTTTTTAAATTTATTTACATCGATCGGTTTTCCTGATGCCATTGCTTGCATAATTATGTACAGTCGTTTTATGAAATGTTGATCAATGCCAGTGATTTCAGCAACCTTATTGTAATTTTGATAAAACTTCCTTGCCGTGTTTCCGTCATTTGTATTGCCTGCACTTTGTTTTACTGCATCCACAAGTAAACCCAATTTATCGCGAATACTTGTTTGAATCTGGTGTTTAGTATTCTCAACTACTTCTTCTTATTCATCGGTCAATTGTACATTCCATTTTTTAACAGGTAATTTATATGCCAAATGCAGAATCCACTCCATGTTTCTAATCCACGCATGAACAGTGGATAGATCGTACTGATACGTTCCAATATTTACAGGCTTCTTTAAGATTTCAGTTAAATTATTAATTTTTTTTGAAAGTGCGTCACATATACAACACCTTTGAGAAGAAGCGGTGCCTGTAAGAGCTTGCCAAACCTTCCCGTCAATCATAGTGCACAGCATCGTATGCTCGATTGTAATTTCAACTTTCTCGAAGATTAATTTCGTTGGTTTCAAAACAGAAATATCTTTTTCCATCTGTTTCATTTGGAAATTAATATTTTCAATTGTTTCTTTCTCATATGAGTATTTAATTGTGCGGCAGTGCTGGGTTGAACATGGGTATTTATTTCGCCAAAACTCTATCGGTACATCACTCGCACGATTCACTATTAAACTAATCGGGAACGAAGTGTGGAAGTATGGAGGCGCGGAAGTGGAGAATTGGCTATGGGGGTTGTGTAAGAAGGTGTGGAGGGGGGAGGGCTGGCCAGAAGGGTGGAGAGAGGGGGTGGTGGTCCCAAGTAGGTAGGCTATGAGAGTTCTGGACCATGGTGCTCGAGGGGTGAGGCGGGGCGGGGGGTACCGCGCGCTCTTCGGCGAGGGCGAGGGGGTGGAGAGGGGAGGGGGTACCGAGTTCGTGGGTGAAGGGGTGGGGAGGGGAGTGGGTACCGAGTTCTTAGGTGAGGGGATGACGTCACACGGGAGGGGGATTCCAAAATGGCGTCGACCGAGTTCTTGGATGAGGGGGATGACGTCACAGGGGAAGGAGGACTTGAAAATTTTCAAAATTGTGCTGCGCGCGCAGCTCGAGTTCGTAGGCGAGGGGGCTGACGTCACAGGGAAGGGGGAGGATTTTCAAAATTTCAAAATGGCGTTGCGCGCATTTCGTATTGGCGCCACCTATTGGATGTTTAAGGTACTTTGGGTCCGCGTCGGTATTTGGGCTCGCGTTGGTAAATTTTCCAGGTTTTTCATACATTTCGTATTGACGCCACCTATTGGATGTTTAAGGTACTATGGGCCCGCGTTGATATTTGGGCCCGCATTGGTAAATTTTCCAGGTTGTTCCATACATTTCGTATTGGCACCACCTATTGGATGTTTAAGGTACTTTGGGCCCGCGTCGATATTTGGGCCCGCATTGGTAAATTTTCCAGGTGTTTCATACATTTCGTATTGACGTCACCTGTTGGATGTTTAAGGTACTTTGGGCACGCGTCGCCGCCGCGCAATTTCCGTACGCGTGCGGGGATCGGTGCGCAGGCGCGATCGCGACCGATTCGTGGAAATTCAAATCGCGTCTTCGATGATAATTTCTGAGGAAGAGGGTGGACCATGATTTCTGAGAAAAGATAAGGAATCATGGGGCGTGACAGGATTGAACGCGTTTTGACACCTACGTGGGACCGATACAGCGCACGTGCAATGATGTATACATAGAGCGATAATTGTTGTAAATCAATCATCGTGATAGTCCATGGAATAAACATTGCACCGCGCCATGCCGTATGTTTATATCTGAGCACGATTGAACATGTTTTGGCGTCTATGTGCACGCTCTTCGTACCCTGTATTTATATTTTAATCGTGGGACCGATGCAGCGCACGTACAATGATGTATACATATAGTGATAATTATTGTAAATCAATCGTCGCGGCAGCCCATGGAGTAATTTCAAATGTACATAATTTCTGAGTAATCATAGAGCGAACCGCGACATGCCATGTGTTTATATTTAAGCATTGACTTTTCCCAAGACCATGCCTCTAAGAAGTACCCTCGAGAAAACGCAATGGCCCTGAAGCAATAAATTAGGCGTTGCGTTCACGCAGCAATAAATATTCAGGGTAGAGTTCCGAATATTTCCACGATCGAGAACAGGGCGACGTCTCAAGTACCCTTCTCGATGGTCTGCAAGTCAAGCGTCGTGGGAGCGTGTACGGGTGAAAAGAATTCGTACGAAATACGTTCGAACTGCATCTAACGTAAACATAGTGCGATGATGACATAAGGATCTCGGATAGGGTATGCCCTTAGTATATTAAATCCTTCAGTCGCTCAGTGAATATCGTGAAATACGTTACGCGTGCATAAGTATCACGAGACATGAACTTTTTCGTGAATTCATACGAATTGTTGCGGGGGGTGATCCCACTGCTACGTACCGACGAACAGTGCTACGAATGGTTCAAATCATGTGACGAGTACTTGCGTTTCATCCACGAGCATTTTAAGATTCGAAGAGTATGGGAATCGGAACAACAACGTTTGACATTACTTATGAGTAGTGTTGAAATAGTGCGAACGTGTGTTCGAAGTAAAATAGCGTGCATAGTCGCTGAACTGGACGCGCGAGATGCATTGCCCGCATCATCATCTCCCGATGACGATAACGATATTGGGGTGAACCATTTATCGACGTTGCAGTTGGACGATGAATCACTGACGATTGAGAGACATAAGATCCGCGACGCGTTAAGTGTACCATCATTATCCGAGACGTCATGGATCAGCATCTTTCAACGCGGATTTATGCAATTACCGCGCGAACATCGTCACTTGTATACGTCATATCGCGCGATATAGTACTGCGAGCAAGTGCACATTATATTGCATCGTTGGTGATGAGGACGTGTATCTTAAGCATACGAAGTACATTACCACGATCGTGTGTACACCGTTGACACTTCTACATGACGTCGAGAACGGAATGGTTGAAGTATTGGAAGTACTGATCCCTAATACAGCAGCAATTCCAGTGATTAGGTTTTTGGATCGGGAATTGGTCCGATTTTTAGATGATCGGACGAGCTTGCCACGAAACTCTACGCTCGTCCTTCTACTATTAAGTTTTCGATATCCAGATTGCGAGTATGATCGCATCACCTGGAAAAGTCGCATCTTGAAGTCGGATGAAATCGAGCGTCTCTGGGAAATTAACTATTTGTGAACATGGAAGTGTTCATGGACGCGTACAGGGCTTTGTCCCGGATGTCCGAGCTTATACGCAGTGTTGCGGAATTCCGAGACTGGGTGCATCAGTGCGACAGAGCAGCGGAGGAGTGTCCGTGGCCGCGAAACAACGTCTAGTGTCGCTGATCGCGCGAATAAAAACATTACGTGCAATCGTGCGAGAAAAGTTTTCGCGAGTAGGGCTCGGGGTTTTGGGTCGATCGACGGCGCCCAAAGTCGTATGGGAGGACGTGGAATCCGCATTTATAGGTCGTATTTCAACCGGTGCGGTCATTAACGTGGGACACGTCGATCCGCGTCGATTTTTAGAGGGTGCTCGACGAGCTGTGATCTCGCGCGTTACGGACGCTATCACGGAACATAAGAGCGTGTCCGTGAATACGAGCTTAAACGCGGAGTTTATGTTGGGCGAAAATACTGACATGAAAAGTTTCGGTACGCGAAATCGCGTACTATTCGAGACATCGAGCGTGCGCGAGTGGTATTCGAAGCACGTGGTCGCTCCCACGCTAGTGGCAATCGAGGAGTTTCAAGATCGTCACAGTGGATGGCCCCTAAGGGCTGTGCTAAATATTCTATTGAATATAAATAAGCACAATCCACTTCGAGCCGGTTGCTACATACCGCTTCGGCACGCCGTCGTCTTGAAAAAAGCGGTGGTGAACGTGAAGAGCGGGGACAATGCGTGCTTCTTGTGGGCCGTCGTCGCTAGTTTGCACCCTGCTGCTACCCATGGGGACAGGTACACGTCGTACCCACACTACGCTACGGTACTTCGCACGGACGATATTACTCTTCCCGTGACGTTGGATCAGCTGGCAAAGTTCGAGAGGTTCAACGACGTGTCCGTAAACGTGTACACATGGTCCGACGGAAGCTGCGCGCCTCTGCGTTTAACCGAAGACCAGCGAGAGAGACACGTCAACCTGCTACTGGTACAGGATCCCAAGGATTCCAAACGTTACCATTTCGCGTGCATTCGCAGCCTGTCGAGGCTGATTTCGAAGCAGCTCGGCAAACACAATGGTCAAGTATTCGTTTGCGAGAGGTATGTTAAAAAATATTTTAATCGATATATTCTTAATTCTTATGTTTTATTATTATTATTATTATTATTATTAATGCTATTATCATTGCAGGTGCCTCAGCTTCTTCAATTCGTCCGAGCGATTGGTGAAATACACCGTAGACTGCAAGCGCCTGAACGAGTGTGCCATCGAATTGCCGTCAGCTGATGACAAATGGTTGCAGTTCAAAAACTTCAAGAATAAGGAACGAGCACCATTCGTCGTGTACGCGGACTTCGAATGCATGCTGGAGGACGTCAAGCCTGCGAAGTGGAGTCGTACGTACACGTACCAGCAATACAGAGCGTACAGCGTGGGATACTACATTCATTGTTCCACCGACGCGTCTCTGTGCCGTTATCGCGCGTATCGTCACGACTCCGAGTGCGTGAAATGGTTTGTGTGTGAACTTCGAGACTTTGCGAACATCGCGTATTCGTGGTTGCGGAACGCGACACCGATGATCCCGCTGACGAAGCAGCAGTGGCGAATTTTTAATGACGCGACCGTGTGTCATGTGTGCGGGAAACCATTCGTCGATACGGACAAAAAAGTACGCGACCATTGCCACTCGACGGGTGAGTACCGAGGCGCGGCCCACGTATCGTGTAATTTACAATTTCAACGATCGTACACGATCCCTGTAGTATTCCACAATCTATCAGGCTACGACGCGCATTTCATAATTAAGGAGTTGGCGTCCGTGTTCGAGGGGCAGGTCGACCTGCTGCCGGAACGAAGGAGCGATACATATCGTTCACGAAACACGTCCAGGGAATCGACACCGAGAACAACGATTCGAAGAGGGGATTGAAGTTTCGATTCACAGATTCGTTGAAGTTCTTAGCCGCTAGTCTGGAGAAACTCGCTTCGGACCTTGGCAAAGAACGACTCGCGATTCTACGACACGAGTTTCAATCCCTGTCGGACGATCAGTTCAATCTCTTGACCAGGAAGGGTGTCTTCCCGTACGACTATGTATCGTCATACGCCAAACACAATGATACGTGTTTACCGTCCCGCGAAGCATTCTATAATCGGTTGAACGATACCGTCACGTCGGAGTCTGATTACGCGCACGCCGTGAACGTGTGGAACTCTTTTCGCGTACAGACATTGGACGAGTACAGTGATTTGTATTTGAAAACAGATGTGCTGTTACTCGCCGACGTATTCGAAAGTTTCCGCAACGACTGTATCGCGAGTTACGATCTGGATCCCGCGCATTATTTCACGCTACCAAGTTTTACGTGGGACGCGATGCTCAAGTACACCAGCGTACGATTAGAACTTCTGACGGACGTGGACATGCTACTGTTCGTGGAGCGTGGCACACGCGGCGGTCTGAGCCAGTGTTCGCACAGGTACGCCCAAGCCAACAACAAACACCTGCCTGCGGGGATGTACGACGAGTCGAAGCCGTCGACGTATCTAATGTATTTTTTATTTTTTTTTTATTTTTTTTTATTAGCATTTCAAGCCTCAGGGCTTACATCTGCGTAACAATAAGATTAGTACAATACAGTACAGAGTAGTAATGGATTCTCATTCAGAACATATCGATGTGTACATGTATAAGAGGAGTGAAACTTATTACTAGACCGACTTATTACATTTTTTTAGATAAATAAAAATTTGTCTACAACTTGGCGTGTTTGGGTTAATAATCAGGCTCTCTATATGCAGGGGAAGTTGGCATTTGAGATCAATCAGTTTTTTAATTAAGACCTCCCTCTGCCTAAGCGGTAATTTTCGGTTTTTGAAATCATTTTAAAGTTGGCCAACGAATCAGAAAACGGTATGTAGAGAGATTCAGGCTGTGGACCCCTAATCGCACTTTTAGCAAGACGGTCTGCCGCCTCGTTACCAATTATCCCAATATGTGAAGGGATCCAAACGAACTTTATTAGTCTATCGGGGTTGTTTACCAGAGTTTCTCTATATACTTTTTTGATATCTAAGATGTAATTATTAATTGTGACATTTATTTTCGTTGTCTGCAAGCTTTGTAGACTACTCAAAGAGTCGGAAAAGATGAGAAAGTTATGGTTGCGGTGCTGTCTAGAAATATTTATCGCGTCAAAGAGAGCAATACATTCAGCCGTAAATACGGAGGCTTCCTTAACAATTGTCCTTTTTATTTCTATGGTGAGAGCTGGACAAATACAGGCCGAGCCGACATAGGAATCAGTAGTTTTACTGCCGTCTGTGTATATGGCAACAGCGTCATGTAGTGAAAGATAGTCTAGCATCATATTGTTAGGATGACTCGATTCTTCAAGCTTGAAGCCAAAATCGGTGTCAATAACAACTTGCGTCATGAGAGTTTTATAATCGTGGCAATAAATACTGTAATTACATGGTGGGTGAACATCAGACTTAAAGATTTCGGCGATACATTGCTTTAATATTCTAGGTCTTTTGTCCGATAATGATTTCTTCCTATAGCTACCTGAATACATTTTTCTGATGATATCATATGTGCTGGAATTGCTGTTTGAAAGGACTTTGTTCAAGTAGCATTTACCTAAAAACCTGGAACGCACATCAATAAACTGTAACTTGGATTCTGCAATAATTATGTTACTGGGAGTACTTATACGGTAGCCCATTGCGGATCTTATTGCAGAAAATTGGATTTTTTCCAGCGTTTCTATGAGTTTTTTTTGTTTAGGAAAATATATGTAACAACCGTAATCCAATATGGAGCGAACAAAACTTTTATACAAAGTAAGCAAGGTTTCAGGATGAGATCCACACTAAGTGCCACATAAGTATTTTATAATGTTGGTGGCTCTTGTACACTTCTTTTTAACATTATTGATATGAGGGATAAATGAAAGTTTATAGTCAAAAATAATGACAAGAAAACGAGCAGTTTCGCTTGATTTTATAATATGTTCACCAATTTTTATTTCCGTATTTCCTGGTTTGATGTTTTTATGATTAAAATGTATAAAGACCGTCTTGTGAGTAGCTAGATTTAGTCCAAGTACTGCTAGATTATCTTTAACTACTTTGATTGCTTTTTCAATGACGCTTTTGCATCTTTTTAACGGAGAGATTTTAGAGTATACGGCAATGTCATCAGCAAACTGCGACACTGTGACGCTTCTGGGAATGCCATCCGCCACATGTCCTACATATATAAGGAATAGGAAAGGACTTAAAAATCCACCCTGTGGAACTCCTTTACCTGCTATTCAATGTTCGTCCCATAACTGATCCGCGAATATTACTCTGTTGTGAGTAAGAAATTTGACGAACTTACCGATGCTCACTGGGCATCCGATAGACGCGAGCTGTTGCAAGAGATTGTCATAGATAACATTATCAAAAGCGCCACTAACATCAAGAAAGGCCGCAAGTAAATCGTTTCGAGTCGATAGCGCTTGATCAGCCTGCAGCGTGAGATTACAAAGATTGTCAATGCACGATTTGCCTTTTCTGAAACCTGATTGACTTTTGGGGAGAAGGTTATTATGTTCACACCACCATTGTAGTCTGTTTTTAATGAGAGCCTCAAATAGTTTGCAAGTACATGAGGTTAATGCTATGGGTCTAACTCCTTTGTTGTCTGGTTTATTAATAAAGTGAATAAAAGATTTTAACCAGCTTTCTGGATAATCATGGAATTCGCACATATCATTGAAGATATCCAGCAAGAGGAGTTTGTATTTGAGTCGAAGATTTTTAACAATATCGTAATCTATGCCGTCAAAGCAGACCTATCATTAGCTGAATATAAAGCTGTGTTAAATTCGATGAAATCGAAAGCGGAGCTAAGAAATTCGATATTTTCACAAGACGGGATCCATTCAGGATTTGTACTGACCCAGGGAGGACATATTTTACTTATAGCTTTGTAACGTCCCACTATTTTTCCGCGCGGTGTTATTTTAAATATCTCTTATAAATCACTCCACAACTCCAATGAAACCTCAACTCATACCTTTTTCCCTGATCAATGATCGCCTTGGCGATGTACCTTAGTGGTCCCCATCTCATGACGATCGGTACGAAACCTCCTTCAATTATTCGCCCTACGAGGCAGAAACTTCCCCTATTACAAAATCTAAACAAGTCCCTCGTCCCAAAAACCTCCTAAATCGAGACCACGTCTCACCCCTCCTCCAAGACCCTTCAAATCAAAACCACAATCACCCCTTTCCCATTAAAACTCTTAAAATCAATCCGAGGAGGCGAACATCTCCAAACCACGTGTATAAGAACCCCGGAAGACAAAATTCCATTGTCTCCCAATTCTAATTATAGCCTCACCTTACGTCCTTATAAAAACCCCGGAAATAATACTGCGACGAAAATTTGGCCTACGTACCATGGTGCATACCGCGCACACCCTTCACCCCTAACAATCTTCCAAAGAGCATAAATACAAGGGCCCCAGAGGCCGGAGCTTATTATTATTATAATAATTACATTACGATTATCATTTTTGCAAACTGTATGGCTATTTATATTATTCTCGCTGCAAACAGTGCTAATTAAGTGTTATTCATAATTAATATACATAAATTCAGTGCAACTCCTCGTTGAAGGATCGCCTTTCCACAGTCTTCATTGTAAGCGATTATCACTATTATTTAATACCGTTGTATGTCACCTCCATACGATTATCATCTAGTGTTACTAATTCTTAGTGCTTTTCATATAAATGCTTATTGATTAGATTTTGTTCTTTACTAAAGCTTACCGATCATATTATTGAACTTTATTAACGCCTGTCGCGTTTCATATCTTATTTTCCTGTATTTACGCTTATTATATTTTCATGCACTTTCTTTGATTTTCCTCATGTATTCATGTTCATCTACTTATATTATTATTGTTACTTAAAACTCTATCGAATGCATATATTCGTGCCAAAAGTAAATAAACCGCTTTGCTTTAAATCACTCTTCACATTATTGTGTCTATCCTGTGGTTACGAAGGCTCCCAACCCAAATAAGCTATTGCAACAGCTGATTTCGGTACACGAACGCGAGAGTTCTTACGGTGTTTACCAACGTACTTTTGCATGGCCCGCGTATAGCCATATGTCTAGACATATTTCTCGGAAATATTACGTGTAGCTTCTTATACGAATGCAACTGTAAATCCAATTACCACACCAAAACAAAGTGCTCTAACGGGTGTCACCATCAGAGTGATTACTATTCAAACCCTCCCTGGTCGTTCAGTGCTACGAATCTGGCATTCGCGCCTGAATTCTAATTCTCCTCAGTGCTACGAATCTGGCATTCGCGCCTGAATCCTAACTCTCCTCAGTGCTACGAATCTGGCATTCGCGCCTGAATCCTAACTCTCCTCAGTGCTACGAATCTGGCATTCGCGCCTGAATCCTAACTCTCTTCAGTGCTACGAATCTGGCATTCGCGCCTGAATCCTAATCCTCCTCAGTGCTACGAATCTGGCATTCGCGCCTGAATCCTAGCTCTCCTCAGTGCTACGAATCTGGCATTCGCGCCTGCTTTCCTTCCAATATTACCCCGTCTATGCCATCGTCCTAAAGACCTCACCCGGGACGTGACAGCTTCACTGATACTAGCACTAATTTACTAAGAATCCCAGCCGAGGTGAGAACCATTTAGGATACCGCGCATTCCTGACAGTGCATAGAGGAACATAGGTACTGATTGCAGCGTTTAGATGAAAATAAAGAAATTCAATCGCCTGGTCGAGATCAGTCCCACTAGTGCCAGAGTCCCAGTCGATCGAATTCAGATAGTCGGTAATACTACAGTAGTCCCCTCGCTTAAAGTCGTAGAACCGAACATTATCTAGATCATGGTGTGTCACAGACTTGACCGTCTGTATACTTATGACTAGCGATGGATGATAGACGTCGCACTCAAGGAGGGAATCCAGAGACTTATCAATACTTATGTTAATGTCGCTTGCAAATACGAGGTCCAGCATAGTACCATAACAATTCAAAAATGCATTTACTTGGAATAAATTGCAATAATTGAAGCTGTCGAGAAGTAAATCAATTGAGTCAGACTCGCGAGACGTTACCCCAGGTTTCTTGTTACAAGATATGCAAGAGTCGCCGAACCAATCGGCGTGTGGGAGATTAAAGTCCCCAAAAATGCTTATGTTGTCGTTATGGTACTTATGAGAGATCTCGGTAACAGAGTCGCAGTGGTGTTCGTATAATATCGGATGCGAGGCTGGAGGCAAATAAACTGCAGCAAAGATCAAGAATTTGTCATTTAATTGAGCTCTTACAAAAACTTGTTCAACATTGTCGTGGTTAACCAGAATTGAGATACTGGGTATCGTTTTCTTAACCGCTATGAGAACACCCCCACCCCTCGCGAAGCTGCTTGTTAGTTCAGATCTATCCTTACGATATATACTATAATTAGACAAGCCCAACTCTTCCGTGGAAATCGTGGGACATAACCATGTCTCTACAAAAATTATGACATCATAAGAATAGGAGGAACACAAAATAGCGCTTTTCAAGTTGTCTGGTTTTGTGCGAAAACCTCGAACGTTCTGGTAGTAAACTAAAGGGTTCGTTAGGCGTTTTTTGGATTCTGCGACCGCGTGAATCCGCGCGAAACTATCCTAGGCACACCGCGTATATATCTGATAGTTTTTGTGTCGTCTTTTAGATCACTCAGTTCATGTCGAAGTTCAGAGAGGTGTTGACGTTGTTTCGGAGTTCTGTCCTGAGATAAATAAACAGGGCCAGTGTATCTGCTCTTGTTCTTCAATATCAGCACTGGTAGTTCGGCAGAAGGAAAGGAAACGCAGATAGGCCTTGGTTTATCCCTGGTGCTTTTGCCGAGACGTTGCAGAGATAGGTGGTTGAAATCAGCGTCAGGAAGAATTTGTGTGAGAATGCCCCGGACCGTTGAAACGTCGGGAGTGCTCGTGGATTCAGGAGCGTTGAATACAATTATATTTCTAGACCGGCGTTGTCTCTCGTTAATTTCTTCAATAATATCCTCAGATGAAGGTGGACTGCGCGAAGATTCCAGTCTGGATAGTCGCTCCGAGAAGTTCGACATGGTACTCATGACTTGCTCTATTTTGTTCTGGAAAGATTCAATTCTACTCTCCAGTCGACCAACCTCTTCCTTCAGAAGATTACGTATGCTCCGCAATAAATCAGGTGAGGATGAGGGTGAGAGATTACTATTACTAATTTGAGCCTGCGGTGGGCTGGTATCGATAGATGTAACTTCGCAATCAATCAAACCGCCAGTGTACCATGGATGTCCACAGCGCTGCAGGCAGGTCGGGCCCGGGTGCGAAACGATACCACAGGTAACGCAGGTCACGGGCTTAGCGACAGTAGTACCACATCCTTTGCATATGGTCTTCTTCGATGCCATCTTACGTGTTAATTGGCAATTAGTAACTTGCTGTCCCGCCAACGAGTGATTCACGAGACAGACCAAAACAAAGCAGAAGGCGCGAACGTACTCAACACAGGTAAACAGCAAGGATCGTTCGAATATAACCGTTGGTGCACGCAGTATCACCGAAACATGGAAATTGAGTTCACTGCCGAATGAATTTATGAGTGTCGAGAATTACCGTCGTGGAACGAATCAGGAAATAACTCACTGCGCGTCAAATGAAATACGTGCAGATTCAGAGCCACTAATCGGAGTATTGAAAACCTTGAGCAAGTAGGCACTCACTTTAGTGCTAAATGTTCTGCAACGAACAGTAAAAAACCGATCACTTGTCAAACATTGGCCAAAGGCGACACACAAGGAGAGCGTAACACCAAGTCCACACAAATACACAGAAAATAAGTCGATAAAATATCAAAAATTTGACAGAGCGAGGTAAACGTACGTGTGCTACAATCGTGCTCGTCTACAGTTTTTAACAATCTTTCACCGTTGACGTCCGAGTAGACGCAGTTCCAAGCTATATTATGTGCGTTAAAATCACCAACTAGAATACTGTGTCGATTTATATCTACATTTCGAACGATGCAGTCCCATTGGCTCTGAGTTAGGATATGGCCTGGAGGTCTGTAGCACATTATGATATCAAGCGGGGGGTTGGTATTAGTTAATCTGATTCTATATCTGATAAGCTATATCTTTACGTACTAGAATGAGGATACCACCGCCTCTAGAGTGCATTCTGTTCTTTTTGTATTGTACAAAACCAGTAGCAAAATTATAGTGGTTGTCTGTATCAGTATTATTTAACCAGGACTCGACACATATAAATATATCGACGTCTTTAAGTAGCATAGGGAGTT
Organism: Andrena trimmerana; assembly: GCA_951215215.1. Lineage (NCBI taxonomy): Eukaryota > Metazoa > Arthropoda > Insecta > Hymenoptera > Andrenidae > Andrena > Andrena trimmerana. The sequence goes on along the minus strand of OX578062.1, from coordinate 23,795,192 downwards.
CATGCTTACGTTTTTTAATGCTGCGGGTATTCCAAAATAAGATGTTCAAATCTTTGGACGTATTATAAGGTTGATTTTGATATTGACAGGCCATGGTTGTAATTTTTATATATATATATATATATATATATATATATATATATATATAATATATATATATATATTTATATATATATTATATATATATATAATAAGTATATATATATAATATATATAATATATATAAATATATATATATTTATATATTTATATATATATTTATATATATTTATATATTTATATATATATTTATATATATTATATTATATATATTATATATATACAGGGTGTCCGCGGGAAAGCTAAACAGCCGGCTACCTCGTAAACTATTGGAGATAAAAATATAAAGAAAATAGGGAATTGCATGGTTCGAGAGGGCCAATTCATTAGCGCGAACGATTTTTTTTGTTATTATTATTTTAAAAGATATGATGGTCAAGTTCGGTTTTTCAAATGGAACTATTTTTTCTGAAGACCTGAGTTGATAGTGCGTTCCAAGACAAATTCAATAAGCTTTAATGTATACACTTTATTTTCACTGGTTTTTAAGATATTGCGCTTGCAAATTTACTGATTTTCGCTGGCAGAAAACTGTCTGGTATTGCACGGACCGGGGACGGTCTTACTGGAGCCACGGGTGTCACTGCCTATTGAAATAGATACCTACCTGCCAAAGGTCTACGCCAGGCCCAAAGGCTGGACAATTCTTTTCCGTCAGAAATGCTACTTAGGTAGATACATCTGCGGTATCGAGAAGCGCACCGTTACTTTTATTTCGCACTTGCTTCTACGCTCGGATGGCCTGTTCTTTTGGGAGGGCTGCAAATTCGATTAGTTAGGTTAGGAGGAGTGAAAGTTGCTAGAATAAATTTCAATCATAGGGAGCAGATTGTATCAGAACCATGCGGATTTGCATTCCTCAACAAACGGCTGCTCTTTTGAAGAGGCCCTCTTCACAGCAATGCCCACCTTCTCTCGCACGGAATACGTTAACGCTTGCTTTTGTTCTGATATTGAAGCTCGTGTTTATACTCGAGAGGACCACGCGTCGACAGCGGGCTACCCCTTTTCTTCCTGTGTCTCTCCACGAGCCGTATTGACGGTGAATTGTAGGAGCGTAGATATCTGGATGCCAGTTATTGAATTCAGGAAACGATAGAAACATTTTATTACAAAACACACATGTACTATAATTAAAGTAAATCGTATTCCTCTCGGGCAGGAGTACTGATAATGATCGAACTTGCGCCCCACTTCGCGCAGACCAATTACACGGAGGGTAGTCGGGTCACACACTGCCCAAATGATACAGGGTAATTTTGGAGCAACGCCCGTCAAAGAGATGCGGCGGCCTGGTACCCCGTGGCGAGGACAGCCCTTCGCGGTGCCTCACTCGATTTTTATGGCTTTTTCGGGAAAAAGGTACGAATCCTGGGCCGAACGTAGCGAATTGAGGTCGAGTCCCCTCAGTCGAGGGTGAATTATCAATTACAGCGTATTAAGAAACTCTTTTCTTCATCGTATCGAAGGGGAAGTGACGCCAATGGATTCCTTATGTTTTTCTCATGAAAATCATACCAAATGTCATGCAATTCGGACTACTTTGACACAAGCTATTTGTATTCCCTATGTAAAAGTTGTCCGATTTACACGACATTTGGCATGATTTTCATCGGAAATCCCCAAGGAAACTACCCGCGACACTTCCATATCCATAGGATAAAGAATAAAGAATTATTTTATTTCCTAACCAGATACAGGGTAATTATGGAGCAACGCCCGTCAAGTAGATGCGGCGGCCTGGTACCCCGTTGCGAGGACAACCCCTCGCAGTGCCTGACCGAATTTTATAGCTTTCCACCCGCGAAGGGGTTCGAGTGCTTAATAAGAAGTGAGAAACCTTCGACTTGCGCATTTCTCATCAGATCTTTGCAAAAACGGCACCTATCGATTCCTTATGTTTCGCCGATGAAGCTGACACTAAGAACGACGTTATTCGAAACATAATGAAGGAAATTCCATGGAATATCGATTTATATCATTTCAAGCTGACTTGACTTGGTTAAAAATAGTCCGATTTACATGAAATTTGGTATGATTTTAATCGACGGAACGCCAGGAATCCATTGGCGCCACTTCCCCTTCGATGCGATGAAGAAAAGAAGCAAACATTTGAAATCCTGAACAGTTCTCACTTCTTAATGGTATTTCAAACCCTTCGAGGGTCGAAAGCCATAAAATTCGATGGGCACTGCGGGGTGTTGCCCTTGCCACGGGGTGACGGGCGTACCTCCAGAACTACCCTGATGAAATAGGGGTGGAGGATGCCACATCTGGTTACCAGAAACTAACCGGACTGATCGGCCGCGGTGTCTTGCCAGAGTCGCGGTTTATGAGCGGATTTTCCGCGCGTCGGTGGTAGGCAACGGTACATAGTATGGGTCCGAAGTCATCGTACACACTACCCATCGACAGAGCAATATACGGATTAACTCAGACTGGACAATGTCACCACGTTTTTTATTGGCCTTTACAAATGTGGCAAACAGATATTGTCGAAACGTTCTTGGAGAAATAATAAATTATCGATCGTAAAGAGCGAATGAATTTTCGTCTGGCTCTGAGTTCGCTTTTTTCCCGACGCACGCGAGAAAGATGCCCCAAATATAGGAATTGAAAAGTATTATCCACCGTCAATACACCTCGTGGAGAGACACAGTAAGAAAAGGGGTACACCGTTGAGTGCGCGTGGTTCCGCCTGCATCGTCCTCCTTTCAAGTTAAACACGGATTCCTTATCTCTCGAGTATAAATCCTTATCTCTCAAGTATAAACACGCGTTGGAATTTCAAATCTGGTTAGGAAATAAAATAATTCTTTATTCTTTATCGTATGGATATGGAAGTGTCGCGGGTGGATTCCTCGGGGATTTCCGATGAAAATCATGCCAAATGTCGTGTAAATCGGACAACTTTTACATAGGGAATACAAATAGCTTGTGTCAAAGTAGTCCGAATTGCAGGACATTTGGTATGATTTTCATGAGAAAAACATAAGGAATCCATTGGCGTCACTTCCCCTTCGATACGATGAAGAAAAGAGTTTCTTAATACGCTGTAATTGATAATTCACCCTCGACTGAGGGGACTCGACCTCAATTCGCTACGTTCGGCCCAGGATTCGTACCTTTTTCCCGAAAAAGCCATAAAAATCGAGTGAGGCACCGCGAAGGGCTGTCCTCGCCACGGGGTACCAGGCCGCCGCATCTCCTTGACGGGCGTTGCTCCATAATTACCCTGTATCATTTGGGCAGTGTGTGACCCGACTACCCTCCGTGTAATTGGTCTGCGCGAAGTGAGGCGCAAGTTCGATCATTATCAGTACTCCTGCCCGAGAGGAATACGATTTACTTTAATTATAGTACATGTGTGTTTTGTAATAAAATGTTTCTATCGTTTCCTGAATTCAATAACTGGCATCCAGATATCTACGCTCCTACAATCCACCGTCAATACGGCTCGTGGAGAGACACAGGAAGAAAAGGGGTAGCCCGCTGTCGACGCGTGGTCCTCTCGAGTATAAACACGAGCTTCAATATCAGAACAAAAGCAAGCGTTAACGTATTCCGTGCGAGAGAAGGTGGGCATTGCTGTGAAGAGGGCCTCTTCAAAAGAGCAGCCGTTTGTTGAGGAATGCAAATCCGCATGGTTCTGATACAATCTGCTCCCTATGATTGAAATTCATTCTAGCAACTTTCACTCCTCCTAACCTAACTAATCGAATTTGCAGCCCTCCCAAAAGAACAGGCCATCCGAGCGTAGAAGCAAGTGCGAAATAAAAGTAACGGTGCGCTTCTCGATACCGCAGATGTATCTACCTAAGTAGCATTTCTGACGGAAAAGAAATGTCCAGCCTTTGGGCCTGGCGTAGACCTTTGGCAGGTAGGTATCTATTTCAACAGGCAGTGACACCCGTGGCTCCAGTAAGACCGTCCCCGGTCCGTGCAATACCAGACAGTTTTCTGCCAGCGAAAATCAGTAAATTTGCTAGCGCAATATCTTAAAAACCAGTGAAAATAAAGTGTATACATTAAAGCTTATTGAATTTGTCTTGGAACGCACTATCAACTCAGGTCTTCAGAAAAAATAGTTCCATTTGAAAAACCGAACTTGACCATCATATCTTTTAAAATAATAATAACAAAAAAAAATCGTTCGCGCTAATGAATTGGCCCTCTCGAACCATGCAATTCCCTATTTTTTTTATATTTTTATCTCCAATAGTTTAGGAGGTAGCCGGCTGTTTAGCTTTCCCGCGGACACCCTGTATATTATATATATTATATTTATAAATATATTTATATATAGTAGTAAATAGGTTTATTTTTTGCCTTTCGGCCTCAAAATGGGGTTACATGTGTGTAAGTGTGTAAGTGTTTCTGGGACTGTTAACTGCATGTTCTGCTTTCGTTTTGACTTCTTCCTTCATCTTGGACTTCTTTTCTTCTCCTTTTTTCCAGAACCAAACGCATCCACTCCGCTCCTTCTGCTTCTCCCTTTAGTATTCCTCTAATCGTTGAATTTTCTCTTTTCAGCTCCTTACAGTCTTGTAACATGTGGCCCAGGGTCTCTCTAGCCCTGTTACATAGTCTGCATACTGTCTCTTTTTCTTCCTTCCAGTACTTGCTTCCCCTTTCTTCATTCCCACATCTGAACTTTGCGATCATGCTTTGGTCTCTGCCTCTGTAGTTTCCGTCTAGGTAATTTGCTCTTTGGTCTTCTCTGATTTCTGTGTAATGTGCGTTGTATCTGCATCCTAGTATTCTTTCGTATTGCCATTGCACCTGCTCTGTCCTGTCTCTTTGCGCTAGTTCCTCAGCAAACTCTCTTCCTCTCCTTCTTTCTATTTCCATTTCTTGCATATCCATCATTTTTTGTCTGTAGTATGCGACTCTCATTTCCTCCCATTTCGACTTTTTCTCTGCCTGCTTCGCGTCTATTTCCCTCCAGCACTCTTGTACTATTTTATTCTTATTCAGCCGTTCCGCTTTCTCCTCGTATTTTATTGCTCTTCTTCCCGCTTCTATCCTTACTTTGTCCGTTTTTGTTTCCTCCAAGATTAGATACGCTGGTGTATTGAAGTCCAAACCTAAAGTCCACCTTATATATTTCTCCTGTATTTTCTCTATCTTTTCTGCTTCCATCCATCCCCAGATTTCTGACGCGTACAGCAAGATACTTTTCACTATGCTTCGGAATATTCTCATTCTTCTCTCAAAATTGTTCTTGAACATTCTTTGCCCTATTCCCCATATCTGCGCCATTGCTATTCTTGCTTTCTTTATGACTTCCCTTATATGCATCTCTCTGCCCCCATTTTTCTGGAAATTATACCCTAAGTATTTGAACTCCTTTACTTCTTCCAGATTGTGCCCCTGCCAGCCCCATTCTTCTCTCTTCTTCTTTCCTCTTCCTTTATGGAAAATCAGCACTTTTGACTTCTCTGCATTCAGTTGCAGCCCTTTCCGTTCAAGATATGTTCCGAATCTTCTTATCATGTCCTTAAGATCCTTTGGTTCATTTGCTAATAACGCTATATCGTCCGCATATGCTAGAGTCCAGATTTTTTCTCTTCCTACTCTAACTCCTCCCGCTTGGTTTTTCCTCATGGTTTCCTCCAAATCCGCTACATATATTGTAAATAACGTTGGACTCAGTGGGCATCCCTGTCTTACCCCTTTTGTTGTCCAGAATTTGGATGACATTTCTCCGTTTGCTTTTATAGTATTTCTTGTTTCTTTGTAAATTTCTCCGATTCTCATCCTCAAGCATTTACTTACTTCCTTTTTCTTCATGATGTTTTGAAGTTTTACTCTATCCACTTTATCAAATGCAGCGCTTAGGTCCGCAAAAAAGGTATACAGCTTTCCCCCTTTTTTCTGTATTTCTCTGTTAGCTACATAGTTCAGAATAAAAATATTATCTATTGTCGACCTACCGCTCCTGAATCCTGCTTGTGTTTCTGGTATTATGTGGTTCTTTTCCAATTCCTCTTTTAGTCTTTTTTCCAGAACCATAGCATATATTTTGTACGCTGTGTTTAGGATCGTTATCCCCCGGTAGTTACTCACCTTTTCTCTATCTCCTTTTTTGAATATTGGTGAAATCACCCCTTCTTTCCTCCTTTTCCCTTCCACACTTTATTAAAAATTTCTGTGATCCTTTTTACTATTTTCACGTTACCGTAAATCCAGGCTTCATTTTCTATTTTGTCTTCCCCTGCTGCTTTCTTCTTTTTTAATTTCCTGATTTGTTCTTTTACTTCTGCTTCTGTTATTTCCTCTTCCTCTTCTCCTTCCGCGTTGTCTATTTCTTCCAACTTTCCTACTTCTTTCTTACAGTCGTCGCCTTCTAGCAATGTTTTAAAATGATCCTTCCATTCTTTTAAATCTATTTTATTGGAGATTCCTATTCTTTTCTTTCTCTGTTTATTTATATATTCCCATATTTGATTTTCTCCCTTTAATTGCATTATCTCATTTTCTGTATTTTCTTGTAATTCCCTTCTCCTTTCATCCTACACTTTTTTGTACTCCCTTCTTTTCTTCTGGTAGTCTTCTTTGTCTCCTTTACCTCTTCTCCAGTTCCTCAATGCTTTCCTGGCTTCCCTTTTCTTTTTTGTACAATTCGAATTCCACCACTTAAAGCTGCCCAGTTTCCATTTTTTAGTTTTTACTTCTTCTTTTTGTACTGCATTATTTATTTTTTCTATCATTTCTTCTACCATTTCATTCACCTCCGTCCTATTAAAGTTTATTTTGTTTAATTCGATTTCAAACTCTCTCCTGCCTTCTTCTGTCCAGATGCTTCTCTCTCTCCACCTCTCCTCCTGATTTCCCTCTCGATCTTCCCTTTTATTTCCCGCATATAGTTCTGCAATCAGAGGCATATGGACTGACTCAACTCTCTCTTCCACTGTGAATTTCTTGATCTCTTCTTTCGCCTCGACATTTGTTATTATATAGTCGATTACTGTGCTGCCTCTTGGCCCCGAGTATGTATACTCTCCTTTATCGTCTCCCTCCATATTCCCATTCAGAATATTCCATCCTCTTTCCTCAACCACCTCTAATAACAGCTTTCCCTCTGAGTTTTTAACTTTGACTTTTGATCTCCTTAAGCCATGCTTTTCTTCTATTCTACAATCGCCCCCTTCCTGTCCAATTCTTGCATTGAAATCTCCTCCAATTATCAATTTCTCCACCTCCATCTCTTCTATTATCTGGTCTAGCTCTTCTTTTGTCTCCTTCATATCTCTGCTGTACACTGTAATTATTCTCCATTTTTCATTTTGTATCTTTATTCTTCTCTCTTGAATGTTTTCCGTTCCTGCGTTCGATTCCTCCTCTTCTATGCCCTTTCTTATGCCTGTGATAATTCCGCCTATCGCTCTCCCTTTTTTTCTCTCTCTGGTGGCATATTTACACTTCCATGAGAATTCTTGTGGCAATTTATCTTTCAATCCTTCCCATTGTTTCTCTTCAATCCACGTTTCTACTAATCCTATTACATCGATTTCTTTTAGGAAATCCCAAAACTGCTTGTCTTTGCTGAGTAATCCTGCTACATTCCAGTATCCTATTTTAAATGTATCTATTTCTCTTTGGCTTCTTATTCCTTTCCCAATTCTGTGTACCCTCTCTCCCCGCATATCTGCATCCGCAGACGCGCGGGGAACGAGTGTTGGTACTGCCTTTTGTCTTGCTTTCGTTGTCCTTGTAAGCTCTGCGATCCTCCAAAAATTTAGAGGTTCACAGAACTTTGCCGACTCCAAAAATTTACTTCTTTCAGCCCACCCTCTTCTTTCCAGATAAATGTCTTATCGTTGATTTTTACTTTCCTGTACCCAACTTTCACCTTTGCCCCTTGCTCCCTTTCCGTCTTGGCAATATATTTAATATCTCTTTGTATCTCCCTTTCTTTTTTCGTCAGGTCATTGTCAATGAACAGCCTCTTATCTTTCAATGTACTCTTCTTTAGCATTACTGCTCTTTTCTGTTGCCAGCTTCTTAACTTCGCTATCAGAAGCCCTTTTTTCTCTCCTCTTCCTACCCAGTATGCTTCCTCGATTTCTGCATCTACCTGCAATTCGTGCCTTAACACATACACTCCACCGTATCCTTCGGCGTCTCTTTACGTGGAAGATCTTCTCCCCTTAGGGTAATATTATTTCTTCTCTCTCTCTTTTCTCGAGCCTCTTCCTTCTTTTCTAGCCCCTCTATTCTTTCTGTCAGCCTCTCAGCCTGAACCTTCTTGGTCTCCAGTACTTCTATCCTTCCTTTCATTTCTTTCCTTTCCTTTTCCCATATCTCGTCCCTACTCTTCCACTCGTCCCTCAAATCCTGCATTCCCTGCCTTAGATCTTTATTATCTCTTCTCAACTCTTCCATGTCTTTCTTAACTGCCAGCACTGCTTCCATCAATTTGTCTAATTTTGCATCCATTTCTTTTTCCTGCCCTGTCTCCTGGCTGTCCGACGTTTCCACAGATCCTATGGCTACCTCGGTTTTCTTCAGCGGAGGCGACCTCCCTGCTTTCCTTGCTTTTAAGAATTCTTCTTCTATTTCCCTTTCGGCCCTCAACCTCTCCTGCTTCTCCTCGTCCTCCCGTTTCCTCTTAAATGAGTCCAGTATCGAGCCTTCGCTGTCCGCTCTTCTTCTTCCCAGCTGTTCTGCCAACGATGGTCTTCCCCTTCTCCTGGTTTCCTTTTGCACTTCCCCGCCTTCGCCTGCTTGGTTCATTAGCCTCTCCGCTCTTCTTTACCAACTGCTGTCTTCGCTTTGTCTTCTCACTTCTTCCACTCCCTAGATGTCACTTATCATTGCCACGTATCTCATACTTCGTGCACTCGTTTCACACCTTCTCTTCTTCACCTTTTATCTCACCCTTCGGCCCTTTATTAATTGTCGATTATACTGTCCACCGGAACCTTGTCTGATCCCCTCGTTTTCCACCCGACCTCGTAATTTTCTGAGCACTTTTACCACACTTTTCGTCTATTTCTTTCACCTGTCTGCCGACACACGTTATTCTCTCGCGCACGTCACGTGGTTCCCCCCATATATTTATATATATATTATATATATATATATAAAATATATATATATATAAATATAAATGTATAAATGGAATTAATAATGTTTTCTTCTTTCCGCTGGTTGTAATTTATATATACAGGGTGTCCGCGGGAAAGCTAAACAGCCGGCTACCTCCTAAACTATTGCAGATAAAAATATAAAAAAAATAGGGAATTGCATGGTTCGAGAGGGCCAATTCATTAGCGCGAACGATTTTTTTTTATTATTATTTTAAAAGATATGATGGTCAAGTTCGGTTTTTCAAATGGAACTATTTTTTCTGAAGACCTGAGTTGATAGTGCGTTCCAAGACAAATTCAATAAGCTTTAAGGTATACACTTTATTTTTACTGGTTTTTAAGATATTGCGCTTGCAAATTTACTGATTTTGGCTGGCAGAAAACTGTCTGGTATAGCACGGACCGGGGACGGTCTTACTGGAGCCACGGGTGTCACTGCCTGTTGAAATAGATACCTACCTGCCAAAGGTCTACGCCCGGCCCAAAGGCTGAACAATTCTTTTCCGTCAGAAATGCTACTTAGGTAGGTACATCTGCGGTATCGAGAAGCGCACCGTTACTTTTATTTCGCACTTGCTTCTACGCTCGGATGGCCTGTTCTTTTGGGAGGGCTGCAAATTCGATTAGTTAGGTTAGGAGGAGTGAAAGTTGCTAGACTAAATTTCAATCATAGGGAGCAGATTGTATCAGAACCATGCGGATTTGCATTCCTCAACAAACGGCTGCTCTCTTGAAGAGGCCCTCTTCACAGCAATGCCCACCTTCTCTCGCACGGAATACGTTAACGCTTGCTTTTGTTCTGATATTGAAGCTCGTGTTTATACTCGAGAGGACCACGCGTCGACAGCGGGCTACCCTTTTTCTTCCTGTGTCTCTCCACGAGCCGTATTGACGGTGGATTGTAGGAGCGTAGATATCTGGATGCCAGTTATTGAATTCAGGAGACGATAGAAACATTTTATTACAAAACACACATGTACTATAATTAAAGTAAATCGTATTCCTCTCAGGCAGGAGTACTGATAATGATCGAACTTGCGCCCCACTTCGCGCAGACCAATTACACGGAGGATAGTCGGGTCACACACTGCCCAAATGATACAGGGTAATTCTGGAGCAACGCCCGTCAAGGAGATGCGGCGGCCTAGTACCCCGTGGCGAGGACAGCCCTTCGCTGTGCCTCACTCGATTTTTATGGCTTTTTCCGGAAAAAGGTACGAATCCTGGGTCGAACGTAGCGAATTGAAGTCGACCCTCCGCAGTCGAGGGTGAATTATCAATTACAGCGTATTAACAAACTCTTTTCTTCATCGTATCGAAGGGGAAGTGACGCCAATGGATTCCTTATGTTTTTCTCATGAAAATCATACCAAATGTCATGCAATTCGGACTACTTTGACACAAGCTATTTGTATTCCCTACGTAAAAGTTGTCCGATTTACACGACATTTGGCATGATTTTCATCGGAAATCCCCAAGGAATTCATCGGCGACACTTCCATATCCATACGATAATGAATAAAGAATTATTTTATTTCCTAACCAGATTTGAAATTCCAACGCGTGTTTATACTTGAGAGATAAGGATTTATACTCGAGAGATAAGGAATCCGTGTTTAATTTGAAAGGAGGACGATACAGGCGGAACCACGCGCACTCAACGGTGTACCCCGTTTCTTACTGTGTCTCTCCACGAGGTGTATTGACGGTGGATAAATACTTTTCAATTCCTATATTTGGGGCATCTTTCTCGCGTGCGTCGGGACAAAAGCGAACTCAGAGCCAGACGAAAATTCATTCGCTCTTTACCACTGATAATTTATTATTTCTCCAAGAACGTTTCGACAATATCTGTTTGCCAAATTTGTAAAGGCCAATAAAAAACGTGGTGACATTGTCCAGTCTGAGTTAATCCGTATATTGCTCTGTCGATGGGTAGTGTGTACGATGACTTCGGACCCATACTATGTACCGTTGCCTACGCCGACGCGCGGAAAATCCGCTCATAAACCGCGACTCTGGCAAGACACCGCGGCCGATCAGTCCGGTTAGTTTCTGGTAACCAGATGTGGCATCCTCCACCTCTATTTCATCAGGGTAGATCTGGAGGTACGCCCGTCACCCCGTGGCAAGGACAACACCCCGCAGTGCCCATCGAATTTTATGGCTTTCGACCCTCGAAGGGTTTGGAATACCATTAAGAAGTGAGAACTGTTCAGGATTTCAAATGTTTGCTTCTTTTCTTCATCGCATCGAAGGGGAAGTGGCGCCAATGGATTCCTGGCGTTCCGTCGATTCAAATCATACCAAATTTCATGTAAATCGGACTATTTTTAACCAAGTCAAGTCAGCTTGAAATGATATAAATCGATATTCCATGGAATTTCCTTCATTATGGTCCGAATAACGTCGTTCTTAGTGACAGCTTCATCGGCGAAACATAAGGAATCGATAGGTGTCGTTTTTGCAAAGATCTGATGAGAAATGCGTAAGTCGAAGGTTTCTCACTTCTTATTAAGCACTCGAACCCCTTCGCGGGTGGAAAGCCATAAAATTCGGTCAGGCACTGCGAGGGGTTGTCCTCGCAACGGGGTACCAGGCCGCCGCATCTCCTTGACGGGCGTTGCTCCATAATTAACCTGTATCTGGTTAGGAAATAAAATAATTCTTTATTCTTTATCGTATGGATATGGAAGTGTCGCGGGTGGATTCCTTGGGGATTTCCGATGAAAATCATGCCAAATGTCGTGTAAATTGGACAACTTTTACATAGGGAATACAAATAGCTTGTGTCAAAGTAGTCCGAATTGCATGACATTTGGTATGATTTTCATGAGAAAAACATAAGGAATCCATTGGCGTCACTTCCCCTTCGATACGATGAAGAAAAGAGTTTCTTAATACGCTGTAATTGATAATTCACCCTCGACTGCGGAGGGTCGACTTCAATTCGCTACGTTCGACCCAGGATTCGTACCTTTTTCCGGAAAAAGCCATAAAAATCGAGTGAGGCACAGCGAAGGGCTGTCCTCGCCACGGGGTACCAGGCCGCCGCATCTCCTTGACGGGCGTTGCTCCAGAATTACCCTGTATCATTTGGGCAGTGTGTGACCCGACTATCCTCCGTGTAATTGGTCTGCGCGAAGTGGGGCGCAAGTTCGATCATTATCAGTACTCCTGCCTGAGAGGAATACGATTTACTTTAATTATAGTACATGTGTGTTTTGTAATAAAATGTTTCTATCGTCTCCTGAATTCAATAACTGGCATCCAGATATCTACGCTCCTACAATCCACCGTCAATACGGCTCGTGGAGAGACACAGGAAGAAAAGGGGTAGCCCGCTGTCGACGCGTGGTCCTCTCGAGTATAAACACGAGCTTCAATATCAGAACAAAAGCAAGCGTTAACGTATTCCGTGCGAGAGAAGGTGGGCATTGCTGTGAAGAGGGCCTCTTCAAGAGAGCAGCCGTTTGTTGAGGAATGCAAATCCGCATGGTTCTGATACAATCTGCTCCCTATGATTGAAATTTAGTCTAGCAACTTTCACTCCTCCTAACCTAACTAATCGAATTTGCAGCCCTCCCAAAAGAACAGGCCATCCGAGTGTAGAAGCAAGTGCGAAATAAAAGTAACGGTGCGCTTCTCGATACCGCAGATGTACCTACCTAAGTAGCATTTCTGACGGAAAAGAATTGTCCAGCCTTTGGGCCGGGCGTGGACCTTTGGCAGGTAGGTATCTATTTCAACAGGCAGTGACACCCGTGGCTCCAGTAAGACCGTCCCCGGTCCGTGCTATACCAGACAGTTTTCTGCCAGCCAAAATCAGTAAATTTGCAAGCGCAATATCTTAAAAACCAGTGAAAATAAAGTGTATACATTAAAGCTTATTGAATTTGTCTTGGACGCACTATCAACTCAGGTCTTCAGAAAAAATAGTTCCATTTGAAAAACCGAACTTGACCATCATATCTTTTAAAATAATAATAAAAAAAAATCGTTCGCGCTAATGAATTGGCCCTCTCGAACCATGCAATTCCCTATTTTTTTTATATTTTTATCTCCAATAGTTTAGGAGGTAGCCGGCTGTTTAGCTTTCCCGCGGACACCCTGTATATTTATATATATATATATATATATATATATATATATATATATATATATATATAAATATATATATAATATACAATTCGACGATTACATTCGTTGTCTCCGCGATCTCACTGAGAAATCAATTCAGCAGAACAATATACGCTCCAAAGAGCATAGGGGAAGGTGGGGCAAGACGGGGTGGGGGGCAAGACGGGGTACCCGCCATATCTCAGGATTCAAACGCACGGACCAACTTTGCGCATGCGCGTTAGACGTGTTGTTACCGGCGCAGTCACTGTACTGACAGCCAATGAAACACCGTGACGCGTAACAAAATTACACCACTATTTGTAATTTCATGGAATTTCTTCCGTATTTCCTTGTTTGTTGCACCCGTGATAGTGACACGATACTGTAAACGATCATCGGTGTATTTATATGTGTATGAAGCACAATTTAACTGGCTACAAGGTACGTATGTTGTTTTATACTTTTATGAATAATGTTTCGAGCAGTGTTCATATGAATGTAGTAAAACAAGAAGGGGCATGATGGGGTACTGATAATGAGAGGTACCCCATCATGCCCAAATGACAAACTCTTCATCAGGGTCAGAAGAAAACACCAAGGAAGACGAAAATCCTCCATGTTTATATTGTCATGGGCTCTATTTAGAATATGTAGAAGGGTGGATAAGATGCCAAGTATGTATTCCTATGTATGGCCCCATTCGGATAACGATATAGCAAATGGTCCCATTTGTCCTGCGCTGGTGTAGACGATGAAGACGATGATGATATACATACGTGCTTCTTCTGTCAGCGTATTAAATAAATACTATATATATATATATTTACTTTATTTATATCGTTTTTTAATTGGTACCCCATCTTACCCCACCCGTGGGGCAAGATGGGGTGAAAGGACTTTTTCTGAATTTTTTTAATTATTCTATTAAAACCATTAAATAATCGGTTGATTGATAGTCAAACTGAAAGACTTATTATCAAAGAATAGTTCAGGCACAAAATTGATTAGTTGATTAAGAAAACCTGTGTTTTATTCATCATCAAACCTTAACTACCCCGTCTTGCCCCACCTTCCCCTAATGTGTATTCCGTGAGTGGGGAAAAGAACGCTCTCAGTCCGTTCGACGACAAGCGGTGTAATTTAGTCGATCGGGTCAGCACCCTTCCGTGGGGGCATTATCGAATCCCCGAGCTCGAGACCCACGAGCGCCTCGAACTTGAGCCTGACGAGTTCCTCGAGAACCCCATTGTATAGTATGTTTGCATGTTTGTATGTTTGTATCTTTATACGTTTCATTCTTTCTTTTATTCATATTATTTACGAATATCTAATATATGTATAGCGTAGAATAGTCAAAATTGTATATAGCATAGAATAGTCAAAATTGTATATAGCGTAGAATAGTCAAAATTGTATAGCGTAGAATAGTCAAAATTATATATATATATATGTATATATTTTTTCATACTTTATTATGATTAACTGTACACATACGAAATGAAGAAGGAGAATATGAATACTAGAATAAACGGACATTGTATATATATTTATATGTATTTATTTTTATATATTTCAGTAACATATAATGCGTTTATAATCGGGAATCATAGAATATCCTTGCTGCTTATCCACGAGTTCCGCGACGAATCGAATCCGAGCCACTTAACGTATACCTGGTTTCCCTTGCGACGAATAATCTTCTCGACCAGATAGACGTCCGGATTCGCGACCGAATGTAGTTCGTACTCGTAGAATCCACCCGAGATCGGCTCTCCCACGGAATCGCGCAGAATGTATGTCGCCGGGCATGTTCGTTGTGTGGTTACGATTTCGAACACTTCGGTCGACCAGTTCGGAGTGTATCCCTTTTCGAAGATGGTCTTGAACTTACTCACGCGTACCTTGTCACCGACTTTGAATTTCGCGCGTCGTCGAACACCTTTCGATGCGGAGGGTGAAGGGGGTTCATTCGTGGCGAACGTCAAACGTGTCGTGGGGGTCACGTCAACGGGTCGGGCGTTGATCGTTCAGTGCTTGCGATGATTGTAGGTGTGTACGAGCGCAGGTAACAGGTCGACCTAACGATAGGATGCATTCAAGGAGAATTGTTTCCACATGAGGTTTTTCAGTGTGCGATTGAAACGTTCACCGATCGACGCTTTCATCACGCTGTACGTGGAGTAGTGGTTGATTCCACGGGTCTTCACACATCGTTGAAACTCCGTGTTGTAAAACTCCTTACACATGTCAGTTTGTAAATTGCGCGGACATCTATCGCTCTGCCTCAACACGGTCGCGAACGCCGCGGTCACGTCGCGTCTGCTTTTCGTTTTCACGGGTATGGCCCAAGCATACTTGCTGAACGCGTCGATAATCATTAGTATGTAGTGATATCCTCGATTTTGTTTCGCGTTCGGACGCATCTCCACCAAATCAGCCTGCCACAAATCATCGTAGCCGCGAATCACGACGTGCCGCCGCGGGAAATTTCGTCTCGCGGGAGCGTGTAATTCATTCACTAATTGTACTCGCTCCTTGCTCATGCTTCGCGGGTGGTCGGGGGGTAGTTGCGGCGTTCCAAGGACATTAGAATTAGTAAAAGTTCCTTTAGTGCTCGCAAAACGCAATCGATGCACGGTATTCGCGATCGTTCGTTATTAGACGTTTCGGATTCGTAGCCGCTATTGTCACCGTCAGTGAACATCGTCGTCGTCGTCGTAGACCCTCGTTCGCTTTTCGTTTGTACAGATCGGTGGTTGTTATCGCAGTCGGCGTCGTTGCCGATGTCGTGAACTCTTCGAGTCTATCATTCAAGTGAGCCAAGCGTCGTTCCATCGCGTTATTTAAATCATCCTCTAGCCGAGACATTTGCGCGTTAACGATATCCGTCATCGTTCGTTGTACTCGCGTCTCGAGTTGAGATCGTTGATACTCGGTGTCCAGTCGCGCGCTCGCGATAGCCGTTTCGATTTTTTGGGTAAAGCGTTCGTCCACCGAGGACAATAGTAGTATAGCTACACCGATTCTAACTCAAATTTGAGTATCAAATTTCATTTCCCCCACCCCTCCTCTGACCTTGAAATCCAAATTTGAGTTCGACAGGCGGGCGGTGGCCGATGACGTCATAGCGATGGCGGAGTGGTGGTGATATAGCGTGAGAAGCGATACCGAATATCAATATCGAACCGATACCGAAATCGAATCGAGGAGGAACCGCTGGTGAAGGCTACTCTGGAGCGTGGTATCAATCACTGTCGGTAAGGAAGGAAATATTAATTTAAGATATTAATATAAATGAAAAAACAGAATCTCCGGCGACGGGACTCGAAGATCTCCGCGGTACGAGTCAGCCGCCTAACCAACTCCCCCAACCCTAGTTCTCCGACATTAGTCTTTGCCGAATGGTATATATGCCGAGCGTAATAATTTATTTTTTATCGTACGATGTCGGAAAAGATCGGCTTTTTGCGAACCACGTATTTGGAGGAGGGAAAGAGACAGAGTATACAGAGAATACTTTAAAAAGCTAAAATTCGGAGGAGGGAAAGTGATAGCGCTACTTGGTGGTACAGTCGCTTTTGTTATATAGATAGCAGTATTTCAAGTGTCGCAGCGTATCGCGCGATCGTGGGTAATTTGAATCTCCTGGAGCAGCCGTGCAGGGTGATGTCATTTGGCAGCGCGAAAAACGAAATAGAATTATGCGGCGTCAGCAGAAATGCTGCATCTTAAAATCGGAGGAGGGAAAGAGGAGGAAAACGGGCAAATCACAATCACTGATACAATATACTCTTGCACATTGGGGTGTGTACGTGTACGTGAATCTGTATAAAAGCGACGTTGGTCAGACCTGTGAACTTCATTACACCACGTTCGCTCGAGTGCTAACGAGTATCGTTCGCATCAATTTCTTCATCGATCAGTATAATCATACGTAGTGCATATAAAAATGAACAAACGCAGCTTCAACGATTCATCCTACGCATCCGCCATCAATGGTGATTACTCAAATAAACGCCAACAACAACAACATCATCAACAGTTCAATATGAGGTACGTACGCGTTATTATACACATTTCACTTACTTCATTCGCGTACTTTTTCACTGTAAACGCAAACGAACCGAGCATTAATTTCGTGTACATGTTTCTTACAGTTCTGGATCCACAACACCAAAACCAACAATCGATTACCCGTTGACTGCAACAGCTTATAAAAGGCTAACTATTGGAATTCGCATTGGTATGGATTCGTGCCACGTCGAGATCACCATAGCCGACAATAAAGGCAGCGAATTGAGCTTTTCAATGTCGACGTGGAAGCTCCTGCTGCAAAACGAAGCGGACATACTCCAACGATTACGCAGCAATGCAACATCGCCTCAAACCCACATCATAATTGATCATTTGCGACTCGAATTCACGCGTATGCATGATGATCAACTTATTAAAATCACCGATAATCGCGCTGCCATATATATGACTGAAGCCACAATGCGTAAACTGTTCGCGTATGAACATTGTATTGAACATATGTATACCTGGCTAACTGAAAATATGTACTCTGTAAGTAGTAAATATGCAACCTTCGTAGAAGTGCTACGTACCGCTCCCGTACCAACGAATTATGTGAAATTAATTTCTGAAAGCGAGCACTTTGAGCAACATTCTTTGATTGATTGTGAATTGTTGGCGTTAGGATTACAATCTATGCTGCGTGATGTAAACCACGTACCACTATAGTACGCGTATATGTTTTAATAATAAATGGATGATTTTCACATCAATACCTGTAACGATTCATTTATAATATCCTTTCCTACTAATACGGTGGGTAATTACTTATCCCCTCAAAAACTTAAAAAAAGTAAAAAAATTACGCCAAGTACATCAAATCAAGTAAATCACAAAACATAGAAGATAATAATAATTACAAAATTAAAAAAAGAATGAGCTGCCAGTACATAAAGATGCTTTCCAACTGCGCTTTAGATGACACAGCTGCATATGCACAGCTAAAATTCCATGCATATGTAGATGTATCATCCAAAGCGTAGTTGGACAGCATCTTTATGTACAGGCAGCTCATTTTGATTTCACATCTTTTTTAATTTTGTAATTATTATTATCTTCTATGTTTTGTGATTTACTTGATTTGATGTACTTGGCGTAATTTTTTTACTTTTTTTTAAATTTTTGAGGGGATCTCACTTCTTTTTTCAAAGATTAATTGTACTATTATTTGCAAATTCATATTCATACACACGTATTAATTGTTTATTTATCCTGAATGCATGGAAAATCTTCCAGACGATTAGATCGAAACATTTGGATCAAATGTTGACGCATTAACGCATGATTGTACGTTACTTTGTCTGGTAATTTATTGATGAATAATAACGAAACAGCAAATGCACTCGCAACAACTCCGCAATCCCAACTGTTAGGTTGAGCTTGTAGGGGAAGGTGGGACAAGATGGGGTAGTTAAGGTTTGATGATGAATAAAACAGGTTTTCATAATCAACTAATCATTTTTTTGTTTGAATCATTCTTTGGTAACAAGTCTTTCAGTTTAACTATGCACCAACCTAATCTCTATACAGGTTTTAATAGAAAATTTCAGAAAAAGTCCTTTCTCCCGATTGTTCGGTTGAATTTGTACATGTGGACATTTAATAAATTCTTCGTCGATTTTTCCGCCATGTTTGGTCAAAAAAGGGTATATCTTCTTAATGTAAATTTTAATTTGTGCAAAATCTGTATGTGATCCTGATGAAATGAGGATGTTATAATTGCGGTGTGTCCACGTTTTCTTGATATATGAGTCTTTTGCTCTGTGATTGGCACGAGAATCAATTATGTTGGTCTAATTATTAGAAAAGAAGTATCATTTTCCTCGGTCCGTCTTACGTATGTAGTTTCAAACCATCCTGGAACAATAAGAAACTTTGATTTTTATATCTAGGTTTGTGAGGGGCATGATGAGTAACTGTCACTTTCATTACCCTGTCATACCCCTTCTCGTCTGACTATAATAATCATACATATGAACACTGCCCGGAACATTATTTTCAAAATCATAAAATAACACACGTACCTTATAGCCAGCTAAATTCTGCCCCAGAAACATATAATACATGCACTGGGGATCTTCTATATTATTATTATATCACTGTCACGGATCCTAAAAATAAGGAAAAAGTAAGAAAATCCCAATAAATGATAAATTCTGATCTATCTTCGTCACACGTCCACGTGTTTACGGCGCACTGCAGCCTATCGAGTGATGTTAGAACATAAGGCGCGTATATGCAGCCAGTAAAGCTTACTCGGAATACTCGGAATAGCGCAAAGCAGCTCAGCGAGTTTACTTTACTTATTTTTTTATTAAGTATAACTTCTACGTAAGTTTAACATCTACGAAAAGAAACCATGTGCACTGCATTGCCGATCTATATGAATTATATGTATAGTACTTTGTGTACAGTCATGGTGCGCGAAGCAGCTTATGGCGCTGAACGTATTTAACATTGAACTGTATTAACAACCACAATTAACACCTTTCGAAGAAAAATATGTATGCATTTTTAGCATTTCGTGGCCAAGCTTGTTTTTCTACTCGTAAATCATCAACGGATACCCACGTTGTGCCCTTACCCCTTACCATACTCGTGTAATGACCATCGGAAATACTTTTACCGTGGTGGAAAATCGCTGTCTTAAGTTTGTAACAGCGATCTACCGTTTGTATTTTAGTAGTAGGTATTGCTTTGATGTAGAAATTTTCTACTTTCGTTGTTCCATTACTATCGTGATCGAACAAATGTAATTTTGCAATAAGAATTTGTTTGGAAGCAGTTATATCGACTTTCTTCATTGTGTTTGAATTTGCATTATCACAATTATTGCACGGATCTTTCAGATTTTTCCATCCTGTGAAATTGTGTTTTATTATATCTTGAAATTCAAATGATTTTTTTTTACCATCTTGGGCAGTGCAAGATGTACCACACAATTTGTACTAATAGTAGTACTTGTGTAATTACACGCTAAACATCTTAATACCGTTGTTATTTCGTGTTGTACTGCATTCTTAATAAGAATCTCATGATCACAAAGAGAGGTAATAAACTCAGCTGCATCATGCAGCTGATTGTAAGCGTATTTTTCTCCTGCGAATTGCCGCAATGATATTATGTTTGGATTTTGATCCGATTTATATTGGTCCATAAAGATTTTTATAATATGATCAGCTTTGTCAGTCGTTAATAAGTTTTCTCTTATGGATGAACAATATAACATGCATTGGATTGTGGCATTCGCATAACAAGACACACCATCAGAATTCGGGAGACCTCTGACGTAGTATTGAATAGTATCCCCGATGTGATCATTAGTATTCTGACATTCGGATACATTATAATTAGGTACTGCCCCAACAGCATCACAAACTTTGAGGAAATTTTTTAGAAATTGAAATAGTCATAAGATCAGGTCTATATTTTTTTCGCAATCTATTGTACTCTATTATAGCCGATTCTTGTGCCTTTACGGAAGATGGATCATAATTGATAAGATGCAATCCTTGTAATGTGGTCACCCGTGAAAGAGCAACGTAAATTTGTCCGCAAGTAAATATTGAATTACCTGCTTCTACGACAGCATTCTGCAAGCTTAGTCCCTGACTTTTGTGAATAGTTATACCATAACTGAGGCAAATCGGAAATTGTTTTCTAATAACGAACGCTCTATCCATTACTTCAAATTTAACACATACACGTTCTATTATATGTTCTTGCCCCGTGGGTAATATAATATTTAATTTTTCAACGTCATTATCAACACCTCAAGACCTAGCGTAACATCAATATTTCTTCTAATCATGATTTGCACTCCTACTTTAACAATTACGACCCTTGCAAGTCCCGCCGTTCGGGAGCTATCATCGTCATTATTGTTTAGTACCTTTGACACCTTTTTTTTCAAGTACGGTGCACAATTCATTGTATCATGAGCAATCAAATGGATTTCTTCGGATGGAAATCGACTCAGCATTGCAGCGTTCAAAACATCGCACTGAACACATGTGGGAAGTAAACACACCGTATTAGATCCCACATTAACCATGTAATCACATAATTCGTTTAATCGGTCATTACAATTTGTCGCTTTGAAATTTAATTTCCTCGATTCTAACAGCTTCGTATCCGAAACGGTCACTACTCCGGTGCGAATTCTCGACAATATGTCTTTGTAAATATTATCACCCTGCTGTCGCATGTTTATTGTCAATTCGTCATAGCTAAACAAGGCAGACCATAAATTATAAGAACCTAATCCTCCAAAATTTTTCTCCATACTCGTATTGCATAATTGTATAAAAGCAGGTGCTTCGTGAACAGGAGGAAGTTGTAGTAAGTTGTGACGTCCCACTATTTTTCGCACGTTCCTATTTAATAATACACCAGTAAACCTCAGAATCACTCCACCAAAGTCCCTCAAATTCAATTATTACCCCTTTTCCCCAATCGCTGATCACCTCGATGATGTACCTTAGCGGTCCCCATCTCGAGATGGTCAGTACGAAACCTCCTTCACTTATTCGCCCAACGAGGCACGAATTCCCTCCTCAAAACTAAATCGAAACAAGTCCCTCGCCCCAAAATCTTCTTAAACCGAGACCACGTCTCACTCCTTCTCTAAGACCCTCCGAGTCCAAGCCACTTTAACCCCTTTCCTATAAAGCACCCAAAATCCCTTCGACGAGTTGAATATCTCCAAATACCGTTCATAAAAACCCAAGAAGCCTAACTGCGAAGAATACCTGGCGTACGTGCCGTAAATGTATTCTAATAATAGAATATTATAGAAAAACCCCGGAAGTCCTTCTACGCATAATTCGTAAATTGTGTCAAGGTCCTTACCGCATACAACCCCCGCAAGGACCGCGCGTAAATCATATAAATACGAAGGATCGAGAGGCCAGAGCTCTCTTCTTCGACAGTAATTACTGTGCAAGTATCTCTTTTATAAAATATACAAAGTGTAAATTCAGTGCTCTACGGCAAATACTGTAAGCATTTATTATTATTTATTATTGTGCATATCGCCTCCATACCATATACCATTTATGTATTATTTCATTTATCTATGCTTATTGCAATAACATTTATGTATTATTTCATTTATCTATGCTTATTGCAATAACATTTCCGTATAATTTCATTTATCTATGCTTATTGCAATCATACATATTTTGTATTACTAATACTATTACTTTTATATAATCTTGTTAACGTTTATTTTGATTATATATATATTTGTCTTATAACCACATATTATTCTATGATTTATATCGTACCTCATGTCCATACATACATATAAATGTTACAATCATATTATAAATATTATATGTGAATGCTAAAACCCCACGCATAATAACCGCTCTAACAAAGTTAATAAACCGCTTTGTTTTAAATCACGCTTCAACTTATTTGCGTTCAACCACTGGTACGAAACATCTAAAATCCAAATACACGAGTTAGTGAAACAGCTGATTCCGATTCGCGAGCTCGGGAGCAGTGACTGTGTTTACAAACATATCTTTGCATAGCCTGTGTATAGCTGCACGTCCAAACGTGCTTCTCAGAAATATTACGAGTAACTTTTTGTGCCTATGCAGCAGTAAATCCAATTAGGCAAAACCAAAATAAAGTGCTAACGGGTGTTACCCCAAATCATAACAATCTAACCATTCCCTGGTCGTTCAGTGCTACGAATCTGGTATTCGCGCCTAAAATCCTGCTCTCCGCAGTGCCACGAATCTGGCATTCGCGCCTGTATTCCTAAGAACGTTCGGTGCTACGAATCTGGTATTCGTGCCCGAATCCTACTCTCCGCAGTGCCACGAATCTGGCATTCGCGCCTGTATTCCTAAGAACGTTCGGTGCTACAAATCTGGTATTCGTGCCTGAATTCCTACCTTCCGCAGTGTCACGAATCTGGCATTCGCGCCTGCATACCCTCAGACGTTCCGTGCACGAATCCTGCATTCGAGCCAGAATTTCTATCTTCCGCAGAGCCACGAATCTGGCATTCGCGCCTGCGTTCCCTCAAGTATTACCCCATCTATGCCACAGCCCTAAAGACCTCACCCGGGACGTGACATAATTTTTGGTGACAGCGGTGGGATCCGTCAACTGTCGATAGGAATAAATTCCCTAACATACGGTACCCACAATTGCCTATTTAGCATGTACACAGAATACGTTAGTCCATGGAAACCAGCCTACCAGAGTCGCCAATTACAAAGGCAGACGGAATCGATACAGTGGATGGTCTGTGTTTCCGGGACCATTGTGGCAAATAACGACGACGAAGAAATTTGCTTAAATTGCTCCCAACTTGATCCAACAAATACGGTGAAAACGTTTCAAATTCATTTCTTACATACGCCTTATACATTCCCTAATTGCCCTCGTTGCAATACAATTTTATTACAAACGCGTCCCGCAACCAATTGTGCCGTGTGCACACGGTGGCACTTTCTTTCAAGCAGACCCTGAATCATTTAGGAAATAAAACTTACGAAATCTAAACAGACTGCCTGCCGCGACATAATATATTGATACCCAACATGCGCGATTCGCGTCAAAGTCAAAACACATTATATTACCCAAGCCGCAGGCTGCAAAGCGTTTTGTCAGATTCAAGTGCATTAATCTGTGTTTCGGGGGGCGTAGCAACGACCACGGAAGGGGTAAAAATTTGCCTAAATTGTTTTAATTCAAACCCGGTGGAAGTAGATGAGATATATCAGGTACACTACCACCAACCTAACGATATATTCCCTGAATGCCCTCGTTGCAAGAACCTCTTGTTCAAATTAAGTGCCGTATGCACAGAGCACTACAGTCGAATACAGAAAAACCATACTAGATTCGATAATAACTACCCGGGTAGAGAATACCATAGATTTTGAATAGCTGCTACCGCACGCCTAATATAGGGAAACTTCTAAGTCACCCTAAAATAATAAAATTTACTGAGTTAAAAATGTCTGAATACAACGATATTGAAGACCCCCTCATAATCGACCAAGACGCGCGGCCTTTCAATAGCGCTATAGAAATCGAGACCGCCGAAATAAAGGAACGGTTGCAATTATTGCGTGAGAAACGAGCCGAGATTGACAATTTGCACGCGAGATTTGCGAAAAACCCAGAAACTAAAACGCATTCGGCCGTAGGCACGGGATCGCCAGACCCCACGTTTGAAGGTCTTTCTAATAAAATACAATATATCGAAAGGATGATGGAAAAACTTCTTGCACCCCCGCCAGAAGTAAATAATTTTGCCACGCCGGGTTCTTCCCGTTTCGATAGAAAACCTTTATTAAACTATAACAAAACTCCAGAGGTATTGAATCGTAATAAACCTCCGGAACCATTCAATTATAATAATGTTCCTGAAGTATCGAATCAAAACAAAAGTCCGGACCAGGATCCAATACCCCAGATCACGTTAAAGGACGCTATAGAAACCGTCCCTAGTTTTAATGGACATAATATACCAGTGGAGCAATTCGCGAGAGCTTGCAATAGGGCTAAAGCACTGGTTCCCCCGCAGGCTGAACCCCAGCTGGCGAGGTTGTTGCGCAATAAACTGCAAGACCACGCCTGCTTGGCCGTTGAGGATAGGGTTTTTGACTCTGTAAACGATTTAATAAAACAACTGAAACGTACATTCTCCCCCTTGAAAACATCAGATCACTATCGTGGAGAACTGGCAAATATAATTAAAGGAAATAACGAACACATATTGGAATATATTTCGCGCGTTAAGGATCTCCGATTCGCTATTTTGGAAGAAGGCAGGGATTATTATCGTGATTTTTCACGGAATCACCCCGAGGATCTAGATCGTTTGACGTTGGATTCATTTGTGGATGGACTTCCTCCCCATATACGAACAAGATTATTCCAACATAATTTCGAAACGCTCGATGAAGCTTTCGAATTAGCTGTACTGGCGGACAAGAAAATTGATAGAGATCGACAAAGATTTTCCGAGCAAAAAGCTCCTAAAATAATATGCCAACTTTGTAATAAGACAGGACACGACGCGTTATCCTGCAGAAGCAACCAGAAAATTGCCTCCCAACCGTCCGAACGATATCCCCAAAACCGAGTTGCGGGATATAGTAATCAGGCCCCTAACCCTTTGCTCCCTTACTGGGACAAAAACCGACCACCTCCCTCAAGACCTACGGAATTGCGCATCTGCGCTTATTGCAAAAAGCCCGGACACTTAATCTCAGAATGCAGGAAACGCATATTTAATCGAAATGAAAGAAACCCAGGAACCATCCAGGAACGAGATTCGGGAAACGCTCTGCCCCTACGGTCAACCATGGATGCGTACCGTGGAACGGGCTAAACGGAAGCGCATCCAATAATAATACAAACGAAACCGGGAATACCAAAACAAGGACCGCCACCGCATGGTTGAATAACGTTGACGAAGCCCCATCCGTAATAATCCAGTCCCCGGACTTCGAAATAACTCCGGAATTAATGATCGATACTGGTTCCGAAGTGAACATATTGAAAATTCACGCCGTAAAACAATCTCAGAATATAGACACGAAAAAAAATTTACAACTTAAAGGTATCGCAAAGGACCTCGTCTCCACCATTGGGACAATAAAAATAACTCTATTGGGCAACGACGTGACGTTCCACATAGTAGAAAACGATTTCCCTATAAAACCACATGGCATACTAGGAACGGAATTTTTCATAAAACAAAATGCGTCGATACATTATTCAAAGAAGCAATTGGAATTCGATGGAAATTCCATTCCGTTTGTAAACAAAGCTCAAATCGTGCTACCCGCTAGGTCAAAAACCGTTTCCTTCGTAAACGTATCAAATTCAAATATAAAGGAAGGATATTTACCCCGGTTAGACTTAGGCGCTGGGATTCATGCTGGTAACGCTCTTGTCCGTAACCAGGACGGCAAAGCTTACTTACAAATAATAAATTCTAACGAAATGGACACAACGATCACAATACCCACTGTTGAATTGGAAGAATTCGAAATTGTGATTCCAGAACCCAAACAAAGACGACAAAAAGAGACTATGACGTCAAAATGCGTCAATCCTATCCCCACCCTAGATTCAAACAAATCCCCTTTACCCCAGGATCCGTTGATCCACCAAATAGAGGCACCCGATAAAGTGCACTCATTCTCGTCCCCTGTGCATTATGCAAAATCAACCCTTTACCCAAATGTCCCTCAGTCTCTTAATATTGCGTGGGGTGCGGAATTATCAATGAATTCTGAAAAACCAGCAACAAGAATGGAAAAAGTGCTCGACTTAATTTCGACGGAACACATGAATCCGGAGGAAAAACTTCATGTCCAAGGAATTTTGAATAAGTACCATGATCTTTTCCATCTACCAGATGAGAAGTTGGGTCATACGAACGCTATCCAGCATGGAATCCAGACAACGGACCCGGCGCCTATCAATACCAAACAATACCGCTTCCCTCCAATACACAAGAAGGAAATTAATAAACAAATACAAAAATTACTAGACCAAGAAATAATAAAACCATCATTATCACCGTACAATTCACCCGTCTGGATTGTGTCCAAAAAGCCTGGACCCGATGGGGAACCCCTGTGGCGGGTAGTGATCGATTTTAGAGATCTGAACAAAAAGACTGTTCCTGATGCTTACCCAATTCCTAATATCAACGAAATATTGGACCAATTGGGAGGGGCCAAGTACTTTTCCGTGTTCGATTTAGCTTCAGGATTTCACCAAATACCCATGAAACCTGAAGATGCATATAAAACAGCTTTTTCAACACCATATGGACACTACGAATTCAAAAGGATGCCATTCGGACTTTGTAACGCACCAGCTACCTTCCAACGTCTAATGGACCATACCCTTACTGGACTCCAAGGCACGGAAATGTTCGTATATTTAGACGATATCGTCCTTTACGCAAGTTCACTAACAGAGTACTTAATTAAATTCAAAAAACTAGCTAACCGTTTACGTGAAGCAAACTTAAAGTTACAACCTACGAAATGTAAATTCCTACGTAAGGAAGTCGCTTACCTGGGACATGTAATTACCGAGGAAGGGGTAAAACCGGACCAAAACAAAATCCAAGCCGTTCAAAACTACCCTGCGCCTCGTACACCAAAGGGAATTAAAGAGTTCCTCGGTCTGACCGGCTACTACAGGAGGTTTATTCCAGAGTTTTCTAAAACAGCTCGTCCTTTAACCTCCCTATTAAAAAAGGACGTATCTTTTGACTGGGGATCGTCCCAACAGAACGCGTTCGACCAATTAAGATCGGCATTGCAAAAGGAACCAATCCTGCAATACCCAAATTTTGAACTAGAATTCCACGTCACTACAGATGCTTCTGACTACGCTATAGGAGGAATATTGAGTCAGGCTATTGACGGAAAAGAATTACCGATCGCTTACGCTTCGCGTCTCTTAAATGAAGCAGAAACGAATTACGCGATCATAGAAAAAGAACTTTTAGCCATAGTGTACTGTACAAAACACTTCCGACCTTACTTATATGGAAGGAAGTTCATTTTATTTACCGACCACCAACCCTTAATATGGTTGCATAACGTAAAGGACCCAACCTCGCGCCTCGTCAGGTGGCGACTAAAATTAGCTGAGTATGAATACGAAATTCGATACCAACCAGGAAAAAGCAACAAACTTGCCGACGCTCTATCTCGTAATCCCCCTACAGTGGAGACATGTCCAATACGGCCACGAGAAGAAGATGACGAGGACTGGGTGGACTGGCCCACTCAAAATCCCAAGAAACCGCGTACCACTAAAGAAACTGAAGCTCCGCCTAAACGAGGCCCTGGAAGACCACGGGGTTCCAAATCAAACACCTCTGCTTCAGCATCCACAAGTAAAACCCGCCTAAGAACGGAACCTAAGAGGATTCAGCCGCACAGAAAAGTACGCAAAACCCCAACACCTATAATAGCGCCGCCGGATAAAATATCATTAGTCCCACAAGAACCAATGAGTAGCGAAGAAGAAATTGACCAGGAAGAAGAAATAGAATTAGCGGACACCCCTTATCAAATTATTTCGCCCCCGCAATCTCCAGTACCACAGGAACAGGAAGACCCCGATTCCGAGGTGGAATCGAATATGTCAGACGAGTCAACAACCGACTCGGACTTATCTATAATTGAGCAGGACGATTCCCAAGATGTAGCATACGAACCAGATCCAGATCGAGAAATCATAATAGTACCGTCAATCAGTCGCGACCCATTGTCCCTACGTAAAGAAACACTCGTCTTCTTTTTAAGTGCCGATGGGAAACCTTGCGACGAAGGAGCTAGACAATTACAAGAAACAGGAGAATTGATAATAGCGAACGAACTCACTCTAGGCAGGGCTCATGTATCATATAAAAAGGGACAAATTCTCGTAGGGTTGGTTATCAAGGAAACACAAAATACTCCTCTAACCACGACAAATTGGAACGAAGCTCTTTCTTCCCTTAAGAATGTAATACGCGAATTAATCATATACTCATTTAGTATTGCCAAGACGACGAATATTGATCAATTAAATTGGCAAGATATCATAATGGATGTCCTCGAAACCATTAATGAAGAAGACATTAGTGTCACTATATGCTTGCAAATAGTTCAGATCCCCGAAGAATCAAAAAGACAAAGCATTATAACCGAAAATCATGCGTCTGCATTAGCCGGACACAAAGGAGTAGCTAAAACTTATAATCGAATTCGACACTATTATTTCTGGAAAGGAATGAAAAAGGCCGTCGAAGATTATATTCGAAGATGCGAGGACTGTCAAAAGAAAAAACTCGTCCGTGTTAAAACCAGGCAGCCAATGATCCTTACCGACACGCCTCGGCGCGCCTTTGATAAAATAGCACTAGATATAGTAGGACCGTTACCTACCACAAGAAATGGACATACGTATATATTAACCATGCAAGACTTATTAACAAAATACTTCGTGTGCGAACCCCTCAAACAATCGACATCGGTAAAAGTTGCAGATGCGTTTATAAAAAAATTTATCTGCCAGTTCGGAGCTCCCAGAGCCATCCTCACTGACCAAGGAGCTAATTTCACGGGTAAATTCATGAAAACCATAGCGCAAAAATTTAAAATCGAACAATTTAGAACCACAGCTTTTCACCCACAGACTAACGGCTCTCTAGAGCGATCGCACCTCGTCCTAACGGAATATTTGAAAATGTTTATTAGTAAATACAATGACTGGGACGAATGGACCGACATGGCCGCGTTCTCTTATAATACCAGCGTCCACGAGGGCACTGGATACACTCCACATGAATTAGTGTTCGGTAAAATAGCCCGGGTACCCAGTAGGAAAAGAGTGCCCGAAGATTTTGAGAATGAAACCTATAACCAATACCTCTCGAAGTTAAGCATAAGAATGCAAGAGCTGCAAACCGCTGCAGCAGAAAAGCTAAATCAATCAAAATTACGTTACAAAAAATATTACGATAGACACATAAACGCGGAGACCTTCAGACCGGGCGACTCGGTCTTCGTTCTAATAGAACCGCGAAAAGGAAAATTTGGTGACCAGTATTCTGGTCCACACACTATATTAGAGGTAATCCCGTCACAGAACTTAAAAATATCATGGAAAGGGAAAACGAAAATCATACACGCGAACAAAGCACGTCTTGGTCGATTACCCGAGAATCCCGGCTGACCCAATAAAAAATTAACAAATGTCTAAATAAATTTCTTCCATTAGGAAACCAAAATGCCACATCGTTGGGGTAAGTGCAGCGCAGCAGGGCCTCGGCCAAAAGGGGGAGGGAACAGCCGGCGTCTGTCCCACCTACGATGGATGCGCCGGGAGGCGGCCAAAGAAGGAAGAAGCCTTTCACCCTTTCTACCAAGGGTCGCCTCCTCGGTTGTCATCAGGGAGGCAGCGCCGAGCATTGAAACCATAACCATCGATGACTCCCCCTCCACGACGCCGAGTGACCTTCGCTCGCTGCAGGAAGCCATCACCCCACGACCCCATACAAGCCCTCCCATAGAGGTAATCTCCCCTCCGCCAAATTCCCCATTCCAAAATTCCATTCAAAATCCCAGTCTCCCTGTCCCTTCCACCATCCCTCCTTGGCCAGGAGTCGTGGAGTTCCTGAACACGGGGTCAGCTACCAGGATCCCTGATATCACGGAGCTGACACCCGAGTTCTTGCGATGGTTCGATGACCTCTATCAAGGGGGTTACGACCTCACGTACATCCTGGACCATTCCGAATTCCTCCAAACCCTTGAATACTCCTATCCCCCGTAATTGCCCTATTCTTTCCATCATTTCCTTGTAAATAGCTCCCCCATCCATTAAAATTAATTTAATATATATATATACTTTATTTTACTTTTATATATATATAGATATTTTCTTTTCTCGCCAAATAGGCTAACCGTTTTATTTATTTTTTATTACATACTTTTATTTTGTTTCTTTTATTTTTTTTTTTCTGCCAAAATAGGCTTTACATTTAATTTTCTTTTCGTTATCTCCTCATTTCAAAACACCCAAACCCTATGTTAAGAAGTGCTACGCATTTCTTCATATAGGGGGGGAGGTGTGACGTCCCACTATTTTTCGCACGTTCCTATTTAATAATACACCAGTAAACCTCAGAATCACTCCACCAAAGTCCCTCAAATTCAATTATTACCCCTTTTCCCCAATCGCTGATCACCTCGATGATGTACCTTAGCGGTCCCCATCTCGAGATGGTCAGTACGAAACCTCCTTCACTTATTCGCCCAACGAGGCACGAATTCCCTCCTCAAAACTAAATCGAAACAAGTCCCTCGCCCCAAAATCTTCTTAAACCGAGACCACGTCTCACTCCTTCTCTAAGACCCTCCGAGTCCAAGCCACTTTAACCCCTTTCCTATAAAGCACCCAAAATCCCTTCGACGAGTTGAATATCTCCAAATACCGTTCATAAAAACCCAAGAAGCCTAACTGCGAAGAATACCTGGCGTACGTGCCGTAAATGTATTCTAATAATAGAATATTATAGAAAAACCCCGGAAGTCCTTCTACGCATAATTCGTAAATTGTGTCAAGGTCCTTACCGCATACAACCCCCGCAAGGACCGCGCGTAAATCATATAAATACGAAGGATCGAGAGGCCAGAGCTCTCTTCTTCGACAGTAATTACTGTGCAAGTATCTCTTTTATAAAATATACAAAGTGTAAATTCAGTGCTCTACGGCAAATACTGTAAGCATTTATTATTATTTATTATTGTGCATATCGCCTCCATACCATATACCATTTATGTATTATTTCATTTATCTATGCTTATTGCAATAACATTTATGTATTATTTCATTTATCTATGCTTATTGCAATAACATTTCCGTATAATTTCATTTATCTATGCTTATTGCAATCATACATATTTTGTATTACTAATACTATTACTTTTATATAATCTTGTTAACGTTTATTTTGATTATATATATATTTGTCTTATAACCACATATTATTCTATGATTTATATCGTACCTCATGTCCATACATACATATAAATGTTACAATCATATTATAAATATTATATGTGAATGCTAAAACCCCACGCATAATAACCGCTCTAACAAAGTTAATAAACCGCTTTGTTTTAAATCACGCTTCAACTTATTTGCGTTCAACCACTGGTACGAAACATCTAAAATCCAAATACACGAGTTAGTGAAACAGCTGATTCCGATTCGCGAGCTCGGGAGCAGTGACTGTGTTTACAAACATATCTTTGCATAGCCTGTGTATAGCTGCACGTCCAAACGTGCTTCTCAGAAATATTACGAGTAACTTTTTGTGCCTATGCAGCAGTAAATCCAATTAGGCAAAACCAAAATAAAGTGCTAACGGGTGTTACCCCAAATCATAACAATCTAACCATTCCCTGGTCGTTCAGTGCTACGAATCTGGTATTCGCGCCTAAAATCCTGCTCTCCGCAGTGCCACGAATCTGGCATTCGCGCCTGTATTCCTAAGAACGTTCGGTGCTACGAATCTGGTATTCGTGCCCGAATCCTACTCTCCGCAGTGCCACGAATCTGGCATTCGCGCCTGTATTCCTAAGAACGTTCGGTGCTACGAATCTGGTATTCGTGCCTGAATCCTACTCTCCGCAGTGCCACGAATCTGGCATTCGCGCCTGTATTCCTAAGAACGTTCGGTGCTACGAATCTGGTATTCGTGCCTGAATTCCTACCTTCCGCAGTGTCACGAATCTGGCA
The DNA here is from genome assembly GCA_951215215.1 of Andrena trimmerana. NCBI lineage: Eukaryota > Metazoa > Arthropoda > Insecta > Hymenoptera > Andrenidae > Andrena > Andrena trimmerana. Next base: position 23,762,502 of record OX578062.1, on the reverse strand, counting down.
TTCGCGCCTGCATACCCTCAGACGTTCCGTGCACGAATCCTGCATTCGAGCCAGAATTTCTATCTTCCGCAGAGCCACGAATCTGGCATTCGCGCCTGCGTTCCCTCAAGTATTACCCCATCTATGCCACAGCCCTAAAGACCTCACCCGGGACGTGACAAAGTCACCAAATAGTAGAATAGGTATTTTTCCGAACCAAGCATCATCGGAATCTGCAGTATCAAATATTTCTGTAAGTCGTAGATGTATGTACAGGAAAGTTACGTTAGAAACCATCGAAATTTCATCGATGATTACTAAAGCAACATTTTTGAGTTGATCTCGTACAATTTGAAGGGCTGCATCGCTAAGTTGTCTATACTGGGCTGTGTGTCCATGTTCTACGGGTAATTGGAATAATCGGTGTATGGTAAGACCATCAATATTAAAAGCTGCGATTCCAGTAGGAGCAGTTACTGCTGTGTCTTTTCCGCTTCTCTCCTTGATCCAGTGTCTGATAGTTTTTATTAAAAAAAATTTCCCAGTGCCACCTTCTCCACTCACATAAAGTCTGAGAATGTTATCGTTAGACGTCAAGGACTCAGTAACTTTATCAAATATCCGCTTCTGATCATGGTTCAATTCCGAAATCATTTCTTCAAGATCACCACAGTCAAATTTCTTTCCCGCGTCTTTAAAATCTTTCATGGCACCAACAGTTTCAACGGGGACACAGTCTATTGTGTGATCATTGATCATTTTCTTCTTGTTCTACAGTATTCAACACGTTCTTTTCAATTTCTTCCTTTATATGATCACGCGCTTCTTGAATATCCGTTATTCGTTCGTGATATTGAACTGCTTCTGTCAATTGTGATTCTAGCGACAAAAAAGCCTCCGCATATGTGTTAAAACCATTTTTCAATTCGTCGGTTTTTCTCCAAGGTTTGAATAATAATAATAATGAGAAATAATAATTCTCAGGTTGGATTTGAACATTGTACTTATAATGATTGATAAGATAGCCTCTGCTCCTTTTTTCAAAAACAAAGAAGCAAGGATTTCATAATATTCAGTTCTTTCAGACGGTTTATTTTTAGTAACGTCATACCACACAGCAAAATCGTACAGATGCATAGATTCTAATTCCTTAGGTCTGTTAGGATAGTGATCATCTATGAGGGATGGACAAAATATGTCTGTGGATTCACCCTCCAGCTCCTCAATTTCTTTACGAGTTTTTAATTTCCTACTTCTCAGTATATTTACATCTAACCATCTAATAGTAGTATTGGAGTCAGTGCCATGCAATGATAATCCTAAAAGAGTATCAGCGCATTCAGGCGCTCCACATTCTCTATGATTTAGCATGCGCATTCCAAGGTTGCACAGCAGACTAGACAATGACTTAGCAGAATTTATTGCTGCCATAGTGTCCATAGCGTAACTTTTTTCCGGCTTTGACACGTATTTAGTACAGTAATATGTTACCAACCCGGTCTTTTCACCAATATATTGTATATCCATGTTACCTCTCCAAATCATGAGAACGGCAGCATTAAAATCATTGATACGGGCTTCCTGTGTTGAACGTGGAAGATCATAGAGTCTACCTTTTGCTTTCAATTATTTTCTAGCACCTATAGAAACAGCTACATCCCTTATTATCAAAGTATCTGTAACTGGACGTGGAAATGAAAATCTACATCTACATACTTTACGGAAGGAATTTTTAGTTTTTTTGTTGCGTAGACAATAGCTATTGCATTTATGCATTTGATGTACAATTACACGACTATATAATTCTGGCGACACATGCGGTGATGGCAATCTGCAAGTGACGTATTTCCTAATGAATCGTGCTACATCTTCCTTCGAAGATTTATCGATTATAGGAGCATCTTCAATCCAAATTAAAAGATGAAAATGTTGTGATCCCCTGCTTTGATATTCTCTGCGCCAAAAGTAATGAGTGACCTTGTCAATCGGATTGTCGGGCGAACAAATGAAATCCAGCATAGCGTGGAATGCAGTATCTATAAATCGAGCAGTTGAAACGGGATCAGAAGCAATGAGTTCGTTCGGGGACATTTTAGCCACCGATGGGCCGATTACTTCACGAAGATATTCTATTAAATCTGTCCATAGCCACTCACTTGGACTAAGCGTGAGGAACCATGTAGCTGGTCCATAATGGTGTATCATACAGCTCAAATCGTTTCTCGGTTTTCGCCAATACTGTGCTGTATTACGTAATCTGGAAAATATAGTGTTCAAGTTCGATTGTAGCTGATCTTTAGAGAGTTGCTCTAGAAAACCAGCAGCTGTGTATTTTTCACGTGGATTTACGACATTCATTTCGTGAAAAATTCCAGCGTTCAATTGCCGCATATTGGTATCGTGTAATAAATGAAAAATATATTGCATGTTCAATCGAAATTGCGAATGCTTGGACATCAGTTTGGACTTAATGAATTCATGATCAGTCAAACGAACCAATCTTTCTTCATGCTGTCCATTCACCCCATAAGGATATAAATCTGGGAAACATTTCACATCTAAGTGTTCAGCATGATGACCCAACGGAATGTCACGAACTTTAAGCATTTGATAGAGTGCGGTAGCAGATTCATTAACCCTTTTGCCATACATTGGATAAATCGTAAACTGATCATAATATGAATCAGATTGTAACATTTGCGTCAATAATGCACGTTTGTGGTTTTCATCGATATTAAGTGTTTCACCTTCAACGTCCTCGATAGATTCGTTATTATCATCATTGGCAACAACTTCTTCTTGAAATTCTGTATCTGGTAATTTGGCACTCAGCAATAAATCGTGCGATTGTGGTAAAACAATTTCTGAGTATAGAGGATTATTGGCTTTCAACCATACTAAGGCATTCCATACTTTCTTCAAGTCAACTAACTTTTCCCAAACTATTTTAGATTTTGTTGGAACGCCCCGCACCAATATGTATAATTCGTGATTTTGATTTAAAGGTTCAGTCGAAGGACAGATTTTTTTAAAATTTTCTTCTAACGGTAAAGGAAGGTGAAATGTTCTCCCCTTTACTTTTGGAAACATATGTTTATGTGGCATATTTTTACGCATTACTGTATCCATTCTCACAACCGTTTGAAACGGTTTAGCTCTTTGAATGAGAATTCGTTCGTAATCGTTCAACACTGCTATTTCTGGAACTGAACGTACAGCAAGCTTATTTAAAATACATTTTGGTGGTATGGAATCTTTGCGAATTTTATCGTGACAATATCGGCAAATAAAATGCATGTCACCAACTTTGTCTCCAATATGATTTAACAATGTTTGCATTACATTTCCCTTATATGTTCTTTTAGAAATATCAAACTTACGAACCTCTCTTTGAAAACAGAATTTCTCGCAGGAAACGCACGGGATGCGTGGTGTGTCCATAGACCGCTTTGTGAAAGCTTTAAATGCTAAATAATATCGAGATATAATCTCTTCTTCGTTCAAACTTACGTCAGTATTATTTTTTTGTAACGCTTCAGCTTCTTTCCGAGCTTGCAGTGTTATTCGTTCAAGTGTTTCAAGGTCATTATCGTTTAAGGCTTTGTCTAAATTATGTAATTGGTCTTTATAAATGCTCGCTATTTTGTATATCATTCTCTTCAAATGTCGTAAATCCGGAAAGTGAGGTGCCAAAATCTCAATGGCTAAAAAATTGGACTCACATAGTTTTGGGTTTATGTAACAACCATGAGAAGGACCAACTTTTTCAGCATGCACTTTATTAGAACAGCTACTGATATGGTTGTTCAACTTATGTACCTTTTTTAATGAGCATTCTAACAATCGTTTGAAGAAATCCTGTAAATTATTCAGAATTTCAACATCTTTTGTTTTACAAAGATAACTACAATGCCATGCTTTTGTCGCCTTCTTCGATTGCAATACAGGTAGAACGTGTATAGCTTTCCCTTCCGAATTCATTATGATTGATTCAGAACCGCTGAAAGTATGGTACGAACTTTCCGCAAAATATGATTCTGAAGAAGATGTATGTCTGGATTGTCCACACAAAGCATTAATCCTGTCATCAACTTCTAAACATTCTGCGGCGCGCGTTAAGGAAACTTCCACTTTTTCTTTACAATCTTTCAACAGTTTCGTCATTTTCAAAATGTACTTTTGCCTAATATGAAAACACCATTTTATTATACGTTCAGCTTCCAAACTACTTGCTTCTCCGGACGGCATGCTAATAACTTTTGAAAGTTTTCTAATATAAGTTTCTTTGTTATTTTTGGTTGCTATATTGTTATTTGTTACAGCAATATAATGATACTTTTTTATTATTTGCAGAGCAGCACGACGTTTTGCTACTTTATTATAATCATCTCCTTTACGTATTTCATGACAATATACCTTTCGCTTTTTGGACATAACTTCTTTATTTAGCTGATAAATTTTTTTTCGCTTTCCGCATATCACTTCTGTATTTGCGTCATACTGCATTTTTCTATTTTTTAATATACCTTCTTTGTGTGCGATATAATATTCATAATTAGAAAGTTTTTTGTCTTTCTCGCCTTTTTTACAATCTTTGCCTTTTTTCATATTCCACTCCTCCCTCTTTGCTTTATAAACAGCTTTTCTTTTTAAACTAATTTCCTCTTTATTCCTTTTATAATAATTAGATCTTTTCATATTCCACTCCTCTCTCTTTGCTTTATAAACAGCTTTTCTTTTTAAACTAATTTCCTCTTTATGCCTTTTATAATAATTAGATTTGTATTCTTTTCTATTGCATGGTACGTATACATTGCTGATTTTTGACTTCGAAACAAATGGTGGATCTGTCTGAATTATATTTTTTGTATTTATAGTGACTTCTTTGTCACTAAGTGGTACATTTTGAACTGGAAATATTTCATCATTTTTTTCATGAGTAATGTCACTTTGACCAATTTTAAATGCAGGATAATTTCCACAAGAGAGATTTTTATTAATTGTATTACCAATTGCAGATTCATATTCATATATACAACGTGTTAATTGTTGATCCTGAATGCATGGAAAATGTTCTATACGATTAGATTGAAACATTTGGATCAAAAGTTGACGCATCAACGCATGATTGTACGTTACTTTGTCTGGTAATATTTTGAATAATAACGAGACAGCAAATGCAATCGCAAAAACTCCGCAATCCCGAGTGTTAGGTTGAGCTTGTACACGTGGAAATTCAATAAATTCTTCGTCAATTGTACCGTCATGTTTGTTCAAAAAAGGGTATAACTCCCGCAGAAAAATTTTATGATGACTATGCAACTTCGAGAAATTAAAAGAATCATAAATATAAACTTTTCTTTCATCATGTTTATAGAAGCTACAAACCCAGTGTCCCCCTGCACTGGTTTTAAAATCTTCGCTTTGGTGTAAAATCTGTATGTGATCCTGATTTTCAGGAACTGGTTGAATTGTACCAGGCATTTGAATTCTCCACGTCTCGCGTGGTTTATAATTCGAGTTAGCTTCTAATAATTTATAAAAATATTCGATATGATCATCTGCTAACCATTCACCTTTATTGATAATTTGCATGTTATTAACACTGAGCGGTGAGATATTAATTCTACGATTCATTACAGACATAACGAATTATACATTTATTTATATATATAATAAAAGGTGGTTTGATTATAATTCAATAATATATGTATAATACTTTTATTTATATATATAATATAAGGTGGTTTGGGTATGATTCAATTATATATATATATATATATATATATATATATATATATATACCAACTTTATTGAAAGTGGTTATACTCGAGACACGGCGCACTGCAGCCGTTCGAGTATATATATATATATATATATATATATATATATATATATATATATATATATATACTCGAACGGCTGCAGTGCGCCGTGTCTCGAGTATAACCACTTTCAATAAAGTTGGTCATCCGCGAGCGCATAACCGCCACGCTTATATATATATATACTCGAACGGCTGCAGTGCGCCGTGTCTCGAGTATAACCACTTTCAATAAAGTTATATATAAGCGTGGCGGTTATGCGCTCGCGGATGACCAACTTTATTGAAAGTGGTTATACTCGAGACACGGCGCACTGCAGCCGTTCGAGTATATATATATATATATATATATATATATATATACTTATATATATATATATATATATATATATATATATATATATATAATTATATATATATATATATATATATATATATATATATATATAATTGAATCATACCCAAACCACCTTATATTATATATATAAATAAAAGTATTATACATATATTATTGAATTATAATCAAACCACCTTTTATTATATATATAAATAAATGTATAAGATAAGGCGCATAAGTATGCAGCCAATAAAGTTTACTCGGAATAGCGCACAGCAGCTGCTCGAGTGTACTTTATGTATTTTTGGAATACACCAACCTTTAAAAAAACGAGAAATTTGTAATAAACACTAATATCATACGTATTATTATAAATAAATGTAAAGGTCATCACTTACCAAATATAATATTTTTACTTTTGTTTCTCCTACTACGGAAAACAATACGTTCTTCAAAGGGTCTGGATACTAAAAAGATACACAATTAGCAAAAATCTGCGCAGACACTTATTTAACACGTGTAATGAAACAACAATAACCTATTCGTTAAAAATATGTTCGTTTCATTATGCGTACAGCGTAATTAACAATAATGTCTGTATACATGTAATGAAACAATAATCTATTCGTTAAAAATATATTCGTTTCATTATGCGTATGCACGTAATGATATACACGTAATCTGTATACACGTAATGAAACAATAACCTATTCGTTGAAAATATGTTCGTTTCATTATGCGTACAGGTTAATAATTAATAATAATGTCTGTATACACGTGTAATGAAACAATAACCTATATTCGTTTATGTTCGTTTCATTATGTGCACAGCTTAATTGAATAATAATAATAAAGCACACTTACATGTAAGAAAATAAGGAAAAATTTTCGGAAGCTGGGACCACAGACCAGGTATAGAATAGACCTCTCACTCTATTGTCTTCGGTGTCCCCCGATTTTGGGGCTCTAGAACGCCATTACCATTTCCGTGTCGCAACCAACGATAACGGCTAAGCATGAAATAAGAGTGCAGCGCTATAAGCGGTAGGAATGAAAGTTGGAATAGCAGTGACAATTTATATATATACAAGGTGTCCCGATGTCAAATTAATACATCATTTTTAAAAGGCAAATAAAAATTTCTACATTAAAGAAATAAATTATAACTTGAGAAAATTGTGAATTCTGGGCATTTTCACTGCCAAAAGTTTAGCAAATAATGCTTGAGAAAACATTTGTAAAGTGAAAAATACCTTCCCAGAATTAAAAATAAGACTCCAACTGTCCTTCGAATTCCTTACATCTAGATTTACTATGCGTAGGACGTAGCTATTCAAGTATTTCAACTTTTGTCTGATATTGTACGTCCAATACATCCTTAACGCGAAACGTAATGAAGAAGAATTTCAATGGATAGATCGATATTCACTAAATACTTACTGTTATGAGTGTATGTATGGCTGACAATGCTCTTGCCTTGTCGAATGTTTCGAATGTTTAACTAGCATCTGGGCCACCTTCAGCTTGTTGTGGTTCTTCTTCGCGTCTTCAGACAGGGATCGGCAGGCTTATGGAGGGGGAAATACCTACAGGAGCCTCCTTGTAGGTGTTTCCCCCTCCATCAGCGAAGCTAACTAACGTAGCCCTGTCTTCAAACGATCAGTAAATATCATCATGTCGAAGCAAGACAATGTAAGTACTAGAATTACTATTTTCATATACACTTACTGACAAAAGTTAAGAAACAAAATAATCGTTTAGGATGTACTGTATATTCTTCATCTTCTGAGATACATACATTAGAACCAAAATTAGCACAAAGAGATAACATTTCATACGTCAATATACAATAAATGTTTTTTCAAATATACGCGTCTAAAGACTACAATTAAATTTGGTCGCAGAAACGAAACACACGCCTTGTGACAAAAGTTAAGAAACATACGTGACAAAAGTTAAGAAACATAATTTATAATCACTTTTAACAACAAATTTACTTGTTTTTCGCGGTCTACCGGTCCGTGGCGCCGTTTCAATAGTTCTGTGTTCTTGAAATCGTTTTATAATCTGCGTGATAACGCAACGATTCACACTAAACACTTTTGCAATGTCAACTTTTCTCTGACCTTCTTTAAACATTTTAACTATTCTTTCTTTCACGGTTTCAGTTAAATGTTGCCTTTTTGCCATATTCAATCCAGGTTATAATACAAACCACTTTCGATAATATCAGGAAGGAGACTGACCGACGGTCAGTGACCGTTTCCAAACATGTTTGTTTACATTGCGAACTTGACTTATTCGAGAAGTACACATGTTTCTTCACATTTGTCACAAGGCGTGTGTTTCGTTTCGGCGAGCAAAATTAATTGTAGTCTTTAGACACGTATATTCGAAAAAACATTTACTGTATATTGACGTATGAAATATTATCTCTTTGTGCTAATTTTATTTCCAATGTATGTATCTCAGAAGATGAAGAATATACAGTAAATCCTAAACGACTATTTTCTTTCTTAACTTTTGTCAGTAAGTGTATACTCGTAGCAGATTATTATTATTATTCATATATATACTCTAGTCCTGTTATCTGTATTCGTTAGTTTTATTCGTGAGACATTTATTATTCGTGATTCGTGAAATTCATTCGTCACAAGATCCTTTGTCATGGAGCATCTAGTTCGGGGGAAATCTGAATTTATTCTCTGTCACGAATAAAACTAACGAAGAAATTCCCACGATAAAAGTGATGAATAAATGTCACGAATAAAACTAATGAATGTGCATGTAAGCAACAACATTTTGAAAGCCTTGAGTAAGCACCTTGCCTATGTTAAGTATAAGTGGAAGTAGACCATATATATATACAGTATTGTCTCCGTATGTACTCACTGGTCGGGACCGGCGAGTAACCCGTATCGTAAACAGCGACCCTAATTCCGAGTGTTCGTTTCTCGCTTCTTTCTGGCCGAAGGGGGGAGCGAGATGGAACGCTTGCGTGCGCGACGGGCGTGCGCGATGGTCGCGAGCAGTTACGCTGCCCACGGGAACCGCTTCGCAAAGTCTTGACGCAGGCCCGGCCCAAGTCTTTTTTGCGCCCCAGGCGATCTTGTCAAATTACACCCTTTATTATAATACATTTATTAGAGTTTATTGATGACCTTACTCTGAATTTTTATTCGTAGTTTAAAACAGATGCAGTACAATTTGTAATATTTCATTTTAAAGTTTATTTTCAACAATACAGGCAATGAATACAGTCATAGATAATTTGATGTACTGTCATTAATGTTGTATTTGTAACAGTCCATCGAGGTATTGTATTTACAATAAAAGATGCAGTGATCGCAATGATCGCTGCCTGTAAGCTTGGCTGGTCCCTATAAGCAAAATTAGACGGCTGCCTAGGGCGGAAAGTCGACAAGAAGTGCAAAATGGTATTTTCATTGCCTGTATGCTGGAAATAAACTTTAAAATGAAATATTACAAATGGTACTGCATCTGTTTTAAACTACGAATAAAAATTCAGAGTAAGGTCATCAATAAACTCTAATAAATGTATTATAATAAAGGGTGTAATTTGACAAGATCGCCTAGGGCGCAAAAAAGACTGAGCCGGGCCTGCGTCATGATTTTGCGAAGCGGTTCCCGTGATCACCGTAACTGCTTGCGACCATCGCGCACGCTCGTCGCGCACGCAAAGGACGGAGAGTCGCGGTGCCCGAAAGACGGACCGAGACAAAACATTAACGCGTCGTCTGTCTCGTACCGTCCTCGCTCGCTTTCAGTGGCTCTCGCTCGCTCTCGTTCCATCTCGCTCTCACCTTCGCCAGACAAGAGTGAGCCAGAAGTGGTGGGGATAGCGAGTAACCCGTATCGTGTACACCAAACCGAGTACATACGGAGACAGTACTGTATATAGCAAGTAAAGCAACAAGAAGATATTAGACACGTTGAAACATATTCTAATAACTTGTAACGCCAACGATTATAAATATGAAACACATCTGAGTTAAAATATGCTTCTATGTATCCAATATGTTCGTGTTGTATTACTTGTTATTTATACAGTTACGGTCTACGTCCACTGATACTTAACGTAGGCAAAGCGCCTATCTAAGACTTTCATAATGTTGTAGTTTACATGTTCGTTTATGTTTAACTCAGATATGTGTGATATTTCTAATCGCTGGTGTAATAAATTAATTTTAAAATATACTTCAACGTGACTAATATCTTATTGTGGTATACAGGGTGTCCCAAAAATGTCGCGTTTATTTGAAAGGGGTGACTCAGGGGGTGATTTGAAACAACTTTTTCCTTAGCGAAAATATTGTCCGCAGCTTCGTTAAGGAGATATTAACCAAAAACCCCGACCAATCAGAGCACGCGCCTTCGGTCCGAGGTCCCGCGGTAGCGTTGGCTACGCGGAAGGCGACCGCGCTTGTACTACGAACGTACGAACAAGCAAGTCGGCATGCATCGACGGAAACCGCGTTACACAGTTTTTTTTAAAGCAGAATCTTAAATAAGAATTATTTGAAGTGAGAGGACAAGAAGTACGTAAATTTCGTTTTTAAATAAGGCATAAACTAAAAGGTAACGTAACAGAAAATGTACGACAAGTGATCGTAATTCGTTATTGAGGTAAAAATCCGTAGTTTAGCTACGGCCAACACAACTAAATTTAAATTGAGGCAAAAATCCGTAGTTTAACCACGGCCAACACAACTAAATTTAAATTGAGGCAAAAATCCGTAGTTTAACCACGGCCAACACAACTAAATTTAAAAAATAATATTACGTGTATGAATAAATTCTTTCCGACTGGAATTTCTATCGCGGTGGTATTCAGAAGCTGCCAGAAAAATGGCAAAAGGTAATGAACAATAATGGAAATTATTTCGATGATTGAGTTGTTTTCATATTTTTTAAATCGAATTATTATTGTACCCTAAAATCGGAAAGAATTTATTTCTACACCTAATAATCACCAATAAATTAAACAAAACTCACCCTTTCGGACATTCCTTTCCTTGCTTTCCTTCCCTTTTCGGAAACCCGTGTCACTAGGCCACTGTACCGATCCTGGTCATCGGCGTCCAGTGCTCAGCTGATCGCAGGGTCAATGTACCGAATATTCACTTCACTGCTACTAACACTGTTCACTTAATTTATGTTTCGCGGAACGCGTTGTTGTTACGTTATAAAAATTGGTGGCCCCGAAAGTGGCCGATTACTGTTAATTACTGGGACGAGATTACTACTATTACCCGGCGAAAAGAAGACTCGTGGCAGACGGTCTCGGACTGTGCAGTCCGCTGCTGTGACGATTGGTCTCGTCACCTATTTGGGCACACTTTTACAGACGGGGCACACGTTTTTGGTTATTGGCTGAAGTTGCCACATGCATTGTCGCACCGCGCGACGAAGAGATCGAACGAAACACATCAAGACCGAGTGGGATAGAACTATCTGTAGCCTACACTATTGTTTTGTTTTGACGATCGTCGGTCAGATCTCCTTAACGAAGCTGCGGACAATATTTTCGCTAAGGAAAAAGTTGTTTCAAATCACCACCCGAGTCACCCCTTTCAAGGAAACGCGACATTTTTGGGACACCCTGTATACACAGCTTTTATGAACTCTTGATCTTTTTGACTAATTAATTGTTTATTAATTTTTGTAGAACATACAGGAGGCCACCCCACTGCCTGGTAAGTTTTATTAATGACAAACCTGCACAAGAATTAATTAATTATTAATAAAAATATTTATATATACATTTATCAAATTTATTTTTCCGGACTCTGAAGATGATACAATTATGGTGGATGCCAGTAGTGGCAGCCACTCGGCTGCCGTGGTGGCAGCTGTGGATAATTTGGCCGACAATTATAGGAGGATATGCAACCCCTCGCCACAAAAGCAATGGCCGCAGTGTTAGAGCCCAGCAGCAATACTGGGCCGCCCTTCAGGTGGTGCGGGAGCAGGCTCGGAGTCTCCGCGCGCAAGCGAGCACGCTCCAAGCGCTGGTCATGGCGCAGTGCCGTGGCCGGGGTCGTGGTCGCGGTCGTGGCGGCCGTAGTTTATAAAAATATAAATATATTTTAATGTAATTTGTAAATAATATATATCAAATATTAAACATATATATATGCTTTTCATTTGTCGGTATGGGTAGTAGGGTGGGCCAAAAAATCAAATTTTCGAAACTCGAAACAGCCTAGGAGAAAAAGTTGCGTCTGGGGTTGCGTCTAACAATGCAATAATAACTTATATCGTTGTAATCGCGAGAGTTCATAGAATAATATGACGTAACAAGCAACCGAATAACTATTACTGTTTGAACTCAAAAGATGTTAAAAGTTGAAAATTTGCATTTTTTCCAAATCGAATTTCTCGAATAATATTTTCCGATGCTCAACAGTGAAATATGAAAATATATAAGGGTATAAGGGTAAAAGGTATAAAAGGTATAACAGTTATAACGGTATACCTGTATATAAGGGTAAAGGGTAATAAGGGTAAAGGGTAATAAGGGTAAAGGGTAATAAGGGTAAAGGGTAATAAGGGTAAAGGGTAATAAGGGTAAAGGGTAATAAGGGTAAAGGGTAATAAGGGTAAAGGGTAATAAGGGTAAAGGGTAATAAGGGTAAAGGGTAATAAGGGTAAAGGGTAATAAGGGTAAAGGGTAATAAGGGTAAAGGGTAATAAGGGTAAAGGGTAATAAGGGTAAAGGGTAATAAGGGTAAAGGGTAATAAGGGTAAAGGGTAATAAGGGTAAAGGGTAATAAGGGTAAAGGGTAATAAGGGTAAAGGGTAATAAGGGTAAAGGGTAATAAGGGTAAAGGGTAATAAGGGTAAAGGATAATAAGGGTAAAGGGTGCAAGGGTAAAGGGTATATATAAGGGTAAATGGTAAAAGGTGTAACGGTATATATATAAGGGTATATAAAGGTATAAGGGTATAAGGGTATGAGGGTATAAGGGTATAAGGGTATAAGGGTATAAGGGTATAAGGGTATAAGGGTATACGGGTATATAAGGGTGTAAGGGCATAAGGATGTAAGGGTATAAGGGTATATAAGAGTATAAGGGTATAGAAGGGTGTATATATAAAAGTATAAGGGTGTAAGGGAATATATATGAGTGTAAGGGTATAAGGGTATAACAGTATATAAGGGTGTAAGGGTATAAGGGTAGGTATACCCTTATACCCTTACAAGTATATAAGAGTATAAGGGTATATATAAGGATATATAATATATCCTCTGCGGAATCATCCCGAGAATCGACGAACGAAACATGTGTGTGAAACTGATAGGTGTGTGTGTATACGTATTATGTCGACGACGACAAATTTTCGACTGAAGAAGAAAAATTTTCTCTCATTTCTGACAATTTCATGAGACGATATTACGATATCTCTAGCATGCGTGGACCGGTTTTTTTGGAATTGGTCTTATTCGAAAGCTTATATGCGGTTTACATAAGAAAAATGCCTTTAAATTTAAAAAATATTGCAGGGGTGATGAGATATTAATGAAATAAGTTTCAGAATAGCCTGGCGACGAGTAAAGGATAGCGGTAGCCACAGTCGACATATATATGCAGGGTCTCGGAACATGGATAAACGGCAGGGGCAGTCGATCGACATTTATACAGGGTGTTTTATACAGGGTGTCTTTCATGTATACAGGGTGTCTTTCTTGTACTTGGCGTCGAGACGCTACCGCGTCTCCAGATTTGTAAAGCATTCGTTGGGGAATATTTGTCTGCCAGATGATCCCCAACCACCGCATTTTATTTTAAAACTTCCAACATTTCCATATTGTTTTTCAATCTTAACGTTGCAGCGTATTGTGCGAGATGGTGTCATTTTTGCAATGATACTTTAGGTGTCAGCAGAAACATCGATTCTGAGAAAATAGGTGTCAGCAGAAACTTTGTTGGAAGATCTCGCGCGGTAATTCGTCATACGCGTGAATCATAGAAAGAATTATGCTGCATCAACAGAAACTGCAGAGAACCATGCATAAAAGCGTGCTGTAAACTGTGCAAAGCCTCAATTTGTTGTAACACGTTGCACAGATTACAGCCATGGAAGAATTCGCGCAAGTAGAACGCCAATTGTTGGATCAATCCGCTCGATTGATTTCGCGGGAAGAGTACCTCGCGTGGGAAGAACGGTGCAGCGAGTGCATCGAATCGTTGGAAGAACAGAGCCGTGTAAAACGCCCACGATTATCGATCGGTGTTCGACAATCGCTGGTTGACTTTTGTGGCGCGAAATAGGCGCTGCTTTCGATAGCCGCGTATTAACTGGTGCAGTGCTAAATTCGAACTATATCGAACCGCGCAACTTCCTCCAAGATGCGGCGAGCATTGTGCTGGAGCATGTGCGGGGTGCTTTGAGGAAACAGCGGAACCTCAAAGTGAACACGGTGTTCAACGGCGAATTTGTAGCGGGTGACAAGCATGCTTGCAAAAGCATCAACACACGGAACAGCGAACTCTTCCGCACATCCGATCTGCAGGAGTGGTACCAACGATGCGTCATCGAACCCACCCTGGCATCGCTGGAAGAGTTCCAGGAACGCGACAGCGGATGGGCATTGACGCGAATCCTCAACCTAACCATCAATGGTCTTAAAATCTGATAAAGGTAATACCACGGTTTTGGTAGACAGAGAGTTTTATATCTCAGAAGTGATGAAATTGTTGAACGATGTAACCACATATACAATAAGTAAGTTTGAATACACTTGTACCTTCGAAAAGAGATCAAACTCTATCATTAATAATATGGTAAAAAAGAAGCAGATTAGTAAACACACAGGGAATCTTCTTAAAACCAACAACGCTATTATACCCAGAGTGTACGCACTGCCAAAAACGCATAAAGAGAATTTGGCTTGGAGAATAATTGTCTCTTCTATTGGTGGTCCCACTTATAAATTATCCAGGTTCTTAGCTGGTATACTTTCTAAGGTTGTGGGTAAATCTACACACCACACAATAGATAGTTGGCAATTCTGTAACGAAATTAGGAAAGTGCATATCGATGATGAAATGCGATTGGTGTCTTTAGATCTAGCTTTACAGGTATTGCACCATCGTTGGACTGAAATTGCATAACACACTGATATCAGTAGGGATGATTTTCTCCTGGCCGTAAAATTTGTATTGGAGGCCAATATATTCTCGTTTAATGGAGTATTTTATAAACAGATTTTTGGAACTGCTATGGGATCTCCAATTTCCCCGGTAATCGCAAATTTGGTAATGGAAAGGTTGGAGTCTGTCTCTCTGTCGAAGTTGCCATTTCAATTAAATTTTTATAAAAGATATGTGGACGACATCATTACTTGTATTAAATTGGAAGAAATGCCGATATTGCTCGATACATTTAACAGTTTTCACAGTAGATTACAATTCACATATGAGGTTGAAAAAGACTCGTGCCTAAGCTTTCTGGACACAATAGTGATTAGATCTAACAATAAACTTTGCACCAATTGGTATCATAAACCGAGTTGGTCGGGTAGATACATAAACTTTTTTTCGGCTCATCCCATGCAACATAAGGTGGGATTAATAAAAGGGTTAATAGATCGCGCAATTTTGCTTTCTGACCCGGAATTTCGACCAGCTAACTTACTCCTCATAAAAAATACCTTAAAGCTTAATGGGTATCCCATAAAAATGGTCTCAGCAATCATTTGTGACCGTGTTTTTGAAATTTACCATCCGACACTGATGGATAAACGTAAAGAGGAGAAATTTAAAAAAATGGGACCTATTAGTTGGAAGAATTCCGTGGTCATACCTTTTAGCAACAATATCTCTAATGATATTAAAAGAATTTTCAGGAAAACAGGAATACACACGATCTTTAGTTTACCAGCTTATACTAAAAGGCTGTTTCCCCCAATTAAGGATAAAATACCTTTATTAAAAAATTCTAATATCATTTACTCAATCCCTTGCATGGGTTGCAGTCAGGTTTACATTGGGCAAACGTCTAGATTGTTAGAAAGACGGATCTACGAACACAAAAGGAACATTTTTTTACCACCCCTCCAACACACTGCCCTAACAAAGCATTCATTAGTGTTTGATCACAGATTTGACTTCGATAATGTTAAAATTATTGATAGAGAGGCCAATTGGAGTCGTAGGATTTTGTTAGAGACGTTACATATGATTAAACAACCAAGCGCAAGTCTTAAGTATGAATCACCTAAAATACAAGAATACTACGCAACTTTATTAAAGCAATAAGGCTTTATGATGTAACGTTCCTGATTGATTTGCACTCCAAATTGGCCAGCACGATCAAATACATAACAAAATTATGTAATCATGCTTGCATATACTCTAATGTTGTTTTTTGAGCTAGTACCACATGTAAATCTTTTGGTAGTTGTTGGTTGTGAGGTTTAAGGAGATGGTCATTTTGCCAATAAATAAAATGTTTTACATCTATTTGTGATATTTAACGATCTCTCGTTTGACTCTGGTTTGGCTTTGGCTCTTTTCACCTTTAAATAGTCCCCCAAAATATTGTTTACTTCAGTCATAATCCAACCGACTCGCGTGTCACACGTCGTACTAAACGTGTCGACTTATTTTAAAGCGATCGCAGTAAACGATACAAAACTTTTCCTTGAAAAAGGTCTAAACGCAGACCGAAACGTCGGAAATTGTTAATTCTTTAACTTTCAAAATAGCTTTTCAACGTTCAAACTGACCGAACTAACGCGCCGAAATCAATAATTGTTTATCTAACCATCAATGTCAACAAGTACAAGCCGCTGCGCGCGGGATGCCACTTCAAGTTGCCGCGGGAATTGGTGCTAAAGAAAGCAACAATTAACGTGCAATCTGAGGACAATGCATGCTTCGCGTGGGCAGTGGTCGCCGCTCTCCATCCTGCTGAAAGAAATGTTGATCGCCCAAGTTCATACCCGCCATATACATTGGTGCTAAATCTTCAAGGCATTGAGTTTCCAATGTCCCTAACACAGATTGGGAAGTTTGAACGGTTGAACGACATCTCCATCAACGTGTACAGCTTCGAGGAGAAGACGAAGAATGGTCTACCTGCTCTACACGGCGATGTAGGGCACTTTGTGTGGATCAAGAACTTGTCCCGGCTGGTGAGCATGCAGCTGAGCAGGTACGGGAAAAAGAAATTCATCTGCGACCGGTACGTATAGAAAACTTGTGAAATGTTAAAATGTCTCGCGGGAAAAAAATTGAATAAAATTTTTTTTGTGTTTTTACAGATGTATGCACTATTTTGGATCTACCCAGAAGTTGGAGCTTCATACAGTGGACTGCGGGCAGATGAATGATTGCGCCATCCTGCTGCCCAGTGAAGGAAACAACTTGCAGAGTTTTGGCAACCAAGGTATGAAGGAGCGGCTCCCCTTCGTGGTGTATGCAGATCTCGAATGCATCATCGAGAAAACAGAGGACAGCCGCCAAATTGAAGACAATAAATTACACACGTATCAACACCATAAAGTTCATAGTATAGCCTATTATATGCATTGCTCGTATGATACATCGCTGTCGACGTATCGATGTCGCCGCGACGCGGATTGTGTTTCATGGTTCGTAGACGAACTAAAAAATTTTGCAAACTTCGCCAAACCCATCTTGTCTAGTAATCTTCCCATGCTGGATTTAACTCCTGAACAGTGGACGACATTTCGCAATGCAACACACTGTCATATTTGCGAAGAACCATTCAAGGCTAGCGATGTACGAGTTCGTGATCATTGTCATCTCTCCGGAAGGTTCAGAGGCCCAGCACATTCGGAGTGCAATTTAAATTATAAAAACGCGTTTTACATCTCCATAGTTTTCCATAATTTATCCGGCTACGATTCGCATTTCATTATCGAGGAAATATCTACCGCTTTTGAAGGTCACGTTGACGTATTGCCTATAACTAAAGAAAAGTATATTTCCTTCACCAAAAATGTCAAAGATACGGCCGAATCAGAAAGTATATTAAATTACGATTCATCGATTCATACAAATTTCTCAATACCAGTCTCGACAAATTAGCATCTTTTCTGAGCACAGATCAATTAAAAATTTTACGATCCAAATTTGAAACATTATCCGCCGAAGATTTCAATTTATTGACGCGAAAGGGTGTCTTTCCATATGAATACAGTATTGTCTCCGTATGTACTCACTGGTCGGGACCGGCGAGTAACCCGTATCGTGAACAGCGACCCTAATTCAGAGTGTTCGTTTCTCGCTTCTTTCTGGCCGAAGGGGGGAGCGAGATGGAACGCTTGCGTGCGCGACGGGCGTGCGCGATGGTCGCAAGCAGTTACAGTGACCACGGGAACCGCTTCGCAAAATCTTGACGCAGGCCCGGCTCAAGTCTTTTTTGCGCCCTAGGCGATCTTGTCAAATTACACCCTTTATTATAATACATTTATTAGAGTTTATTGATGACCTTACTCTGAATTTTTATTCGTAGTTTAAAACAGATGCAGTACACTTTGTAATATTTCATTTTAAAGTTTATTTTCAACAATACAGGCAGCGAATACAGTCATAGATATGTAATTTGATGTACTGTCATTAATGTTGTATTTGTAACAGTCCATCGAGGTATTTTATTTACAATAGAAGATGCAGTGATCGCAATGATCGCTGCCTGAAAGCTTGGCTGATCCCTATAAGCAAAATTAGACGGCTGCCTAGGGCGGAAAGTCAACAAGAAGTGCAAAATGGTATTTTCATTGCCTGTATGTTGAAAATAAACTTTAAAATGAAATATTACAAAGTGTACTGCATCTGTTTTAAACTACGAATAAAAATTCAGAGTAAGGTCATCAATAAACTCTAATAAATGTATTATAATAAAGGGTGTAATTTGACAAGATCACTTAGGGCACAAAAAAGACTTGAGCCGGGCCTGCGTCAAGATTTTGCAAAGCGGTTCCCGTGGTCACCGTAACTGCTTGCGACCATCGCGCACGCCCGTCGCGCACGCCCGTCGCGCACGCAAAGGACGGAGTGTCACGGTGTCCGAAAGACGGACCGAGACAAAACATTAACGCGTCGTCTGTCTCGTACCGTCCTCGCTCGCTTTCAGTGGCTCTCGCTCGCTCTCGTTCCATCTCGCTCTCACCTTCGCCAGACAAGAGTGAGCCAGAAGTGGTGGGGATAGCGAGTAACCCGTATCGTGTACACCAAACCGAGTACATACGGAGACAATACTGTACCTTGATTGCGCGAACAAGCTGCAGGATCCATGCTTACCGACGCGCGAATCATTCTACAGTTCGTTAACGGGTGAAACTGTATCCGATACGCGCACGCCGAGACTGTCTGGCAGCGTTTCGGCATTAGAACCTTGGGCGAATACAGCGATTTGTATTTGAAAACAGATGTCTTGTTATTGGCAGATATTTTTGAAAATTTTCGCGAAAGTTGCATCAAGAGCTACGGATTAGATTCAGCACATTATTATACTCTACCTGGTTTCACATGGGATGCAATGCTAAAACACATCAAAATTACATTCGAATTGCTCACAGACATCGATATGGTCATATTTATCGAACGTGGTATACGCGGGGGCTTAAGCCCATGTTCCGGAAGATACGCACATGCCAATAAGTACATGTTATCTTACGACGCATCGGAAGAGTCGTCGTACTTGATGTACTTTGACGTGAACAATTTGTATGGATGGGCAATGTGTCAGCCTCTGCCATACGCTAAATTTTAATGGGTCGAAGATGCCGCAAATTTTGACGTATCTTCAATCGGTGTCGATTCGCCCACGGGATACATTCTCGAGGTAGATCTGGAATATCCGCAACGTCTGCACGACATTCATGCCGATCTACCGTTCTGCCCGACGCGTGCCGAACCACCTGGCAGCAGGCAGGACAAGTTACTCGCGACGGTATATGATAAGCAGCGTTACGTTATTCATTATCGCAACCTGCAGCAGTGCACGCGTCACGGTCTTCGTATTACAAAGATACATCGCGTGCTTCAATTCGCTCAATCTCCCTAGCTCCGCGATTACATCGAACTAAATACACGGTTTAGAACAGCCGCGACAAACGATTTTGAAAAAAATTTGTATAAATTGATGAACAACGCGGCATTCGGTAAAACTATGGAAAATGTGCGAAATCACGTGGATGTAAAACTTTTAACGCATTGGGAAGGGCGATATGGCGCGGAGGCAATGATCGCGAAACCGAATTTCCACAGCAGAAGTGTTTTTTCGGAAAATTTAATAGCTGTTGAATTGCGAAAACTCGAGGTGAAATTCAACAAACCGATATACGTGGGTATGTGCATTCTGGACATATTAAAAATTTGTTTGTATGAATTTCACCACGAGTACATGTCTCCCCTGCACGGTCAAAATTGTAAAATTCTATACACCGACACTGACAGCCTCATTTATCACATTCGATGCGACGATATCTACGAAACCATGAAACACAATATCGATAGATTCGACAAAAGCGATTATCCCATCGACAATGCATATAATATGCCGCATGTAAATAAGAAGGTTCCAGGGCTGATGAAGGATGAAAATAACGGTGCGATAATGACCGAATTCGTAGGTCTTAGAGCGAAAATGTATGCACTTCGCGTAGACGGCAAAAAAGATACGAAAAAGGCGAAAGGCGTCAAGACCAACGTCATAGCCCGAACGATAACTTTCGACGACTACGCGCAGTGTTTGCATAGGGAGATCGAAATGGTTCGCAGACAATCATGCATACGGTCTAAACTGCATAAAGTGTACACCATTTCGGAATCCAAAATCGCTCTAAGTTCGCACGACGACAAGCGGCATATCGTACCCGATTCGACCGACACTCTACCCTGGGGACATTACCAAATTCCATTGTAAATAAGAAATTGTATTTATTGTATTTATTGTATTTAGTGAATAATATAAAAAAGAAATTTGAAAACTTCATATCGAAATGATGTGTAGTTTCATAAAGAGCGAGGGAGAAAAGCAGACAATAAAAATAGGATTCTGGAATATCCATATCTCTGTTAGCACAATGATATCCAATTGTTCTATGAATTCCCCGAATTTAGTGAAAAATTATATATCTTTCTTTACTATCCATGGGCTCATAAATAAAGATACATAATACTTGAGGCACCGGTTTTAATTTTTTTGAATCTTCACTAAATTCGGATAATTCATAGAACAACTGGATATCATTGGGCTAACAGAGATATGGATATTCCAGAATCCTATTTTTATTGTCTGCTTTTCTCCCTCGCTCTTTATGAAACTACACATCATATCGATATGAAATAAATTGTTCACACATACACATATGTATCATTGTATTTATTGAACCATGTGTAAAAATAAAAATTGTTTGCACATTTACATATGTATCATTGTATTTATTGAACCATGTATTATTATTATTTTACAATACATTATTTTTATTTATCCAAGAATTGTGTGATTTATCAAAGCCCAGCCACTTGACGTACACCTTATCCCCCTTTCTACGCAACACTTTTTCCACTAGATAGACATCAGGATCGGTGACGCGTTGCAGCTCGTGTTCATAGAATCCTCCGGCAACAGGTTTTCCACAGGAATCGACCAGCAGATACGTCGCTGGATTAGTTGCCTGTACTTTGGCTATCTCGAACACCTCCGTTGTGCAATTCGGTGTATAGCCTTTATCAAAGATGGTTTTAAATTTGCTCACGCGCACAAACTCGCCCAACTTGAATCTCGCTGGAGCAGCGATCTTTATGTTGGTGTACACGGTGGCTAGCAGCTTATCGGCGGTCGCAGGGGTAACATCGCAAGGACGCATTCCGATGGTTCTATGTTTTCGTGCGTTATACTCTGCAAGTAGATGCGGTAGCGCATCGGTCCATCTGTAGATTCCATTGAGCGTAAACATTTTCCACATATTGTTTTTCAAAGTTCGATTGAAACGTTCCACGACGGAGGCCTTCATCACCGAATACGTCGAATAATGATTAATGTCGTGTTTTGTAAAGACTTTCTGCACATCGGCGTTGTAAAATTCTTTTCCTTGATCGGTTTGCAAATTTTTCGGATATCGATCTCTAAATATCTTTGCAAACGCTTTCGTCACCTCAGTCCCACTTTTAGTCTTGAGCGGTAACGCCCACCCATACTTGCTCAGCACCTCGATGACGGTGAGTATGTAGTGGTGACCCTGGTTGAATCGCGGGTATAGACGCATTTCTACAACGTCAGCTTGCCACAGATCATCGTATCCATGCACTATGACGCGCCTCCGTGGGAAATGTCTTCGAGCTGGAGCGTGCAATTCCTCAACGAGTTGTCGCTTTTTGCGGCTATGGTTTTCTTTACTCTTGGATTTCGATAATGGCTGCATGTTTGATCGCAGAGGTGTCATGGACACGAATAATGCGATAATTATCGTGTACGTGCATTATGTGCTTCCCGTCGGTCCCAGGAAATTCTGGACAAGTTGCTGCTCCGTAGCAAAAGCGGTTATAGCCTCTTTAACTTTACGAATTTCGTTGGCCGGCTGTGGGATAAAATTCAACGCCTGCGATATCAGTTGAATGCTGTTTTGCAACGTCAGCATATCTTTATGAAACACGACCAGCTTCCTCTCTAATTCTTCCTGCTGCTCTCTCAAAAATTTAATGCTCTTTTCCACGTATTTGACGGCATCGGTGTCAAACACCGGCTGAGCTACGCGTCGTATCTTGCGTGATTTTGCATCAAAGTCGGCACCAGCCACGCAAAGAGCGTTATCTCGCATGTAATTTCGAAGCACACCGTTCCATTTGTAATAGTCCATTCTAGCTGCTCCACTCTTCTCGAGCGATACCCCAAACTTGTTGATCGGCATCTCGACGCATACTATGCACATCATCGGGGTGCGGTTTAACTTATATATATATACTTGTTTATTTGTTTCCCCTCGGGGATTACAATCCTTTCTCCCTCCTCTCTTCTGTAAATTTACCTTAACCTAACCCTTAACCTAAACCTTAGTCTACTCCTTAAATCTATTCCTTAATCCTATACGCCTCACGACTCGCTCTCCCGCTCGCCCGCTCGCACGCTTTCCTCCGTCACATACGCCTCCCTCACCCCCCTTCCCTATCCTTTGACCACCGCTTCCGCACGCCACCACTCACTCTCATTCCTTCCTCACCCATTCCTCCACTCCTTCCCCTCTCCTTTGTTCCACACTCCTCATCCCCTCCACCCTCCTTCACCCTGCTACCTATCCCTCCCTTTTTCTCTTCCCACCTCTCTACCTTCCTTATCATCTCTTCCACCCTCTCATCCCTCTGATCCAACCTCTTTATCTTTTCCGCCATCTCTTCCCTCCTCTTTTTCTCCTCCCTCCTCTCCTCCTCCCATCTCCTCCTCTCCTCCCTCCACTCTTCCATCACCTGTGTTCTTTCTTCCCCTTCCTTCTTCATCTCCCCTAACATCTCCCTCATCTCCTTCCACATTTCCTCTTTCTCCTCCCTCACCTCCTTCATCAGTTCCCTCATCATCTCCCTCATCTTTCCCATCTCATCTTTTTCCCTGCTCCCCCCCCCCCCCTCTTCGTCCTGTCCTCCGGTGAACGCATCGTCTTTACGCTCTTTTTGAACCCTGTCATCTTCCCCTCCTCCTCCGTCCCATCCTCCCCCTCCCTCTCCTTCCTCTTTTTCCCCCAATAGCTGTCCAGATTCCCTGCACTGCTCCCCACACTACTCACACTACTCACGCTCTCCTTCCTTTTTCTTTCCTCCCCTTCCAACTTCCCTTCTCTCCTCTCCCTTATTCCCCTCCATTTACCTCTCCCTCCACTTCCCCCCTCCGTTGCCCTCCTATTCTTATCACTTTATCACTTTATCACTTTATCACTTTATCACTTTATCCTTTCTTCAATTTCCTTCCTACTCCTTTTCAAATCTCCAGCCTTTTTCCAACTTCTAGTTCCTGTCCTGTCCGACAGATCCCTCTGCCTCCTGCCTTTCTCTTCCCGCCACGCAGCGCCTATCTCCCCCCTAACTTCCAAATCTATCCTTTTCTTCCTTCTATTTCCTCACACGCCCTATTCCCTTTACACTCCCTTTAACTGCCTCACTTCCTCACCTCTGCCCCACCTTCACCACTCACTCCCTCTCCTTTCCTTCACCTCTTCACTCACTCTTCCTTCACCCACCTCGCTGCACCAAACACACAACCTTTCTCGCTCGCGTCCGGAACCGGAAGTCCGGTTTAACTTATATAATGAGGCCTATCTCGCGGAGTACCTCGTGAATAGATAGAATTTTATTTTTGTATTTTTGTTTATCGGCATCGGTGCATACAGTATCGTCAGGAATTCTCTTGAAAATCAGTTCGTAAAGGCCGACTGTTCCTCTGTATTTTACACCATCTATGATTATATTGTCATCCTTGTCCATATCGAAAGCCTTAGCCCCAAGCCTTGGTGCACTATCGTCAAAGTATACGCCGTACACATAGTCAATTGATGTATTCTTATCACCACTTAGGATTGCGCTCATGTATTTTTGTCCCAGCGGACCGAAATGGCTGCGAAACGTTTCTTGTCCCTCGGGTGTTTGGAGTTGTTGCCCAACAGATGTTGCCAACGGCTCGTTGGGACCAGTTTCGAAAACGTCATCATCAATGGTTGAGAGCGATTGTACACGAGGAAATGTATTTATTGGCGCGAGAGGAACGGGAGACTCGTTTGATGTAGCATTATGCCGTTTCCGCTTCGATTGAACCGGTGTGGAGGTTACGGGTGAATATTCCGATAACGTGTGTCGTTTCCTCTTTGCCTTACGCGATGTGTTCCCTTTCAAATGAATTTTTTTAGACGTTAATGTTTCATTCCCTTCAACGTCTGTGCTCATCAGCGGTGATGTGTCAGCTTCTGTCGCTGCAGTAATTTCCACAATATGCTTTAAGGGTTCGACGATAGGTTTGAAGTATCTCTCCAACGCGACATCTTCCTTCATCTTGCCAGTCTTCAAAGCCTGATGTTTCCGGCGAATGGCTTCGCTGGTTTTTGCAATTTTCTTCGCTATTCTCTCGCGATCCTTAAGCTCCAGACTATCGATATCAATCATCGTTGTACCGCAGATGTTGCTTTCCCACCGACGTGTTGATGACAATTGACCATTTCACGGTACGGCAAACTCGTTAAATCCCTTTCTATAACGTCCATTGGACATCGCGCTATCCTTGTCTATCACCGCGAAACCATACTCCCGTTGCCAACAATTACGACACAAAGCGCGGAAATCCTCATAAGCAATGTCAGTGTTTACGTGATCGTTGTACACATGTTTCAAGTTGATACCATCCTGCTTAAACAGAATCAGCAGATTTGCATTGTCGCGTATAAGATGTTTGGGAATCTTTGCATACGTCTGACAGAGATAGAAACAGTCAACGTTCGAGTGGCGCCCCATTGCAAAGTATTCCCTTATCGTATCTTGCTTATCGCATGCCACGTCATCAAAGATAAAAATAGAATTCGGAAGCGATTCGTTCGGTGGGATGACGTCACTGTTGTTCGAAAACGTAAAGTAGCCAATTCCATCTGTCGGAGTCAACAAATTCTCCAAATACTGATATTTCGGCTGTTGCAACGACTTGGAATACACATACACGTTCTCAAAGCGGACGCCGTGTGGACTTTCCAACAAGCTCACCAGCACGTTGGTCTTTCCACAATTTGATGGACCGCAAATTAGGCAGCGGATAGTGTTTGGTAGCATGCTACCATGTCTGCGTCTTGTTTTCGGGGACATCATTTGCGATTTATCGTCAAAATTTGTCACGCGTATCGTTACAGGTTGTCGCACGAATCGCATCCTCTCCGTGAACTGTGAAAAATGATTTTGATACGTCGAAGCGGTGACGCGCCCTATTTATAGGTCCGCGCCGAAACACGACAGCTCAGTATTCAAAATGCTTCTGATCCTGTCAGATAATTGCGATTTTCGAGACCTAACCTCTGAACAGTTGAAATATATACCAAAGATTGTTCTACTGCGCGAGTTTGGCAGACACATTGACCAGTTGTGGGACCGACTCCCGGAGCATATAAAAGCCGATTCTGAGGTTCAGCAGCATCGTCGGTGCTTGGAACATTATAACCGCCCCTGGCAGCGAACGCATATAGACGGTCCAGCACCATTGATTAAAAACTGTAGCGAATGTCACCGACGAGAGTAAAGAAAGGTTGTGGTCTGTTAAATCGGGCGATAAACGCGCTACCTATCGAATTACATATCCCGGGATACCAGTTTTGCGGTCCAGGAACTCATCTGATAAAACGATTGGCTAGAGGTGATCGAGGCATCAATCCGTTGGACGCAGCGTGTCGCGAACACGATATTGCGTATTCGCGTAGCAACGACCTCGGTGAAAGGCACGCAGCAGATAAAGTTCTCGCTGACAAAGCGCGAAAACGCATCGTTGCGCGAGACTCGACTCTGGGCGAAAGAGGTGCTGCTACAGTTATTTGGGCAACTATGAAGGCCAAGACGAAAATCGGAATGGGGATGAAAACAAAAACCCGCAAAAGGACTCCAAAGACAGCATCGCAAAAGCGGATTCTTCCGGTGGCAAAACGGGGTGGTATGTTACCACTTCTCCCGCTGCTAGGTGTTCTCGGATCGTTAGCTGGCGGAGCGGCGGGGATCGCCAAGGCGGTAAACGATAATAAGGCGGCGCAGCATCAGTTGCAGGAAATGCAACGTCATAATCGCTCCATGGAAGGCTGTGGACTTTATTTCATGCCATACAAGCGTGGACAGGGAATATCGAAACGAAAAAAGAAACGCCGAAAAGAAAATAAAAATACCCGCGGGCGTAAATACCGATGTACAATTGGAGGCGTTGGCAAAACGAATGCGTATTCCATTCTTTAGAGGTGTGTTTATGCGCAATGCACTACCAGCCGGAGGAGTACATCGAAACGAGAGCGGCATCGTAAATTTGGACAATGTCGAGGGGCGGGGACTCATTGGGTGGCATATGCGAAGAGAGGGTGTCGAGCTATATATTTCGACAGCTTTGGGAATCTTCGACCGCCTAAGGAATTGGTACAATATCTGGATAAAGATGTTGTGAAAATCGAATACAATCGACCATCTTATCAGAAGTACAATCAGAGCAATTGTGGACAACTATGTCTACGTTTTCTACAAACGATCGACACCAAATTTAAGCATTGACTTCCCACCACTCTGATTCAGTACTAGTTGAGCCGTGCAGCTCTGAATATGTCGCTAACATTCACTCTAACCGGCAAGGGTAGCACCCTCGCGGTAAGCTACTTTCCACCCATAGATTTGAGCGACGATGATTACGAGCTTGGCCTAACAACCTTTGAAACTTATCATACAATACCGAACATCGACTGGAGCAACGATAACTTCTACTTTGTCGTAAACTATGGCAGCAAAAACAGCAGTGTTGACACCAGTCCTGAAACTATTAGGATTCCACACGGCTCCAACGAACTAGACGCCATTGCCAAGTATTTGAGACAGCGATTACTCGAGCGGTATCCTAAAAATCTCGATGACACCAGCAATGGTGACACCGATGTGTATCCTATAGTGTTGCGTCGCAACAACAACACCATGAAAAGCGAGCTGTACTGCTCGTTCGCCGTAGATTTTACGAAGCGCAATAACATTGGATCGCTACTGGGCTTCTCGACGAATCGGATATTAGAACCAGGGCGGTGGCACGAATCGGACGATCCAATTAATATCATGAACATGAACATTATCCGCATAGAATGTAGCGTGACCGCTGGCGCGTACAACAATGGCAAACGTGTACATACGATACATGAATTTTCTCCGAGAGTTCCACCAGGATATAAGATATCGGAAACGCCCGCACAGATCATTTAGCTTCCAATCACCGCACAGGTCATTACGGATCTAACGATACGCGTTGTGGATCAAGACGGACGGTTGCTAGATTTTCGAGGTGAAGAGATTACCATCAGACTGCACGTGCGACGACGACGATAATACGTGTGGTGCGAAAGAGATGCTTGTGTTGAACGACTCCAGAAACTCGTTTCTTCCAAGTGAAATTGTTTACAACAACAACAACAACTGCAACAGCTCTGACCACGCTAAAAAGAAGAGGCTCAGTGCTGCGAACATTGCATTTTTGAGATCATTGGGATTCATTGTGCGCATATAAGTTAAAAAATGGCTGATATTCTAAGCATTGGAGGGAAGCCGACGTTTGATGATCACATCGTCAAGCTCGAGACTCACACATACAACCCATATGTCAACACAACGTTTGGATACAGCGATGAGATAAGAATGCCCATACAACAGCAGGATTTGTACGCATTACCGTGTGAAAGTTTCCTCTATGTGGAGGGGAAATTGAAGATAAATAAACAAAACGATGCGTTAACGGTGATGTTGGGAAATAATTGTGTGGCGTTCTTATTCGATGAGATTCGATACGAGCTGAACGGCGTGGAGATTGATCGCAACAGAAACGTTGGAATAACTAGCACGCTTAAGAACTATGTATCGCTGACATCTGACGAAGACAAAAATATGGAAAATGCCGGATGGGGCTTGAAACGACGCGATGGGCTAATAGTGAAAAATCATTTCAATTTTTGCATCCTACTAAAATATTTGCTGGGATTTTGCGAGGACTACAAACGCATAATTATTAATGCGCGTCACGAATTGATTTTAATACGATCGCGCAACGACAACAATGCTCTGATAGGATCACCGATGTTGGAACCAGAAATTGAATTACATAAAGTGCAATGGCGAATGCCTCATGTGACGCTGAACGACCTTAATAAGCTATCGTTGCTACGTGCTTTGGAAAGTGGACAAAACCTAAGCATTTGTTTTCAATCGTGGGATCTGTACGAGTATCCTCTCTTACAGAGCACGAGCAAGCATTCGTGGGCCGTGAAGGCATCTGCGCAGCTGGAGAAGCCGCGCTGCGTGATCCTTGCTCTACAGACTGGTCGAAGCAATGTGATGAGCGAAGATGTTAATAAGTTCAGCAACTGTAAATTGACCAATGTAAAACTTTTTCTCAACTCGGAATTTTACCCATACGATGACATGAACTTGGACTTTGACAAGAATAAGCATGCCATCTTGTATCATATGTATACGCAATTCGGTAAAACGTATTATTTTTATCTTATTTTATTTTATTGTATTTTATACTATTTTATTTTGTTTTCTTACCTTTTTCTTACCTCCCAACGGCTTTTTGGGTTAGGTTGTAGAGCAGCAGTTAATGCTGAACCTCGCCTACTCGCCATTGTAATCTTAATTGTAATGGTGAAATAAAGACATATAATAATAATAATAATAATAATAATGGACATAGTTGCAACGAGGCATTATTCACCGTGACTGAATTTTTACAATTTGGTCCCCTCATGGTAATTGATTGCTCGCGACAAAATGAGTCGATCGAGAATGGCACAGTAGACGTGCGCATAGAATTTGAGTGTAAAGAGAATGTGCCGGTAAATACTACGGCCTACTATCTGATTCTGGACGATCGGGTGGTTGAATACAATCCGCTGACAAACGTGGTGCACAAAATCAATTAAATTGCCACGCTACTTGCCTGCCCTCTCATGTGTCAAAATCATACCAAAATTTCATCGTGAAAATCGAGATGCTTTACGAGAAAGACTGCATTCTCTCGGCTGCCTTGGAAGCGAGCGGACCTCTAAATTGTGCCGATAATGGCTGTTCCAACATTTGTTGACCTGCAGGGGTTCATCGTTGATGGAAGATTTGTCGCGAAGGAAGTGGCTGTCCTACGAAAGGGAACAATTCTCTCGCACTATATTTTCGGGAGTTCGACGCCGCAATATCTTCTTACAAAATCCGACAAATCAAGCATCCGGTGGTTGGTGGCAAAACATCATGGACTATGGTGGGACGATGGAGACGTTCCGTACAGTATGGCTCAACAGCGAATTTCGAAAGCAGTAGCGGATGCAATCGACGAAGAAGATGATGCATCCCATATCGTATACGTTAAAGGGTTGCAGAAACGCGACTGGCTTGCGGATTTCCTCGATGAAAATACGAGAGCGGACGTGGTCATCGAGACGCTGGACATTGACTACGAGGATATTAAATCTCTAAATAAGCTAAATGTAGTTAATACTCTGCGATGTAGCAGACACACAAAGCATTGTGCCTTGCAAAATGTATTTAAAATATTCAACTGGTGGTCTAAACGCCAGAGAGAAATTCATAAATAAAATATAATCAATTTTTAATGCATAAATGTTTTTTCTTCACCCTCCCCAACCTCCTCTATACGATGTATGCTAGATTAAGACGATAGTTATAATTATTATGTAGAAGCGGTTCGATTCATGTTCAGAGTGGTGCAATTCACGTTCAGAGTGGTACGATTCACGTTCGATTCACGTTCAAGGCCGTTCAATACCCGTTCAATGCACGTTCCAAGTCGTTCAATACCCGTTCAATACCCGATCAAAGTCGTTCAATACACGTTCAATACCCGATCAAAGTCGTTCAATACACGTTCAATACCCGATCAAAGTCGTTCAATACACGTTCAATACCCGATTAAAGTCGTTCAATACACGTTCAATACCCGTTCGATACCCGATCAAAGCCGTTCAGTACCCGTTCGATTCAAGTTCGATTCACGTTCTGAGTGGTACGATTCACGTTCGGTTCACGTTCAAAGCTGTTCAATACCCGTTCGATACACGTTCCGAGCCGTTCAAGACACGTTCAATACCCGATCAAAGTCGTTCAATACACGTTCAATACATGTTCGATACACATTCAAAGTGGTATGGTATGGTTTAGTGAAATGATGCAAACGAAGGAGGACAGGATGATCAGTGAATAATTTGAAGAAGATGCAGATGGTAAAGATGGTCAGCGAAAATGCAGGTGGAGCACATAGAAGGAGAGGGTGGCCAGTGAAGAACAAAGGCATCCTACTTTGCAACATATGCAACTTTACGCATGGGTGACAAACTGTATGAACGCTGCGGGACCAGTTGTCTTCAAATCGTGGTAGCTACCAGTCAGTTTTTTTTGAAGACACAATTCTTTTTTGTGCAATGGGATTATTCAGATTTGCCCCGGAGTGCGATCCCGAGGTATGTACATAACAATATTTTTAACATTTATCGCGTTTAACCTTTTAAATCGAGTGAGATCAAATCAGGCGATATTATATCGTGGGTTTCTATCTTTTAGGGCTCGCCACCACCGTCACCCACGTGATCCAGCGACTGGGACTCACCCCCTTCGCCACCTTCGCCGCCGTCGCCGTCCCCATCGCCGCCACCGCCCCCATCGCCGCCACTTCCACAGGTATATAGTGCATTGTTTTGTATGCTTCATGATTCATATGTTTAATGTATCAGTGTTATATGAAAGTTTGTGTTTGCGTTTGTGATCTAGGACCACAATGAGCTCAACGGGCGTGCGTTCGGCCCCGGCATGGCCACGCGGGTGCGGCCGATGGTGCGAATACCGCTGCGGGATTTTGGGGCGAGATGGGCCCCGTATTATATTCCGCGGCCCCCATCGCCACCGTCGCCACAGTCGCCCCCATCGCCGGCGTTATTACCACCCCCTAACGATGATGAAGATGACGATAGCGTAGACACTTAGTTTATTTTGTATTTTTTCATTTTTTTCTTTTTTATATATATACTTCTCATTTTATATTATTATTATTATATTTCTTATTTTATTCTTTTTTTATATTCATTTTATTTTTTATTCTATTTTATATTCTTATTCTTTATTATTTTTATTATTCATATTTTATTCGTTTGTAACAATATATATCTTAAACCTATATTATTTTTACATTTTATTTACCCACCTTCCTACTTGTTCAGAAGAATTAGTACTCGTTGCGCCATCTCCCGAAACCAGACGAACTCAGGCGTGATAACTTATTGTAAGACCCCACCGCGCTCGTGTGGAGCATCGATCATATCCCCCTTCCATCGATCAGCGATCCGCTGCCGACGTTCGACGGTCAGCACAAGAGCTGGCCATCCTTCCAGGGCTTATTCCGGTCCCTCGTGATTCAGAATTCCACTTTGTCGGATGCGGAGCGATTACATTATTTGCGAGGGGCCCTTACAAATGATGCTGCGAAACTTCTCCTCAGTATGCCGGTGCGTGAGGAGAATTTTGAAGTCGCCTGGAAAATGCTAGAAGCCCGATACGATAACCAGCGGTTGGCGATTAAGGCATTGATGGCGGCCATCTTTAATTTACCCACGCTAACACGTGAGTCAGGGACTGAGCTCAAGAATTTGTATTATACCTTGTCGGATTCAGTGGAGGCCCTTGCTGCGATGAAGAGGCCCTTTGATGCCAGCGGCGACTGGCTAGTACACTTGGTAGTAAATCGCTTGGACCCCCATTCTCGGCGAGACTGGGAGACGCAACATAGCCAGACCAAGACACCTCCAACCTACAAGGAATTACAGTCATTCTTAGAGGGACGCGTCAATACCCTGGAAGCCTTGGAGGAGCAGCAGAAGATTCCAGAGGGACGAGCTTTGAGACTCACTGGAACACAGAGAGCCGCCAAGGTCAATCAGGTGAGCAAAGCAAACCGTTCATCCGACCGATGTAGTCTTTATGGTGCGGATCACTTTATACTATACTGCTCGGAGTATAAATCCAAGAGCCCGAAGGAGCGCAAGGCGACCTTACTGGACAAACGACTTTGCTTCAATTGTTTGGGGAGACATCGTGCGGCCGAATGTAAATCCGACAAGCGTTGTCAAGAGTGCAAGCAAAGGCACCATACTTCTATCCACGAGGGGACGGCGTCTTGGAGGAAGGCGTCCGCAAGGGGCAAGAGGGCGAACCTATTGCCCAGAAGACGACTCTGGGCTGGATAGTTTCAGGTCTGGTTACTACATTAACCCGCGACGACTCACGGGTGACCAGTGGACTTGTCTCGCTTCAATGTACAATGGAAGACGATCTCGTTCCGCTGGTTCAACGCTTCTGGGAACAAGAGGAAGTGCCGCTTGTTACAACCCCCAATGTCGAGGACCAGGAGTGCGAAGAATACTTCAGTAACACTCACCAGCGCCTACCATCCGGGCGTTACATGGTTCGCCTCCCCTTCAGAGAGATGCAGGGGCTGGGCGAGTCCCGAGCCGGGGCCGTCCGAATGCTTCAAAGAATGGAGTCCAAATGCAGTCGGGACCCAGACTTTAAGGACGCTTATCAGGCGTTCCTACGTGAGTACGAACAATTGGTACATATGTCTAAAGTTGATAAAATCTATACAGAAGGCGAGTGCTATTACTTACCCCACCATGGAGTATTCAAGGCGAGCAGCACTACTACGAAGCTACGGGTGGTGTTTAATGGCTCTCACACTACCAGCTCCGGGAAGTCACTGAACGACCTCCTCATGGTGGGACCCAACTTGCTACCGGGCCTTCTCCAGGTACTGCTGCGATGGCGTACGCATCGAATCTGCTTGACGGCGGACATAGAGAAGATGTTCCGTCAAATAATTGTACACCCTGAAGATCGACGCTTTCAACGGCTACTTTGGCGACAACGAGAGGAGGACGTCGTGAGTGAGTACGAATTGAACACGGTCACTTACGGCCTCGCCTGCGCCCCCTACCTAGCCATTCGCACGCTGGATGAACGCACCACCTTCCCAAGAGCTGCAGCAATCCTGGAAAGAGACGTTTATATGGATGACGTGCTCACCGGAGCCGATTGTGAAGAGGAGGCACGCGACCTGCAAAGAGAACTGCGCCTACTCTGCAAGGCGGGCGGGTTCAATCTAAGGAAATGGGTATCCAATGTACCCACCTTACTGGAAGAACTCTCAGGCGAAGAGGCCCCATCGGCCGTCAACTGGGAGGGGGGTACTCCTCACACGGCTCTAGGCGTCCAATGGAACGTGGGGGAGGACGCGTTCCGAGTTCGAGTGCCGGAAGATCACGTTGCCCAAGCGGTTACCCGTCGTACCGTCCTATCTCGCGTCGCTCGAATCTTCGATCCATTGGGATTGTTGGCCCCGGTAACAGTAACAGCTAAAATTTTCTTACAATCATTATGGCTGTTGAAAATAGATTGGGATACACCGCTGCCACCTACTGTAGAAGGAGAGTGGACCCAGTTCTTGTTAGAACTGCCGAGCCTGGCAGACGTCCGCGTGCCACGCTGGCTAGGATTGCATCCCAGGATCAAGCTGCTTGAGCTCCACGGATTTGCTGATGCATCAGAGAGAGCTTTCGCCGCCGTGGTGTACCTACGGGTCGTGGGTCACGACGATCTTGCGCAGGCGCAATTGGTCACTGCTAAGACGAAGGTAGCTCCCTTACATAGAGTCACGCTCCCGCGTCTCGAGTTATGCGCCGCAGCACTATTAAGTCGTTTGGTGACCACGACGAAGAGGACATTGGAACTGGACAACATCCCGGTGCATCTACGGAGCGATTCCAGAATAGTACTAGACTGGATTCGAGGACACCCGTCGCGATGGAAGACTTACGTCGCTAATCGAGTGGCGGAGATCCAGCGAGAACTACCGGACGCCCACTGGCATCATGTGGCTGGGACCGACAACCCAGCTGATTGCGCTTCCAGGGGCCTACCGCCCAATCAACTGCCGAGCTACGAGTTATGGTGGCGGGGTCCAGCCTGGCTCATAGGATCTCCCCACTGGTTGACCGACACTGCAAACCAAGAGGAGGTCACAACTCTGGAGGCCAGAGTTGTATCCAACCTGGTCACCAGTGGTGACGAACTAACACCCAATACCTTAATAAACAATTATTCTTCTATTCAGCGCTTACTGAGGATAACGGCTTGGTGTCTACGCTGGTCACCACGTCAGCCGACCAGAGACGGAAAGGGTCCCTGCCTGTCACCAACTGAATTAGAGGCAGCTCGAAATCACTGGATCAGGCTGATCCAACGACAGGACTTCTCGGAAGAGTACCAGCGACTTCAACGAGGAAAGCAGCTTGCGAGTCGCAGTAAGCTATTACGACTCACTCCATTCTTAGATCCCCAAGGGCTGTTGCGGGTCGGTGGTCGACTGAAGTTCGCTGCACTACCACCCTGGGAGAAACACCCGATCATTCTACCAAGGAAAGGGCACTTCACTGCATTGCTGATCGATGAGGCTCATCAGAGAACGTTACATGGAGGGACTCGACTTACCTTGACTGCTTTACGCCAAAGATATTGGGTATTGAGTGGACGACAGCAAGTCAAAACCCATATCCATCACTGCGTCACCTGCCTACGTTGGAGGGCCACGCCTGGCCAGCAGCTCATGGGGAACCTACCGGCCTACAGAGTCACCCCAGCCAGGCCCTTCCTCCACGTAGGCTTGGATTACGCTGGACCTTTCACCCTGTTAGCCTCTCGAGGCAGAGGCCAGAGAACACACAAGGGTTATGTGACCGTTTTCCTCTGTTTAACCACACGCGCGGTCCATTTAGATATTGTCTCTGATTATAGCACTGAGGCCTTTCTTGCGACATTACGGCGTTTCACTGCGAGAAGAGGTCTTTGCTCCACCATCCACAGTGATCGCGGCACCAATTTCGTGGGCGCTGCACGGGAGCTGCGGAGTCTGGAACACCTCTGTAATAAAAGTGAGGTTATGCAGGCTCACTTACTCAACAATGGGATTACGTGGAAATTCAACCCACCTGCGGCTCCACACTTCGGGGGAATTTGGGAAGCGGCCGTCAAATCAACGAAGCACCACCTACGAAGGGTGGTCGGAGAGCAACAACTCACATTCGAAGAAATGACGACTCTGCTTACCCAAATCGAAGCTTGTCTCAACTCTCGACCGTTACAGCCGATCAGCGATGATCCAGGAGATGTCACGGCCCTTACACCGGGGCATTTCCTAATCGGTGACGCACTTCTCGCCGTCCCTGACCCACCTGTGGAGGACGTCCCCAGGTCACGATTATCCCGGTGGCACCTGCTGCAGCAGATGAGGTCACAATTCTGGCGTAGCTGGTCGAGAGAGTATCTTCAGTCGCTTCAAGCTCGAAATAAATGGATGCGGCCTCATCCACAGCCACGAGTTGGAGATTTATGCATCCTGCGGAACGAGCTCCTGCCACCCAACAAGTGGCCACTCGCCAGAATCACGCGGTTGATCCCCGGACCGGACGGGTTGACCCGCGTGGTACACGTAAAGACCGCGCGATCGGAATTTGTGAGACCTATTGCAAAGCTAATATACTTACCGTTTGTACAGACCACGGAATCGACGGAACCAGTCTCCACTACACACTAACTTCACATCACTCTCGAAGGACGATCTCCACATGAGCCGGGCAGAGGTAACGCGAGCCGCACCAATCACGCCATACAAAGAGGGTCATTCAGCGTCACGCTTGCCGAGGCATTCATTCATCTTCCGATGAAGGCGGGCGGGAAATGTTCAGAAGAATTAATACTCGTTGCGCCATCTCCCGAAACCAGACGAACTCAGGCGTGATAACTTATTGTAAGACCCCACCGCGCTCGTGTGGAGCATCGATCAATATCCCCCTTCCATAGATCAGCGATGGTGATCCATTTCCAACGACGTGCGCTATCCGTTAATTCAGCCAACACTACTTCTTTCCTCACACGTACGACATTTTTAAAAAGTATTATATTTCGTTCACGCGTTCTTCACATCGTGTCATCTCACGCGGCTACTTCAGAGGATTCAAATTATACACGTTATCGCACGAGTGCTCTCTCTTTCCCTCCTCCAAATGCGTGGTTTGCAAAAAGCCGATCTTTCCCGACTTCGTCCGAAACAATTTCTAATAAAAATAAATTATTAAACATTTCTGATATATTATATTTCGCTACATCTTTGATTAAAAATTATTATTTCTCTGTGTTTTGAGGAAAAAAATTAATCGCATGTTGGTATTGAGAAAAAAAATTCTGCTGACACCTATTTTCTAAGAATCGATGTTTCTACTGACACAGAATTCTAAGATTCGACGTTCTCAGAAGTATCATGTTACATTAGATTCTACTTAAAATATCTATATTTGTAAATGATAAATACCAGTGATATTTATTGTTTCAAATCAGCGCAGCCTTACGGAACAATGTAAATTGTTGAGTTTGGCACATTGTCATTGTTACGTCGTTGCTATTACTCTGTCTCTTTCCCTCCTCCAAATACGTGGTTCGCAAAAAGCCGATCTTTCCCGACATCGTACGATAAAAAATAAATTATTACGCTCGGCATATATACCATTCGACAAAGACTAATGTCGGAGAGCTGGCGTTGGGGGAGTTGGTTAAGCGGCTGACTCGTACCGCGGAGGTCTGGAGTTCGAGCCCCGTCGCCGGAGATTCTGTTTTTTCATTTATATTAATATCTTAAATTAATATTTCCTTCCTTACCGACAGTGATTGATACCACGCTCCAGAGTAGCCTTCACCAGCGGTTCCTCCTCGATGCGGTTTCGGTATCGGTTCGATATTGATATTCGGTATCGGTTCTCACGCTATATCCCCACCACTCCGCTATCTCTATGACGTCATCCGCCACCGCCCGCCTGTCGAACTCAAATTTGGATTTCAAGGTCAGGGGAGGGGTGGGGGAAATGAAATTTGATACTCAAATTTGAGTTAGAATCGGTGTAGCTATACTACTGACAATAATCTCGTAATTATCATTCTCGCTTCGTCGCTGTTGTTGTTGTTATTATTGTTGCGTAACGCGGTGCCAAACTTGTTCACCGACATAACGATGCGCGCGTGCGAACACTACTGACGCGACGATCATCGGATCGTTCAATTTAAGATATGTCCATTCTCGCGAAGTTCCTCCACGATGGATGCGATTTCGTTATCGTGACCCGTGTGACCCTCCGCGCGCGATGCCATGAGTAATCTCAGTCCATCGACTAATTCGTTCGGATCGTCCCAGTACACGTAATCGATCGCGTTATCGGTAACAGTCATGGAATCGTTGATCTCGACCTTGTCGCGTGTCCGCACCGTCCGCACCGCTACCCCTGCCCCTAACGCGTCCGATACCCGATGTTCGAACCCCACCGATTATCGTGGATATGATTTTCTTATACTTGTACCCCTTGTTACCCAGCGTGCGCTTACTCGGCGAATGGTTTCGCTTATGCGCATTCGTCGATAACAAGATGCGTCGGTACGAGTGAATATCTGCGTCCGTGTACGTGCGAACGTTAGGTATTCGCATGCATAGCAGTTCGTACAAACCCCGAATTCCCGCGTATCGCATTCCATTGACGCGAACGTCGTCACCGTCCGCATCAATGGTGAGCACGGAATCACCGATCATTAGGTCTTTGTCAGACCCCAAGTATACACCGTACACGTTGTCTATTCGTTTCTTCGTATCGGTGAATAACAGTCGTAGATATTCTCGCGACAAGGGTCCCTTGGCGTTCCGTACATACACTTCGATATCATCGAAGGGGCTGCGCAGCGTATCCAAATCGTGAACCTTTGCTGACGACACATCATCTTGAATTTTTTCGCCGTCTTCGTCGTCGACATCATCAACAACATCATCTTCATAATCAACATCGTTGTTGTCGTTGCCGTCGTCGTCGTCGTCGTCGTCGTCGGACTTTCCTTGATTGTCGACGGAGTAATGGGTCGAAGTCTCTTCCATGATTGTTGTTGATCGTATTCGTGTCTTCTCTTCACTGGTCGCGATATAGGCGTTGAGTGCGTTTTCAACGCGGACGAGTTCTCGATCAATCATTTCAGCGGTTCGACGATAGGACGCGTGCTCGCCTCCACAGCCGCTTCTGTAGCCATTTTTCCAATTTTCAATGCCAAGCACTTCTTACGTATAACGTCACTGACTTTGGCGATTTCCATCTTTGCATTCACACCTCGACGTTTCGTCCCTTTTTGATGTTTCGTTCCTTTTTTTGTTTCGTTTCTTTCTGTCGGCGACGTCGGTGATGTTTTCGCGTATGCTTCGCGTCGACATTGCTCGAGGTTATCGTAGTTGTCGCCGTCGGTTCGTTGGACATTTCGTGTTACTCGATGAATGACTCGCGGTTTACTGATGTCAGCGAGCTACGACGAACTCGTTAAATCCTCTTCGATATCAACCTTCGTACATGGAACTATCCTTACCGATCACCAGGAAATCGTATCGTCGACGCCAGCATCTCGCGCACAAGTCGTTGAACGACTCGAACGTCTTGTCTGTATTCACGTGATCGTTGTACACGCGACGCAAGTTCGTGCCATCTTGTTTGAATAGCATGAGAAAATTTGCGTTGTCCCTGATCAAATGTTTAGTTATTCAAGCGTATGACTGACATAAATAAAAACAATCCACGTTCGCGTGACGACCCATGGTGAAGTATTCACGTATCGCGTTCTGTTCGTCGCACGCCACGTCGTCGAACACGAAGATCGAATCGGCCGAGCGTCTCTCGGTGGGACGATCTCAGCAGGGAAAGTATTCGATTCCATTGACGAGCGACAATACCTGCTCGAGATATCGATACATTGGCTGATGCAACGATTTCGAGTAGACGTACACGTTCTCGAAACGCAAACCGTTCGAACTCTCTACCATTCTTAGAAGCACGTTCGTTTTTCCAGATCCTGACGGTCCGCAAATCACGCCTCGCACGCTGTTCGGCAACAACGGTCCGTGTCTGTTCGATCGACTCGCATCCCTATCATCCTCGAGCATTCTGTTCGCGGTCACGAGAATAACGTCCGACTGTTTCGCGCCCGCGTGTGACAAAGGATGAGTATTTATGTGCGTGGCATGCGTCGCGCAGGTCACTATCACTGTGATCGGCTAAGCGTGCGTACGCGTTTATTATTGTAGTAGCTATCGTGGTTATTCTAACGTAGGTATATGGTCGCATCAACGACCGCGACGTCCTGTGAAGTAGGGAAGCAGAAGAAGAAGAAGTGTATCGGATTGGGTCTCGTGAACGGTATCATAAACCGCTTACCATTCGAACTACATGTCCCGGGTTATCAGTTCTGCGGGCCGGGAACGCGTTTGCAAAAGCGATTGGCTCGTGGCGACGAAGGTGTGAATCCCCTGAACGCAGTGTGCCGAAACCACGATATCGCGTACTCTCATCGAAAGGATTTGGAGGGGCGACACGAGGCGGATAGTGTGTTAGCCGAACGAGCGCGAGAACGAATATTCGCGAACGACGCGACCTTTGGTGAAAACGCAGCCGCGACTGGAGTGTGGGCAACGATGAAGGCTAAGACTAAAATCGGCATGGGTATGAGAAGGACTAAACGTAAACAGAGAAAGTCTCGAAGGAAACATCCTAAACGGCGGCGACGACATCGTAATCTACGAGTGGCGAAACGCGGTGGCTTTCTTCAATTTCTTCCGTTCGTGCTGCCTGCTTTATCGGCTATCGGGGCATTGGCCGGTGGAGCGGCTGGTATAACCAAAGCCGTCAACGATTCGAAGGCCTCTCGAAAACAGCTGGAAGAGACGTTGCGTCATAATCGGGCGATGGAATGGCGAGGGATGCATCTGACACCGTACAAGCGAGGCGCGGGTTTGAATACTAGACGCCGAAGCCAACGACGACTGCGATCAACGAAAAAAAAAACGTCGATCGAGTAGGCGCGTGGCGACGGTGCCAGCGATAACGCAACAACCTATGACGAACCTGCAATTAGAATGCGTATGCACCAGCATCCCATTCTTTCGAAGGGTGATTATGCGCGACACACTTGCCACGAGCGTACGAAGTAACGAATGCGGTATCGTGAATCTGGACGAGAATCGAGGCACAGGTACACACTGGGTCGCGTACGCGAAACGTGGACCACGAGTACAGTACTTTGATAGTTTTGGGAATCTGTGACCTCGCGCGGAATTGATTTACTATTTCGGACGCGGTACAACGATCACGTACAATCACAATCGTTTTGAACGTTTCGGCGAGATGAATTGCGGTCGCTTGTGCATGCAATTTTTACAGCAAAATTCTATGGAATTATGGCCTATATACTAACAATAATGGTGTGTGTTCTAAGATTATGTTACAATGTATCCATGCGTAATGGCGATCCACACCTTCTATAATTAAGACTCATAATATCGATAAATTGCCGAGTATTCGTACGCGCGTGTCCCTTCCCCTCTCTCCGTCTTGCGAGTGTAATCCATGATATGTCGTTCACGCTCAAGTTAAGGGGGTAGACACGTCACGTGGTCTGGCCGATTCGGCAGGTCGGTATTACAGCAGGTTTTTTCTGCACTGAAATGGTATTACCCATAGATACGCAGCTGCCTGTGCACGCGAGAGGGAGCTGTTTGCTATTTCCGTATTCTATTCTGAATAAGGAAAGAAATTCTCAGCTGTTGCGTTGTACATTTTAAACAGAAAGTCTGCCGGTACTCCAAACGTAGAAAATTTATTGTACATTTACTTGAACTGTGCTTATGCTACAATATTCTACATTGGCAGTAAGGAATTATAAGTGAAAAGGAAAAATAGATGAGGGCATGCCTCCAGAAAATGAAGTTTGTTAGGTTAGACAGTTTTTTACTAGCAAATCACCGAAACTGAACAAGAAATACACTTATTACACGTCCTATGCAGAAAGCAGTTATGAACAAACATTATATATAAAATTGTAAGGAATCGATTGACGTCACTTTTGTAAAGATCTGATTAGAAATTGCAGACCTTCAGATTCGTCACTGCTTAGCGTGCAACATTGTATTGTCCCGCTGGTTTCGAGCGTCGAAGCCCACGAAATTCAGCGAGACACATGATTGTTGACGAGCATCGCGTTTGACGACACTAGCTAGAAAATCACGCCGTATGAATGCTAAGAAACAATAGTGTGAAGTGGCGTGCGTTTCAATTGCACAATGACAATATCGTAGATTCTAGGGCCTAGAATATTAGCTACGTATTACGATGTTCTTCACCAGAGCACTACATTAATGAATTAAAAAATAAATGAATTGGTCAATTAGTTAAAATTAATGAACTGTGAATAATTTTAATGACGCCTAATTTAATTGCACTTACAAACTGAGTTACTAATTGTAATTAAAAGAATTTTTTGACGTGCAACATGAAGCTGCGCATGCAAATGGTTGGGCTCGGATTATCGGGAAGGACCTACCCATCCCACCGTTTTGCTTTCTCGCTGCGAGCGAGGACCTTCGGGCCCCCGTAGACCACCCGTTGACAGCCAAGAGCAATAAAACCACCGGGCCAGATAAAATGTTCGTGTTTGATAAGTGTTGAGGAAATTATTACCAATGGAGTTTTTAGGGTTTCTCGATGAAAATGATGTCAGATATGGAGGAATTCGGTCTATTTTTAGTGAACGTAGTGTGTGTCCTAATCATGTATTCATAAATAAAAATAGACCGAAATGCTTTGCGTCTCGACTCATGTTCGTGGACATAAACTCACCAATCCATCGGTGGTAACACTCTTATCAAGGTGTAATGAGAAATATGAACATTTTCGTATTCAGTACTGGATGACTCAAGTCGCCGTCGACCGAGGGTCTCTCGCTGGTGCGCTATTTCACTCGCACTCGATTTACGTCGTTCAATCTCCTTGTCAAGCGGTTCAGACGAGGGCCCCGATAAATGTGAATTTATTTGGGAAACCAAAGTCGCGTCATTCGTGACACCTACTCCCGAACAGATATATGTATGTACAAGAAAAAGCAATTCAATTTCCCGATGACTTGAAGCAACATTTCAATCGGTAAATGCATGAAAAGGTGTGATCAGGAATTCCCAACCAAGTGATGCATATGAAAGAACTGGCGATATTCAACAATAGTTTGTCGTCTAAATTTTACAAGTATTAGTTTGACATGAATATAAAGTTTGTCAGTCTTTCTCGATT
Source organism: Andrena trimmerana (assembly GCA_951215215.1). NCBI lineage: Eukaryota > Metazoa > Arthropoda > Insecta > Hymenoptera > Andrenidae > Andrena > Andrena trimmerana. The sequence continues at coordinate 23,719,377 of OX578062.1, read as the reverse complement.
TGAGTTCTATATAAGGCTGACATTCCTTCGCCATGAAAAGTCCCCTCTTATGCTGCACGCTGGCAAGAAATCGACGCTCGAAACCAGCGGGGACATACAATGTTGCGCGCTAAGCAGTGACAAATCTGCTGTTCTGCATTTCTAATCAGATCTTTGCGAAAGTGGCGTCAGTCGATTCCTCATGTTTTCTCGATCAAATTGGCCCCAAAAATGATATAATTCGGACCAAAATTAAGGAAATTACCTGAAAAATTGTTTGCAGAATTGAAAGCCCGTTTTCTTAAAAATAGTCCGATTTAAATTATTTTCGGTCAATTTAATCGGGAGAATGCCAGGAATCCATTTGTGGCACTTTCATATTGATACGATGAAAAATAAACAAATTCTGTTTCTTTAGAATCGATGACACATCGCCGAGCACGGCGATCTCGCGCGGCTCGGGACACAAAGGTTCTCGTCTGTTATTGGAACTTCTAAGATCGTATTCAGATTTATTGGCCGGTGAGTTTTGTAACTAGGGGTGTGCGGGTATCCGATTTTTCGGGCTCGGGTCGGGCCGGCAACTTTCGGGCGGGATCGGGCGGGATCCCGATACATTCGTATTGCTCGAGATCCCGACAGTTTCGGGACCCCGAGACTCGATTCAGGCTACAAGCATAGCCGCCATGAGCGGCCAATTTGATTTCAGGTCGGCTCGGCAAAACTCGGACGCGATCGGACGATATCGTTACCAGTAATAGATTAAAATTATTACCTGAGAACATAGAAAAATTATGTTTCTTACACGTTAATTTGAAATAATAAAATATTCGCCTCCTGTATATTGTTGTTATTATGAAACATCGAGGAAATATTCCTTTTTGTATGCTTATAGTTCGTACGTTTTCTATTTTAAATCTGAACCTATCCGGAAAAAGATAGTACCCTGTATATTCCCTTTACATAAAGTCCTAAGTATGAAGTATATTCTATTCAGATTTTAAAATATTGTCGATATAAACATAGTCTTCTTCCCAAGTTCTGAACATGGTATTTATTTAAGTACGTATATGGACGTATTCAGTATTCACAGACTATTTGGTAGCAATGAAAATATATATATATGTAAATAAATAATAAGATACAAATTATGATTCAACAAGAGACAGAAAGTAAAAACTTATCACTCTGGTATCGATATAAATGATATACATAATTCTTTCCGTCTCGGTCCCCTCGTAATAGCTGGCTTTCGAGCCGATCGCGTCCGAGTTTTGCCAAGCCGACCTGAAATCAAATTGCCCGCTCATGGCGGTCATGCTTGTAGCCTGAATCGAGTCTCGGGATCCTGAAACCGTCTGGATCTCGAGCAATACGAAAGTATCGGGACCCCGCCCGATCCCGCCCGAAATTTTCCGACCCGTTCCGAGGCCCGAGAATCCGAGCCGCGGGACGATCCGCACACTCCTATTCGTAACGCGTGTTCTCTCGTCATCGCAGAACACGAGTGAGCCAGAAGTGGTGGGGATAGCGCCAAGCTTCTGTCATGTATAGGCCAAACCGAGCGTAGAAATACACGCATCAGAATTGGTGTACCTGAGGCCTTAGCTCCTAAAAAATTCAGGGAGCTTTATTGGTCAGAACATTGATTCTTTCTCGATAGCTTCATCTCGTATTGGTCTACGTATAACTTCGTGACGCACACAACTACATATGTACTACGCTCACAATAAGAATAAATAACAGCCACACGGCTACGTTCAGACAGGGCCGAGCAGCATTCCCGTTACCCCCCCATACCCTTCGGTGGCTAGGGAACTCCAACTGACAAATCCACGATCGTCAGATGGTGATGACTGATTTCTCCTTGATCGCTGTTCACGAAAACGAATCGACCGGCCAATATATTTGAATACGACCTTAGGATAAAGATATAATGAAAGATGAAAAATTATTCGAAGCCAAAGATGAAAGGCCTTCGAATAAACAAAGGAAACTAATAAATACCCGAAGCTAAATAGAATTTTAGATTTAGGGTACACACACCCTCCCCCCAAACCTCGTGTCGATCGGCCACTGGGGACATTCGGAAGTATATTCTTTTAATTAAATAATGCCCATCTCTGCATAGGAGCGTAAAGAATTACAAAAAAAATCAAGGAGTCAACTGTTGACCGATTTGGAGACTTTTCCTTGTTATATATTATATACAATAGTCAGAAGAATAATAATAAAATCAATAATTGCAAATAATTGCTGTAACTTGCACATTCTGAAAATATGATATCAGTAAATCACTACTTCCAGTGTTATTAAAAAATTCCAATCTCTTTTTTTATTTGAAATAATGTGGCCATATAATTATAAAATATATTCGGCAGCGGCGATGTATGTGTTACTGTAAAACCGTTAATTTAGTAAATGCAGACAATTCCCAGCAGTTCCTAGTCAATGTATGCCTAAAATGCATATAACCTAACCTAAAGTCGTCCGAAAATGCATGCAATGACTGCATCACGCTTTTACTGTGGCTTGTGTATCCAGCTAACGCTTCAGTTTTACTATGATTCCACGTTGGCAGTCCTCCCAAGTAGGCGCCATCTCGTGTCCACTAGCTCAACTAAATTTGTCACGTGACTTGCTCTGTATTATCGCCAATATGGCGGAACTCGTATTTGGGGATACGTTTTTCGTCCTTATATGAACAGATTTTACGGTGGGCGATGTCTCATTCGAAAGAGGAAGGTTCAATGCACAGCGCTCTGGTCATCGTTTGTGTCACAAAACTCTTTTAGTGACCTAAAAATACTTGGATTCATGCGGGTGTATTTTGTCTACTTTTGCTCTACTTTGAACACTCGTATTATTAGATATCAACACAATTTCGTCCAACCATGACCAGAGCGCTGTGCACTGAACCTTCCTCTTTCGAATGAGACCTCATCCAGTCCAAAATTTGCTCATATAAGGACAAACAACGTATCCCCCCAAACCCATGTTTCGGGCACATTATGTGGGTATTACAGCGCGCAGCATTACCCGTGTCTACCCCCTTAACGGGTCGCACCAGCGTGCTCACGGTAAACTATTTTCCTCCGATAGATTTGAGTGATGGTCAATACGAATTAGGACTCGCGGACTTGGAGACGTTTCACACGAATCCGAACATCGATTCGAGCAACGATAAATTCTATTTCGTCGTGAACTATGGCACCGAAAACAACACCATCGCTGACACCACTCATGAGTGCATTACGATCCCCCACGGCTCCTACGACTTAGATGATATCGCCGAGTGCCTGAAGCAACGATTACTCGATCGATATCCTCGAATATGCGGTAACAACGAGAACAACTATGAAGACAAGTACCCTCTAATGCTACGAGCTAACAACAACACCATGAAAAGCGAGCTGTACTGCTCGTTCTTTGTAGACTTTACGCAACCGAACAATGTGGGCTCGTTGCTAGGATTTTATTATTATTATTATTATTATTATTATTATTATTATTATTATTATTATTAACGGGTATCACCCTTTAAATACAATTATTACAAACATAAGAAGAAATAAGAAAAACTTACTACTAGGTTACAAGTCGTTGAACTTAACGTTGATTACGCTTACAAATATATACATATATACAAAGTGTACAAAGTAGTGTCACACCTGACCGCCTCCAAGATACCTAAACACTGATGTTCTGAAGGATGCCAGGGATCCAGAGAAAAGGTCAAGAGAGTGAGAGTCGCTATTAAGTTTGTCGAAGCAATTACAACTCCGAGTAACTGGATCCAGATGACCAATATTGGTCCTGTACCGTCTTGCATAGAATATAGGGCTCTGACGAAGAGCCCTTCATACGACATAAAAATTCGCGTTTCCTAGCAGGCTCGGACACTTTATGTGGCCATTAATTAAATTGTACAGGAATACAAGATCGCTGGTTGTCTTGCGAACTTCCAGTGTCGTTATGTTCAACTGAGTTGCTATATCGGTATAGTCGTGAGACAAAAAACTCAGAGGCTTCCCTAATTGGTAAAATGCAAACCGCAAAAAAGTGTGCTGAACTTTTTCAACCATATACATCAGACTGACAGTACTCGGGGACCATATCTGCGACGCATTCTCTAGCTGAGCTCTAACTAAGGAAAAGTACAGGATTTTTAACGTTAACGGATCCTGAAGTGTATCGCAAAACGCTTCAGAAATCCAAGTGTTTTTCTTGCGGAGTTGCAAATATGGCTAATGTGTTCGTTAAAATCGAAATGGCTGTTAAAAAGGGCCCCGAGATCGCAAATATGGTGTCGACGGCTGGAAGAACAGAACCCATATGTGAATATGGAAAGAATATCACTCTTTCTCGACGAGAGAGTCATTAAGTTAATAGTACACCTGGATTCCAATCGTTCAAGTGCTGATTGAAACTTACGAGCGTCAGCGAGTGCCGAAATACGGATATATAGCTTAAGGTCATCAGCATATAGTAGGGACTCACAATCCTGCAGTTCCTGAACGACATCGTTTATAAATATATTAAAAAGAAGAGGTCCAAGATGCGAGCCCTGTGGAACGCCCGAGGTTGCCTACAATGAGATTGACATACGACTTAAAATACGCACGCTTTGTGTACGCCCACTTAGGTAACTTGCAATCCAGTTTGTGAAGCGATTAGTAAGGCCAAAGCTTTGAAGTTTGTGAATTATCGTAGAATGGTCTACCCTGTCAAACGCTTTACAGAAGTCTCTATATACCGCGTCCACTTGCGAGTTATCATCGAGCGCACTAGAGATGAAGCTGTTGAGAACCGCAAGGTTGGTAGTTGTTGATCTTCCACACACAAAACCGTGCTGATTATCGTTAATAAAATAGCCATAAAAAGGAGTTAGCCTCTCGACGATAATTTGTTCGAAAATCTTAGGTAAGACGTTCAATAATGATACAGGTCTATAGTTATTAACCTTGGATCTATCTCCACTCTTGAAAATGGGAGTGATGACGCTACTCTTCCACCTTGCAGGGAACAATCCAAGCGATAAAGACAAATTGAAAATGATAAACAGTGGCCGAATTTTCCTCGACGCCGAATTTTCCAGACGCGACTTTCCTCGAATCGCGTCTTATTACCAAGAATCTGGCACGAGTCCGACGTACCCGTGAATATTATAAACGTTAACGTGATCAGAGTAACGTGCAACGTCACTACCGACGCGTACAGCAACATGATCCATGAATTTTCACCTCGCGTGCCGCCGGGATATAAGATATCGGAAACTCCGCGACACGTCATTTACCTCCGATTGTCGCACGAGTAATACACGATCTAACGTTGGGCATCGTCGATCAACACGATCGTCAACTATTCGTTTGCACGTTCAACGACGTCCATGCGACAGTCTAGCGTGAGCACACGCATAGTTGCGCGAGTGTAGTATGTTAGTGTTAGATCACACGTACGAATCATCATTCGTCGCTACCGCTGCTACTCCTGACGTCTCTGTCTCGAGTCATCGGCGCAATCCTTTCTCGGAAGGCGAAAGTAGAAGAATAAAGACGGGAGGAGCGAAAAGAAGAGGACCCATAAGGAGAAGAAAGTCATTGACTCGTCGAAACGTACGTTTCCTACGATCGTTAGGTTTCATCGCCCCCTATTAAACACGCAACCACGATGTCAGTTATTCTGGACGTGGCGAATACGCCAACCTTCGACAATCGTATCAAGAAGATCGAGTTACACACGTACAATCCGTACGCCAACACGACGTTCGATAATAACTACGAGATAAGAATCCCCATACAGCAGCAAGATCTGTACACGCTTCCGTGCGAAAGTTTTCTCTACATCGAAGTTCGTGTCACGTTGACGGCGCAGGACATGAATGGCCCAGCAACGTCCGCGACCGCTGTTCTCGACAATAATTGCGTTGCGTTCGTGTTCGTTGAGATTCGATACGAATTGAATGATGTCGAGATCGATCACTGCCGAAATCCAGGAATCACTACCGCATTGAAAAATTACGTTTCGTTGTCGGCCGAGAGAAGCAAAGTGCTTGCGAATGCCGGTTGGGATTATACCATCGATTACGATAAAGATATTTTTTATTCGGGCGCTTTTAATTTCTGCGTACCCCTGAACATGTTATTAGGATTCTGCGAGGATTACAAACACATCGTAATGAACGCGCGGCACGAGCTGATCCATATACGATCGCAAGTAGATTCAAACGCGATGCACTGCAACTCCGCCACTGCGATACCGAGACTAGAGATACACAAGGTGCAGTGGCGTATGCCCCACGTCGTTTTGGAGGAAGTAAATAAATTATCGATGCTGCGTATTCTGGAAAGAGGCCGGCCGATCGCGATGAGTTTCCGATCGTGGAGCCTGCAAGAGTACCCGTTACTACAAGCGACAACGAAACACACGTGGACCGTGAAAGCTACGTCGCAAATTGAGAAACCTCGATTCGTGATATTCACCACGCAAACCAATCGAAAGAATCGTCCCGATAAATGCGCGGGTGGATTCGACCCGAATCATCTCACGAACGTTCGACTGTATCTGAATTCCGAGACATATCCATACGACGACTTGAACTTAGATTTCGATAAGTATAAATACGCGCTTCTGTACGATATGTACGCGAAATTCGGTCGATCGTACTACGGTCACGGAGAACCGTTGCTGAACGCGATCGAATTCTTGCAATACGCACGTATCGCAGTCATAGATAACGAGTCGTTGAAGAGCGCTACGGTGGACGTGCCAATAGATTTTGAATTCAAAGAATATGTTCCCGCTAATACTTTCGCATTCTGTTTGATAATACACGATCGTATAGTCGAATACGGCCCTTTAACCAATGTGGTACGCAAACTAATATAGCGTGCGTGCATAAACTATTACTACTACTACTACTAATACTACTACTACTACTGCGGATACTGCTACTATTTTAAAACGTCGATGTCGAAGACCTCAGTTACTGTTCTGACACCGTCACCGCCGGTGCTACCTAAACGAATAATAATGTTCGCCATTGTCGATCTGCAGGGTTTCAATATCGAACACAAGTTCGTCGCCAAAGAGATCGCGATTCGCGCAAACAGCAACAACGATAAAACGACTACAACCACGACGACGATAATCAGCCATTGTATCTTCGAACCACCATAATTCTGGGGACATCTGAATTCGTGGGAGAACCGTCAAGCGTCCTGGCTCGCGAAGCATCATCACGGGCTTCGCTGGTCTGACGGTTACGTTCCATACTCCAAACTTGCGGGGCTCCTCACCAGCGTACTCGCGAACATTGACTTCGTCATCGTGAAAGGTACGGAAAAGAAAACATGGATGCTGCAACTACTACCTGACATAATCGTCGAGGATGTATGTAATTTGTACGAATTGACGGCGCGAAAGATCAACAACAACAACAACAACGCTCGAACTGTCGAAGACGACGGTGGCTACGACGTTGACGATGATTATTGGGGAATTGTGCCTGACGTTCCTAATCTGAAGTCAATGTCTTCAGCGAATGCCATTCGATGTGCATTTCATAACAACGGCGGTGTTTGCGCGCTGGAGAACATCGAGAAAATATGGAATTATATACGTAGCGTCACCTAATGTAAGTCCTACACACATTGCATCTATTTTACGCATCATATGCTGAGAAACGAATACCTATGTAAGAATAATTTTTTTTGTTTTCTATACGGATGAACACAACGGCGGCGATGATGAGAGCAATGACAGCGGCGGCTGCTTCCTTTACCCACGAACAAGAATATCCCTCCCATCCGAATGTTGTTTCACGCAAATACTGATTTTATAATTCAAGTACGCATGGATTGCTTTACATGTACATGAATAAACACACACTGTTTTTGAAAAATATATATACATTTATGTAAAAAATTGTACATTTATTATTGTTGGAGACAGAGTGAGGAAGGGGGCCGTCGACGTCACGAGCAAGGCGATGCTCGATGTTAGAGCTCGGCCGCGGGCCGATACAAATCGTCGAGTGTTTACACGGGAACTGAGTGAGCCATCTCTGGGTGTCCCCAGCTAATTATGATGTCTCACTCGATTCCTAATTACGTCACCTAAGTTCACGTGACTTTCCGGAATCCTGGCGAGGATTCCGGGAGACGGGATTTCCGCCTTCTTCTCGCTTCGAGTGCCGAACGGAAAGCACGTTTCGCGATCGCACGGAGTCTCTCTTAAAATCGAGCAGTTTCAAGCTTATGTATCCAGAGCGCTGGCACGGTGTATAAACGTTACCAAAAATCCAGAATTATCTTAAGGGGGTAGACACGGGTAATGCAGCGCGTTGTAATACCCACATAATGTGCCCGAAACATGGGTTTGGGGGGGATACGCTTTTCGTCCTTATATGAGCAAATTTTGGGCTGGATGAGGTCTCATTCGAAAGAGGAAGGTTCAGTGCACAGCGTTCTGGTCATGGTTCGACGAAATTGTGTTGATATCTAATAATACGAGTGTTCAAAATAGAGCAAAAGTTGACAAAATACACCCGCATGAATCCAAGTATTTTTAGGTTACTAAAAGAGTTTTGTGACTCAAACGATGACCAGAGCGCACTGCATTGAACCTTCCTCTTTCGAATGAGACCTCGCCCAGCGTAAAATCTGTTCATATAAGGACGAAAAGCGTATCCCCGTGATTGCATTCCCAAATACGAGTTCCGCCATATTGGCGATAATACAGAGCAAGTCACGTGACAAATTTAGTTGAGCTAGTGGACACGAGATGGCGCCTACTTGGGAGGACTGCCAACGTGGAATCATAGTAAAACTGAAGCGTTAGCTGGATACACAAGCCACAGTAAAAGCGTGATGCAGTCATTGCATGCATTTTCGGACGACTTTAGGTTAGGTTATATGCATTTTAGGCATACATTGACTAGGAACTGCTGGGAATTGTCTGCATTTACTAAATTAACGGTTTTACAGTAACACATACATCGCCGCTGCCGAATATATTTTATAATTATATGGCCACATTATTTCAAATAAAAAAAGAGATTGGAATTTTTTAATAACACTGGAAGTAGTGATTTACTGATATCATATTTTCAGAATGTGGAAGTTACAGAAATTATTTGCAATTATTACTTTTATTATTATTCTTCTGACTATTGTATATAACATATAACAAGGAAAAGTCTCCAAATCGGTCAACAGTTGACTCCTTGATTTTTTTTGTAATTCTTTACGCTCCTATGCAGAGATGGGCATTATTTAATTAAAAGAATATACTTCCGAATGGCCCCAGTGGGCGATCGACACGAGGTTTGGGGGGAGGGTGTGTGTACCCTAAATCTAATATTCTATTTAGCTTCGGGTATTTATTAGTTTCCTTTGTTTGTTCGAAGGCCTTTCATCTTTGGCTTCAAATAATTTTTCATCTTTCATTATATCTTTATCCTAAGGTCGTATGCAAATATATTGGCCGGTCGATTCGTTTTCGTGAACAGCGATGGAGGAGAAATCAGCCATCACCATCTGACGATCGTGGATTTGTCAATTGGAGTTCCCTAGCCACCGAAGGGTATGGTGGGGTAACGGGAATGCTGCTCGGCCCTGTCTGAACGTAGCCGTGTGGCTGTTATTTATTCTTATTGTCAGCGTAGTACATATGTAGTTGTGTGCGTCAGGAAGTTATACGTAGACCAATACGAGATGAAGCTATCGAGAAAAAATCAATGTTCTGACCAATAAAGCTCCCTGAATTATTTCGGAGCTAAGGCCTCAGGTACACCTATTCTGATGCGTGTATTTCTACGCTGCAGCTCGGTTGGGCCTATACATGACAGAAGCTTGGCGCTATCCCCACCACTTCCGGCTCACTCGTGTTCTGCGATGACGAGAGAACACGCGTTACGAATAGGAGTGTGCGGATCGTCCCGCGGCTCGGATTCTCGGCCCTCGGAACGGATCGGAAAATTTCGGGCGGGATCGGGCGGGGTCCCGATACTTTCGTATTACTCGAGATCCAGACGGTTTCAGGATCCCGATACTCGATTCGGGCTACAAGCATGACCGCCATGAGCGGGCAATTTGATTTCAGGTCGGCTTGGCAAAACTCGGACACGATCGGCTCGAAAGCCAGCTATTACGAGGGGACCGAGACGGAAAGAATTATGTATATCATTTATATCGATACCAGAGTGATAAGTTTTTACTTTCTGTCTCCTGTTGAATCATAATTTGTATCTTATTATTTATTTACATATATATGTATTTTCATTGCTACCAAATAGTCTGTGAATACTGAATACGTCCATATACGTACTTAAATAAATACCATGTTCAGAACTTGGGAAGAAGACTATTTTTATATCGACAATATTTTAAAATCTAAATAAAATATACTTCATACTTAGTACTTTATGTAAAGGGAATATATAGGGTATTATCTTTTTCCGGATAGGTTCAGATTTAAAATAGAAAACGTACGAACTATAAGCATACAAAAAGGAATATTTCCTAGATGTTTCATAATAACAACAATATACAGGAGGCGAATATTTTATTATTTCAAATTAACGTGTAAGAAACATAATTTTTCTATGTTCTTAGGTAATAATTTTAATCTATTAGTGGTAACGATATCGTCCGATCGCGTCCGAGTTTTGCCGAGCTGACCTGAAATCAAATTGGCCGCTCATGGCGGCTATGCTTGTAGCCTGAATCGAGTCTCGGGGTCCCGAAACTGTCGGGATGTAGAGCAATACGAAAGTATCGGGATCCCGCCCGATCCCGCCCGATCCCGCCCGAAAGTTGCCGGCCCGACCCGAGCCCGAAAAATCGGATACCCGCACACCCCTAGTTACAAAACTCACCGGCCAATAAATCTGAATACGATCTTAGAAGTTCGAATTACAGACGAGAACCTTTGTGTCCCGAGTCGCGCGAGATCGCCGTGCTCGGCGATGTGTCATCGATTCTAAAGAAACAGAATTTGTTTATTTTTCATCGTATCAATATCAAAGTGCCATAAATGGATTCCAGGCATTCTCCCGATTAAATTGACCGAAAATAATTTAAATGGGACTATTTTTAAGAAAACGGGCTTTCAATTCTGCAAACAATTTTTCACGTAATTTCCTTAATTTTGGCCCGAATTATATCATTTTTGGGGCCAATTTGATCGAGAAAACATGAGGAATCGACTGACGCCACTTTCGCAAAGATCTGATTAGAAATGCAGAACAGCAGATTTGTCACTGCTTAGCGCGCAACATTGTATGGCCCCGCTGGTTTCGAGCGTCGATTTCTTGCCAGCGTGCAGCACAAGATGGGACTTTTCATGGCGAAGGAAAGTCAGCCTTATATAGAACTCAAATCGAGAAAGACTGACAAACTTTATATTCATGTCAAACAAACACTTGTAAAATTTAGACGACAAACTATTGTTGAATATCGCCAGTTCTTTCATATGCATCACTTGGTTGGGAATTCCTGATCCCACCTTTTCATGCATTTACCTATTGAAATGTTGCTTCAAGTCATCGGGAAATTGAATTGCTTTTTCTTGTACATACATATATCTGTTCGCGAGTAGGTGTCACGAGTGACGCGACTTTGGTTTCCCAAATAAATTCACATTTATCAGGGCCCTCGGCTGAACCGCTTGACAAGGAGATTGAACGACGTAAATCGAGTGCGAGTGAAATAGCGCACCAGCGAGAGACCCTCGGTCGACGGCGACTTGAATCATCCAGTACTGAATACGAAAATGTTCATATTTCTCATTACACCTTGATAAGAGTGTTACCACCGATGGATTGGTGAGTTTATGTCCACGAACATGAGTCGAGACGCAAAGCATTTCGGTCTATTTTTTTTATGAATACATGATTAGGACACACACTACGTTCACTAAAAATGGACCGAATTCCTCCATTTCTGACATCATTTTCATCGAGAAATCCTAAAAAGTCCATTGGTAAAAATTTCCTCAACACTTATCAAACACGAACATTTTATATGGCCCGTTGGTTTTATTGTTCTCGGCTGTCAACGGGTGGTCTACGGGGGCCCGAAGGTCCTCGCTCGCAGCGAGAAAGCAAAACGGTGGGATGGGTAGGTCTTTCCCGATAATCCGAGCCCAACCATTTGCATGCGCAGCTTCATGTTGCACGTCAAAAAATTCTTTTCATTACAATTAGTAATTCAGTTTGTAAGTGCAATTAAATTAGGCGTCATTAAAATTATTCACAGTACATTAATTTTAACTAATTGACCAATTCATTTATTTTTTAATTCATTAATGTAGTGCTCTGGTGAAGAACATCGTAATACGTAGCTAATATTCTAAGCCCTAGAATCTACGATATTGTCAATGTGCAATTGAAACGCACGCCACTTCACACTATCGTTTCTTAGCATTCATACGGCGTGATTTTCTAGCTAGAGTCGTCAAACGCGATGCTCGCCAACAATCATGTGTCTCGCTGAATTTCGTGGGCTTCGACGCTCGAAACCAGCGGGACAATACAATGTTGCACGTTAAGCAGGGACGAATCTGAAGGTCTGCAATTTCTAATCAGATCTTTGCAAAAGTAACGTTAATAGATTCCTTACAATTTTATATATAATGTTTGTTCATAACTGCTTTCTGCATAGGACGTGTAATAAGTGTATTTCATGTTCCGTTTCGGTGCTTTGCTAGTAAAAAAATGTCTAACCTAACAAACTTTATTTTCTGGGGACATCTATTTCCCCTTTTCACTTATAATTCCTTACTGCCACCGTAGAATATTGTAGAATAAGCACATTTCAAGTAAATGTACAATGAATTTTCTACGTTTGCAGTACCAGCCGACTTCCGTTTAAATTTTTATAAGGACAACGCAACAGCTGAGAATTTCTTTCCTTATTCAGAATAAAATTCGGAAATAGCAAACAGCTCCCTCTCGCGTTTACCAGGCAATCGGCGATCTATCGGTATTACCATTTCTGTGCAGAAAAAACCTGCTGTAATACCGACCTGCCGAATCGGCCAGGTCACGTGACGTGTCTACCCCCTTAAGGGGATAGACACGGGTAATGCAGCGCGCTGTATACCGACACAATCTGGCCCGAAACAGGGGGTTGGGATTTTTCATCATTCGTCCTTATATGAGCAGATTTTGGGCTGAGTTAGGACTCATTCGAAAGACGAAGGTTCAATGCAGAGCGCTCTTCTCATCGTTCAACGGGATTGTGTTGATATCTAATAATATGAGTGTCCAAAGTAGAGCAAATGTCGACAAAATACACCCACAGAATCCAAGTATTTTTAGGTCACTAAAAGAGCTTTGTGACTGAAACGGTGAGGAGAGCGCTCTGCATTGAACCTGCCTCTTTCGAATGAGTCCGAACCCAGCCCCAAATTTGCTCATATAAGGACGAATAATGAAAAATCGTGACTTCAGTCCCAAATACGAGTTCCGCCATATTGGCGATAATACAGAGCAAGTCACGTGACAAATTTAGTTCAGCTAGTGGACACGAGATGGCGCCTACTCGGGAGGACTGCCAACGTGGAATCATAGCAAAACTGAAGCGTTAGCACGTAGCTGGATACATGTCGCTCACAGTAAAAGCGTGATGCAGACAATATATGCATTGACATACTGTTGTGCCCGAGCCGACATCTGAGCGTGTCGACACCGCGCACATACCGATTGCCACAATCGAGTGGCCGAAATCCGGCACAACCACGTAAGGGATTTCGGAAGCGCATTGAGACCATCAGCATATGGCGAAACACGAAAAAACCATGCCAAAGGCGGAGACCCCGATGGTCCCCGCTTCGTCCCGACGATAGTATAATAACGATGTACAAGCAACGCGAGGGCAGACTTGATAAAGCTTTGTTACGGGAACACCACCCGACTTTTCCAGACTCATGCCAAACTAGGCACAGTGTCATTGTCACCCAGATCGGGATCGAATAAACTTGTTAAAACCTTACGGTGAGTTCCAACTCTTCGACCTGCAACGATCTCCTACCTCCGGGTTCTAAACCGAATCCTCCCGCCCCGGCACAACCACCCGAACCTTCGGAGCCCGTGGACGACGATAGTGAAGGACGCCCAGGAGCACCCCGAGATTCGTACCCAGAATCTCGACCCCCCAGGCGTCACGGCACAACACTACCTTAACCTATCTTAACCTATCTTAGACTATATTAACCTACTTCCTCCTTCCGCCTCTCCCCCTCTCCGCTCGCTCGCCCTTTACCTTCCTCTCCGCTGCTCGCACACGGAAAATTCCAAAAAACGCTTCCCCCTCTCTCCCGGACCTCCGCTTCCGCTCGACTCCCCTTCCACTCTCATCTCCTCATCCATGCTCCATTCCCTCGCTCCTCTCCTCAATTCTTCTGATCCACACTTCCCCCCATCATCTAGAACCTCCCCTGCATCTCCTGCCACCCCCTCTCTTCTCCCCACCCCATACAAACCTCCCATACGTGCTCCCATGTCTCTTCCCCCCTCTACACACCCTGCATAACCATTTTTCCTCGTCCTTCCAGTACCCCCCCCCTCTCATTTCATTGCCCAACCTATACCTCGCGACCCTTCTCCATCTACTTTCCCCCCACCCCTTCTTCAGATACCCCGACAACCCTTGCCCCTTCACACTACCATACCAACCGTTATATTCTGATTCCCCTATCCTTCTCCACCTCTCCTCTTCCTGCAGTTTCCTTTCCCTGCTCACAAACTCCTCTCCTCATATTCCCCATCCCCTTTCCCTTATCCCTTCCATCTCCTCCAAGGTCCAACCCCTTTCCTTGTAAAACACTTTCCTTTCTTCTTCCCACCCCTCCAAAACCTTTCCCTTCTTGAACCTCCCCTTCATTTCTTCCCAACACCTCGCCACGCCCCCCCCTTTCCCCTCCTCCAGCTTCCTTTCAAACACCCACACCCTCATCCCTGCCCTTCCCTTCATCATTTCCCTTTGCACCTCCTCCCTAACCCTATAACTCGGCGTACCTCTTTCCACCCCCAACACCGTCTTCAAATACCTGTCATGTAGGCGTTCCACCTTCTCCCTTTCCCTCCACCCCCACACCTCCGCTCCGTACCCCACCACCGGCCACACCAACTTATCAAATAGCCATTATCTCCTTTCCCAATCATTTCCAAATAGTCTTTTCCTAATACCCCATACCTTCCCCATCACCGCCGCCCCTTTTTTCACCCTTTCCCTCACATGCTCCTCCTGCCCCCGTTCCCCATCACTGTGTACCCCAGATATCTGAAGCTCCTCAACTCCTCAATCTCCTTCCCCTTCCATCTCCATGTTACCCTCTTCCATCTCCCCCCTCCTCTCCTACACCTCATGACCTTCGTTTTTTCCACATTGACCTGCAGTCCTTTCCCATCCACATAATTCTCCAACTTCCCTATCAGCCCCTTCATCCCCTCCTTGTCCTCCGCCAACACCGCCACATCGTCGGCGTATGCCAACGCGTAGAACTTCCCCCCCCCCCTAGCTTCACTTACCTCCATCCTCCCTTTTTCAGGTCCTCTTCCATATCCTCAATGAACAGGCACCCCTGCCTCAACCCTCTCGCCGTCCAAAACCTCTCCCCCTCCTCATCCCCCACCCTCACCCTATAAGATGTTTCCCTAAGGATCTCTTCGCACCTCCCCACCAACTCCTCCCTCACCCCCCTTCCTCTCATTGCCCTAACCAATACCTCCCGGTCCACCGAGTCAAACGCCGCTTTCATATCTATGAATAGCACCACCATTTTCCCCTTCTTTCTTCCCACTTGCCTGTTCATTAAATAATTCAGCACGTACACATTATCTATACACCCCCCCCCCTAAAGCCCGTTTGACCCGGTGGCAGCAGTCCCTTCCCCTCCATCTCCACTCTTAGTCTCCCCGCTAACACAGACGCGTACACCTTGTACGCCGTCTGTGTTAGTGTTATCCCCCTATATTCCTCTACCTTCTTCCCCAACCTCTTCTTCACTACTGGCACAGTAGGTAGGCTATGAGAGTTCTCAACTATGGTGCTCGAGGAGTGAGGCGGGGCGGGGGGTACCGCGCGCTCTTATCGTGAGGGGGTGGGGAGGGGAGTGGGTACCGAGTTCGTATGTGAGCGGATGACGTCACAGGGGAGGGGGATTCCAAAATGGCGTCGACCCAGTTCGTGGATGAGGGGGATGACGTCACAGGGGAAGGAGGGTTTGAAAAATTTCAAAATTGCGCCGCGCGCGCAGCTCGAGTTCGTAGGCGAGGGGGCTGACGTCACAGGGGAGGGGGAGGATTTTCAAAATTTCAAAATGGCGTTGCGCGCATTTCGTATTGGCGCCACCTATTGGATGTTTAAGGTACTTTGGGTCCGCGTCGGTATTTGGGCCCGCCTTGGTAAATTTTCCAGGTTTTTCATACATTTCGTATTGACGCCACCTATTGGATGTTTAAGGTACTTTGGGCCCGCGTTGATATTTGGGCCCGCATTGGTAAATTTTCCAGGTTTTTCATACATTTCGTATTGGCGTCACCTGTTGGATGTTTAAGGAACTTTGGGCACGCGTCGCCGCCGCGCAATCTCCGTACGCGTGCGGGAATCGGTGCGCTGGCGCGATCGCGACCGATTCGTGGAAATTCAAATCGCGTCTTCGATGATGGTTTCTGAGGAAGAGGGTTGACCATGATTTCTGAGAAAAGATAAGGAATCATGGGGCGCGAGAGGATTGAACGCGTTTTGACACCTACGTGCACGCGCTTCGTGCCGTATGTTTATATTTGAATCGTGGGTCCGATACAGCGCACGTGCAATGATGTATACATAGAGCGATAATTATTGTAAATCAATCGTCGCGGCAGCTCATGTAGTAAACATTGACTTTTTCCAAGACCATGCCTCTAAGAAGTACCCTCGAGAAAACTCAATGACCCTGAAGCAATATAATTAGGTGTTGCGTTCACGCGAGCAACTAAGCGATAATTATTCTAGGTAGAGTTCCGAGTATTTTCACGATCGAGAATAGGATGATCGCCCCTATCGAGTAGATTGTAAGTCAATCGTCGCGATAGTTAAGAGCACGTCTCTAAGAATTAATATATGGATATGTACGAAAGGATATTAATATTGATGCGTTACAGGTATTGATGTGAAAGTCATACATTTATTATTAAAACATATATATACATATATGCATGTTTACATCACGCAGCATAGATTGTAATCCTAACGCCAACAATTCACAATCAATCAAAGAATGATGCTCAAAATGTTAGCATTCGGAAATTAATTTCACATAATTCGTTGCTACGGGAGCGGCACGTAGCACTTCTACGATGGTTGCATATTTACTACTTACAGAGTACATATTTTCAGTTAGCCAGGTATACATATGTTCAATACAATGTTCGTACGCGAATAATTTACGCATCGTGGCTTCAGTCATATACAGGATGTCCCACCTAAGACTGGACAGCCGGTTTTCTCCTAAACTATTGGAGATAAAAATATAAAAAAATAGGGAATTGCATGGTTCGAGGGGGCCAATTAATTAGCGCGAACGAATTTTTTTATCGATTATTATTTTAAAAGATACGATGGTCAAGTTCGGTTTTTCAAATGGAACTATTTTTTTTGAACACCTGAGTTGATAGTGCGTTCCAAGATAAATTCAATAAGCTTTAATGTATACACTTTATTTTCACTGGTTTTTAAGATATTGCGCTTGCAAATTTATTGATTTTCTCTGGAAGAAAACTGTCTGGTATAGCACGGACCGGGGACAGTCTTACTGGCGTCACGGGTGGCACTGCCTGTTGAAATAGATACCTACCTGCCAAAGGTCTACGCCAGGAATGGCCGGCCCAAAGGCTGGACAATTCTTTTCCGCCAGAAATGCTACTTAGGTAGGTAAGGAAAGTAGAGACATGATCGGGAAGCTAAGGAAAAATGCAAATGAAGTGGTGATTATTGCTATTAATTAAGTCTTTATTACTCCAAATACAACTATAAGTTAATGATTTAACATTTTTTACACTCTTTGGACTATCTGAGGTCAGGCATCTAAGTGATTAAACTTTACAAAACAGATGGGAAAAAACCGTCCTCCCCCACTCGCTTTCGCCAGCGTCCACACTTTTATAACACAGTGGCTTCCTAATGATGTATTTGTCACGTGCCTAGCGTCTTTTAATTAGGGTTTAGGGAGATGCCCCATCTTACCTCGCTACCCCGTCATGCTTGTCATACGACACAAGCCGCGATCCACGAGCCGTCTGATCGGTCATGGCTCCGCTCGCCCGGGCTCGCCAAGCCGACTTGACGAGCTAGACGAGCCGAGCTAGTTCGCGGTGCCAGGAGCAGTCTGATTCCACCTAGAGAGTAGTCGGGTCACACACTGCACAAATGATACAAGGTGATTCTGAAGCTACGCCCGTCGAAGGATGCGGCCTGGTACCCCGTGGCGAGGACAGCCCTTCGCTGTGCCTCACCCGATTTTTATGGCTTTTTCCGGAAAAAGGTATGAATCTTGGGCCGAACGTAGCGAATTAAGGTCGAGCCCCCGTAGTCCAGGGTGAAATAACCATTATAGCGTATTAAGAAATTATTTTCTTCATCGTATCGAAAGGAAAGTGACACCAATGGATTCCTTATGTTTTTCTGATGAAAATCATACCAAATATCATGCAAATCGGACTATTATTAACGAAATTAGCTTGAGATTATGGAAATGAATTTTTAATTTCCTTCATTATGGTCCGAATTATGTCGTTCTTGGTGTCAATTACATCGGCGGAACATAAGGAATCGAAGGGTGTCGTTTTTGAAAAGATCTGAAGAGAAATGCGGATACCCTAGACATTCCTCAGATTTTAATGGTATTCAAACCCCTTCAAGGGTCTAAAGCCATAAAATTCGATGGGCACTGCGGGGTGTTATCCTCGCCACGGGGCACCAGGCCGCCGCACCTCCTTGACGGGCGTAGGTCCATAATTACCCTGTATCTGTTTAAGAAATAAAATAATTCTTTATTCCTTATCGTATGGATATGGAAGTGTCGCCGATGGATTCCTTAGGGTTTTCCGATGAAAATCATGCCAAGTGTCGTGGAAATCGGACAACTCTTACATAAGGAATACAAATGGCTTGTGTCAAAGTAGTGCGATTTGTATGACATTTGGTATGATTTTCATCAGAAAAACATAAGGAATCCATTGGCGTCACTTCCCTTTCGATACGATGAAGAAAAGAATTTCTTAATACGCTATATTTGATATTTCACCCTCGACTGCGGAGGGTCGACTTCAATTCGCTACGTTCGGCCCAGGATTCATACCTTTTTCCGGAAAAAGCCATAAAAATCGGGTGAGGCACAGCGAAGGGCTGTCCTCGCCACGGGGTACCAGGCCGCATCCTTCGACGGGCGTAGCTTCAGAATCACCTTGTATCATTTGTGCAGTGTGTGACCCGACTACTCTCCAGGTGGAATCAGACTGCTCCTGGCACCGCGAACTAGCTCGGCTCGTCTAGCTCGTCAAGTCGGCTTGGCGAGCCCGGGCGAGCGGAGCCATGACCGATCAGACGGCTCGTGGATCGCGGCTTGTTTCGTATGACAAGTATGACGGGGTAGCGAGGTAAGATGGGGCATCTCCCTAAACCCTAATTAAAAGACGGTAGGCACGTGACAAATACATCATTAGGAAGCCACTGTGTTATAATAGTGTGGTCGCTGGCGAAAGCGAGTGGGGGAGGACGGTTTTTTCCCATCTGTTTTGTAAAGTTTAATCACTTAGACGCCTGACCTCAGATAGTCCAAAGTGTGTAAAAAATGTTAAATCATTAACTTATAGTTGTATTTGGAGTAATAAAGACTTAATTAATAGCAATAATCACCACTTCATTTGCATTTTTCCTTAGCTTCCCCATCATGTCTCTACTTTCCTTACCTACCTAAGTAGCATTTCTGGCGGAAAAGAATTGTCCAGCCTTTGGGCCTGCCATTCCTGGCGTAGACCTTTGGCAGGTAGGTATCTATTTCAACAGGCAGTGCCACCCGTGACGCCAGTAAGACCGTCCCCGGTCCGTGCTATACCAGACAGTTTTCTTCCAGTGAAAATCAGTAAATTTGCAAGCGCAATATCTTAAAAACCAGTGAAAATAAGGTGTATACATTAAAGCTTATTGAATTTGTCTTGGAACGCACTATCAACTCAGGTGTTCAAAAAAAATAGTTCCATTTGAAAAACCGAACTTGAGCATCGTATCTTTTAAAATAATAATCGATAAAAAAATTCGTTCGCGCTAATTAATTGGCCCCCTCGAACCATGCAATTCCCTATTTTTTTTATATTTTTATCTCCAATAGTTTAGGAGAAAACCGGCTGTCCAGTCTTAGGTGGGACACCCTGTATACATAATCTGGAAAAAATAGTGTTCAAGTTCGTTTGTAGCTGATCTTTAGAGAGTTGCTCTAGAAAACCAGCAGCTGTGTATTTTTCACGTGGATTTACGACATTCATTTTGTGAAAAATTCCAGCGTTCAATTGCCGCATATTGGTATCGTGTATTAAATGAAAAATATATTGCATGTTCAATCGAAATTGCGAATGCTTGGACATCAGTTTGGACTTAATGAATTCATGATCAGTCAAACGTACCAATCTTTCTTCATGCTGTCCATTCACCCCATAAGGATATAAATCTGGGAAACATTTCACATCTAAGTGTTCAGCACGATGGCCCAACGGAATGTCACGAACATTAAACATTTGATAGAGTTCGGTAGCAGATTCATTAACCCTTTTGTCGTACATTGGATAAATCGCAAACTGCTCATAATATGCATCAGATTGTGACATTTGCGTCAATAATGCACGTTTCTGGTTTTCGTCGATATTAAGGGGGTAGACACGTCACGTGACCTGGCCGATTTGGCCGGTCGGTATTACAGCAGGTTTTTTCTGCACTGAAATGGTATGACCCATAGATACGCGGCTGCCTGTGCACGCGAGAGGGAGCTGTTTGCTATTTCCGTATTCTATTCTGAATAAGCAAAGAAATTCTCAGCTGTTGCGTTGTACATTTTAAACAGAAAGTCTGCTGGTACTGCAAACGTAGAAAATTGATTGTACATTTACTTGAACTGTGCTTATGCTACAATATTCTACATTGGCAGTAAGGAATTATAAGTGAAAAGGAAAAATAGATGAGGGCATGTCCCCAGAAAATGAAGTTTGTTAGGATAGACATTTTTTAATTAGCAAAACAC
The DNA here is from genome assembly GCA_951215215.1 of Andrena trimmerana. Taxonomy (NCBI): domain Eukaryota; kingdom Metazoa; phylum Arthropoda; class Insecta; order Hymenoptera; family Andrenidae; genus Andrena; species Andrena trimmerana. The sequence goes on along the minus strand of OX578062.1, from coordinate 23,698,119 downwards.
TGAAACAGAACATGAAATACACATCCTATGCAGAAAGCAGTTATGAACAAACATATATAAAATTGTGTTTGATGTTGAATCCAACGCGTGATTATTATGTGGTCCCTCCTTGAAGTGGCAGAAAATATAACCTATGTATATGCTATAAGACAATAAATATTTAGCGGCTATTTCGTTGTATTACGCTACATTTGTGAACTTTTCATCATCCTTCCGAAACATTATTATTACGCCGCAAGAGTATCTTTAGGAAATCGGGTATAGCATATAGGTTATATTTTTTGTCACTTGGAGGAGGGGACCATAGACATATATAGACGGCGGAGCGTAAGCTGAGGGGGGTGGCAAGGTTCGCGGTAAGGGGAGCGATACGAGTAAATCGGATAACGCTGTGGTTATGCATGCCGAATGCATCCGAAGCTAACCGACGTGCCTGTATCTGAATCTATGCCTTTACCCCTCCAAGCGTTTCTTCCCCACGCCGATAGTCCCATCTTCTGATCCGTCTATATATGTCTATGGAGGGGGCCACTTAATAATCACGCGCATCCAGCCTGCGCATTTTTTTTATGAAAGAATTATTTAAATCGGACTATTTTTAACGAAACGGGCTTTCCATTCTGCAAACAAATTTTTCACGTAATTTCCTTAATTATGGTTTGAGTTGTATCATGTTTGGGGCCAGTTTGATTGAGAAAGTATAAGGAATCGATTGATGCCACGATCGCAAAGATCTGATTAGAAATTGCAAAACTTCAGATTCATCAGTGCTTAGTGCGCAACATTGTGTGGCCCCGCTGGTTTCAAGCGTCGAAGCCGACGAAACTCAGCGAGACACATTTGTAAAATAACATATTTGCAGTTTTATAATTGAAGATGTAGTGAACGTTACAGGACTGTCTTTATATATGGCTATCACAAACAAAATCGCCTGACTTGTTAGACATGAAACCGGGCATACAAATGGTTGCGCATATCGCCGAAAGCATCAGAAAGAATATGTACAGCCTTCCAATGTTTCAATTGTTGAGAAGCCTTTGGGCTCAGTTTATCGGGAAAGACCTACCCACCCCACTGTTTTGCTTTCTCGTTGCGAGCGTGGACCAAACAAAAGTCGCGTCATTCATGACACCTACTCGCGAACAGATATACATATGTACGAGAAGAAACAATGCAATTGCCCGATGACTTGAAGCAACATTTCAATTGGTAAATGCATGAAACTCTGGCATCAGGAATTCCGAACCCAGTGGGGCATATGTAAGAACTGGCGAAATTCAACAATAGTTCGTCGTCTAAATTTTACAATTAAAGTATTTATTTGACGTGAATATAAAGTTAGTTAGCAAAGTCTTTCTCGATTTGAGTTCTGTAGAAGGCTGATTTTCCTTCGCCATGGAAAGTCCCCCCTTGTCCTTCTCGCTGGCAATCATGCGACTCGCTGAGTTTCGTGGGCTTCGGCGCTCGAAACCAGCGGGGCCATACAATGTTGCGCGCTAAGCAGTGACAAATCTGCAGGTCTGCATTTCTAATCACATCTTTGCGAAAGTGGCGTCAGTCGATTCCTCATGTTTTCTCGATCAAATTGGCCCCAAAAATGATATAATTCGGACCAAAATTAAGGAAATTGCGTGAAAAATTGTTTGCAGAATTGAAAGCCCGTTTTCTTAAAAATAGTCCGATTTAAATTATTTTCGGTCAATTTAATCGGGAGAATGCCAGGAATCCATTTGTGGCACTTTCATATTGATACGATGAAAAATAAACAAATTCTGTTTCTTTAGAATCGATGACACATCGCCGAGCACGGCGATCTCGCGCGGCTCGGGACACAAAGGTTCTCGTCTGTTAAGGCAGCCACACACGGTCCAGTGTGCCTGTCAGGTCGGCCTGCGCAGGCAGGCCTGTGCAAGTCGGCTGGACCGTGTGGATGGACTACGCGTCCAGTGTGCCTGTCAGGCCGGCCTATACAGACCCGCCTGACGCCGCACAGTGGTCGGGATAGGGATAGTTAGTGACATTCATTGTTGGGTAATTTTTAAACTATAAAAGATATCGGAATGACGCCAAAAAACATAAAATGAAAAAATTATTCCTTTCTAATGATTTATAACTGAATATATTGTACGTCCATTTAATGTTGTTTTTTCAATTTTTTCAACTTAATTATTATAAAAAAATTTGAAAACTGTATATTTAGGAGTTTATTTAATGGTCTTTAAGCGATTTAAATCGCTTGTTGGGAAAAGTTTTAGTTTCCGATTATAAGGAAAAACCAAATAGTACTATTAGAAATTGTGACGAAATCTGCACTTTAGTTAAACATTAGTATTCATTTATTCAACGGATTTATTCATTTCAGCGTATTAACAAATTCGTTATTCTTTATCGTATCGATATGGAAGTGATACCGATGGATTCCTTATGTTTTTCCAATGAAATTCATGCAAAATTTCATGTAAATCGGACTATTTTTAACACATTCAGCTGGCAATTATGTAATTCGATTTTTCATGGAATTTCCTTCATTATTTTCCGAATTATGTAGTTATTGTTGTTAGTTTCATTGGCGAAACATAAGGAATCGATAGGCGTCGTTTTCGCAATGATATGATGAGAAATGCGGAAATCCTGGACATTTCTGATTTTTTAATGGATTCCAACACTTTCGAAAAACGAGAGCCATCAAATTCGGTGAAGCAATGGAGAATCCTGTCCTCGCAACAGGGTACCAGGCGGCATCTCTTTGACTGGCGTCGCTAGAGAATCACCCTGTAGTATACATTCAGTAGATTTCGGTAGGAGAAAGTTTATTTTTCCAGCGCGATAAGGACTGTGCAGGAAAATCGAAAAACGATTCGGTCGGCCTGACGCCGCGGCCAATACCAAGTTCCTATGTGTGGAACGTATATGTCTAGTGATCGTCGCCAGTTTAAACAGAGACTCGTGGCTCGCGACAGCTAAAGATTGAAGGACAGAGAGTGTTTAGAGTAGTGGAGACCAAAGGTTGCCTGCCATATGATACCGAGGAAGGGACCTCGGGACTCTCGACCAAAAGAAAGTCAGAAAAATTGTTGACTTCCGCATTTCTCATCAGATCTTTGCGAAAACGAGGCCAATTGATTCCTTACGTTTCGCCGATGAAAGTGACACCAACAACGACACTATTCGGACAAAAACGAAGGAAATTTCATGAAAAATTCATTCCCATAACCTGAAGCTAATTTCGTTAATAATAGTCCGATTTACATGAAATTTGGTATGACTTTCATCGGAAAAACATAAGGAATCCATCGGCATCACTTCCATACCGATACGATAAAGAATAAATAATTTTTTTTCTGAAACGGTCGGGGCGTGTGGATGCACCATCCAGCCAGCCTATCACCCCGAACGGAGCGTGTGGAGGCACTACGGGCGTCCGGTAGACATGATCAGGCCGGCCTGCGCAGGCAGATTTGACAGGCCGACTGCACCGTGTGTGGCTTCCTTTATTCGAGCTTCTAAGATCGTATTCAGATTTATTGGCCGGTGAATTTTGTAACTAGGGGTGTGCGGGTACCCGATTTTTCGGGCTCGGGTCGGGCCGGCAACTTTCGGGCGGGATCCCGATACTTTCGTATTGCTCGATATCCCGACAGTTTCGGGACCCCGAGACTCGATTCAGGCTACAAGCAGATTTTTCAAGCAAGTTCAGATTTAAAATAGAAAACGTACGACCTATAAGCACACAAAAAGGAATATTTCCTAGATGTTTCATAATAACAACAATGTACAGGAGGCGAATATTTTATTATTTCAAATTAACGTGTAAGAAACATAATTTTTCTATGTTCTCAGGTAATAATTTTAATCTATTACTGGTAACGATATCGTCCGATCGCGTCCAAGTTTTGCCGAGCCGACCTGAAATCAAATTGGCCGCTCATGGCGGCTATGCTTGTAGCCTGAATCGAGTCTCGGGGTCCCGAAACTGTCGGGATCTCGAGCAATACGAATGTATCGGGATCCCGCCCGATCCCGCCCGAAAGTTGCCGGCCCGACCCGAGCCCGAAAAATCGGATACCCGCACACCCCTAGTTACAAAACTCACCGGCCAATAAATCTGAATACGATCTTAGAAGTTCGAATAACAGACGAGAACCATTGTGTCCCGAGCCGCGCGAGATCGCCGTGCTCGGCGATGTGTCATCGATTCTAAAGAAACAGAATTTGTTTATTTTTCATCGTATCAATATGAAAGTGCCACAAATGGATTCCTGGCATTCTCCCGATTAAATTGACCGAAAATAATTTAAATCGGACTATTTTTAAGAAAACGGGCTTTCAATTCTGCAAACAATTTTTCACGCAATTTCCTTAATTTTGGTCCGAATTATATCATTTTTGGGGCCAATTTGATCGAGAAAACATGAGGAATCGACTGACGCCACTTTCGCAAAGATCTGATTAGAAATGCAGACCTGCGGCAGACCTGCAGCATGACTATTATTTTACACATATAATGAAACAATAACCTATACGTTGAAAATATGTTCGTTTCATTATGCGCACACCTTAATTAATAATAACGAAGCACACTTACATGCAAGGAAACGAAGAAGAAGCGGCCCAAACACAGGCCTGAAAAGACAAAAACCATTAGACGACACCTCTCTCAAAAAAAGGAAAAATGTAAGCGCTTCGCCTCATCTCCAACCCAAGACCGCAGCTGCAGATGTTGGGAAATCTCTAGCAGGCAAATCGATGGGCATCCCTCCCTCATCAAAGGAGCCAAAACCTCCCCCGATTAATATCTTTAACTGCGCCCCAAAACAATAATTGACCTAATGAAGAGTCCAGGTAATGACACAAAATTCACTATTAAAAAGATTAATGCTGATAAATTCCTTCTGCACACTTCATCAATTTTAGAATTCAAAAAAGCTTGCACATTGCTATCCAACAACAACATTCACTACTTTACTTATACTCCTAGAAATGAAAAATTAATCACAGTACTTCTTAAAAACCTGGACGGAGAGTTTAGCGAAGATGAAGTGCTCGGTGATCTACAGAATAAAAAAATTCCAGATTTACACTTCAGAAGTGTCAAAAAATTTGAAACAAGAAATTCAATAGCCAACCACAAAATCCTACCTATTTTCATTGTAAAACTCGAAGCATGCAATAACGTAGAAAACTTAAAATTGGTAAAGTCAGTTCTATACTCTATCATATCCTGGGATAAAATAATCAAAAAAGATGAAATGCAATGCAAACGCTGTCAACGCATTGGACATGCGGCCTCTAATTGCAATCTGGAATACAGATGCGTCAAATGTGCATCAAACCATAACCCCGGTGAGTGCAAACTTCCACCACTATCTGAAAGACATGATGAAGACCCCTCTGAGGCACCTTACTGTGTTTTATGCAAAAATTACGGTAACCCAGCCTCCTTCAAAGGGTGCCCGGAAAGAATCTAAATTAAAAAAAACCTTGATAGCAGAAGAGAATTAAACGCAATCCAGAAAATGAAAAAAGCCCAACACTTAAATAATTTAGTAACCCCCGACAAATCCTTTAGTGCACTTGCAAAAAGTCTTAAGAACAATACTATCAATTCACCTCACACTCTAGACTCTCACAAAACCCCAACCTCACCCCCGATTGTGAACAACACAAATCCCCCCCAAAATCAATCATCCGGAAATACAGAAATCAACATTCTAAACGCACTCAGCTACCAACTAAACATGATTTCCAAACAGGTAAATGCTAATGCCCAACAAATTAAATCCATTCTGGAAATTTTAGACATCACTTAGCTACAGAACTCTCCGGCAACCACGCGGAATACAACTTAGCATTGCAAAAATTAAACATCATAGCTATCAATGTAAACTCTATAATCACGAATGAGAGAAGAGCCTCTCTGGTGGACTTCCTTGAAACCCACTTACCCGACTTAGTATTTCTAAGTGAAACCAAAATCAATCCTAAACACAAGCTCAGCTTTCAAAACTTCAATTTAGTAAGAACTGACAGACCTAATTCGAGACAGGGTGGGGGAACAGACGTACTCATCCGCAGAGACATAAAATATAACAAAATTACTATCAACAAGGAGCACCTTAACGCTATCCTTGAATTTACCATACTCGAAACCTTCATTGCAGATAACTGCAAACTTTATCTCATATCTGCCTACGCTCCTGGCAGCTGCAGAAAAACCTTCATCCACGAACTAGATCACCTCTTTGCTAGCATTAAATTAGACAATCCTAATAACTATTATCTACTCGCAGGTGACCTCAACGCCAAGCACGCTTCCTGGGGTAACGAGTGCGCCAATGTAAGAGGTAATTACCTCTGCCAGTGGCTCGCAAACAACGAAATAGAATACAGAGCAATACTCAGGGGGTCCTCCGAACCCTCCTTCCCAAAGAGTGGGGCGCTTATAGACCTCTGCATAGCCGACAGTAGGATTACCTTCCACAACCTAGTAGATAAGAAAATTAAATACACAAACTACGACAGTGACCATAGGGCTCTACTGATGTGTATTTCTATCGACCGCTACCCACTCCTAGCCTTTATAAGAGCAGTAAACTCCCCAAGAAGAAACTTCAATAAGGCCGATTGGTTAGGCTTCTCTGAATATCTCACTTTCAACAAGGATATCCAAATCCCTACTAACAGAAACCTTACAACCACTGAAATAGATACATACTTAGACACAATCAATAATAACATCCGACAAGCAATAGACCACTCAGTGCCAGAGTTTAATACCAACATCAATCTTACAGACAAATTCATCAACCCTACCATCCTAAAACTCCGCAAGCACAAAAGTTTTCTAATAACCCTGATCAATAACCTGTCAAAAAAAAAATAACTCAGAAACCATTCTAAATCTAATTAAATCATTTAAGAAATCCTTAAAGGACACCCGTCATGAGATAAAACTAGCCTTCCAAAAGTCCGTGAACAACTGTGACGGTCTTCCGGCCGGTGGTAAGGAGTGCGGAGGATGCACTCAGTCGGGATGCCAGGGTATTGAAATCCTCTCCTTGCTAATTACTACGTTTATTATCTTGGATGCAAATATATGTACACTATTTACAATTGTTCGCTCCGCTGTGTAGGTCGCGTTACGTTTCGCGGTCGCCGGCGAAATTGTGGGGACCTGGTACCGGCCAGTTGTCTCTGTTTCGCAGCGGTAGTAGGAAGAGACCGGGCAGCATCCGGGCGTCTCTGTTCTATAGCGGTAGAGGAAAGAGACCGGGCAGCGGCCGGGCGTCTCGGTCTCGGGACGGTAGAGGAAAGAGACCGGGCAGCTTCCAGGCGTCTCTGTCTCGGTACGGTAGAGGAAAGAGACCGGGCAACGTCCAGGGGTCTCTGTCTCGGAACGGTAGAGGAAAGAGACCGGGCAACTACCAGGCGTCTCTGTCTCGGAACGGTAGAGGAAAGAGACCGGGCAACGTCCAGGCGTCTCTGTCTCGGAACGGTAGAGGAAAGAGGCCGGGCAACGTCCAGGCGTCTCTGTCTCGGAACGGTAGAGGAAAGAGACCGGGCAACGTCCAGGCGTCTCTGTCTCGGAACGGTAGAGGAAAGAGACGGGGCAACTTCCAGGCGTCTCTGTCTCGGAACGGTAGAGGGACGAGTACGATCGTTCGATCGGCGGTACGGCGGATTTTTCCAGTTCGCGTGCACCGGGCAGCATCCAGGCAGGCAAGCTGGCAGTGGGGATCCATAGCCCCACTCGAACTGCCTGGGTCGAACGTCGGGGCTTATGTCCCGATTCGCGGAAATTTGTAGCTGCGAGAAACCGACACGATCTAGCGGCGCGGTGGAGAGTGAGCGTAATCGCGTTGACGCGTCGCGAGACCGGCAGGCTTCGGCCCGGTTCGGCGGGGTTCGGTCGCGGCCGCCCGCGCGTTCGGCTTCTCGCTCACTCCTGGTTGTGCCGCCGCGCGCTCGGTTCCTCGCGCTGGGACGCTACGTCACATCCCCCTCTTTCTTCGGAGAGAGATGCGAACGTAATCACGCGTGGTACGCTAAGCGATTGTCTTTTCTGTTTGCTTTATTCTTTTACACTCGTTTTCTCTTATGCCTGTCGGCTACCCATCACCCTTATTAGCTATACTTAGATCTAACTTATTCTTACGTGCTTATCCTAACTTAAACTTAATGAGGGTAGGGGAAATACGGCGCAGCTGGATTGTTTGTCCGGCCTGTCGGACACGGAAGCGCTGTCCCTCCCGGAGGCGCTCTAGGTCGACGATGGTCCAACCCTGGTCGTGTGCTGTGGCCTCCGGGTCCCTCGGGGTCGTGGCCTCTCTGGCTGCGCATGAAGGCCCGGGTGCGGTAGCGGCGTGGGGCCTCGGCAGCGGGGGCTTGTCCCGGCTGGTCGTTGGTCGGGGCTCCGATACTGGGCATTGCAGTGTTGGTGCTGGTGACGGCGCCGCCTGCTCCTTGCCTGTCCGCTGCGCCCGTGGGGTGCCGCGGGCCCGCTTGGGTACGGGGGCGGCCACGGGGCCGGATGACTGGCGCTTCGGTGTCGTTGGGCGTCGGGTGGTTGTCGGTCCGGTGGAGGGTGGTGCTGGCGGGCTGGTGGAGGTCGGTGGTCGTGCCGTCGGCGGCCCTCCCCAGGGCGCGACCCGCGGTTTCGGGGGCCGCGCGGCCTTCGGGCTGGTGGACGGCTTCGGGAGCGCCGGCGGTGTCCTCGGGACTGGCGACGGTGTTCTCGTCGACGGTGGGATGTCCTTGCCCGGTGTTGGTGGCAAGGACGGGGACCGGCGGCTGCTGGGTGGTGGTGAGTCCTCGTCCGAGGATTCCCCGAAGAGCTCCCGGAACTTTTGCCGGAGTCGAGAGCTCTCGAGCACCGGTTTGTCGATCTCGAGCAAGTCGTCCATGGTGTGCCGGTGATGTCTCGGTGCCCTTGTCTTAGCTCGTGTCGAAATCGTTTCCGGGTTCGTCGGGCTGTCCTCTGGCCGGCGGTTCGCTATTGACATTATTTTCTTTGCAGGGCTTAATGTCTTTCACATGGGCCCGGCTGCTGCGATGGGTGTTGTCTTTTATAATCACGATGTTTGGCCCTTGGAACTTGACGACCTGGTACGGGCCTGCGAATTTCGGCGCGAGTTTTGCAGCGAAGTCTTCCGCTGCGTTGGACAGGTGGTGTTCGCGCCGCATTAAGCTGCGTTTAGACCAACCGAGCGAACGAGCATTCGCCCCCCACTTCGACCAAATTCGTGCTCGTTCAGTGTAAACAGCAATCGAACGATATTCGCGGAGAATCAGCGAATGCTCGTTGCCGAATTGCCAACTTCACAGACCTACGAATTATTTATTATTCGCATTTCGCCCGTACGCGAACGTGGCAAGAACGATGTGTGACGAAGAAATTGTAATTGCGGCTGCAAGTTACATTATTCTTGAAGAAGCAAAGAAAAGAAGAAGAAGGAAGAGACGTTGGTGGATAACGTATGGTCCCACTCCATGTTTAATAAATATGACCTGAACATTTCCCAAACATTCAGCATTTGTTCAAATGAAACGAGCATTCTTCGAGCACTCTGAATACGTTCGGCGAATTATTTACCGAGCGTAAACGAATGCTCTTTCAAACTTGAATTTGGTCGAAGTGGGGGGCGAATGCTCGTTCGCTCGGTTGGTCTAAACGCAGCTTTACGAGTGAACCGATGGCTGGGCGCCAGTCCCGGTGGCGTAGATTGAATTGTTTACGCTGTCCTTCGGAGGCTCGGGCCTGGTTTCGTCGTGCTAAGTTGAGCATATCCTGTATATTTTGAATTTGTTCTTGCCGGAACCGGGTGCTGATTTGGCTGGGATCGCATGCTGCGGTGGTTGGCGGTTGGTATATGGTTGCGGGTGGCGTCAGCTCCCGTCCATAGTTGAGGAAGGCCGGGGTGAAACCGGTGCTTTCGTGTTTGGCGGTATTGTAGGCGAATACCACCTCCGTGATCCAGCGGTCCCAGTGCCGGTGGTTTTCGGCGGTGTATTGTGCGATCATCGTTTTAAGCACCCGGTTTACTCGCTCAACGGGGTTGTACTGCGGGGAGTACGGAGGTGTTTTTCGGTGCTCGCTTCCGGCGTCCTTGAGGAGGTTAGCGAACTCCTTGCTCTCGAACTGTTTCCCATTGTCGGTGATGACCATCCGTGGGCACCCGTGTTGGAGCAGGATATGATCCTTGAATGCTCGAGTTACGGCCGGAGCAGTGGCCTGGCGGAGTGGCTGGACCTCGACCCACTTGGTCAGTTTGTCTTGGAAGACGCACAGGGTCGTGTGTCCCTTACTGGAGCGGGGAAGGGGCCGACCAGGTCGGCCGAGACTACTTCCCAGGGGTTGGTAACTGGCGTGGTGAGCATATGTCCGGCAGGGGCCTGTTGCTGCACCTTATATTGCAGGCACGAACTGCACTGGCGGACGTATTTCGCGGCTTCCCGGAACATGCCTGGCTAGTAATAGCGTTGGGCGAGTCTGGCAGCCGTTTTGGTGGTCCCCAGGTGTCCGGCTGTCGGGGCGTCATGGTTTTCAGCCAGGACGGCCTGGTGTAATGGACGGGGGACGCATAGTTTCCACTCGCTCTCTTCGGTGTTTTGGCGGCCGGTGAGGTCGGGGAAACGGCGGTATAGTCTTCCTTCCGTGATGTGGTATTCTGGGTACTTGGTGGGATCGTTCGTGACGTGTTCCTGGATCCGTTTGTACCAAGTGCAGGCCGGATTGTTTTCCATTGTGTGTGCGTCGTCTGGTTGCCGGGAGAGAGCGTCCGCCACCAAATTCATGGCCCCCTTCCGATACTGGATGGTGAAGTCGTATTGTTGTAATTCTAGACTCCAGCGGGCCAGGCGGCCGGATGGGCTCTCGATGGTTTGCAGCCATTTTAAGGCATGATGGTCGGTCAGGATTGTGAAGTGGTATCCTTCGAGGTAGGCTCGCATCTTCCGTACGCCCCATACTACGGCCAGGCACTCTTTTTCGGTGGTGGAGTAGTTGCGTTCGGCTTGATTGAGCGTACGGCTGGCGTATGCGATGACCTTTTCCCCTCCTTCGTCCTCCTGGGTCAAAACGACTCCAAGTCCGTCCTGACTAGCGTCGGTTTGCAGCGTAAACGGCTGGTTGAAGTCGGGACACGTCAGTACCGGCGCGGCAGCCAGTTGACTGCGTAGGGCGTAGAAGGCTGTTTCTTCCTCGAGGCCCCAGCTCCACTTCCTCTTCTTTTGTAGTAGTTTGGTCAGCGGTGCGGTGGTGTCGGAGAAGTGGGTAATAAAACAGCGGTACCATGATACCATACCCAAGAATCGTCGTAATTCTCGGAGGTTGGTGGGGGGCGGCATGCCGAGAATGGCTTGTACCTTCTCAGGGTCGGTTTTAATTCCTTGTGCGGTGACTACGTGTCCGAGGTACTTCAATTCGGTGCGGCCAAATTCGCACTTCTCTGGATTGATACGTAGGTTGGCGGCTTGTAACCTGTGTAGGACCTCGCGTAGGTTTTGTAAGTGCTCGTCGAATGTTCGGCCGAGCACGATTATGTCATCTAGGTATGCGAAGGCCCTTGGTTCCATGTCTGGGCCTATCACGCTGTCGAGTAGTCGTTGGAACGTCGCGGGGGCGGAGTGCAGCCCGAAGGGCATGACCCGGAATTGGTACAGTCCTCGTCCGGGTACGGTGAAAGCGGTGATCGGTCGGCTGTCTGGGGCGAGAGGGACCTGCCAATATCCGTTTGCTAGATCGATAGTAGAGATGAATCGGGCCTCTCGTAATTTGCTAAGTGTGGCCTCGACTTGTGGCAAAGGGTATGCATCCCTCTTGGTGACCTGGTTGACCCGGCGGAAATCGATGCAAAATCGGCGCTTCCCGTTTTTCTTCCGGAGGAGTACGACTGGAGAACTCCATGGGCTTTGAGAAGGCTCGATGATGCCGTCGGCCAGCATTTTGCTGACTTCCTCGTCGATTATTTTCTGCATGGCCGGGTTGCGAGGCGTATAGCGTTGTTTGAGCGGGACGGTGTCCTCTACGCGGATAGTATGTTCGGTGAGATGTGTGGTCCCTCTTAGTCCCTGGAATTTTGGTAGCTCCTCGTCAAGGAGTCGTTGTAGTGCTTCGGCCTGTGCCGGGGTGCAAGTCGCTATTCCGTGGGTGGTTTCGATGGTGGCGGCGTCAGGAATTAGTAGCTGGTCCCCGAGGGTTAGGCGGGCCTTCAGTTTCTTGAGGGCGTCGACCCCCAGGATCACCGGGTGTGCGAGCGTCGGGAGAATGGCGTATCGGTGAGTCAGTTTTTGGTTACCCACCCGTGCCGTTAAATGTAGGTCTCCGACGAGAGATACCTCGCACCCGTTGGCCAGTCTAACACGGTGTTGTGCGGGTGCCGGTAGTTTTCCGTGGCGTCGACAATGGTCGGCCACGTCTCCGCGGACGTACGAGCAAGTGGCTCCGGTGTCCAGGAGGGCTCGGTACCGGCGGCCGTACAGGAGGATGGTTATGAACGGCCGGGCAGTCTGATCGGGGGATGTTATTGAGGCGCCGCGGTGGCTGGTGTCGGGGTGGCGCCCTTCTCCCCGGGCCTGGCGGCGTTTCCCGATGCCGATTGGCATGGGCAGTCTCGGGACAATCGGCCATCCTTTCCGCAACGTGAACAGAACAGGCGTGCCGGCTGGCGGCAGTCTTGACGGCGGTGTCCTCTCTGACCGCACCGCCAGCAGCAGTTTTCTCGCCGGTACTCGGTTGTGACGGTGTCGAGGTCTGCCGTGGTTGAGGGTTTCTTCGTCGCTGGAGTTTTATCGGCGGTGATGGTTCGGGCCTTTTTGTCCTTGAGGATGCCTTCATATTCGATGGCAGCTTGTAACAAGGCCGTGACGGTGGTGCAGCTGTTGTGACGGATGAACTCCCGGTACTCTGGTAAGAGGTTGCGATGGATTCGTTCAAGCTGGCGGGCGGGCGAGAGTTGGCCGTATCGCCGGATCAGTGTTTGAATGTCGATGATATATTCGCTGGCTCGTTCTCCGGGCTTTTGTTTCCTTTGCTGGATTTCTTCCTCCAGATCATTTTCGCTGAGGACTGGGATGTAATAGAGTCGGAAACTTTCCTCGAAATCCTGCCAGTTCTGCCATGCCGCGCGGTTGTTTCGGTGCCACAAAAGGGCCTGGCCCTTCAGTAGCTCCGGGAGGCATCTTAGGAGTTGACGCTCGGTAATGCCGTAACTTTCCTGGAGCTCGCATATGCGCTCCAAAAAATTTCGGGCATCCTTTGTGCCGTCGAAATGGCAACCCCATTTACGGACGCGGTCCATGGCCGATGCAAGCGGTGATGGTGTGGGAGTTGCTTCGTCGACGGTGGGTGAGATGAGGGGCGCGTTGTCGGTGGGCGCGTTAAGCGTCTGGTTGACGTCGTCCTTCCCCATCGTGTCGGTGCCGACGAGGTACTGGCGAAGGCGGGCGCGTAGTTGCTCGAAGTTTCCCTCGGTATCCTGGTGGGCCTCTTTAAGGGCTTCGATGAGCTCTGCCTTATTTAGGTCATATAATTCTCTTAATTTTGAACTCATTTAAAGCTTCTTTTATCGGCCGGACGGTCCCTGTTCGGGCGCCAATTTGTGACGGTCTTCCGGCCGGTGGTAAGGAGTGCGGAGGATGCACTCAGTCGGGATGCCAGGGTATTGAAATCCTCTCCTTGCTAATTACTACGTTTATTATCTTGGATGCAAATATATGTACACTATTTACAATTGTTCGCTCCGCTGTGTAGGTCGTGTTACGTTTCGCGGTCGCCGGCGAAATTGTGGGGACCTGGTACCGGCCAGTTGTCTCTGTTTCGCAGCGGTAGTAGGAAGAGACCGGGCAGCGTCCGGGCGTCTCTGTTCTATAGCGGTAGAGGAAAGAGACCGGGCAGCGGCCGGGCGTCTCGGTTTCGGGACGATAGAGGAAAGAGACCGGGCAGCTTCCAGGCGTGTCTGTCTCGGAACGGTAGAGGAAAGAGACCGGGCAACGTCCAGGCGTCTCTGTCTCGGAACGGTAGAGGAAAGAGACCGGGCAACGTCCAGGCGTCTCTGTCTCGGAACGGTAGAGGAAAGAGACCGGGCAACTTCCAGGCGTCTCTGTCTCGGAACGGTAGAGGGACGGGTACGATCGTTCGATCGGCGGTACGGCGGATTTTTCCAGTTCGCGTGCACCGGGCAGCATCCAGGCAGGCAGGCTGGCAGTGGGGATCCGTAGCCCCACTCGAACTGCCTGGCTTCGTGACGTCGTGTCCCGATTCGCGGAAATTTGTAGCTGCGAGAAACCGACGCGATCTAGCGGCGCGGTGGGGAGTGAGCGTCATCGCGTTGACGTGTCGCGAGACCGGCAGGCTTCAGCCCGGTTCGGCGGGGTTCGGTCGCGGCCGCCCGCGGGTTCGGCTTCTCGCTCACTCCTGGTTGTGCCGCCGCGCGCTCGGTTCCTCGCGCTGGGACGCTACGTCACACAACCACTGGAGGAATCAAATAATAAAAATCTCCAAAAAAGATAACAAAAACCTCTTCCCTAGCATCAATAGATTTTTCCGACAAAAAGACCATATCTCACTAGATACACTCAAAATACACAATAATGCATCAAACTTACTCCATGAAGCCAATATTGACGCCTCAACCTTAAAAAGAGATACGGACCTAAATTACCTAATAGACAACCCAACTGACAAACTGAACATACTAGGGGCCCACTTCCATTCCGTCCACACGCAAAATATCACGCTGGGTAAAAACGGCCTAAATAACATAATTAAAACAAGAATCGACTCACTCGGAGCGGATATTGAAAATGACGTATTAAGCAACAATACAGTATGCTCCTTCTCGGACAATAACATAGTTTACGACCCAAACCCAAATGAAACTCCTACGAACTTCTTTATAGACTCCATATGATTATCTAAGACACTGCGGAAGCTCAACAACAAAAAATCAGCTAGTTTCGACAGAATCCCCAACATCTGCTTAAAAAAACTCCCCCCTACTACATCTTACTACTCACAATCATCTTTAACAACTGCCTGAACCTAGCATACTTCCCGAAAAACTGGAAAACAGCAAAAATCATAACAATAAAGAAAAAGGGCAAAGACTGCAGTAATCCAGCCAGTTACCGCCCCATAAGCTTACTACCCAACATTAGTAAGATCTTTGAAACAGTATTGAACTCGGCACTGCGTGTTCACTGCGAGACAAACAACATAATCCCTGATCACCAATTTGGCTTCAAACATGGACATTCCACAATCTTGAGAAGGCATTCGATACGGTTTGGCTGGATGGCCTCTTCTTCAAATTATTAGAGAAAAAATTTCCATCACACCTAATTAAAATACTCTGGAACTCCCTCCACAACAAACAATTCCTGGTAGCAGATGGCGATCTGGTTTCAACAAAAGCCTTCTCCATTGAGAACGGTCTGCAACAGGGTACGGTAAACTCCCCCATCCTGTTCAACATTTTCATGTCCGACCTGCTTCATTTGTTCGACTTAAACAATGGCGGAAAACTTCAATCATTCAAAAGAAACTGCAAAATCTATTCAACAAAATAGCTGACTTCTTTCATACCTGGAAACTCAAAATTAACGAAGACAAGTGTGAGACAATTCTGTTCAGACCATATATCTCAATGACCTCAGATGCGAATAAAGATGTCAGAACCTTCTCTAGGAAATTCGCTTTAAAATCTACTAAAGATCCAAATATCAATATACCCCACAATAGTACGGTCCGCTACTTAGGAGTGCACCTTGATTTCAATCTTACATACAATGCTCACGTTTATACACAGCTCCAAAAAGCACTTAAAGCCTTCCATGCAAATAAAAGACTTTTTTATTCCAGAGACCTCCACAAATCAGTCAAAATCCTTTGCTATAAATTATTAATAAGACCTATCCTAACATATGGATGCCAAACATGGTTTAACATAAGCGCCGGGGTTATGGAAAAACTGAGACTATTTGAGCGTAAATGCATACGCGCCTGCCTAGGCAAATACAGATCTATGGAATCAGACTATACCAAATACATAAGTAACCATAAACTGTATGACGAAGCTAAACTCATCAGAATTGACATATTCATACTAAAACTAATCAGAGATCACTGGGCCAACATTAGATCAAAAAACTCCAACTCGCTAATCTCTCATTCAGTTTACTCAAACCCGTTATACTTTGAAAAAACTAGACTTTCGGGCTATAGTCCACCACAGGCATTCCCTTACCTGGACTCTCTAGGCCTAATTCAAAACCATAAAATGCTCCCAATTATCTACCACATCAACAGAAAAGCTAACAACAAAGCAATGTCATACAGCCCCCCTATTAGTGCTAATGACACTAATTTAAGATTCGTAAAAAAGCTCTCGAAATGGGACAAAGTCACCAACCCCCAAAAAGAAGCAGACAAATATTGGTGGTTCCAATAAAAGATCCAAGCGATAATAATCCTCTTAAACCACAGTCACTGTATTCCTGGTCACCCGCTGCGAACGTAACAGGGTTCAATTGGTCTGGCTCAGTTGCAGCCAAAAAGAATAAGGAATTATATACTAGGGCCAGATAAAAGACCCTGGCTAATCACTTACCTGCCCCATACGTAAGCATCCCAATCACCGTCATGCTGATACGGCTCTCAAAATTAAACGTGTCATAGATAAGGTAGCAAGATAAAGAACACTCAGAACATTCCTCTTATTCTTTTGCTTATCATGCAAGTAAAATTATTTATTTATACTCATTCCTCACTCCTTCATGCAACGCAATTATAGCAATCGATAGTCAATACAATATATAATAAAGTACAAAATAATGTATAATATAGTATGTATGGTATGTATATAGGCCTGAGTGATAGTATGATTGGCGTTGTACATATTGTTTGGATGAATGTTAGAATGAATGTTTTATTATAAATTCAACGAGTTGTCCACAGCTCCGAGCATAATTAATTAACACCAGCTCCATGCGAAACAACGTACCTGAAGATTGTAGACTATGTCCTTTTCCCCCTGTAAATATAAGAATCCCCAACCACAAAATACAATAAGATTAGTATAGTTTTATATATACCTTTCTATACTGTATAACACACGCTATTACCATACAATGTATAAAAACCGAGAAAAAAAATCACACCAACACATCAATGCTCGCACACCTATAATTAGTGCACCCTACACATCACCTAAGCGGCTAAGCGTACCTCCATGGAGGTCTATAGTCCATAAGTCTCAGTTTATCAATGTAAATCCATTATGCGTTAAGGATAATCAAAACCCTCACTGTAAAATAACCTGGTATAATAAACGCATATCTTGTTAAAAAAAAAAAATCATCCAACAAGGTTCGTTGGACACAACGGTAGCGCATCAGATTGTCACGAGGGTGACCTGGGTTCGAATCCCCTGCAATGCAATTCACACGCATCATACTTTTTTTTTTCAATTTTTCCCGTGGAAATATATTTTGTAGATATTACGTATCATATACGTTAATCTACGCATATTTTAATGTTACTGAGGTTAAAACTGCATTTATAACATAACATATTATTCTAATCATCTCTTGCACCGGTGTTTTTATATTCTTGTACTGTGAAAATATTTCATTCCGAATCTTTCGACGCCTGCAATTGTCGAGCAGGTAAAGTGTGATAGCCGTTAAAATAGCCGTATTTTTAACATTAAAATTTGCGTAGAGTAATATATAAATAATATAATATATTTAACGTACTACTGTATATAATACGTAATATCCACAATATATATTTCCACGGGAAAATTTTTTAACCCATTCGACAAAAAGCCGAAATGGTATTTTTTCATACTATGTGAATACTACGACCCCCGTATGTACTATTGTTCCAAAAGCGATTTCCACATCCGTGGCGTCCCCTTTTTAGCTTCCCGACTTAAAAATCAAAAATTCAAAGAGCCCGCGGCAGAATGTGTCCGTATCTATGCCAAAAGCGGGCTCCTTAAAAAAAAAAGAGCAGCGGAGGAGCTCGCCTCATCGTTTCACGTGGCGAGAAAGGCCATTCTCGATCGTGGAGCTGTAAGAAAATGACTGATAATGTAAGTAAAAAAAAAATACTATTCATATATTCATTCATAGCTATCGTTATTCATATGCTCTAGCCCGGTTATCTGTATTCGCTAGTTTTATTCGTGAGATATTCGTGAGATTTATTTTTGTTCGTTAGTTTTATTCGTGATTCGTGAGATTTTTTCGTCACTTAAATTCTGATTACAATCTACGTATGATAGAAGAAAGTTATACATCTAGCACAAGGATACGTATTATTCAACAACAAATTTGAAATTGGAAATTCGGATTATATAAAAATTACATTACATTATTACAAAATATGTTTCTTCTCATCATTACTTTACAACCCTTTCAATTATTCAATCATACAATAAACTGTAACATATTAACATTAACATTATTTTGTGAACGATTCGCAGTTGTAACTAGTAGTAAAACAAGATGATATTGCACTTGTTGAAGCATATTCTATCTATAACTCATTACGCCAATGATTAGAAATATTACAAACATATCTAAGTTGAACGTAAACGAACATGTAAGGTACAACATTTTGAAAGTCTATGGTAGGCACTTTGCCTACGTTAACTATCAATGGAAGTAGATCGTATCTGTATAGCAAGTAATATATACAACAAGAACATATTGGATACATAGAAGCATATTTTAACTCGGATGTGTTCGAGACTTCTAATCGCTGGCGTTACAAGTTAGAATATGCTTCAACGTGTGCAATATCTACTTTATGTACTATATGTATTTTACATGTTCGTTTACGTTCAACTCAGATGTGTTTGATAATATTTCCAATCGTTGACGTTATAAGTTATAGTAGAATATGCTTCAACGTGTGCAATATCTTCTTGTTTTACTACTAGTTACAACTGCGAATCCTACACAAAATAACGTTATAATAAGTTACAGTTTTTTGTATTAAATGTAATGTAATGTAATTTTTATAATTTCGCATCATACACTATTTTAGTTTCCAAATTTATATATTTCCTAATTTCCAATTTTCAATGGAAACATACGTACCCTTGCGCTACATGTATGACTTTCTTCTATCATACGCAGCTTTTATGAACTGTTGCTCTTTTATTTGTATATATTTATATATATTATCCGATAATTAATTGTTTATTAATATTTGTAGACAAATATGGAGGACGCCTTATTGGCAGGTAAATAATAAAAATTTATATATCTACATTTATTCAAATTTATTATTTTTCCAGTCATTTAATGATAAAATTAATTTTAGAGATTGACGCCGAACTGGCCAATTTTAATATAGCGGAGCTGCCACCTGCTTCGGCTCCGCCACCCTGTGATGCCAGATCGGGGACGGGTTCCCTCGAGAATTTCCCCCACCTTGCGCACACTACGCCGGAGCTGCGTGTCCGTCATTTGGACTCCGAAGCGCCGAGCTCACGGACACGCTGCTCCGGCGTAGTATGCGCGAGGTGGGGGAAATTCTCGAGGGAACCCGTCCCTGATCTGGCATCACAGCCGCCACCACGGGCTTCGGCTCCGCCGCCACCACCACCGCCACCACCACCACCAGCGAGCCAGGCCCCGGCTGATGGTAAATATACATAAATATACATAAAATAAAATACATACATAAAACATATACACATTTTAAGAAGTTATACGCTTTTAGAATGTTCGAAAATAAGTGGGTCATTCCACGCCAACTCGATAACTTTTTTCCCTCGATGTCTCGGATTTTGTTCAAACTTGAATATGTTGTAGTCCTCGTGAAATAAGGGGGGGGGGGGGGGGGTTAATTCACCATTTTGTCGATTTCAAGTTTCACTAAAAAACACAGGGGCTTGAATTTTGCGATTTTTGCCTATTTTCGTGAAAATGGGTTGTACTTCTGAATTTTTATCTCGGAAACTATTTGTCGGATTTGGTTGACTCTTACGACATTTTAATGTAGAAAGATCGGCCTTCTTGAATAATTTTTTTCTAAATCCAAAAATTCATTTTGCGACATTGAAAATTATAAATAAAGTTTTATTTTCCAAATTGAGGCTCAAGGTCACGATTTTAAAAATCCGAAAAAATACCACCATATTCGCTGAAGAATTTTCTATAAAATCAGACTATCTCTTGTTGGTAATTTGCATATTTAACGTCGCAGAAAGCTGTTAAAGGTATAAGCGAGCCGCGCGCTCCGCTATTACGGTCGCCCGACCGTACCACTCGCAAAATTCAAGGCCCCGTATTTTTTAAACAAACTCAAAATCGACAAAATGGTGAATTAACCCCCCCCCCCCTAATTTCACGAGGACTACAACATATTCAAGTTTGAACAAAATCCGAGACATCGAGGGAAAAAAGTGATCGAGTTGGCGTGGAATGACCCAAGTCTAAATTTAAATACTAATAAATTTATTGTTTATACTACTAATTACAGGACCGTACGTGGCTCGCCACAGAAAATGCGGATGGAGGGTGAGGGCCCAGGAGGAGAACAGGATAGCCCTGGAAATGATGAGGGCCCAGGCCGTCGCCCTCCGAAACATAATCAGCGAACGATACCGCGGCCGCGGCCGTGGCTGGGAGCGGGGCCGGGGTCGTGGCGGCGCCCAATAAATAAATATAAAATAAATTTTTTTTATATATTTTTATATATATATATTAATATATATTTTTGATACATCAAAATGTGGTTAATTCATTTGCTCGTACAGCCTTTCTCTTTCAGCTGTTGAATTAATTCTCTTCGTCTGCATTGCTCAATGAAAAATAGGACACATTTACTAATTATTTATAATAAATTATCACACGCGTTCATATGTCAAGATCATTGAATGAATAATTGCGTATGCAATGCAAAACCCTACCTGAAAATTTGTGCGTACATAGTCTGATCTAGATCACACTGAATCATCTTCGGCTTCGATTATCTGTAAATAAATATATAAAGCCACATTTTAGTTATATACACAACTTATCGTAGAACTTATATAGAAATATAGAAATAGAGTGGCCTTTTGCTATAGTAAGTGTAGAGACTGCATAATGTGTCCAAAGGATGCGAAAACGTATGGTAGAAAGTCTTATTGCAGAAAATTTAAATGCTAATGGTAATTTAATGAAAATGAACGATGAGATCCAATATTTTTAACGCACAGATTATTGGTGTTGGAATAAAATTTATTTAGTATGTTTATTGGTGAATTGAAATATTGTTAATGGGACCTAAAAAATTAACGCTATAGTAACTACTATGGATTTTATTAAAGTATTATGACTGTCTTTCACAAAAGATACAAAGTTTCATGGAATATGTGTTTTCTCAGTACTTTCTTCACTAATGTGACTTGCTCTACATTGCAAGCAGTACGCCATAATTTTCTACATTCTTAATGGTATGCTATTTTGACAAATTTTGTCGATTTACCTTATTTGACAAAGTTCCAGAAACTTGAGCGAAACAAGATGCTCTATCTATCTATCTAATCTTCTCCGGACAACCTCCACGCCTGTGCATTCCCTTCATTTCTATCCATCCAAGCCTGTGCGTCCCCTTCAATTCTACTATCCAAGCCTGTGCGTCTCCTTCATTATTATCGAAGTCCTGTGCGTCCACTTCATTTCTATCTACCCAGATAACCATCTGTTGCCAATCTGACATCAGACTGGTAGCAGGCTCTGGCACAAGAGCGCAGAGTCTGCACGTCAGAACCGTAGTCGTCTGTGTCCGCATTTGGCTGCGTTCTGAGCTGCAGATTCTGATGTCAGACGCCTGATGTCAGATCGGCAGCAGATGGACAGCAGATTCTGCCGTCTGCTAGACACAGCCAACAGCACCATCTGAGGGCCAGAATTACCAAATAATTCTCTACCCGTGACGTCACATGGCCGTCCCTATGCGTGACGTCACATGGCGTGGCTACGCACCAACACATGTGTACCGTGTTTGCTATAGGTGTGTCCCCCACCCTTTCTACTGCGCGCAGGGAATTTGTAAGCAGCAGTTTCGGAGCAGATTATGTTTACATGACCTACGAGGTTTATTAAATAAGTTCTAAATTTATTTGTAAAGGTATGTTTTCTTTATTTTTGATAACACAGCGATAAGTGGCACATATATATAATTAACTCTGAAAATAAATACAATATTAGTATAAAATTGAATTGATACTGGGAATGTATCAATCCATGATTATTTTATTAAACGGGCGCTGAAAAGTGCCGATCGATGTTCATTGTGAACATCGAGAGGTTGGTTACGTTTGATTCAATTAAAATGGGCACTGAAAAGTACCGTTTGGTCTCTTCGCCACTGTAAAAGGAGACACATCTCTACTTTTAATGGGCATATTTCTGAAACATACAATTTTTACAGTATTTAAGGATCGTTTTCACGCTACAGTAAATCGTGACTTTTACGGTCACGACACTAAATGTCATGATTTTTAATGTTACGTTAAAACGGACCTTCAAAGGTCATCAGCTTCTTCTTCGGGCTGCTGGTCGCTCCAGAAATCGCGGCACCTTTGCAGCTCATTATTGGGGGCTGCCGTCGAGCGTGGATCACGCTTCCTGCTGCGCACCCTCTCCTTCGCGGTGCGAAATGCCCGCTGCATCGACGCCTGGAAATCCGATCGGAGCGGCTTCTGAAAATGCGGATTCCCAGACACCGCTTCTGAAAAAGTAATGCACGCAAAGGACGTTGGCATGATTATGTATAAAAACATGAAAATGCTTATTGCTTCGTACCGTAAATCGCCATCGTGATCCGGGTGTTGTACAGCAGCCGTTGTCCTGTTCGGCCGAACCACGTGAAGGATGTTGTCACATCACCGACGAGGGCTTCGTTCATACAAAAGTCGACTGCAGTCTTCAGGCTGAACCCACCCACATATATTAAATATTGAACCTAAACAAAGTAAGCAAAGATTGATGTATGTATTATATAAAAGTAAATAAAAGCATAATTTCATTTTCACTTACAACATTCGAATAAGTTTCGTCATCGATATCCTCGAAACAGTCCACCTCCTCCGGTGACGACAGAGGAACGACCGCTGGTTTTCGCGGTGGACCGTTATGGGTGGGTCGAACACATTGGAGAACACTCATTCTTCTGCAAACAGAACGGATAGAGACGTAACGTATTAATAAACACGATACATGTGCGATATTTACGTCAGCTCCGCCTCCATAGATCCTATACGATCATGCATGCACCTGCGAACATTGACATTTATAAGAAAATGTCCTTACAGCAATATTTTTATAGCAAAGAAAAGAAACGTGTAAATTTACCCATTCTCGGGAGAATGGGTCTGCGCTATAATCTGTTGCAACGGCTCTCTCTGGATCACAGTGGCGGGTGCAGACGATGTCCTTGGATCCTGATGACATGTGAATGCTGCGGAGGCAGGAACACTGGCAGCAGAGGTCTCCTGAAACATATAAATGTTACTCGGGTTAGAAGCAGAAAAACCCGTTGACGTTGTTGGAATGTCTGCCTGTAAGATCTCCCTCAGATCTTGGATGTCTTCGATAATCGGTGGTCTCGGCGCGGTCGACGTCCTTTGCCGTTTCGGGGTTTCCTCCTCCGAAGTCCATGTCAACCTGTAAGTAAAATTACACATTACAATACTTAGCAAAGGCGTGTTAACTGTTTTTTCAGTTTACATGCATGCATGCATGCATACCTCGCAATATTAACAAGATTTAAGATCACAACTTGCCAGCAAAAAAGTGCAATATTTTATGCACCAACTATTCTCACCTTCTCCATATTATACTTGTATGTAACATAATTATACGAAACCTCAAGACGAACCTATACAACGTGCTACTCAATAATTCGAGTGTAACCCGACAAAGGCTACAGCAGTAGAAAACGTGAAAAAATGACCCATACAGAAACGTTCGAACCAAACGATAAAATAACCAATCACCAGAGATTAACAAGGATACATGTAAATATGGTTTTACTTGTGAAGAGCAATACAAAAGAAGAAAATGTAAATATTATAGCACGTCACTCACCAGAAAATAGTCGTAACTTACCAAAAACAAGAGACGAAACTAGAAAGGAGAAAAGATTTTTTTTTTTTTACATGGTGGAAATCCCTAACGGATACCTCACTCCCCGCGAGAGGGGTGAGATTTTTTTTTTTATTGTTAACGGAAAACCCTTTAGTATGCAAAATGTACAAAGCATAAAGTAAAATATAAATGTAAACAATACAAAATAACTTAAAATAACTTAAAATAAAATAAGTAATCGGTGTGAGTACTTAATATAACATTAACGCATCAGATCACGTGACCTATACAGTGACGAACGCCCATACAAAAGTGATCGGAGGCCAAACA
Source organism: Andrena trimmerana (assembly GCA_951215215.1). Classification (NCBI taxonomy): domain Eukaryota; kingdom Metazoa; phylum Arthropoda; class Insecta; order Hymenoptera; family Andrenidae; genus Andrena; species Andrena trimmerana. Next base: position 23,673,696 of record OX578062.1, on the reverse strand, counting down.
TACAAGATACATATACTCGAAAGGAACTTGCGAAACCATTCCCATCGGTAGCAATGACAATGGGCTTGTTCCTTCCTTATGATGCTTCGCGCCTAACCGTTTAATAAGGATTTTAGTTTCAGAATCTCCTTCGATCCCACACTTGAATTTTGCAGAGTTAGCTTTGAAAAAATTTGTTCTTCGTAACGAAGAACTTTATGGCCCAACTTTTAATAGTTATAACGTCCATGGCCTTCTTCATTTAACCAACGATGTCAGACATCTTGGTAATTTAGATTCATGTTCTGCTTTTCCATATGAAAACAACATGTCCATTTTTAAAAAATATCTTAGAAAGCCAAGTCTTCCTCTCCAACAATATTCCAATAGGATGAGGGAGACACAACTTCATGGCACAAATATTCATTCTAATGTCGATTTTTCTATTCGCGTATCTAGACCGCTTAGTAACAACCCCAATTGTTCTCAATACCATAAGATAGATTTCAATGGCATATCTCTGGGCATATGTGTACGCGATAATTGTTGCATCTCAGTCGACGGTTCGATCTGCCTAATTTTCAATATTAGCATAGACTCTAATAACTCCCATCGTTGAGGTATTAAAAAATTTCTAGAGGTCGATAATTTTTATGATATCGCCTTAAAGTATTCGGCTCTTATATAAATGCGCCACATTGAGCCAGGACATTTCATATATCTCCCCCGATCAGGTTCGCGCCAAATGTTTTAGAATGCCTCTTCAAGGTAATATGCCCACTGGCAACAACGACGACCCCATTGCACTTTACTGACCACGATTACGGCCCGGCCTTACGACTACTTGGTATTGCCACGCTTAGTGATAGGAGACTGTCTTCGGACTTAATCTTCCTCTACAAGGTCATACATGCCCATGTAAAATGTATGCAGCTTGTGGCTGCGCTGCGGTTCCGTGCTCCTGAGCGAGTTTTACGACCTAGGCCCCTTTTTGTGAGTAGGGAACCGGGGTACCGTAATTACACAGCTGACCCCGTAAGTAGAGCTATGAATTGTGCTAACCAATGTTTCCCTGACATTGATTTGTTTTGTGTATCCCTTAGTGGCCTTCGATCACTTTTGTATGGGCGTTCGTCACTGTATAGGTCACGTGATCTGATGCGTTAATGTTATATTAAGTACTCACACCGATTACTTATTTTATTTTAAGTTATTTTAAGTTATTTTGTATTGTTTACATTTATATTTTACTTTATGCTTTGTACATTTTGCATACTAAAGGGTTTTCCGTTAACAATAAAAAAAAAAATCTCACCCCTCTCGCGGGGAGTGAGGTATCCGTTAGGGATTTCCACCATGTAAAAAAAAAAAAATCTTTTCTCCTTTCTAGTTTCGTCTCTTGTTTTTGGTAAGTTACGACTATTTTCTGGTGAGTGACGTGCTATAATATTTACATTTTCTTCTTTTGTATTGCTCTTCACAAGTAAAACCATATTTACATGTATCCTTGTTAATCTCTGGTGATTGGTTATTTTATCGTTTGGTTCGAACGTTTCTGTATGGGTCATTTTTTCACGTTTTCTACTGCTGTAGCCTTTGTCGGGTTACACTCGAATTATTGAGTAGCACGTTGTATAGGTTCGTCTTGAGGTTTCGTATAATTATGTTACATACAAGTATAATATGGAGAAGGTGAGAATAGTTGGTGCATAAAATATTGCACTTTTTTGCTGGCAAGTTGTGATCTTAAATCTTGTTAATATTGCGAGGTATGCATGCATGCATGCATGTAAACTGAAAAAACAGTTAACACGCCTTTGCTAAGTATTGTAATGTGTAATTTTACTTACAGGTTGACATGGACTTCGGAGGAGGAAACCCCGAAACGGCAAAGGACGTCGACCGCGCCGAGACCACCGATTATCGAAGACATCCAAGATCTGAGGGAGATCTTACAGGCAGACATTCCAACAACGTCAACGGGTTTTTCTGCTTCTAACCCGAGTAACATTTATATGTTTCAGGAGACCTCTGCTGCCAGTGTTCCTGCCTCCGCAGCATTCACATGTCATCAGGATCCAAGGACATCGTCTGCACCCGCCACTGTGATCCAGAGAGAGCCGTTGCAACAGATTATAGCGCAGACCCATTCTCCCGAGAATGGGTAAATTTACACGTTTCTTTTCTTTGCTATAAAAATATTGCTGTAAGGACATTTTCTTATAAATGTCAATGTTCGCAGGTGCATGCATGATCGTATAGGATCTATGGAGGCGGAGCTGACGTAAATATCGCACATGTATCGTGTTTATTAATACGTTACGTCTCTATCCGTTCTGTTTGCAGAAGAATGAGTGTTCTCCAATGTGTTCGACCCACCCATAACGGTCCACCGCGAAAACCAGCGGTCGTTCCTCTGTCGTCACCGGAGGAGGTGGACTGTTTCGAGGATATCGATGACGAAACTTATTCGAATGTTGTAAGTGAAAATGAAATTATGCTTTTATTTACTTTTATATAATACATACATCAATCTTTGCTTACTTTGTTTAGGTTCAATATTTAATATATGTGGGTGGGTTCAGCCTGAAGACTGCAGTCGACTTTTGTATGAACGAAGCCCTCGTCGGTGATGTGACAACATCCTTCACGTGGTTCGGCCGAACAGGACAACGGCTGCTGTACAACACCCGGATCACGATGGCGATTTACGGTACGAAGCAATAAGCATTTTCATGTTTTTATACATAATCATGCCAACGTCCTTTGCGTGCATTACTTTTTCAGAAGCGGTGTCTGGGAATCCGCATTTTCAGAAGCCGCTCCGATCGGATTTCCAGGCGTCGATGCAGCGGGCATTTCGCACCGCGAAGGAGAGGGTGCGCAGCAGGAAGCGTGATCCACGCTCGACGGCAGCCCCCAATAATGAGCTGCAAAGGTGCCGCGATTTCTGGAGCGACCAGCAGCCCGAAGAAGAAGCTGATGACCTTTGAAGGTCCGTTTTAACGTAACATTAAAAATCATGACATTTAGTGTCGTGACCGTAAAAGTCACGATTTACTGTAGCGTGAAAACGATCCTTAAATACTGTAAAAATTGTATGTTTCAGAAATATGCCCATTAAAAGTAGAGATGTGTCTCCTTTTACAGTGGCGAAGAGACCAAACGGTACTTTTCAGTGCCCATTTTAATTGAATCAAACGTAACCAACCTCTCGATGTTCACAATGAACATCGATCGGCACTTTTCAGCGCCCGTTTAATAAAATAATCATGGATTGATACATTCCCAGTATCAATTCAATTTTATACTAATATTGTATTTATTTTCAGAGTTAATTATATATATGTGCCACTTATCGCTGTGTTATCAAAAATAAAGAAAACATACCTTTACAAATAAATTTAGAACTTATTTAATAAACCTCGTAGGTCATGTAAACATAATCTGCTCCGAAACTGCTGCTTACAAATTCCCTGCGCGCAGTAGAAAGGGTGGGGGACACACCTATAGCAAACACGGTACACATGTGTTGGTGCGTAGCCACGCCATGTGACGTCACGCATAGGGACGGCCATGTGACGTCACGGGTAGAGAATTATTTGGTAATTCTGGCCCTCAGATGGTGCTGTTGGCTGTGTCTAGCAGACGGCAGAATCTGCTGTCCATCTGCTGCCGATCTGACATCAGGCGTCTGACATCAGAATCTGCAGCTCAGAACGCAGCCAAATGCGGACACAGACGACTACGGTTCTGACGTGCAGACTCTGCGCTCTTGTGCCAGAGCCTGCTACCAGTCTGATGTCAGATTGGCAACAGATGGTTATCTGGGTAGATAGAAATGAAGTGGACGCACAGGACTTCGATAATAATGAAGGAGACGCACAGGCTTGGATAGTAGAATTGAAGGGGACGCACAGGCTTGGATGGATAGAAATGAAGGGAATGCACAGGCGTGGAGGTTGTCCGGAGAAGATTAGATAGATAGATAGAGCATCTTGTTTCGCTCAAGTTTCTGGAACTTTGTCAAATAAGGTAAATCGACAAAATTTGTCAAAATAGCATACCATTAAGAATGTAGAAAATTATGGCGTACTGCTTGCAATGTAGAGCAAGTCACATTAGTGAAGAAAGTACTGAGAAAACACATATTCCATGAAACTTTGTATCTTTTGTGAAAGACAGTCATAATACTTTAATAAAATCCATAGTAGTTACTATAGCGTTAATTTTTTAGGTCCCATTAACAATATTTCAATTCACCAATAAACATACTAAATAAATTTTATTCCAACACCAATAATCTGTGCGTTAAAAATATTGGATCTCATCGTTCATTTTCATTAAATTACCATTAGCATTTAAATTTTCTGCAATAAGACTTTCTACCATACGTTTTCGCATCCTTTGGACACATTATGCAGTCTCTACACTTACTATAGCAAAAGGCCACTCTATTTCTATATTTCTATATAAGTTCTACGATAAGTTGTGTATATAACTAAAATGTGGCTTTATATATTTATTTACAGATAATCGAAGCCGAAGATGATTCAGTGTGATCTAGATCAGACTATGTACGCACAAATTTTCAGGTAGGGTTTTGCATTGCATACGCAATTATTCATTCAATGATCTTGACATATGAACGCGTGTGATAATTTATTATAAATAATTAGTAAATGTGTCCTATTTTTCATTGAGCAATGCAGACGAAGAGAATTAATTCAACAGCTGAAAGAGAAAGGCTGTACGAGCAAATGAATTAACCACATTTTGATGTATCAAAAATATATATTAATATATATATATAAAAATATATAAAAAGAATTTATTTTATATTTATTTATTGGGCGCCGCCACGACCCCGGCCCCGCTCCCAGCCACGGCCGCGGCCGCGGTATCGTTCGCTGATTACGTTTCGGAGGGCGACGGCCTGGGCCCTCATCATTTCCAGGGCTATCCTGTTCTCCTCCTGGGCCCTCACCCTCCATCCGCATTTTCTGTGGCGAGCCACGTACGGTCCTGTAATTAGTAGTATAAACAATAAATTTATTAGTATTTAAATTTAGACTTGGGTCATTCCACGCCAACTCGATCACTTTTTTCCCTCGATGTCTCGGATTTTGTTCAAACTTGAATATGTTGTAGTCCTCGTGAAATTAGGGGGGGGGGGGTTAATTCACCATTTTGTCGATTTTGAGTTTGTTTAAAAAATACTGGGCCTTGAATTTTGCGAGTGGTACGGTCGGGCGACCGTAATAGCGGAGCGCGCGGCTCGCTTATACCTTTAACAGCTTTCTGCGACGTTAAATATGCAAATTACCAACAAGAGATAGTCTGATTTTATAGAAAATTCTTCAGCGAATATGGTGGTATTTTTTCGGATTTTTAAAATCGTGACCTTGAGCCTCAATTTGGAAAATAAAACTTTATTTATAATTTTCAATGTCGCAAAATGAATTTTTGGATTTAGAAAAAAATTATTCAAGAAGGCCGATCTTTCTACATTAAAATGTCGTAAGAGTCAACCAAATCCGACAAATAGTTTCCGAGATAAAAATTCAGAAGTACAACCTATTTTCACGAAAATAGGCAAAAATCGCAAAATTCAAGGCCCTGTGTTTTTTAGTGAAACTTGAAATCGACAAAATGGTGAATTAACCCCCCCCCCCCCCTTATTTCACGAGGACTACAACATATTCAAGTTTGAACAAAATCCGAGACATCGAGGGAAAAAAGTTATCGAGTTGGCGTGGAATGACCCACTTATTTTCGAACATTCTAAAAGCGTATAACTTCTTAAAATGTGTATATGTTTTATGTATGTATTTTATTTTATGTATATTTATGTATATTTACCATCAGCCGGGGCCTGGCTCGCTGGTGGTGGTGGTGGCGGTGGTGGTGGCGGCGGAGCCGAAGCCCGTGGTGGCGGCTGTGATGCCAGATCAGGGACGGGTTCCCTCGAGAATTTCCCCCACCTCGCGCATACTACGCCGGAGCAGCGTGTCCGTGAGCTCGGCGCTTCGGAGTCCAAATGACGGACACGCAGCTCCGGCGTAGTGTGCGCAAGGTGGGGGAAATTCTCGAGGGAACCCGTCCCCGATCTGGCATCACAGGGTGGCGGAGCCGAAGCAGGTGGCAGCTCCGCTATATTAAAATTGGCCAGTTCGGCGTCAATCTCTAAAATTAATTTTATCATTAAATGACTGGAAAAATAATAAATTTGAATAAATGTAGATATATAAATTTTTATTATTTACCTGCCAATAAGGCGTCCTCCATATTTGTCTACAAATATTAATAAACAATTAATTATCGGATAATATATATAAATATATACAAATAAAAGAGCAACAGTTCATAAAAGCTGCGTATGATAGAAGAAAGTCATACATGTAGCGCAAGGGTACGTATGTTTCCATTGCAAATTGGAAATTAGGAAATATATAAATTTGGAAACTAAAATAGTGTATGATGCGAAATTATAAAAATTACATTACATTACATTTAATACAAAAAACTGTAACTTATTATAACGTTATTTTGTGTGGGATTCGCAGTTGTAACTAGTAGTAAAACAAGAAGATATTGCACACGTTGAAGCATATTCTACTATAACTTATAACGTCAACGATTGGAAATATTATCAAACACATCTGAGTTGAACGTAAACGAACATGTAAAATACATATAGTACATAAAGTAGATATTGCACACGTTGAAGCATATTCTAACTTGTAACGCCAGCGATTAGAAGTCTCGAACACATCCGAGTTAAAATATGCTTCTATGTATCCAATATGTTCTTGTTGTATATATTACTTGCTATACAGATACGATCTACTTCCATTGATAGTTAACGTAGGCAAAGTGCCTACCATAGACTTTCAAAATGTTGTACCTTACATGTTCGTTTACGTTCAACTTAGATATGTTTGTAATATTTCTAATCATTGGCGTAATGAGTTATAGATAGAATATGCTTCAACAAGTGCAATATCATCTTGTTTTACTACTAGTTACAACTGCGAATCGTTCACAAAATAATGTTAATGTTAATATGTTACAGTTTATTGTATGATTGAATAATTGAAAGGGTTGTAAAGTAATGATGAGAAGAAACATATTTTGAAATAATGTAATGTAATTTTTATATAATCCGAATTTCCAATTTCAAATTTGTTGTTGAATAATACGTATCCTTGTGCTAGATGTATAACTTTCTTCTATCATACGTAGATTGTAATCAGAATTTAAGTGACGAAAAAATCTCACGAATCACGAATAAAACTAACGAACAAAAATAAATCTCACGAATATCTCACGAATAAAACTAGCGAATACAGATAACCGGGCTAGAGCATATGAATAACGATAGCTATGAATGAATATATGAATAGTATTTTTTTTTTACTTACATTATCAGTCATTTTCTTACAGCTCCACGATCGAGAATGGCCTTTCTCGCCACGTGAAACGATGAGGCGAGCTCCTCCGCTGCTCTTTTTTTTTTAAGGAGCCCGCTTTTGGCATAGATACGGACACATTCTGCCGCGGGCTCTTTGAATTTTTGATTTTTAAGTCGGGAAGCTAAAAAGGGGACGCCACGGATGTGGAAATCGCTTTTGGAACAATAGTACATACGGGGGTCGTAGTATTCACATAGTATGAAAAAATAAAAATAATGGCTTGTTGACGTGTTATGAATGTAAACAGAATGCACGTACACGATAATTATCGCATCATTCGTGTCCATGACACCTCTGCGATCAAACATGCAGCCATTATCGAAATCCAAGAGTAAACAAAACCATAGCCACAAAAAGCGACAACTCGTTGAGGAATTGAACGCTCCAGCTCGAAGACATTTCCCACGGAGGTGCGTCATAGTGCATGGATACGATGATCTGTGGCAAGCTGACGTTGTAGAAATGCGTCCATACTCGCGATTCAACCAGGGTCACCACTACATACTCACCGTCATCGATGTGCTGAGCAAGTATGGGTGGGCGTTACCGCTCAAGACTAAAAGTGGTGCTGAGGTGACTAAAGCGTTTGCAAAGATATTTAGAGATTGATATCCGAAAAATTTGCAAACCGATCAAGGAAAAGAATTTTACAACGCCGATGTGCAGAAACTCTTTACAAAGCATGACATTAATCATTATTCAACGTATTCGGTTATGAAGGCCTCCGTCGTGGAACGTTTCAACCGAACTTTGAAGAACAATATGTGGAAAATGTTTACACTCAATGGAACCTACAGATGGACCGATGCGCTATCGCGTCTACTTGCAGAGTATAACGCACGAAAACATAGAACCATTGGAATGCGTCCTTGCGATGTTACCCCTGCGATCGCCGATAAGCTGCTAGCCACCCTGTACAGCAACATAAAGATCGCTGCTCCAGCGAGATTCAAGTTGGGCTAGTTTGTGCGCGTAAGCAAATTTAAAACCATCTTCGATAAAGGCTATACACCGAATTGGACAACGGAAGTGTTCAAGATAGCCAAAAGTACAGGCAACTAATCCTGCGACGTATCTGCTGGTCGATTCTTGTGGAAAACCTGTTGCCGGAGGATTCTATGAACACGAGCTGCAACGCGTCACCGATCCTGATGTGTATCTAGTGGAAAAAGTGTTGCGTAGAAAGGGGGATGAGGTGTACGTCAAGTGGCTTGGCTTTGATAAATCACACAATTCTTGGATAAATGAAAATAATGTATTGTAAAATAATAATACATGGTTCAATAAATACAATGATACATATGTAAATGTGCAAACAATTTTTATTTTAACACATTAATCTTGTTATGTATATGAATGAGTTAATAAATACAATAATACTTTCTATACAGTTGCGAGCAATTTTATATTACGCAATAATTCCACTATTTATATGAATGAGTTAATAAATACAATAATAATTTCTATACATTTGTGAACAATTTCTATACGTTTGTGAACAATTTTATATTATACAATAATTCCACTATTTATAATAAATACAATTTCTATTTTTTTTTTACAACGGAATTTTGTAATGTCCCCAGGGCAGAGTGTAGGTCGAATCGGGTACGATATGCCGCTTGTCGTCTTACGGACTTAGAGCGATTTTGGATTCCGAAATGGTGTACACTTTATGCAATTTAGACCGTATGCATGATTGTCTGCGAACCATTTCGATCTCCCTATGCAAACACTGCGCGTAGTCGTCGAAAGTTATCGTTCGGGCTATGACGTTGGTCTTGACGCCTTTCGCCTTTTTCGTATCTTTTTTGCCGTCTACGCGAAGTGCATACATTTTCGCTCTAAGCCCTACGAAATCGGTCATTATCGCACCGTTATTTTCGTCCTTCATCAGCCCTGGAACCTTCTTATTTACATGCGGCATATTATATGCATTGTCGATGGGATAATCGCTTGTGTCGAATCTATCGATATTGTGTTTCATGGTCTCGTAGATATCGTCGCATCGAATGTGATAAATGAGGCTGTCGGTGTCGGTGTATAGAATTTTACAATTTTGAGCGTGCAGGGGAGACATGTACTCGTGGTGAAATTCATACAAACAAATTTTTGATATGTCCAGAATGTACATACCCACGTATATCGGTTTGTTGAATTTCACCTCGAGTTTTCGCAATTCAACAGCTATTAAATTTTCCGAAAAAACACTTCTGCTGTGGAAATTCGGTTTCGCGATCATTGCCTCCGCGCCATATCGCCCTTCCCAATGTGTTAAAAGTTTTACATCCACGTGGTTTCGCACATTTTCCATAGTTCTACCGAATACCGCGTTGTTTATCAATTTGTATAAATTTTTTTCAAAGTCGTTTGTCGCGCTTGTTCTAAACCGTGTATTGAGTTCGATGTAATCGCGGAGCCAGGGAGATTGAGCGAATTGAAGCACGCGGTGTATCTTTGTAATACGAAGACCGTGACGCGTGCACTGCTGCAGGTTGCGATAATAGATAACGTAACGCTGCTTATCGTATACCGTCGCGAGTAACTTGTCCTGTCGGCTGCCAGGTGGTTTGGCACGCGTCGGGCAGAACGGTAGATCGGCGTGAGCGTCGTGCAGACGTTGCGGATATTCCAGATCTACCTCGAGAATGTATCCCGTGGGCGAATCAACAGCGATCGAAGATACGTCAAAATTTACAACATCTTCGACCCATTGAAATTTAGCGTGTGGCAGGGGTTCACACATTGCCCATCCATACAAATTGTTCACGTCAAAGTACATCAAGTACGACGACTCTTCCGATGTGTTGTAAGATGACATGTACTTGTTATTGGCATGTGCGTATCTTCCGGAACATTGGCTTAAGCCCCCGCGTATACCATGTTCGATAAACATGACCATATCGATGTCAGTGAGCATTTCGAACGTAATTTTGGTGTGTTTTAGCATTGCATCCCACGTGAAACCAGGTAAAGTATAATAATGTGCTGAATCTAATCCATAGCTCTTGATGCAACTTTCGCGAAAATTTTCAAAAATATCTGCCAAGGATGCAAAACGCGTTTTTATAATTTAAATTGCACTCCGAATGTGCTGGGCCTCTGAACCGTCCGGATAGGTGGCAATGATCGCAAACTCGTACATCGCTAGCCTTGAATGGTTCTTCGCAAATATGACAGTGTGTTGCATCGCGAAATGTCGTCCACTGTTCAGGAGTTAAATCCAGCATGGGAACATTACTGGTCAAGATGGGTTTGGCGAAGTTTGCAAAATTTTTTAGTTCGTCTACGAACCATGAAACACAATCCGCGTCGCGGCGATATCGATACGTCGACAGCGATGTATCATACGAGCAATGCATATAATAGGCTATACTATGAACTTTATGGTGTTGATACGTGTGTAATTTATTGTCTTCAATTTGGCGGCTGTCCTCTGTTTTCTCGATGATGCATTCGAGATCTGCATACACCACGAAGGGGAGCCGCTCCTTCATACCGTGGTTGCCGAAACTCAGCAAGTTGTTGCCTGCGCTGGGCAGCAGGATGGCGCAATCGTTCATCTTGCCGCAGTCCACTGTATGAAGCTCCAACTTCTGGGTAGATCCGAAATAGTGCATACATCTACAAAAACATAATTTTTTTATTTAATTTTTTTTCCATGAGACATTTTAACATTTCACAAGTTTTATATACGTACCGGTCACAGATGAATTTCTTTTTTTCGTGTCTGCTCAGCTGCGCGCTCACCAGCCGGGACAAGTTCTTGATCCATACAAAATGTCCTACATCACCGTGCTCTTGATTCGGCGTGTAGAGCAAGTTTACATGCCGATCCCTCTTTTGGTTGGTGAGGCGCAGCGGGAAGACTGTGGAGCCTTTCTTCGACTTCTCCATCTCCATCTCGAAGCTGTACACGTTGATGGAGATGTCGTTCTGCCGTTCAAAATTCCCGATCTGTCCCAGAGACATCGGAAACTCAATACCCTCGAGATTTAGCACGGACGCATAGTCGGGATATGAACTTGGGCGCGCGGTGTCTCGTTCGGTAGGATGGAGGGCGGCGACCACCGCCCACGCGAAACACGCATTGTCCGGAGATTGCACGCTAATTGTTGCATTCTTCAACAATAAATCCCGCGGCAACTTGTAGCAGCACCCCGCGCGCAGCGGATTGTACTTATTGACATTGACAGTTAGATTGAGGATTCGTATCAATGCCCATCCGCTGTCGCGTTCCTGGAACTCTTCCAGCGATGCCAGAGTGGGTTCGACGATGCATCGCTGATACCACTCCTGCAGATCGGATGTACGCAAGAGTTCACAGTTTCGGGTGTTGATGCTTTTGCAAGCATGCTTGTCACCTGCCACAAATTCGCCATTGAACACCGTGTTCACTTTGAGGCTTCGACGTTTCCTCAGAGCACTTTGCACATGCTCCAGCACGATGGTCGCCGCATCCTGAAGGAAGTTGCGCGGCTCGATGTAGTTCGAATTTAACACGGCACCAGTTAACACGCGGTTATCGAACGCAGCGTCTATTTCACGCCACAAAAGTCCTGTGCTCGAATGTCCGGCACCTTCGCGCACGAAACGACCACGCAACGAATGTTTCAATCCTTCGAGACGCGCGATTCGAGCAACCACGGATTGTCGAACACTGATCGATAATCGAGGACGTTTTACGCGGCTCTGTTCTTCCAACGATTCGATGCACTCGTTGCACCGTTCTTCCCACGCGGGGTACTCTTCTTGGGAAATGAATCGTGCAGATTGATCCAACAATTGACGTTCTACTTGCGCGAATTCTTCCATGGCTGTAATCTGTGCAACGTGTTACAACAAATTGAAGCTTTGCACAGTTTACAGCACGCTTTTATACATGATTTGTTATCTCTGTCTTACTCTTTTAGCGTACCCCTCCCTCAAATGCATTGCATGCAAAAAAATGGCGATCCATCCTAATATGGTTCTATGCAGTTTCTGTCGATGCAGCATAATTCTTTCTATGATTCACGCGTATGACGAATTAGCGCGCGAGATCGTCCAACAAATTTTCTGCTGACACCTATTTTCTAAGAATCGATGTTTCTGCTGACACCTATTTCTAAGAATCGTTGTTTTTGCTGACACCTATTTCTAAGAATCATTGTTTCTGTTGACCCAGAATTCTAAGATTCGATTTTCTCAAAAGTATCATGTTACATTAGCATTGCAAAAAAAATGACATCATTTCGCGCGATACCCTAAGATTGAAAAACATTATGGAAAAATTGGTAGTTTTAGAATAAAATGCTGTCGTGGGGGAAGCAATTGCACCTCTATTTAAGCCGAGATCTCGGATGCTATTCCAACAATCGCTCAGTGACTTTGACGGAACAGCCGGTACTCCGTAAAAAATATAGTGCACATCAAAAATGTACAAACGCAGCTTAAACGATTCATCCTGCGCAGCCGGCAACAATGGTGGGTTTCCAAATAAATGCCAACAACAACAACAATTCAATATGAGGTATGTACGCGTTACTATACACTTTTCATTTACTTCATTCACTGTAAACGCAAACGACCGAAGTATCAATTTCATGTACTTGTTTCTTACAGTTCTGGATCCGTATCATTAAAAACGATGGAAACACGGAAACCATCAATCGTTCGGATCCTAGGACGCGATTATCCACTGACCGCAACAGCTTATAAACGTCTAACTATTGGAATTCGCATTGGTATGGATTCGTGCCGCGTCGAGATCGCCATAGCCGACAATAAAGGCAGCGAGTTAAGCTTTTCAATGTCTACGTGGAAGCTCCTGCTACAAAACGAGGTGGATATACTCCAACGATTACGCAGCAACGCAACATCGCCCCAAACTCACATCGAAATTGATCATTTACGAATGGAATTCACGCGTATGCATGATGATCAACTTATTAAAATCACCGATAATCGCGTTGTCATATATATGACAGAAGCCACGATGTGTAAACTATTCACGTACAATTATTGCATTGAACATATGTACACGTGGCTAGCTGAAAATATGTACTCCGTAAGCAGTAAATATGCCACTTTCGTAGACGTTTTACGTAGCGCTACCGCGCCAACAGATTATGTAAAATTAATTTCTGAAAGTGAACACTTCGAACAGCATTCATTGATCGATTGTGAATTGTTAGCATGTGCAATCAATCATATTGTGGATGATGCTCGTAGTACAAAATCTTAAATTATATTCTTTTAATTTTATGATTTGTAATAATATATATTCTTAAACGTATTTCATTGTACTCAATTTTATTTACCCCTGTTCCTTCTCTCCTCATCATGTAATTTTAAGATTCGTCGTTTTCATAATTATTATTTCTCGGCGTTGAGAAAAAAGATTTCTGCTGACGCTGCATAATCATATTTCGTTCTTCGCGCTGCCATGCGACATCATCCTGCATGACCGCTCCAGAGGAATCGAATTACGCGAGATCGCGCGAAACGCTGCGACGCTGAATCGGAACGCTTCGAAAACTTGTTAGCTGTAGAATGCATGCTATTGTACCAGCAAGTAGCGCTGCCTCTTTCCCTCTCTCGAATTTAGCTTTTTAAAGTAATGCTCTCTCTTTCCCTCCACGGAATACATGGTTTGCAAAAAGCCGATCTTTCCCGACATCGTACGATGAAAAATAAACTATTATTTCTCTGTGTTGGCCTGTGGGAAAATTCCATCACATATTGGTTTAGAAAAAATATTTGGGGAAAAAAATTTCAGGGAGCGGGTCGAGTCTGAAAAAAGATTTTTCAGACTCGACCCGCCCCCAGAAATTTTTTCAGGGGCTGTTCCCTCCCTTTATAAAATTTTCCACGGTGGGTCCGGTCTGGAGAGGTCTCCGCGGCGGCTCGGCCCGGACTGATCCCCTCCATCATCGCGGCTTCCCCCACTCCGCGGCTCGTGCGCGCGCAACCTATCTTCCTCTCCCCGCACGCCTCGCGCCCATGTTTCCCTCCGCCGCGCTTCCCCGCGCGCCCTCACTTCCCCCCGCCCCGCGCTCCCCTCAGAGGACCAGCGTTAGAACCGGCCTTCCCTTACTACTCATTCTCACAATCGTTTGAAACGGTTTAGCTCTTTGAATGAGAATTCGTTCGTAATCGTTCAACACTGCTATTTCTGGAACTGAACGTACATCAAACTGATTTAAAATACATTTTGGTGGTATGGAATCGTTGCGAATTTTATCGTGACAATATCGGCAAATAAAATGCATGTCACCAACTATGTATCCAATAGGATTTAACAATGTTTGCATTACATTTCCCTTATATGTTCTTTTAGAAATATCAAACTTAAGAACCTCTCTTTTAAAACAGAGTTTCTCGCAGGAAAGACACGGAATGCGTGGTGTGTCCATCGACCGCTTTGTGAAAGCTCTAAATGCTAAATAATATCGAGATATAATCTCTTCTTCGTTCAGGCTTATGTCAGTATTATTTTTTTGTAACGCATTAGCTTCTTTCCGAGCTTGCAGTGTTATTCGTTCAAGTGTTTCAAGGTCATTATCGTTTAAGGCTTTGTCTAAATTATGTAATTGGTCTTTATAAATGCTCGCTATTTTGTATATCTGTTGTGTATGTACTCATTTAATGGTTGGCGACACTGTTTTCGTTTCCGCCGTGTGCCGCCAGGAGTCGCCAGCACTATGCGTTGTAGATCGTGGGCATGCATCGACTGTCGTCGTTGTGATCTCTCCCGAATAAAGAAGCGCATTAAACAACGATCGTCTTCGCTTATTTGCCCAGTAGTTCTCCGAGGATACAAAAATATCATTCTCTTCAAATATCGTAAATCTGGAAAGTGAGGTGCCAAAATCTCAATGGCTAAAAAATTGGACTTACATAGTTTAGGGTTTATGTAACAACCATGAGAATGACTAACTTTTTCAGCATGCACTTTATTAGAACAGCTACTGACATGGTTCTTGAACTTATGTACCTTTTTTAATGAGCATTCTAACAATCGTTTGAAGAAATCCTGTAAATTATTCAGAAATTCAACATCTTTTGTTTTACAAAGATAACTACAATGCCATGCTTTTGTCGCCTTCTTCGATTGCAATACAGGTAGAACGTTTATAGCTTTCCCTTCCAAATTCATTATGATTGATTCAGAACCGCTGAAAGTATGGTCCGAACTTTCCGCAAAATATGATTCTGAAGAAGATGTATGTCTGGATTGTCCACACAAAGCATTAATCCTGTCATCAACTTCTAAACATTCTGCTGCGCGCGTTAAGGAAACTTCCACTTTTTCTTTACAATCTTTAAACAGTTTCGTCATTTTCAAAATATATTTTTGCCTAATATGAAAACACCATTTTATTATACGTTCAGCTTCCAATCTACTTGCTTCTCCGGACGGTATGCTAATAATATTTTAAAGTTTTCTAATATAAGTTTCTTTGTTATTTTAGGTTGCTATATTGTTATTTGTTACAGCAATATAACGATACTTTTTTTATTATTTGCAGAGCAGCACGACGTTTTGCTACTTTATTATAATCATCTCCTTTACGTATTTCATGATAATATACCTTCCGCTTTTTGGACATAACTTCTTTATTTAGCTGATAAATTTTTTTCGCTTTCCGCATATCACTTCTTTATTTGCGTCATACTGCATTTTTTTATTTTTTAATATACCTTCTTTGTGTGCGATATAATATTCATAATTAGAAAGTTTTTTGTCTTTCTCCCTTTTTCACACTCATTGCCTTGATTCGTGTTACACTCCCCTTTCTTTGTTTTGTAAACAGCTTTTCTTTTTAAATTAATTTCCTCTTTATGTTTTTTATAATAATCAGACATGTGTTCCGTCCTATTTCTTGGTAGGTATACATTGCTGATCTTGGTCTTCGAAACTAATGGGGAATCTGTCTGAATTACATTTTTTGAATATATGGTGCCTTCTTTGTTATTATCACTAAGTACTACATTTTGAAGTGGGGATATTTTATTATCTGTTTCGGTAGTAATGTAACTTTTACCGATTTTAAATGCAGGATCCTTTCCACAAGAAGGATTTTTATTAATTGTACTACCAATTGCAGATTCACATTCGTGCACAGAAGGTGTTAATTGTTGATTCTGATTGCTTGGAAAATGTTCGATACTATTAGATCGAAACATTTGAATAATAACGAGACAGCAAATGCAATCGCAAAAACTCCACAATCCCGACAGTTAGGTTGAGCTTGTACACGTGGAAATTCAATAAATTCTTCGTTAATTGTACCGTCATGTTTGTTCAAAAAAGGGTATAACTCCTGCAGAAAAATTTTATGATGACTATGCAACTTCGAGGAATTAAAAGAATCATAAATATAAACTCTTCTTTCATCATGTTTATAGAAGCTACAAACCCAGTGTCCCCCTGCACTGGTTTTAAAATCATCGCTTAGGTGTGAAATCTGTATGTGATCCTGATTTTCAGGAACTGGTTCAATTGTACCAGGCAATTGAATTCTCCACGTCTCGCGTGGTTTATAGTTAGAGTTAACTTCTAATAATTTGTGAAAATATTCGATATGATCATCTGTTAACCATTCCCCTTTACTGATAATTTGCATGTTATTAACACTGAGCAGTGAGATATTAATTCTACGATTCATTACAGACATGACGAATTATACATTTATTTATATATATATGTTTGGGAATGAAAGTAGTTTCCCACGCCGCCACACTCATGCTCATGGCAGCACCTCGCGGACCGCGATTCAGCAGCGCTGATCGATTGGCGAGCCGCCAATCAGCGGCGATCGATCAACTGTCGCCGCAATCGATGAGCCAATCAGCGAGCCGCGTCGAGGTTCGAGAAGAACGGAGAAGACGCGGTAGCGGAAGTCAGCCATATTCTTCATTCTCTTGTGTGCTCGGTACCAGGAACGTGCTTTCTGTAATCGCATCGCGAATTGTAGTATTCCAACACTTTCTCACTCTCATCTCACCGAAAATCAGTGTCTTGCTCATCGCGCAATCATTGTAGTTCTCATCTCATTTTGAACTCTCAAGAACTCCGCCGATTAATATAATCGTGTGGAGGCCACGTGGCGTACCGCGCGGTATCATTGATCAGCTCAATCCTTGCAGTGCCGCGATAAATATTATCGAGGTATTCTCATTTTTGCATCTTCTCATTGTGCATTTTAATAAAGCGACGAAGTGCTTTCACTGAAAACTGTACCAAAATAACCTGTCTTAGACTCCTCTCATCCTTTACGCACTCTCAAACATTATTTTGGTCCTTCGAGCCGGATCTAAGACAGGTGTGAACTCTCAACAACGTGCGTGAACTCTCAGTGTAGTGTGCTGTGTGCTCTCAACCTCTCAAGCGCCTAACCTCTAAATGTCGTCGGACGATCAACAGTCAGCGATTCGGTCTCAGATGTCGTCGAGGCCACCTACGCCCACGATCAACCTCCCAACGGGACAAGACGATAACCTTCCAATCACCAAGAAGGAGTCAAGAGCCTCGTCCTCTTCTGGCGTGCCGCAAGAGGTCCTTTCCAGAGCAGAAAACCAGTTCACCCGGTTTGAATCAATGGTGGCGCTCAAAGGGAGACTCCCCCAGTGCGCCCCGAACGCTACCATGACTGAGCTCAAGGTTTACGGCCATCAATGCGATGAACTACTCAAGGCGTTTCAGAAGGAACACGCCCACTTCGACACAGCGTGGCCGAGGTCGCAGCGCGACCACCCATATTACACAGATAAATATCTATTCCAGATGCAGGAGCTGGCAATGGATATTCGGGTCCAGATTGGTAGACTGGCAGATGAACTGGCTCCTTTCCAACCAACGTCCATCTCAAGCTCAACGAGCACGGCGCCACCCCCAGGGAAGCTCCCTGAGCTGGCGTTGCCAACGTTCTGTGGCGACTACACCAAGTGGCCTGCATACTGCGAGCTGTTCACTGCGCTGATCATTAATCGCACGAGTTTAACAGACATTGAGAAGCTCCAGTACCTGTTATCCAGTCTGGCAGGCGAGCCCGCTCAAAAGGTGGAAACTCTGCCTTTGAAGGGGGCGTCCTTCACCCCAGCCTGGAATATGCTCAAGGAGGCGTATTCAAATAAGTGTCACCTCGTCCAGGCTCAGCTGGATAAGCTATACGCACCCAGGCCTGCTAACAGCAAGGTGCCTGCCAGCCTGAAGCAGCTCATCACCGCAGTGGAAGGGGCCCAGAACGCGCTCATCTCACTTGGCGTGACCAATCTAGGTGACACTATCTTGACCCATCTCGTGGCACGCCAGATGGATAAAGGCTCGAGGGAAGCGTGGGAGATCTCGATGACATCCTGCAACGAGTATCCCACCTTCCAACGAATCAAGGACTTCGTCAACAACAGGGTGAGGGCACTGGAGAGGGCGGAGGCTCCGTCCTCCCAAGGTCCCACCAGCTCACAGGCGAAGGCACCTTCCAAGCCAACGGCTCAGCGAGCATCGGCACACGCCGCCAGTGCAGATCGTGCAACTAAATGGAAAAGCTTTCCTTGTGATGTCTGCAAGGGCGACCACTTTGTGGTTATGTGCCCCAAGTTCCGGGCGATGACTGTGGCAGAAAGGAGGAAGGTTGTAGCGAACAACATGCTGTGCTACAACTGTTGCGGTCGACATTCATCGGCAAATTGCAAGTCGCCGCACAAGTGCAAACAGTGCGGCATCCAGCACCATACAATGCTGCACATCCCGGATACAAGGCCCGCTCAACCTCCATCTCAGACTGAGGCGCCACAGTCATCGCCAGCTCAACCACAGTGAAGTCTCACCGCAGTCGTCGAGTCCTCTGCTCAGCTCACCCCGGAACACTCAGCTCACTCGCACTCATTTAGCAGCCATCTCACCCTCCTTGCAACCGCACAGGCTCATCTCAGCTCACCAATGTCAACTCATCTGGTTCGTATACTCATAGATTCTGGTTCGGAGCTCACCTTCGTGAAGGAGGAGCTACTCACTCAGCTCAATCTCAAGCGATCTCGGTCATCCATATCAATCATTGGCATTGGAGGGAAGAAGTCCACGCAGACAAGAGGCATCGCTTCAATAACGCTACAGTCAATCCATCGACCGTTCTCGATTTCCCTTCAAGCCCATGTTCTCAGATCAGTGTCTTCAAGGGTACCTTCAGCGGAGGTGCCCAACCAAGATTGGCCACATCTTGTTGGGCTCACGTTGGCAGATCCTGACTTCTTAAAACCACGACCTGTCGACATCATCATCGGAGCTGACACTTATGGACAGATCATAAGGCCAAATGTAATCAAGGGCTCTCCATCCATGCCAATCGCTCAACTCTCAATCTTTGGGTGGCTCATACTTGGTCCAGTAGCTTCGTCCAACACTCTCATCCAGTCATCATATCATACTTCACTTGTACAAGAAGGCGAGCCGTCCGTACGTGATTTGTTGGAAAGGTTCTGGATTCAAGAGGAGCTTCCCAGTGACATCTCATCTCAACTCAACTCTGAAGAGCAAGAGTGCGAAGAGCACTTTCGAACAACACACACCAGAGATGCTACAGGGCGATACATCGTTCGCATCCCTCTCAAGTCACCACCTAGTGCATTGGGCAATTCATATCAAGCGGCCCATGCATGCTTGAAGCGTACTCTCGTCAAGCTCAACAGGGACGATGGGTATCGTAAACTCTATCAAGACTTCATGTCAGAATACGAACATCTCAATCATATGGTAAGAGCACCATCTATCTCATCTCATAACAACTCAATCTTTTACCTTCCTCATCATGGAGTGCTCAAGCCCGACAGCAAAACCACCAAGCTGAGGGTTGTCTTCAACGGATCGTGTGCAACGTCTTCTGGGTATTCGCTCAACGATCTCATGCACACAGGACGTAACCTTCTGCTCAACATTTCAGACGTGCTGCTGTGGATTCGGCAGCACAGGTTCATCTTTGCAACAGACATCACAAAGATGTATCGACAAGTCCGAGTCCATGAAGACGATCAAGATCTCCAACGCATACTGTGGGTGGATGAGGAAGGGGAGGAAATCTCATTCAAGCTCACGACTGTCACTTACGGTACCAAGGCTGCTCCGTTTCTGGCTGTCCGAGCATTACTACAACTGGCCGAGGACGAAGGGTACCGCTTCCCACTGGCTGTACCTTCCATAACTCACGCACGATATGTCGACGACATCTTTGGCGGCGCGGACACAGGTGAGCAACTCATAAAAATTGCACAACATCTCAAAGGCCTGTGTCACGCGGGAGGTTTTCCACTCGCCAAATGGCATTCTACGCATCCTGCATTACTAGAAGAAATATCCTCCATCTCAAGAGCTGAAAGCTCAACCATCTCACTCGACGACTGCAATACAAAAATTCTGGGGTTGGAATGGAACAGTTTCCAGGACAACTTCACCTTCTCATCGAAACCTCTCAGTTCATTCTCTTGCCCAACGAAACGCATCATTTTGTCAGAAGTTTCTCAAATTTTTGACCCACTTGGTTTCTTATCACCAGTCATAATTCGAGCAAAAATGATTCTGCAAGAGTTATGGCTACACAAACTTCGTTGGGACGATCCACTGCCACCTCAAGTTGCATCTCATTGGTATTCCATCAGAGAAGATCTCACAAGCCTGGCCAGGCTCTCAATTCCCAGGTGGTTTAACACCCACTCCAATTCGGTCGTGGAACTCCACGGCTTCTCTGATGCCTCTCAGCTCGCCATGGCAGCGGTAATCTACATTACCGTTATCTCACCGTCCACAAATCTCAAAGTGTCGACACTGGTGTGCTCCAAAACTAAGGTAGCACCCCTCAAAAAACTTACAATCCCGAGACTCGAGCTCACAGCAGCATTGATGCTGGCAAAGCTTGCCAAGTATGTTCAAGCAACTCTTCAGCTCAACATTGAATCTACTCATCTGTGGACGGACTCTCAAGTGGCACTTACATGGATCAACTCTCACGCCTCCCGCTGGAAGGAGTACGTCAGGAATCGTGTCACTCAAATTCAGGAACTTTCATCACAGGCACATTGGAGACACGTTCCAGGCACTTCGAACCCAGCTGATTGCGCTTCTCGAGGCCTTACGACATCTCAGCTTGAACATCATCAGCTATGGTGGACGGGACCATCATGGCTTTCTCAACCCAGTGACTCATGGCCATCACAACCACTACATCAAGAGGACTCGAGTGCACTAGAGGCTCGTCCAGGAACATCGACCTTACTCAACATTCAAGAAATTAAATATCACTGGGACATCATTTACAAGTTCTCTTCTCTCAACAAACTGATTCGCATTACTTCAGCTTGTTTCAGATTCATCTCAAGGTTAAGAAAATTGCCTGTTTCATTGCCACTCATCTCACACACTCCAAAGGATTTGGAAACAGCTCGCATCTTCTGGATAAAGATGACTCAGGCACTCTACTTCAACCATGAATTCAAAGTTATCAGCTCAAGATCAACGTTGCCCTCATCTCACGCCTTCAGTCGACTCACTGCCTTCATCGATGAACAAGGAGTCATACGAGTGGGAGGCAGACTTCGTAACGCTCATATTGGTTATGAAGGTAAACATCCTGCAATACTACCTCGCAGCTCACGTCTGTCCGATCTGATTGTAGATCACTCACACAAGCAAACTCTTCACGGAGGCACTCAGCTCACCCTCGCTCACATCAGACAAACATACTGGATCATCGGAGGTCGAGCTCCAGTGAAGTCTCATATACTGCGGTGTGTGGTGTGTGCTCGACAAAGGGGGATCCGTGCCCATCAGCTGATGGGCCAACTACCTCTTTCTAGAGTCACACCCTCACAGCCATTCACCAACACTGGAATCGACTACGCCGGTTCGATCACTCTCAAAACCTGGAAGGGGCGAGGAGCAAAAACACAAAAGGGTTGGATCTGTGTTTTTGTATGCATGACGACGTCAGCTGTTCATCTCGAGCTGGTGACAGACTATTCAACCGAAGGGTTCATTGCAACGTACAGGCGGTTCTCATCTAGACGAGGGATTCCACATACCATTCATTCGGACTGTGGAACCAACTTCGTGGGTGCAGATGCAAATCTCAAGAGCATGTTCACTCAGGGCTCACAGCGTCATCAAGAATTGGCTTCTCTGTTTGTCAACGACAATACAACGTGGTGTTTCAATCCACCAGCTGCTCCCCACATGGGTGGAAAATGGGAGGCTGTAGTTAAGTCCATCAAGTACCATCTACGACGAACCGTTCGAGAGACTGTGCTCACATATGAAGAGTTCAGCACGCTTCTCACACAGATTGAAGCCATGCTCAATTCAAGACCTCTCGAGCCTCTCAGTGATGACCCTGAGGACCTCTCAACACTAACGCCAGCTCATTTTCTCATTGGTAAACCACTCTCAACTCTGCCTGAACCATCTGTGGAACACTCATCGCTCTCACCATCTGCAAGATGGCAATTTATCCAGAAGAAGATGCAACAGTTCTGGTCTCAATGGTCAGCTCACTACCTACAGCGTCAACAGTCCATCTCAAAATGGCATCATCCCTCCAATGACATCAAGGTCGGGTCATTGGTGCTCATCACAGACGAAAGGTTCCCCCCAAGCAAGTGGCCACTTGCTCGGGTTCTCACGCTGCATCCTGGGAAGGATGGTCTCACCAGGGTCGTGACTGTCAAGACGGCGACCACCACATTAACGAGGCCAATCGCAAAGTTGGCAATTTTGACTGTTTCAGGCTAACATCATCAACGCAGTTGCTGATGGCGGGAGGAATGTTTGGGAATGAAAGTAGTTTCCCACGCCGCCACACTCATGCTCATGGCAGCACCTCGCGGACCGCGATTCAGCAGCGCTGATCGATTGGCGAGCCGCCAATCAGCGGCGATCGATCAACTGTCGCCGCAATCGATGAGCCAATCAGCGAGCCGCGTCGAGGTTCGAGAAGAACGGAGAAGACGCGGTAGCGGAAGTCAGCCATATTCTTCATTCTCTTGTGTGCTCGGTACCAGGAACGTGCTTTCTGTAATCGCATCGCGAATTGTAGTATTCCAACACTTTCTCACTCTCATCTCACCGAAAATCAGTGTCTTGCTCATCGCGCAATCATTGTAGTTCTCATCTCATTTTGAACTCTCAAGAACTCCGCCGATTAATATAATCGTGTGGAGGCCACGTGGCGTACCGCGCGGTATCATTGATCAGCTCAATCCTTGCAGTGCCGCGATAAATATTATCGAGGTATTCTCATTTTTGCATCTTCTCATTGTGCATTTTAATAAAGCGACGAAGTGCTTTCACTGAAAACTGTACCAAAATAACCTGTCTTAGACTCCTCTCATCCTTTACGCACTCTCAAACAATATAATATAAGGTGGTTTGGGTATGATTCAATAATATATATATATATATATATACATATATGTATATACATATATGCAGCATATGTATATATACATATATATATATATATATATATTGAATAATATATATATATATATATATATATAATTGAATCATACCCAAACCACCTTATATTATATATACCACCTTATATATATATATGTATATATACATATGCTGCGGTGCAGTCTACGTCCGCATTCGGCTACGGATCTGCCGGCAGAGTCTGCGTGGCAGGGTCTGCCGGCAGATCCACGGCAGATCCACGGCAGATCCGTGGCAGATCCTGCCGCCCGCCTGACATATCCAAGAGCGCCATCTGTAGGCCACAATTATGAAAAAATGCTCTACCCATGACGTCACACGGACCTACGCGCCAACACAAATGTACCGTTATTGCTGTAGGTGTATCCCTAACCTTTCTAGTACGCGTGGACAATTGATAGGCATCTGTGAAATGGAGCAGTGGATATTTCATTAAGTAATAATTGTTCTATTTGTTTTTAAAGGTATGGTTTGTTTTTATTAATAATATATACATTTGATGCACCTATAAAACAGAAGAGAAACTTTCAACATTTACTCTGCAAGCAGTGGTGATTCTACATGCAAAAATAAGTCAATTTTCTGGATGACGAAGGGCCATATAAAAAACTTTTATGCTATATTTTCGACTATTTTTGCACGTAGAATCACCATATTCCCGCTTGTGTTGGTTCTGAAAACAAGTACAATATTAATCTGGAATTAAAAGGATAAACGTGGAGAGGTATATTTTATTTTTAATTATACCGAAGTAAAGTTGTGTACGTTTTAAATTTGTGGCGCTGAAAAGTGCCGTTTGATGTTCATTGCGAACGTCGAGAGGTAGTTCCCGTCCTAATCAATTAAAATGGGCACTGAAAAGTACCGTTTGGTTTCTTCGCCACTGTAAAAGGAGACACGCCTCTACTTTTAATTGGCATATTTCTGAAAAATAAATGCAGTTAAGTTTTGTTTTCACGTGACAGTAAATCATGACTTTTACTGTCACGTGAAAACAGACCTTCATAGGTCATCTGCTTCTTCCTCCTGTTGATCGTCGTTCCAGAAAGTGTGGGGCATCCTATGGTCCTGGGATATTGAGGGCTTCGTTCGTCGACCACACTTCCTA